>JAQPPZ010017057.1:2948198-4422298 GCA_028583015.1 Wollemia nobilis
TCTCCACTTAGCTCTCTCCTACACTAAGCTCTTAGTCACCATGTGACTTCCCTTTCCCATATCCTATGTGCACACCTCCCTAACCTACCCCCTTGGACCATAGCTTAGGTCCACATCACCCTAGCCTAGTCTACCCCTACCTTCCACATCCCCATGCATCACCTTCCTCATGCCTCTTAATGCCACTTGGGAAGGGTGAGGATCCTCCCCATATAAGGGAATTAACGAGGCATGGTGTGCACATGCCACTTGAGTGGGGTGAGGAATCTCCCCACCCAAGGAGATTAATGAGGTATGGTGCACATACCCCTTTGACCATGCAAGTGGAAAATTCTATATTTTCCACCTCCTCTCACCCATGCCACATGGCTACCATGTCATGTCCATCTCACCACCCCCCTCTCCCTTCCAAAATTTTATAAATACTTCCTCATTTATTTTATTTGTATAAGTGTATGAAATTTATTTTGCACCCTTTTATCTGCTCACCCCTTGTGTTTGAAACAACCATGAAAATCATTGTATGCTTTCATATGCACATATGTTGCTTATGAAATTTCTCACATGTGAAGGTTCCAATTGGATCCAAAATGCTACCAAAGGCTCCTAACACCCCGTCGAAGGTCCCTTGCAAGTTTCATCCAATTATGGATAAGACAACATTCTGTCATCTAACCTTAGACGGTTCATAGTTACCATCGTTCAACCCTAGACGGTTCATAGTTAGGGTCATTTACCCCTAGATGGTCAACTTATAGAGCTTGATACAATCACAAAACATGCAGCAAACAACCAAAAAAAGTAAGCAATATGAGTTTCTTTGTGTTTTATAGCATTTTGAGCCATGTTCTTGCTTTAATCGGGCTTTCTTACTTTGTTATTGCTTGCATCTTTCATAAATTTGGGCCTAACCAAGGTAGGTCCTTTTGATGCTACTAATATTTGTGTTTGGTTGTGTGTAGGGCTCATGGAGGTGCATCAAGCATTCAAGGCTCCAAAATCCACCCACCCTTTGAGATGGTTTAGAAGATATTTTGGGTGCTATTTTTGTAAGTTTCTTAAATGGGATACACTTTTTAGTAACCCCTCTTGTAGCTCGTAGTGGTTTTTATAAGAGGTAATCATTTGTGATAGATTTTGTAATATCCTCTTATCTCTCGTTCAAAATGGCAACCATTGCCTTAGGCATTCCTAACTTATAAAGGTCCAAAGGGTAAATATTTTACCAATGTGAGCAACAACTATAGATCATGGATTTCTATTAGCAATTTGGTTGAAGAAGAACTCAAATAAATTGCAAATGAGCTTCCAAATATTCTTCAAGGGTTTTATTTGTTTATGTTTACATGAAAGGATGGGTTGGCTTGGAATCAATCAAATTATGATGTATACTCGATCAAGTTTGGATATGAGGATCTAAAGAAATAAAAAAGTTTGACTCTCAAATATTTTCATTGAAAGAATGTTTGGTCATTAAATACTCTACCTAAAGCCTTAACATTCCTTTGATTAACACTATAAAGTAAGATTCTTATAAGAGAGAGTCTACAAAGAAGAAGATATCATGGAAATTTTAGAAGTGTCTTGTATGAGAAGGATTTCGAAAGATCACACCATTTACTTCTTCATTGTCCCTTTGCTCACTCTATTTGGTGTTACTTTTTAAAAAATATGAGAATATATTAGGTAGTTCCATCAATATTAAAAAAATTATAAATGTTGGATTAATTATTTCAAAGCCAAAGCATTATGTATTTCATGGAGGATTTGTCCCACAACTATTTGTTGAAATTTATGCCTTGAAAGGAATAATAGAATTAAAAAAATCATGCCCAAGTTTGGAATCATATTATTACCTCTCTTGTGGAATTTTTATAATATGGTGCTCATCATTGTAATTCTCAAGTGTGGAAAAACAAATGCTAACCACTATAATATTTTAATATACATGGAAGAATCATGTACGATAATGGCATTAAAACAAATGATCCACTTTGATCTATGGTAAATTACAAATGTTAAAAATTTGGATTTATTAGAATTAATTTTGATGGTACTGTAGTAAAGGTGGTATTTTTTTAAATTTGAAGAAAAAATTTTCTTATAGGAATTAAAATTGCAATTGAAAAATGATGGAAATTATTTCCAATTGAGGGACATTCACAAAATATTATTAATGCTATCAACAAAAATGGATGCAAGGATTGAAAAAATCATATTATTGTTAATGTTCATCATTTGTTATTGGAGGCAATCTCTTGAAAGTATGAGCTTATCTTTAGAGAAGGAAATAAAGTAACAAATAAATTATCCAATCATAGTATTGATCTTTGTCTTGATGAAATTGAAATTTTAGAAGACAACTAGCCAAGTGAGATTTTATCTTTTAATGAAAATGATGTTAAAGAGTTAATTGTAGAAACATAATATTTGGAGGAAGACTAAAAATATATTTGATAAAATAGCAAATAAAAAATATATTTGATAAAAAGACAAGCTAAAAATGATTTAATTGATCTAACAATAAATTTTAATATTTTAGTATTTCAATAAAAGTGACCCTTAATAAAAGCCCCATATAACTTATTAAAAAAATCTCAAACAATCTATGAAAACAGATTGAAGCTGTTATATTACATCCAGTTCTCATGCCTTTTATAATTAAAAATTTAAAGGTACATCTCTTTTAGGTTGGAAATCTATCATACCAATAATTGATGTTCTTTGTACAACTTAAATAAACCTAATAATAATACTTTAAAATATATTTTTTAATTGAAAATACATTTAAAACACAAACACACAAAATATTCTTAAAAATTTATAAACTTTTTACCTACATACCCACTCCTTCATTTATATATAAAAAAAACATAAAAATATATGATATATATGTTGCCTTATGTGCTCCCTCCACTCCCTCAACTTTTAAGCTTCTTTACACCTAAAGAAAAAGCTCCCTTTCAGTTTTAACCTTAAGAAAAGCAAAAACAACAACGTGCAGCTTTCAAACGGCGACGTGGGGCTTCAAACCACCGCTGCAATCTCAGCCTACCACCCCCACTCCCACAGAACTCTCGACTTTCTTTTAGGCAGAAGCAGACCTGCTTTGATACTAGTGTTAACATTATATGGAGATTACGTAGTTAAAATCTTCAGATTCTATTCCCACGTGTATATTAATATAAGTATACAGGTCATTATTACATGATATGGACACATCTGATTTAATGATATTCACTAATTTTAGTTACAGGCAATAACTAACTCCAAATCTCCTCCAATACCAATCCTATCCCTTCAGAGTAGAGAACAAAATCCACTAAATCCACTACAATGGAATCCCATTTTCATTATGGAAGTTGAATTATTTGAGGTGTATAATTGGATAGGTTTAATAATAAGATTTTAAATTTTTGAATAAAATATTTAAAGTTATAAAATTATGTTGTTAAAATAAATAAATAATATTTTTTATAAAAATTATGAATTTTTAAGACGAGCAGAAGTTAATAATAATAAAGTTGGAAAGTTTTGTTATCATTTAGGGCCGCATAGCGCAGTGGATTAGCGCGTTTGACTTCGGATCAAAAGGTCGTGGGTTCGACTCCCACTGTGGTCGCTTTGCAACGTTTGGCGTTTAGCTGATGTCATATCCTTTTAGGGTTATGTGGATTTTTTTCTGTTTTTTTGAAAATATCTTAATTAGAATGTTATTTTCGGATAAGTTATAATATATGAGGTTTTTTTTTTTTTTAAGAAAAATATTTAAATTGGAATGTTATTTTTGGATAAGTTTTAAAGAGGTACGAGTATCTATTTCGCACTTGGTTTACCCTTTTCACATATTTAATGATCATGCTTAAAACAATAAACAAACATAAAACAATATAACAAAAAAAAAAAAACACAAAGATAACAAAAGACAATACAAATGCTTTTAGCAGTGTAAAAGGTTTAAAATGATTGTGGCATGGTTGTTATAGGTGCGGACTACACGATGTGGCGGCTTTTGCGGCAGACAACGCAAAATACTGTGGCAGCCATAAAAGTTGGAAAACCTGTCTGGATTCGTGGCGGCTACCGATTCCACCATGTAAATTCAAAAAAAAAAAAATACAACAAAAAACAAACTCAAAAACAACAAAAAAACATAAAAACAACAAAAACACAACAAACAACAAAAAAACAAAGCAGAACAAAAACAATACAAAAAATACACACGCATCAAAAAACTAAAAAGAAGGAAAAACAAATTATAACTTCAGCCTTTCTAGGCCAAAAGACTTTTTAGGCAAGATTCAACAAAGGAAACATAAGAAATATTTGTCTGAGCTAAGGAACTAAAATACCCTAAGCGAACCAAAGAGAAGCAAAAACAAAGCAAAAAGGAACTAGGTACCTCTAGTACTGGAGCAATCTAGAGAAAGGATGGAAAGAAGAACTTCCCTTATTTGTGAAGCCCACCATCTAGGGGGTGGTCGTAGTAAGATCACCTTTGTCCAATGCCTAATTAGCTAAAGCATGAGACTCATGTTCTGTTCTTTGACCACATGATTGAATTCAACTTTCAAAAAATCTATTTGAATTAATTGAATCTTCTCAACAATTCTTTTTATTCTCCAATCAACCTTATGATTCTTAGGAGTATTCAACAGATTAATCATTACTTGAGATTTAGATTCAACTAGCACCTTTTTTCCATCCAACCTTAGTAGCCTCTTAAAGGCCTCTAAGGATACCATACCCCTCAACAAAGTTATTGGAAAGGATACCCAAATTCTTAGCAAAAGTGAAAACTAGGGAACCATTTGAAAGTCTACCAATTCCTCTCACACTAGCTTTTCGAGACCCCCCCTAGAGGCTTCATCGATATTGAATTTTCCAAAATCCTTAAGAGGAGGCTGTCAATTCCTTATTCTATCCATATTTTGATTACTCACATTCCATTTAAGTTGGTTGCCCTTAAAAGAGTTAATATTCAATCTTTGCATCACTTGATCCTATCTTTGGTGGGAGTTCTAGGGGTGATTAAAAAGTTGTTGGGTTGATTCAACTAAGTTGCCAATGGTATTTTTCTAGAAATAGTGAATATCCTTCCTTTCCTGATTGAAAATCCAATTGTTCCTTTCCTTTTAGATATTCCAAGGTAGAATGGTAGAGCCCATCCAAACTAACTGCCTAATAAAATGATCAACATCTTCCTGTTTAGGTTAATCCCTCCAAAGTTGTTCAAAAGTAAGAAAATTGAACCAATGTAAGCCAATTAAGATGGCCATTCTCCTCCATAGCTTAGAGGCTAAGGGACACTCAATAAGAAGATGGCTGAGATTTTCCACATTCTCTCCACACATTGCATATCTAAATGGGCCATGAAAACCATGTTTTATAAGTTGCTCACTAGTTAGCACCCTACAATGCAATAAAAGCCAAGTAAAGAACCTCACCTTAGGCTAAAGCTTTGATCCCACAATTGATTAAGTATGTCACATGATTGGTTGGGATTATTATGGCATAAGGTCAAATAACCTTGAGAAATTGAATACTCAACCTTAGTAGTGTTGTTCCATCTAAAACAATCTTTATCATGGGACCAATAGAGGGATCTCATATGAAGGATGCTTTGGATATCTTTTCTTTGCCTTTCTATAATTTGAATAGGTCAATCCTCAACAAGGATTCAATATCTACCAACCTCTAAATTACTAGTATGGTACCGATAATAATTAACTACCTTTATCCATTTAGCTCGGTGAAGCTCCTCCATCCAAGGCCTCCAATTGAGAAACTAAGTTATCAAAGGCTGGTGACCATCCCAAGAATATATCCCAAAAATTACCAATTGACCATTATGAATGATCCAAAATAAATTTTGCTTTATCAAATCCTCACCAATCTTAAGAACCGCTAAAATGGGAGAACCTTTGGTAGGCAATTGATAGCGAACAAGGTCTTCAAGACTTTTTTTCTTAGTATATTTAACATGAAAATTATTGGCCCAAAGAGCATTGGGATTATGCAAATCCTCCAATACAATTTAGCAGCTAAAGCCTTATTGTTATTAATATCATACCATAATCCTAACCCCCTTCATTCTTGGGAAGGCATAAAGTATCCCATTTCACCAAGACCCATTTTCTTTTCTCCTTAGTACCACTCCAAAGGAACCAATGATTGATTTGATCTAATTATCGAAGAATAACCTTTTGGATATTCAACACAATAGAAACATAAATAGGTATAACTTGAAGGACTAATTTTACTAAGGTAATTCTACCTCCAAAAGAAAACCACCTATTGGTCCACTTTCCAATTTTCTTCTTAACTTTGTCCAGCAACTAATTATAGTCTTTTTTTTTTTGTCTTTGAATATTGATAGGAATGCCTAAATAAGTGATCGTAAGGGAGGTCTTCTTATATCTTAATTTATCTAGGACCATGGATTCTTGTCTAGGAGAGCAATGAAAGAAAATGACTTTAGATTTATATTCATTGGTCAATTGCTCGGTAGCCTTAGAAAAACAACTAATGATTTGCTTAATTTTAGAAGCTTCCTTAACAATAGCTTTACCTAACAGAGTGATCATCAAAAAATTGAATATGAGAGATAGGACTAGCTCCATGAGCAATGCTAACTCCCTCAAGGAATTTGTTTTCTCTATTTTTGGTTATAGTCCTACCCAAGCATTCAACAAAAATGATGAATAAATAAGGGGAGAGGGAGTAACCTTGCCTAATATCTTTGGAAGCTGGGAACATCTGTGAAGGTCTACCATTTATAATAACTAAGTAGGATACCGAAGAGATACATCCTATAATCCAATCCATCCAATCCTAAGAGAAGCCAAATTGCCTCAAAACTTTGACAAGGAAGTGTCAATCCACTCTATCATAAGCTTTGGATAAGTCTAAACGAATGAACATAGAAGGATATTTTTACATTTCCATGGAATGGATGGCTTCTTGAGCAAGAAATATCTTATTCACTATTGGATGCCCTTCCACATAACCCCCTTGTTCAAGGGAAATAATCTTATGCAAAATAGGCTTCAACATTTTCACCATGATCTTAGTAATGATTTTGAGAAGAACAATACATAAATTATAGGTCTAAAAGCTAAGATATGTTTTACCTCTTAGGCTTTTGGGACTAGAGCTATATAAGTTTTATTGATAACCTTCAAAATTTCTTTGGCTTTCTTGGCTTCTTCCACCACCTCTAATAAATCAACATGAAGGATATACCAAAACTCTTGGTAGAACTTGTACACATGAAAAATTGATCCATTTGAGTGAGTCATTTTCCCTAGATCCTTAGAGAGACCCTCCAACTTACCCAAATCAAGTTTGGGCCCCTCTCCCCCTCTTTTTCCATCTTTTTCCTAGTTCCAACTGATGTGGAGTAGGAATGAGATGAATATCATTCTCCACATGTTCAAAGGAATCGAGCGATGCTTCTTCTACTTTGGTTTAAAAAATAGAAGCATGTGAAGGTGAAGATTGTTGAGAAATATAAGCATTGGAAGCTCTTAGTATTTCTATAGACAAGATGAACTCGACTATGGATGATGGGGATGAAATCCTATTCATATCAATAAGGCTAGCGTCGATTGGAATTAGTTTTTGCCAAATCATATGGATTGTAGAGTGGGGTAATCAAGTCAACAAAAATCATTTTAACTTGGTAGAAATAAAGTGGTTGTGATTTGGAGAGTGAATTGTCTTGCTCACTCTCTCTAGGGGGCAACTAACCTATGGTGGGTGAATCATGGTTTAGCGAATGCAACCAAGGTGGTGGTGGTGGATTCGTTTCAGGCCACTCTTATGGAAGATGCAAGCAAAAGATAGAGTGGTCAATAGAAAACATTGTAATGTAGTACTTATCTCTCTCAATGGGATCTATAGGGGCCACATCTTCTTGGGGACCATCAAAAATATGATTGATCATGTCCATGTTTGGTTCCATTTCCTAAAAGTCCTCAAAATCATCATAAAAATGTAATTGATCATAGTTATATGCGGTCTCAATTTTGGAAATACCTCATGTAAATAAGGTGCAAACTTAGGATCTAAAAACCCATCATAACTATCATCGCTATCTTTGCTCTCCTCATCCTCTTATTCGAACTCTAGGGTGAGTTACTAAAATGTATACTCAAAGGAGGAGTTTGAGGGTGATGGTTTATATCCTAAGCCAGAGTGATCATGCACTTCTTGATATTGGGGCTCAATGATATGATGCGGGCCCTACTCATGTCATCCAAAACCAAACCCTTACCAATTAACAAAACAAAAATATCATATGGGGAAATTTAGGTTGGACAGATATTCTAAGCTAGCACAAAATTCTTGCATGGGTTCTTCATTAGGAGGATATGGATTGGATGAAGAATCCACTCCCCCATATACAAAGTTAATCCTATTTGGCTTGAAATCCATTCTATACATTGCACCTATGGCCAAAGGTGGGTCGCATGGGCGATCGTAATCTCTAATAGACTGGATAGGTGGTGTTATGGCTACATTCTCAACTATGTACTCATCAATACTTGGATTGGTGAGATGGACTACAACTTGAGTTGGTTGGGATGTGGATGAATCGGGTGCCAAAGTGGAGGCTTCAATGGTGGCTTGTGGTTCAGATGGAGGCGATGGCTCACTCGACAATGGTTCTTCTCGGATAGGTGACCCTATCTATGAGATAATGGGTGGTGAGGTTTGAGATGGATTTGGTTTAATGGATTTGTTAGTGGTTGGTGGATTTGGTTGGGATGAAAAGGTGAAGGGTGTTTGCGAAGTGGGAGGTGTAGTTAATGAAGATGATGGTTGGTTGGCGAGATGATCGGGTGTGATGGAAAAATGGTATGAAGTGGATGAGGGTTGACTTGGGTTGATGGCTTGAGATGCAAAGGTATGATCAACTATTGGCAAAGCCTTCAGGATGGGTGCTTTGGATGAGGTGTTGTTAGTTGGGATGGTTTGAACGATGAGGGGTTGAATGGAAATATGGGTGGATGGAAGGGATGGCTCATATGGATTGGATATCAAGTTGTAGTACTTGAATGGTTTGGTGTCAGCTGGAATGCAATGGACTTTTCCCTCATGCACATATTTCAAACATTGATGTAATGTCGAGGGAACACACTTCATTTCCCTAATCCAAGGATGTCTAAGAAGTATGTTGTACTACATGGCTCCTTCCAAGATATGGAAGAGTACATGGATTATTTTCACCCCCACTATTACAGGTAGAACTACATTTCCTATAGTGGAGCACAAAGCGTCATTGAAAGCTCGTAGGGTGAAGGTGGATGTGGTGATGTGAGATGATGGTAGGTTGAGATGTTTGATGGCTAGGGTAGTGATGATATTGATAGAGGAGTTGGTATCGATGAGCACTCTTTTAAAGGGTTTTCGGTCAATATGAGCTACAATATGCAATGGAGGATCAGGTAACTCCGATGATATGCTCTTTTATTCAAAATTGTAGAATGTTATTGAAGGTTCCATACAATTTTGAACACTCCCCACAAAAGTGTTGAAGGCGTTAGGATATTCTACTTGAAGTTTGATGGATTTTAAGATTTCCATCAATGCCTCATGATGTGGGGGAGATTGTTGTATGAGCTCATATATTGACAACTTGGTTGAGGCCATCCTTAAGCTCTGTGTCAACCGACTTCTCAATGTGATGATTGGTCTTGGTGGATGATTTGGAATATGAATGGGTGGAGATGGAATGGTGGGATTTAGTTGTATGGGCACATTTGGTTGTGCTACAGGAGTTGGTACTGCTTGGGTTGGCTCATTTGCTTGCGTGTGATTTATTTTTCTTTGCCCTTGGGTGACTATGTGAATAGCCCCCACAAAACCTTGGTATAGTTGTGACACATGATTGACTTGATTGGGAGGAACTATAGAAGTTGATACTCTCATTGTTTGTTGATTCACCTCATGATGAGGTAATGGTGTTTGATATATTCCAAGGTTTTGGTTTTGTTGGGCTAAGGGGTTATCAATATTGATTTTTCCCTTTTCAAGTAGATCTTGCACAATGTTCTTAAACCCATAGCAAGTCTCGATGTCATGGCCTTTCTGCCGATGATAGGTGTAGTATAGATGCTCCTTATAGCTCCTAGGTTTTGGCTTATTTGGATCTTCAGGCTTCATTTCTAGCAATGTGAAAGCTTGTGCATCATACAACTTTTGGAAGATGGATGAATATGGTTCAGGCAATGGGGTGTAATTGTGTTTTGGTCAATTGTATTAATGTTGATGATTTTCTAGCAGGTTGTGTTTGATTTTGTAGTTGTGGTGGGGGTGGAACCACCTGATAAGTCTATTGTTGTGGTTATTGTTGTTGCTATAGGGGTTGTTGTACTTGCACTTGAGCTTGTTGAATTTGCTACGAAGTTTGTCTCAAGACCACTTTATTAACCTGGTCGACCTTGGATTGAATGTGGTTATTCCACTTTTGACTTTTATTCTACCATTATTTCTTTTTTGGTTTTATCTCACCCTCTTGAATCTTGATTTATTCTATCACTCTGGCTTGGGTGAGTGCTTCTTCAAATGTTCTATATTGTTGTAGTTGTAATAACAAGGAGATTGGTTTGGAATAACTCCTTGTGAAAATTCATGTTAATTCTACCATAGGGAGGGAGAATGGTAGTTTGGTGATGACTACCCTCCAATGGTTACCAAATTCATAGACCGATTCATCATCATATTATCATAAATTGAGCAAATCGATCAATGTTGTCTTCTTTCTAACATTCAGAGAGAACCGCTCCAAGAATTGGTCCGCTAGTTGCTCAAAAGTATAAATACTTTGATGCGGTAAATGATTGTACCAATCTAGGGCATCTCCTCCAAACATCTGAGGAAAATTATGGAGCATGAGTGCATCATTGTTTTTTATTCTAAAACATGCATTAATGAATCCACTCACATGCTCTCGAGGGTCCTCATCCCCTTGAACTTATCAAACTTTGGTATTTGAAAATCTATCAGGTAGGGCGGTGATGGTACCAAAGCATGAATTGGATGATTGATTAGCTACCTTAGAGTAGGTTTCTGGTATTGCATACTTAGTGTTTGCATGGCTAGGCTATCAATCTAACTTTACAAAAACTGAAACTTGGGATCTTCTAGCAAAGGGTTAAAACCTTGATTGGTTTGTTGTTGCTGGAAATAATGTGCATTATTAGTGGGGATTTGATGATGTTGGATGTTAGTGTGAAATGGATTATGGAATGATTGTTGGTGATGGATTTGATGATGATGAGGATATGGGGGTATGATGGTATGCTGACCTGAAGAGCTAGCATACATTTGATGAAGTGGATTAGTGGGTATGGTCGTGGTTGGGGGTCGCAACACCCACGATGGATCTTGAGTGAAGAATGTGTGTAGTTGAGATGTGGAAGGTTGGTTTTGATATATCCCTATAACTGCCATTGCAGATCGGGATTAATGCTTCGATTAGAATTATCCATAATCAATTGTTGCAACTGTAAAAATGCTTATTGCATAGCAATCATGGATGAATATGGTATGACCATGTAGGTGGTAGATGATTGGGTCAATTGGGTGGCAACCATGTGAGTGGATGTAGGTGGAGGGTAAGTGGCAAAAGGTATTATCGTTGAATGAGGGATGTTTTGATGTATGGGATCTATGGATGTAGTGGATGGGATGGATGCAGGGATCTATGAAGCAACATTGACTTATGCTTCATAGAGAGGGTTAGTACAAGTGATGTTTTGATTTAGCAAGATGAAGGGTTGTTGATGAGATGATGATGGATGATTGTGGGTCATGGTTGCAGTAGTCGATTCGAAGAGTGGATTCGTGAAGATTTGATTGGTTTATTGTGGGTGTGGGAAGGTGGTTTCTTACTATGATGGAGGAATGGTGTGAGGTGGAATGGTAAGTGGAGGCAACGATGGAAATACCAAACCAGCTGCATTCAGGTATAGCCTAATGGTATCCATGTCCACATACGTGACACGACCGTCATATGGCATGGGTGGCTCACTCCTAGGAGTTTCGAGAATGGTAGCATGAGTAGCTCTTTGCATTATATTTGTGTCTAAAGTGGGGGCACCACTAGATGGTATAGCATTCAATTTCAAGGATACAGTAGGGGCTACATTGACTTTCCCTACCATTGATGTGGTAGGGGCTTGAGAGGACTGAGGTGGAAACTCCATGGATGAGGGTAACTAATTCTAAACTTGGGCTAGCTTTTTGGCTTGACTACAGGTTGTTACCATATACTAAGGGTGGGATGAATTAGAAAGTGTGAAGGTACATGTGTGAATATGTGGTGAAAGCACAAGCAAACAACACGCAAAGCAAACAAACAAACAAATTTATTTCTAAGTTTTCACAAGGTTTTGATGATTTTTTTTTTGAGTTTTGAAAAGTTTTTTATTTTTTGTTTTTTTTTGTAAACGAAAGTGCAATGTTTGACCCTATAATGAATCTAAGTATTTCACCCAAATACTCTCACACACTAACTTGGTGATGAAATCCAAGTTGTGAAACCCATCAAGGCTTGGTGATGAAGTCCAAGTCCGATGAGGGAGCCTAGGTACTACTAGTCCTCACCCAGTTCACCATGGTCAGCGATACACCCTCCGAAGAGGAATGCATGTTATTTTCCATGGCTACGACGGTTCTTGGATCGGCCTTGGCCAAAATAATGGGGTAATTATTGGGGGTTGGTGATGAAATCCAACCTTACCAATGTTCACGTGCAAGTGTGTGAGGGTTTTGTTTATTATGGTGTGATGCAAATTAAAATGCAATTCTGATTATTGCCTATATGTAGAAGTAGGAAACAAATAGGTACAATCAACAAAATATCAGGGGCCCAAAGGCAAATTTTATACCAAGCCTATAAGGGTTTTGAAGTACAGATCCAACCATCACTAGGTGATTAGGTCTGGTCAACCACCATTGGATGGTTACCAAACTATGGGTCCACGATTGGAGATGTCCAACCACCAGTCCGTGGTTGTGATTGTACGTTAGAGCCAAAATAGACCGAGGTGAAACCCCAAAGAAATATGCCTGGAATGTCCCTAGCCAAACAATGCAAATGATCTAGGATCTAACCTAAAATGTAGTTTTTGATTACCTTTATTTTTTTTTTAATTTTGAACCTAGCCTAAGACCTATATGCACACAACAAACAGGACTGACAAGGCAGAGATTCCTTTATTTTTATTAATAAAATTTTAAAGCAAAAGAAAGAGAGGGTTTTAAATGTATGGACCTATGGTCCTTTTGTCACTCCCTCCTACTTGTCCAACCACCAATCCATGGTTCTATAGGGTTCCAACCACCGGTGCATGGTTCTGTAGAATTCCAACCACCGATCCATGGTTCGTCAGGTCTATAACTACGTACTCATGGTTCCTCAAGCACAGGGTCGAGTCAAAATAGGCTTCGGGATCTTCACATTCAATCCTCGATCTTCGCAGCTCGAATCCAAAAACCTGTAACAATAAATAGTAGAGAAATTAGTAAGCAAGAAAAACAAGGTATCAACAAAGAAACCCTTTGGAGGTCCCACCATGATCAGCATTTATATAGCAAAAATAAATGAACACCAAACACACAAAACAAAAAGAAGAGATTACAATATAATAAATGATTTTTCTTTGTATTGATACAAGGGAGCCTAAATCTCCCAAATTTACAATGCTTTACCCCAATATTTTGGGGGAGATATTACAATGCTTTCTTCTTAAACTACAATGCTTTGAATGGTGGTCTTCCAACTCTCTAGAAAATGATTGGGTGTTCTTCGCTCCTCTACTATAGCTCCAAAGGTGAGTGGGCTTTTGTATCCTAGAAGTAGGGCCACTCTTAGCTTCAATAGCTCTTTAGATACCTATCTCCTACACACACAAAATGCAAACAAGGGTTTAGCAGCACCTGTATATGTGATTGAAAACCAATGCAATAAAACCCTTAAATGAATGCTTGTAAAAACCAAAAATGCAATGCAAAAAACATAAAAATTAAACCTACATGCCTTGACAAATTTTTGCTTACCGATCTCTGTTGTTAATGGCTTTGATGCATTCTAGGTAACCATGGGTGCACGGGTGTGGTTGGGAAACCATGGGAGGGTGGTTAGGTAACCATGAGAGGGTGGTTACGACTGTGTAACCATGGGCGGGCGGTTGAGGTTGGATGGTAGAAAGCTTCAAAAAGGGCACTCTAAGGCTTTGAGTCTTTGATCTCCTCGGGATGCATGCGAGCTCCTAGCATGATTCTGGTAGCCTAATGGTATGTTATTTTTAGCCTCCTTTGGTTGATGGGGTGAAGGTGCCTTTATAGACCCCTTAGGATTTTGGAGGGAAATGGAGGTGGCAAGCTAGGATTACCAAGTGGTAATCTAGGGCTACCAAATGGAAGGGGCAGTTATAGTGAGTCACCTAGGGTGTCTCACTTAACTGGGGTGATGTGGCTAATGGGTAGGTGCAAGTGGAGTGAGGTGTGAGGGATGTCCCATGTGAAGGGACAAGGGTGAAATGGGTGTGTGAGATGTGGCAAGGGGTGGTGGTGATGTGGCTAGGACACATGTCTAGTGGGTAGGCAGGGTATCCTAGGCAGATTTTCTAGATTTAGAAAATCTAGAAAATACTTTTAATGTGCAGGATTTATATGCCTAAGTTTGGACTTAGGCATATATTTTATTGAAGAACATGTGCTTATACTGAGAGGGGGGTGAACAGTATAAGATAAAACTTTTTGCTTTTTAATCCAAATGATAACATCAGCAATATTAAAGCAGTAAACATCACACAAAGCATCACACACATGAGAGACATGATTTAACATGGTTCACCCAATGTGGGCTACTCCACGGAGAAAATATTCCTTATAAAATTTTCTCAAATAAATTCTCTTGGGAATCCTTTCCCTATTACAATGTTTATGGACCTCTATCCAAAGGAGACACCAATCCCCTAATCAAGTTTGTGGATCTCTATCCATAGGAGAACTCCTTTCTCCTCTACTTGGCTGGTGATCTTCTAGAAGAACTATTGCCTCCACTGCATTAGCTTATGGATCTCTATCCACTGAAGACTTATATCCCCCACCCACTCGTATTGTCCCTCACTACCCTCGCTAATGGATCTCTATCCACTAGAGACTATCATCCTCTATACTATGCCACCTCCAAAGCTCTGTCTCAAACCTACACTAAACACAGTCCTTTGGTCTAGTACAAATCTGCTCAATCTCTGTCTCTGGTCTAGCACAAACCTGTCCTCAAATCCACACCAAACTTTATCCTCAAATCTGTCCTCAATATCTATCCTCAAACTCTATCCTCAAATCTGTATTGTAAGCTTCCACAAAAGCTCACACAAATTTGTCCACAAGTCTTCTCAAAGACTTACCTCAAATATGCTCAACAAGTCCTCACTAGAACTTGTCCAATCTCATAGAAACATATAGAGAATTGTTAGAGACTCAATATGATTCATACCACAATGCTCAATCACTTTCAATATTTCTTTTTACCATAGAAACATATAGAGAATTGTTAGAGACTCAATATGCTTCACATTCACAAACACTCAATCTCTTTCTCAAATCAATTCAGAATATAGAACAATTTGTTTCATAGAACTTGAACTATCACTTCAACACATCCACTTGACTAGGCTCAACCAACTCTACTCAACCAATCACTCAATGAAATAATCCTTGCTCACAAACCCTAGTCCAAACAAATGAACACTCAATTGTTTTCACACCACCCCACACACCCCCCCCATAACAAACTCACCCAACCAAACCTCTAACTTAAGTTCTTCACTCAACACAATCACTTCAACAACAATGCTTATCAAACAATCCTTTTCACTCCAAATTAGCATTCACAACATTCAACAATCACTCACTAGGAAGATGTGCCCATACCTTTTTGTTTGATGTAGAAGTGCCCTTCAAAACCTATCTCAATCACAATTTTCTTCTTTGCCAATTTCAATGGTTAGATGACAAAATATCACACTAACACTCTCTCACAATATTCCTCAATTAAAAAAATAATCAAACTCAAATACACCTTATTACTCCTTGAAATTAGCAATCATAAAATCACACAAAAAAATAATCACTCAAATGCCCCTTATAATCTCCAAAAATTAACCTTTCAAAATAATATTTGCCTAAACCTTATAACTCCCCTTAAAACCTTATAAATTAAATAAATTAGGCAAAAATTAAACTTTAGGGCTTAAATTTAATCCCTCCAAAAAATCTGGTACCAAAACAAATGCATACCTTATCTTTTACCCCAAAAGGGGTTCGATGGGTTTTGAACCACCGTCTCCCAAGCGCCAAGTGCTTTGGTGCCCCCCCACGTGGGCTATAGGCACCCATGAGAAGGAAGGGAAGCCTCCTTCCTTTTACCACCTTCATCCGCCATCGACTCTTCCAAAAACACACTCCACGGATTCGAACCTCCGCCACTCTCTGCCCCTAGCGCTTTGCTTTCACCATGGTTGCCAATTGTGCTACCTGTGCTTGGTGACCAAGGCACCTTCCTTGATGGGTGAAATTCCTTTGCCTACCTCTTGGCACTTTTAAAAACCAATGAAACCCTCTTGATTTTGCAGAATGATTTGCACATTTTTCGCATAACATCGATATTAATTCGAAGGCATACATCCTTGGGCTAAGGTGGAGGAGTCCCTTTTTATACACGCTTTGACATTTGACTCCCACGTCGGTGCTCGATGGTCGAATTCAAAATTCAAATTTTGACTTTAATAACCCACCTTAGGGTTATTTAAAATAACCATAAATTAACATATAATTAATATTAAAATTAATTAATAATTAATTTAAATAACTTATAAGTTAAGTAAATTAATTTATAATAAAATTATATTAATTAATTTATAATTAATTTAAACTTCCCCTTTAATATTATAAAAAATATTATAATATTATTTTCTTGGGCTTCTTCTTTGCACTTTGGACCACATCTGACCTACCTAGGAACCGGGTCACTGACCAACTAGAAGTGGACTCTCCTTTTGCACTAATTGTGGAACCTGCTTCTCCTTGCACTGCTCACTAAAACTTTGACATCAATGACCACTCACTCTTGACATCAATGACAACTCATCTACTCAAAATGTCCAACAATATCCCCCTTTGTCATTGATGGCAACCCAATTATCTTTTCAAATTCCTTAACCTTTTTCTATTCTGCTCCCCTG
Source organism: Wollemia nobilis (assembly GCA_028583015.1). Lineage (NCBI taxonomy): Eukaryota > Viridiplantae > Streptophyta > Pinopsida > Araucariales > Araucariaceae > Wollemia > Wollemia nobilis. The sequence goes on from JAQPPZ010017057.1 coordinate 2,965,463, forward strand.
GGAAACTGCTCCCCTGACTCAATGCTCTCTTCTTAAATCAAATCTCTCCCCCTTACTCAAATCTCTCCCCCTTTGACATCAATGGCAAAGGGTCACCTTTGGGGCTCGGGGCTAAGAATGAGTCTCTTAGCTTAGCCCCTCCCCCACCTCCTCTTGAGGTGGTTAATTCTGGGGTGGGAGTATTACTCCCAGTTTTCCTCTAAGATACTCAAAGGTCTCCTTTGAAAGTGGCTTAGTGAAGATGTCTGCTATCTGCTCCTTTGTAGTAACATATTCCAACCTGACTTGTTTATCTATCACCTGTTCTCTCATAAAATGATACTTGATCGGAATGTGCTTTGTCCTAGAGTGCATCACTAGATTCTTTGAGATACTTATAGCACTTGTATTATCACATAATATGGGAATAGGATGATCATGTTTTATCTTGAAGTCTTCTAGAGTTCGCTTCATCCATAATACATGTGTACAACTGGCTACTGCTGCAATATATTCTGCTTCTACTGTAGATAAGGATACTGATGCCTGCTTCTTACTCAGCCAAGAGACTAAACAGTCTCCAAGAAAGAATGCTCCTCCACTTGTGCTTTTTCTATCATCAATGTTGCCAGCCCAATCTGCATCTGTATATGTTGTGAGTGTGAAACTATCACTTTTGGGATACCAGAGCCCAAAATCCATAGTCCCTTTTAGATACCTGAGAATTCTCTTTACTATTGCCACATGTGTTTCCTTAGGTGCTGCCTGAAACCTTACCACTAATCCCATTGACTGCACTATGTCTGGTCTTGTAGTTGTAACATACAACAAGCTGCCAATCATAGATCTGTATAATCTCTGATCTACCTCTAGAGATTCATCATCCTTACTTAACTTGCATCCTGTAACCATGGGGGTACTTACTGGTTTGCAATCTTCTAACTTGAATTTCTTTAGCATCTCTTTTATATACTTGGTTTGTGAAAGAAATACTCCTTTCTCTGATTGTGAAATCTGAAGTCCAAGAAAGAAGGACAACTCACCAAGCATAGACATCTCAAATTCATTCTGCATGTTCTTTGCAAATTCTTTACACATCTTATCATTGTTTCCCCCAAAAATGATGTCATCAACATAAACAACCACAATTAGTAGATTATTCCCTTCATTTTTGATGTATAAGTTGTTGTCCGCTATTCCTTTTCTGAATCCCTGTTCCTGAAGATACTTATCCAATCTTGAGTACCATGCTCTAGGAGCCTGCTTTAGACCATACAATGCCTTTTTCAATCTGCATACATGATCTGGTTTATCTGTTAATATGAATCCCTCTGGTTGTTCAATATAGACTTCTTCTTCTAGAACACCATTTAGAAATGTTGACTTAACATCCATCTGATATACCTTGAAGTTTTTAAAACTTGAGAAGGCTAAAAACATTCTTATGGCTTCAAGTCATGCAACTGGAGAAAATGTCTCATCAAAGTCAATTCCCTCTACTTGTGCATAACCTTTGCATACTAACCTTGCTTTATTTCTGACTACCTGTCCATCTTCATTTAACTTGTTTCTGAATACCCATTTTGTGTCGATCACATTTTTGTCCTTTGGTCGTGGAACAAGTTCCCAAGTCTTGCTTTTCTCTATCTGATCTAATTCCTCATCCATTGCCTTAATCCAGAACTCATCTTCACTTGCCTGATTGAAGTCCTTTGGCTCAATCTTAGATAGCAAAGAAAAATTTGCTTGTTGAGATGGTGTTATTATCCTTCTCCTTGTCCATCTTTCATCTGGATTCCCAATGATTAGATCTTTTGGATGATGCTTCTGTACATACCTGGATGGAGTTTTAGGAAGAAGTCTTTGTGTTTCTTCTTCTTCTTCATCTAGATTCCTCATGAAACTCTTCTTGACAACTTCCATCTTCTTGATACACAATTTGTTGAACTGGTTCTCTTGAATCTATCTTCTCATCAATTGTTACATTTATACTTTCTACAATAGTGTGTGTTCTCTTGTTGAAGCATCTATAAGCTTTACTCTTAGTGGAATAACCAAGAAAAATTCCCTCATCACATCTTGGATCAAACTTGCCTAAGTTTTGATCTTCTCATCTTATGTAGCACTTGCTTCCAAAAACCTTGAAGTGTTTTACAGTGGCTGGTCTTCCTTTCCAAAGCTCATATGGAGTCTTGTGATGGTTTACCCTCATTTGAGCCCTAGTGATTATATATACTATTGTGTTGATTGCTTCCCTCCAAAATCCATCTAAAATTTTGGACTCATTTAACATAGCTCTAGCCATATTCTCAACAGTTCTATTTTTCCTTTCAACTACTCCATTTTGTTGAGGAGTTCTTGCGATTGAGTATTCTCTCTTGATTCCATGTTGTTCACAAAAATCTACAAATTCATTTGAGGTAAATTCTCCTCCTCTATCAGATCTCAAACACTTAATCCTCTTGCTAGTTTCATTTTCAACCAGTTCCTTAAATGCTTTGAATTTTTCAAATGCTTCTGACTTATCTTTCAGGAAAGCTACCCAAACCATTCTGGAGTAATCATCTATAAACAATATGAAGTAACTCTCACCCTGAATACTCTATGTTCTGGTAGGACCACATAGATCAGTATGTATTAGAATTAATGGCTCAGATGACATATATCCCTTTGACTTAAAGCTTGTTCTAGTTTGCTTTCCATGTTGACAAGGTGCACAAATTGTGTTTTGTGGCCTTTTTAGCTTGGGTAAATCTCTGACAACCTGCTTATTGCTTATGTTGACTATGTTGTCAAAATTCAAGTGACCCAATATTCTATGCCACAACCAACTCTCATCTTCTTGTGATAGAAAGCACTTTTCCCCTTTGATCTCACTAAGCATGTATAGATTGTTTGGAGTTCTTCTTGCATTTGCAATGACTTTTCCAGTTTCTTATTTTCTTATCTCACACCTATCTGGGTGAAATGTAACCATATGACCTTGATCACAAAGTTGACTTACACTTAGCAGATTATGTTTTAACCCTTTGACATACAACACATTTTTTGTTCTTGTTTTCCCATTATCTAAACTCAGAGTTCCTCTTCCACCAATATTTGTTGATCCATTATCACCAAAACTTACTGATCCTCTATTGGTTTCTTTTAGTACAATGAATTTGTCTTTGTCTCCTGTCATGTGTCTAGAGCAACCACTATCAAGATACCATTGTTCTTCTTTATCCTGAGCATGAAGGGTTGTTTGAACTAACATTGATCTAGCCTTTACATTCCCCCTTTCCTCTTTCCTAGTTGTTGAAATTGTTTTTCTTTTACTAGACTCAGGAAGTATCATTTTACACCATCTAGCCTTGTGCCCAAAATTATTGCATTTGTAACATATAATATCATTATCCATAAGAGGTGCAAAAGAATTGAAATTTCTATTGACATTGTTTCTTGCATGACCAATACAATGTACAACTCTATGACCATATTTGTTACAAGAAAAACAATGACCATGGAAGAAATTATGTAACCTATTTGGATGCCTTTGAGATTGTGGTTGAGTGCTTCTCCTTTTGTGATTAACTCTCATCCAAGGTTCTTCTTTGCTTTCTTCCTTTCTGATGTCTTTTCCTTTTGAAGTATCCTTTACTTGCCTATCTTTGTTTGAAGTTTCTGCTTCTTGAAGACTTGACTCCTCTTTCTGTTTCCCATACTTTATATCTTGTAGTACCTTGGTCCTTTCAACTTCATTCCTTAGATAAACAATTTTTGCTTCCAATATTTCACATTCTGTTTCTCTTGCTCTTAATAGATCTGTCATATCCTGCTCAATTTTCTTTCCCTCTTCTACCTTTATCTTGAGTTCTGTGAGACTTTGTAGAAGTTCCATCCTTGCTTCTTCATCCTCTTGAATTTGTTCCTTCAAGCTTGAGTTCTTCTCTCTAATTCTTTCCAACTTTTTGAGAGCAGTAAAGAATTCCTCTTTTATATCAAACATGGTCTCTTCTTCATTTTTTGAAGTCATGTGTGTTTCTGATGGATCCTCCTCCAAGCTGTTAGTCTTTTCATGGAGAGACCCACTCTGATACCAATTGAAGAACATGTGCTTATACTGAGAGGGGGTGAACAGTATAAGATAAAACTTTTTGCTTTTCAATCCATATGATACCATCAACAATATTAAAGTAGTAAACATCACACAAAGCATCACACACATGAGAGACATGATTTAACGTGGTTCACCCAATGTGGGCTACTCCACGGAGAAAATATTCCTTATAAACTTTTCTCAAATAAATTCTCTTGGGAATCCTTTCCCTATTACAATGTTTATGGACCTCTGTCCAAAGGAGACACCAATCCCCTAATCAAGTTCATGGATCTCTATCCACAGGAGAACTCCTTTCTCCTCTGCTTTGGCTGGTGATCTTCTAGAAGAACTGTTGCCTCCACTACATTGGCTAATGGATCTCTATCCACTGAAGACTCCTATCCTCACTACCCTGGCTAATGGATCTCTATCCACTAGAGACTATCGTCCTCTATACTCTACCACCTCCAAATCTCTATCTCAAATCTGCACTAAACATAGTCCTTCGATCTAGTACAAATCTACTCAATCTCTATATCTAGTCTAGCACAAACATATCCTCAAATATACACCAAACTCTATCCTCAAATATATCCTCAATATTTATCCTCAAACTCTATCCTCAAATCTTATTGTAAGCTTCCACAAAATCTCACACAAATCTATCCACAAGTCTTCTCAAAGACTTACCTCAAATCTGCTCAACAAGTCCTCACTAGAACTTGTCCAATCTCATATAAACATATAGAGAATTATTAGAGACTCAATATGCTTCATACCACAATGCTCAATCACTTTCAAAAACATATAAGTAATTTGTTAGAGACTCAATATGCTTCACATCACAAACACTCAACCTCTTTCTCAAATCAATTTAGAATATAGAATAATTTATTTCACAGAACTTGAACTATCACTTCAACACATCCACTTGACTAGGCTCAACCAACTCTACTCAACCAATCACTCAATAAATAATACTTGCTCACAAACCCTAGTCCAAACATATGAACACTCACTCAATTATTTCCAACAATGCTTATCAACCAATCTCACATAACAATGATACTCATGATATTTGCAAACCCTAGCTCAAGTTCTTCACTCAACCAATCACTTCAACAACAATGCTTATCAAACAATCCTTTTCACTCCAACTTAGCATTCACAACATTCAACAATCACTCACTAGGAAGATGTGCCCATACCTTTTTGTTTGATGTAGAAGTGCCCTTCAAAACCTGTCTCAATCACAATTTTCTTCTTTGCCAATTTCAATGGTTAGATGACAAAATATCACACTAACACTCTCTCACAATATTCCTCAATTACAAAAATAATCAAACTCAAATACACCTTATTACTCCTTGAAATTAGCAATCATCAAATCACACATAAAAATAATCACTCAAATGCCCCTTATAATCTCCAAATTTAATTAATCAATCTCCAAAAATTAACCTTTCAAAATAATATTTGCCTAAACCTTATAACTCCCCTTAAAACCTTATAAATTAAATAAATTAGGCAAAAATTAAACTTTAGGGCTTAAATTTAATCCCTCCAAAAAATTTGGTGCCAAAACAAATGCATACCTTGTCTTTTACCCCAAAATGGGGTTCGGTGGGTTTCAAACCGTCGTCTCCCAAGCGCCAAGCACTTTGGCACTTTTGTGCCCACCACGTGGGCTATAGGCACCCATGAGAAGGAAGGGAAGCCTCCTTCCTTTTACCACCTTCATCCATCGTCGACTCTTCCAAAAAGCACACTCCCATAGATTCGAACCTCCGCCACTCGTTGCCCCTAGCACTTTGCTTTCGCCGTGGTTGCCAACTGCGCTACCTACGCTTGGTGACCAAGGCACCTTCCTCGGTGGGTGAAATTCCTCTACCTGCCTCTTGGAACTTTTAAAAACCAATGAAACCCTCTTGATTTGCATAGAATGATTCACACATTTTTGCATAACACAAGATTAATTCGAAAGCATACATCCTTGGGCTAAGGTGGAGGAGTCCCTTTTTATACATGCTTTGACATTTGACTCCCACGTCGGCGCTCGATGGTCGAATTCAAAATTCAAATTTTGACTTTAATAACCCACCTTAGGGTTATTTAAAATAACCATAAATTAACATATAATTAATATTAAAATTAATTAATAATTAATTTAAATAACTTATAAGTTAAGTAAATTAATTAATTAATTAATTTATAATAAAATTATATTAATTAATTTATAATTAATTTAAACTTCCTTGTATAATATTATAAATAAATATTATAATATTATTTGCTTGGGCTTCTTCTTTGCACTTTGGACCACATCTGACTACCTGGAACCGGGTCTTGACCAACTGGAAGCGGACTCTCCTTTTGCACTGATTGCGGAACTGCTTCTCCTTGCACTGCTCATTGAAACTGACTTTCGACATCAATGACCATTCACTCTTGACATCAATGACAACTCATCTACTCAAAATGTCCAACATTTATTATGCAAATTTGGAATGTGTAATGTGAATAGGGTTTTGCAAGTGCCTAGGTTTTGGTGTCTACAATATGGTTTAAATATTGTGCATTAATTTGAGATTCATTTTTAATAATTGTATTATTCCTTTTGTAGACACCAAAATCCAGCCACTTGCAAGTCATCTATACCTTCCTGTCAGCCACGTGTCGGTCATCCACTTTCCTGCCATTATTTGGCCCAATTTCACCTTTCCCGCCATTTTTCATCCCCAAATTTATTTAAATTAATATATATATATATATATATATATATATATATATATATATATATATATATATTTTTTTTAATATTTTAATATATATATTTAAATAATAGTTTAAGTGATTTAATCTGAGCCGTCCATCCTTCATTTAATCTCATCCGTCCATCCATCTTAATCCGTTTCACAACCAAGATTTATTCTCTGCCCTTGGATCCACTTTAATCTTAGCCACACGTTCAAAGTGTCGTTAAAACCCTAAAGTGTGCCCTAAGAGTAGATTATAAATCGAGTCACTTTGATGGCTCAAACCCTATGTCTTTTGCTACTTCTATCTCCTATGCGCTATCTCTGATTCTAATTCTTCTACTGCTATCTCCTCTCTTATGCTACCCTTTTGTCGCATCCATTGTCGCTTCCGTCGCCGCTTTCATCGCCATTCCTTTTGCAGCATTCTACAGAATCTCCCATTCCTGTCGCAAGTGCCCGTGGGCGTTTACCCCTTCACCAAGTGCCCACGGGAATTTACCAAGTGCCCGCGGGCGTTTACCAAGTGCTCGCGGGCGTTTACCCATAGCCACAGACTCAGACCGGCATCTGAAACCTTAATCCATAAGCACGCGGGCGTTCAGCGAGTGCACCAGGGCGCCTTTCGCAGCCGATTTGATAGCCACATTACTTCCAAGTGTCGCCTGGTCTAGCTGCGTTAACAGAGAATAGGTATAAATTATTTTAAAGCAAGTAACTTATTTTCTTTTATTGATCTGTTATTGAATTCCTGCACTTCGTTTTCTAGGGTTTTAGATTATTTCCGAGGGCTCACACAGTGGAGCCCTCTTATTAATTTCTAACTCCTTGATAGTGTTAATGTGTGCAAGGTTTTGACAACAGATCCGGTTTATTGATGGCAGCTGATTAAGCTGGAGTGGTCCAATCAAGGGATACAACAAAGCCCACTCACTCTGTTGGGATTGAAGATACATTCTTCGAAAGCGCCACCATTTGTGCCAGCTAGGGTTTCGGAGAACCCTAGCATAACTTGTAACTATGTATCACAAATAAAGGGTTACAGGCCCAGTTGTATTCAAAAAGGAGTTTTTAAACTCCATCGATTAATAGAAATCGTTTTGTTTTGTGCAACTATTCTGTACTCTGTCATTGTGATTTTATTTATTTTTGTTTGGCGTATATTTTTAATCTACAAATGGCGGAGGGGGTGGTTCACCTCGTTCTTGTGGAAGAAGCAAGCGAAAGATGGCCTCTTGGAGAGGGAACAATTGGAGATAAAACTCGTCTTGTTTAGTGAGGGGAACAATGGGCGCCGACTCTTCTTCAAATTCATCACCATTTGACATGACGTCAAATTCTTCATAGGCTTCATCTTCGAATTCGTCGGGGTGGAGGATTTCTTCTTCTGAATTAAGATTAATGCTTTGAAAAGCTCGTTCAAAATAAGAAAAGGATGGAAGTGGTTGGTAGCCCAGACCAAAACACTCAGTGGGTCTCTGATATGGCATATCGATGCGTTCAGTTACCCCTAACGATTTCTATTAATCGATGGAGTTTAAAAACTCCTTTTTGAATACAACTGGGCCTATAACCCTTTATTTGTGATACAAAGTTACAAGTTATGCTAGGGTTCTCCGAAACCCTAGCTGGCACGAATGGTGGCGCTTCCGAAGAATGTATCTTCAATCCCAACAGAGTGAGTGGGCTTTGTCGTATCCCTTGCTTGGACCACTCCGACTTAATCACTGCCATCAATAAACCGGATCTGCTGTCAAAAACCTGCACACATTAACACTATCAAGGAGTTAGAAATTAATAAGAGGGCTCCACTGTGTGAGCCCTCGAAAACAATCTAAAACCCTAGAAAAATAGAATTCAGGAATTCAATAACGGGATCAATAAAAGAAAAGAAGTTACTTGCTTTAAACTAATTTATACCTGTTCTCTGTTAACGCAGCTAGACCAGAGCGACACCTGGAAGTAATGTGGCTGTCAAATCGGCTGCGGAAGGCGCCCTGGTGCACTCGCTGAACGCCCGCGTGCTTCTGGATTAAGGTTTCAGACGCCGGTCTGAGTCTGTGGCTATGGGTAAACGCCCGGGCACTTGGTAAACGCCCGTGGGCACTTGGTAAACGCCCGTGGGCACTTGGTAAAGGGGTAAACGCCCGCGGGCACTTGCGACAAGAATGGGGGATTCTGCAGAATGCTGCAGAAGAGATGGCGATGAAAGCGGTGACGGAAGCGGCGATGGATGCGACGAAAGGGTAGCAGAAGAGAGATAGAGGAGATAGCAGAGAGAAGAATTAGAATAGAGATAGCGCATAGGAGATAGAAGTAGCAAAAGACATAGGGTTTGAGCCATCAAGGTGACTCAATTTATAATCTACTCTTAGGGCACACTTTAGGGTTTTAACGACACTTTGAACGTGTGGCTAAGATTAAAGTGGATCCAAGGGTAGAGAATAAATCTAGGTTGTGAAATGGATTAAGATGGATGGACGGATGAGATTAAATGAAGGATGGACGGCTCAGATTAAATCACTTAAACTATTATTTAAATATATATATTAAAATATTAAAATATAAAAATATATATATAAATATTAATTTAAATAAATTTGGGGATGAAAAATGGCGGGAAAGGTGAAATTGGGCCAAATAATGGCGGGAAAGTGTGGATTTGGGCCAAATAATGGCGGGAAGGTGGATGACCGACACGTGGCTGACAGGAAGGTATAGATGACTTGCAAGTGGCTGGATTTTGGTGTCTACAGATGCCTCTTTTTAGCCGCTTTGTGTGAAGACACAATGCAGCACAAAAACTTAGGACACCCGAAAAGTCGGATCGGACGCAACTCTCTCTCAAGACTAAAGCACAACTTTGAAGACCAAAGAATAAAAGAATATTTAAAATTTATCAGCTTACCCCCTCAATTGGCGAGCGAGAATGGTTCTCACGAGCCAATTGGAAGAAATTCGGAAGAAAATGAACCGTTTTTGCCCCAACGGTGAAAAAGGGGTTGGTGTATGAACCATCCGTTTATGTCCCAACAGAAAAGGGGTTGGTGTACAAACCAGAAAATAATATGATTGAAGACGATATGAGTGATGTGAAAGATGAACCGTTTTCTGCCCCAACGGTTAGAAAGGGATTTTTGCCAAATTTTAAATTCCATGATCATGTAAGATGAATTCTACTATTAGGAAAGTTAAAAATTGATAACGGATGCCCCAACTCCTGTGGGTGAATCCATACTGTTGATGAAATTGCCTTGTTGGCGCCATTGATATGCAGAGATGCAATATGAAAGAGTCCAGAACTTCAGAGATGCTCCTAGTGACTGTATGGATAATTCCTCGGGTCGGAACCAATCAACCTAGGTAGCCTTAATCTCTAGCAAGACTCAAAATAATGATGATATTGAAGATTGTCCACGTTTAAGGCCCCATGAACTAGGCCATCAATGACAACTCGTTGAGCAAATTAATCTTGGTATGAGGTCACTTGAAAAGTAGGATACCCAAAATTGATTTCCAATTTTCAAACGATGAAATAATTGATGATGATAAATGGTAAGTGTCCTTATGGTGGTTTAATCCTCTTACCGAATTGCATGGATGCAAATCGCTGCAATCGCCAAGGTGATAGAATATACCACTAGATACGAGGTTTACTTTAATTTAATTTGGCAAAAATATGCATGATGAAAGAAGAATGAATGAAATTGACGATAGATCAGAAGAATTGATGAATGTTGTTAATTTTGTGAAGGTTTTGAATGTTTTTAACCCAATTTGTAAATCAATGATGAATGATGCGCTTTTTGAGCAAAATGACAAAATTTGTTTCCAAAACTGTTGTAACCTTCACAAAATGTTTTATTATGATAAGAAGAATGGATGGATGCAATTTGATGAAATTTGGAGGAGGTAAGCTTCAATTTTGTAAGTTTTGTTCTTTTATTCAATAACCGACACCAAACGCCGGTATGCATTTGGAGGTGGCAGAAACGCCCGCCGGTGTTTGAATGCATCATGAAATGCCCCACTGCGTCTGAATGCGCCATGAAATGCCCCACTACGTTTCAGGGTGCCAAAACCAGCTATTTAAACAGCTTTCAGCGAGAATTTCGCTCATTTGTGCGTTCGAGCTTGAGAGAAGTGCGTCTGAGGGAGTGGAATGAAGTGAAGTGAAGTGAAAGGTTGTGTGGGAGAGTGAAGCACGCGGGAGCTATGGCGGAGATGGGAGCGGACGCGCCAGTGCAGCCAGCTGAGGTATTTGTTTATTTAAGCAAGTACTTTTATTTGTTTTTTTTTTTTTTTTGTTTTTTTTTTTTTTTTTTTGAAAAAAAATTTGTAACCAATTTTTGTTTTGTTGTTTTGCAGCTTAGGGTGTTAGAGGCACGACACCGATTCTCCCCTATCATTCCGGGGATGAGGAGGTCATTGTCCCAGGAAGACTGGGAGATATTGGAGGCAGTAGGGCTAGCGGAGGCAGCCCGGTTGGAGGTAGTTCGGGCAGATGAGGGGTACCTCTCGGCTTTGGCCGAGAGGTGGGATCCGGATCGGGGGACGTTCCAGCTCCCGACCGCAGAGATGACGGTGACGCTTGAGGATGTATACCGCATCCTCAAGGTGCCCGTGGAGGGGGCGCGGGTGGAGGTTGGACGAGATAGGGCCACGGAGATGGCCAAGTTGTTTGGGGATGACTGGAGGGAGATCCGGACGGAGAGCGGGGGGATTCCTTACTTGGCCATGTATACGGCCAAGGAGTTGGTAGCGGTGGAGGCTCTGATGATGTTCGTATTGGCCAACATTGTGGCCCCGAACAGCACCGGGTGCAGGTTTCCATGGAACCTGATGGGTGTAGTGAGCGAGATGCTCACTAATAGGGTAGTGTATGCCTGGGCGCCCGCTTTATTGGCGCAGGTGTACCGGGAGTTGTATGAGGTTCGAAGACGGGGCCGAAAGGGCCTAGGCTGTAGTTTGGTTCTCCAGTGCTGGGGCTGGGAGCACTTCAGAGTGGCCCGACCGGAGGGGTTGCCATGTGCTTACTGGGACATGAGCCAGGCTTATGGTAGGAGATGGCCAGTGGCGGAGGAGAGACAACCGAGCCGCCCCGTGAGATCGGGGCAATGGTATAGGAGTTTATGGGCGGACTTGACAGATGCCCAAGTCATTTGGAGGCCCTGGCGGGAGGCGAGGTGGATCGGTGATGGAGAGCATCTGAGACGGGTGCGACAGGCTAGATGGGTAGTGGGTCGGGGCCACAGCGAGGCGGAGTACATACAGATGTCTCGAGTGCTCCGCCAGGTCGGATTGAGACAGGATGTCCCCGGTGAGCCAGTGCGCTACCGGAGGCACAGATCAGAGGGGGATTTGTCGTGTGCCGAGCCATGGAGGGAGGCGACAGAGGACGATGAGGACATGGAGATCCTCGACGTGGACGACGTCGGGGTGACAACTGAGTATGCAGCATGGATGGCCGCAGAGCCGAGGTGGGAGCCACCATTGGTGGTTGTTGGAGCTGGAGAGGACGAGGGAACCGCAGAGGTTCCCAAGCGCAGGGAGGGTCCCCGCCTTCGATCTGACAGTCGAAGGCGAAAGGGGAAGATGGCGCGGTAGGCACCGGGGAGCGGAGATGACGAGGAGGATGATGGCGAGGGCCTAGGAGAGGCCGCAGGAGAGACTAGGGAGGTACCCCCTAGCGGGCACGAGGATGATCTGGCGCAGCTGCAGCAGCAGATAGCAGAGCGCGATGCTATGCTAGCTGTCCGGGATGAGAGGATAGCTCGGCTGGAGCAACAGGTTGCAGAGCGGGATGCCCTGATAGCTGTTCAGGAGGAGAGGATGGCCCAGATGCAGGCGGACTTGGATGGAGCGACTAGGGTGCCCCAGGATGACAGGGTGACGAGACTCCATGCAGAGCTAGCGGAGCGAGAGCGACGACACGGGATAAACATATCTAGACTTAGGTCTAGGACTCGTTATATTGAGGCTCTGGAGGACACATTGTTTAGGCATCACATTGTGTTGCCTGATCCTCCATCCTCCTCTCTCTCTAGGCGTAGTGAGTCTAGGCACACCACTAGGTCTAGGGCTCCTACTAGGTCACAGGGATCCTCTTTTGATGGTTAGCTTAGTGCTTAGATGCACTCTTTATGAGCCTTGGTGCTCTATTGTATTTTGTAGCCTTTTGGCATTCACTGTACGTTTTGATCTTTATACAATATATATATACATGGCTTTTATTTTTTAGTGTTTTACTTTCTTTTGTGTGAATGCCTATGTTTTTGTGATGCATGTTTTTATATGTTTTATATGCATATGTGATGGAATGGAATGCAAAGTTATAGATGATTAATGCGAGACTAAGTAAATGAAATATGCACTAAGAAGCACTCATACTTTTAGATAGTTAGATTTAGCCAACTGTTATCATAATTGTTTAATCAGGGGCACCGAACTTGGTAGCTTGTGAATGAATGACGTATGGAATGACATGAATATGGAAGAAGATATGGAGGTTGATATGGAAGAAAATATGGAGGAAGACTGTTTTACAAAGACTCAAACATGCTAGTGGTATCAAACAAACTTACTAATACTGCCTAATTCAACTAGGACCAAATGTGTGTGCATGTGAGTTCATTAACCAAATCGAAAGCATGGTAGTGACTCTAGGCAATCAAAAACCTGTGTGTGTGCAAGTGTGTTCATTAACCTCATCTTGCATAAATTAGGTAACCTGGTTATGGAGAAGACCCCAAAGCTAGTTTGTCCGTATGAGCATTCAGAGGTCTCTTTTTGAGGAGAGACATGTCGCCACGCAATGAGTATACTCCACCGCCACCAAGCGTCTATAGCCCCGATGAAGGTTAACTCCATAGTCCATGTTGTTTTTGACCTTTGTAAGCCTTGGGGATGACTACCTATCCGTCTGATCGGACAAGTAGTACGATCCTTACAACTTATTTGGGATCGGTGGTGTGTGAAAAATGTTCATTTCCTTAGAGCTTTGGGGAATCGGATTCTCAACCGAAGTATGATGAGAATTTTACCCTATCCTTACTACTCTGTTTATATTTATATTTTGTGATTGCTTGTGATAGTGGTAAGAACCACTGTTTTATGGACTATGTTTGCATGATAGGACAAACGAGGATTACCCTTTTCACTTCAAGGCACAACCCAAGGATGGTGTTATCTCTCTTTGACACAAGATGTTTTTAAGATGTGAAAATGTGATAGGTTCAAGACCGCTTTTGAAATCATTTCCCAATACTCAAGATTTTATTTAGTGTAATTTGTGATATGGCCCTAGAGAACTTTGACATGCATTTCAAAGTTTGCTTAAAACACTAGAAATGGCTGAGTGACTCGAAAACATTTTGGCAATGTAAATATGTGCAAATGGAAAATGGGTGTACGAATGACAATTCGGTTTGATGGATTTTATGAAGGTGCCCCCGATTAAGGCAACATGACTTTTGCTTGACCAAATTTTATATCCAAAAGATAGAATGGTCTCTAACATGATATGCAACTATGGCTGAAAATGAAATGTTATGGTTTTCAATGAGATGTATGCACATGAAATGCAATGTTTTTGAATGAGATGTATGCAACTAACAATGAAATGCAAATTCTTTTTATTTTATTTGTTTTTTTTTTTTTTTTTGTACAAGCCATGTATATATGTACATATAAAATTCAAACTATGCGTAGAATGCCCTCAAGTGTATAACATTAAGTGGTTCGGGTTCTTCCTCTCCCTCTAAACTGGCAAGTCTATAAGTTCCATTACCCACTCTTTCAATGACCATATATGGACCTAACCAATTAGCCGCGAATTTATCTCGAAGATGCGGCAATGCATTGGTGTTTTGTTGATTCTCTTTAAGGACAAGATCCCCTACTTGAAATTCTCTTAGATGAACTTTGGCATTGTAAGCACGTTTCAATCGGTCTTGATAAACTCGCAAATGCTCTAAAGCATTGATTCGTTTTTCATCTATGAGTGTGAGTTGATCAAGACGTGCTTGTCTAGCAGTATCATCATCGATAAATTCCTGCAAAGAAATTCGCAAGGAAGGGATCTCGACGAGGCGGAGCTAAGACTGGCGGAGATGCTAAGTACTGCTTGATGTCATCAAAGGCTTTCTGACACTCATCTGTCCATGAAAATTGTACCCCCTTTTGTAGTAGGTGGCAAAATGGCCTACATTTATCAGAAAGTTGTGCAATAAAGCGACGGATTGAATTAATCTTTCCTTGTAAACTACGCAACTCCTTCAAATTAGTTGGGGGACACATTTCCATAATGGCTTTGACCTTGTTTGGGTCCACCTCAATACCTCGTTTAGAGATAATAAAACCTAGGAGTTTGCCTGAGGTAACACCAAAGACACATTTCTTAGGCTTATCCGGATCATATGGATTATGGAGCGGGGTGAATAAGTCTTCGAAATTCATTGTCGACTTATGGAAGAAAGGATGGGCGGAATGGAAGGGAAAACCGGTGAAGACCTCGGAAGACCCTGAGATGCAAAACAACATAGTTTTTGAGTTTTTTTTTTTTTTTTTTGTAGTGGTGAAAACCACTATTTTAGTATATACATATAATACAGGTTTGGATTATGGCTTATGGATGTGGCGGAGGGGGTGGTTCACCTCGTTCTTGTGGAAGAAGCAAGCGAAAGATGGCCTCTTGGAGAGGGAACAATTGGAGATAAAACTCGTCTTGTTTAGTGAGGGGAACAATGGGCGCCGACTCTTCTTCAGATTCATCACCATTTGACATGACGTCAAATTCTTCATAGGCTTCATCTTCGGATTCGTCGGGGTGGAGGATTTCTTCTTCCGAATTAAGATTAATGCTTTGAAAAGCTCGTTCAAAAGAAGAAAGGGATGGAAGTGGTTGGTAGCCCAGACCAAAACGCTCAGTGGGTCTCTGATATGGCATATCGATGCGTTCAGTTACTCCTTGCTCGTATCGACCTAGGCCAAATTGCTGCCAATTATGTCTATGGAAATAGCGAGAGGGAAAACCCTCCATCCTTTCGATATTGGTAGGGACTGGATGCTTAGGTTCTAGTATGGTGGTAGGACTAGAAGATGACTCTATTCCCCCATATACAAAATTAATGGAATTTGGCATAGAACCCATGTTATAAACCGATCCAATGGATAAATGTTGGTCATGTGGACGACCAAAATCTTTAACTTTTTGCACATTGAACGGTGTGATGTGGACATCTTGAATGGCATACTCACCAATACCTGCATCGGTGAGATGGACCTTGACTTGGGAGGGAGATGGACTAGATGATGGAATAGAAGAATGTGGGATAGAAGAATTGGAAGGATTTGGTTGGGTTGATGCTTCACTGACTTGTGAAACATCAACTGGTGATGGTTGGGAAGATGGAGGAATAATAGGTGATGTTGAAGAAGGTGTAGAAGAAGGGGGTAATGACGTGGAAAGAGATGATTGGTCATGGCCACATGTGCATGTGGTCACTGATGAAGAAGAAGGAAGATTAGTTGATGAAGAAAGTGGTGAATGAGATGGAATAGCGGAAGAGGAAGATGGTTGCGATATGATGGGTAGCTCCTCGGGAATGGGAGCTTTAGAAGAAGATGGTATAGAAGAAGTAGATGGGGTCAAGAAAAGATGAGTGGATGGCAACACAATCTCATAAGTATTTGAGACATAGTTGCAATGTTTGAAGGGTTCAATGTCAGCAGGTACACAATGAACTTGTCCCTCATATACATACTTCAGACATTGATGTAGTATAGAAGGGACACATCTCATCTCCCTAAGCCAAGGCCGTCCAAGCAATACATTGTATGCCATGGTCCCTTCCAAGATGTGAAACAAGGTATGCAAAGTTCGGGCCCCTACCTCAATGGGCAAGATAACCGTGCCAACCGTGGAAGATAAAGCATCATTGAATGCTTTAAGAGTAAAAGTCGACTTTGTGATAAGGGATGGCGACGACTTTAGATGACTCAACGCCGATGTTGTAATGATATTGATTGAGGAACCGGTGTCAATTAAGACTCTCTTGAATGGCTTGTTATCGATCTTGGCCATGATATGTAGTGGAGGATCTATACTTTCTGTTGACATAGGTTTGATTTCAAAATCATAGAAAGTGATGGAGGGCTCCATGCATGTTTGAATACTCCCCACAAAGTTGTTGAAGGCATTAGTATCTTGAGTTTGAAGCTCGATTGACTTTAATATTTCCATTAATGCCTCTCTATGCGGAGGAGATTGTTGAATGAGGTCATAGATCGATAACTTTGCAGAAGCCATTTTTAAACCGGTAGTTAACCGGCTACTCAATGACATGATGGGTCGTTGGCGTTGAGTAGAATGATTTAGCGGTTGTTGAGAAGTACTAGCACGTCGTTGGGTCACCGTTACCTGAGGTGGACTGGGGGTTTGTACAGGTGGTCGTGGTTCAGCCTGATTTGGTTGGTTTGCCCTTTGACCCCGGGTTACTACGTTAATAGTACCCACAAAACCTTGGTATTGTTGTACATGGTTGACTTGATTAGGAGGAGTTACCTGAGTTACTCCCCCTAAAGTTGTTGGAGCTTCCTCCCGATGTGGAAGGGGTGTTTGAAATATACCAAGATTTTTATTTTGTTGGGCTAAGGGGCTATCCAATTTAATGGCTCCAATCTCAATAAGATCTTGGATCACATGTTTGAAAGTTGTACAATTATTGATATCGTGCCCATTTTGCCTATGATAAGGACAAAATAGGTACTCCTTGTAATACTTCCCCCTTCTAGATGGGTCTAAAGGTTTAAACTCAGGTAAAGTTAACTGATTTGTGCTATATAACTTGTTGAATATGACCACATATGGTTCATCTAAAGGTGTGAATTGTCGCTTGGGACGATTGTTTTGCCAAGGTCGAGTTTCCATGGTTGGCCCGATGATTGGGAGTTGGTTGAGTAGGGGCGGTACCGCATGATAAGCAATTGGTTGCGGTTGACTTTGCATTACTTGTTGTTGTTGAGCCATTACGGGCTGGCTAGCCACCACTTGATTAACTTGGTTAACATTTGAGGTCGTACTAGCCTGTGTTTGTTTGTTTTGGCCATAATTATTATTTCGTTGTTGGCCCTTTTGTTGCCATTCTTTTCTATGGGGTTTAAAAACACCCTCTTGGACTTTAATGCCTTCTATGATACTTGCTTGGGCCAAAGCCTCTTCAAAAGTCCTGTATTGTTGTAATTGGAGTAACCAAGAGATAGGTTTTAGACAACTCTGGGTAAACATTTTGGTTAACTCCTCCATTGGTAGGGAGAATGGCAGTTTATTAATGATAGCCCTCCAACGGTTTCCAAAGTCATAAACAGTCTCATCGTCATGTTGCTTGAGCTTGTATAAGTCAGCTAATGAGACTCTCTTTTGAACATTCAGGGAGAATCGTTCTAAAAACAGATCCAAACTCCATCGATTAATAGAAATCGTTTGTTTGTTAGTGTGGGTAATGGAACTTATAGACTTGCCAGTTTAGAGGGAGAGGAAGAACCCGAACCACTTAATGTTATACACTTGAGAGCATTCTACGCATAGTTTGAATTTTATATGTACATATATACATGGCTTGTAAAAAAAAAAAACAAATAAAATAAAAGAATTTGCATTTCATTGTTAGTTGCATACATCTCATTCAAAAACATTGCATTCCATGTGCATACATCTCATTGAAAACCATAACATTTCATTTTCAGCCATAGTTGCATATCATGTTAGAGACCATTCTATCTTTTGGATATCAAATTTGGTCAAGAAAAAGTCATGTTGCCTTAATCAGGGACACCTTCACAAAATCCATCAAACCGAATTGTCATTCATACATCCATTTTCCATTTGCACATATTTACATTGCCAAAATGTTTTCAGTCACTCAGCCATTTCTAGTGTTTTAAGCAAACTTCGAAATGCATGTTAAAGTTCTCTAGGGCCATATCACCAATTACACTAAATAAAATCTTGAGTATTGGGAAATGATTTCAAAAGCGGTCTTGAACCTATCACATTTTCACATCTTAAAAACATCTTGTGTCAAAGAGAGATAACACCATCCTTGGGTTGTGCCTCGAAGTGAACAGGGTAATCCTCGTATGTCCTATCATGCAAACATAGTCCATAAAACAGTGGTTCTTACCACTATCACAAGAAATCACAAAATATAAATATAAACAGAGTAGTAAGGATAGGGTAAAATTCTCATCATACTTCGATTGAGAATCCGATTCCCCAAAGCTCTAAGGAAATGAACATTTTTAACACACCACTGATCCCAAATAAGTTGTAAGGATCGTACTACTTGTCCAGTCAGACGGATAGGTAGTCATCCCCAAAGCTTACAAAGGTAAAAAACAACATGGACTATGGAGTTAACCTTCACCGGGGCTATAGACGCTTGAATGGCAGTGGAGTATACTCATTGCGTGGCGACATGTCTCTCCTCAAAAAGAGACCTCTGAATGCTCATACGGACAAACTAGCTTCGGGGTCTTCTCCATAACAGGGTTACTTAATTTATGCAAGATGATGTTAATGAACACAGTTGCACACACACAAGTTTTTGATTGCCTAGAGTCACTACCATGCTTCTGATTTGGTTAATGAACTCACATGCACACACATTTGGTCCTAGTTGAATTAGGCAATATTAGTAAGTTTGTTTGATACCACTAGCATGTTTTTGTAAAACAGTATTCCTCCATATTTTCTTTCATATCAACCTCCATATCTTCTTCCATATTCATGTCATTCCATACGTCATTCATTCACAAGCTACCAAGTTCGGTGCCCCTGATTAAACAATTATGATAACAGTTGGCTAAATCTAACTATCTAAAAGTTTGAGTGCTTCTTAGTGCATATTTCATTTACTTAGTCTCGCATTAATCATCTATAACTTTGCATTCCATTCCATCACATATGCATTAAAACATATAAAAACATGCATCACAAAAACATAGGCATTCACACAAAAGTAAAACACCAAATAAATAAAAGCCATGTATATATATATATGTATAAAGGTCAAACTATACAATGAATGCCAAAAGGCTACAATATACAATAGAGCACCAAGGCTCATAAAGAGTGCATCTAAGCACTAAGCTAACCATCAAAAGAGGACCCCTGAGACCTAGTAGGAGCCCTAGACCTAGTGGTGTGCCTAGAGGTACCCCTCATCCGCCCGAACTACCTCCAACCGGGCTGCCTCCGCTAGCCCCACTGCCTCCAATATCTCCCAGTATACCTGGGACAATGACCTCCTCATCCCCGAAATGATAGGGGAGAATCGGTGTCGTGCCTCTAACACCCTAAGCTGCAAAACAACAAAACAAAAATTGGTTACAATTTTTTTTTTTTCAAAAAAAAAAAAAAAAAACAAATAAAAGTACTTGCTTAAATAAACAAATACCTCAGCTGGCTGCACTGGCGCGTCCGCTCCCACCTCCGCCATAGCTCCCGCGTGCTTCACAACTTCTCACTCCACTTCATTCCACTCCCTCAGACGCACTTCTCTCAAGCTCGAACGCACAAATGAGCGAAATTCTCGCTGAAACTGTTTAAATAGCTGGTTTTGGCACCCTGAAACGTAGTGGGGCATTTCATGGCGCTCTCAGACACAGTGGGGCGTTTCATGATGCATTCAAACACCGGCGGGCATTTTTGCCACCTCCAAATGCATACCGGCGTTTGGTGTCAGTATTGAATAAAAGAACAAAACTTACAAAATTGAAGCTTACCTCCTCCAAATTTCATCAAATTGCATCCATCCATTCTTCTTATCATAATAAAACATTTTGTGAAGGTTACAACAGTTTTGGAAACAAATTTTGTCATTTTTCTCAAAAAGCGCATCATTCATCATTGATTTACAAATTGGGTTAAAAACATTCAAAACCTTCACAAAATTAACAACATTCATCAATTCTTCTGATCTATCATCAATTTCATTCATTCTTCTTTCATCATGCATATTTTTGCCAAATTAAATTAAAGTAAACCTCGTATCTAGTGGTATATTCTATCACCTTGGTGATTGCAACGATTTGCATCCATGCAATTCGGTAAGAGGATTAAACCACCATAAGGACACTTACCATTTATCATCATCAATTATTTCACTTGTTTGAAAATTGGAAATCAATTTTGGGTATCCTACTTTTCAAGTGACCTCATACCAAGATTAATTTTCTCAACGGTTGTCATTGATGGCCTAGTTCATGGGGCCTTAAACGTGGACAATCTTCAATATCATCATTATTTTGAGTCTTGCTAGAGATTAAGGCTACCTAGGTTGATTGGTTCCGACTCGAGGAATTATCCATACAGTCACTAGGAGCATCTCTCGAAGTTCTGGACTCTTTCATATTGCATCTCTGCATATCAATGGCGCCAACAAGGAAATTTCATCAACAGTATGGATTCACCCACAGGAGTTGGGGCATCCGTTATCAATTTTTAACTTTCCTAATAGTAGAATTCATCTTACATGATCATGGAATTTAAAATTTGGCAAAAATACCTTTCTAACCGTTGGGGCAGAAAACGGTTCATCTTGCACATCACTCATATTGTCTTCAATCATATTATTTTCTGGTTTGTACACCAACCCCTTTTCTGTTGGGACATAAACAGATGGTTCATACACAAACCCCTTTTTCACCGTTGGGGCAAAAACGGTTCATTTTCTTCCGAATTTCTTCCAATTGGCTCGTGAGAACCATTCTCGCTCGCCAATTGAGGGGGTAAGCTGATAAAATTTTAAATATTCTTTTATTCTTTGGTCTTCAAAGTTGTGCTTTAGTCTTGAGAGAGAGTTGCGTCTGATCCGGCTTTTCAGGTGTCTTAAGTTTTTGTGCTGCATTGTTTCTTCACACAAAGCAGCTCAAAAAGGTGCATCTGTAGACACCAAAATCTAGCCACTTGCAAGTCATCTATACCTTCCTATCAGCCATGTGTCGGTCATCCACTTTCCCACCATTATTTGGCCCAATTTCACCTTTCCCGCCATTTTTCATCCCCAAATTTATTTAAATTAATATTTATATATATATATATATATATATTTTAATATTTTAATATATATATTTAAATAATAGTTTAAGTGATTTAATCTGAGCCGTCCGTCCTTCATTTAATCTCATCCGTCCATCCATCTTAATCCATTTCACAACCTAGATTTATTCTCTACCCTTAGATCCACTTTAATCTTAACCACACGTTCAAAGTGTCGTTAAAACCCTAAAGTGTGCCCTAAGAGTAGATTATAAATTGAGTCACCTTGATGGCTCAAACCCTATGTCTTTTGCTACATCTATCTCCTATGCGCTATCTCTGATTCTAATTCTTCTACTGCTATCTCCTCTCTTCTGCTACCCTTTCGCCACATCCATCGCCGCTTTCGTCGTCGCTTTCGCCGCCATTCCTTCTGCAGCATTCTGCAGAATCTCCCATTCCTGTCGCAAGTGCCCACGGGCGTTTACCCCTTCACCAAGTGCCCACGGGCATTTACCAAGTGCCCACGGGCATTTACCAAGTGCCCACGGGCATTTACCTACAGCCACAGACTCAGACCGGCATCTGAAACCTTAATCCAGAAGCACGCGGGCGTTCAGCGAGTGCACCAGGGCACCTTTCGCAGCCAATTTGACAACCACATTACTTCCAGGTGTCGCCTGGTCTAGCTGCGTTAACAGAGAACAGGTATAAATTAGTTTAAAGCAAGTAACTTCTTTTCTTTTATTGATCTGTTATTGAATTCCTGCACTTCATTTTCTAGGGTTTTAGATTGTTTTCGAGGGCTCACACAGTGGAGCCCTCTTATTAATTTCTAACTCCTTGATAGTGTTAATGTGTGCAGGTTTTTGACGATAGATCCGGTTTATTGATGGCAGCTGATTAAGCTGGAGTGGTCCAAGCAAGGGATACAACAAAGCCCACTCACTCTGTTGGGATTGAAGATACATTCTTCGAAAGTGCCACCATTTGTGCCAGCTAGGGTTTCGGAGAACCCTAGCATAACTTGTAATCGTGTATCACAAATAAAGGGTTACAGGCCCAGTTGTATTCAAAAAGGAGTTTTTAAACTCCATCGATTAATAGAAATCGTTTGTTTTGTGCAACTATTCTGTGATCATTGATTCCAAAGGACTCCCTTGGAAAGGCACAGCCCCTAATCATTTCCATAATCTCTAAGTCTGCAATTGTCCGTGTTGAGTCTAAAGATGAAAAATATGTTTGCTTTATCCATTCGGATCCATATGAGTCTTGGTCTAGTGAGATAGTAGCCTTCCTCAAGTTTGGAACACTTCCACCTGATTTGTCTCGAACTGCCCGCCGCTGCTTTAAGCAAAAGGCAGCTCATTTTGTTCTTTTGGGGGATGTGTTGTATAAATGTGGATATGATGGAGTACTCCTTCGCTTTCTAGAAGCAGGTGAAACACATAGAGCTATTGCTGAAGCCCATGATGGTACTTGTGGTGGTCATTTTAGTGGAATGGCCATTGCGAAGCGTATTTTACGTATGGGGTATTATTGGCCCACTATGGAACAAGATTGTTGCAAGTATGTTAAACAATGTAAAAAGTGTCAAGAACACGCTAATTTAACCCATATACCATCACAAGCTTTACAGCCCATCCAAAGCCTTTGGCCCTTCTCACAATGGGGTCTCGATTTAATTGGCAAGATTTCACCTGCCTCTTCAGGACAACATACTTTCATCATCACGACCATCAAATACTTCACAAAGTGGGTTGAAGCTATTCCTCTAACCAAGATATGACAGGTCCTAGAATTGTGGATTTTATACTTCACCATATCATTTGTCGTTTTGGTATTCCCTCTAAAATCATTTTTGATAACGGCAAGTCTTTTAAGAATAAGGATGTTCGAGCTCTTTGCAAAAAGTATAATATCCAACATAGTTTCTCAACTCCTTACTACCCACAAGCCAATGGACAAGCTGAAGCTTCCAATAAGACCATAATTGCTATTCTTAAGAAACTTGTTAAAGAAAATCATAAAGATTGGCATACACAAATCCCCTTGGCATTATGGGCTTACAGAACAAGCATCAGAACTCCCATTGGGGCAATGCCATTTTCTTTGGTCTATGGAGCTGAAGCAATCATGCCTCTTGAGCTCGAGATCCCTTGCGAATTTCTTTGCAGGAATTTATCGATGATGATACTGCTAGACAAGCACGTCTTGATCAACTCATACTCATAGATGAAAAATGAATCAATGCTTTAGAGCATTTATGAGTTTATCAAGACCGATTGAAACGTGCTTACAATGCCAAAGTTCATCTAAGAGAATTTCAAGTAGGGGATCTTGTCCTTAAAGAGAATCAACAAAACACCAATGCATTGCCGCATCTTCGAGATAAATTCGCGGCTAATTGGTTAGGTCCATATATGGTCACTGAAAGAGTGGGTAATGGAACTTATAGACTTGCCAGTTTAGAGGGAGAGGAAGAACCCGAACCACTTAATGTTATACACTTGAGGGCATTCTACGCATAGTTTGAATTTTATATGTACATATATACATGGCTTGTACAAAAAAATAATAAATAAATAAATAAATAAAATAAAATAAAAAGAATTTGCATTTCATTATTAGTTGCATACATCTCATTCAAAAACATTGCATTTCATGTGCATACATCTCATTGAAAACCATAACATTTCATTTTCAGCCATTAGTTGCATATCATGTTAGAGACCATTCTATCTTTTGGATATCAAATTTGGTCAAGCAAAAATCATGTTGCCTTAATCAGGGGCACCTTCATCAAATCCATCAAACCAAATTGTCATTCGTACACACATTTTCCATTTGCACATATTTACATTGCCAAAATGTTTTCAGTCACTTAGCCATTTCTAGTGTTTTAAGCAAACTTTGAAATGCATGTCAAAGTTCTCTAGGGCCATATCACAAATTACACTAAATAAAATCTTGAGTATTGGGAAATGATTTCAAAAGCGGTCTTGAACCTATCACATTTTCACATCTTAAAAACATCTTGTGTCAAAGAGAGATAACACCATCCTTGGGTTGTGCCTTGAAGTGAAAAGGGTAATCCTCGTTTGTCCTATCATGCAAACATAGTCCATAAAATAGTGGTTCTTACCACTATCACAAGCAATCACAAAATATAAATATAAACAAAGTAGTAAGGATAGGGTAAAATTCTCATCATACTTCGGTTGAGAATCCGATTCCCCAAAGCTCTAAGGAAATGAACATTTTTCACACCATTGATCCCAAATAAGTTGTAAGGATCGTACTACTTGTCCAGTCAGACGGATAGGTAGTCATCCCCAAAGCTTACAAAGGTCAAAAACAACATGGACTATGGAGTTAACCTTCACCGGGGCTATAGACGCTTGACTGGCAGTGGAGTATACTCATTGCGTGGCTACATGTCTCTCCTCAAAGAGAGACCTCTGAATGCTCATACGAACAAACTAGCTTCGGGGTCTTCTCCATAACAGGGTTACTTGATTTATGCAAGATGAGGTTAATGAACACACTTGCACACACACAGGTTTTTGATTGCCTAGAGTCACTACCATGCTTCTGATTTGGTTAATGAACTCACATGCACACACATTTGGTCCTAGTTGAATTAGGCAGTATTAGTAAGTTTGTTTGATACCACTAGCATGTTTAAGTCTTTGTAAAACAGTCTTCCTCCATATTTTCTTCCATATCACCCTCCATATCCTCTTCCATATTCATGTCATTCCATACGTCATTCATTCACAAGCTACCAAGTTCGGTGCCCTTGATTAAACAATTATGATAACAGTTGGCTAAATCTAACTATCTAAAAGTATGAGTGCTTCTTAGTGCATATTTCATTTACTTAGTCTCGCATTAATCATCTATAACTTTGCATTCCATTCCATCACATATGCATTAAAACATATAAAAACATGCATCACAAAAACATAGGCATTCACACAAAAGAAAGTAAAACACTAAAAATAAAAGCCATGTATATATATATGTGTATAAAGGTCAAACTGTACAATGAATGCCAAAAGGCTACAATATACAATAGAGCACCAAGGCTCATAAAGAGTGCATCTAAGCACTAAGCTAACCATCAAAAGAGGACCCCTGTGACCTAGTAGGAGCCCTAGACCTAGTGGTGTGCCTAGACTCACTACACCTAGAGACAGAAGAGGATGGAGGATCAGGCAAAACAATGTGATGCCTAAACAATGTGTCCTCCAGAGCCTCAATGTAACGAGTCCTAGACCTAAGCCTAGCTATGTCTATCCCATGTCGTCGCTCTCGCTCCGCTAGCTCTGCCTGGAGTCTCGTCACCCTGTCATCCTGGGGCACCCTGGTCGCTCCATCCAAGTCTGCCTGGGACAACGACCTCCTCATCCCCGAAATGATAGGGGAGAATCGGTGTCGTGCCTCTAACACCCTAAGCTGCAAAACAACAAAACAAAAATTGGTTACAATTTTTTTTTCAAAAAAAAAAAAAAAAATTGCAAAAAAAAAAAAAAAAAAAAAAAAAAACAAATAAAAGTACTTGCTTAAATAAACAAATACCTCAGCTGGCTGCACTGGCGCGTCCGCTCCCACCTCCGCCATAGCTCCCGCGTGCTTCACAACCTTTCACTCCACTCCCTCAGACGCACTTCTCTTAAAGCTCGAATGCATAAATGAGCGAAATTCTCGTTGAAACTATTTAAATAGCGGATTCAGACGTAGTGCTGCGTTTGCAGAGCGCCTAAACATCGGCGGGCGTCTCTGCCACCCCCAAATGCAGTCCGGTGTTTGGTGTCAGTATTGAATAAAAGAACAAAACTTACAAAATTGAAGCTTACCTCCTCCAAATTTCATCAAATTGCATCCATCCATTCTTCTTATCATAATAAAACATTTTGTGAATGTTACAACAGTTTTGGAAACAAATTTTGTCATTTTGCTCAAAAAGCATCATTCATCATTGATTTACAAATTGGGTTAAAAACATTCAAAACCTTCACAAAATTAACAACATTCATCAATTCTTCTGATGTATCGTCAATTTCATTAATTCTTCTTTCATCATGCATATTTTTGCCAAATTAAATTAAAGTAAACCTCGTATCTAGTGGTATATTCTATCACCTTGGCGATTGCAACGATTTGCATCCATGCAATTCGGTAAGAGGATTAGACCACCATAAGGACACTTACCATTTATCATCATCAATTATTTCACTTGTTTGAAAATTGGAAATCAATTTTGGGTATCCTACTTTTCAAGTGACCTCATACCAAGATTAATTTGCTCAACAGTTGTCATTGTTGGCCTAGTTCATGGGGCCTTAAACGTGGACAATCTTCAATATCATCATTATTTTGAGTCTTGCTAGAGATTAAGGCTACCTAGGTTGATTGGTTCCGACCCGAGGAATTATACATACAGTCACTAGGAGCATCTCTGAAGTTCTGGACTCTTTCATATTGCATCTCTGCATATCAATGGCACCAACAAGGCAATTTCATCAACAGTATGGATTCACCCACAGGAGTTGGGGCATCCGTTATCAATTTTTAACTTTCCTAATAGTAGAATTCATCTTACATGATCATGAAATTTAAAATTTGGCAAAAATCCCTTTCTAACCGTTGGGGCAGAAAACGGTTCATCTTGCACATCACTCATATCGTCTTCAATCATATTATTTTCTGGTTTGTACACCAACCCCTTTTCTGTTGGGACATAAACAGATGGTTTGTACACCAACCCCTTTTCTGTTGGGACATAAACATATGGTTCATACACCAACCCCTTTTTCATCGTTGGGGCAAAAATGGTTCATTTTCTTCCGAATTTCTTCCAATTGGCTCGTGAGAACCATTCTCGCTCGCCAATTGAGGGGGTAAGCTGATAAAATTTTAAATGTTCTTTTATTCTTTGGTCTTCAAAGTTGTGCTTTAGTCTTGAGAGAGAGTTGCGTCTGATCCAGCTTTTCAGGTGTCTTAAGTTTTTGTGTTGCATTGTGTCTTCACACAAAGCAGCTCAAAAAGGGGCATCTATAGACACCAAAATCCAGCCACTTGCAAGTCATCTATACCTTCCTGTCAGCCACGTGTCGGTCATCCACTTTCCCACCATTATTTGGCCCAATTTCACCTTTCCCGCCATTTTTCATCCCCAAATTTATTTAAATTAATATTTATATATATATATATATATATATATATATATATATATATATATATATATATATATATATATATATATTTTAATATTTTAATATATATATTTAAATAATAGTTTAAGTGATTTAATCTGAGCCATCCATCCTTCATTTAATCTCATCCGTCCATCCATCTTAATCCGTTTCACAACCAAGATTTATTCTTTACCCTTGGATCCACTTTAATCTTAGCCACACGTTCAAAGTGTCGTTAAAACCCTAAAGTGTGCCCTAAGAGTAGATTATAAATTGAGTCACTTTGATGGCTCAAACCCTATGTCTTTTGCTACTTCTATCTCCTATGCGCTATCTCTGATTCTAATTCTTCTACTATTATCTCCTCTCTTCTGCTACCCTTTCGCCGCATCCATCGCCGCTTCCGTCACCGCTTTCACCGCCATTCCTTCTGCAGCATTCTGCAGAATCTCCCATTCCTATCGCAAGTGCCCGCGGGCGTTTACCCCTTCACCAAGTGCCCACGGGCGTTTACCAAGTGCCCACGGGCGTTTACCAAGTGCCCGCGGGCGTTTACCCATAGCCACAGACTCAGACCGGCGTCTGAAACCTTAATCTAGAAGCACGCGGGCATTCAGTGAGTGCACCAGGGTGCCTTTCGCAGCCGATTTGACAGCCACATTACTTCTAGGTGTCGCCTGGTCTAGCTGCGTTAACAGAGAACAGGTATAAATTAGTTTAAAGCAAGTAACTTCTTTTCTTTTATTGATCTGTTATTGAATTCCTGCACTTCATTTTCTAGGGTTTTAGATTGTTTCCGAGGGCTCACACAGTGGAGCCCTCTTATTAATTTCTAACTCCTTGATAGTGTTAATGTGTGCAGGTTTTTGACAGCAGATCCGATTTATTGATGGCAACTGATTAAGCTGGAGTGGACTGGGCCTGTAACCCTTTATTGTGATTTTATTTTTTTTTGGCGTGTATTTTTAATCTACACCTTTCAAGCCATAAATTCCAAAAAATAATGGTCAAACTAATCCTCCAAAAAATACATAATGCTTTAGCTTTGAAACAATTAAACAAACACTCCATCAACTCTTTCAATGTTAATGGAGCTACCCCATAAAGTGCCATATTTTTGAAAAAATGATCTCAAATGGTGTAAGCAAAGGGACAATGAAGACATAAATAATTTTATGGTTCTATATCCTTCTCATACAAGGGACACGTGAAAGGTCCATGATATCCTCTTCTTTATAGACTCTCTCTTGTAAGAATATTGCTTTGGACTATTAACCAAAGGAATGTTTAGGCCTTAGGGAGGGTCTCTCAAGACCAAACATTCTTCCAAGTGAAATAATTAAGAGTAGATATTTTGATTATTATTAATCCTCACATCTTGAATTTGATCCAACATCCAACATCTTTTGATAGATTCCAAATCAACTCATCATTCTGTGTAAAAATAGGAAATAAAACTCTTGAAGCATCTTTGAATCTCATTTGCTATTTGTTTGAGTTCCTTTCTTTCAACCAGGTTACTAATAGAAATCTTTGATCTTGAATTATTGTTCAAATTAATATAATCCTTGACCTTTGGACCTTTATAAGCTAGTCATGCCCGAGCCAACCATTGCCATTTTGGATTTAAAAAAGATCATAAGGCTTCAGCCAAACATCAAACAAAAATTTTGCACAAACCCCCTCATTGATTGACCATTTAATATGTTTTTTTTACCAATTACAAGATATTTGATATGAAGTCCTATGTTGGTGATCCTTTAGTAAGGTTTGCTTCTTGAATAGTTTCATTGCATCAAGAAAGTTTGTATATTTTTAAAGTATCGTTTTTCCCATCACTTTCCTTCATCTTTGAATAAACTCCAACCGAGTTTTGCCCTTGATGCCAAACTCATAAGTTTGCAATTCTGAAAGCCTGCCCCACCCATGTTCTTTTTTATCCCACTTACAAAGAGGAAACCTAAATTTTCCCTCACATCCTTTCCAAATAAAATCTCTTAAATGTTGTGCTTGTTGGCAATCTTGAAAATGATAACATATATACGGATGGATTGCAATGTAGTATTTGAGCTAATTATTAAGAACTTACCTTTCCAACCTACCAAAAAGGATTTTTTTCTATCCATAATTGAGTCCCAAAGCTCCTCCTTTTCTTTATCGGATAAATGAATACACAAATATGTCGATGGAGTTTGTTTTTTAACTTTAAATTCTAAAATATCCATAATAATTCGTTCTAAATGTAGGGTAATGTTAAAAAAAAAGATATTAGATTTTCTAACAACCTTCTTGTAGCTTATAGTATTAATTTAAACTCCATTGTCTCTTTGATTACGGGATGACCCAAAAGAAAAGTATCATCAAAACATTTGAGATGAGATTTATATGAGCTATTTGTTACCTGAATTCCTTTTTATTTCCATGTTTTTCTTTGATAAATATCTCCCCAATGCCCCCATAAGAATAATAAATAGATAAGAATATAGTGGGTCACCTCGACAAATTCCATGAAATGATTCAAAGTATCTATCAAGGGATCTATTCACCAAAAGTGAATATTTTGGAGTGTTATAACAATATTTAATCCATTCACAACAACCTTGACCAAATCCATTTTTTTTTAAATATCATGTAGAAAACTCAAGCATACTTATATGCTTTGTTTATATCTAATTTAATGAAACCTATAACACGCTATTTCATATCTAATTTCATAAATATACCTAGCTTTTTCATAGAACAAAGAGAATGTATGGCTCTTGTGTAATAATCACACCATCAAGAATATTTGTACCACGAATTAAACCACCTTGTTCCTTTGAGATAACACAATCTAGAATGCTTTTCAATTTGTTTATCCATAATTTTTAAAATGATCTTATAGATTATCAAGTGACATTAGCTCAACCGATTAGATTCGTCAACATTTAAGGAGGAGACCAAGGTTCAAATATTGACAAGAGATACATGGATAATATCCAAGCTTTGTTATAATACCATTGTGTGGTGATGATGTAATATGGATGGGGCCCATTCAATCCCATATAACCAATTGAAAGTAAAAAATATCTTTTAAATCACATTACAAAGGCTTATTAGATAAAAATTATCAAAATATTTTGTTTTACCTTTTGTGGGAATTAATACAATAAAGGTGATATTAATATCACTAATTGTAGTTTTTCATCTCTTGGTCTCTTTAGCTTCAGCCAACATATCATTCTTCAAAAAATCCCAAATTTTTTAAAAGAAAATTACAAGAAATCCATGGGGGCCAGGTGCCTTATTAGGTGGAAAGAGAAAACTACCTCACCTTTATAGAAATCTTCCTTGTTAAGCTTTCATGTTGTCTCTGTGGGATAATTGCTAGAATATTTTGCAAAAGCTTACCTTAAGCCTCCTTACCTTGCCCAACGTTTGACATAGTATCTTTGAAAAAATTAATTACTTCATTCTTGACATCTTCTACAATACTTCTTCCATTTGAAGTTAAAATCCCTTTAATGAGATGAAAAGACAAATCTGTTTTGGCTATATCATGAAATAATTTGGTATTTCTATCCTCTTAACTTGTCTCTTCCTAGATTTTTGGGATCAATATGCAATAGATTATAATGCTAAAAAGTAATTATTCTCTTACACAAGAGTATCCTAACCATTCCAATGATTTCTATTATCTGCTATAAATTTTTGTGTTTGGATTCAATTTCCTCCTTTGTCTTAAACATATTCTCAAAATATTTGGCAATCCAAATCTTTGTTTGCCCCTTTAGATATTTTAGTTTTTGAACAAACATGTACATATATGTTATTATGAACTTTGCTTTATCCCACCATAACATAACCATTTTGAAGAAATTAGGGTCTTGAAGCCACATAGACTAACATCAAAATGGCTTTGGATGACCATTTTTGAATAAATCATATCTTAAGATAATGAGTTTGTGACTCTATCCTACTCACGATAAAATGTTTGAAGAGATACTTTACTTTATTTGTAAATATGTATTGGATAATAAAAATCTATCCAAACTTTTTGTTATATGAATTTATCCAACGTGCCTATTATCCCATGTATATTGAAAGCTTAAAGGAATATCATCCAAAAGGTCATTTAAATTGGTAAATGAAGCAAAATATTGCATTGATTTAGACCATCTAATATTACCATCCTTTTTTAAAGGAGATAGAATGGTGTTGAAGTGCCCCAAAAATCCATAGATCATATTTATGAATCATTATTATACCTGACAAAAAATATGTTGAGGTCCTTCCTACACTACAAGAAATATGACAAAGGTTATAAAATACACATGACAACACATACTTGGGTATATACAACATGTCTTTACTCCTTAGTAGTTGGCCCCTCTTAGATGAAATCCCATAGAGTATTGTCAATATATTTTAAAACCTCTTTCTCGATAAGTTGATATGGAAGCCTAAAAACCTAACCTATATTGGAAGCCTTTTAACAGTTTCAGTTTCTACAAAAAATTATCACTCCATGGTCTTAAATGTAATGCATCTCTCCCCCTTAACCATAGACCACCACCCATTATTTTATCCCCAGTTTCAAGTTGGAGAACATGACAAAGAAAAATCCTTTTGGAAGAAAAACCATGGAATAATTTGAATTCAATCCCCACTTGATTCAGTTTTTAATTCTCTAAAAGACTTAATTGATATTTGTGAAACTTATATATTAACCCTATCATCTCATCTTTGATAATCACTTATTGTGTAACATCTACCACCTCAATAGGATTTACCATAGATTCGACCTTCCTCTTATCCTCAACTAGGGCATCCATACTTCCATCTAGGGTATATTATTTGTAGTTAAGGCTTTCAAAAATGACTTTCTTGCCATACTACCAAGTTTTTTTTCTTAAAATATTTAGTTTATGAATTTCCTTAAAAATATGGAACAAGAAAAATTGAGGCTTGTTCTTTGCTCACATTGGCAACACTTGCTTTCTGAATGAAGAAAAGACAAGGCTTGCTTCTGACTTGCTCTTTGCTTACACTTGCTCCAACAAGAAATATCAAATATGTTAATTTTCTTTTTCCATATAAAATCTTGTGATTTTTTTTGTATTTTTATTATGCATTTTATAATGTTTATGTTTGTACCATTCATGCACAATTTCTATCTTTAAATATTTGATTTCAATTGTCCATATTTCTTAATAATATTTAAAATTATATTTTTTTCACAATATTTTTTAATTAATTATATGAGATTAAATCAGGCTTGGCCTTGGCCTATACTATATCGTGACCACATAGTGGTATTACAATATCTTAGATCTCCTCTTTAAAAATAAAAAAAATTAATTGATTAAATTAAATACCATTTAATATTCTACAATATTATTATAGATATTTGAAGTTATGATGAAAATTAATTGATTAAATTAAATACCATTTAATAGTCTACAATATTATTATAAATATTAAAGTTATGATGGTTTTAAATTGCTTTCAAAGATACTTTGAACAATATTTTATTTTTTTTATCTTTATTGTGAGAAACCTATATGACCGACGTGCAGGGCTGAGCAGTTTCCTTCCAACCATAACCCCTCGTAAAGCCAAGAGCTATACTTATCAATAGAGAATTTAACACAAAGTCACCACACACCCACCCAGTCACACACTCGTCCATGCTACATATTGAACTTTGAACAATATTTAGTAAGACTTTTAAATATAGAAGGTTGAAGGTTTGAATCCAATGGAATAGAATTACATATTCTGATAATCGAAGTTTGGTTGAATAAACATATATTAGGTTAATTATATCTTTTATGAGAATCGTTTCATATACCTATACTTAAAAAACTACTTTATTGTTTTAAAAATAACAGTTAAATTTTCTATGAGGTAGTCTTATATACCTTATAATCTAAGAACTACTATACACTAAGGGTGGAAACTTTACAACTCTAACTTGAAGTCTAAAGTACAACTCCTCACAAATTCAACTCAATCGTTTTTTTTAAATAAGTTAGAACTTCTACTATGCTAGTTTCATATAGCCTATAATCTCTAACTTTAAAAACTATTGTACAAACTGAAAAACTTGTAGGTGGAATCTTTAAAAAATCTCAGGTTCAAATCTTAGAATAAACAATAACACTTTCATACTATCTATAACCTTGTTGAAGAATATGATTTATAACCTTATCGAAGAATAAATAATAATAATTTCATATAATTTATGCTAATCTTATATGATCTATAACCTTCTTTTGAAAATGATTGTAATTGAAGAAATTATATTATTATATGTTTGAGATATAATTTATTTTTGTTAAGAAGATTATTTTTCGATTGAGGTTAGTGTGAGAAACCCTTATTACCAAAACTTAAGATTGAGCATCCTCATCCCAACCATAAGGGTGTGAGGTAAACTATCAATAAAGATCAAACACATAGCTATACACACCCATCCCTTCACACACTCATTCATGCTACAATTTGAATCTTAAACCTTTTAGAAAAAGCCAAAACCAAATCTTAAGAATGTGTAATGCGAAAAGCAAGCAAACAAGAAAGGAATCTTTGCTGATTATAAAACTTTAGTGTATGTTGCTCGAAAAGGATAGGCCGTGGGAGCTGTTTCGGTTTTTCGTTTACTTGTGTAGAAAGAGTTTGGAAAGCACAGTAGAGAAGGTCCGAAAGAAAAAGTAGGGCCGAACACAGTGGGAATCGAACCCACAACCTTATAATCCGAAGTCAGAGAAGCAAATCCACTGCGCTATAGAGCCTTAGATAATTCCACTGATATATCTAGTTATCTCTTATAGCTTCTGTTCAAAACCTTGGACGTTCATACCCTGTTTCCATCTGTGAATAAGTGTAAGCTACAGCTCAAAGATTTCAACTTCCAATGGGAATGGGAACGCAATTCGTTTGAAGTGGAATTTTGTCTCAATTCACAAGGGATTGAGATTGGACGAATTTTGTTGATGTCTGTAGCTAAAATTGTGAATATCCCTCGAGCTATTAAAATGTAAAAGCACGTCGATCGAGGTGCTTTTAGCTAAAATTGTGAATATCCCTGTAGCTAAAACTGTGAATATCCCTCCAGGTATTATTTTTTGCCGTCTTAGCTCAGCTGGTAGAGCGCGTGGCTTTTAACCACGTGGTCGTGGGTTCGATTACCACAGACGGCGACCGCCATTTGTTACTTAGAGCAATTATGTTCTTATTCGGTCATACCTTTTTTTATCGTCGTGTTATCAAAACTTCCCTTTTCCTTTTCATGGAAGAATGATGAGTCACAATTCGAACTCAAAAGTCTCGCGGAACTGCTCTACCTTTTTACCTTCATCCGATTTTATTTTTATTATTTTTTAATATTTGTTATTTAGGATATCATCAATATATAATTCTTAAATAAAAATAGTTTGTTTGTAGATTTGTTGAAGGAAAAATTCTCAACAAAGACTAAAAAAACACAAAAACTTGCATTAAAAAGGTTCTTTACAGTTGTTGGAAAAAGATCATAAAAGATTTTTTTTATCGTCGTGTTATCAAAACTTCCTTTTTCCTTTTCATGGAAGAATGATGAGTCACAATTCAAACTCAAAAGTTTCATAGAATTGCTCTACCTTTTTACCTTCATCCTATTTTATTTTATTTTAAATTTAATTTATTATTTTTTAAATATTTGTTGTTTAGAATATCATTGATATATAACTTTTAGATAGACAAAGTTTGTTTGTAGATTTGTTGAAGGAAAAATCTCCAACAAAGACTGAAGAAGCACAAAAAACTGCACTAAAAATGCTCTTTATGGTTGCTAGAAAAAGATCAACATCTCAAAGAGTCAATGGATGCTTGCCACAGTCGGAATCAAGGCCAAAGATCATCATTGAGCAGAGTATAGTAGAAGAAACGGTCTTATATAGAGCCAATCATGACCTGATCTATAAATTCATGGGTATTCGCCCTACCCTGAATTTTTTGCATTCATGGGTTCGACAGAACTGGGAGCCTCTTGGTGAGTATTCTTTGTGGTTTATTAGTAATGGATATTTTATTGTTAGTTTTTCCTCACTTGCCGACAAAAATAGGGCATTTGAATCAGAAAAGAGGAATCATGGCCTGATAGGATTATTTGTTCAGCCTTGGAGAGTGGGATTTGATCCTCGAATTGAACCCACTATTGTCCTCGATTTGGGTCCATTTGTATGCACTCCCAATGGAGTTCTAGAGTGAGCAGGTATTGGAAATCATCGATAATTTCCTTGGAAGATATTTGGGTGTTTCTAGAGACACAATGGAAGGAAACACAATCGTTTATGCTAGATTATGCGTGGAAATGGATCTCAGCCAGCCTTTGCTAGTAGAGGTGGAACTCGAACTTGTAGGACTATCTTGGATTCAACAACTGGATTATGAGGCATTGCCCTTCAGGTGTAGAGTTTACCACAAATATGGGCATTTGGCCTAGTCCTGCCCAAACAATATGATCACAAAAATGGGGGCTCCTCTAGGAATGTCGAATCTTCCTAAGGAGGGTAAGTCTACAGTCAATAAAGAAGCAACCAACATTTCTCAGGGAGGAGAAGCACAGGGAGATGGTTTTGAACAACCCAAAAGGAGAAGGCAAAAGAAAAAATATGGTAAAGAGCAAACCCAACCCAAGCCCTCAAATAGGTATGAGATCTTCAAGACACTAGTGGAGCAGGAAGAAGAACAACTCATGGAAGGAGTGGATGGGAATAATGAAAATAATAACAACCATGTTCAAGCCCCTCTTTTGGCTCCTCCTATCCTAGAGCAGGTAATAGAGTGTAGTGAGTTACCACAATCAGAGATTGTAGGGGCATTGATAGTGCATAACCAAGAGCAATCGATAATAAAGGATGTCATCATGGGTGTGGCAGAAAAGAATAGAGAAAATCCAACTCTAGGGATAAGCTAGGTGGAGAAGAGATCAAAGAATATCAACTCTCAAGGAGTGGGTAGAAAATCAAATAAGGAATTGATAGCATCTCAAGGAGACAAATTGATCACTAGGGGATCGATGAGGCCAATAGACTCTTATTAGTCTCAAGGTAACCAATGATTATACAATCATGGAATATTAGGGGTTTAAATAATAGAACCCATCAATATATTATTCGAAGACTCTTAGAGAAAAGTAAAATAATTTTTTGCTTATCCAAGAGACAAAAATATCATTGGATCTCATGTATAAAATAATAAATAGACTTTGGAGGGGTGTTGGTCATATGGAAGTGGTTGCCCAAGGGGCCTAAGGGGGATAGTTACCTTTTGGAACTCTCTTGAATGGATGACAATAGAACATATAGCTTGGAGGGGTGTCCTCACATCCCATTTTAGGAACAATGTGATAATTGAGCAGGTTTTAATCATAAATTTCTATGGGGCTCAAAACCTAGATGGTCAGATTTATCAATGGAAAGTGATGCATAATATGAGAGTCTCGAGGGAGGAGTTAGACTAGATTGTTGTTGGGGATTTTAATGCTAAATTATCATCCAGATATCAGGAAGGGGGAACTCCAATTTTGGACCTAAGGGATCGACTTATGATTGCCCAGGTCCATGCATTACACTTGGTGGATATTAAATGTCCTAGAACCAACTATACTTGGACTAATAAGAGGAGGGAGCCACATAGTAAGAAGGTGAAGTTAGACCATTTTTTATTTTAGAGGAGGCATTTGTGAAATGGAATCTAAAATTTTAGATTTTGGAGGGTCTAATCTTAGATCACTTCCCCATTCTATTGGAAGGGGGATCAAGATAGGGCAACATCACAAACCATTCAGATTTGAAAACTTTTGGTTACAAAAGGAGGAACTTCAAAAGAAAATCCCATAATGGTGGGAAGAGGGATGACCGACATATGGGACAACAATGTTTAGATTCCACAAGCAGCTTCATTATGTCAAGGATCAACTAAAACAATGGAGGTGAGCTAACAAGTCAGACTTCTAGGCCCAAAGAGCTCCATTGGTGGCCAGATGGGATGAGGTGCAAAAACTCTTCAAGGAAGGAACAATTATAGAGCAACTCAAAGAAGAGGATGATGAATTGCATAAAGTGATTGAGGACATTGACAACCAAGAGGAGATCTACTAGAAATAGAGAGCAAGAACCACTTGGTTATTGGAAGGTGATAGAAACACCAAATTTTTCCATTAAGTTACTTGTGCTAGGAGACAGACGAACAAGATGGAAGCTCTTTAGGATGAGAATGGGCACTCCTTTGATACAATCCTAGGTATGCATTTCCATTCAATGGATTATTTTGCTAAATTGTTTAAGGAAGGTATGTTGCAAGATGAAGAGGCTCAAAAATAAGTTCTTGTTATCATACCCTCTATCATATCTGAAGAACAAAATCAGGCCTTACTTAAACCCATTGATAGAGAGGAGCTAAAGAAGGTAGTCTTTGGAATGAGTACGAGAAAAATACTAGGTCTAGATGGCTTCCCAATCAAGTTTTTTAGACCTTCTAGGACAACTTGGAGGAGGATGTAATGGTTGTTATAGAGGAGTCTAGAGGTAGTAAAAGAATTCTTAAAGCATTAAATCATACATTCATTGCCTTAATTCCAAAAGGGGAGGAGGGGGTGCATATTTTAGATTATAGACCTATTGCCTTATGCAATGTCATATACAAAATAATCATGAAGGTAATGGTTGAGTGGCTAAAACCTCTCCTAGACAACATTATCTCCTCAGAGCAAGGGGGTTTTGTAGAGGGTAGGCAGATCTTGGATGGTGTGGTTCTAGCTCAGGAGGTAATCCACTCAATGCAAAAATATGGCAATAGAGGAATGTTCATAAAATTGGATATGTCAAAGGCTTATGATAGGGTGGAGTGGAGCTTCTTATCAAGGATGATGGTAGCCTTTGATTTCTCTCAAGATTGGATAGAATGGGTCATGAGTTGTATCTCTACTCTGACATACTTAGTGTTAATCAAAGGTCTTCCCTCACAACCATTTGGAGCCACTCGAGGCCTTCGTTAGGGAGATCCTTGTTCCCCTTATCTTTTTCTCATATTGGTTGAAGGCTTGGGTAGACTCATCTTGAGGAGAAGACAATAAGGTTTGCTAATAGGTATCAAGGTGGGTGAGGAGGTTTTGACTCACCTATAGT
Organism: Wollemia nobilis; assembly: GCA_028583015.1. Taxonomy (NCBI): domain Eukaryota; kingdom Viridiplantae; phylum Streptophyta; class Pinopsida; order Araucariales; family Araucariaceae; genus Wollemia; species Wollemia nobilis. The sequence goes on from JAQPPZ010017057.1 coordinate 3,004,675, forward strand.
TTGTGGATGACATAAGATTGATGGGAGTGGCCAACCTCAAGGAAGCAAGAATGATCAGAGATACTCTTAATGTTTACCTTAGGGCCACAAACCAAGTCATCAATGATAAGAAATCCAAAGTGGTCTTCTTCAATCTTGATCAAAGGCTTCAGGATAAAATTTTAGAGATCTTGGGATTCATGAGGACTTCTCTCCTAATGGTCTATTTGGGGGTCCCTTTGCATTTTAAAAAACTAAAGATAGTTATCTAGAGGAATATTTTGGATCGTATCAAAGAAAGAATTAACCATTGGTCTCACAAATGGTTAACCTTTGGGGGTAGATTAACTTTTTTATAGTCAATCATTCAGGCCATGCCAATTTATAAATTTTCTATCATTGTTACCCCACATACCATATGGAAAGAGTTGGACAAGATGGCTAGAAATTTTTATGGGGAGGAGTAAAAGGAGAGAGGAAATGGGTATTAGTAGGTTGGGAGAAAGTAAGCCAGCCCAAGGCAAAGGGAGGTTTGGGACTGAGGAGATCAGAGCTAAATAATAAAGCTTTGGTTGGAAAGCTTTACTAGAGGTGGATCTCCCAACCAACTTCTTTATTCAGTAGAGTTTTAACTAGTAAATATTTGGGATAGGTGAACTCGAATGAGGTGAGTCATTTCCCTTTGGATGGTAATGGGTCCCTAGTGTGGTAGGCTCTAAAGTTAGGATCTCAAGTAGTGAAAGATGGATTATTTTGGAAAGTGGGGAGAGGGGAGAAGGCATGATTTTGGATAGATTCATGGGATCAATACCCACCTATCATTATTGAATTCCTAGAACTACAACTAATAAAAACAACCATGGAAAGTAGGGGTTGGATCAAGATTAAAATTTATTTCAACACCAATCAATTGGGGATTATAGGTTTAAGCAATTTAAGAAGTTGGATGAGTGGCCAATTCCAATCCCTCCAAAATTGACACCCATCATGACTAAAATCTTGGTAAAAATATTTCTCATAAGTAGAGATGAGGAGGATGAATTAGCTTGGGGCTATGGGAGCCTTGGAGTCTACATAGTGAAGGATGGATATGATAAGATCCTTCTAGAACCTCCTCCTCATGCATATCAGGTTGAGGATTGGAGAAATATTTGGTAATCCAAGGGTTGGTCAAAAGTAAACTTCTTTGCCTAGAAGTTCATGCACAATGGAATTCTTACTTTTGATAATCTGAGATGTAGGGGAATCGTTGGTCCATCCCAATGTGTTTTATGCTACAAAAGTGAGGAAACATCTGACCACTTGATGTTTGAGTGCTCATTCATGCATCAGATCTAGGAGAGATGGTTTTTAGCTTATAAAATTTGAGCCAATGGTGATTTGAATTAGATTAATATTTGGGAAATATGGAAGAGGGGTAGATTTAAATATGAAGCTCTTCATATTAAGTGGAAGCTTGGATTAAACTTTATTTGGTGGTAAGTATGGTTGGAGAGAAATGGCAAAATTTTTAGAGAAACCTTTTCATCCTTGGATGGCATCTAGTAGGTCATTTGGAGCAAAGTCATAAAAACTATGGTAGTGTATGCTAAAGAGGAAACTTAAGATGATATAGGGATGATGGAGAAGGAAGTTGAAGTGTAAGAGGGGTAGGACAAAGCTAGTTGGAAAACACCCCTAAAAGGTTGGATTAAAATTAATACTAATGGAGCTACAAAAGGTAATCTAGGTAGAGCTAGAATTGGAGTGGTCTATAGGAATCATGTTGGGACAATGCTCTATTGGGAACTATAGGGCCTAGGCAAGGCCACAAACAATGAAGCAGAAGCCTTAGCTATCAAATTTGCTTCTATCTGGGTAGTAAGACAAGGTTATAGGAGGATAATCATAGAATCAGATTCTCAAATCTTGGTAGGAGCTCTAGATTGCATGAGGAACTTTGCTTTGGAGACATGGAGGTTGAGGATTCTTATCACCCAAATTAAGGAGTTATGGAGGGAATTAGATGATGTGATTCTAATTTATGTGGGTAGAGCTCTGAATAAAGTGGTAGACTTCTTGGCTAAGATAGGTACCAAGAAGGAGGTAGGGGTTCAGTGGCATAGTGGCATGGCTATTGAGGATGAGAGGATTAGGTAGGTTGGTGAGCAAATCTAATGTTTGGCTAATTTGGATAGCCATTGCAGACATATGGTTTAGGAGATTTGGCTCCAATGCAGATCTCCTTTTAGTGTTGTAACCAAAAGTGGTTAGTTCTTAGGATCTTGGGTTTTAGAGTTATGGAAGTTTGTTGGAAAGTTAAAAGGAGGAAATAGGTGCTCTTGTTGGCTAAGGCTGGGAGGAGTCTCGTCCCAACTTGTAAATAATCTTGTTTTAATATAATTTTTCAAATTCTTAAAAAAATGCATACAATAAAAAAAATATTTTTAATAAAATATCCAACATAGAAACACAAGATAATTTAAGCATTATAGAGATGTTTTAAAACTAATTATTATTTGAATTGCTTTCACTCACATCTAATATTTTTAAAAATTAAAACAATCAAAATCATCTTGTTAATGAAAGAAAAAATATTTTAGTAAATGGTATTGACTCAATTGGTTATATTTCTCAACTTTCAAGGAGGAGGTCAAGGTTTTAATCTTGATAAGCAATGAATGCATAATTGCTAAATTGTTGTAATACCACTATGTGGTCATGATGTAATATGGGTGGGACCAATTTCAATCCATTGTAACCAATTTTTCTTTTCAATTGGTTATACAGGATTGAAATGTGCCCCATCTGTATTACATCATCACCACAGTTTTTTCAACTAGTTATACGATATTGAAATGAGATCCACTTGTATTACATCATCACCACATAGTGGTATTACAACAAAGCTTGGATATTATCCATGTATGTCTTGGCAAGATTTGAACCTTGGTCTCCTCCTTGAATGTTGAGGAATCTAATGAGTTGAGCTAATGATATTTGATCATTGTAACCAAATTTAAAATAGAAAAAATATTATTTTTGGAACATATTTGATGAACCTCCACAACTTTTAGAATCTTGTTCTACTCAAACTTGATGATCATTTATTTCAAATAATATTTTTAATAATATTTATAACATTTGTAATTAAAATTGATAAAAATAAAACTAAAATACAATAAGGTTTATGACAGGAAATAATATAATAAAATTGAAGGATAAAAAAGACAAAATTAATTTGAATGACAAAATTTTATATATATATATATATAAGTTGATTGTATTTACAAAACGGGTTTTGAAAGGGACCCAAAACCTTCTTACATAACAACCTTGGTGTCTATGCAATAGAAAAAAGTTGAGATAGCGGGTTTGCCCACAGAAACCAAATTCCTCCTATCACCAAAGGAGGGATCCCGACCCCACTTTACACCCATACACTCCGACCTGAAAACCTACTCTAGTATCTATATGCCTAACTGTACCTACTACCCCACACTAAAACGAACTAATAAAAAGTTTTCTAGTCCACAAAAAAACTAAAATATATGCAAACCAGCAAAAAACCCCTCCCGCCAGGGGTCCACCCCTGTCAATTCTTACCTTCATGCTTCCTAGAATCCGTGGCCTTCCCCAGAATCCAGGAAGCTTCCTGCAACTGCTTAACTGTCATGTTGATAATAGACACCACCAACTACAACAACAACTAGGACTTCGAATCTTCCTTGTCGCTCTCAAACTTCAACGCAACTTGGGTTGAGGAGGAGGATACCTCCATCTTGAGCTTCTTCAGTCTAGAAGAGGATCTGCCTCCTAGGGAAGTTTGATTCGAACCCCCCTGCTTCTTTTGTTCACTATGCTTGGAATTCTTGGTTGGGGTAGGCTTGGGATGCCCACCAGCCTGGTTGGGATCTCTAGGGGACTCACGATGGGGGGAAGGTGGATTATCCATGGGGGGATGGGTAGTCATGGGCTAGATATTCTACATCGAAGGCTGGAGAATTAGCGCATGCTTATACAAGATTACTAGGAGCCCTTAGTGTCTAGGATGCCCGCCTATATTTTGACACTTTTCTAGGGTGATATTGAGGGAATACATGAGGTAATCAAGGATGTAGATAGATCTCCCATCGTAGAGGTTTTTAAAGAAATCCAAATTAAAGTTGCACAGGGGTTTGACTAGGTTGTCGTAGGTGATGTATTGCATGATGGGCACTATGGCATGATTCCACGGGGTTGGGAGGGTAGACGCATGCAGTGATGTTTTTTCCCATCCAAGGCTCTTCCCCTTGTCGGGTAATTGATCAAGTTCCTCCTCCCAGTTATGTTTTTCATGCCTGATAAGGCACCCAAATAGGGGGAGACCAGTGACTGCCATTAGCATGTTAGGGGTGACCATAAAGTGTAAACCTTGGAAAGTAACCTCACCTTGGTTCCAAGAACGTACAAAGTCGTTAGTGATAGGGTCTTCGGATTCAATGAATTTATCCAGGTAAACCTTTTGGCATCCATGAATGTTTTGGCATTGGGGTCCAATTGTATAAGGGATGGTTCAACATAAGTCATGCTGGGAGCCGAGGTTTTGAGATAGATGACCTTGGACAAAGAATTACAAAACTTAGGACTGAGCAATGACACAGCTGATAGGGATAAGGTAATCCAATCGACTGGCATATGGATCTAGGACTTCGACTTGTGAAGGGGAGTTGTTGTGATGAGGAATCTAGATGGGCCATGCTAGGAGTGGTTGTTGAAATGATAAGAATCCAGTTGTATGAGCTCATGCAGAAGGTGTGAAATGGGCAAGTCGAACATGATGATAGCAAGCAGGCTGGAAGTGCCATGCTTCCCATTGGGCTTTTCGAGACACGCTCGATATTCCAAGTCACTACTCAACATTATGCAAAGGGAGACCGAGAGGTGAGGGGAAGGGGTACAGATCACCTGAATCGGACTCCATGGCAGGTGCCATGCATCAGGGATGTTGGCAAACCAGACCTTCTTTGCCCTGTAGGTTTCCATGTCACTCGAATAGATTTTGGTCATGATGATATGGATCCCCACCACTTGGTTGGTGCACATATTAAAACCGTTGTTCTTGGAAATCCAACATGACTTGTTTTTACTTGGGTGCTAGGCCAAATCCCTTGATTTGCCTTTCATGCACCTATTGCTTCTAACTGACATGATCCATCGGTGAGAGAAGTACAAATTACGATGGAGAGCTTGCAGAAGCCCTAGTACCATGGTGATTATTCCTAGAGTGACTTGACAAAATCTTAGGCCCTTGGAGTTCGACAGGTTGACTTACCTCCCTTTCATGATTCATCACATTAACAATGACCTGGGGATAATCCTTCCTCCAGATTCTAAGCCCGATGTCCAAAGTAGCCAGGTTGGTCACGAGGTCGACTACCTGATTGGCCTCCCTAAATATATGGTGAATGGTTGACCCCGGGCGGTTGTGGAGAATCCTCCTAGATTCTAGGATGGAGTTGTAGACCTTCCACGACGAGGTCTTTTCATTAGACATATAGTTTATGATATTCTAAGAGTCCCCTTATATATATATATATATATATTAACTTGGGAAACCTATATTTAAATGGATTTGAAACACATTGGTATAATTAAAAATAAAAAATCATTTGTTTTTATATTTAATTACATAAACATAGTCATCCTTTTCTTATCTAGGAACTCTAAGAATAAAATCATAGAAGTATATTGTCAAATAAGAGGTATCCATTGACAAAAAATCACAAATGATGAAGATTGAGTTGGTTTTATGCTATAGGCAATCAACAACAGTTGATTTCCTAAGTTTTATTTTCATTCCTTTTAATATATTAGTGTGGCAATGGCAAAATAGTTGTAGTGTTACTGTAATAATGGTACTAGTGCTTAAGGGGTTTTGACTCACAAATTCTTGAGTTGGCATGGTGCTAATCGAGAGTTTTTTAAAATTTTTAACACTAGCATTGTTAAGGTCAACACTAATGTTAATTGATGAAGACATCAATAGTTTTCATCAAATAATATTTGACTAAGATTCCTTTTAGATCATTAGTGAAGGTTAAATTTAGGTTTAGATAGTCTATATATGTTGATCGTCCATGTTTGTTTTATTTGTTTTGATTTGGTTTAAATTAGTGTTAGTTTGACAAAAAAATGTCTTGATCATGAAAGGATAAATTTTAGATGTCTACAAATATATATAACTTTGGGAATTAACTTCAAAAATAATATTGGTTGAAGGTCTACAACATTATAGTAGCATTTTGAATGATTTAAGCACAAGTAACAAGAGGAATGTTGGAGGTCTGAGGAATCAAACTAGGGTTTCAAAGGCTAAGGCAGAGACAGAGAATATTTTTGTGCAAAAAACACCATCAAAGAGGATCAATCCTTTTGGAGGGTCTTTCAATAGTAAGGATCATGGCCAAGAATGGGGGACATAGGTACTTCGGTACCAGTTCCTCCAAATCAAGGAATCTCATATCGGGATAAGTTATGTAGAACCTAGGATAGCTTCAATGACTGCCAAACATAAGAAAGGTCAATCATAACTGCCATGGAAAAGCGATAAAAGGAGGATTTATTTCTTGGAAGGGTGAATGAATGTTTACCACAAGCAAAAGAAATACCTGTATTGGAAATATCAAAGGATTGGATAGCTGAGGATATAGTTTATAAGATAAAACACAACCTGATAGGTAAATTTGTGGGTTCTAGACCATCTGTGCACTTCCTCCATACATGGATAAGGAAACAATGGAATTTGGAAGGATAATACAAAATTATAACTCTCCCAAATGGGTATTTTTTTGTAGATTTCACATCAATGGTAGACCGATAAAAACTATTTGAGGGTGGGTCATATCCTCATGGACCAGCGAAACTATTCATGCAACCATGGAAGATGAGATTCAACCGCAGGGTGAAACCGACTACACTACCAATATGGGTAATATTATTTGCCCTTCCCATTAAATTTTGGAAAGAGGAGGTACTCAAGGAAATAGGTAACTTACTTAGGCATTATCAAGGTAGATCAAGAGAAACAATTTTAGGAGGATCGATAATGTTTGGTAAGGTTTGCATAGAAATGGATCTCAGTTAACCTCTTCCAATAAAGATAGACCTAAAAATAGGGGATTTTATTTGGTTCTAACAATTGGATTATGAGGATATTCCATTCAGATGTGGGGTGTACCATGCTCATGGACATCTGGCTAGAATGTTCCCAAAAGTTAAAGGTCATCAATTTGTACAAGAGGGGATAAAAATAAATATTAACATGGCAAGCCAATATCTTTAGAAAAAGGTAAATCAAAAGGAAGGGTAGGGTCCAACAGACTCTGATGGCTTCCAAAAAGTTATTAGAAGGTCAAACAAAATAAATCAGCATAGTAACTAGAGACAAGGAGAAAAAGTAGGAAGAACAAATAATAGATATGAGATATTCAAACAACTGCAAATATTGGAAACATAAGGGGATTTTCAAATGGAAGGATTAGAGGAGGATAATCAACAAGTCACATCGATGGATTAGGAACAACAATACAATCTAGTACCAGGGAACAAGCAAGGAGCAAAACTAGATACAATCTCTCTCATGGAAGAGGAGATTCAACCTATGAGGGAGACCATAGGAGGGGAATTAGAGCAAAGGTGTTAGGATCCTTCATCCTAAAATTAATATTTAATATTATTACTTCATTAATTATTATATTATTATAACATGAATATTCATTCCCCTTCATTATCGTGGCCCTAGGATAATATAAATTAGGGTAGGAATTATTGTAAGAAGGTAGACAATAAATAAAATAATATAAGTTATTACTTTAATCCATTGGACCTCCTCTCCAGTGTCAAAAGTGATTTTACTTCAAAGGTAATTAATTTTTATATTCTAAGACCTTGGGGTCTTAACATATGGTATCAGAGCTAGTTCTGGGAGGACACCACCATTCTGTATTACAACTTTGAGTTCTTGCTGACAGCTACAGTTTCGTGGACTACAGGAAATCTGGTGTTGTTGTTTGTTAATAGTTCGTGTCTAGAAGAAGTTGGAGAATTTGTTACAATATTCTTGTAGCCAAGCTTGGTAAATATTCACATATTAAAACGTAACATTGGTCTCCAATTTACCCCAAAATCTAGAAAGGCATTTAATATTAATTTCCTTGCAATATATCAACGAATGTATTGAATATTTTCTTGCAAACCTAATTCCACATTGTTTGCCAATAGTGTGTAATATTCAAATACACACTATATCCAACCAAACATCAACTCCCAACTACAACCATTCGCATGTTCTAGATAATATATAGGCAAGAGAGATAAACGTTTGAGTCACCTTGATATAGATATTACATGTTTCAATGAATGAGATCCATGTGAAACATTTAGCATGTAAAGGCATATCAAAATCCATGTATCATATTGTAAATAGTTGGCATTTAGAAAAAAAATTATAAAAGCTAAGTTTCATATAGCTATTGGCTAAAGTAGGCAGTGACATGAAAGGGGAAAGCACTCACATGGAATAAAATTTTGGTAAAATGCACTAGGTAGTTCATATGCATGTTTGAAGGAGGATCACAAGAATCAAGATGTCCTAAAATTAGTAAAACATCTAAGGAATATCATTCTCTAGATTATCATCAATCGCTCAGTAGTCATCATCTTAATGAACAGACAACTGCCATGGCTAAACATAAGGTAAAGTTGTTAATTTAGCTACACTACAAAAATCATTTCCCATGGGCTTTCCAGATAAGACTTAATGAAAAGAATGGTTCATTAGATGAGAAACTTTAATGACTTTCCTAGTTGAAGAATTCTATAATAAAGAGATTCCCCTTCTCAACATTTCAAAAGCCCTTAATCAAAGTTGCTCTTTAGAAGATCTCTCTCTTATCCACTTAAGACCCAAAATTCCTAAGATTTACCTCCATAGACTTCATACCCAATAAATAAGGCTATTGTTTTTGCATTCTATAGACACCAAATCCTAGCCACTAGTCATCCATTCGCATCCTTAAATCATAGCCATCAATTTATATATATATATATATATATATATATATATATATATATATATATATATATATATATATATATATATATATATATATATATATATATGTAAATAAATCCTAGCCACCCATCACAACTTAATCTTGACCATTCATTCATCATGATCCGTGTCACTTGTTCAAGCTCAATCTCAACCCTTCATCATGTTTTAATCTCGATTGCCCGTTGGTGTCATCGAAACCCTAACATGATCAAGGGAAAATTATAAAATATGATTAATTTTTGTGAATCAAGATCTTAAAAATTAACATTCAAAGAGCATTGATCATTTTTCCACTTACAAACCCTAGCATTCTACTAACACCTCCCATATTTGTCGTCACCCAAAACCCTCACCACCATATCTGCCACCCAAACTTCTATGAACCTTATCCAAATTTTGTAGTGTCTCCCATCATCCAAAAATGCTACAAGGTATTCCCCGAATGCTACAAAGTGTTTACGAAACACTGTAGGGTATCCATATCCATCCCTAAACGTTGCAATGCATTCACCGTTCACCAGTTTGTAGTTGATAAACCCTTAAACGCTTGTGGGTGTTTGTGCATCACTAGATCGAGAAAGCAAAAGTGTGGATCAAAAATACAAGTATATTTTTGATAAGGTATCATTTATTATTGCTTTACTTACATTTCCGGTACATCTACACTTTATTTCATCAAATATTTCAATTAGGGTTAATATTGTACACTTTAAGATTTTAGTGGACCTCACACTGTGGAGGCCCTGTAGGTGTTACTAACCTATTTTATGATTTATTTGTGTGCAGGTTATAGGGAGCATTTATATTGATGGTTGTTGCAGCCATGAGTGGCCCTGCAGGGATATGCAAACCCACTCACAAATTATTTGGAGTGAATATGACCCAGAGACACCGAATATTCATTTGAACGAGGGTTTTAAACCCTCTGATTGTAAAATCATTTGTATCAACACAAGTTGCATTGTAATAGTGGAGATCAAGGCTCCCACAATATCAATATAATATCATTTATTTATTGTGCAATATTTCTTGTGTTTGATATGTTATCATTATCTTGGTGTTGTTATTTTTGGATTTACATATTCTTTACCTCCTACAAGCAAAAGCCCCCTATGAGTTGCCAAACTATATTGAGATTTCACTACACTAGGCAAATCTTGCTAAAAGGATGAATTTTGAGCAAAACTATTGTCCAAAATCTAAGCAATATGAGAGGACCTAAATCTCATTCAATATACCAAGTAGATGATGTTGTAAATATATTGAATATACTGACAAGGGAAGGCCTACATCAAAAACTACTAGCAAATTCAAAACTCTCTATGCCATGAGGTAATGTTGATCATCCAAATCAGATAGATAAAGGATTATACCATTTTCAATGGAAGTTAAGTCAAACTTCACTATTGGTAAGAGTCTTAGAGCCTTTTTAATGATAGTTAAAAGGGATATACCTTTAGTAAGACTTATCCTCCTATAGAGGTTATAGACTCACCTATCATTTGGATGGGAAGTTTCAAAAACAATCTACCCTCTACATCAGGGTTATGCATAAGGGGTAGTACCGAAAAAGTAATTATAAAATCGAGGTGAATCTAGGTGAATGGTGTATAAACTTTGGGGTGAATTTTTCAAAATTTTGAAGAAAATTTTTCAAAGTATGGCGATTTTTTTTTTGCACAACAAGTATTAATAAAATTTTAAGGCTACTGGCGAGTGGTATAACCCGAGTGACATAAGGCGAGTGGAAAAGGGCGAGTGGCATAAGGCAAGTGGAGTGACCAAGTATTTCATGAAGAAGTAGGTCATTAGCTCATTCAACCAAGCTTCATCTGAAAAACTTGGTCACTCACCCTTAGGTTGAATGAGCTATAGATCATTTTTCTGACAATCATGATCCGAAAATGATTTGGAGTGATGAGGCATTTTTATCACCACGACATTAAATTTTGGGCACCTCCATTGTCTTGAAAATCAAACATATGCTTCAATAATTTACTCCTCATTAAATTTGTTTTAGAGAGAAAGTAAAACCTTCGAGAAGATGTTCTTGAAAATAACACAAATGCTTTCCATTTCGCCACCAACATTAAATTGCAGCAATAATTTAAGGCATATCTTCAACCAATATGCCTTAAAACAACTTTCTCTTTTTTTGGGCACCTTCAAAAAATATTGAATGCATTTGACGACACCATATGCAACCCCCTTTTTTCTTTTAGTTATGATCACCCCAAAGGGGATGAACATTATGTTACGATTCCCTTATTTGTTCTATGATCGCCCCAAAGAGGGGCGATCATGATTTTTTTTATATTGATTTTTTAGTTTGGTTCATATTTTTTATTTTTAAAATGTGGTCGCCCTAGGAGGTGGGCGAACGTAACGTTCGCCCGACCTTAGGACGACCATGTTTTTAATTAATTAATTTTTTTTTTTTTAATTTTGGGTCGTCCTTTAAGACGAGTGACCAAAAAAAATAAAATTTGAAAGTTTAATCGCCCAAGGGACGGGCGAACGTAACGCTCGCCTGACCCTTGGGGCAATCATGTTTTTTTTTTAATTTTTAATTTTAATTTTTTAAAATATTTTTTCTTATTTTATTTTTTTTTAAAAAGGAGATCGCCCAAATAATTACAATCGCCCATAGCAAATGGGTGATCATAATATAATATTACGATCACCATGGGCTATCATAATATATATAATCAACAAAAAGTGTTGATAGAGAAGCAAGTAAAAATTCAAATAACAAAAGAGAAAGAAAGTCATGAGAAGTTATCAAATATAATCATCAAAGGGTTGAAATATTATGAGGACAGGGAAGACACAAATTGTTTAACCAGAGACTTCTTGTCAAATCGATTACAATGGAAAGGTCAGATAAAAAAGTAAGAAGAATTCGCAGGCTGAGAGAAGGAGGCAGAGATAGACATATTCGGGTCACATTGATGAGCTACGAGGATAAAATAAGGTTACTAAAAAATAGAGGCATGCTGAGAGGGTCACAATTTTATTTAGATGATGACCTCACATTTTTATAGTAGGAAGAAAGAAATAAAGAATGGGAAAAGGTCAGGGCAGCAAGGAATGAAGGGAAACAGGCATATTTAAGAAATGGAAAGGCATACATCACATCTAAACAAACCCAAAACAAATAGGGAGTATGGCCCGCCTGCGAACATCTTACAATGGTAAGTTGGAACTGTAGAGGTTTCCCTTGGAGAAGAGGACCCGGGTTAGGGACCATTGCTAGAGACAAAGATATAATCATATTGACAGAAACACATGAACACGATGGATGTAGGACTCCAAAATTTGTGGGATACAAAAAAATAGCAATATGGAATAAAGCAGCAGAAAATGGCAAAGGGCATGGGGGTATTATGGTTTTAATAAAAGAGGAATGCGATAGGTCATTAAAATTGAAAAACAAGATGAAAACAAACAACACATCTGGATAAATATCCTAGAAAATAAGTCAGTTATTAGCATAGCAGCATGTTATTTTGCTCCCAAGAATTCTAAATTCTATAAGAAACATGACCTTAACAGAGAAGACCCATACTCCTCCCTAAAAAGAGATATTTTAATATACAGTAAGTTGGGGGAGATTATATTAATTGGAGATTTTAATGCAAGGATAGCAAATAAGCAAGCTAACATTCTAGAAGGTAATGAAGATATTGAGATTAATCCTCTTTGGATGCCAGAAGAGGAAAATCAACAGTGGACCAAGACTTCAAAAGATGAGCATGGGGCTATCACGCAATATGGAGAAGAGTTGTTAGGTCTTTGCAGCATATACAACTTGATTATTTGTAATGGGATGAACAAATGGAAAAATTTAGGAAAGTATACATGCAAAACATATAAGGGAAAAAGTGTAATAGACTATGTAATATGCTCACATAATTACATACCAAAAATAGAGGAGCTAGAAGTGGAAGATTCTCCAATGGAACTTAAGTCATATCACAACCCAATTGTTATGAAACTTCAAATGCATGGAGACAAACCAAGGGAAAAACACTTGTAAGGCAATCAAAATAAATATCCTCACAAGGGAAACATTCTCTTAACAGATGAAAATCGACAGAATTTTAGAGCAGTATTAAATAACAAGTTACAGGAAAGGAAAAAACTACCTCACATTAGTAGAGATTATAGTAAGATTGAATGGTTAATGCACGTTATTCAAGAAGCTCTAAACAAATGCAAAAGAGCAAAACCTAAAAATAAAGAAAGGAATAGTTTCCCAACCAACCCATGGTTTGATGAAGATTGCAAAAAAATGCGAAGATTACTAAAGGAACCAACGGGTGAAACAAGAGCAAACAAAAAAGCATATGAGAAACTGGTAAGGGCAAAAAAAGAATAATACACTAGAACAAGGAGGAAAGAATTGATTTACTTAGGGAAGCATGAACCAAAAAAATTTTGGAAGGAACTAAGCGTGAAAAGGATGCAAACTGAAAATAACATAACAATTAATCAGTGGTTGGAGTATTCAAAACAATTGTATCAACGTAGTAACCAGCAGGAGACACCCCTTACAATCATTGTCAAGAAAGAACTTTTCACAATTGAAGATATTATTCAAGGGATAAAAAAGTTAGCAACTGGTAAAGCCCGTGACATAGAAAATCTTCAAGCAGAGCATATAAAATGGGGGTAGATATCCTAGCACCGCACATCAAAGAAATTTTCAATGAGGTCATACAAAATGGCTTCCCTACTGAGTGGAAAACTAGCTTGATCATTCCTTTGTCTAAAATTGGAGATGTAAATAATCCCTCAAACTATCAAACTATCATGATCAACCCTCTCTTTGCAAAGTTGTTTGGGAGTATGATAGAGCGTAGGATCATCATATGGGCAGAAGAAAAGGGAAAGAGCAAAGGGGCAAGCAAATTTTAGGCCCAAGCACTCAACTATTGATCACTGTATCACCCTCAGACACAGTGGAAAAAATATGGGATAAAAAAGAGGAGGCTTTTTGTTGTTTTGTAGACTTCAAAAAGGTATTTGACACAGTGCCAAGGAAAAAATGATAGAGCAGAATGAAAGAGCTAGAGGTTCCAATTCACTACAGGGCAGCATTTCACAAACTATATGAGCATGTAAAGGCTAGAATCATAACACATGAAGGGTTATCTGAATATTTTGGTAGTGACATAGGTGTCAAACAAGGTTGACCTCTATCTCTGACCTTATTTGGGCTGTACATTGACAGTTTAGAAGAATGGATAAACAAATTTGGGGGAGAGGGTGTGCATTTAGCCAAATATGTGGTAAAACTCCTCATGTATGCAGATGATGTAATTCTTGTGGCCAAAACAACCAAAGATCCAGAAGATCACCTTCAAGATCTAAAACTCTTTTGTAAAGAAGTTGGGATACAGGTGAACACGAGCAAAAAAAAAATTATGATTTTTCAGCAAAAAAGAAGAAGCAACAACTCGAATTTCAGTTTGCAGGAGAACCGCTTGATGTAGTAGTAGAATACAAATACCTGGGCATAGACTTTCATGACAAAATTAATTGGAATACATGTAGGATGAAAATAACTCAAAGTGGTTGGAGAGCACTATATGCACTTCAAAACTGGTGTAGGAAAGCCGAGTTGTGGGACTGGAAGACCACCAAGGTCTTATTTGGCCTACTTGTTACACCGATTCTATTGTATGGTTGTGAGGTGTGGGCTAGTGGCACAAAAAATGCAAAATGGAGGCAAATAGAAAGGATTCAAAAATATCTAATCATAAATTTTCTCAAAATTAAGGCCACAACCCCTTATGAAATTATTCTAGCTGAAACTGGAATGTTCCCTTTAGAAGCAATTGCTATGACAAGTTGTTATGTTACTTAAAAAAATAGAAAACATGAAAGATGATAGATGGCCTAGGGCAACTAGGGACAAAGAGTTGCATAGGCGAAAGAATACATGGATGAAACAAAATAAAAAATGGATGAAACGTTGAGAAATCAACATAAATGAATGCCCAAATGTCAACAAAGACATTAAAAATTATGTGAATGAAAAGTTTAGAAGTGGAATGTGGAAAAATGCAAGCAGGAAAAGAAAATATTATATTAAAAAATTTAACCCAACATATGACCACAAGGAAAAAGCGTATATAGGCATTGAAATCAAGTGGAAGGAAAAAATACTCATTGCTCAG
Source organism: Wollemia nobilis (assembly GCA_028583015.1). Taxonomy (NCBI): domain Eukaryota; kingdom Viridiplantae; phylum Streptophyta; class Pinopsida; order Araucariales; family Araucariaceae; genus Wollemia; species Wollemia nobilis. Next base: position 3,019,915 of record JAQPPZ010017057.1, read on the forward strand.
ATAAGGACTAGCTCTCATAGGCTTAGATGTGAAACAAGGAGATGGACAACGCCCAAAGAACAATGGGAAAAAAGGATATGTACTCTATGTAGCACAGAGGCAGTAGAGATAGAGGAAAACTTCATCTATAAATGCCTGAGTTTTTCAAATATTTGTGACAAATACAAATAAACACTTGGAAACGGGTTTATGGCAAATTTATTTGAAGACAGGTAAATAAAAAAAGTTGGGGAATTGCTAACATAAATCAGCGGGAGAAGGAACAACCTTCTCAAAAATATTAAAGATCATATGATATTATTTGAGTAATTGTACTTCCATATTTGAGGTCCCATAAACCATATTTGGGTCTCGCGGACGTAATTAAAATCATTCATTCATATTACGATCGTCGATCATGAGCGATCGTAATATATTATATTACGATCGTCCATGGTCGGCGATTGTAATATAATATTACGATAGCCATGGGCTATATATATATATATATTACGTGGGCGATCGTAACATATTATATTACGATCGTCCATGGCCATGGGCTCGCCCATAGCCATGTTATATTACGATCGCTCATGGGCCGTAATATTAATATTACGATCACCCAAAGCCATGGGTGATTGTAATATTAATATTACGATCACCCATTAAGGGGGGCGAACGTGACGTTTGCCCACCCTTTGGGCGGTCATTTTTTTTATTATTTTATTTTATTTTTTATTTTTTATTTTTTTTTTAATTTGATCGCCCTCTATAACTATTCGAAGAGGATAAAGCGTTAAATCGACATTGTTCTTCGTTAAAGGGACGGAGCTGACAACAAGACCTCTCTCGGTTGGGACTGGCTCGAATAGGGAAGGGGAAGGGGAAGGGGAAGGGGAGTTACGAATAATGGGGGTGATCATGATTTTGATTTTTGTGTTGTTTTTTTTTTACATAATTTTTTTAGACAAATTGCCAATAATGATTTATACAAAACAAATCTACAAGAAAAGTTGAAACTTTAGATTAATATTTCAATAACAAGATTTATGTAAAATGATATACAAAATATTTAGTAACACATTTGTAATCCAGTGTTTTAATCAACATTTAAAATGATATTAAAGATAATGCAATGTTCTAATCAACATTTGTAATCAAATAATCACATTTCATTCAAATATACATAATCAAATCAAAGGGCTAATCAACATTTGTAATCAACATTTAAAATGATATTAAAGATAATGCAGTGTTCTAATCAACATTTGTAATCAAATAATCACATTTCATTCAAATATACATAATCAAATCAGAGGGCTATGCTATACAGAGTATCCAATGTCAAATATAATATCATATTATATCATTAGTGACATCAAAATTACATGTAACAACATAATCTCAATATTCCTTTCTTTACAATGTTGAACTCAAATCAAATCAAATGAAAGCATCATTTCATTCTGATATGTGAAATCAAATCAAATGATAATATGTGAAATCAAATCAAATGATCATAATGTTGGAAGCTGGAAATAACTCTTTTCATATTGTACAAAATATTTTGCACTCATCCCCAAATTTTTTGTCATCATAATCTGACTAGTGTTACGATCATCCTCATCATCCTCAGTATTCGTTACACCTCTTCTCTCTGCCATAGATTTCCAATGTGACAATGCTCTTTCATAAGGAAACTTCTCCACCTCATAGGTCGACACATATACTCTCAAATAATTTTCCAAATTTTTGTCCAACCTATTTCGAACTTTAGATTTTATTTATGATAATGCACTGAACACCCTTTCATATTCCACAGATCCTAAAATCATCGTTTGACATCATTCGTATAAATGAAAATATTCACTCATATTATGTTGTAAGATAGTACTGGGTTGTAATCTTCTCCACAAACGTGAAATAGAACCTGCTTCATGACGGTTAGAGAGTTGTGAAACTTGAGCAGACATTGTTGTTCCAAAACATTTTGATTGTTTTGTCAAAAGATATCTGTTGAGAATACCATTGATTTCTTTTTTTTTTTGGTAAGTTGTAGTTGCATTTCAAAGGGTTTTAACTAGGTCCCACTCCCAGATATACAAAAACTTCATCAAATTGAAGTACATTCATGTTGCATAATCCTCTACCTAAGAGGGATCAGTCTAAAACATTCTAACCAATCCCATGTAGGGGATATGTTTGCCAAAATTCCCTCGTAGGGGATGTAAAATTCGATAATCAGGTGGTTCTTGCCCTCGCATGGGCTACTGAAGCTAAACAAAAACAATCCATAGATGTTTGCTAGAGCCCTCGAAGGGGCTGACAGAGGGAGATCCAACACTAGACCAGACATCGTAAAACATTGCATCAAAAATTCCCATCAAACTTAAAAAATAACACAAAAAACCAACAGGCCTACAACAGCTCAAGGGTCAATATTTGTGATGTCCTCTTCAGGATGGTCGACACTCTGCTGGAGGGCATGCTTCAGAGCGGCACTGGCGCTTTAGAAGGCGATGATGAAACTCCAGAGAAACATATGGGTGAGACAGTTGGAAATGCCATAAGTGGGGGCTGAGTCCCCGCTAAGGTCTTCAATCTCCAGGGGATAATTTTGACTGGGTTTTTTTTTGGGCTTCTTTGCCCTAGAGGACCTACGAACAGGGGTTGCTGCTTCTTCAATTTTAGCTTTACATTTCCCCAACGAAGGCTTCTTTCTAGTGGGAGGGGTGGGTTTGGAATGGGAAGGGGTTGGCTTTGAAGGGGAGGGAGTGGGGGTGGGGGGTGAGGGATGGGTTTGGAAGGGGATGAAGATGGAATGGAAGAGGAAGCAACAACAATGCCTTTCCCAAAGGTCGGGGTGTTGGGAACTCCATCATTGGACATGAGCAAGGCTTTGGGGGGTTTGGGAGAAGGGATGGAGGGAAGCTTGCAAAGGGGTAGCCGTAATGGGAGGATTAGCCAAAATATGATAGAAAATAACAGTGAAAAGCCCCTAGTGGGTAGGGGTGCCTTTCTTGCGAGCAGCGGCTATAGAGATATGCATAGACCGGTAAAGGAACCTAGGAATTTTCATGGGTCTATATCCCTGGATATGGTTGACAAGGGTAAGGTGGAAGCTTGATATAGGCTTGTTGGGATCATCGCAGGCTAAGTACTAAATGAAGGGAATGGCAACAATTAGGAACCAGGGGGAAGGGATTGATGGTCTAGGGCATGGCCATCCCACAAGAAGTTCTAATAGTTGGGTAAACCTTCCAACTTAGGTTCCCAGCAATGTTTGTCTCACCAAAAAATATGCCCTCCAACCTGTAACTCTGCAATCTCGCCAATCATCTCTAGAGTGTCCTTAAAGTGCAGGTTCCTAACACAGACATGGTCATTCGACCATGTGCGAACAAAGTCCTTCGTGATGTCATCCTCAGCTCCATAGAATTTTGATAATAGGGTGATGATTTGGGAGCCCTGCAAGTAAGCAGACGCTAGGGTGTCCAATTGGAGAGAGCTTGGTTAAAGGTAGGCCATGGTGGTAGTGGTGGGAACAGGAAGAGCAATGGAGGATGAGGTCCACAGGACAGACTTGTAGAAGGGAGTGTCGCAGGCTAAGCTGAAGAGGGGAATTAAATAGATCGGGGGAGGCAAACAGATCATGCCAAGCCTTGTAGATGGGTGACAGGTGGACGGGGGGATGCCACATCAAGGATGGCAAGGATTAAGGGGTATCCTAGGGACCATATCCGCATGGGCGAAGGTAAAAACTCGGGTAGGGTCTACAGACATGGGTAGAAATGTAGAGGGGAAAGAGGGTGCGGTTGGAAACATGGCAGAGGTAGCTGGAAGAGAGCGTTGGGACATCGCAAATGGAGATATGCACTTGAATTTGTTTGATCAGTACCAGCAGGGCAACCAATCATCAGCGGGTGCCGAAGCACACATCGTAAGGCTCTAGGGCAATGGGATGCCTGAAGTAAATCCTACATATTATAGAAACAATACATCATTGATTAGCGTGGATGGATTTGGAGTACCTGCCTTGGTTTTTCGATGTCGCAACTTGAAGGACATATGGCAGGAAGGAGTCTTGCCACACGATGATGGGTGATTGCCCTAATCCCAAGTTGGCTAGCCTATCCGCAAGCTGATTGGCTTCCCTGAAAGTATGACTGGCTTCCACCTAGAAATGTTGGTTTAAAAGCTTCCTGCTTTCTTGGATAAGGGATATGATATTCCACGAAGGGACTTTGTTGGAAATGAGGTAACCAATGATATTGAGAGAGTCCCCTTTGACATGGATCTTGACACATGACCCCTTGATGAGGTGTAGACTTCGCCACAGGGCCCACACCTTGGCCATATTGTTGGTCTGATGATAAATATTATCTGCAAAATCCATAACTATATTTCCTCTGTGATTCCTGATCACTCCCCCTGCCCCGGCCAGCCAGGTATTTCCTTTAGATGGGCCATCAAAGTTCACTTTTATCCATCCTCAGGAGGGAGAAGCCAACGAGCTTTGGTTCTGGGATGGGTAGAGGGAGGGGGTAAGGTGGGGAGGGGGATGTTGAGGGAATTGATGATGTCAGCCTCATTCTTGCTCAAGTGGGAGCTGTACCAGGGGATAATATGGGAGTTTTTAGAGGCATATGAAATGGCTTTGATGGCTATGGAGGTGGAGTTGTAACGGGCAAAAGAAAAGACCCTACAATTGCATTCAATCCAAACTTGCCAAATGAAATGGTGGAGACAAATTTTCCACAGGAAAGCTACTTTGGGATTTCTAAAGGGAGCAGGCCATTGGATGAACATGTCCAGGAGGGAGTTGGGGTGGGCCCAGTGGATTTGAAAGGTGGTGAAAAACTGATCTAAGCCCTCCCTAGTGAACACACACTCTAAAAGGATGTGGTCAACGGATTTCCAGTTGGACAGGTAGAGGTGGCATCTATTAGGGATAGGGATCCCTCTTTTCATAAGATTATTTGTGGTGAGGACCTTGTTTGTAATGGTTGTCTAGGCAAAGAACCCAATTTTTGGGACAAGGCATTTAACCCAAACTAACTTGAACAGAATTGTGGGAACCTGTTAGTCAAAAAGTGACTAACTACAAAAAAATAGCTGATGCACCTTTTTGCATATTTTCCAAGAAGACCGAAGTGGCCCATATGCTAAAGATCAAAGAAAAAGCAAAACACCGCAAGAAGGAAAAAGTGTCGCGATATCGCGACATGTTGCATTTTCGCGGTCCAAATCAAAGAGAAAGAGCAAGGAGGAAAAAGTGTCGTGATATTGCGACATGTTGCATTTTTGTGAGAAAAAGCAAAGAGAAAGAGCAAAGAGGTAAAAGTGTCGCGATATCGTGACATGTTGTATTTTCGCGGCTAAGAGCAACAAAAGGGAGCAAGGAGGAAAAAGTGTCATGATATCACGACATGTTGTATTTTCACGGCTAAGAGCAACAAAAGGGAGCAAGGAGGCAAAAGTGTTGCGATATCACGACATGTTGTATTTTCGCGGCTAAGAGCAACAAAAGGGAGCAAGGAGGCAAAAGTGTCGCGATATCACGACATGTTATATTTTCGTGGCTAAGAGCAACAAAAGGGAGCAAGGAGGCAAAAGTGTCACGATATCGTGACATGTATTTTCATGGCTAAGAGCAACAAAAGGGATCAAGATGAAAAAAGTGTCGCGATATCGCGACACGTTGCATTTTCGTGGCTAAGAGCAACAAAAGGAAGCAAGGAGGAAAAAGTGTCGCGATATCGCGACATGTTGCATTTTCGTGGCTAAGAGCAACAAAAGAGAACAAAGAGGCAAAAGTGTCACGATATCGTGACATGTTGCCTTTTCGCGGGCAAAAGCAAAGAGCAAGAGCAAGGAAGAGACGAATGTCGTGAATTCGCGACATGTCTCATTTTTATAGCTGGAAGTGGCAGACGAGCAAACTAAGAGACGAATGTCGCGATATCGCAACATGTTGCCTTTTCGTAGGCAAAAGCAAAGAGAAAGAGCAAGGAAGAGACGAATGTCATGATTTCGCGACATGTCTCATTTTCGCGGTTGGAAGCGACAGACGAGCAAACTAAGAGACGAATGTCACGATTTTATGACATGTCTCATTTTCACGGTGGGAGGCGACAAAAGAGCAAAGTAAGATACAAATGTCACGATTTCATGACATGTCTCATTTTTGTGGCTAGAAGCGGCAGAAGAGCAAAGCAAGATACAGACGTCATGATTTCGTGACATGTCTCATTTTCGCGACGGGAGGCAGCAAAAGAGCAAAGTAAGAGATGAATGTCGCGATTTCGTGACATGTCTCATTTTCATGGCTGGAAGCGACAGAAGAGCAAAGCAAGAGAAGGACGTCACGATTTCATGACATGTCTCATTTTCGCGATGGGAGGCAGCAAAAGAGCAAAGCAAGAGATGAATGTCACGATTTTGCAACATGTCTCATTTTCACGGTTGGAAGCGGAAAAAAAGCAAAACAAGAGATGAATGTCGTGATTTCGTGACATGTCTCATTTTCACGACTGGAGGCGGCAAAATAGAAAAGCAAGGAAAGAATGTCACGATTTTGCGACACGCCAGCTGTAAAGGAATAAAATGTATTTTTGGCAATCAAAGGCATGCACTGACACCAAGAAGTGATTTCTGACATGATTATTAGAAATCTAGGATGGAGCAGAGCTTGCCGGATGATTGAAAATGTGACGAGCTCATCTAGAATCTAATCTGCAAAGAAGATATCTAATTCATAGAAGACTTGTTGTGTATTATTAGAAATTGTAGATGATTGCTTGTAAAATAGTAAGATGTACTTAGAAAAAGATACTCTTTTAGGGTATATATAGGGGTGAGCGACTCCAGAAAAAAGGTCGGCTCTTGGACGTTTACAAGCTTGATGTACATGTACTAGATTACAAGCAATAAAAGATTTATTCTTCTAGCTTTCGAAACTTCTGTGTGCAAGTGTATGTATCTGGTGTTTTAACTTTTATTCATTCTAAGTTTTATAATGTATCTGTTCTAAAATATGGACTGTGCACGTATAAATCTTGTTTCTAGAGTTGAACATTAAAATATATTTACATGCTTTTAGACGAACATCTAAAAGTCACACTCAGGGATTCGTGTTTTCTATAAAGAAGATATAAAGAAAACTCTGAAAGTAGTCATCTACATCATCAATGTTTGTTGTTGTTCAATCTGTACCGTGAGAAAAGTTTCTAGCTTAGGCTATATTTCCCTTATCTCTTGTTCCCCTTTTCTCTAAAAAACTTAAAGGAACCAACCTTCTCTAGAGACTAGACAGATGATCTCAAGCAAGATCTATCTATTCAATGTTGGCAAAGTCTAAGGCGCAACACTATTAACCGAAGGTAGATTTTGTTCCAATAGAACCTAGTATTTGACTAACATGGAGTGGGCAGACTTGACCGTGAAATCCCCACTATCTGTTCCTGCCTAGATTGGGTATTCTTGGGAGACTGTGGTAGGGATGATGGTGGTTCTCAGCATATTAGATAGAGTCTTACCGACCCGCAAGAGGTGCTCGTTATCTTCGGGGAGAATCTTCCATTTGCCCCTATCCATGTAATTCATCACTTTGCTTATCCATCTCCTTTAGAGACTTGGTCTAATTCTGGACACCTCAGGAAGATCCTTGAGGGGTTTGTATTTTAGCCATGTGTCTTCCCAAAAGTCTATAGAAGCACCTGAGCCTAGCTGCCACCGAGTCCCTCTCATGATAAGAGGTTTCATTTGGATAACACCCTGCCAGAAGGCTGATCCATTTATAGGGATGCTATTATCCATAAGGGTTAATTTTTTGAGATATTTTCTTTGGACAATGGTGACCCATTCTGCTTTGTAGTTGGTGAACAACTTCCAGGCCTATTTTTCTAGTAGGGCAATGTTTATGTTTGTTGATCTCCTCATGCCAATTCCCCATTTGTCCCTGGGTTGGCATACTTTGTCCCAACTGACAAGGTGGAATTTCTTCAATTTTTTTGGACCGGCCCAAAGAAACCTTTTTTGCATTTGCTCAATTTTAGAATGAACTAAGGCAGGTGCTTTGAAGACTGACATGAAGTAGACTGGGATGCTTTGGAGGACTGCCATGGTGAGGGTTTCTTTGGCTACTTGGGATAGGAGGGAGCATTTCTAGGCAGCAAGATTACAATTTATCCTTTCAATGACATTGTCCCACATCAATTCCTTCGGGTTCATGGTGAACAGAGGGAGTCCCGGGTAGGAGGTGGGGAAGGTAGTGATGCAGTACTGGAGGATACCAGAAATTTTACTCTACATATTACCTGGAGTGTTTAGAAAGTAACACTTACTCTTGAGATATTTGATATCTTGCCCTGCAACAGAAGCGTAGGTATCAAGGATTCCTTTGATGGATTAGCTTGGACAATGGAGGTCGAAGTTGCAACAATAGTATCATCAATGAATTGTTGGTGAGACAAGAGGGGAGAGTTGGAAGAAGCTTTGAAACTTGACATGCCTCCCGAAGCCATGGTCTGTTTGAAAGCTCTGCCCAGGGATTCAACCAAAATGATGAAGAGGAAGGGGGACAGTGGATCTCCCTGTCTGATCCCTCTGAGGCTAGGGAAATAACTTGCAGCAGACACATTGACAAAAAATGAGAACCAAGGAGAGGTGATGCAGCCCCTTATGAGGTGAACCCAATCTGAGTGGAAGCCAAATCGAGCTAGCACTTTGAGAAGAAAAGTTTTGTCCACCCTATCAAACGCTTTGATGATGTCCATTTTCATAAACATGGTTTCTTTCTTGTTGCACTTGAATGAATGGAGGGTTTCATGAAGAGATATGGTGTTGTCGGTGATTGATATGCCTTCAACAAAGCTTCCTTGGCATGGATCAATAATGGAGGGGAGGATATTTTTAAGCCTGAGAGCTAGGGATTTGGATAGGATCTTGTACAAGATGTTGCAAAGGATGATAGGTCTGAAGTCATTCATGGATTTGCATTGGAGGTTTTTGGGGACCAGGGCGATGAATGTGGAATTAGTTCCTTGAGGGATGGTTTTGGTTTTCTAAAGCTACTTGATGGCATCACTCACATCCTTCCCTACTATGTCCTAGAAGGTTTGAAAAAACATAGGGGAAAACCCATCAGGCCCAGGAGCCTTGTCAGCTTTCATGGATAATAAAGCACTTTTGATTTCTTTCTCCAAGAGGGGTTGAATAAGGGATTTTTTCATCTCGGGGGTGACCAAGGAAGGGATATTTTCAAGCAAGGCATCCTGGGCTACAATATTGGAAGGATTTTCATAGCCCATGATGTTATTGTATAAGGTGGCATCTTCTTCTCGGATCTGGATGATGTCCTGAGTGATAGAGCCATCCCTTAAGGTAAGTTCTCTGATCTTGTTTGTGCTTCTATTATGTAGAGTAGAAGCATGGAAGAACCTGGTATTTGCATCCCCCTCTTTGAGCCACAGGGCTCAAGATTTTTGGTGCCATAATATCTCCTCCTTGGCTAGGATGTTATGATAATCGGTGAGCAGCTACTTTTCTTCTTCCCTAAGCTGGTGGGTCCACTGATCATGTTGAGTTTGCTGCTCTAGATCTTTGAGTTTACTTAACGTTTTTGTCTTGAGATCAAAAATATCCCTGAAGACTTCCCTGATCCAAATTTTTAGGTTATCTTTTATGATCTTGAGTTTGTGAGATACTCTGGACATAGCTGAACCAGGGATAGGTGTCATCCACCAATATTCAATCCGTTGTTTCAAATTTGGATGTTGGGTCCACATATTCTCAAACCTGAATGAGGTTGAGAAGGATTGAGCCTTATTTGATTCCAAAAGGAGTGGGGAGTGATCAAAGCCTATCCTAGGAAGGGGGATCAGGTATGTGTCTCTAAATAGGGGAATGGCCTGTTGAGAGAGAAAAAATCAATCTAGCTTAACCTAAATATGCTCAGCATCCGTTCTCTTGTTGCTCCAAGTGAATTGGTGGCCACAAATTCAATATCCATGAGTTCATTTTCAGCGACAAAGACCTGAAAGTCCACAATGCTTTTAGATGGGGAGGAAACTCCCCCTTTCTTGCCAGAATGGAAGAGAGAAGAATTGAAGTCCCCTGCAATCATCCATGGGAGGTGGGAGAAGGCATCCTTCATGAGGGACATGGACTTCCACATGTTGAATCTCTCCATAGGATTATTTGGGGTGTAGATGTTGGACAACACCCAAGTGAATTTGTTTTATTTGCAATAAAACATTATGTTTAAGGTTATTCTGGAGCTGGATATGACTTTGTCTTCCACCTTCTCAGGGTCCCATATACACAATAGACCTCCTGTAGATCCCTCCACTAGGGATGAAGCCCATTATCCAGTATTCCAATTTTTTTGGACTACGTTGTGAGTTTTTTCAGCGTTAGTTTTCATTTCTTGAAGGATGAGTATAGAGGGTTTGTACTCTTTCCTGGCGATTTGATCTAACCTTTGTTTGCTCATGCTATTAAGCCCTCTAATTTTCTAGGAGAGGATCTTCATTTAGAAACTATGGAAGGTTTCTTGCCTCCCTTGGTGGAAATAGAGGGAGGTTTGGGATTTTTCGTTTCATCCTTTGCCTACGTGAACAAGGCAAAACTGAGGGTTATCTAAACTCCATTGGCAACCTGGTCATTTGTGTCTTTCTTGCTTTGCTCATAGGTGGTGGGTCGACCTCTTTTTCCTTCACCCCTTGTATCAATGGGGCCTTTCTTTATTCTCGTGATGATAGAGCTAATATCTATCCTAGACTGAGTGCGACTAAAAGCATCCTCTTGGGAGTCATGGTTGGATTCATAAGGGCATAGAGGTTCTTTTGAGGGGTAACCAACTGCATAATGGGGAAGAGGGTTGATCTCCAGCAAGGGTTCCAGAAGGGTATCAGGTTGGGATGGGGGTGATGGGGAGAAAATGGGGATGGAAGGCCCAGATCTGGAGGGAGAGGGATGGGGGTGGGGAATGGTGGAGGGTTGGTGCACTTGAAGGAATTCAAGGAGAAGAAATTCATCATCAGAGCCACTTAAGGGTCCAAATATATTTTGAAAGGTGAACATGGAACATACCTAGCCTACAACTAAAGAGGGGTTGGTGGACGGATGGTCTTGGATAGCGGCCTGCTTTCCTTTGTCATTGGTTGATCTACGATTACCAGGTCCTCTGGATTGATCGATGCGTTCTTCGGCCTGGTGCTGCTAGGAAGGGGGACCCTTTGTGCTAGGTGCTTCCTGTTGGGGCTTGAGGGGTGGGCAATGGGCTCGAAGGTGTCCTTGGGTCTTGCATTTGATGTAGAATGTTGGTTTATTTTTGTACTCAATAGCTTAACACCAGTGAAAATCCCCATAGATGAGGTTTAGGCGGGTTGGAAGCTGTGAAGCAAGGTTAGCATTGACACAAATTTGAGCATAGTCCATACGGGACTGGGCTTTAGTTGCATGGTCAAGAGCGACCATGTCCCTGATGTATGTTCCAATCCACCCTAGGATGTTCTCGTGGAAAAATTAGATGGGGATATCAGGGAGGCAAACCCAGATTGGAGCAATATTTATATCCTGGGTCTGGGGATTGAAATATTGCTTCCATTTTATCACAAACATACTTTTTCTCCCATAGTACTAGGGCCCTCGATGAGGATTCAAGCATAGTCATTCTGGTTATTTAGGCATATTAGGAAGAAACCCCGTGAGAGGACCACAATATGAAGGTTCCCTGTTGTGCGTAATTTGAATCTGGCCCATCTTCTTATGGATTCCATGTCAAGTTTCCCTCCCATGAACTTGCTAACCATGGAGAGGTATTCTTAAGAGAGTTTTTTTGCCATGAGAGAGACTGGAAGAACCATATTTTCCCCATTGGTGATCACGGGGGGGTGGTTAGGGTTACTATAGGGGCCGAGTTTAGTCGTCCCTATTACCTTCTCCAGGTAAGTCGTCTCGTTCAGGTCTGGATCGGGGTTTGAGGGAGTCTGTATCGCTCCAAATTTTTTGCATCCTTACCTTCAGGCTATAGGATCCGTGCCCGGAAGGAGGATGGGAAAAGGATGTCGCGGTACCTCGGACTGAGAGGACTTTGCGAAGGTCCCGCCTCTCAAGGGAGGTGTATTTTGATGATTTTTCGACGGATGGTGGGTTCACCAGGAAACATTTAATGGCAATTTCCACGCCTAGGTTTGGAATGTGTTTTTATGTGTTCGTTTTTAACCTTAAGCATTCATATCCTAGGTTTGGCCAAATGAGTCTAAATTAATCTATATGAAAATGCAGATTTAATGAATACAGAGAACAAATTTAAGACAAAAAAATAGAGAAATTAAGGAAGAATAAGAAGAATACCTGATCCGGATGTCTGATGGAGATTCTGATGTTTGAAGCAGTCAAGATCGTCTAGAATTCGATAGAATCATCTGAGATCAGACAAGATCATCTGAGATCTGACGAATTCGTCAGACGAATTCGTCAGAGACCTACAAACAGAAAAACAGATGCAAAATACAGAGAATGCAACTATTCTAGTAGAGGGAAACTATGCAAAATAATAGTGACAACACTGAACTAAAACTTAAAGACAGAAACATGTATGAATTATGCTAATTAAATCATAATTATGGTTTAATTATGCATTTAATCTAGATGGGTGAACTCCAAAATGCAATATAATATAAAATATCAAATAAACTAGCTAATTTGTAGAATAAAACAACAGAGAAAAGGTGAAGAAATGCAAACTTATGGCATTGATTGCCTCAATGTGGACTGCAGTCGAGATCGTCTCGCATCAGTACGAAATCGTCTCTGATTCGACAGGATCGCCTCCGATCTGAACAGGTTCGTCGACGACGATGTATGCTTGCTCCGACTGAAAAACAAGATGGTACCTGCAACAAAATTGATATAGGACTAATGCAAATGAAAACTTAGGATGATTTAACGTGCATGAAGTTAAGTTACAGAGAATTTCAGCCAGGGGTTGGGAAGGGAAGGTCCTAAGGATTAAATAGGCTTAGGGGAGTAGTTAGGAGGTTGGAGATCATCCCTATTTGGGAGATCTCCAATGGGGGAGGGTCTCTAACGGTGCAGACACGCTTCTGCCCGGATTAGAGGCCCGTTGGAACAGAAGCTAATTTTGCAAAATCAGTTTTGCGACAAGATCGTCTGGACGTCCTAGCCCAGACGAAATCGTCAGATCTGGGGTGATATCGTCTGATCGGCGACGATATCGTCAAACGGTCAAAACAACCTCTAAAAATGGCACGAAAAAGGGGGAAACGGATTACCCGATGGTTAACGGGCGGTTTGGGAGGTTAAATTTGAATTTTAAATTATTTACTAAGGTGAATGTAATTATGATAATTTTACTGCGCCAATTTTAGGGTGCTACATTTTGCCCCCTCTTTAGCGAATTTTCTGAAGAAAATGCGTTAAAGATGAGTTCTTCTCGATCTACGAGAAAGCAAAAATTATTCCCATTTTTAGGCGACGATTCTTGGTCGAATCGTACGACAGCTTACTATGGTGCCCCCTCCGTGTTTTTACCCAAATCGAACGTTTGAGGTAAAAACGCGGAAAAGCAAAAAATTATTTTTGAATAAAATTAAGAAAAATAGGGTAAAACCCTAATTCATTTTTACTGTTCATTTTCTGGTTTTTAGAGCTCTGAAGCAAAAATGGTGGAGACGACGCACAGATCGACAGAGGTCCGACGCGGTCTACGGGTAAGAGTCTAGACTTAACTAGAATGCTTTAATTTGATTTTACATGCTTTGTAGGTAAATTTTAGATGAATTTTGAGCATCGCGGCCGTTTTTGGGCCGTCGACGTCATCGGGACGAAATCGTCCCGATTTCGACGAAATCGTCTCAATTTCGTCAATTTCGCCCAAGGGCGAAATCGGTGAAAGGGGGACGATTTCATCAAATTAGAGACGATTTCGGCTTGCGAAATCGGAGACGATTATGCTCAAATTTGGGACGATATCGTCCAATAGTGGGCGATATCATCAATTGCATAAAATTGAATTTTAACTTGCATTATTAATTACTTGAATTGTTTATTAATGATTGTTTGTTGTTTTGTTGTTTATGTTTGCAGAGAGGTTTGCTAAAGAGCAGGGAATGGAAGTATGGAGGTTTGAGGGATGACTTGGCCGCTCTCACACAGGCAGAGCGAGATCAGCTGGCACAGGTCGGCTTGCAGCATGTGGCAGAGATGCCATAGGTGTCCACAGATATGGGGCTACTGACGGCCCTAGCAGAGAGATGGTATCCGGGTTCCTCATGTTTTCGGCTACCGACAGGGGAGATGACTCCCACTCTAGAGGATGTATGGAGGATTCTAAGAATCCCCATACAAGGACGATTGATCACTCCTACGGCCAATCAGGGCCACGCTATGGGACGACTGTGTGGTGACCCGAGCTTCGCCCTGGAGAAGGGCGGAGTTAATATCGAGGCACTATGCCAGATGCCTGGGGCATCTAGACTCACACGAGTGCTAGCTGGAGTAGTTGGTGGACTTTTGTTGTGCCACCAGAGTGGGTGCAGGGTGTCATGGATGCTCGTAGATGTGATCTACGATATGCGAGACCACGGGTACAGGTTCTCTTGGGGTAGTTATGTATTATGTCGATTGTACAGGATCCTATATGGGGTCGTGTACAAGGGCGGCCGATGTCTGGTGATGACATCGCTCCTACAAGTTTGGTGTTGGGAGCACATTGTAGTGCGGAGGCCGGTAGGGCTTCCTCTGATAGGGGTAGACGGGGAGAGGCCCCGAGTCTTCTACTAGTGGCTCCGAAGAGGGTCACAGTGGCGGATCGACCTTCCTATGTCCCGGAGACTATTGGATGACTTAGTCCCAGACCAGATCACCTGGAGGCCATGGAGGGAGCATCCAGGGTGGGCCGAGGATGGACAGGAGTTGGCTCGCATCAGGCGAGTTTGCTGGCTACGGATGGAGAGGGGAGAGGTGGAGCTCCACCGCTATGACCGAGTTTTGAGTCAGTTCGGTCTACAGTAGGGGATCCCATATCTGAGGGATTATGAGTTTTCTCAGACTATCCAGGATAACACCACAGTTAGCGGGGCTCCAGACATGCAACGGTTCTAGAGCCAGGACGCGGATGATGCCCCCATCCAGCCAGTGGATGGGGACGATGCAGGGGTAGCCGATGGCTACGATGCCTGGTACGTAGGCATCCACCCTCCTCGGATGACGAGGGCATAGGGTCCGATACATGTGGTTGTGCATCGGATAGGGAGGCGATGCCAGGCAACGATGGAGGCGGCCCAGGGTCACGACGGGAGAGAGCCGAGGAGGCCACAGGCACAGGAGAGGCCACGACAGAGGGAGAGGAGGGAGGCGAGACCCCCATCTCCATAGAGGGAGAGGCCACCATCGCCCGATAAGGGCAAGGGCATTGACACAGGAGAGAGTAGCGAGATGGCTACTCTCCGAGTGGAGAGAGATCATCTCCAGGCATAGGTGCAGACTCTACAGGATGAGGCTGCATGCCATCGAGCTGAGGTGGCACAGCTGCGAGACGAGATTGCATGCCTCAGGGCACGGGGCGGAGGGGCGAGCTCTAGGGAGCTGACACGGGCTATCGCCCAACTCACATTCTACCAGACATTGTATTATCAGCTGGTGCCAGAGGCGGATAGACTACCCCTACCAGCCAACATTGCAGATCCGATCAGGATCGGGTCATCGAGGACCACGTCCCGATCGAGGACTAGGACTACTCAGACTGCGATGGGGCCACCTCGTCCACCTCAGGGTGGGGGAGGAGATGAGGCGGAGAGCTCGAGGGGCTCTCGAGGCTAGAGGGCTGCACAACTTTGTACAGATTGACATTGTATTATTATTATTTTGTTGATAGAGGATTGAGTATGCCGAGGTACAGATTGTGGCATACCAATCCAGTTTTGATGATGTATATATACTGTTGATATATATATGATATGTTTTTGATCATATGACTTGTATTATGTGTATGCTTATGATGCTTTTATGTTTGATTGATTGATTTGATAATTGGATTGAGGATTCATGAAATTATGTCGTTTTGAAAATTTATAATTTTGATGTCATGCTATAATATTTTAAATGAAATAATCTGATGTAACAAATTGATTGTTTGTGATGTGATGTAATAAAAAATAAAAAGAGACTTCTAACAATAATTTCAAAGGACATTGTCGCTATTATAGACCATTTCATGGAGTCGCTGCTCACTCGGTCGTCAAGCTAATCCCATTTATAGAAATATTGTTAAAAGTAAAAGAGTGCTTAAGAGACTGTCTTAAGACTTTGGTGCAATGGTGAAAATGATGGTGATGATGGTTTGTTTTCAGATTTTCATGAAAATAGTATGCATGAAATAATGTTAAAATGATTTTTGCTAGGCATAAATTCCTAAGTGTGATAAAATTTTTGGATAATTCTTTAGGAATTATACCATCATTGCAAAATTGAAGGTTGACATAATGACATGAAATAATGAAAATGTGTTTGCTTTTTAAAAGCATAATTTGTGTAACATAATGATTTAAGTCATATGGTTTTCATGATTTTAAATAAATGGGGAATAAAAATTGTTACAATGGTTTGCGCTAGGCATAGAATATGTAGGTATAGACTTATACCATCATCGCGAAAATCAAAAAAAGATAGTTTTATTGCATGGTTGATTTTTAATAAACAGAAAATATGAAAATGAGGACTTGCGCTAGGCATAAAATTCCAATTTTGGTTTTGGAACTATACCATCGTCGTGAAAGTCAACCAGATATATATGTTTTGATTGTATATTTTGAAAGAAATTTTTGATTTTTCTATTATATAGTTGTCTTTATGGTAAACAACTGTACTTGATTTATTCCAAACAAGTTGCAAAAATAATATTTCAAAGTATTTTGAAGACAAAAGTTAGATTTATAAGGAATCCCATGTGCATATGTGAATTCATTTCCGATCTTGATTTATCATAATGATACACAAAATCTCTCAAATACAAATGTGTGTGCAATTGCTTTGTGCATTTACCAGTTTTGAGCAAGATAATATGATACAAGTGATTTGAAGAAACCAAATAAGTGTTCATTAACCATGATGTAGATGCATATAACCATACTAGACTACTATGTAGGTCGGATTATCAAGAGCTAGCTAATCCATAAGCAGACATAGGTCTGTACAAAAGAAGGTCGCTAATGTGACAGACATATCACCACGCTAGGAGTTACCCAAGGCCAAGCAGGTTGGGCACAAACCACCTGTTATGGGGCTTACCTCACAGTTTTCGAATAATTGAGAATTCCAAGGATTCAAGCTCATCAACCCTTCTTTTCTTTTCAAAGGGTAGGGAAAGGGATTTTATTGCTTTCTTGCTTTCTGCTTTCTTTTGAACTTTGCTTCTTTTTCTTTTTGTATTTTTTTTGCTTGATTTTTGAGATAGTGCTTGAAATATTGTTGTAATGATATAAAATAACATTTTTCTTTTCTCTTTTTCTTGAACTTTTCTTTTCTTTTTCTTTGCTAGGGATACTTGCTCGGATTAGTTGTAGAGCAAGGGATTTTTATTCTGGGTAGGGGTGAGCTTGTCCTTTTGCCAATTCTCAAAGATTCTAGACCATGTGCATGATAGGATAGCAGGGGAAACTTTTCGCTCAAGAAATCACTTCTACTATGTAGCAAAACATGGAAATTACAAATATAATCATTTTATTGTGAAAAGATGTGCTTGGTTTAAGTAAATAACAAGATCAATTCTCTATGCTCAAACTTTATTTAATTGAATTTTGTGGACTTTGATATAAGAGAGATTAGTAATCATGCCAGATAAAATCAAGATATTTATTGTTGTGAGTGTGCAAGTGAGGGATTCCAAATAAATGCTAATTTATCCAAAATAATTTGAAACATATAACTGCAATAATTGTAAGAAAATATATATAAACACTTTTGAGAAGTTTTGAGAATGTTGACTCTCTCTTTCTTCTTTATATTGTTTTGGTTTCGAAAGAGTCAAGCATATTGTTGTTTTTATATTTTTATTCTTTATTTTGATTTTTGGTTTTATTTTTGTTTTTGAGCAAAAAATTTAACAAGTGCCATAAATAAATGCAACAAATAGTTTTGAAGATTTTTGATGATTATGAATGTTTTTGATGTTTTTGAATTTATAAATTTGAAAGAAATACAAGATAGTTTTTGAATTATTTTGAACAAATATATACAAGGATGAAATGACCAAATTTATGCATAGTAACGTTTAAGATGCAAAATATTCATGGGTTCTTTAAGTTCTTTACCATCTAAGGTAGATAATTTGTATGCTCCTGATTCAAATTTAGCAAGTAATAATGTATGGTCCAAGCCATTTGGGCTCAAATTTACCTTTAAGGTCCTTAGTTGCATTAGTATTTTTTTTGAAGATTTTGAGGATTTTGATTTTTTTGTATTTTGATTTTAATTTATGAATTGAAATTGGTGGTATATACAAGATGATCTATATACACTATACAAGGTTATTTGAGTATAGCATGTCTAAGGTTGCTTCAAAATCAAAGGAGGTTTTGAAGGATAATCTGGTTGAGGTGAAGGTAAGAATAGAAGGTGATGAATAAAAGGTAGTGATAACAAAAGCTTTGTTATAATGTAGAATAATGTAGCAAAAGATTTGACTTTTATATGTGTAAAATTGATCATGTTACAAAATAAAATGTAAGAAGGATAAGAAAGTTCTTCATTCTTATTATTATATTCCAAGTCTTGATAAGATGGAGAAAGTATATGTGAAAGATATGCATGGATGTTATTTGGTAAACAAGGATGATCATATATGGATGAAGAAAAGTGATGGATAGAAGATAATTGTGATAATAGAGAATGTATAGAACTTGATGTTTCAACCGTTAAATATTCTTCAAATGGTGTTGGGTCATCATGTATGGTAACAATTTTATTTGCAAGTTCAAACTTCAAACATTGGTGAAGAGTGGAAGGGACAACCCTCATCGTATGAATCCAAGGACTCTGGAGAAGTAGGTTGTAAGGTGAAGGACAATATCCTACATAAAATAAAGTATCCAGGATCTTGGATCCAATATTAAAGGGAAGAATTATAGTACCTTGAGCTTCTTGAATTTCATTGTTAAAATATTTTATAATAACATTTGATTCATTAAGATCTTCTTCCTTTGATTTGAGTTTTTGGAATAATTGATAAGTGCATAAATTAAGAGAGGAGTCATTATCTACCATGATAGTTCTAACAAGTGTTTCTTTACTAGATCCTGTAATGTAAAGATAGTAGTCTTCTTGTGGAGTAGAGGAAGGAATATCCTCATCATAGAATGAAATATGGTTAACCTCAAGAGGGTTTACACCATTAATTATGTTCTTAGAGAAAATATGATGAGGAACAAATTGTTGGCTAGGTATTTTGAACAAAATTTCCTTGTGATAAATTTGTAATACTTCTAAAAGGGATATCTTTGCTTGAGGATTAATCACTTGTTGTTGGCTATCAAAGTGGATTTCAGATTGAGATTTTGATTCTAAAGATGAGCTTTCTATGCTTACATTCCATTTTGGATCATTCTCTAGAGTCAAAGATAGTTTTGAAGGTTGGTCAAATGAGGAATCCATATCTTGAATATCAGATTGAGTTGATTGAACTTGAGGTTGCTCATTTGTAGTTTTTGTTACAATATTAATAATATCATCATGATGGGACACATTAACATGCAATATTTGATTGGTTTCTTGTTGTTGATAATTGAATAGGGGTTCTTGGGAGATCCCCATGTCTTGATTGATTATTGGTATTTGTTGTGTAGGAGTTTGATTGTTTACTGGAGATTTATAATCAGTTGTAGATTGTAATTCCTTTATATTAAAAAGACCCTTATCAATCAAATCTTGAATTGCACATCTTAAATCTTTACAATTTTGTGTCATATGTCCATCTACTCTATGATATTCACAATGTAGCTCAGGTTTAAACCAATCTGATGTGGTATCAAAGTTGTCTTATGGAAGGGAGTTCAATCTTATTTGTGTCAAGTAAATACTTGAGAATTATATCCATTGGTTGATTGAGCTTAGTAAATTTACGTGATGAAGGTTTTTGAGAGGTTTTTGATAAATGCCTTAGGAATTTCGTCATAAAAGGACCTAATGGTTTCTCACCTCTACTTTCTTTATTATGGGTAGAATGATGACAGGAAGATTGCGAAGTATGAGGTGAGTGCATGGTAGAATTGGAAGAATAAGTATTTTCTTGTTGAAATGGATGTGTTGTATTGAAAGAAGAATATTGAAAAGGGTGGAGGAGGATTATATGTGGATTGATAGACATAATATGGATATATGGGAGAATAGATAATATCGTTATGAAGAGGATTGGCAAAGGGATTGTTTTGTTGGGTTAAGGATGAAAAATGAGAAAAGTGTGATGGAGGTGATGTTGAATAGGGATGAGGTTGGTCATAATCAACAAATGTATTTGGCTGAATTCTTCCAACATTACTGATGGGCTCATATTGATTTGAGTAAAAACTCATGGTTTCTTTAGTACTTCTAAAAGTAATATTTAGCATCTACTATTTAGAATTGAATCTAAAACATACAAACTTGAAATGATGATTTTGTTTTTGTTTTTCTTGTATACATATATATATATTTTTTTTTTGTTTTTGTTTTCAAAAGGTTTAAAATGCATTCACGTCGGGTTCACCAAAATGTATCGCTCCAAATTTTTCGCATCCTTACCTTCAGGCTATAGGATCCGTGCCCGGAAGGAGGATGGGAAAAGGATGTCGCGGTACCTCGGATTGAGAGGACTTTGCGAAGGTCCCGCCTCTCAAGGGAGGTGTATTTTGATGATTTTTCGATGGATGGTGGGTTCACCAGGAAACATTTAATGGCAGTTTCCACGCCTAGGTTTGGAATGTGTTTTTATGTGTTCGTTTTTAACCTTAAGCATTCATATCCTAGGTTTGGCCAAATGAGTCTAAATTAATCTATATGAAAATGCAGATTTAATGAATACAGAGAACAAATTTAAGACAAAAAAATAGAGAAATTAAGGAAGAATAAGAAGAATACCTGATCCGGATGTCTGATGGAGATTCTGATGTTTGAAGCAGTCAGGATCATCTGGAATTCGACAGAATCATCTGAGATCAGACAAGATCATCTGAGATCTGACGAATTCATCAGACAAATTCATCAGAGACCTGCAAACAGGAAAACAGATGCAAAATACAAAGAATACTACTATTCTAGTAGAGGGAAACTATGCAAAATAACAGTGACAACACTAAACTGAAACTTAAAGACCAAAACATGTATGAATGATGCTGATTAAATCATAATTATGGTTTAATTATGCATTTAATCTAGATGGGTGAACTCCAAAATGCAATATAACATAAAATATCAAATAAACTAGCTAATTTGTAGAATAAAACAACAGAGAAAAGGTGAAGAAATGCAAACTTATGGCACTGATTGCCTCAATGTGGACTGCAGTCGAGATCATCTCGCATCAGTACGAAATCATCTCTGATTCGACAGGATCGCCTCCGATCTGAACAGGTTCATCGACGACGATGTATGCTTGCTCCGACTGAAAAACAAGATGGTACCTGCAACAAAATTGATATAGGACTACTGCAAATGAAAACTTAGGATGATTTAACGTGCATGAAGTTAAGTTACAGAGAATTTCAGCCAGGGGTTGGGAAGGGGAAGGTCTAAGGATTAAATAGGCTTAGGGGAGTAGTTAGGAGGTTGGAGATCATCCCTATTTGGGAGATCTCCAATGGGGGAGGGTCTCTAACGGCGTAGACACGCTTCTGCCCGGATTAGAGGCCCGTTGGAACAGAAGCTAATTTTGCAAAATCAGTTTTGCGACAAGATCGTCTGGACGTCCTAGCCCAGCACGAAATCATCAGATCCGGGGCGATATCGTCTGATCGGCGACGATATCGTCAAACGGTCAAAACAACCTCTAAAAATGGCACGAAAAAGGGGGAAACGGATTACCCGACGGTTAACGGGCGGTTTGGGAGGTTAAAATTTGAATTTTAAATTATTTACTAAGGTGAATGTAATTATGACAATTTTACTGTGCCAATTTTAGGGTGCTACAAGAGCATCCTTAGAGGGGGATCTCACCTTACTCCATATCCCTAGAAGGGGCCTAGGAAATCCCGCTAGTAGTTATAGAGGGAGTTGTGGATGTCATCTTTCAAGCAAATTTGAATACCATTGACTACCACACTTTTACTAAAATGGCCAGCAAGAATGCCCATGTATTTGAGAAACAAACCATTTACAATTTGGTATTCACTATAAGGATCCCAAAACATCGGATTAACCACACCCATAGCTTCTAGCAATTCATCTCTTTGAAACGGTCTCTTATTTCTTTTGTCAATGATTCTTCTATTTGCTTCAGTTTAATTTTTGTATCATCTACAACTACATGAAATTTGTTGTAGGTTATGGGTATTTTCTCAACTTCATTTATAGCTATATCCATTCACACGCCATAACAATATAAAGGTATTTACTTTACGTGGACATTAATACATAGATGATCGTTTATATTGAACTTTAGAAACCTTTGAGGATCATTCACGTTTATTAATGCCCTCCAACTCTCAAACATGGGATCCATAAAATTTTGACCATATGCATACATCATATCAATATGCATGCAAATTTGTATTCTCACCCTAATGAAATCCACAATATAAATTGATCTTTCTTGTACAATTTTGATCAAAGTATTCATTTTTTCCAACATAGGAAGAATACCGCACAATGTGAGAAGTGTTTGAAAGTCACTTATTCAAAAAAGTAAATCTTTAGCCTTATCAACTACCCTACTATGTATATACATAAACCCTATCAGGGATTGATATTATTTGAAAACTCTTAATGCGAGTTGATACATCAAAATCCACCTAGTATCCACATCTTTCAACAGTTTTTTACCTTTTGTAACTCCTAGTGCAAACTGTTGAAACTTTGAAAATCTTTTTGGACTGCATGAAAAATAATCATGAATTTCACGAACAAGTTCTTCCACTCTTGCAATATTTGTAAATGTATCCACAATTTTGTATGTAAGATTCATTCTATGGACCATGCAATGAATAGGGATCAAATATGAGGCAACAGATGTTTGTAGTCTAACACAAATACCATTCATGTGTCCTTGCATTGTAGTAGCAACATCATCTCTGACACATATTAACTTAGAGGCTATTTCAATTTTATTCATTCCTGCTTCTTCTTTTAAACTAGTTACAACAACATTGTATATGTTTTATACATTACAATTTTCCACCATATTGCGTAATCCAAGTAAATGAGGTTGCCTTAAATGATTTTCCAATGTGTAAACATGCATGCAAATCCAAGATGTATTGTCAACAACAATCACCTCATCAATTTAAAGTGAAATGAATTTGACCTTTTTTACTTTCTCTTTGAGGTCATTTTGCTCAACCAATGAGAGATATTTTTCCATTTCCCAACCACTTCGATCTGACCAATGGGCGTTGGGTGAGTTCTGCACATCAACTAGTCGAAATAGAGATTTATAATCTATGAAATTATACATAGGTCTACCCTTCTTAATAATAGAGAATACAACAATAAATAACAAACTTTTTGAAGCTAAAGTTAACTTATTCATTTTTTGAAATTGGGCTTGAATTGTTGCACCTTTCTCAACCAAAGTTTGTTTTTGTTTCATTTATTTATCATATTCTTGTGCATATCTTATATGTGCACACTCTGATGCATCCTTCCACCTATAATTTTTTGGTATTGGTTGATCACTTTCTTTTGTTTTGATATAAACCTTTCCACAATGTTTTTCTACTTTATCTTTCTTAAGTTGCAATCTATGATCCTTTCCGTATTTCCAACTACAAATTACGCATCTCAATTTTGTTATATCATCACTACTATTCTCTGGCAGCACTAACTCAATAAATATAAATTTTGATATCCAATCAGGCTAAAATGATATGTTAATTGTCCACCTAGATAACCTTGCACGTTTATGTTTTTTAGATGAATATTCTCCGAAAGTAGGGACTGCATAAGAACTATTAGTTTCTTTTCCACTTGACGTGTTAGATTTAGGAATCTCTTCATGTTGTTGTTGCATTTGATTAAAATATTTTCATCTGTGGACTGTTAATTAACGTGGATATGTGGAAGTGGAGGTATATCAGGGTAAACAATGTTTTTGGTAGAGATAATACTAGTGTCAATAGTAGGGTCATTATCACTATGGCATTTAAAAACATACCTTATATAGATAAAAATGGATAAGCCATCAACCAAAAAGCACATTTATTTATGAATGAAGACATTTATATTTAAAACTAACAATGTAAAAAAATTAATTGGTGATAAAAGACGTTCATACCTTCAGTTTGTGCAGATGTCGATGGCTGATTGGATTTCAAAATATTATGAAAGTATTTGAGGATACTCCTTTTATTGAAATACTGGCCTCCATTATTTCCACTACCTGCATTTGACATTTTACCTGTATGAACAGAAGAATAACATGAATAATTAACATCATTTTTAAAAATGAAAATAACTGGTATAAAAGATAACTACTGCTAGATACAACAGATTATCTATCCCAAGAATATCGATCCCAAGCAGAACAAACCTCCTTATTGAGTGTAAATAAACAAAATATTAAAAATTAAATTTAATGGTAAAAGAAACTTACTGGTAAATTGAGTCACCTTATTCCAGTCGCCTTATGCCAGTCACCTTATGCCAGTTGCCTTATGTCAGTCGCTTTTCGCTAGTTGCCTTATGTCACTCGCCTTCTATCAGTCACCTTTTGCAAGTCGCCTTCCACTAGTCGCCTTATGTCAATCATGGACTCGTGTTTTGTTAGTTGTCTGCTTTGTATCGCTCGCTATCCAAAAATTATAATTTTGCAATTGTATGAGAGTTGTTGTCAGGGTTAGCTAAATATAATGGGGTACAAGGGGTGAATTGGGTGAAATATTTTTTATTTTTAATAAATTTAGGGCAAAAATCATGCGGGAAACCTTATGACAATAGGGAAAATTTACCCTTAAAAAAATTGGATCCCAAAATTTTTAGGCAAACGGGCCGACCTCTATGGTCCCAAAATTCATAAAATTAACATTTTGAAAATCCGAATATTCGCACTGAATTACGAAAATCACCACTATTCAAAATCCTGCTCTACATCTACCAAGGCCAATTGTGACTATTCAATAGGGGCCCTTACTAAATAAAAATCAAGCATAGTTGAGGAGAAAAGGGAACCTAAGATGTTCAATTGAAGAACCAGTAAGATAAGCTCTTACATAGGCATATCATCTAGGCTTGTTGGTCCATACAAAGGGCATCTCAAATAAGCATGGCAAGAAAGCAAAAGGGAGTAATTTTTTCAAAACCAAACAAAGAGAATAGTTGAAGTACACCCATTAAATGAAGAATTCTGGTAATTATTGTTAGAAGGTAATATTGAAGCATCAAAAATCAAGCAAGAAGTAGAGCAAGAACAAAAGGGCATTCAATGGACCAAGAGATGATTGATAAAGTAGAAACCAAAACTTTGGCTAATAATTCTTCCAAGTATTCCATTGTGAAAGCTTAAGCAAAGCATTTTGAGTCTAAAATTGCTTAATATTTGCTTATGCTTTCAAGTTTGAAGATTTCATTTGGACTAGCTTGAGGTTGGATCTGTAGAGGAGACAAGCCAAAATTTTCATGAGTTAACATCAACAGTACACTTCCAAATCTCTAGTAAAGAGAATAGCATACAAATAAAGATAGAATGCTAGAGAATGAGCATTGTCTCTAAATTTTTGGCATAGTACAAATCTTATAAGCAATAAAGTCAACAAAGGATCCAAAAGGTTTTGACATGATCATAAGCATATAAGGGGCACAAAATGAATCTAAAAGGAAGCCAAGGTAAAGTACAGACATCCTTGATCCAAAGGCATTAGCTTGAAGGGCACTTAGCAACTGGAATAAGAGTAGTTAGAAAAAATGGCAATTATCAAAGTAAGAAAGTGATAGCCACCTTAGCTAAGCATAATGGATGATCCTGCAAATCACAACCACTTAGTAGAAGATATGGATATCCCAAGTGGTGCCAACTCACCCCAATCATGCAAATCCATTTTTTGTTGATTAATGTATAAAGTAGTTAGCTTTATTTTAGCTTATCAAAAACTATAAATAGGGGAATTGCCCTCATAGTAAATGGTCAAATGTTTCAATTTTTTCCTATGGTAGTTTGTATGTTTATGCTCCACTAGAATGCAATCAAAAATTGTCTGACTTACCCAAATTAATATTTTCATACCTCTTTATGTAAAATTTATACATTCAGCATTGCTTGTTTACTTTTATTAAAGTCTCTCTATTAGGTTTAATGTTGTTTGGTATTCCTTTGGTCTATCTATTAGGCTTAAATTTTATTTAGCTTTCTTTGGTTCAAGTGCTTATAATGTTGAATGTTGTAACACTAAGGATAATGTATTTGCTACATAGCATTAATTGTATAGTTTGGCAAACTTTGCTTACACCAAGTGGCCTATGCATGTAGCTTAAAGTAATTTTAGTTGAGCCTCAACCAAATTTAATTCAATTTCTCTAACCCTTTCTCATAACTCCCTTTATTCTTTTCTTTATTTAGTGTTTTCCCAAAATATCTCCCAAGGAATTGGCCTTCTCTATAGGTTGGCTTTGAAGTGATTCTAAGCCATCCAATTTTAACTCTAGTATAGGGCACAAACTCGTACCTAGGTGGATCAAAGCATTAAGAGGTTACATAGTGGAAAGGGTTATTATTGGTGATAATTCAACCTTGTAGTTTTTAGGTTGTGCCAATGTCACTTTTGCTGCTATAAATTTTGGAGAGATTCTTTATGTTTCAAGAGTTGCACCCAATTTTCTCTCCATTTATTATAACTTCGTACCAATAAAAAGGTAGGTATTTTTCCCATAGAAAAGCATTTTTAAGAATATCAATGATGACTTCAAGGTGGTTCTGTCAAGATATTATGATGTGGTAAATCATATGTACAAGCTCTATGATGCTTCCTCGTCTTTAGATAAAAAATAATTCTATTGCTTTAGAGCTAAGGCCAATGATACTAATGAGTTGTGGCATCAATATATGATATACTAATATTGGTTCACATGAGTCATTTGCATATGGTTCATGATTTCCCATGATTAATCCATGTAGTAAATGTGTGAGGGATGCATATTAAAGAAACACCATTCCTTTTGTAAGAACAAAACTTGATGCACTTTTTAACCCTTGGAGTGTTATATTTAATATTACTTTCTAGAAATGAATAGAATCAACATGTTACCTAGAAATAAAAAATAGCTCACAACTAAATACAATGTATATTAAGGGTATCCATAGACACCAAAGTAATCTTACTTATGAAATAACATATGCACTCCAATCAATAAGAAAATGGTTTATCTCAATGGGTATAAATACCTAAGTTACATGTAACCTTAGTTCAAGGTTAAAAAATCAACCTTAAGGTTTATTATTAAAATATTATAATAAGACCACCCATACAAGGTGTATAAATGCCAATAAGGCTATACAAATAAATACAACACAAATTTTTTATCATGGCCTTAAGTAAAACCACATATTCAAACATCCCTACTTAAGCTAAATAGGGAACACAAAGATATCTTTATCATTCATTTCCCCTTAAGGGACACTCTTCTACTCTAAGTTACTCCTGTAATTACAAAAAAGACACCTCAAGTATGACCTTAGAATATATATTGTTTATATCATTGATGGCACATAGACTAGATCAAGTATCCCATTGGCATGAAGTTATTAAGTATAGTGCATCCAAACCCCAATGTGTTTAGTTTAATTATTAAACATTAGACTATGGACAAGATTAATGGAGGTTTAATTAACATAATGAAGAATCATTGAATACTACTAAGGAATATCAGTGGTCCTATTTGGAGCTAAGGATCAGTGGTTCTTCTAGTGTAGTGTGTGGTGGCTTGGGATTTTGACTTCATGAGAAACTCTTCATAGTATATTTTTACTTGGGAATGGACCTTGTGCTTATTCCTATGGTGTTGCTCTTTGGGTTTTCGATTGTAGGCTTGATGGTGTATTTTCAACTTTTTTGTGGCTTGGGGATGGGCCTCTATGCTGATTTCTACTGTGTTCCTATTGGTCATCCTCTTCTAGATCCCTAAAGTTGCTTGTCGATGGTGTTGGATGTTAATGTGGATTTCTTGCTACTTTTTTTAGCCTTTGAGGGGACCCTGTGCTTTTTTTTTGTAGCTCATGCTTCATGGTTCCTTTATTGAGGTTCCCTGGGATCTCCCTACCTCTTTCCCATGGATTGCACTTCTGCACTATTGTTTTTTCTCACTCCCTCAGCTTCTGAGTAGTTTTCCTTGCTGTAATGAGATTTCATGGCCTGTGGAGTTCCTTGTTTGCTATTCCTTTTACAAGCATGTGTGAGATGTTGTTCCCTTGCTTTCACTGCATCCCTAGACATCCTCAAGCGGGAATGTTCTACATTTTCAACCTTATTTTTGAATTTAAATTTTAAATTTTTGTGGTTGGTGAGATGGCCCTAATTCAATTTTTTATGGGTGGGTTTGCCCTGTTATTAAATTTTCTTAACATGTTTTTTTTGGGCGGGATGGCCCTGATCCTCTTCTCCATACTTTTTCATGTGATGTATGGTTGACCTAGGTGAGGTGGCCCTGTCCCAGATTTCAAATATAAAAAAAAATAATTAATTAAAATTATGTCCTGTAAGGCAATCCTTTAGCCTATCCTAAAAGGCTTTCCTTAAGCCTATATTGAAAGGCAATCCTTTTGTCTTTCCTTTGGATTTTTTTGTCCTTTCCTACGGCCTTCCTGTGGCCTTGTTTTTAAAGTCTTTTGACTTGTTGTAATCAGGTTTTGGGACCCTTGATAAAAACCCATTTTAAATTTAAATTTAAACGATAAAAAAATACTACTAAGGAATATCCAATTGCTCTAAAATCATGGCCATCCATCAAAGGTGTTTAGTGGTCTCATTAGCAGCATAATACCCATCTCTCGTAGAATGGTAGGATAGAATGAACTATAGTCTATAGGACCGACTAGTCTAAAACCAATATAAATGATAAATCTAATGGTAGAGCATTATAGATCCATATTACCAAAATAGTCTACATTAGAGGATCCTATCAAATCTAAAGGTGCTCAAATTAAGTAGTGAATACGCATCTAATAAGTACCTTAGATATACCAAAGAATTTGTGTGGATGTTATCACTTGACTCTCATGATATGTCTACTTATACATGGAATAATAACTAATAGCAAATGCAATATATCGTTGAGTGTAGGTGAGATAGAGAATTATCTCAAATAAGTGATTGATACAAGGTGAAATTTATAGAAGTAGCATAATTTTCTTAAAGAATCAAACCAAAATAAAAGAGATCTCG
The DNA here is from genome assembly GCA_028583015.1 of Wollemia nobilis. Taxonomy (NCBI): domain Eukaryota; kingdom Viridiplantae; phylum Streptophyta; class Pinopsida; order Araucariales; family Araucariaceae; genus Wollemia; species Wollemia nobilis. The sequence continues at coordinate 3,049,476 of JAQPPZ010017057.1, forward strand.
AGCAAGTTTACATTCCTCCATCCAAAACCATTATAGAATATCCAACACATAGTTGGGCTAAGAAATTTTTATCCTTGAGGTTGACTAACTGATCTTAATCCCTAATAAATAATAAAAGCCCAAATATTTTATCTCAAAAGTGTCACAAAGGACTTTGTTTATCTCCTAGATTAATGATGTTTATCTTCCTATGATGAGATCATAAATATACAAAACAACCATCAAAATCTAACCATCATGATTTTTGATGTAGACATCATGCTTTGCGTCACATCATTGGAATCCATAACTGAGAAATAAATAATGAATTTTCTCATACCAAGCATGAGAAGTTTGCTTAAGCCCATGCAAATATTTCTTCAACCTACACACCAAGGAAATGGGCCCATCAAGCTTTAAAAATTCATGGTTATATCATATAGGCCTCCTCCTAAATGTCCCCATGAAGGAAATAACTCTTCACAACCATCTAATATACCTCTTATCCACAAGTAGTAATAGAGAGAATAATTGAAATGGATTCCATCCACGTAATTGGAGCAAAATTCTTTGAATACTCAACTCCCTCCTAATATAATACCTTAGAAACAAGGCATATCTTGTGCTTCTCCACCTGACCATAAAAAATGTTTGAGGTCTATCATATTATTTTTTAAATAAGAGGAACAAGCTCTTATGTCTAATTCTTCACCAATGACTCATACTCAACTAGCATAGCTTCCTTCTACTCTAGACAAACCTTGGCCTAATATTAAGTGATGGGATATCTAAAATAATCAACTCTCAAATGTAGGGCCTAATAGGGTTCTTCTAATAAAAATCCTAAAAGAGAATGTATTGATCATTGTTAAGGATATTTAGTTTCATTTGAGCATCAAACAATCCATGGAAAGTAGTGGATCATCTTCCATATAATTACCATTAGAAGAAAGTTTTGGAGCATCAATTGCATGCTCAACTTCAACCTCAACGTCCAACACTATCACAAAATTAATGAGAGGATCAATATTGTTACATGTAGAATCTAAATTTAAAATAAATATTGGAGGAGAATTATGGATGGAAATAATCATGTCAATCGGACCTTTAGACTAAATCAAGCTTATGGAATATGGAGTTGGAACAACTAGAAGAGAGCCAACAAGAATCCATGAAGAAGCAATAGTTACCTCTAGAGGAGTTGTGGGTGGAATAAAAGTGTCTTCCAAAAGGTGGGAAGAGGTCCTAAAGGAAGATATGAAAACATGTCATCAAAAATCATAATAACATCATGCTTCATTACATCATAAAGGCACTATGGCTTAGAGGTATTAGAATGCCTCATATGGATGCAACAATAAATTTAAGCAATCTTGTTTTTGTATCTTTGGAAATTAGTCCATAAAGTAGATTCAAAGATATGGAAATTGAATATATTAGGATTACCCCTTATTAATCTCTAAATATGATTTAATACTCATAATGGTCTAAGTCAAAATCCTAATGATAATGTGTTGCATAAGTCACTACTTCACACTAAAGCTTGGGATCTATAAGTTTGGCATACAAAATACACCTATCTATATCCATGATAACCTTGTTCTTCCACTCATCCACCCCATTCTACTCCATGGTATAGTTGACATTCATCCAAAATAAATGTTGTGAAGAATAAAAAATTACTAGAGATATGGCCAACATGCTCACCTTATCCATTAACCCACAAATACGTAATCTTCCTCTCAAACGGATTCTCCACAAGAGATTTTAATTTCTTGAACTTTCCAAATCATCATATTTGGTACAAATAATATAAATCCTTACATACCTAGAGAAATCATTAATGAACATGAGAAAGTACTTATTTTTTGATATATGGGTAGCCAATTGGAAAACAAATATTACTATGAATGAACTCTAATGGTCGTACCATCTACCTAGTTGTCCCATTTGGAAAAGACTCATGATGTTGCTTTCCAAAAATACATCCCTCACAAATAATATAGTAGTAATAGGAGGAATACTATTTATCATCTAATGTTAGCTCATATACCTCAAATATTTATAATTCATGTGTCCAAGCATGTGATGGCATTGCTTGCTAGTGTCATTTTTCCAATCCACCATTGCCACAAAATATTTATTTTTGAGGAAGAAGAATAAAAGGAAGGACACTCACCAAGCCTATATATTTTATTAAAAACTCATCATAATATCCTAAGACAACTATCTCACCCATCTATCAAACCAAAATTCCATATTTCTGTTAGTCTAACTGATGTGGAAAATAGAAAAAAGATTAGGGTCAATACCTGGTATATGAAGAAATAGTTAAAATTATTAAGAACCAATTTTCACTTGACCACATCCAACTACCTCCAAGGAGGATTCATCACCAATGACCACATGCTCACCATGACATTGTCTATTGTAGTTATTTAATATATGGAAATTCTTAGTCATGTGTCAAGTTGCCTATGAATCTATAATCCACTCTCTAAATAGGTGGATGTATAGTATATTGATTGAATAGGTATATATGCATATGAGGTCTCTCCATCTTGATCATCATAACCTTGAGAATAGAAGAGAGTAGCATTAGCACCCCCTTTTTGGTTGCTTATTTAATCTTCTTAATTCATTTCCTATAAAACTCTACCTTGTGCCCTTCCTTCTTGCAAAATACATAAATTTCCTTCTTGAATGTTTTTTTGTATTTCTTCTCTCCTTACTTCAATTTCCTTTCAATGACTAGTTTAGCCACTTCCTTTACACGATCCTTAATGGTGAGAGAATGATTATTTTATTATTGCCATTGAACCTAGTGGTGAATAAGGTACTTGAACACATTATCAAGGAATAGGATACATTTATTAGGGAAAGACACTTGAAGCATATCTAAAATAATGAGCAACCATAGATCTATTTCCTCTAGAAACATATCTAAAAACATTATTGAACCATATTAAGAAAGTAAAGCTCTATCTTACCACTAGTATTTCCTCTAGAAATAAAGATGTCTTCTTGTAGTTTCTTAAACTAATTGATGTACTTATCAATGGATACAAAATTATCTATGTCTAATGTAGCAATATTTATTTTTAATCTACTTATCTAAGTAAAGTCAGTATGATCATGCATCTAAAAATATCTAACTTTGAATTTAATATGGTACTAATGTGATTGTCATATATCTTGTCAAGATGCAAGGAGATCACACCATGTGCTTTCTCCTTTTTATCCTTGTATAATTGCTTGTTCTCTTAAAAATTAATATCTTTAGGGTTCTCATTCACATATTTGAGAAGTACTTTATTCCAAAATAGATATTCTATCTTAATTTTCCATGAGGCGTAGTTGGATACATGAAGCATATGAATAACACAAGCTTATACTGAGAGGGGGTGAACAGTATAAGACCACTTTTTACTTTTCTTTCCAAATCAATATTATGAAATGTATAGATAGCAATATCAATAGTAGTAATCAAAGCAATGCACAAATCACCACACACAATAGAGATACCACAATTTATGTGGTTCACCCAATGTGGGCTACTCCACGGAGAAAATATTTTACTAAAATTTTCTCGATCAATCTCTTGGGAATCGTTTCCCTATTACAATGTTTATGGACCTCTGTCCAAAGGAGATGTTGATCCCCTAAATCAATTTCATGGATCTCTATCCACAGGAGAACTCCTTCTCCTTTGCTCTAGATGGTGATCCTCTAGAAGACTACTGCCTCCACTACACTGGCTTGTGGATATCTCTCCACTGAATACTCTTGTCCCCACTCAGAATACCTATCCTCACTGCCTTAGCTAATGGATATCTATCCATTGGAGACTACTATCCTCTTTGCTCTGTCACCTCCAAAGCTTTGTCTCAAATCTACACTAAACATAGTCCTTTGGTCTAGCACAAATCTACTCAACAAATCCACATAGAACTTGCTTAAATCTGCTCAACAAGTCCACACATAACTTGCTCAAATTTACTCAAAAATTCCACACAGGACTTGCTCAAATCTTCTCAACAAGTCCACACAGAACTTGCTCAAATATGCTCAACAAGTCCACACATAACTTGCTCAAATATGCTCAATAAGTCCACATAGAACTTGCTCAAATTTGCTCAACAAGTCCACATAGAACTTGCTCAAATATGCTCAACAAGTCCACATAGAACTTGTTCAATCTACTCAACAAGTCCACAGAGAACTTGTCCAATCTGCTCAACAAGTCCACACAGAACTTGTCCAATTTTCTCAACAAGTCCACATAGAACTTGTCCAATATGCTCAATAAGTCCACACAGAACTTGTCCAATCTGCTCAACAAGTCCACATAGAACTTTTCCAATATGCTCAACAAGTCCACATAGAACTTGTCCAATCTGCTCAACAAGTCCACATAGAACTTGTCCAATCTGCTCAACAAGTCCACATAGAACTTATCCAATCTATATTGTAAGCTTCCACAAAAGCTTACCCAAAACTGTCCACAAGTCTTCTCAAAGAATTACCTCAAATATACTAAAATACTTTCAATCACCTTCTTAGAAACATAAGGAAAATTGTTAGAGACTCAATATGCTTCAACTCAATGCTTAATCACTTTCTCAACTCAATTCAGAATATAGAATAGTTTGTTTTATGGAACTTGAACAATAAATTCATACATCCACTTGACTAGGATCAATCAACTCTACTCAACCAGTCACTCAATGAGATAACCCTTGCTCACAAACCCTAGTCCAAGTATATGATTACTTTACTCAAAATATTTCCAACAATGCTCAACAACAAATCTCACATAACAATGATACTCATGTTCTTTTCAAAACCTAGTTCAAGTTCTTCACTCAATTAATGGTTTCAACAACAATGCTTATAAAACAACTCTCACATAACAATGATACTCATGTTCTTTTCAAACTCTAGTTCAAGTTCTTCACTCAATCAATGGCTTCAAAAATAATGCTTATAAAACAAGGTTTTAATCAAAACTCTTTATTCCAGAAAACCTTGATGCATCAACTCAAACACTCTCAAAAGAAAACCCTAATCAAGTCCTTTTCACTCCAAAATTATTTTCCAGAAAACCAATCAATAAACTCAACTTATGGAAGAATGTGCCCATACCTTTTTCTTGATGATGAAGTGATCTCATAAATCTACCACAACCGCAAACACTTCTATGCCAAGCTCAAAGAGGTCAGATGATAAATATTTCTCACAAAATAATATAGATACTCAATTACACCTTATCACTCCACATTTTAAAAACAACCATCAACATACATAAAGTATTTATCCAATTACACCTTATAAACTCCCAATAAAAAATAAATTCAATATCCACCAAAATAACTCAAAACTTCTTTAATCAATTTCAATGGCAATAACTTTGGTAGAAATCAAATCCTCTTTCTTTAAAACCTTAATAACATAAATCCCTTCTCAACAAAACAATCTTTCAAAAACCCTTTTAACTCCAAATAGCATAAATCAATTTTTAATAAAAATAATCCTTTACAAACCCTTATAACTCCAAACACAAATTAATTAAAAATAAATCTTCACAAACCCTTATAACTCCAAACATAAATTAATTAACAATGAATATTCACAAGCCCTTATACCTCCATATTGCCCTTTAATAAAACCTTAGGCAATATAAATTTTAATCAAAAAATTACCTTTTCTATTAGTGGGATTCGACCCCACGTTCTCTACATCTGCAAGCGCTCTAGCCGCGGGTTTGACCATCGCATGCGCTAGACGCGCATTTGAAACCAAAAAAGCACTTCATGCTCCTTTTTCACCACCTGGTGCTAGAATCGAACGCAAACAAAAAAACCTTCCTTTGGCACGTCCACGAGAATCGAACGTGGGCTCCTCTTTTTCCAACACCTTTGCAAATCATGCACTGCCAATGGACCATCATGTCCTTTGTGGGCCAAACACCTTTCGCTCACCCTTTTGACTTCTACCCTGGTGCTAATAAGATAAAGGCTCTTTGTCTTCTTCCTCAAAGTCCATGATTTGCACGAAATCCTTCAACCTTTTGCATGGAAAAATAATTCGAGGGATTGTCTTCGAATGCCCCTTTGGGCATTTATTTATACACAAAACCACCATTCGAATTTAGACATCGGTGCTCCTTAATTTTTTATGACGTCAACACTAGCTAAACCTTTATATAATTTATAAATTATTTAAATTCTAATAGAATTTCAATTTTATAAATTATATTTTAAAACCTTTGACTTTAATAAGATTAAAGTCTTCCATGGGGTAAATTTAAACCTGCAACTTGTACTCCACTGATTCGATTTAAAATATTCTACCACCATGGGTTTAATTAAACCTTAACTACCATCACAATGTGTAAGGATACTTTTATATCCTTATAATAATTTTAATAAAAATCATTTAATGCGACCATGGGTTTATCGCAAACCCTCATAAAACATTATTTTGTCAACTTGTTCTTCAACTCTTCGCATTGTTCCTAGTGTTAGTGACGGTGTGCTCCATGGTATTAATGATGACTTCATATGTTCACTTTGGCATCAATGACAACTTTTCACCTTGACATCAATGACAACTAAATGAGCTCAAATTTTCCAATAGCATAGGCACATGTTGATCCATTAAATCCCTATAAAAATATGGTATTTTGCATGTAGTTATGACCAAAAACAATACTACTAATGCAAAGAGTTAATTCTGTAATTTATTAAAAAAGGCTCAAAAGGATTTTGTATGTAGAAGTTATGGCCCTTGGAATTTAGCCCAAAAATCACAAAAAAATACTAGCAAAACCTTTCTAATCATGGAAAATTTAAATAATACCTTTGACAAATTTTTGATGTGATGTGTTACTATCTAGATGACCAAAAATATTTTTATTAAGTGTTGATTAGATAGCCAATTGGGAAAAGTTTCAATGAACCAACAACCTCCAAGTGTCGTTGAATTGTCCAAGAGATTCCACTTGGACACTAGCTATGTAGGCCATTGATAGACAATCAGCTATTAAAAAATTCTAAATTTCTTTGATTGGTAACCAAAAGTATCTTTTGTGCATCACATCTATTTTTTACTTGGCAAAACAAAGGGGTTTATACAATGTGTCCTCAATTGATTGATTTATCTTTGTTAAATAGGCAAAAGGGTGTTTATTTTACTCTACCCTGGCACCATGTCAACCACCAAACCATTTATCAAACAACCAATCAAATAAATATTCCTATGTAGGGACTTAAACCTGATTCATTGGGAGTGCCAAGGATTCACACACACATAATCATGTTAGAGTATATTACATCATTTGGGTCATGTAAATGTACCACCTTTGGTACATAACTAGTGTAGAAGATTAGCTTAGTGGATAGTTAGCTAGTTACTTCAAAGCAACATAATAAATGCACAAGTTTCAATGTGCAAGTTGTAAATGTGCAAGGTATCCCCTTGTACAACTAGGTAGAGTGTTGGCCAAGGAATCCATATTCCTATATAAAGGGCCTCATAGTGAGCGATAAGATATCATTGTAGGTAATAGTAGATATAGTGGATAGATCACCATATTGGTGATGGAGTACAATGTAGTTATTTAAGCATCAGTAATGGAGTATCCATTCCTCCATACTACATTGTAATATTTGTGTCACTTTTTATTAATATCATATGTCAGTATTATTTTAGAATTCAATTATCTTATATTTCTGCATATCTTGCATCTTGTGATTGCATTCTCCCATATCTTTCATTATAAAAAGCTAACAGTGGTATCAGAGCCACGATAGGTTGATAGGATTAGGAAGAGCCACAAGGGATCACTATTGCTATTATAAGTCTAAAATCTATTGCATCTTTACAAACTAGATCTGCCATTGTGCATCATTGCATGCAAACACCATCACAAGAGAGATAGAGAGGAAAAGCAAATCTCAGTTCCAAAATTTTTGAGATTGCATTTGTCTAGAGTCTTTCCATAGAGTTATAAAAAACTTCTCAAGACTAGGAATTAGTATTCATTCTACTATATTGACATATCAAATAGTGAATATTCATAATTTATAGATTTATATTCATCATACTAATGCTTTGCTACAGGAAAAGGGGATTCAAGAAAGTTGGTAATCTTCCTACAAGAGAGCTAGGAATAATATCTTCTTAGAATCAATCTAGCACTAGAAGCAACATGTAAAATAAAAGGGGATTCTAGGAACATGATGAAATCCTGTTGTAAACCTACACATTATATAAGAATAAAAGTCCATAGAAGCCTTATTCCCAATTTGAGGAAGAGACTCCAGAGAAGAGTTTTAGAAGATCAAATGTTGGTGATATCCATAGAATATTGAAGACCAGTAGATTGTAGAATACAAGAAAAAGTCTAGAGTAGTCTTACTCCATATTTAAGAGACTCTAGAATAGAGATAGGAGATTGGTGATCTCCATAAAATATTGCAGATAATAGATTGAAGACTTCTTCCAGAAGAATATGAAGAAGACCCACATAAGGTCTCATTGAAGAACTTCCAATCTTGGAATATTGAAGAAGGACTAGCAAGGTCATGTACCTAATTTTAGAAGTAGCAAATTTTAGAGATCCATAAGAGAGATCTCATTGCCAATAAGGTATCATTAAGAAGACCATAGAAGATAAAATATTGAATACCTTGGAGAGGTCTCAAGGAGAATCAAGGAGAATTCTTGGAGAGCCTTATTGCAGAGCTCATTGGTGCATCATTGAAGGAGTTACTAGAAGAACTCATTGGAGAAATTCACTACCAAGGAGAAGCTTCTGATAGTGAAATATTTGGGATAATTGTTATCATTTGACAATAAGCCCAAAAGGAGAAGAATTTTGTAAGGAGTGCCAAATCCCAAAGAAGAATATTGAAGACCTCAAGACACTCAAATTCTTGAGAAGGAGACCAATATCGAAGTCAGACTTTGACAAAGGGAAAAGAACCAGACATCGCTACCAAATCTAAGAGGTTTGAATATTTCCTTACACAGAAAGAAGGCATAATTTAGAGACAAGGATTTCATAATCTACTATAGAAAACTAAATATCATTTGAAGGATCAAACCACCAAACTCTAGAAGGTTTGAAACTATAATTTGGTGAAGGAAGAAGCTATTTTGAACAACCAACAAGAAGTTGTAAAAGTTTGGACTTCTAGGCCACATACTAAAGGTGAATTTGAAGCCATCTACTATAGTTTCAAGGCAAGAAACTAGAAGGGGTCCCAAATGCAAGCAACCACCATTACAGGAAGTAACTTGGTGAATCAAAATACCAAGATCTACAACACTTAAAGAATCCATTAAAGGTAAGCAACTTTGATGCAATTAGGTTCATTAGTTAAAATTTAAATTAGGGTTCATTATCAAGTACCATATTTAGATTATAGTTGCAAAGAGAAAGGCTCATATTACAGTCTTCAAAAATAGTGTAGAAGATAATTTTAGTTAAGGGTTCTTACTTGCACATTAATAAGAGTTAGATACATTCTTCCTATTATCTAGTTACAGAGTAGAAGACTACAAGAAGTTGCAGAATATTATAGTGCATGATTAAAAGTTACTTTTAAGGAGTGATAAGGTGAGATAGAAATTGCACTATACTAGTTCATGTTAAAGCTTATTAAAATTGCACTAAGAGTTCTTTAAGTTGTAGTAAAGTTAGTGCATGCTTAAGAGTTCATTTATAGGAGGTATAAGGGTAAGTATTACTGCACTATATTATTTATTCAATTTCATATTAGTGCAAATTTAAAACCTCTAAATATCATTTCTATTGCATAGTGAAAATATTGGATTTATTGGTGATTAAAGTTAACCAAGTAAAGAGTTAGAGGTTAGTGTTGTCTAGCAAATAAGGCAACATTACATTACTCTTAGAATATTAGAGCAAGTAGCTACCATATTTAAAAGTAAAGTATCAGTATATATATAAGAAAAATCTACCATATCAAAGGTGAAAATAAGACCGTAAGGCATCAAAGAAAATCTTAAAACATTGGTGCAAATAAGAGCATCTTATTTACATTATATTGGTGCTCTATATCCCTCATAAAATAGGAAGGAAATTTGTGCTTCAATGCACTATTACAAATAGAAAGGTGGGGTCTCCAAGTATTCATATTATAGAAGTGTATGGAGAAAAATTCTATTAGCATAGAAGGCTTACAAAGTAGGGATTCTTGGGTTTCTAAATATACCTTCTTTCAACATCTACTATAACATCCACCTACAACATAAAGAATCCAAGTAAGGGAGCCACCATTGCAAGGTATATACATAGAAGAAAGTACCTATGTAAAGGAGGATAAATACCTAGAAATTTACATATAAGAAGATAGTCTTGACTATATATCTAAAGGAGTTATCAATACCTACATAGAAGGATAGCATACAAAAAATGTAAAATAAGCCACTAGATCAATCACTATAGCATGTTATAGCAAGAGGAATATAGCTATTACCACCAAAAAATCACTATCCAAATAGCACCATAGAATTAGCCTTATTGAACCAAGGGCCAACATTGAGAAGAGAAGCATATTATTCTACCTGAAGAAAGCATTGAGAGCAAGGAAACAACCATGTTGTAGTTATAAAAGGAATTATATAAAATATTAATAGATGTTGGAGAGAGCATAGATGTAGTATATAAGGGTTCAACTTATCATATGCAATATAGTGTTCAATAATGCTCACAAATAAAAAATCCAAGATAGCGTTTAAACCTTGGATATTGAAATACATCATTACAAGAATATTCATCATCGTTCGATAGTTCAAGAAAGAAATAATTTTATCCAAGGATCAAAGTATTACTACAGTGTATGTTACTCAAAGATCACAAAATTTCTATAATGCTTCACAAGCTAGCAACACATCAGTGTAAGTCTAAGGAGAACGCAAACTACATAAGCACCCATGCTTAAGCAATTGCAATGAAAACCAAGTGAGCTTGAAGCAAGTGTAAGAGGTATAAGAAAATTCAAAGTAGAGGTTTTGAATCAAAATCACATTAAAGGTATGATGTTGAAGAGTCAAAGGACATCCATTCCACTACTGCCATCAAAGAGATATTATAATAGATTACAAGTAAGGAGTAATATTACTATCAAATGGAGATCGAAACCACCTTCATTACTATCATAGGAAGAGAAAAATCACCTAAAGTACTATCATAAAAGAAGAAGCAAACCACCAACAAGGGAAGCAATAACAGGTAAATCATTAATGACTAGTGAGAGGGTCTTAATATTCACTTCCAACCTATCCATATATGTAGAAGAAATATAAATCATTCAATATTGCTTCATAATTAAATAAGTAGAAAAAATAAACAAACAACCTTAGAAAGCAAGAAATGAAACCTAACAAAGGGATAATTATAGATATTTGCAAATAAACAAGTAGGAGATATAAGGTTGACAACCTTGATTAAATTCAATACTAATTTGCAAATACAATTATTTTCTAATATTCCAAATATAGGGAGTTATAAGGCATACTACAACAAATCTTAATATTTTAGAATTTAGAAAATTAAAGATCAAATTATTGAAGGTAGGAGAAAGAATTTCATTAAAGCATCATATAGAGTTGGAATTAATTAAAGGGATAAAATGAATCCAACCTAAAGGAACTTCAAAATTGATAAGTGCATAAGTTCAATAGGAGAGATAAGATAAAATAGAAGTTGATTATTATTGCTCAAAATATTACAAAATCAACTCAAGATTGAACTATTACTTGCAAAGCACTACCTAACAACTAGGGATTCATAAGGTAGACTACTACAAAAGTTCTAATATTTACAAAATACTAAAAGAGCTCCATACTACAATGGAAAGAAGAATAGACTATCACAAACTAATGGAAGAACAATATGCATATAATACATAATGTCACAAATGCAAAATCAGTTCTAGAATAAACAACACTAAAAAGCAGAAGAACATTTGGTATATTGACTTAGGTGCCAGTCATCATATGATAGGAAATCTACAATGGTTTGATTGCATTGAAATTATTAATGGTTACAAATTGAGAATTGTAGATAGAAAGACTTATCCTATACATGGATATGGATGTGTAACACCTAGTAAAGTATTTCCAAAATTTCTGCTACAAAAAGTGGTGTATGTTCCTAGACTGACATTCAATCTTACTTAAGTTAGAAAGCTAGTAGAGAGCAATATAATGGCTGATTTTAGATACAAAATGAAATCAATGTTTCTCTCATATTGAATCAAAATAAGATAGAATCTACATGGTCGATCCATGAGAAATCATATACTCTAGACTCAATTAATAATCCACAAGATATTGTTGCATTTCAAAGAAATACTAATATGTTGCTTGAGGAACATGGTGCAAAAAAAAAAGAACCCATATATCATAAAAATAGAAATGGATTCAAAGTGCAAAGGATGAAAGGACAACAACTATGTGCTCTACTTGGTCATCTACAAACTACAAAAGAAGAAGTACCAGATCAAGCTCAAGACTATTCAAGAAAAGAAGATCCATATTGAAGGCTAAAGTATTCAATACCCAAATAATATAATACAAGGGGATATTAGAGTATATTACATCATTTTGGTCATGTAAATGTACCACCTTTGGTACATAGATAGTGTAGAATATTATCTTAGTGGATAGTTAGCTAGTGACTTCAAGCAATGTAATAAATACTCAAGCGTCAATGTGTAAGGTGTCCCCTTGTATAACTAGGTATAGTGTTGGCCAAGGAATCCATCTTCCTATATAAAGGGCCTCATAGTGAGTGAGTAGATATCATTATACGTAGTAGTATATATAGCAGGTAGATCACCATGTTGGTGATGGATTAAAAGGTAGTTCTTAAATAATTATTAATGGAGTGTCCATTCCTCCATATTGCATTGTAACATTTCCATAACTTTCTATTAATAGCATATATCAGTGTTATTGTAGAATCTATTATCTTACATTTTTTCATATCTTGTATCTTGTAATTGCATTCTTTTATAGCTTTCATTATTGAAATCTAAAAAACCAACCAAGTGGGAATATATCATTTGAGCCCATATACTAGCACAAAAAATGATTGTTAACTTGCTTGTAAATATATGAGGAACAAACACCCTAAAAAATTAAATAAACCTCCATGTAACTCTTCACATGCTTACCACTATCCCTTCTAAGCTTCAAGATACCAACACTATATTTTCCTCACAAAAAAATGGTGAATGGGGTTCAAACTTGTGATATTTTATCATTGAAACTCTTGTTCTTTGTGCGCTAGGAACTTCACCAAGATTTTTGTTAACAATAGTTTTCAAAGGTGCATAAGAAGAAGAATAAGATCATGCCAAGTGAGAGGGTTCTTGTGAACATGCATGCCCATGCAAAAAAACCTCAAGTTCCCACTTATTTTCAACATGCCAAGAAAATCATGATTCAAATATACAATATCTACCATTAAGGCTCTTAACAGTACATGCTTGGGTCATTCAACTAAGGTTCATGTTGGAAATACCCTTGACACATCCATTAGTCAAAACATCATATCTCACTTTAAAACACCAAAATGGAACCTATCATGTCTTTTTTACCTTGTAGCAAGGATCAATGCTATGTCCCCAAGCTCAACCACATGAAACAAGAAAAAAAAAAAAGAAGATTCCCAACAATGGAGAGAATGAAAAATCACCTCTCTCCCTTTGTGTTATGGAATTATATATTGAGAAAAAATATATTAGGGTTAGGGTTTTCAAATCCATATTACATGAAATTCAAATGAACATGAAATGACATTACACATTAAAATAACCTATTCTAATTAGGTCTTATTAAATCCTCATAACAATTAATTAGGAACCTAACTAATATACATGACCTTGTAGCAATAATATGTCTTCAATAATGGTAGAAGGTCATTTTATTTTAGTAGATGAGTTGCTTAGGTGGCTCTTTGTGTAGCTTATTAGACAATTGTCCATGAAATGCGGCTCCAATCCATTGGGTCTCCATATATTTTTTGGTCATCCCCCATGCCCTTTTGAATTTTCACAAGTTCCAATTTTCCAAAACTAGTACAACCCTTATCATTTTGCACCCACAAGGTATTTTTGTGAATGGGATAGAGCAAAGACCAACCAATAATTTTGCCCACATAAAGGTAGATTTACAAATAAGCATTAGCCTTACTAGTCCTATTGCATCTCCATTGTTAGGAGGATATGGAGGTTATCAAGACTATCTATTGTTTGAACTATTTAAACTTCATCCTATGGAGTGGCTTGGTAAAGATGTCAACAATCTAATATATTGTTGGATAGTCGTGCATTTGTATTGTGTCATATTGAACAAGTTCTCAGATCGTATGGACTTTTGTACTTATGTGTTTTGTTTTGTCATGAAACGAGGATTCTTTGTCATGTGGATTGTTGATTGATTGTCCACATGCAATTTTTTAGGAACTTTTTGAGTGTTATCGAGAGTGTGTAGAAAATTTCTCAACCATACCACTTATTTGCTTGTCTCAACTGCAGTAATATATTTAGCTTTTACTGAAGAATCTACTATAGTATTTTATCACTATGATCTCCATGAAATTGGTGTTGAGCCAAGAAACGTCAAGGACCCAGAAGTAGATCTACCAGTATTTTTATCTCCTACAAAGTATGAGTTTGTGCGTGCGATAAGTTTAAAATATGCATTCTTTTCATACAACAGGCCATAATTATGGGTTGTCTTTAGATACCTCAACACTCTTGTTACCGCTTGCCAATGACTTTCCTTTGGCTTGGTCATGTACCTTACCAAAATCCCTATTGAATAAGCGATGTCAAGTCTTGTGTTAGTAACATATATGAGACTACCAATCAGCCTTATGTAGAGCATTGCATCTGCCTCTAGTGTGTCATCATCTGCAGTGATTTTCATATTTGATTCCGTTGGTGTTGTCATAAGGCATGCATCTTTAAGTTGAAAATTATCTAGAAGATCATTGATGTATTTACCATTTGCTTGAGTTATTTCTATGCCCAAATAGAATTTCAGCAATCCTAGATTAGATATATCAAAAGTCTTTGCAAGGCATTTTTTCACTGTGTTGATGATGTGTTTACTGTTACTTGTTAGAAGCATGTCATCCACAAAGACTATGAGGTATGTGACTTTGTCTTTATTTTACTTGATGAATGGTGTTGCATCAATATATTCGTAATCACACACTTCAAATTCAAGTTGCTTCATTTGATTTGATAGCTTGTTGAACCAAGTGTGAGGGGCTTGCTTCAATCCATATAAATACTTTTTGAGTCTGCATACCTTGTGCTCCTATCCTACAATCTCAAAACCTTCTGGCTATACCATGTATATTTATTCTTCCAATTTTCCATTCAAGAAAGCAATATTTACATCTAATTGATTAATCTTCCAACCTTGTTGTGCAACTAAGGCTACAAGAGTCTTGATTGTGGACCATTTTGTGGTAGGTGCAAATACCTCAGTGTAGTCAATGCCTTGCTTTTGCATGAAGCCTTTAGCCACTAATCTTACCTTGTTTTTTTCAAGGATGACATCTAATTTTTACTTTTTTTGTACTCCCATTTTTTTTGAACTACCTTTCTTCCAAGTGGTAGATCGACTAACTCCCAAGTACCATTTTTAATCAAATATTCATATTCCTGGTTTATTGCATGTCTTCAAGTTGCATGTTTGATAACTTCTTGGTACATGAGAGGTTCATTATTTAGAGTGAGGTGAAATTTTATAGGTTTTAGTTCAACAAGTAATGATGTGTGCACTCTTGCTCTAAGGGCACCTCTTGTGCCCATTTTCCCACTTCATCTGGTTTGATATCCTTTAAGATTTGGTGAGCTTTATGAATTCCTTAAGTGGGGAGCAGTGTGGATGTCTCACCTACCTCGAAGTTTTTGTCAAGATTCTAGAGTAGATCATTAGGTATAGATGATGTTTATGAAGATGGATGTGAAACAATACTTTTACCATGATCAACATTACTATGTGAAGGGGCAAAAGGTGTAGAATATACAAACATCTACTTAGTATCATAGTTTGGTTCCTTCGGACTTGTGGGTTGATTTATAGATTCCAAAGTTTTGAGTAACTTTTCACATCTCCCTTCCCAAAGGCTAGAATCTGAACATCATATATGCTAGCATATATTGCTCTAGGTTGAATATTGTGTTCCCCTGGTATCCAATGTAACTAATTGTTCTTTAGTTTCTGCAAACACAACATGTGTCACAATCACTTTCTAGTGTGAAGGAATGAATACCTTGTATCCCTTATGATCCATAGGGTATCCAACAAAGATGTCTTTAATAGCTTGATATTCAAGTTTGTTTTTGTGCTCTAGAAGAATATGAGCATAACAAATGGAGCTAAATATTCTGAAGTGACTGATGGCGAAGAGGTGTCCAGTCCATTTTTCTTGAGGTGATAGGCCAGATTTTGAGGGACTCATTGTGTTGAGTATATGCATAGAAATCCAAGTGGCTTTGGCCCAAATATATGGAGGTACATTTTTATAGACAAGAAGGGCAAAAGCCATATTTATAATTATCTTATTCATGCACTCAAAAATAAAGTTTTTTTGAGGTGTGCCCGGTATTGTCAATTGATATTTGAACCTATGTGAGGACAAGTATTGTGTGAAATAATTTGAGGTGTACACTTCCATTGTTACTCCTGGAGCTCTTGATTTTACAACCTGATTCTTATTTTGTGCAAACCTTGAATGCTTTGAAGAATTTAAAAGCTTCAAACTTCTCCAAAAAACCAATCCATAGCTTCTTTAATAATTCATTGATGAAGGTGATGTAATACCTTTTTCCTTTTAATGAGGGAATAGATATTGACCTGCAAATGTCTAAGTGAACTAGCTCCAATATTTGTGTGGAATTCCATTGACTCTTTGGAAAAGGTTATCAAGAGAATTTGGCAATGATGCATGCTTCACATTTGATGGGTTTGGAAGAGAAGTGTGGTAGTCCCCTAACGGTGGAATCTAATTGTCTCAATTGGACAAGTTTAACATGACCCATGCGAGCATGCCATAATGCATCAATAAAAAGTTTCTTGGGGATAAAGGTGGCATTAAGTGTCATGTCAGCTTCGATGATGTGAACTTCAGAAGTAGGATGTCTAGTAAGTCTGATGAGTTTTCCAAGGAACCAGTCATGAGCATTATTTTTGAGGATGGATGAATGAATCAAAGAGTTTTATCTTTGGTAGTGACACTCAAATCAAATCCATAATATACGAGTGTGGATAGTGACATCATATTTTGCTTTAGAGTAGGGATGTAGAGAACATAAATTAGCCAAAAATTAGGTAATCCAAGAAGTTTTAATCGAACAGTTCCAGCTCCTTCAACTAGTTGAGAGGATTTGTCATCCATGTGAACTACACCAAGTACTTTTGAGTTGAATTTTTCAAATAAGTCCTTTTTGGAAGTCATGTGTTGGGTGGCTCTAGTATCCATGATCCACAAAATACTAGTGGAGGCTATTCTATGGGCAACTTCAATGGGTTGTGATGTGAGATGATAAATGTCATAGCCAACATATCCTAAATGTTTTACGATGGTCAACAAATGGTGATATAAGTGCCCATGTGCTAATGATCTAGGTATGCACAAATTAAGCACTTTGGAAGATGTCTAGATCAAAGTCATGTTCACTTACATTATGCACACTGTACTTTTGAAATTGCTTGATCTTGTGTGTGGTAGTTCAACAATCAATGGCATAGTACCCTTTTTTGTTATAATGTTTGCACATGATATTTGAGTTGCCAATTATTTAATAAGTACTAGGCTATTTTATTTATCCTTGACTAGTTTGATGTCGTGAGTGTTCATGTCGATCATTGTTTGAACCTTATCCTTGTCCTTTACCTTTACCTTGACCATGGCCTCGACCACAATTTATGTTACCTTGACTGTTTGAAAAATTTACATCTTCATCCACTTAAAAGGATGAGTCATAAGCATCCAAATTGGTGAAGTTTTTGTTAAATATTTTGTCAAGTTTAACGAAATTTTCTACTAAGGCTTCAAATTTGAGAGTTTTTAAGGTTCCACTAGCTAATAAACTAGCAAGCAAGTTCTTGTAGTCTGGAATATGAAGACATGAATGAATGAGGAAAGCCTATGTGATACATTAATTTTTGAAGTTTTTATCAATGACCTATTTAATAGGGTGAAGGAGGTTGATAGTGAAACTAGAGTGTCCTTTTTACATATTTATTTGATTCATCTTGAGGATAAGATGAAAAAATTCTAGGTTAGATTCGGTGTCAAATTTTTCTTTAATACTTTGAGAAATAACCATGTTGTGTCATGCTTGGATTCATCAATCAAATTATGAAGATGATATTCTATGATAAGTAGGATGTCGGCATGAATTTGGTCATCATTTATCTGTCATTTTTCTAGGGTAACAACATCTATGGGTGGTGTGGGATTTGCATCCAAATGGTTGCACCATAAGTTCTCAAATTTTGTAATTTTCCAAAGGCCTATGAACCATTGATCCCAATTATCCTTACCTTTGAGAGTACATCCAACATTTTATTTGAAATTGGAATTCATTGTGACCTGTGATACTATAAAGATCTAAAAGAGGTGTGTTAAGGTGTGAACAAGGAATAGATGACTAAGTGAGGTAAAATATGCTAATAAATGATGAGCCAAGTGATTGCAATAAATGAATGTGATCCACTAGATCTTGCTCATCATCCAAGTAGAATCTCTTTTATAAATGATGAATTGTACAAGGAATTGGCTATGAGTCTTGATGCAATAAAATGATGATGTGGCTAAATTTGAAGTATTGAAGAAAAAAAGGTGTGGTCCAAACTAAAATACTATAAATACATGTAAAAGCTAATATCTCCAACAAATGAATGTGTAGACCAATACCATCACTAGATTACACAACTGAATACAAAAGTGTGGGATGTGCAAAACTAGTAACCTCAATCTTATGATTGCATGTAGGTGAGGTGTTGAAAATTTGAGAGGTATAATGAGCTTGTCTCAAATTAAGGCCTCACCTAGATGCCCACATATAGATGCTCAATGATTAATTTCAAACCGTGATGGATCTTGAGTCCTACCAGTCCTCACCCAGTTTATTGTGGTCAATGATATACTCTCTAAAGAGAAGTACATGCTCTATTCCACAACTATGATGAATATTAGATTGACTTAATTTTAATCTTGATTAAGAGTTTTCAATTTTTTGAGCACAGGAAAAGGATGATCCCTTTCCAAAGTTTCATGGGTATGGCTAACCCCCTTCACTGTGTATTCTCATTAAGTCCAGTCCAACTTTGATTCACAGGGCCTTTAATGTGGATTTTCCACAACCAAGAAAGTGGCACCCTATCACAAGGCTAGGCTATGAGATGAGTTGTCAGATGCATCCCTTTTAGGGATGATGCAAATATGTGAATATATTTGCAATGAAATAAATTAAATGAAAACCTAAAAATAGACTTGGAGTGCTATTACAATTCTAATGTGGTAGTATGTATGTTAGGTGTGATCCTCTAGATCTTGCTCATCATCCAAGTGGAATCACTTTTATAAATGAGGGTTATAAGTTAGCCAAAATCAATGTGGAAAATATTGTAAGCCACATATACAAGTACAATAGAGAGGCTAGAAGCCTATTGTGATGTCAAAAAAATCATGATCAATTTACACAAAGATCGATATGATTGTATGGTTTTGTAAAAAAAATACAATCAGTTTACACAAAAGTCATCAAGCTTCGTCAAATACATATTTTGAATATTGTATGGATGTGCAAAAAAAGAACACGATTAGTTTACACAGAGACCACTGAACTCAATCATATATGGATTTTGAATATTGTATGGTTGTGTAAAAAAGAACACGGCCAGTTTACACAAAGATCATCGAACTTGATCAGATTAAGATTTTGGATACCTAAAAATAGAGATACAAGCTAATATTTACAATAAAATAAAAATATATGGAGGTTTTATGAAACCTCATGCAACATCCTCATGCAAAAAAATATACAAGCTAATATTTACAATAAAAATAAACTATATGGAGGTTTTATGAAACCTCATGCAACATCCTCATGCTCTTCTTCAACTCAACACATAAATTTGTGGAGGAGGAGAGTAGGGAAATGCAATTCTTCTCCAAGCTTGGTTGTGGGAGGGACAAGCATCCAAGCTTTGGTACCACTTGTAGCAAGGATTAGTGTTATATGCCCAAGCTCAATCACATGAAACAAGAAAAAATAGGAGAATATTTTCGATAATGGAGATAATGAAAAATCACCTCGCTCCCTTTGTGTTATGGAATTATATATTGAGAAAAATGAGACTAGGGTTAGGCTTCCCAAATCCGTATTACATGAAAATCAAATGAACATGAAATGACATTACACATAAAAATAACCTATTCTAATGAGATCTTATAAAAGCCTCATAGGAACCTAACTAATAAACATGACCTTGTAGCATTAACATGTCTTCATTTTTTACTTCCAAAAATGGGAATATTTTTTGGAATACTCTCATTTTAAAATCTAAAAGAAATTCACGTGAGTGTGGTCTACCAACAAGGATGTCACTTGCATTATCGGTGATGTGACCCGGGTTCAATCCCCACGATGGATGCATATAAGAAATATTATTCATATATATATATATATATATATATATATATTCTACAATACAAAATAAAGCTCTTTACCTCTTTACAATTATAATGAAGCCATATATCTATCAATATATATATATATATATTTTAGGTCCGAGGTGTAGACCAATTGGTTCCACCAAACCTCGTAAGGGGGTGGAGGTCCAAGGTTCAAATCTCGGGCCTCGTCAAACTGAACGCTTGTCCCTCTCCTGGTGCTTTCATTGGCATAAAAGGTTTAAAATGATTGTGGCATGGTGGTTATAGGGGCGTATTGTATGAATATTTGTATGGCATCTTCTTGGGTGGACATCGCAAAATACTATGGTAGCCATAAAAGTTGGACAGTATGCTCGGATTCATAGCGGCTACCGATTCCACCATGTAAATTCAAAAAAAAATCTAAAAAAAATGGAGAAAAACATTAACTTTTTTAGATGCAAAACATTAGTGTTTGGTGATGGACTTGAATAAAGTGCTAAACTAGAATACCCTTGAAATTTTGTGAACCAAAAATGTGAATGATTTAGTCATAATTGTCATAATTAGACCTATAGAACCTTCTCCTACAACAAAACCAATTAGCTTATTCCTTCCAAAGTAACATAAGTATCGTCAGACCATTTGAACCACCTTTTCAAGTGCCTTGGAGGTCTTTGTCATACATAGAGGTCTACATAATCTCTGGAATTTGAGGATAATAAAAAATTGTTAATCCTCTTCTCCTATGCTTTGGTGATCATGCGACTACCCTCTCATCTATGTTGCATCACTGCCCAAAAATCTGAAGTAAATAAGAAATGGAATTTTTGAAAAAATTGTTAAATATAAATGAGGTTTTCAAGCAAAATCAAAAATTCAATCCAATATTTTTTTCTAAAGCAACTAGGGAATCCATTTGGTTAATTAAAAAATAGATTAAATATCAAAAGCAGTAATAGTGAGTGATCTTGTTGGTGAATATTTATCCTAAAGCAAGAGATTTATTGTGGTATAGTAAGATTCTTATAATATAGGTCTAGCTAGGGTTTTAGTGTAAAATCCTAAAACGGAACTGTTGACAACGAAGCTTCCATAAGCTACTTATAAAATACCACACTACTTCTAGAACCATTGTAGAAGAGAGTTTGCTAAAATCTTAAAGTAGTGAAGATTTAAATCTGCTTTAATACCATGTTAGATTTAACAATGCTTTCTAGAAATAAATAAATTCAACACATTACTAAGAAAAAGATAATATCTCACAGTTAAACACAATGTAATATGAAGGACGTTCATAGACACCAAAGTAATCTTTCGAACAAAACAAAATAAACACAACTAATAAGAAAATGGTTTAGCTCACGAGGTATAAATACCCAAATTGCATGTGATCATAGGTCAAGGTTAAATAACTAACCTTGCAATTTATTATTAAAATATTACAATAAATCCACCTATACAATATATACAAAGTTTTGCCCATAAGGCTATACAAATAAGTACAATACAAAAGTTGGCCATGGCCTTAAGTGAAGCTTGATACTACATGTTCCAAGATGGAGTTAGCTAATAGTAACATTAACAATCTTGTAACTATATGGTTTGTTCTACATGTTGGATATTCTCTTACTTTTATCCATTATTTTTCAAAGTTTTTTGAATTTACAATATCATACTAAAAGATGAGGCTTTTGGCATTTTTACACTCAAAAATTTTAAGCAAAATCGAAGTGGAAATATCATTTGGTTGAGAATCAAGCATGGAGGAGAATATATCAACAATTATCATGAAGAATTTATTTCATTAAATGGCATCTATTGAGTAGTTGAATTAAAGAATAGGGATACCATGAAGCTAGCTTGTTGTATTATCTATCTCAATAGATTGATCTTGATTTTGAGGGGAAGCAAGTTTTTGTATAGCACACACCATCAATAAGATGTCCAAATTATATTTTTAAGGGCATGACCTCCTTTTAGAGGTGAATAGGAAAATTACCTTCTATTTTTCATTTTTGAATAATTGCATTTGTTGCTTGGATCCATACTCGTCTTAAGTTATATCTTAAGAGTTACATATGCATTTTTGTTGGATACAATGAGGACTCAAGGGTATATGAACACTATTATCAAATTACTCACGATATCATCATTCAAAGGGGTTTCCATTTGTGATAATATCATTTATCAAGAAATCCTCAACTCTCTCTTATTTTCTTGTTAATTATTCCTAATATTATTCTATTCCGATTGATATTTCCCCAATTCATGAGTATACTTTATTAGGATATGTTAATCTTCTTCTAGTACTTTGGTTTTAGATATTTTTTCAAATTCTAATGATGATGATTCTTATAATTTTAATATGGATTTCATGGATAAGCATCCACATTTGCCACTCCTCAAACCATGACAAGTCATATGCCCAACTAGGATATGTCTATGCACTCAAAGTATTGAGGACTTTGTTCAATAGGAATGTTGTCATATCCCTCTCCACTACATGCTCATCACTAAGGTGGAAAGCTGTTGGTCATCAAATCCGCACAGGAAAGGACTTTCGGTGGGTTTGCGCGCCCTGGACCTGCGACCAACATTGAAAGGCCGAGGGGAAGAGATGCCCCTCGTGCCGATCTCCGGAGAAAGGCCGGCTCCTATACTAATCTACTTTTGGGGTTTGAGACAAGAGTGCAGGAAAGAAATAAACAGAGTAAGGGTTAGGAAAAGAAATAAAAAGGGGTAAGGGTTAGAGAAAGAAATAAAAAGAGTAAGGGTTAGAAGATGATGATTTAAGGTGGGAGAGAACAGGAAGCACGATTACTCGCTAACAACTCGAATAGCAGCAAGAAATACCAAGAATAGCATGAAGGAAATGAAATGCCGAACTTCCTATGTATCCTCTGGACGGGTTCGCAGGGTTCTCCTTTCTCTCTCGCTGGAATTCAGGGTTCAGAGTAACAACGATTGAGATAAGGGAATAACAGAAACCTCGATCCACCAGGCAGCATAAAGGAAAGCGACAAGGCATTTTTCCTCTCCTATGTATCCTTCGGGGCGAATTTTAGGGGTTCGGTCCCCGATCGCACACCGGATTCGAGGATTCGGAGTCTCAGGTATGCGAACGAGAAAAGACAAAAGAATTAAGCACAGAAGGCAAGCATAAAAGAGAGAAATAGAGCACAAAAGATCTTTAGTATTAAACGCAGGACATCAAGTTACAGCAACTTTCTAGCAGAAAGTTCCCCCCCCTTTTACATTGCAAAGCCTGGGTTTTTATAGAGGACCCGGCCCTCTGAATCATTATTACAAAAACGACGGAGTACACCCTCGAGCCCTGAGAAATCGGCTCCTCGTTGATGCTGCGGATGATCCCTCAAATCGGCTACCAAAACTGGTAAGGGTGACCGAGTCAGCCGAGGAAAGACGCATTAAATGAGCCACCTGGGTGTCCTTGGATTGTAGGTGCGGTGCTCGAGTGGCGGCCATGCTTGCCGGGCTCTTCTTCTCGGGCTGATACTTCGCATCCAATTGCCAAAAATGAGCAACGGGCTTATCGGGCAAGAAAATATGCATTTATGAGGCTCTCTGACTGCCTCGAGAAAATGCCCAACTTGGGAAGCATTCCTGGGAAGCGCCTCGCTGATTTTTGCTTCGCAAAACTACTTCGAGGGCGTGGAGTGCCGAAGCCGATCTCCCTCTATCCTTCGTTGCTTCGCTGGTGAAACTGCTTCGCTGATGGGTCGAGAAAAACGCTTCGGGCCGATCTTCTTTTGAAACGATGGTTCGGGGGAGTTTTGGCCGAAGCACTTTCTCGACCTCTACTGCTTCGGGTGAAAACTGGTCGAAGTGGGTTTTAGAAATACTTTGGGCCCGAAGTAATTTCTTTGCCTTAGCTGATTTGGGCTATCTTTTCTTCTTCGACGAAGTTGCTTGGATGCCGCTTCGCAAAACTCTTCACCCGAAGTAGTCACTGGGAATGCTTCGGGTGCGAAGCATTTCCTTCATACCTTTTTCGGCAAAGTTCTCGCCCGAAGTGATGATTTGAAGCGCTTCGGGCCCGAAGCTCTTTTCTTTTCATTTTGTCCACCAGGGGGCGATAGGGAAAACCAAAATTGCTATAACTTATAAACAAAAGAAAACTTTCAACAAAACAAATATCATACAAAGTTTTAATTTTTTTGCCCCTTGGTGGAATGTGACAATATTGTCAACATTCTTGGTGGCTCGCGGGGCAACGAGCTCGTCTCGGTGGTAGAACCCTCAGCTTTTATCCATTGGGCCAGAGTTACCTCCAGACCCTTCTCCTTGTTCCTTTTCTAGGGGTGCTTCCACAACTTGTCCTTCCTCTTCCTCTTCTCTCTCCTCTTCTTTCGCTACTGCTTCTTCTCCTCCCATCGCCATTGCTTCTGCTACGTCTTCGACCATTGGCAATGGGGCCAGGCAGACGCGGATGTCTCTTAAGGTTCGACGAACCTGAGACCAGACGCTTTTCGTGAACAGCTCCTGATCTTCCAGGGATTTGACCAAAGCGCGAAACCTATCGATCTGCCCGATTTTTGCATGCTGGGACCTGGTATACAGATCATTTAGGGAGGCAATGATTCTATAGTATTTCAATATGTAATCAGCAACCTGCTTCTCTATTATTGGTTCGACCCACTCGTCTATCTCCGAGACGTTGCCTTCAAACTGCTGCCACTTCGGCATGATTTCTTCCTTGGCTAAGGGCTTCCCATCATTATCCATGAAGCTCGAGAAGCCTAAGGAGAAGAGGTCCTCGAAGTAGCCCATTGATGCGTGCCTCTCGCTTTCGAATGCGTCCAGTAGGATTTTTGCCTTTTGAGCTTTCTTGGCTATGGAGAAAAAGGCGCGAACTATGGCCTGGGCGGTTGACCAATCCCTCGCTGTCCGACTCATCGCTGTGAGCTTCAAATCTTGATACCTTGCATCTTGGACCTTGAGGGCCAGCTTGAGTCGGGCTCTGACATTCTGAATGACCTCTTCGACGATTGGCCCTCCTTCGATGGCGGCAACCTGGGCTTCTATGGTGTAAACTAAAACTAAAAGGGCACTGACAGCCCGAGACCTAAAACTCTTGAGCAGATGTGAGCGAATCTCCTTGATTTTGCTTCTGTCAAATAGCCCTAGGCTTTCCTTCTCGTGCAGCTGTATCTGAGCTTGCAAGATCTTACTTTCAAGCTCCTTGGCCCTCAAATCATTTTTGGCCTGCCTTTGTGCTTGATTCTCAACTGTGCACTCCAACTGTGCTATCCGTAGCTTTAGGGCATGTGCTTCTTTCTGCATCAGCTTGCACTGCTCCTCGGCCTCTGCCAATTTGGAGTGAGCCCTTGCTAGCTCCTCCTCCAGCTTGATGTTAGCATTCTCGGCTTCGAACCTGCGCTTGTTGGCAATGTTGGCATGCGCCTTGAAGGTCTCGATTCCAATGTGCATAGAGGCGGACTCCTTGTCCACGTTCAGATGTTCCAAGTCCTTTTCTTTATCCTGATATTCATAGTCCGCTGGAGTCATTTCATCCAGGGGCTTCTGGACTTTGGGTATCTTCTTTACTTTATGCAACTTTCCCGTCTCGAAATCGAAGACGGTGCATCTCTCAACTTGAGCGAGCGAGCGCCCTTTCTTCTTTCTTGCCTCTTTCAACATTCTCTCTGTGTTCTGTCGGGCTTGGAGGAGTTTTTTGGCCAAGGGGGATTCCCGTATTGAGGACAGCTCGGAGTCGAATGCGGTTGGGTCTACAGCCGAGGGATTGAACAAATATAAGGAGTTGAAGGGGATAGCCTCACCCGAAGGTTCGGCAACAGGGGTGACGGGGGCTTCGACGAGTGGGAGCACGTTATGTACAATAGAGGAATGAGCCTCGGGGTTCGGCATTGGACTATTAGCTTCACCCTGGTTGATGACCGGAGGATTGGCGGTGTGGCTGGGCGAAGTAACTTCAACAGGTTTGTCCTGGCTGGAAGACTCGGGGGGAGTAGTTAGGGACACGACGTAAGGAGGTGACTGACCTTGTGGAGGCAGGGTGGACAGGTGAGAGCTTTCGGCTAGGGCCGGGGTAGACTTACGAGCAACCAGAGCATAAGGTGAAGAGAACGTACCTGCATGCCCTCCTGGCAGAGCGGCCATGGTGATCTCCTGGGTGATTGGCCCTTGTTCCTTCTGGGCTTCGGTACTCTCGGCTTCCATGACTTCCACGAGTTCCTCCATGTTGATGACATCTACGTTTGGGATCATTTCGGTACTTGGTGGAGTTCCTTCATCATTTGCTTCGATCGAGCCCGATACTGATCTTTCGACATGGGCGCTCGGAATGCTTGTACGCGGTCGCTTTGGGAAGTTCGGGGGTGCCTGTGTAGGTTCCCGCTCCTTTCTTTTCTTCCTCTGGAGGGGTTGCTCTGATTCCTCTATTGCTGTCTCGAGATCCTCGGATGGACTCTGTAGTAAAGCTTTTGGCGTGGCCTTGGCTGCTTTTTCCTTGGGGACATTATCAGTCCTTCCGAGGCTTTCGCCCGAACTTGGGGTGGCTGGTGGAACAAAGTCGATGAAGGACAAGGGTTCCCAAGACCCAATATTGGTCTGATACACAATTGCGAATTCCCTGTCCATTGTTAGAAGCCCATAAGAATTCATCTTTCGACGATGGACTCTCATAATCCACCATTCTCTTAACTGCTCCTCGTCCCAGTCTTTCAACTCCTCTTTTAAATCGTCCTTCGCTTTTCTCCAGAAAGTGGAGTCGGGAGTTGGGAATGGGTACTGGTCTGGGTCGAATTCGACCTCCATAGGATAGAAGTCATGCCAAGGAGGCAACGTCCTCATCTCCTCTAAGTGCCACTCTAGGTCCGTACCATTGGGGTTATTCCTCTGCTCCAAAATTTTGGGGCGAGGACAGACATGGAAGTTTTTGCTTTTCAAATGATCTCTCATCACCCCCAACGGGTCGTAGAGCCACCTCTGTGGTATTTGAAGCAGACCAAAATCGGTGAGCTTCTCCTCCAGGTATATGTTCTGCTTCAAGGCAAAAACTTTGATCACTCCCATCTTGAAGGGGAAATCGCAGGTGTGTGCCCACTTTCGCCCGTGGCCGTAGGCTTCGTCGGTCGCGTCACTTTGTCGAGCAACTTCCAGGGCAAATTGGTACTCCGAAGGGAAAAAGGGCAGCAAGAAGGGCTTCCCTGTGAAGCCGAAAAGGCGGATCACAAGCCCTTGTGTCAATTGAAACACATCCCCCCTTTTCTCTAGTACCACTTTATCTCTAAGGCAGAGAGGCACCCGAGGGCTAGACTTTGTCAGAACGTGCATCGCAGGTCCCAAAAACTGCTGATTGAAAGGGTAATAGGACTCCGACCTCAGCAAGAGATGGGTCCACTGATATACAGGTAAAGGGATCCCATCCTTGTCGACTGGTGAAACATCACAATGGTGAAGGGCTTTATGTACATGAAAGAAGAAGAGCCAAACCAAGAAGGAACAAGGCTGGAAGTGCGGCTCCTTGCTAGCATCCTTCATGGATGACAACCGCACATGCAGATTTTGGGCCACCCATTCTCGCCCAATCGAAGAAAACTCGGGTTGGTGTTTGGCCGCGAAGCGTCGGGAGCGTAGAACTCTCCTCTGGAAATGCATTCGGCTAGCGACACCTGCCATGGGTATACCAAAGTATCGCTTGACAAGCCTCCCACCCATGCAATGATAGAGAATATATCTGTATTCTTGAAGGCCTCCAAGGGCAGGGGCATCTGGGGTCGCTTGCCGGAAGGAAGTCCGCTCTTGAGGTTTTCATGCAAAAAGCTCAGAATGAAGGGATTAGAGGTGAACTTATCCATTTGTTCGCTCAGGCTGACATTGCGAATGGTATAGCCTTTTGGTGGCCTTTGTTGTGGTGCGAATGCTGCCTGCACATCCTCCTTCAGAATGGAAAACAACCTTTTTCCCGAGGCATCCAACACCTGTCTGGTTTGTGGTTGGTAGTTCTGAGCGATGGCGTATATGAGCTCGGGGCAGTGATGTGTAGGAGGAACTAGATACCAGTATATGTGGGAATAATATGCCATGGCCCTCTTGTTCTCCGTCGAGAGTCTGCTTTGCATGAAGTCGATGGTATGCCGAAGCTCGGCCACGGTTCTTGAGAGCTTTGGGTCTCTGATTTTTGCCCACTTATCGACAGGTGGTTCTATGCTGGGCTCGTCATCGGACTCTTCCCTTCCTTCCATTACTTGTTTTCCTGGGCGTGGGGGAGGATTGACCCTTCTAGGTCTCTGTTTCTTTTCTTCTATGGCTCTCGCCTTCTCTGGAACCGTCGTCTCTGGCCCTTTTCCTTTCTGAGTGGGGTTCTTCTTTCCCATTGCGAATGATCGTAGTAGAATAACTTGTGAGGTAGAAAAGTTTAGTACCTCAAAACAAGGGATGGGATAATCATGGTGAACAATGGAGCCTTTGATGCAGAAGTTCTTCGAGGTGACAGAATGCAGACTCGACTCTCACACTTGCAAATGGTTTGTTCTTTAACGGGCATCTGCATTTTATAGCTTCGGAGGGCAACTTTCGGCATTTATGGCAACCACCGTAATTACTTCATGGGCCTGGCCCGAAAGTATCGTTGTGGCATCTGATTGGCCATATGGCGGCGTCGTACGTGGGGCCATGCAATTCGGGGATTTGATTTTGTATCGAGAACGCAAATCGCTGCCACCTGGTACCCTTGCATGGCTTTTCGGTTAACGAACTGCCTTGGGATGAGTGTCGTTTCTTTCGTATTGAGTTCATCTGCTTTGGCCCCCTTTTGAGGCTGTTGTCGGCATGTTTCTCGAGGCATATCTTAAATGTGCCCGCCTCGAAATCGAGGTTCGACGACATGGAGTTGGCGAAGAAAATACTTCACCGCGAAGTTCTTCTTCGGGCTGATTTTCTTCATTTCGGGCCCGAAGTTCCCCTTTGCCACGCTGTTACTTCGGTTCGTCGATCGAAACCTGTTTCATCGAGGAGGGCCTCGCCAAGAATTACTTCGGACAACGCCTTCGGCACATTTCTTTAGCGAAGCATTTTCCACGTCCTTGATCTGCATGTGGTTTGGTTCTACGAGGATGAACTGCTTCACGACGAACTTCCCTTCGTCGGCTACTTCGGACCGAAACCCCCCGAAGGCGATTTCGATCGTGCTTTGTGAAGCCGAAGCCAGGAATCTAGCTTTTGCGGTTGAAGTGGCGCTTGCTCTCCGTGATCTTTTGAACAGAGTATAGACAAAGAACTGAAACCCTATATACAAAAATACATGCAAGATTTTTTTTTTTAGGAGCGATATAAATACCTCAGCGATTGAAGGTCTTCAGGTGGAGACCATTGACGGAGATTGGTAAAACTTGGCCATTCGCATCTTTGAGGATGAAGGAATTAGCTGAATTCACTTTTACTATTTCAAACGGTCCGTCCCAGAACGCATCCATTTTGTCATGATTCCCAGGCTTGGCCTTCCATGAATCCCACCTCCATACCAGGTCTCCTGCTTTGAATGTGCGATCGGATGATTTCCTTTTGAACCATTCTCGGGTGACCTCAGCATGTCGTGCGAAGTTCTGGTAGGCCTTTTCACGTTCCTCTTCTAGTCGTAGTAGCTGGACCAGGCGTTCCTCCATCGGGTTAGCTTCATCTTCTTCTAGCAACTGTAATGCAGGGATCTCAATGTGAGTGGGCAGGATGGCCTCCTTGCCGTAGACCAGAGCATAAGGCGAAGTCTTGATCGACCTTTTGACAGAAACCCGATCGGCCCACAAAGCCCGATCCAGAAGGAGGTGCCAAGTTCTTTTGTTTTGATCAATCAACTTTCTCAATATCCTCAACAGGGTTTTGTTGGTGGATTCTGCCAATCCATTGCCCTGGGGGTAATAGTTGGAAGACACCTTGTGATATATCCCATACTTATATAGGAACTCGTTGATCTTTGCGCCTGTGAAACCAGGACCGTTATCTGTAATAATTGCTTCGGGGATACCAAAGCGGGTAATCAATCCTTCCAGGAAGGTGACCACAGTATCTTGATCGGCATGTTTTGTGGGGACTGCCTCGACCCACCTGGTGAAGTAATCAGTCGCGATCATAATGAATTTGTGCCCAGCGGAGGAGTTTGGCGATATGGCCCCTACGAAATCCAGTCCCCATTGCTGAAAGGGGGCTTCCACTTGTATCGGTCGGAGTGGCATCGAAGCATTTCTGCTTCGGCCGATGAATCTCTGGCATTGCTCGCACCTTCGACAAACGGAGAAGGCATCGACAAAGAGTGTGGGCCAATAGTAACCCGCCTTGATTATCTTTAGCGTCGTCGCTCTTCCAGAAAAGTGTCCTCCAGATAGTCCTGAATGAAATTCGCCCAG
Organism: Wollemia nobilis; assembly: GCA_028583015.1. Classification (NCBI taxonomy): domain Eukaryota; kingdom Viridiplantae; phylum Streptophyta; class Pinopsida; order Araucariales; family Araucariaceae; genus Wollemia; species Wollemia nobilis. The sequence continues at coordinate 3,080,562 of JAQPPZ010017057.1, forward strand.
GATTCTCCTCTTATCATCATATTTTATGCATCTGAGGAGGACGTCGTCGATGTTCTTGAAAAATAGGCCTTCTGGGCGCATAGTGTATCGGGCGGACCGCATCCTGAAATGTCTTCGCTGCGAAGCATTCAGATGTGAGGGGCATCTGCCGGTGTTGAAATATTCCACTATTTCGTCGACCCAATCTTTCTCGGCCTCTTCCTGATTAGCGAGGCATTCTCCTGTTGGCAAGTCATCCGACTGACAGTCTGTTATTTCGGCCGTTGCGCTCTTCGCCAGCTCTTGACATAATGCGCGACCGCGAACTAGTTTGGTAGGTTTGATCTCAATATCGAACTCTTGGATTTTGCTTACCCAACCAGCTCTCTTGCTTCCCAGTTCCCCTTGAATAATGAAACTACGCACATCGGGGTGAATGACGAAGACTGTGGTTCGACTCTGAGAAATGAACTGTTTGAATTTCCTGAGAGACTTCATTACTGCATGCACTTGACGCTCGATGAAATTGTACTTTTCCTCATGGGGATTGATTATCTGGCTGAGGAACGCAATGGGACGTTCCTCTCCATCTTCCCCCTTTTGCGTCAAGACCGCGACGTAGCTTTTAGGTTCTCCTATTGCATACGGGATAAAATCTCGATTGTAGTCGGGGTTGATCAAGACCGGTGCCTGAACAATTCGGGCCTTGATTTCTTTGAATGCTTTTCTCCTCTCTTCTGTCCAGACGAATTCTGCCCCCTTCTTTAAAAGCTCAGACATCGGCTTAACGACCTAGGCGAAGTCTGGGACAAACTTCCTTACGAAGTTAATCTGTCCAAAGAAATATTGAAGGCCCTTTTTATCTGCTGGTATTGGGAGCTTCATCAGGGCTTCGGCTCTGTCGGGATCCACGGCGAGACCCTTTTTCGAAATTGCGTGTCCCAGCAGCTTTCCTTCGCTGACTGCGAAGATAGACTTTTTTGGATTGATTGAGATGCCAAATTCTTGACATTTTTCAAAAATTTGTTGAAGATGTTCTGGGTGGTTCTCTCTCCTTCGGGAGAAGACGGTCATGTCATCCAAATAGATAACAATAACCTTGTTCAGAAGCTCGCCAAAAGCTAGGTCCATCGCCCTCTGGAAAGTAGCTCCCGCGTTCGAGAGGCCAAAAGGCATTCGTTGGTAGGCGAATGTGCCCCACTTGGTTGTGAACGCGGTCTTATGTTGGTCTTCGTCCCTGACCCAGATTTGATTATATCCGGAGAAACCATCAAGCAGGGAGAATCGTTGAGCTCCAGCCACCGAATGCAAGATCTGATCGATCTACGGGAGAGGATAGTGGTCCTTGAGGGAAGCATGATTCAGGTTGCGGAAGTCCACACATAACCGGATGTCTCCATTCTTTTTCCTGACAGGGACCAAGTTCGCTACCCAGGAAGAATGCTTGATGGGATAAATGATCTTTGCTTCGAGCATTTTTAGTAGTTCGGCCTTCATCAGGACCTCGATCTTTGGATTAACCGGCCTTTGCTTCTGTCGAAAAGGTTTGGCCCCTTCTTGTAATTCGATTGTATGTTGGATCAGCTGCCGATCATATCCCTTGAGGTCGTGATAAGACCAAGCCACGATATCTAGGTACTTCCTACACAAACATCGGATTCGCTCTATTTCTTTCGAAGTACAATCGGTCCCGACCTTTATTACTTTCCCAGGTTCCAGTTCTAAATCTTGATATTGTTGTGCGCTGATCTGGATCCTGTGAGAGAGCGATCGATCATTTTGATCGAAAAGGCTCTCAAGCGTGATCAATCCCTTGGGAACGTGGTTGTTCTTCAACTGGACCAATCCTTCGTATTCTTCCTCATCAGGGCTTCGGTCTTCGACTGTAGCGGCTTCTTGGATCATGAAATTGACAATCTGCTCATCATTGTCAAAAACTTGCCAGTGTAAATCTCTGTTCGGGACAGAGGGCCTATAGATCATCCTTACAGCCTTCGGCTTATGCACCATATCATCCATTGGAGAATATCGGGCTGCGATGGATGCTAAGACATCTGCATGTCGATTCTTTTCACGTGGAATAGACTGTAGATTGAGAGATTCAAACTGGTCGAACAGGTCCCATACCCTATTGCGGTATGATTTAAGATAGTGCTTCTTTGAAGAGCATCTGTTGGTGACCTGGTTGCAAACTAGTTCAGAATCTCCGAAGATTTGAAGATGCCTTATGCCTAACTTGTCAGCTTTCTTGAGTCCCAAGCACAAGGCTTCATACTCTACTGCATTGTTGGTGCAGCTCCATGTCAATCGGTAGCAATACTCCTTTTGCTCACCGGACGGGGAAATCAGAAGGATTCCTGCCCCAACACCGTTCTTGCATCGGGCACCGTCGAAGAACAATTTCCATAGTCCTTCTTGAGCAGAAACCTTTCCCTCCATTTTGGCTGGTTTCTCGGACTTGGCGATGGTGTAGCACCCCACCTCAGTCTCTATCATGGCATTGAAATCTGCCAATGAAAATTCATCTTCACAACATAACTGTGCGAGGGATTCCTGGACTAGATCCACTTGCTCTAGTTCCTCCGCGATCGTATGCACAGGGCCACTGCTCTCTTCCTCGGACATCTTCTGAACCAGGAACGTAGAAGGCTTTTCATTATAGATCTTCACCTTCTTCCCTTTGAAGGGGATCTCCAGATGAGTGTAGTCCATGGACAGATATCCGCCCAGCTTTGCCGTGAATTCCCTTGACAGGCACATGCTGAAGTAGGGCTCCAGGTCCACGACTACCACCTCTTGTATGACTATGATTTGAGGTGTCTTATGTAGCCGAATAGGAATGTCTTTGATGACACCTACAGTCTTCACTGGGGTACCGTCCAGTTGGAGGACTCCATGACTGCTTCGTGTGTATTCCATGCCTATTTCCTCGCATACCGCCTTCGGCATTACTGTCGTCGCAGCTCCAGAATCTATCATGCAGTTATGCACGATATATCCTTCCATTTGTAAGGATAAGTAGAACGGTGGTGGTCTATTTTTCCCCGTGATGGACGCGGACAGGGTCTGCACCAGGGCGAGCGGCTCTGCCTTCTTTGTATTGATCCTCTTCAATGATTCTTGCAGCAGGTCCACTTGTCCAGGAAGTTGCAGAGCATCATACAAACTGATTTTGGCTGGAATTCTCTTCAATTCTTCTACAATGTTGTAGGTTGGGGAGCTATGCACCTCAGGTTCCTTTCTCGGTTCGTACTTGGTGCGATATTGCTCTGTCGCTTCGACCCTTTGTCGCTTGGTGAGCGAGGGAAACTTGAGCTTCTCCTTAGCCTGTTCTTTGGTCTCCACCTGAGGTGGTTCGACAGTGGCCTTTTGGGCCTTTTCTTTGACTGGAGTTGGCGGAGGAACTTCGCTCGGGGTCGAAGAGGATGGTTGTCCCTTCTCAAATCGAGCGTGTACCTTCAAGGGAGCCATCTGAGTAGCATCCACCTCTATCATCCTTTTACCTCCCCTAGTAAGGACCGTGACTGGCTCTTCCTCACCGATGGACAAGTTCTGATCCAATTGTCTGATGACGTTGACTTGACCGCCTTGACCGCTGCTAGCTAGTGTCTGCACGTAGTGTTGATGCAACATGCATGTATTCTCCTCATGAGGATCATTACATGTAGAGCACCAGTATACATGATCGAAAGTGCTTGGGACTTCATCTATCGCAGCATTTCTTGCCGAAGCTTTTCCTTGATGGACCGCTTGATCTTTGGTAAGTGCAGGCATGGGATAAGACCTTCTTGGTAGAAACTCTTGTTGCGCTTGCTTCTTCTTGACAACGGTCATGTCGTTGGACAAGGTCTGCACTGTGGCATTTAACGATTGCATTTCTTGCAGTATCTTGGCTTGCATATCATCGGCCTTGGGAACTAATGGTAAAGAAGCCATAGTTGGTATCGGAGGCAGGGCAAGATGTTGGAGGGGTGCTGGCAACATTGGAAATGTTGGAGTGATAGTGGGCGGCGTAGTTGAAAGTGTGGGGAAATGTATCTGTGGAGCGGTGATCTGTGACACAACGGGATTCGGGTTCCAGGATGAGATCGGATATGCAAGGATTGCAAAAATCTGTGGAGCTACTGCGCTCGCATACTGGGCTTGAAGGAACTCGGGGAGTATGGGCATTGGCATTCTTTGAGGGAGTTTACCCATGGCTATGAGGTCCATTTCTGCTTTCTTGGCTAACCCATACAACTCTGGAAAAGTATTGACATTTGAGTACCTTATCATAAGACCGATATCAGGGTTGAAGGCCCGAAGAAAGTAGTATGCCACGGCTTCGTCGGTTGGGCGAAGCCCAACTGGGACTCTTTGCCAGGTTCGAGCGAACCTAACATTGAAGTCTACAATCTCTTCTTGTGGATGTCTTTGGATTGAAGTGAATTGTTGCAGAAGAGAAGTTGGATCGACGGACTCGTTGAAGCCTTGCATCAATTGCCCGGCTAACTGGTCCCATCTCGTAATAGTGTCGGATGGCAGAGATCTATACCAATAGAGGAGTTTTCCTCTAAGGGAGAGAACCAGGAGCTTCACCATCACTCGCTCTTCTGTGATATCGTGGATTGTCGCCAGGGAAATGATGTCCTGGATATGCTCTAGAGCAGTCTTTCCGATTTTGTCGAACGTCAGGAGCTTTTTTATTGCAGCAGGTGGAACTTGCCCTTGGCCCGCGAGATTCAACGGTGACGAAGAATTCCATGCTGGAAATAATCTGGGCGGCGGTTGTTGTTGTTGTTGTTGTTGTTGTTGCTGGGCCATATTTGTGCCTGGGTTCTGTGGAACAGAAGTCCCCGAAGTCCCTCTTGGGTTGCTCGTCGAAAGGGCAATGGGAACGGAGGCACTAGGATGCTTCGGTGAGTTGGGAGGATTCGAAGGAAAACTAGCTGTTGTGCTATCGAAAGTTGGGCCTTGCTCGTCAACAGCAGCCTCTTGCGAGGATGTCCCACGTAAGAGATATTCGAGGGTAACTAACCTAGAGCGTTCCCCAAAGGCATCAATATCAAGCTCAAAGAACTCGGTTTCCTCTCCTCTATTCCTAACTCTCCATCTTGTTTGCATGAAGGCACAGGCTTTTAGTACTGGTCTTTACGACTTGAAGATTCTCGGGTAAAACAGAGTCGCCAGATGCTAAGAGTCTCTTAGTAATGAGAGCATCGATTCTCACTACTACTCAAGGGGTGAGACTGACCGGATCTCATCGAGAACTTGTTAGAACTACTGGCTCCGGTGAAGACGGGCTAGAAATTTTCTCAAATATGGGACCTTGGGTCCCATCGGGCGTGCCAAAAATTGTTGGTCATCAAATCCGCACAGGAAAGGACTTTCGGTGGGTTTGCGCGCCCTGGACCTGCGACCAACATTGAAAGGCCGAGGGGAAGAGATGCCCCTCGTGCCGATCTTCGGAGAAAGGCCGGCTCCTATACTAATCTACTTTTGGGGTTTGAGACAAGAGTGCAGGAAAGAAATAAAAAGAGTAAGGGTTAGGAAAAGAAATAAAAAGGGTAAGGGTTAGAGAAAGAAATAAAAAGAGTAAGGGTTAGAAGATGATGATTTAAGGTGGGAGAGAACAGGAAGCACGATTACTCGCTAACAACTCGAATAGCAGCAGGAAATACCAAGAATAGCACGAAGGAAACGAAATGCCGAACTTCCTATGTATCCTTTGGACGGGTTCGCAGGGTTCTCCTTTCTCTCTCACTGGAATTCGGGGTTCAGAGTAACAGCGATTGAGATAAGGGAATAACAGAAACCTCGATCCACCAGGCAACATAAAGGAAAGCGACAAGGCATTTTTCCTCTCCTATGTATCCTTCAGGGCGAATTTTAGGGGTTCAGTCCCCGATCGCACACCGGATTCAGGATTCAGAGTCTCGATACGCGAACGAGAAAAGACAAAAGAATTAAGCACAGAAGGCAGCATAAAAGAGAGAAATAGAGCACAAAAGATCTTTAGTATTAAACGCAGGACATCAAGTTACAGCAGCTTTCTAGCAGAAAGTTCCCCCCCTTTTACATTGCAAAGCCTAGGTTTTTATAGAGGACCCGGCCCTCTGAATCATTATTACAAAAACGATGGAGTACACCCTCGAGCCCTGAGAAATCGGCTCCTCGTTGATGCTGCGGATGATCCCTCAAATCGGCTACCAAAACTGGTAAGGGTGACCGAGTCAACCGAGGAAAGACGCATTAAATGAGCCACCTGGGTGTCCTTGGATTGCAGGTGCGGTGCTCGAGTGGCGGCCATGCTTGTCGGGCTCTTCTTCTCGGGCTGATACTTCGCATCCAATTGCCAAAAATGAGCAGCGGGCTTATCGGGCAAGAAAATATGCATTTATGAGGCTCTCTGATCGCCTCGAGAAAATGCCCAACTTGGGAAGCGTTCCTGGGAAGCGCCTCGCTGATTTTCGCTTCGCAAAACTACTTCGGGGGCGTGGAGTGCCGAAGCCGATCTCCCTCTATCCTTCGCTGCTCGCTGGTGAAACTGCTTCGCTGATGGGTCAGGAAAAATGCTTCGGGCCGATCTTCTTTTGAAACGGTGGTTCGGGGGAGTTTTGGCCGAAGCACTTTCTCGACCTCTACTGCTTCGGGTGAAAACTGGCCGAAGTGGTTTTTAGAAATACTTCGGGCCCGAAGTAATTTCTTTGCCTTAGCTGATTCGGGCTATCTTTTCTTCTTCGACGAAGTTGCTTGGATGCCGCTTCGCAAAATTCTTCACCCGAAGTAGTCGCTGGGAATACTTCGGGTGCGAAGCGTTTTGTTCACTTTCTCGGCAAAGTTCTCGCCCGAAGTGATGATTTGAAGCGCTTCAGGCCCGAAGCTCTTTTCTTTTCATTTTGTCCACCAGGGGGCGATAGGGAAAACCAAAATTGCTATAACTTATAAACAAAAGAAAACTTTCAACAAAACAAATATCATACAAAGTTTTAATTTTTCTGCCTCTTGGTGGAATGTGACAATATTGTCAACAGATACAAATGGGGATCCTGCTATATATATTAATGCTCGAGGGTGTAACAAGTAGAGAAGCAACAATGGAGGTAAAGTATAATTCTCCCATCATGAATTAGAATTGGAATTCAATACCCTTACAGAAGGGAAAGAAAGTTATTTGTTGTAAATTGGGCTACAAGACTAAGTTTGGTGTTGATGGTAAAATTGTGAAGCATGAGGATCATCTTGTTGCTAAGGTATTTTCTCAAATGGGGGAGTTGAATACAATGAGATTTTCACCCTTGTTGCTTGCATGGACTTCATTTAGATGATTCTCTATTATTGTTTCTTTATTATAATGGCAATTTCATGAAATGGATCTCAACAATATCTTTCCTCATGAGGATTTTCAAGAACATATTTACATATGGCAACCACCAAGTTTTCTTTAATATGGACCTATGCCATGGTTCATAATCTTAAAAATTCCTTGTACATGGTTAAGCAAACACCTTGAGCTTTGCATGAGAATATCCACATGTTTTCTTCATTATAAATTTTCTTGTAATAATGTAGAGCATGATATTTACAACAAGTATTTGAATGATCAATATTATATTATTGTACTATATGTTCATTTAGCTTCATCACAAATATCTTAACATCAATGATTCAAGCTTTGAAACTATGGCTTTAAGAGTCATTTGAAAATTTTGACCTACTTCACTACTTTTGAACATTTAGATAATTTATTCTTCTTATTGTGATGCCCTGGATCTTTTATAACAATTTGAGTTAAAGGATTGTAAGCCAACTTGACTTTTATTGCTTCAAGGATAAGGCTTCAAGCTAAATTATTTTTCCCTTGGTAAATGCTATTATTTACCAATCTTTGGTAGGAAGTCTTCTTTATATTACATTTAGTAGACATTGCTTTTGCCATCAATATTTGTTCTATATGTATGCAATCACCTTGAGACAGTCACTAGAAGGTTGGCAAGTAAATTTTATGCTACATCATATTCATTGTTCACATGGGCCTTCATTCGTAGGCAAACCCATTATTTTCTATGAATACCCAAATGTAGATTAGATTGATGGACTTAATGAGCAATATTCTACATTGGGATATTTGTTCTCTTTAGGATTTGGTTCAATGCATGGAGTTCCCAAGAAACAATCCATTATACTTTATCTTCTATGAAGGAAATAAATTATAGTGTCTTAGAGAAACATCTTTAGTAGATGCAATTATTTTTGGAGTAGATGGCTTCCTCAAAAATGTCCCAAAAAATTATCTTTTGATAATTAAAGCACTATTTTCTTGGTTCTCAACCCAATTGAGCATTAACAAACTAGGCATATTGAGATTTGGATACATTATATCATGAAACTTCATTCTCAAGGTGATAGGGATTAATATTATATTCTATAATATTACCCCTCCTCACATGGATCATATTGTATTTAATACTCACACGGATTGTGTGTATTAAATATCGATTGTAAAGGTAGACATGCCTATAAATATGTTTTTGATTAATGTAATTGATAGTTTTCATCATGCTATTATTTGTGTGTTTTCTCTCGAGTGTTCATTCCATATCAGTGGTATCAGAGCCGAGTGTTATATAGGTGAGTATCCTCTTCCTCTAGGCCAGTCTGGTTCAAAAGAATAACGAGAAAACCACCAGTGGATCTTGGCATTGGGTGAACATTCTTCCATTTTCTACACACGCCTTCAAGCACTCCTCATTCAAAAACTCTTGTTGGGGTCCCTTTGGTCATCGATCTTCAGCTAGCTAGGGTCCCTCTAACCCCGACCCTCGGCTCTTGATTCAAGTTCTCACACTTGGATTTGTCATCCCTTGACAACTTGACGTAATCATGCAAACTCTCAGCTAGTTGGGTCCCTCTGAATTTGACCTTCAGCTCGTGATCTTCATTCAAAATGTTAACCATTTTGCTTATCGACTATGTCACACAACTTCAACAACTCCGTGCAGCAATGGTTGCACTTCAACAAATCCATGTAGTAATGGTTGTCAATTTTTAGCAGTTTATACCTAAAATCCTTGTTGTTGTTGCCAAAGCATCTGTTATTAATAATCTCATTCCTATCGAAGATCTCATTAAAAAAAATAGGATTCTACACCTAATCCAAAAATTAAAGAAATTACAGCCACACTTGAATTCAAACCAGCCTTTGGGTGAAATTCCCAGCGTCTTCCCATTAGACCATGTGGCTCCTGATATGGATCTGAGCTCCGTTGAAGCCCTTGATGAAGATTCAGCCCCTCCAGATGTTGTAGATCCAAGCTCTCCAAACGTCATTGTTGTCGTTGTCATCGTGCTTGCATCTCATTATCATCCACCTTTGTCGATCATGGTCTTCACTGATTTACCACTTTTTGGTGCCACCTCCACGTTTTTTGGTCTTGATTTGCTTGCAAACCCACTTACAACTAGTTTTTACGGTAGTTTTTGGATGTCAGATCCACACAACCATGATGTCGACAATTCACCATTTTATGACGATGATCTCCTATTTTTAGGTATGGCTCCACAGTGTCTCTATGGCTTTTCAACATTTTCTTGCTCATTCAAGCCCGATCCATTTTTTCAGCATTGATCTACCACATTTCGTCATGACGTCTCTTTTTAGTCTAAAATAACTGCTCAATTCTCCACTACATTCATTCCATCACCATGCATATTTTTTCCTCTTAGTCGCAACCTTCTATCTGGCATAACCGATCACATTTTTGGCAGGTTTGCTTTGTTTCTAGGCGATGAGCTACGAGAATATTTTGTGCCAACTTCCACCTTGAAATCGTGGCAGTGACCATTTGATCTCGACGGGTGTTGCACATACTTCTGGACACATTTCCATAAATTAAATTAAATTAAATTTTTAATTTAATTTAATTTTTCTATCATTAAACTGCATTTATTAAATTAAATTAAATTTTTCCATCATTAAATTGTATTCATTAATGCATTTTTTTTAATTTACATGGTGGAATCGATAGTTGTCACGAGTTAAAGCAGGTTGTCCGAATTTTTATGGCCGCCACAATATTCTGCATTGTTCACCCCAGAAGTCACCACACAGATCTTTGTGTAGTCCGCCACTATAAGCACCATGCCACGATCATTTTAAACCTTTTACGCCATTGAAAGCACCAGGAAAGGGACAAGCGTTCAGTTTGGCAAGGTCCAATATTTGAACCTTGGACCTTTGCCCCCTTACGGGTTTTGGTCGAACCAATTGGTCTACACCTCGGACCTTCATTAATGCATTTATTAAATTAAATTAAATTTTTATTTAATTTAATTTAATCAATAATAGCCATAATTAGGTCCGAGGTGTAGACCAATTGGTTCATCCAAACCCCATAAGGGGGGCGAAGGTCCAAGGTTCAAATCTCGGGCCTTGCTGGACTGAACGTTTGTCCCTTTCCTGGTGCTTTCAACGACGTAAAAGGTTTAAAATGATTGTGGCATGGTGGTTATAGGGGCGGACTGCGCGAAGATCTGTGTGGTGGCTTTCAGGGCGGACAACGTAGAATACTGTGGTGGCCATAAAAATTTGGACAACTTGCCCGGATTCGTGGTGGCTATCGATTCCACCATGTAAATTCAAAAAAATAAATAAATAAATAACCGCCATAATTATCATTTAATGCCAATCAAAACCAAAATTTTCTTTCTTTTGGAACACATTGGAGTCCAATGCTACTATGGTGGGGAGGAATGATAGGGATTAATATTATATTCTATAATATTATCCCTCCTCACATGGATCATGTTATATTGTATTTAATACTCACACGGATCGTGCGTATTAAATGTTGATTGTAAAGGTAGACATGCCTATAAATATGTTTTTGATTAATGTAATTGACAATTTTCATCATGTTATTCTTTGTGTGTTTTCTCTTGAGTGTTCATTCCATATCAGAAGGTCAACTTGTGATGAAGTATGTGGATTCTACCAATCAACTCTAATATGTTCAGAAATATCATATCAGAGGTTGCCTTCATCTAATTGCAAGCATGTATTACCATAGGAGAGCTTCAATTAAGGGAAGATGTTCAATAGTATTGTTTTTTAATTTATCATATTTAGATTAAGCATAGTGTTAAAATGTGTTAATCTTTCACTTTTGGAGGAACCAATTTTTTGGTTGTATTATATCACTTAGCCTACAAGCAGTTTTCACATTGAGTGTCCATGTATTATAGTAACCCAATAACATCGGTTTGATAATTATTAGAATCCATATCGTTGTATCATAAATAGGATTTAAACTTCCACTCACATCATTTTGTACATAATTGGAGATATTTTGATTACTAGTAAAGTATTTTTTGTTCCAAATGACATCGTATCAGATATTTCATGTTCTTTTCTCAATTTTTAGGTTTTTTTGATAATTTCATGTTTTGTATCTACATCATAAACTTTTAGTTCTTATTTGTATCATGAATTTTTACATTTATATCATCCATTTGTATAGGTTTTTTAATTTAATAATAAGTGTCATATTTTAAATAACATGATCATCATAACTAAAAGAGCATCTTTAAGTCTCATCTATACATAAAAGTGTCCAATTGTATGCCATCATATTCAAGTATTGCATCTAATAGATGTAAATCAAGTTTCAACCCAAAAAATACATTAAGCATCATCCACAACTATCACAATATACATACTCAAAATATATCATACCAAATATATTATATATATGAATATCTAAAAGTCAGGATGTCGCTAAAAATAGTATATTGATTGTTAATAAATGCTTTTAAATGATTGATTATATTAAATAACTAATGATACAAGGAAAATATATAATGGGTAATATTAAGACTCAACTTGATGCATGGATATTGAATTTTAATGCTTTCCTTAATATGTTTCATTATATCATTAAATATCATGTTGTATAAATTGATTAAATTTATATATCTCATAAGCTATTATATAGTTTATATGTTATTTTTTAAAATTGGTTATATGGGAATGAAACAAGCCCTACCCGTATTTGCTTTGTCATGATATTTTAACAAACCATAGAATGGTATTCTAACAATAAATTGTGCATATATCGTTTAGCAAGATTTGAATTTGAGTCTCTACATTGGGATCTTACAATTTTTTAACCACTTAAACTCATGTCAGTTGATCAAATGTTAAGGGTCACCCATGGGATTCAATTTGGACATTGGTTTATGGTATGAAAATTTTCACTCCCAACTAATTGCCCCAAACCCCTTGGGTTAAAATACTAAGGTTCACCCATGGGATTCAATCCTTGCTTTATGATATGCACATTCTCACTCCCCCCACTTCTTTCAAACCCATGGGGTCATCTTATATGTTATTTTAAGGTATTGTATTTTTTATTACCTTTTATTTAATCATTAAAAATAACAAAATTATGGGGTATATTCATATATAATTTAAATAAGTTTACAATGGTTTTGTTATTAGTATCATAATTTATTACTTCCGTTACTTCTAAGTCTAAGAAATAATTTTGGCATATACATTTGTAGAAATGTTAGTAGGCAACATTGTAGTTAACATCAAATTAATATTTATATCAATATGTTATTTTTATATTATGAGTATCTAAAATAAAAATGTAGGGATCCTTGAAAATTGTATCATAACATCTTCCTTTGTTCCACATTCTTTTCGTACCATATTGCAGTTATTCTTTGCTTCAAATTCATAAACTTGATTAGCATCATTTATTTGTCTGATAGCTCTTAAGATTCTCTTGTATTTTTTTATGAACCAAGCCATATCATATGAGGCTATCTATTTGAGCATGATCTACTTCCTCTTGTATATGTTCTTCATCCCTATTCACCTTCTTCTCTTCTTGTTTCATCCATATTCAAATTCTTTCCTTGTTGCTTTATCCTTATTCACTTTCTCACTCTAGTTAGTTCATAATAATAAATCTTACATTTAGGAAGTCATTTATAAGACCATTTTTAGGTTTAAATACAACTTGTTGAAATAATTAATTATGAGAAGATCGTTAAAATAATGAAACCCCTTGATGACTTTATCTATAAACTTTCTAAAGATATATGATTTCTCACAATTTGACTACTTCTTGGAGGTTACATAACACTTGGAAACTAATCGGTCAACATCATGCTTTTGTGGATTTGATTAAAATTGATTAGTGTCCTCTGCAAGGTCAGTATTTATGTCTAACCTCTACTTCTAATTGGAACATTTTTTTTTAAAGATGTTGAATTTCAAACTCTTAAGACCTTGAATTTCGAGCTTACTTGGATTGAACTTGAATATCAAGTTTGAATCCTGTAGCTTTTGTACTTTAAGGTCCAAGACTTATTTAATAGTAATTGGTAGAATTTTAGCATTTGTATGGAAGATTTCAATCACAACTTTGTCAAATATTAGTTGGTATATTTTTGGAAACTTTCCTATTAAACTTCATGTTTTCTTTATACTAATATAGTTATATGGTAAATGTAAAAATTTGAACCTTTATGGTTGAATCTCAATTCAAAAAAGTTTTTAGATGGAATGCTTTTAGTGCAACTTAGTTGATTATTTAAACTTTAATTGTTTAAGCCTTAGCTTTTTTTTTGCTTGATAATAAGGGGGTGTACTTGGGTTCCCCACCCTTGACAAATTACATCTCTCTTCTTTAGATCTTAAGAGTTTACAATTAGATACCCTTCTCATCTCAATTGAGATGTTATAGCTAAAAACCTACATCATTTTACACAAAATGCCTGAATTCTTGATTTTTTATTTTCTAGATATTTTTAAATCTGTGTATGAATACAATTACTCTAGAGTTTAGCATCTTCCTTAAAATTTTCCTATAGCAGCCTTCACAATGCCAAAACTTCACCTCTACTATTTATGCATTCCATCTTAGTAGAATAATATTTCCAAAACATCACACTATCATAGTCCGCTTTACCAAAGTTGGATTGCTAGTTTCCTTTTTGAAACACAAGTGCAACCACAAAAATTATAATAAATAGTCTAAATGAAAACACATTATTGTTACAAAATAAAATAGATATTACCAATGGAAAACATTAAAGTAAATATTAATCATTAATTGATTTAGGCAATCAACATTTTTTATCAACTTCAACTAAACTTTCTACTTCCTCTAACCATGGAAAGGAGAATTTAACTTCATGATCCTCAATAAAAACCCCTCTATTGGCTAGCTTATATGCACATTTGTTTCCTTCTCTTAATATATGTGTAAACCTGATTTCTTCAAACTCTTTAGCAAGATCTTGAATTTCCACAATTATATCTTGTATGTTCCATGGAGCCTTTGCTTTCCTCAAAATTGTATTTATTACTATGAGAGAATCACCTTCCATCCAAACTCTATTCCATTTCATTTGTTTACATATTTTTAACCCTTCTAAAGCTGCCCAAGCTTCAACTTCATTATTTGTCTTAAAACCACTATTGAAAGCACAATGAGACAAAATATCTCCTCTATTATTTCTAATTATTCCTCTTCCTCCTGTTGGTCCTGGATTTCCTTTAGAAGCTCCATCAAAATTCAATTTAACCCACTCCACATTTGGTGGTTTCCACTTTATATTCTTTACCTTATTTTTGCTTCTCTTGTACCCAACATCATAATTCCATTTAATGACTTGACTCAATCTATCAAGACTCTGCTTCCAAATTAGGGATTGGGTGAGTTGATAGGGTTGTTTTAGACACCTTTATGGCTAAACATATCTTATTTTTCATTACCTCTAAATTACTTTCCTTTCCTTTAAATGTTCTTTTATTCCTTTCTAGTCATATAGTCCAAAGTATTGTATCTTTTGATATATCTCATATTATCTATAAAGCCTCACTTTTACAAGTGTTCTGCCATTTGCTTTAACCAATCTTCAATTCTGTTATTCATCACCATGCATTTACCAAACATATTAAGAATCCATTTCCATAGATTCTAGACTATTGAGCAATGTCCCAAGATATGGTCAATATTTTCCTCCTCCTTATTACATAAAACACATTGAGAGGGGCCATGAAAACCCCTTTTCAAAAGGATATCCTTAGCCAACAAACATTTTAACTTTAGGAATGCTTGGGCTATCCCAAATATCTCTCCATATTCTAATGATATTATTATTATGTTGGTGTTGAACATTATATCCACTTATTGTTGTGTATTCTCTCAAGCTATTCAACTCCCAAATCAATTTATCCTTGGCACCCCTCGGAATAATCACAGTTGTTATCTTTCTACTCAATTGCCTCATAGCATCAATGTCTTGTATACTTGTAAAAAAATCTTCTTTTCATTTGTATCTTCCTTCTCGATCCTTGTACAAAATGTTTGAAACCCTATCACCGTATTTGTCTTGAAGAAATCTCATCCAAGGTTTCAAAACTAGATCTAAATTGAGTGGTTTTTTTATCACACCATGTATTTATCCAAATAGAAATATTTTCTCCCATTCCCACCACCCATCTTAAACCTTTAATCATAAGATCAATAGATTTTCTTAAACCATTTGAAAGAGCAGAACCATTTGGAAGAGAGAATGCAGTAAATATTAAACTTGGGTCATTGGGATCGGCATACTTAGAAGAATTCTTGCCCATTGTATTTGACTCTTTGTACAATCTCCATATAACTTTTCCCTGAGAGCTAAGTTTACATCTATAAGAGCTCTTAAACCAAGACCTCCCATATTTTTGTCATCACACAACTTGCTCCATTTCACCAAAGGAAAATTCCTTTTATCATGTAAACCTGACCATAAAAAGGATCGCATAATAGAGATTAAACTTTTTTCAACTGATTTTGGCATAGAATACAATGACATAATATGTTGGAATGGCTTGTAAGATTGACTTAATTAACTGCACTCTTCCTGCTAATGATAACCATCTACCTTTCCAAGTTGGAAGTTTATTTTAAACTTTACTAATAATTGAATTCCATAAATCTATCCTCATTCTCCCCTTAAATAAATGCATCCCTAAATAATTTGTTGGCAAAATTGCCTCCTCCATTTGAAGCAACCTACAAATTCTGCTTTGATATTAGCAGGAGTGTTAAGGAAGTAAATTTTGGATTTAGTCCTATTAAATTTTTGCCCTGAAGCTCTTTCGTACTCTTTTAAAAAGTTATTCAAATCTTTGGCCTCATTTATCCTTGCCTTTCCAAAAGGGTTGTATCATCTACAAACTGTTGATGGGTGATGTTATCGATGTTATTACTAATCTTAAGTCCACATATAAGCCCATATTTGTAAGCCTTCTTTAAGCTCCTGCTCAAAAATTCTACCATAATAATGAACAAATAAGGAGATAGAGGATCTCCTTGTCTAAGGCCTCTCTTGGCTTTAAAATATTTTATCACTAACCCATTGACCAACACTGAATAAAAAATTGTAGAGACACAAGTTTTAATCCATCTAACATATTTCTTCCCAAAACCAAACTTATCTAAAAAAGCAAAAATAAAATCCCAATTAACCCTATCATAGGCTTTACTCATATCAAGTTTTAAGATCATAGCTTTCTCTTTTCTTGAAGCTGTTGAATGTATAACTTCATGAGCTACTATGATCCCATCCAAAATTTGTCTCCCTTTCACAAATCCAACTTGATCTTCTGAAATGATTTTGTCTAACAGTGGCCTTAATCTATTCACCATCACTTTGGAAATAATCTTATAAGTCATATTACATAGGCTTATGGATCTAAAAGAATCAAACAAATCAACATCCTTCTTTTTTGGAATTAGGGTAAGATAAGTTGAATTTATTTTATAAGGAATGTATTGTTTTACGCTAGACTGTTCCACTGCCACCAATAAAGAATCCTTTACTATATCCCAATTATGTTGGTAAAAAGTTGCAGAGAGCCCATCCGGACCTGGGGATTTATCCTTATTAAAAGAGAAAAGACCTAAATGATCTTCTTCTAGAGTAATAGGCTCCATAAATTTCCTATTATCTTCATTTTTTTATAACTAAAGGAACATCTTGAAGAAGTTTATCGTTAAGAACTTCGGTCTCCTCTAAACCTAGAATATTTTGATAAAATGACTTTGTCGTTTTTCTAATTTCACTTTGATCTTCAATCCAAACCCCTTTTATTGATTTAATTCTACTAATTCTAGAAGATGATCTTTGTACTATAGCCATCCTATGAAAAAACTTTGTATTTTTATCTCCTTTTAACTAAGTTTGTCTTGATTTTAATCTCTAGAATTTATCTTCCTTACTCAAAATATTATGATATTCACTAAGAAACTTCCTTTCCTCTAAGATTGTATTATTTTCATCACCTTTTTGGAATTTTAAAAGTTTATATTTTAGTTCTTTCTTCTCAAAAATATTTCCAAAGGTGTTCTTGTTCCATTCTTTTAATCTAGATGTCATAGCTTTAATTTGGTTTGGAAGAGCATACAACCCACCATTACCTAAATAATTCCATGTTTGAGCTATCATATCAACAAATTGAGGATGCTCTTCCCACATCTGCTCATATTTAAAATATGATCTTTTTTTGAATTCACTTACCACCATTTTAACTCTTATTGGCCAGTGATCTGAACCAATCCTTGTTAAGGTATTAATTTTAACACAAGTTCCTTCATCTATCCAATGATCTGAGAGAATACATCTATCTAATATTTCAACTATTATGTTTTGGCCTCTCCTGTTGTTGGTCCAAGTATAGTTGTCTTCTTCAAACTCAACTTCCCATAGATTGTTATTTTGAATAAAAGTTGAGAAATCTTTCATACTTTGGGTCAATTTCTTAATTCCCCCAAATTTTTCATTTAGCTTGGTTATGGCATTAAAATCTCCAATGATCATGAATTGGGTTTCTTAGTCTTTACTTCTCATAAAGGCTTCAATCCCACTCCAAATTTCTAATCTACCTGATTGAGTTGTAGGTCCATAGACATTGATAAATATGAAGTGAATATCTGCAAAGTAGCAAGTGACTAAAGAGGCTATCCAATGCCTAGTTTTACGAATGGTTACACAAGAGGTTCTAGAAGGATTCAACAAGTTAGAATTCCCCCTGCTGCTCATTTAGATTCAATAGCATCCCATTCACATCTTGCCCGAACTACTTTCATAGTTTTTAAAACTAATTCTTTTGTCATTTTAGTTTCTTGGATACAAATAATAACAGGTTTATTACTTAATTTATTACTTAAACATAGGTCCCTAATACACCTATGCTTTAAGGGGGCATTAGCACCCCTTATATTCCATGAGATGATAATCATGTCTCGTTAGGGGCTTTTGGCCTCTCTTGCATATTACCAATATCATTTTGTTGTTTGGTAAAGTGAAGTTCAACCAACTTAGTTTTTGTTCCTTTCTATGTTAGCTCTTGCTTACCTGGATCTTGCTTGATAATTTGAGGGTTTTCCTCTTTTGGCCTTGCCTATATCAGGAGTAGGTCTTATTATTCTATTCCTCAAAATTCTTTCACAATTTTGTTTTTCAACATATTTATCCTTTCATGGCTCTATTATAGAAGCTTTTGACTTGTCCTCCTCATTTTCTGGTATTTCCTTATTAATGGCAGAGGTATTAACTTACTGCATTTTCTTTACCAATTATTTTCTCCTGAATGGTGCATGGTACTTCAAGAGAGTCTTCAAAATCTTATGAGACACATTCCTTAGGTTCATAGAGACTATTCTTTCTTAAATTAGGATCATACTGAATAGACAATTTCGTGCTAATATGTTGAAATTGTTGTACTGTGTCCTCTTAGTTTTGATCTCCTTTTTCTTCATAGGCTAAAGCCTCAAAAGAATTGGAATTTCTTCCAATATCCTTCCTTCTTGGTCTCCATTGTTCATTTTCTTTTATTTTTCTAGATCTATTTTTTGGAAGTTGAAAACCATCTTTATCCATAACCATTTGTAAATTTCTCGTACAATTTTCTACAAATGATTCTGTTAATCTCTTCTTGGGGCATGATCTCTCAATACGCCCCACCTCATGACATCTTCTACATCTAAAAGATATGTTTTCATAATCTATAGTTTGGATCCACATGTTATCCCCATACTTAAGAATGATTGATTCTGGTAAAGCTTTATTTATATCAATCATGACCAATATTCGAGCATAAGTAGCCAAAAATCCATGTTTTGTTGTATCTGAAATCTCAATGAATTCTCCTAGAGTGTTGCCTATTGCCTTGAAGGTATCTATTTCCCAAAATTCAATGGGTAACCCAAAATTCCTAACCCAAACTGGTACGAGGGATAGATTTACATTTTCAGGTGAAAAGCCTTCGTACCAGCAGGTAAGGAAGAGCCATGCTCTTCCCATAAACCAAGGACTCCATTTTAGGATTCTTTCTCTTTCTTCCCTAAAACAAAAAAAGGCTAGAAAGAAACCTTTGGGAAGAAATGATAGAATCACTCCTGGAGACTTCCAACTCCTATCAATCCGTTTTCTCACCCCTAGCCAATACCCATTAAATTTACCAAAAACTGCCCTATCTTAGAGCAATGAGGATCTCCCTGAGGTGTGCTCACTAACCTCTCCACTCAGGATGATTCTAAAGATTTAACTATAAATCGATCCATGGAAATGAAACTAAAACTCAAACTCTAATGAAATTTATCTGAAAGTCCTATAGCAAATATAATATTTGATAAAAACTTTATAAAATTTGCATGCACAATTTCTAAAATAAAGAATGGAAAAAAAAAACTTAGCTGAAAAATTCTTTGTCCAGATAGAATGTCTTGCCTCACTGAAGTCCTAGCCCTTCATTGTTCTTCCCATCATTCGAACCCTAGTTGGCAAATATTTGCAATTTTGTTTTTCGCAACTTGAAAAATTGTCACTACCCTTGTTTCGAATGGTTGACTTCATAGAGTTGTATCTCCCTCAATATTGCTTGGATTTGTCATATGACCACTCATTTTAAAGTTATTCAAATTCTACACAAGTTTGTCCAAGAATTAGCTGAATCGGATAACTCTTAGCGAAGATATAGCTTCAAAAAGATGAGACGTTTTTCAGGAAAAAATCCTAATCCTTCGCACTTTGCAATTTCGTTTTTCACGACTTGAAACATCGTCACTACCCTTGTTTTGAATGGTTGACTTCATAGGGTCGTACTCCCTCAATATTGCTCGTATGACCACTCATTTTAAAGTTATTCAAATTCTGCACAAGTTGGTTCAAGAATCAACTGAATCGAATAACTCTTTGCGAAGATATGGCTCCTAAAGTGATTATTCAAAGGGATGTTGTATGCCTTTTAAAATGACTTGCATTGGAAGAACTTTTTCTATGTTTAAGCCTTAGCTTTTGTCATTTGACTAGATTTTCATTAAATATATCTTTTAATAAAGGCTTTAAGTAAAAACACTATTTTTTGTTTTTAAAGCTTTGCTTTAGATTTTAATTTTAAAATTTTAGCTACATGTTTTTTTTTAAACACCTTAAATATTTTTAGATTCTCAAAACATGTTTCATACCTACACTCTAAACCTCTCATTGAATTTTTTTTTTCTATGGACATAATTACTTTTTAAATGTTTTTCCAACAAGATTATATACATATTCAAATTTTAAACCTTTCAATTTTTTTTTTCTTTTTGAGTAAATTAAACCTTTCAAATTAAATATTACATTTTGATTGCATTCAATATATATATTATATATATATATATATATATATATATATATATATATATATATATATATTCCTTTAAAAATATATTTCATTTGATCTTAGAATTAAGCCTTCAAACTTAACCTTAATCACTAAGGAATTCTAATGAAGCTTATATTTTAGCATTATTTTTTCAATGAGTTTACACAGGTTGTTATGAGAGGTCCCAATCCCTTCATACTAAGTGGAGTTTGAACCTTGAGCCTCTAGGAACTTCCAAAGCCCTTACCATTGTAGTAAGCCATATTTAAATATTATTAATCATCTTTAAATCTCTAATTTATATCTAACATATTATGTGTTAAATTTCATAAACTTCTAAAAACAAATTATCCATACTTCCTATTTCATTCAGAACTTGTTCTTAAGCTTCTAAAAATTAAAAATAATATTTATAATTATGTTTCCATATTTTTAAACTGTCTTTCAAATAAAATTTCATAGAAAATTTCCTATGACAAATAAAAATTCCTTTTAAAGGTCCTTGTTCATAGTACTTTCAAAAAAAATTAACTTGATTCTCAAAATTTTATTTGTACCTTTGGATAAAAATAAAAATAATAATAATAATAACGAATGGAAATCAGATTTAAAATTTCAATCCTCAAACTTTCCTTTTAAAATTTTACTTTTAAAATTCTTGTTTTGCTTACATTCGTTTGTTTCTACTGCTCATGAGTCTTGACTTCAACCTTATACTTAAAAATTTATAATTTTCCGTACTTCTATTATTTGTTCTATTACGCTTGCTTTATGATTTTTTGGACTTAGAAAAAAAAATACAAAATAATTCAGTAAAAACTCAGGTGAGTTGGAGAGGAGAGGGAAATCTTTGAGAGGTTCCAGGTTCAAATCTCCACCCTACCAAAAAGCTGAATTGGGTATCCAAAATCCAATTGATAATGTTAATGCGGGCAGGGTCGGGTGTGACTCCCTGTTCGTGAGTTGGAGAGGAGAGGGAAATCTTTGAGAGGTTTCAGGTTCAAATCTCCACCCTACCAAAAAGCTGAATTGGGTATCCAAAATCCAATTGATAATGTTAGTGCGGGCAGGGTCGGGTGTGACTCCCTGTTCATGGTCTCAGACCAAAGCGGCCCCCAAAGGGTTTCTCGCTTTAAAAAAAAAATTAATTCAGTAAAAATCTTCCATGCAGTGTGTGAATGGACAGCCATAAAGACTTTAAAACACTGAGCACTTGCACGCACTATGGCTTTGTGCCCGTCGAGACTTGGACCTGCACATTTTCAGCTCAACTACTCTAAAATCCATGAATAATATTAAGAAAAAATATTACAATAAACACTTGAGAATACCTCCTGATTCAATTTTTAACCTTATCATGGAAATTAGTTATATAGTTATATTCTGCATATTTAAAGGAAAATGTATTATCATGTCGTAAAACCAAATGCAATTTTGCTGTAAAATGTTTTCAAATTAACTCAACTTTCATCTTTGGGGCAACTTAAATAATTTAACGCTTTCTGTATATTAAATCTTTATTCAACTAAGGTGCCAAATGGTTTGGTTACAACAGTCAACAAAGCATCTTGAGGAACAACTGTAACATACCTAAATTTCATAAAGTACAATGGTAATTGGCCTATCTCTACTGCCACTACTTAGAAGGATGGTACCTCTCTGGGATATAATTTGCCCTTGAACAAGAAGCTCATGTGCAGGAACAACATGACATATTTATCCACAATCAGTAACAACTCCATGTAACAATAAAAAAAACAACACGAAGGAATGAATGGCTAATATCTAAGAAATTATGACCTAACTTCTGCTATTAGTCCTCAACATGCCTTACTGATAGGATTGGACCATGATATTATCAAAATTGTAGTTCAAGATCAATGGAAGTTAACCCATGATGTGTGACAAGACCCACGCAATGGATAACTATTCCTACGTTGATAGAAAAAGCTAAATAGTATGTATCATGCAATTCAGATTTGGATCACTGTATATGAAGAAAGATGGTGATATCAGAAGAATTATTTAGTGATAAGTTAGAAAATGTAGTGTGATGAATCATTTCAATGGAGCATATTCTTTTTTTCGAAAATAAGAATACCGAAATGAGAAGATGGTCTCATGTCAATTTGCTCTGCATCATAATGTACAGCTTAGGCCCTACCTGTGAGAGACAAATCTACATGCCATGCAGATTGGACCCACCAATTGAAACAGAGAGACTCTCCACAATAGCTTGCTGCAAAATTCTTACGGAAGCAATTATTGTACAAGAGCTTCAAGCCAGGAAACCCTCGCATTTCAATGTTTCATCTAGTTTCCTAACTCACATGAATAATTATTCCATCTTAGGCAGCCTTCTCTGCTTGTCTCACTCCAACTGCCTTTAAAACTTAGTGAATTATGATCTTGAATTCTTGTCCAAACATATTAACTCAGTGACAGAAGCAGCTGAAAAACCTGAACTAACAATATCTCCAAATCAGGGTCAAGTTGCGGAAGAACAGCTGATCTCCAAGAGCCTTATGTAATCATCATGCCAAACCATATTAGAAGACTAGCTGAAAACCCCCTTGATTACTGATTATGATGATAGTACATTCTTTACGCTCACATTTCCAGAAACTGATCTGATTTTTCCATCCATGGTGGTAAGATTATTTTGATTTAATGTGTACTCTGAACCTGAAATTGTTCTGTTGTTGTCATTTGTATTAACAACAGTTCCCTTGTCCATGTATAGACCAAAGAAGGCAATCAGTGGGTCGGCCCGAGCTTTATCTATTGTAAGCCTCAAGAACTGAGATCTTACAACATCGAATCGCTCCAACTTTTTGTATCCAATTGTGGTACCATTCACAATGGTACACCAAACTCCATCTTCCAAGACATCAAGGTGGTATTCACCCACCCTCTGTCCTAGTTGAATTGCTTCTTGAACACATAGGACATTGAAGGATACAAGACTTCCCAAGTCTACATGTAGATACCACTTTGCCTGCCCTTCTTCAGGAGCCCAGTAAGTAAGCATGTCATTCATAAGAATCTCTCTTGGTCCAAACTGAGAGTCATTCCCTCGCACACTGCTTGCAGTGACAATGGCATTTCCTGCTAAATTAACGGAAAATATTGATTCGAGTAAATCCTTAAAATCATGAAGCACTTGGACATCTTCATCAGCAAGAAGACCTGTGCTATTTGGAGGAACATTTAACAGCAGCATACAATTTCTCCCTACTGAGTTGTAAAAGATTTCCAGCAAAGAGTTTGGGGTTTTGGGGTGCTCGGAACTGTGCCAAAACCATCCAGGTCTTATAGACACATCACATTCTGGAGGTACCCAATTACAACCGTAAGCATCACCTTGTCGAGAATATCTGCCACATTCATGAAAAGGAGTTCAACCTGGAGAATATTTAAAACATGTATTGAAAACATTGGCAGTATTTATACATTTAACAGGAAAGTTGAGGATTAGTTTCTACTTGTGGCCTACACTGCTGTATAGATTATGCAACCTGGTAAGTCTCATGCTTGTTATTGAATTGATGGAAGTCATAGCTGATTGACAGTAAAAAGCATGACAACACATCTTGAAAATAAAGACATCTAAGGGTCAGTGATAATGAAGAAGCAGAACATGAGAAAGTTCTCCTATATTTCATCTAGTATTGCAACCCACATATAGCTCAACTTATCAACTTGAGAACCAAACAAAAGCATTCAGCAACAAAAAGTAACAAATAATAGAAGAAGATTACAGTAAACTAACCCAAAGTCGACAATGATTTGCAAGTTTGCACAGGATAATATGGATTCACATTCTAAGTAGCATAGGAGGGAAGTGAAGAAACTTTTCACTCTGAAGAAGCAAGAAATTTGAAGATTGAGTTTCCATATATACTTCAGTGTTAAATGTTAGGGGAAGATCAAGGAATGCTTGAACCAGCACACCCTAAGTTTGATTCACTAAATATCTGGTTATTCACCAAGCAAACATCATACCTACAATAATTGGGCTTCAACTAAATTCGAATTTCAATCAAATGAAATTAAGAAACAATTAAAGACAAAAATTTACTAAAGATTCTCAATCATAGGGGTGATTTGAAATAATAGCATTAGAGATGAAACAAAAGACAAGATAGAATCCTCATACGGACAAAAATCTATTTAGATGGAAGTATTAAACAACAGAATTTCTTATAATGTACCACAGCCAGGTATTTATGAGTGTGGCTACTGCTTATTTCTTAATTAGTCATCTCTTTATTTCTCATAAAAAGTTCCAAACTAGCTAATTTTCTGTCCAGCCTTGCAGGTCTTAAGCAAAATGCAATTAAATTATTCAACCATAAAACATACTAAGATGGGGATTGGACACAGTTGCAGAACAGAAAAATCACAGAAGAGAGAGAGGGTTAAGCCTCAGGAAATGGCACATTTAATAGGTTTCATCCATAGTATCATGGGTTGACCTTGGCAAGCCTGTTTTTTGACCCAGTCTCAGGCTTGGGGACACACTTTGGAAGCAAACTCTGCAATGACTTGGCAAAAAAGGGAAAGCTTACAATATATTAAATTTTACAGAAAGAGACTCATCAAAGGTCAAAATGACTTGCCCAGAGTCACTGCCTTGCAGACTCACAAATACTCATGGACTCAAGGAGAAAGTTGAAACTTAACACTATGGTTTTATCAGCTTACACAAACCATTGACAATGAAAGTCCAGGACACCAGCAAGAGGCCTCAGAAAGTTGATATTCTATGGTTCTTCCTTTAATCTGGCCTTGTGCTAATTCTGCCAAGCATTAACAAATCCTTGGTTCCTCTATTGCAGTTGGCCGTAAGGTATTACTCCCAGGTATAAGCAAATTTCATGACTAGCCCATCCATGGAAAAAACATCACAAGTTGCAAGATGTTTCATCCCTACAACTTTGAATCTCTACAAAATGTTTTTGCAAACTGTTTGCAATAGATGCATACATGTAGCTACCATAGTGTTGAAAAGCACTGTGAGACCAAGAGTGTCTGAGCCCCCTCCCCAGCTCTTTGCCTCCATCTGACTGGACTTGTGAGTCCTGTTGAAGACTTGCAAGACTCAGCTCAGACTTGGCAGGGTCGAGAAACTGATAAGCAACATTCTGTGCTATTGGTATATTTACTATACTTCAGTTTGGAAGCAAGAAAAGGACAGAGCTCTATTTAAGGCTCTCTACTTGCAAATTCCAACAGCAACCTTAGCATTCTCTCTATGTAAAACAATAAATAACTGTATACTCCAACAACTATCCATGCCACATGAGAAATAAAAGATGATAACATGACATATTTTACAAAAAGAGATTCTTAAGTGGCATCTTCTTTTAGAAGGATGGACAAATTCCCTGATGGAGTGAAAGCCAACAAGCTTTTCTGCTGAACTTAGAGCAATTAAGACTCTTGATTTGGTTTTATTTGGAAGGGGGATTCAACTTGCATAAGTATCTCTTCAGCTTGAGCAGCCTCTTTATACAGTTCTGGGAAGTTATTTTGATTTGATCGTCTCACAAAGAATGCCAGATCAAGCTCCATCCCTTCAAATAAAGCATGGATGCTTGTGCATCGAATGGCCTGACTCCTAATGGAATCAAATTCCATCAGTGAAAGTGAAGATTGAAATCATGGATCGATTCAATAGGATATTTGGTGATGGTGATCAATTGTATCAACAATAAATGCACATCAAATGCATCTCTGAACCTCTGAACAAACTGATCTGCTAGATCATCCCAACTGAGAATGTTGCCAATCCTCAAACTATTGTACCAAAACGAAGCTTTTCCTTTCACACAAATCGCCATGAGGTGAATCATTGTACCTTCATGTCGAATGGCATAAAGTTCTTTCAACATTTTCAAATTTTGGACATGTTTGGGTGTTGTCTTCTTTTTGAAGCCAACAAACAAGGCAATATACTTTAACATGCAGGAAGGGATCATCCCAACGCCAGAGGACTTTGTCATCCCCATGCTGGAAAACCTGCTAGCTATGCTAGTGGTTGAGCCCTCATTTTTTTTTTCTTTTTTGAAACTTGTTTTGGGGGAAGATTACAAAAAATTAATAAAATCCAACAGCTATGCTCAAAATTTAGTACATGATGAGATTTTCTCCCAACAAAGCATTTTTGGCATGCCTAGAGAAATCCAATTGTGTACTAAATTCCATAGCTCTAGGATTTTAGTAAATTTTTTGTAATCTTCGGCTCGAAAAAAAAAAACACTTCAACTAAAAATTAAATAAAAATGCATCATTGGCAGCATTTGCAATTGAGATGACCTAGCAGATCAGTTTGTCCTATTACAAACAACCCATAACTC
This sequence comes from Wollemia nobilis, assembly GCA_028583015.1. Lineage (NCBI taxonomy): Eukaryota > Viridiplantae > Streptophyta > Pinopsida > Araucariales > Araucariaceae > Wollemia > Wollemia nobilis. The sequence continues at coordinate 3,107,595 of JAQPPZ010017057.1, forward strand.
AAAGTAAAATGATCACAATATATTCACAAAGATGACAAGGCTACAAAGTATTACAGTACAAGAATATGTACTGCAATTTCCTATTACAAACAACCTCATGTGCTGGCTGCTCTACGAAGAGGCTCTTGACATCACATCTTCAACTATTTATTCATCTCCTCAAACTCTCAAAAGATATGACTTCATATTTCTCATTGGAGAAAAATATTTATTGACTCCCTAATAATTACAATCATATAATGCTTATATTTCATCTGATATCCCAAATGTTATTAGCATCGATACTTCATCTGATATCCCAAATGTTATTAGCATCGATACTTTTGCATCTTCTTCTTTATATTTCTATCTACTTGTGGCATCTTCTGGAATGTTTTTATCTCCAGTTACTATTTCCCAATTTTTTTTCAATGATAAGTATTGACTTCATCTTATTTTTCCAAGGAGTGAAATTTAGTCCTTTTAGTAACTGAGATTCTGAGAGGAAAGTTTTTGTATTTGTCATGGTGTTTTAGTAAATTGTTTTCTCACAAGTAGGATCACTAATAAAGTTTTCCTAAATTTCTTCAAAAAATATGATCCAATTTCTTTTGCAATTTGCTTTGATGATGGGAAGTTTGAAAATAACCTTTTAATTATCAAGTAGAAAACCTTTTGACTCCCTAATTTAATTCACTATAGTTTTTATAGGAATTTTCAAAAACGAATTTTTTCAATAATTTCCTTCTTTGAACTTTCTTTTCTTATAAATTTATTTTCAAGGTTTCCTTTTTCCTTTTTCCGCGACTCTTTCTTATAGGTTTTGATTAAATAATTTCCTGAGATTGATTCTTCAGGTAAAATTCTTGCCGCCTCTTTTAAAAATTATCATTTAAAAAATATTCCTTTTGTCTCTCTAATTATTTTTCTTTCAATATTCTAATAAAATTTGGAGAACATAAGTGGAGGTAAAAATATTTCGTACCTTAGGAGCTTGCTCAATATTCTGTCCTTGTCTTTGAACTTGCCTTCAATGTCTCTGCTTTGAAAATATTCCTTCAACAATGTACCTTTCAAACTTTTCCTTTAAAAATATCCTTTGCAAATCAAATGCACTTTATAAAATCAAATGGACTTCAATATTTGAAAAATCTTTGAATGAATTTTCCTTCTCAAAATGCAAGCCAATATTCTTTTGATAATTTGTCCTTTTCCTTTCTTTCTTTCTGCCTTGTATTTTGTTAAAGACTTTTTTATTATCAAATCTTCTTCAATTCAATCTTCTTTCTTCTTTTAACTTCTTTGGACAAATCAAATTTTCTTTTAAATTTCTTCTCAAATATTTCACTTTAAATATTTTCCTTCCAATGCTTTCATCTCTTCTCAAATATTTCATTTTAAATATTTTCCTTCCAGTTCTTTCCTCTCTTCTCAAATATTTTACTAATTCTTTCAAAAAAATTCTTTTCTATTCTTTAATTATTCTCCTTCAAAAAGGTATTGCTTTCATTACTTTAAAATATGCCTCTCTTAATCTTTTCCTTCAATAAATCAAACATCTGTGCGCCTTTTAAAAATAAACCTGAGGCAATAAAAATCAATGTACCTTTGCATCTGCTTAAATTTAATCTCCGAGCTTTCCCTCCAAACTGAAAATAAAATGCCACTCCTCCAGAATTCGTGCACTATCTGTGCCAACACGTCTTTGTGCATTATGGATGCATCCTTTGATTGCTCCTTTCTGCTATGGTCTATCTAACTGCTCTCAATCTGATATTAAACGTCTTCCAGGTCTAAATATTCTCCCATTATAGCAACAAATCACTAGTATCTAGCCTAACTATCTTCAACGTGCGTTTCTCATGCAGAAGATGACTTATCCTTTAAAAACTGAGACTTGAAAATGCTCACGTCTCTGGTTATCTCACAAAAAGAAATGGGAAGGAGGCTAATTCTCCTCTATAGGTCATAAACAAGCTTTGGCACAATATTCTCATGGGCTGGTTTGGTTCTCCTCTACAGTTTGTAAATAGGCTTTTGGCACTTAACACAACGTTTTCACGGGCTGGTTCAGCAAAACGTTCTCTCAGACTGGTTTGGCAAAATTTCGACCACTTACAACAGCAGAACGTCCAAATAGCAGAAGTTTGCTTACTTCTTCACATAAGACCGACTCTCTTCCGAAATCTCTCCCTGCACTCTTTCGCGACCTCGCTTAGGACTCGCTGGTCTGAAATTCCTCCCTGCACTCTCGCTCTATCTGACACAAGATTTGTTGGTCTGAGTAATAAGGTGACTCACATACAACACTCTCACAAAATTAACGTGGCTCTTCTTCCCTTGACTCACTTCCCTTGGCTCACTGTGGCTCTGACATCACTATTAGCAAATGCTCTATATTTATTAAACTCTGGATACAAAGGTTAAGGATTTCACACAATATAATGGAACACATATCATATATAATCAACTTATAACTCAAAGTAAAGTGATCACACTCTATTCACAAAAATGACAAGGTTACAAAGTATTACAGTACAAGAATATGCACTGCAATTTCCTATTACAAACAACCTCATGTTCTGCTCTACAAATAGCCTTTACAAAGAGGCTCTTGACATTTCATCTTCAACTATCTATTCATCTCCTCAAACTCCCGAGAGATATGACTCTTCATATTTCTCATAGGAGAAATATATTTATTGACTCCCTAATAATTACAAACATATAATGATTACTAAATGACAAATATTTACAAGACTCCTAGACACTAAATATTTACAAATTACTTGCACGGTACTTGCAATGTCCCATATAATGTAATGATCTCCAACACATAACTCTATCATCCAAGATCATTTTGACTCAAAATTTGTGGAGATGTTTCTAACAACAAGATGAAGCCGCACCATTAATTTTTAGCCAAAATTCCATGATTTGACCCTCCAAATATGTAGCTGAACAGAATTGTCTGTTTCAGACAGCATAACATATTTTGGCCATAAGTCAATCACTAGGTAATAGTTTTGTGCGATTCAAATTGGATATGTAAGATACTCAGAGGACCACCTGCATATTAAATTTTTGCCCAAAAGTCGGTGTCAAAAATACGATTTTCAATATTTTGGGCATAACTCAATTAAAATTGGTCAAAACATGACAATGTTTGAACTGTAACATCTTGGTATCATCACGCAATTGTCCATAAAATTTCAGCTCAAAATTTGCCCATTTGGTATGCCAATCACTAAAAATACAATTTACGCAGATGCAAGTAAGGCAAGCAAGCACCAATGACCAAGTCGGCGTTGACAGCTTGGGCTGACATCACTATGACCTCAGCCAATCCGCCGATCAGTCAAAAATGCAAACTGGAGATTAGACAGGAAAAACAGCAACACACAGAAATAAAGATCAATCGCAGCTGATTCACTGAACTTAAGCCCAAAATAGGAAGAAGAGCACCTGAGGGATTATTTTGAGCAAGAAAACACATGGATTTCTAGGGGAACATTCACTTCAAGACTAAATTGGGCTCCAAAACCGAAGATTAAGGTGCTGATCATGATCATCCAACTAAAGGTTGCATTCTTTTGGAGCTTCAATAGAAGATCCGCTGAAAATGAAAAACAGTAGTGACAACTCTTTCCTATCTAGAAGATTGATGCCTTTTGTTTTTCATGCAAAGGATAGACTATTAGTTTGTTTTTTAGAAGCTTGTAAGTACATCCTTTTGGTGATCCAGGAAATTGCCCAGCTCTTTTAACTCAACATAACTTAGAAGAATTCTGCACAATTCTTTTTTGATTATGCATGGTCAATTAATGTTTGTTTGTGGGTATTTATATGTTCTCACCTTGTGGATATTGGTTGAAACAAATGGTTGTAGCTATTAAGTTTTAGCTCTTCCAATTCCTATTAGTCATTTTGGTAAATGAATGATGCAAGTGCTTTATGAGTTAACTAGATTGTAGCTACTAAGTTCTTGAGAAACCTGATTGGATCACCAATCTCACACTATTTACTTGTTCTGCAATCTTTCTTTCCCTTTTCCCCTTATATTTAACAAAAATTATAAAAATAAACAAGGAGTCAGCCCTCTCCGAGGGTTGATTGGGTGAAAACTCGGTCATCCAAGCTTACTGTGGTCTAGAAGCGCAAAGTAACCATAAGGCAGATCAATATTAAGCAGTATTTCAATAAGATGAACAATCTTTGGTCTAAGTACAAATGAAATTAGAAAAGAAGGAAAAGCTCCCTGTCTCTGACTGATATTACATGGATGGCAGAACACATTCTACATGACCAAAAATGTAACCTCTCTTTAAAGATATATCAGATGATTGAGGATCTTGGCTCAAGAAACATTTCCTCTGACAGAACATGATCTAATTAAGCTTACTGTTGGAGTTTGCAACATTGCACGGCTGGAATCTGCTTTAAATCGCACTCTGATTACATGGGCAACATTAGATGGCATTCGCATATTTACTGTTTTAAGTAAGAAATGGACCAAGTTTTAATTAAGGATCTTTACTTGCAAATTCCAATTGAGACTCTAGCACTCTTTCTATGTCTGACAGTAAGTTAATAGCTGTATATTCTCCCAACTATTCATGCCAAATGAGAAATAAAAGACAATAACAGGAACCCAAGATCATTTAGCATTGACATATTTTACAAGGAGATTATTGAGCGTGTATTTCAATAAGATAGGCAGCTTTGGTCCAAGACATAATGAAATAAGAAAAGAAGGAAAAGTTCCCCATTAGGTGGATAGAATGTACACATCCTAGATGCCGGAGAAGTTAATCTCTCAAAAATTATGCCCTTGGCATATCAAGCCCCGCCTAGAAGCATCTTTGATAATGGACAGTGCATTTCCTGAAGCTCAATTTAGAAGCACAATATCAAGTTGACTCGGATCTCCTTCCCTCCTCTCCCCCACAGCAGACTCATAGCCCTAGGATGGGTTTCTAAGTTGAGCTTTTTTAACGTTGTATGTCCAAATTATCTTTAGCATCATTGATCAAATGGTTTTGGCATTCCTCTCAGGAACAGAAATGAATGGTGTCACCAGCTACACCATATCCCACATGGCAATAGAACCCATCATTTTTGCCCTCTCAAAGAGGTGAATATAAAGGAGCACTTTGTTTTCGATATCCTGTCTACTGCAAGATTTCTGAGAAATATCATTTTTTTATATCAAGAATTGAAGGGTCTCTAACTTTCTTTTTATGATATCTTGAACAAAAAGGGTTTGGCCCTTGACAAGGAAGCAGCTATTTTGGGCAAGAGGCCCTGCAAAAGACTTCTAGGACATAAGCATCCATTGGCTATGACAGTCACTAGCACAGTGTAAGTATGAAATGGCATACTCCTAGGAGAGCTACCAACAAGAGGCAAGGGGGCACAAACATTGCCAAATTTTTCTCAACATTTAGAGGTTTGTCAGTTGTGCATGTCAGGAAAGGTACTGGTAGAACTGTAGGAAGTACCCTCCTACAACTCACTCACTCAGACCCTCATGGCCCATGTCATTCACCTGACAACATCACTTGACTTTGTATACGCCCTTTCGTAGTGATCAACAAGGATGTCAGCCATCCTGATCCCGTGTCTGATGCAAAGTAGCTACTTGTCCTTCAATGGGGGCCTCTTGTCTTGGTTCTATTGCCCATTGTTTTTTGCATAAGACCTTCCTTCCACATGATTGATTTGTCAGCTACTGCATAGCTTTGTATATCTAGATTTTATCCATTTGGGTTAGCCCCCCTTTATTAATTTCTATTGCTCCTTAAGTTTGGCTCTAGAGAAAGTTGTGTTCTTTTAAGTTCCTTTTGTACACTTCATTTCTATTACAGCTTCTTATGCATTCTAGTCCCATTAACCTACTTTGGGCATTCATAGACATAAATCTCATTAATTCCTTTATTTTCTCATTCTTGTCAAATTGGGCAAATTATAAGTGGGGCAAGGCCCTCATAGCAACTTGAGACTCCAACTTCAAAAGTGAACATAGAAAACATCAAAGCCTCGGTTTGTGCACACTCCATAATTTTAGCATGAAACATAATACAAATATAGTATAGCCTGACAAAGAAAAAAGAATATCAAAGCAGAGAGTCCAACTACTATGGGATATGCATCCAACACAAAACCCATAATCTCTTCCTTTTCAAATCACATGTAAAGCCCCTTGTAGAATTAAATAGAATGTTAACAAAGGTAAATAGAGTAGTTAGTTTGTAGGTATTAAACTAGGTAAGCAGACATAAAATTGGCTTGATCTTCTAAAATGAGCCAACTATTTTAGGTCAATCATAGCATTAGTGCTCTGAGGTGACTCTATCCCAATATGCCACTTTTTAAATTACAATTGAAAGTAAGAGGTCTCATGCCTATTTTTGCAAGCTATATGCCCACAAACATTGGCATCTTTACGCTTTGCAGAAAATATATGTGTGAGAAAGAATTTTGTAATTTCCAAGAGGTTGAGTACTTGCTCTCTTGTCCTGGATACTTTGGACAATCATCTCAAGTAAATGGAAACATCAAATTCTGTTTTTTTTTTTTTAACTGGAAATGCTTTTAAGGGTAGATGGTGTTTAGAATGCCATTTTTAAGCAGGGAAACTGTTAAAAGTTTTTATTCTAATAATTTTCCTGATTTAGTTTTTCATGTTGTTTCTATCATATCCTACCATTTCCTCATTTCCTGTCACTTCCTTTAGAAGTATGCCCCAAGATTTCACCATTTTCAAACACAAGGCATGACCATTTCCAATATCTCACTTCCAGAGTTTTCAAGTAACCTGCTCAATGATTGGTGCACCGTTGACTTAACACAAACATTATATTAATGGAAGTGGAAAGTTTCCCGACACCCCAAATTGGCCTTTTGCGTAAGGATCTATATCCACAACCAAAATAGTGGTGGAATTAACCACAGTAATATATAAGCCTTACCGTACTGTTACCCAAAAACATATCCCCAATTTTGGGAAACGCATCTTAATGCTGTCTTGAGGATAGGGGATTAGGGAATAAGGGCCAAACATCCCAACTTGTCCTTGAAACTTAGAGGGACTAGGAGATGTCCTTGGGACATCACTGCAGAGCAAGGGCATCCTAGAAACATTTGCCAGCATTTTTGAGACAAAAATGGACACCAGAGCATTCTCAAAATGGCTCAAGCAACACTTTAAGCATTCTTTAACCAATATGAGGATGCCTAGGTGTCACCTAAGTGCCAAACATGGATTCAACACTTAACACACACTTATTATGCTATCTATTTCTAATGAATAGTGCAATGTAACCTTCTACTATTTTGTTAATGCCATCCATATTTCCAAGTAGAAACTGCAAATAGTTAGTAATTTTTTTGTTAATGTCATCCATAATCCCAAGCAAAGCTGCAAATAGTTAGTAAATTGTTAGAATTTATAATCATACACGCACTTTACCTCAGGTTCTCTTTTGATACATCCCTAAACATGTCACCACAGGTGTTAAGTAATTATTCTCAAAAGTTCACTTATCATCATAGTCACCAAGAGACAAGTATTGGTACAGGTACAGGAGATGGGATAGGGGGCATCAATTTTGAAACAACGGGTACATGGTTACTTGGAAACACAAATGATAAATAAAATTTAAAAATAATCAAGATACAAAATGCATAAATATTATTACTTGATTGCAAAGCAGGGAACAAATGCAAGTGTGAGCAAGAAGCGAGTGCATGTTGGGAGCGAGTGCAAGCAGGAAACAAGCCTTACATTTAGACTTCTTACTCCAGATCTTTGAATAAATTCAAAAAATGAAGGATTTTCATAAAGGAAAGTAATATGGAATCCCCAAGTGAAAGTAAGGATGCCCCAATTGGTGACAAAAGGAACAATGAGTCTATCGGAATCCCTATCTAAACAGTAGGAGATACACCAGAAGTGATTAACAAGGATAAGATGATCAAGCATGATATGGTGGTTCTTAAACACAGAGAACAAATATACAAGTTTAAAGGATACTCCCAGGTTTTCTAGAATTCAAAAGTGGATTGAATGGAAGTGGTGATTGAGTAAAATTATTCCATGACATTCCTTCCAAAAGGACTTTTTTTTTATCATCATATTTTCCAGTTCGAAAGTTGGGGATAAAATAATGGGTGGTGGCCCATGGTTAGGAGGAAAGATGGCTTGTATTTAAGACCATGGAGTGAGAATTATTTTTTTGGATAAAAACACTATTAAAAGACTTCTAACATGGGTTAAGGCTTTTTGGACTTCCATATCAGCTTATCAATAAGGAGGTTTTGAATAACATTATTCAATGGCATTCCTCCCAGAAGGATTTATTTTCTCATCATATTTTCCAGTTCCAAAGTCAAGGAATAAAATAATGGGTACTAGCCCATGGTTAGGAGGAAAGATGGCTTGTATTTATGACCATGAAGCAAGAAATTTTCTGTGGAGACAAACACTATTAAAAGACTTCCACTGTGGGTTATGGCTTTTTGGACTTCCATATCAGCTTATCAATAAGGAGGTTTTGAAGAACATTGCTAATACTAGAGGGAAGTTCATCCATGAGGGTCCAACTGTTGAGGAGCGAAAGCATGTTGTGGATACCTATATATGTGTTACCATGGATATTTCAAAAGCTTTGCCAAAATCCACCACGATTAAATATGAATCAAGGGAATAGGATCAACAAGTAAATTATAAAAACATTGCATTCTAATATTGCAAATGTTTTGACACTTGACACATGACGAGTGATTGCAAATTGAAAACGATTGAGGAAGAGATGGAAATTTTTAGTCATGGGACAAACTTCAAGATGAAGCAAGGAGTTTATATGTAGTAGAAGCTTGGCTTAGATCAAGGATTTTCCACTCCCAAAAAAGTAGCCAAGAATGCCTCAAACTACAACAAAGACCTTGACAGTTTTTGGAGCACATAATAGACTAAACTAAGAAGGATGCAAGGGATAAGTAATTACAATGTGCAAGTTCAAATTCAAAAGGAATTAAAAGTGCAAAGGAAGGAGACAGATTTTAAACCCAATAAGGTGGAAGAGGTCAAGTTTAATCAAGGTAAATCATCTCTATTTTTCTCTAGTAAAAGAAATCATCTTCTTGCAAAAATGAGTATAGATATTATTCCTTGCAATTTAGGGTTTCAAGGATAGCACAATAAAAAAAGTTGTATAAAAGATATCCATTGCAATTTAGGGTTCCTAGGGCAGCATGAGAAAATAAGTACTATGGACTCTGGAAAATGGCCATTGCACTTTATGGTTTCTATGGCAACATAAAGAAGAAAGTGTTTTTGAGGTTCTCCCTTGCACTTCAAGTTCTCTAAGGCAGCATAAACCAATACATGACAAGTCACATTATGAATAGTCTAGAAAAATGGAAGAAACTAATGAAGATTAAAGCATTTGTGGGAATGGAAAAGGGAGAGGAAGACCCTCAAAACAAGAACAAAGAGAAAAAGAAACTCAAAGGGATATTGATTTGGGAAACCAAAAAACAATATCATAAGCATTAACAAAAAACGGGGCTAAGCCCATAAATAAGAATAAAAAGTGATGATGAAGATAGTATCTTGGAATATTAGGGGTATGAATAAAACCCCTAAAAAAAGTTATCAAGAAATAAATAGTTCTTATAGTCTTGAATTTATTTTAATAAGCGAAACAAAAAAATATGTCATAAGGAATATTATGATACATTCAAAAAAAAATTGGAAGATGGAGGATTGTCTATCACTTTCTACTATCGGAGCTTTTGAAGGTATTGCAACAAAATGGGACAATTGCAAATAGGACAGACAATTGCTAGAAACAAGAAATAATTGGGTCGTTGGCCTTTTTTTTGCAGGAAAGAGGAAAATATCACAATTGGAGTTGTTAATGTGTATGCTCCAACTACAATTACTCTTCATGAAAGATGTTGGAAGGACAATTGCAACAAAATGGGACAATTACAAATAGGACAGACAATTGCTAGAAACAAGAAAAAATTGGGTCGTTGGCCTTTTTTTTGCGGGAAAGAGGAAAATATCACAGTTGGAGTTATTAATGTGTATGCTCCAACTACAATTACTCTTCATGAAAGATGTTGGAAGGACCTAAATTTATTTATGTCAAGTTCAATGATGATTCATAATTGTGATCTATAGTTTATTGGGAGGGTCTTCAACACAACTATATCTCCTTTAAAAAAGAAGACCAATACTCTTGGATGGTCTAGATCAATCAAGGATTTCATTTTCTTTGTCAACTCAAATGGCCTTTGGGATGTTATTTCTTTAAGCTTTCAATGTTTATGCGATAACTAACATTTTTGGCAAATTCATATAACAGAAAAATTGGGCATGATTTTAATGTCTAATGCATGGTTGCAAACAGAGTATACAATCTCTTCAAACATTTTATTGCAAACAAGATCAGATGAAAAAGCAAATCTCTTGAGATGTGATCTACTTAATATGGTCATTCAAAGCCATTCCCATTTCAAACTATATAGCAACAAGACTTTGATTCCTTCAAAAGGTTTATGTTATGGTGCGATGAATCAAGGTGTGAAGGGTCATATATGTACAAGATTATTCAAAAGATGAAATATGTATACAGGTAAAACAAGATTTGGAATGTCAAATCATTTGGAAACATACTTAAAATAAATGAAAAAATTGAACCCAAGCTCAACAATTTACAAGTGATTGCAGAAACCAACGAAAGCAACCAAAATACTTATGTGCAAGAAAAACAATTACTTTCCATTTATCATAATGTATTAAAAAAGGAAGCATTATATTAGGCCCAAAAATCTAAGAAAAGATGGATTAAGAAATGGGATAGAAATACTCAATTTTTCATGCCACTACCAGAGTACATTTTTATTTTTATTGGATCAATAATATTTCAATTTCAAGAAAGAAGTATTGAGGAAGAAGAAGATATTCCAAAGAAAGCAGTTAATAATTTCAAAGATATTCTATGAGAAGTTGGGCAAGATAAGGAGGCTCAAGGTCAGATTTTGCCAAAAAGTCCATCAATTATCACACAAAGACAAAATGAAAGCTCTATGGAGGATTTAAAATAGGCAATTTTATCTTCCCACACAAATAAGGCACCTGGCCCTAATGGATTTCTTGCAATTTTCTTTCAAAAGCTTTGGGATTTGTTGAAAAGCGATATGTTGGCTGCAAATGAAGAGGCTGTGAAAAGGACTATATTATGTGAAATCTATGCCACATTTAATCCAGTGATTCCCACAAAAGGTGAGACAAAATATTTTGACAATTTTCATCCTATAAGCTTTTGAAATATGATTAATAAGACAATTTCAAAAATTATGGCAAATAGATTGAAAACCTTTCTAAATAGTTTTATCTCTGAAGAATAAGATGGTTATATTCATGGTAAACAATTCCTTACTGTTATAATCATTGCACAAGAGGCCATCCATTCTCTTCATTCCATGAAAACACCAGGTATGCCTATAAAATTAAACACAAACAAAGCATAAGATAGGGTTTCTTGGAGTTTTCTACATGATATTCTCAAAAAATTTGATTTTGATCAAGGTCAGTGTGAATGGATTAGATGTTGTTATAGCACTCCAAAGTATTCTATTTTGATCAATGGATCCCCAGTTGGATACTTTAAATATCTCATGGACTCCGCCAAGGTGACCCACTATCTCCTTGTCTTTTTATTATTCTTGTTGTGGCATTAGGGAGAACTTTCTCAAAGGCAAAAATTGAAGTCAAAATCAAAGGCATATAGGTAGAGCAACAAATGATCCCTTTGGATCTCATCTCCAATTTGTTGATGATACTTTTCTTTTGGGTCATCCCTCAATAAGCGAGGCAATGGAATTTAAATCAATAACATCATGCTATGAAAAAGGCTATTAGACTATTAATGCTGCAAAATCCAAGATCTTTTTTCATTAACACTGCCCTAGATTTACGACGGATTATTATGGATATTTTAGGGTTTAAATTTGGATAAATGCCATCAACACATCTACGTAATCCTTTGTCTAATAAAGGAAATAAAAGGAGCTTTGAAACTCCATCTTGGATAGAATGAAATCTTGTTTTGTAGGTTGGAAAGGTAAGTTTTTTGACCTTGGTTGGAATGCTACAACTCATAAATACTACATTGCTATCTAAATCTACATATACGATGTCAATTTCAAGATTTTCACTGCAACTCGTAAACACTAATCTAAATCTGCATATATGATGTCCATTTTAAGATTTCCAATAGGTATAGCATTTAATTTCAAAGAGATTTTATTTGGAACAGATGTGAGAAAAACTTTAGGTTTCCTCCTTGTAAGTGGGGACAGGTTTTCAAAGGAAAGAATATTAGAGGGGCAGGCTTGTGAAATTGGAGAATTATGAGTTTGGCATTATAGGTAAAACTTGGTTGGAGATTATTCAAAGATCAAGAAGAGATTCGGGCAAAAATGCAACTTCACAAATATATAGGTTCTCTTAATATAATAAAATTGTTAAGGAAAAGAACCCTACCTTGGGGCTCAACAATATGGAACTTCATCAAGGTGTTTACAATTGATCAAGAAACGTATTAGGTGATCAATTAATGAGGGGAATTTGGATTTGGCATTTTTTTGGTTTGATGCTTGGTTGAAGCCTTATCCTCTTACTTTTAATCCAAAATGGCAACCACTTGCTCGGGCCTATTTAGCTCGTAGAGGTTCAAAGGTCAACAATTATATTTATGAGGAGCTACAATTCCATATCATAGATTTCCATCAGCAACTAGTTTATGAAGAGGACCTCAAGCAAATACCAAATGAGCTTCAAAAGATGCTTCAAGAGTTCTATTTGCCCATTTTTACATGGAAGGATGCTTGGCTTGGAATCTATCAAAGGAAAGTGGATACATGGTCAAGTTAGGATATAAGAATTTGAAGCAATCAGAATTTCCTACAACTAACGATTTCCCTTGAAAGTATGCTTGCTCACTTTAGGCCCTCCCTAAGGCTTTGACATTTCTTTGGTTAGCAATCCAAAGCAAAATCTTACAGCTTAGGTATACCTTGTGTAAGAAGGATCTAGAAACATCAAATCATTTACTTTATTGTCCCTTTGATTACACCACTTAAGGCTACATTTTCATAAATATGAGAAGATGAGAATTTACAAAGAAGAGGATATCATGGACCTTTTAGGTATACCTTGTGTAAGAAGGATCTAGAAACATCAAATCATTTACTTCATTGTCCCTTTGATTACACCACTTAAGGCTACATTTTCATAAATATGAGAATACATTGGGTAGCTCCATCAACACTAAAAGAATTGATGATGTTGGATTAACTATTTCAAAGCTATAGCATTATGCATTATGTGGAGGATTTGTCCTACAATTATTTGTTGGAGTCTATGGACTGAAAGGAATAACAAAATTTTTAAAAATAGATCTCAGAAGCATACCCAAGTTTGGAATTGTATTATGACCTCCTGTAGAATGTTTACAGGCATGGTGCTCGTCATGGAAAGTTTCTACTGTGGAAAAAGAGGTGCTAGCCTCTTGGTTATAGGAATTGAATATACATGCAAAGGGTCATCTGTTATAAGGTAACTCAAAAGATCTCTGTCTATTTATGGTAAAATAGAAATGTCCAAAAATTGAGTTCATTAAAATTCATTTTTATGGTGCTTCCAAAGGCTGGAAAGCTAACAAAGGTGGCATTTTTTGGAATAATGAGGGCAAAATTCTACTCACTAAAAATCATATGGAACTTCAACTAACAACTATGTAAAGGCCAGGGCACTTCTTACAAGATCAAGATTGCCATTGAAAAAATGATGGAGATACATTTTAATTGAGGGGGATTGAATCAAAAACATTATTATTTTTTATTTCCATCAACAACTGTTAGAAGCAAAATCTTGGAAATGTCAACATATCTATAGAGAAGGAAACATAGTCGTAGATAGATTAGCCAATCTTGACATAGTCGTAGACAGATTAGCCAATCTTGGTGTTGATCTTAGTCTTGGCAAAATTCAAATATTAAGAGGCAACTGGCTAAAGGAGATCCTATCTCTTAATGAAAATGATATGAAATAATGAACGGCGAAAACATGGCAATTTTAGGAAGATGAAGGATATTTTTATTAGAAAGGCAAACTGTATAGAATCTAATTGACCTAACAACAAATGTAATGTCTTGTTATCTTGATAGCAATGGCCTCCAACATAAGCCACACATAGCTTATTAAAAAAAATGCATAAAAAATTTAAGTAATATACATGAGTAGAAAGTAAACTCATTATTTAAAAAATAATTATGAAACTCGACAAGTTTTTGAAAAACTCACCAAGTCCGAGTGTGTGTTGCTCGAAACAATTTTTTTTAACCAACTTGATGAGTTTTCTTTTTATCCGTAGAGTTTTTTTTATTACTTGCCAAAAAACTCGCACTCGATGGATTCGCAAGATTTTTCAAGTCTAAAAAAATAACTTCGTTGTGTCTAAAAACGTCCAACAAACGAAGAAAAAAAATTATGTTTTGGCTCATTTTTGTTGTTTTCAATGATAGAGAGACCTGAGAAGGTGAAGGCAGCCACAAAAAAACACACATTTGCATCCTCAAACACAAATTTTTCCTAGATTTCAAGAATCTAACAACCACCTAGCACTTGGAGTTGAGGCAAAAAACGAAGTTTCAATTGTCAATGCTTAAACCCTAAGGGCTTTTATTTTGTTTTGAGTTTCTAATTACTTGATGATTGTCTCCTTGCGCAGCCACATCGAAAGAAAATGACTAGGAAGAGAAACCCAGCTTGGAAGTACACGAGGGAACGTGTGAAGAAGACAAGAACTTTACTACAACTATTGTAACACCGAAACTTTTGGAGGCATAAACCGCCTCAAATACCACTTGGTGAGGATAGTTGGCCATGATGTCATGCTATGTAAACAGGTGGAGGTTGAAGTTACAAGTGAATGCAATGACCTTCTAAAAAATTATGATAAGAAGAAATAGCTAAGGAAAAGAACAAACCAAGCACTGGCTACTACTCCTCAACCTCCTACAAAGAGTAGCACCTTTGGCTTTGGCACTTTCCAGCAGTGTTGTACGTCAAGTCCATTAGTGGCAAACTCAAGGAGTGGGACTAAAACATCCTTTTTTGTGTAATGTTCCACTCTAAACCCTCACTCGAGGGCATGACTACGTGGAACTAGGAGACGCATAAGACTACAAAGAGGACTTGTGCAAGCTTTTGATATTTTTCTGACAATCCCTTCAATGTCGCAAGGTCTCCATATTGGCAAGTAATGGTAGATGCCCTCACCATTTGTGGCCCAAGATTTAAGGCACCCACTTATGATGATTTTCGAGGCCCTTTCCTTTAGGAAACCATGGATGATAACCAATATTTGGTTGAAGAACAGCACAAAATATGGAGAAAAAAGAGTTGCACAATCATGTTCGATGGGTGGACCAATGGAAAGAATTGGTCACTGATCACTTTTTTGGTTGCTTATACAAGAGGAGTAGTGTTCCTCAAGTAAATGGATGCATTGGCACAAATTAAGAGTGTAGAAATGTTTGTCAAGTTGTTGGAGGAGGTTGTGTTAGAGGTAGGAGAGAAGAATATTGTCCAAGTTATCGCGGACGATGCAGCAACATATGTGGCTACAAGAAGGATTTTGAAGGAGGTAGTCCCAATAATTTTTTGGACACCATGTGTAGCCCATTGTCTTGATTTGCTTCTCAAAGACATTGGAAAATTACCTTGGGTGTCCGAGGTTGTAAATAAGGCCAAATGTATTACAAAATTCATTTACAACTAGAGAACCTTGCCAATCTCGAAGCTAGCTTAGAGATGCAAAGTGTAATTCACTATTTTCTCGTGATAGCAACCTCCTCTAGAAAAGATACTATAGCATCACTTAGGCAAAAGGGGCTAGCAGTTGGGCACTTGAAGTTGACAAGGATGTTGGAATAAGACAATACCATGTCAGCCCACCAAAAAAGTATATTTTATTATGTTAACTACGTTTTTATGTTGTGTGTATTTTCTCATTGCCTTTGGCCCACATTTGATGTCTTTGCAAGTCAAGTTTCTCCCATTGTTGGGTAGCCTACATTCAAAAGCATATAGCACAATGTATGTGCCATGTTGGCACCTTCAAACTCTCCTATGTGTAGAGTACATATGGCCACACTGTACATGTCTTTTGGAGATGCCTTGACATATTCTTTGTATGACACAAACTTTTGTTCAATGATAGATTCCAACTTGCAAAAATGTAAAATCTTTAAATTCAACTTATCACAATTAAAATCTTTGAGTGTAAAAGGAGAATACCATTTAGCTTCTAAGCCACCTCTCAATACTATTTATTTTACACCCATTCACAATCAATTAAGACTGCATAAGCATAGACTACATTAACATTAAAAGCATACTTGGTAGGGCTTGGGAAATGAAGACAATGGTTGGGTTAGGTCCAATAGTTGTAATGGTAGTTGAGATAGTGGGACATATTCTTTGAACAATTTAGAACCATCACTCGAAAACAAAAAGGTTACAAACCAAGTGAAGAGGTATGTTAGTTATACACATTAGCATAACTTATTGTATAAGTCCTCTTCATCTCATACCATTTAAATGTATAGAAAGCCCTCCAAGCAATAGGTGTAATGTGACCACATGCCACTCTAACCATATGTAAGTTTTTGGGTGTTAACATGGTACCTATGTGGTGTTGTGTACTCTTAAATGTAAAATACAGCACAACTGAAGGATGTATATGCCAAGAAAGGGTGCAACCATATTTTATACTCAATATTATGTCTTTAAAAAAATCTAGTTGACAAGATATGTAACATGGTTCAACAATAATAAATTAACAATGCAGTATAGCAAAATATTGTACATGCTATGCATACATTTTTATGAGCTTAAACATCATCATCTTGTCTTCCAGATTATGTTAACTTCGGGCATGCAACTAATACCTTTACAACCTTCCCCTAGAACATATCTCGCTAATTGCGATGCTTCCATAATTGCAAGATGTTGATCTCCCAATATAAAATCCCTATTTTATAACTATCATTCAACCAAAGTTTAATAGCATTTATACACAAAGCTTTGCCAAATCTGGAAGTTCATTCAAAGTACAAGTCTTCATATCATCGTTTAACATATCAAACAACTACTTTCTAGAGAAGAGAGACAAGTAGTTGGGTACCCTAACTTTGCACACTTGTGAAGACAAGGTACCTATTTTATAACTATCATTCAACCAAAGGCTAATAGCATTTATACACAAAGTTTTGCCAAATCTGAAAGTTCGTTCAAGGTACAAGTCTTCATATCATTATTTAACATATCAAACAACTACTTTCTAGGGAAGAGGGCCAAGTAGGTGGGTACCCTAACTTTGCACGCTTGTGAAGACAAGGTGGTGTTGCCCTAACTAATAAAAATTTATGGTAGCATGTTAATTGTGTTGTTATATTATATATTTTGTCTTGCAATTGAACCACAATAGATTTCTGACCAATTTAATTATCTCAAAGGTATCAACAATGAGTATAAAATATGGCTGCCCCTGTTCTTGGTATGTATAACCCTAAGAGTTGTGAACTTTGTATGATAAATAGTACAAACACTATGTAGATACCGTATCTCAAAAACTTGCACTTAAAATAACATGTATTCATGTCACACTTACTTTTTTAAGGTTTCTTAACATATGTACTGTATGATACAAAAAAATAAATTCTTACAATTGCATACAACCATGTGCATATATTTTCAGTTTGTAACTTTTTCTTTTCTAAATCATTATTGAAAATGTAAAAAAACAAATAAATAAATGCAATTATTCATCTTATTCAACTATTATTGCAACTTTTGGTCCTTTATCAACCTCAATCCTTTATATTCCTAAAATTTTAAGGAAACTAGGTTTAAATCTTACCAAGCACAATACATGTATAAATATCAAGTTATTATAATATCACTATACAGTCATAATGTAATATAAAGAAACCGTTTCAATCCCATATAATCAAAAAAGATATATCCCGGAAAACTCGAGAAAATTCCAACTTGTCAGTTGGGACAAAGTATGCCAGCCCAAGGACCAGGGGGGACTTGGTATGAGAAGATCAGCAAACATAAATATTGCCTTACTGGCAAAACAGGCCTGGAAGTTGTTCACCAACTATAAAGCAGATTGGGTCACTATCGTCCAAAGCAAATATCTCAAAAACTTACCCCTAATGGACAACAACATCCCTACCAATGGATCAGCCTTCTAGCGGGGCGTAATCCAAGCGAAACCTCTTATCATGAGAGGGACACGATGGCAGCTAGGCACAGGCGCATCTATTAAATTTTGGGAAGAAACGTGGTTGAAAGACAAACCCCTCAAGGATCTGCCTGAGGTGTCCAGACTTAGACCAAGTCTCGCAAGGAGATGGGGAAGCAAAGTGGCGAACTACATGGATAGAGGCAAATGGAAGATTCCCCCAGAAGACAACGAGCACCTCTTGCGGGCAAGCAAGATTCTGACCAAGATGCTTAGAACCACCATTATCCCTACCATAGTCTCTCCATATTACCCAGTCTGGGTGGGAACTGACAGTGGGGATTTCACAGTCAAGTCTGCCCACTCCATGTTAGTCAAATCCCGGGTTCCCACTATTCCGTTCAAGTTAGCTTGGGTTAAGCGTCTTGTCCCAAAAAATTGGGTTCTTTGCCTGGACAGCCATTCAAAACAAGGTCCTCACCATTGATAATCTTATGAAAAGAGGGATCCCTGTCCCCAACAGATGCCACCTCTGCCTGTCCAACTGGGAATCCGTTAACCACCTCCTTTTAGAGTGTGAGTTCACTAGGGACGGCTTAGATCACATGTTCACCACCTTTCAAATCCATTGGGCCCACCCCAACTCCCTCCTGGACATGTTCATCCAATGGCCTGCTCCCTTCAAAAATACCAAAGTAGCTTTCCTTTGGAAAATTTGCCTCCACCACTTCATTTGGCAAGTTTGGCTCGAACACAATCGTAGGGTCTTCTCAACCACCTTTTACAACTCCACCTCCATAGCCATTAAAGCCATTTCATACGCTTCTGAAAACTCCCATCTTCTCCCGTGGCCCAGATCCCCCTTAAGCAAGAGTGAGGCTGACATCATTAAGTCTCTCAACATCCCCCTTCCCACCTTATTCCCCCCCTCGACCCATCCCAGGAATAAAGCTAGCTGGATCCCCCCTCCTGAGGGATGGGTAAAGTTGAACTTCGATGGCGCATCAAAAGGGAATCCCGGTCTGGTCGGGGCAGGGAGAGTGATCAGGGATCACAGAGGAAATATGGTTATGGCTTTTGCAGTGAATCTTCATCATCAAACCAACAATATGGCCGAGGCGTGGGCCCTGTGGCGAAGTCTTCACCTCATCAAGGGGTCATGTGTCAAGATCCATGTTGAAGGGGACTCTCTTAATATCATTGGTTACCTAATCTCCAACAAAGCCCCTCCGTGGAATATCAAATCCCTTATCCAATAAAGCAAGAAGTTGTTAAATCAACATTGCCAGGTGGAAGCCAGTCACACATACAGGGAAGCCAATTGGCTTGCCGACAGATTGGCCAACATGGGCTTAGGGCAAACACCCATCACCGTGTGGCACGACTCATTCCCGCCAGATGTCCTCGAATTTGCGGCGTCGAATAGTCACGGCAGGTACTCCAAATCCATCCATGCTAACCAATGATTTATTTTTTCAATATTGTGCAGGATCTGCTTCGGGCGTCCCATTGTCCGAGAGTCTTGCGATGTGTGCTCCAGCACCCCGTGGTGATTGGCTGCTCCGTCGTAATCCATCAAAGTCATCATGCAAAGTCAAAATGCGAGTTTCCATCCGCGGTGTCCCAGCGCTCTCTGCCAGCTCCCTTTGCCACGTTTCCAGCCGCACCTCCTTTCCCTTCCACGCCCCTACCCACGTCTGCAGACCTTGCCCAAGTAATCACCTTCGCCCGTGCGGATATGGTCCCTAGGCTTCCCCTCAATCCTCGCCATCCTCGTCTTGGCATCCCCCCGTCCACCTGTCACCCATCCGCGAGGCTCGGCATGAGCTACTCGCCTCCCCCGATCTATTTAATTCCCCACTCTAGCCTAGTCCGCGACATTCCCCTTTGTAAGTGTGTTCTGTGGGCCTCCTCCATCACCTCTCTTCCTGTCCCCACCACCGCCACCATGGCCTACCTTGAACCGAGCTCTCTCCATATGGACACCCTGGCGTCTGCTTACCTGCAAGGCGCCCAACTCACCACCCTGTTATCGAAATTCCGTGGAGCTGAGGAAGACATCACTAAGGACTTTGTTCATACATGGTCGAACGGCCATGTCTGCGTTAGGAACCTGCGCTTTAAGGTCACTCCGGAGCTAATTGGCAAGATTGCAGAACTGCCGGACGGTGGGCGTCTTGTCCGCCGTGACAAACACTGCTGGGAACCTGAATTGGAAGGTTTCCCCAACTACCGGAACTTCTTGTGGGATGGCCATGCCCTGGACCGTCAATCCCTTCCTCCCTCGTTCCCCACTGTTGTCATTCCCCTCATTCAGTACTTGGCCTGCGATGATCCCAACAAGCCTATGGCCAACTTCCACCTTGCCCTTGTCAACCATGTCCAGGGATACAAACCCATGAACATTCCTGGGTTCCTTTATCGATCCATGCGTCTCTCTGTAGTCGCTGCTCGCAAGAAAAGTGCCCCCTTGCCCACCAGGGGTTGTTCGTTGTTATTTACTATCACGTTCTGGCTAATCCCCTCATTACGGCTACCCCCTCGCAATCCTCCCCCCCTTCTCCCAACCCCCCCAAAGCCCTGCTCACTCTATGTCTACTGAGCTTATGGCCAGCGATGGAGTTCCCAGCACCCCGGCCTCCGGGAAAGGTGTTGTTGCAGCTTCCCCGTCCATATCATCCCCTTCCCCTTCCAAACCCATCCTCTCCCCTCCCACACCCACTCCTTCCCCATCCAAACCAACCCCTTCCCCATCCAAACCCATCCCATCCCCATCCAAACCCACCCCTCCCGCTAGCAAGAAGCCTTCTTTGGGAAAACGTAAAGCTAAAATTGAAGAAGCGGCCACCCCTGTTCGCAGGTCGTCCAAGGCCAAGAAGCCCAAAACGGAATCCAGTCTGAATTCTTCTCTGGAGATTGAAGACCTCAGCGGGGACTCGGCCCCCACATCTGACATCTCCAACCGTCTCACCCGGATGTTTCTCCGGAGCTTCATCATCGCTTTCGAAAGCGCAAGCGCCGCCCTGAAGCACGCCCTCCAGCAGTGTGCTGACCAAGCTGAAGAGGATATCACGGAGGTCGACCCTTGATCTGCTCTGGGTCTGTCTGTTTTTTTTTAGAGGTTTTATGGGGTTTATTGCTGCAATTTTCGGTTGGGTCTTCCTATGTCAGCCCCTGCAAGGGCCCTAGCGATTATCTATGGGTTATTTTTGTTTAGTTTCAGCAGCCCCTACGTGGGCAAGCACCACCTGTTTACCGACATTTATATCCCTTGCGAGGGAATTTTGGCAATAGTATCCCTTGCGCTGGATTGGTTAGAATGGTGTAGACTGATCCCTACTGATCCCTCATGACAGAGGATTATGCAACATGAACGCACTTCAACTTGATTAAGTTTTTGTATATCTGGGGTTGGGACCCAGTTAAAACCCTCGGAAACAAAACTCCAACTTACCAAAAAAAAATATATATCCCTTGCTAACTATTGACCTCTTCCCTCTAGATTTTGACAATTTAAAACAATGATTACATATCATTTATGAAAGTTGAAAATACTTTAAAAAAAAATAAATCCAATCTTAGTATAACTTTTTACGCTGAATTTTTACACTGTCTATATATAACTTATCAAAGTTGAAAATACTAAAAAAAAATAATTAAATCCATAGTATCAACTTTTTTTTCCTTAAATTTTTACAATGTTTATATATAACTTATAAAAGTTGAAAAATTTTTTTCCTTAAATTTTTACAATGTTTATATATAGCTTATAAAACTTGAAATGGGTCAAACAGGAAAAAAAAATTAATTTAATTCTTTCCGACTACCATCCTAACTTGTGAACCTCTGTTTAACTATAAATCCCATCCCTTACCCAGGTGTTGTAGGTGAGTTGGAGAGGAGAAGGCAATCCTCCAAGGGAGGTCCCAGGTTCAAATATCCACCCTACCAAAAAGCTGAATTGGGTATCCAAAATCCAATTGATAATGTTGGTGCGGACAGGGTCGGGTGGGAATCCCGGGTGACTTTGACGGTGTAAAACCCCTATTCGTGGTCTCTCAGACCAAGGCGGCTCCGCAAAGGGTTTTTCGCTTAAAAAAAAAATCCCATCCCTTTAAATTTTGACAATCTAAAACAATAATTACCAGACATTTTCTACCTCTATTTAAATAGTAAAGGGAAAAAAACTGCATATTTTGTGTATATTATTTTTTTTTATAAAATTGTGCATATAAAAAAAAATTAAAAATTAAAATAATTTTAAATATTTAATAAATTATAATTATATAAAACCATTGTCATAAAAAAAATGTTGTTTGCCTATCTATCCATTATAAGTATAGTGTAACCTTCGATTTTTTTTCTAATCTTACCCTGAAACTCACTCAAATTACACCAAAGTACCGCGGCCTCCGATTCACAAGTTTTGATTTACCGGAATCATAGTGTAACCTTCGATGTCTTTCTAATATTAACCTGAAACTCACTCAAATTACACCAAAGTACCGCGGCCTCCGATTCACAAGATTTGATTTACCGGAATCACGGCTCAAGCATGAAACAAAAATATTTAAACATAACTCTCCTCAAACATTTACCCGTAGTGCATACCAATTGTACGAATCAAAAATATTTAAATATTTTACTCTACTCAAAAATATTTAAATATCATTACTCTACTCGAACTTCAAACCCAACTCTACTAATCATATAATATTTACCCATAATCAAAATCGCCTCCGATCGTGACGTCACTGCAGTTAAACATCGACCAACACGAGGCATCCGCAACACCGGCCTCGTCACCGATCCACCTGACGTCGGGTCCTGCGTCGGAGAAGATGACAGCCCCCGGCTGCAGCTGGCGAACCACACTAAACCACGTGTCAAAATAATACTCCATCGACTTGGCGTCCTTCCCCTTGGCCCCGTCCAACCACACCTCCTGTGCGGGCCCATAGCTGTCACAACCCGCACACTCGTTAACAAGAGGTCACGGGATCAAATCCCGAATCCTGCATATAACAAATAAATAAACAGACAAATCAAAGCCTCCAGAGGTCACGGGGTCGAATCCCCCTTTCCTTACTTGGTGAGTAGCTCCCGCAGCTGAGCGAGATAATACTCGTTGTAGCCCACGGTCTGGCCGTAGCGGGACTCGTGGCGGTCCCATGGTGAGAGGTAGAGCCCCAGGCCGAGGCCGGCCTCCTTGGCGGCGGCCGCCACGTCGGCGAGCACGTCACCCGTTCCGTTCCGCCAGGGGCTGCTCTTGACAGAATAGTTGGTGTAGGCTGAGGGCCAGAGGCAGAATCCGTCGTGGTGCTTAGCTGTAAGGACGACGCGGGCGAAACCTGCATCCTTAGCCACGCGGACCCATTGGCTGGCGTCCAGGGCGGCGGGGGCGAAGAGCGAGGGGTCCGCGTGGCCGGTGCCCCATTCGGAGTCCGTGAAGGTGTTCATGCCGAAGTGGAGGAACATCGCCATGCCGCCGGACTGCCATGTGACCTGCGGCGCCGAGGGCAGGGGCAGAACCGGCAGAGGAGGGGGAGTGAGATCTGCGGATATTTTTTGAAAGTATAACGATAAAATCAGGGGAAAAAGTTTTGAGAGGGCAGAGATGGCCATCTCCACTGTCGGCCCTCCGCCCTGGGTGTATTGTAATCGGTAGGAATGGGATTAATGGGCGGAAGAAAGTGCTTAATGATTGGAATAATGATTAAGAGTTGACTAGAATAGTTGGTAGTGATTGGTTGTTTAAGGTGAGTTAGTTTTTGGTAGTGATTGAATATTATTAAATGGAGGAGGTTCTTATGGCTATGGAGTGTTTGGAAATGGGATTTGTTCAATAGTTTAAATTTTTTTATTCCTCATTTTTCAATGAGGAAAATATGGAGTGTTTGGAAATGGGATTTGTTTAATTGTTTAAATTTTTCATTTTTCAATGAGGTAAATTTAAATCTTAATAATTATAATAATATTTTATATAATTATTAAGAATTGTTTTAATTATATGTATATATTAATTTATTTTTAATTTGATTAGTGTGAATATTTTATTAATAATGGGTTGAGTATTTATTTTTTTAAATACTTCTTATACACATTCACCACGGGAATTGAATTCGGGTCACATCACCAATAATGCAAGTGGTGTCCTATCTCCAAAGGAACCTTTTGGACTGATCCAAAGGGACCTTTTCACCAAAACTGCTCCATTACTCTCATTCTTATCTTCAACTAGAGAATAGATTGATTACTACTCCAAAATATAACTTGATATAGATGTCACAAAGCCTCAAATTTTTTCTAGCTCAGCTACGAGTTTGCTCTCACCAGCTGTGTATTGAGATAGATCGTCACCTCCTTAGACATCAACATACTTGCAGATTGTGCAGTCTTGATGTGGAATCCGAGGAGCATTTTATTTTTACCTATCGTGTCTACTACGAGATATGAGGTAGATATTATTGTTTATTCAAAGACACCAATACACTAAAATTTTGGATTAATTGTGAAGATCAGAGATGCATTGCCCTTTTTCATCCGGGAATTATTCAATCCGAAAATTATTCAATCTTAAGAAAGAACTACTTAGCAACAGTTTGCAGAAGATAACAGGATCCTGATTTATCACTTCATTCTTCCAGCCTCCAAAGGTCACGACCAGGAAGCACCAGGGTGATCACAAAGATACAACAATATTGAAGAACACAAGCTTATATTGAGAGGGGGGGGTGAACAGTATAAGACCTCTTTTTACTTTTTCCTTTATACTTCAAAACAGTAAAGCAATATACCCAAAGCAATATCAAAACAATGCACAATATCATCCACAAAGTGACACCAATTTTAACGTGGTTCACCCAAAATGGTCGGGCTACGTCCACAAAACTTTTCTCTAAAAGTTATCTCAAAGTTCTTTGGGAATCCTTCCCAATTACAATGTTTATGAGCCTCTGCTCAAAGGAGATACCTTCCCCTCTGCTCTGGAAATGATCCCTCAGAAGATCAACTGCCTCTACCTCTTCCAACACGTGGAACTCCTTTCCACCGAAGACCTCATGTCCTCAATGCTTAGCCTAAGAAACCTCTCGCCTTCTATGATCACGTCCACGACAGCTCGAAGAACTCTGTACCAAACATAGTCGATCGGTCTAGTACAAGTCTTCCTCTTTCGTCGGATCTGTCCAACGCTTGAACAAATCAATCCTCTGCACACAAGCCTTCTCAAAGACTTGCCAAATCTGTCCTCAGGTTCTTCTCAAAGAACCAGTGCACCTCTGTCCTCAAGTTCTCTAATAGAACTGTCAAACTCATAGAAGCATAAAGAGAATTGTTAGAGACTCAATATGTTCTATACTCAACTCCCAATCTCAAAACTCAACTCAAATCAACTCAGCTCAAACTCAATCTCAAATCTGAAAACTCAACTCAATATCCGAAATGGATAGGATAGAATGCTTTCTTTCAAGAACATGAAACCCCAACAATTGCCAACTATGCAAAGAATCACATAACAATGATACTCATGTTCTTTTCACCATCAATTAGGGCTTCAACAACAATGCTCATCAAACAAGGTTCAATCAACACCATTCAACTCAAAACATAACCTTGAAGCATTTCACAATCAACATCAGAAAAGGAAACAAGTAGAACTCCTTTTCTCTCCAATATTGTTTGAACAAAAAGCATCCACCAACTCAAATCAACAAGAGCACACACAACTTTTCAAATCATCAACAAAGGAGTAAGCCCAACACTTTAACCAAGTAAAGAATAGCTTGATTATTACCAATTTAATGAAAGCAAATGTCAATCTCCAAGCTGCCCACTTAAGGTTTCACAACTTCACACAAGAAGCAATTTTAACCTTAAAACATCATGCTTTCATTTCCATAATCAACCAAAAGCACTCTCAACATTACAAGAAAAATTTATCCCTTATACACCTTATTTCTCCCTTATAGTCTTATCAAAAATAAAATTTATCTCTCATAAGAATGCAATAAGATATTTCAAACAACACCTTCAAAAGAATCTTTTATCAAAATAAAACAAGCTTTAAACTCCTTATAACTCCTAAGTTATTTTTCCCTCTAATAAACTTCCTCCATCCGCAAAATACACTTAGAAAAAATTAATTTCGAAAATACCTTGGCCAACATCAAAAATCACGCTATGGAGAAATTGCGCACGAATTCTAACACCACCCGTTGCGTCCACTTCATGATGAAAAACCCTTTCGCGTTATTCGAACACGGAACCTCCCGTTCGGGTAGCGCGCCAACAGCCTAGCCGCTACCGGTGCGCCAAAGGCGCCCGGTGAGGTTTAAACCTCACGCTGTTAGCCTTGTTCCTTTTGCGCCAAGGATTAAATAAAACAACAGTGCCTCCCTTTCTTCTAACGCTAACACGAAGATGAAAACCTTACGACGGATTTACGACAACCGGCGAGTACAAAAAAATGAACAGCGGATTCACGAAAACGGCGAAGACACAATCGAAGAAGAAATCCGAACAACGGATCATGAAATCACAACGAGCAACTCTTTTCAAAATGCGGATGGGATGATTCTTGATTTTCATCGAGGGAGATTTATATGCATTTTTACCATAAGCTCTTGACGTCGGCGAGGAGTTTAACACGTCGGCGGAGGTCTTGGCTAGCGCCCACAATCTTAAAACATAGCGCCCACATAGTTAAGACATTTGCACCATGGGTTAGGAGAACCCATTGCAAACAATAATTTAATATTTATTTAAAAAATAATTAAAGGAAACCTTAACAAGGTTTTTAATTATTTAAATAAATACTTCCTCCTGGACCCAAATGCATTAAACTAATGCATCCACTTGTAATATTTAAACCTGCCAACTTGGGGTTTACAAAAGACCTTTGAAACTGTCATGCCGTAACCTTCATCAAAACAAATTATTTGACATCAAATCAAATTCCTTCAAGAGCTTCTTGACATCAATGACAACTTATACACTTGAACAAAGGCAATGTACTCAAAGTACCCAAAATTGCCAACAATCTCCCCCTTTGTCATTGATGGCAAACCTTTACTGAAAACACTTCTCAAGAGCCAAAACTGAAACCAACTGTGCTAACAACTGACCAACTGTGCCCACAACTGAGAATCTTCCTTTGAAGTTTTGCTCCCCCTGACTTGAAGCTCTCCCCCTTACTCATATCTCTCCCCCTTTGTCATCAATGGCAAAGGGTCACCTTTGGGGCTCGGGACTAAGAATGAGCCTCTTAGCTTAGTCCCTCCCCCACCTCCTGATGAGGTGATTAATTTTGGTGTGGGAGTAAAACTCCCATTAGGCACTGATCATCATCAGTGTCTATAACTTCCTTGTCGAGCCTTCTCTTGAACTCTTTGTCCATATTCCTGTTCTTGTCACTTGTTCTTGTTCTTGTTCTCATCCTCTGTTCTTGTCCATGCCTTGATCCTTGGACCCGATCATGTCACTTGTTCATGTTCCTGTATTCCGGAATTTCAGCTCTACATTGTCCGATTATGTGACCTTCATTGTTGCACTTGAAACACTTGACAATGTTGTTTCTCTGAGGTAAACCTGATCTTTGAATCCACCTATTCTGACCAAACCTGTTCTGACAAAACGTGTTCTGGCCAAACCTGTTTTGACCAAACCTATTTTGATCAAATCTGTTCTGGCCAAACCTGTTCTGACCAAACCTGTTCTGACCAAATCTATTTTTTACCTTGCAATAGACTGCCTTGTGCCCAAACTGTTTACAAGAGTAGCAATACCCTTGAAAGTAACTAGCACTTTTGAAACTGTCATTTACCTTCTTCACTTGAGCCATGCAATGTGAAGCCATGTGACCAAACCTATGACAAGCAAAACATTTGCCTTGAAACTTTCCTTTATTTGACGTCTTGGGTCCTTAATACTTCTTCTCATTTTGAATTTTGTTTTTTGTTTCTGTGCATCTATCATTCAAGGACTCCTTTTCTGAAATACTTTCCTCATCAGAACTCTCTTCCTTTTGGAGTCTCTTACTAGACTCTCTAACTTTTTCCTTATGTGGCTTAACAAAACCAAGGTCTATTTTATCTGTTGTCTTTCTTTGACCTTTGATGAGTGACTTAACCTTTTTGGAGCTATCTTGAAACCTGTAAAGCTTATCCTTGTACTCTTTAGTTTCCTCTTTCAAAGAAGCCATTTTCTGTTCTAACTCACTATACTCAAGAACCTTAGACTCTAACTCATCCTTGAGTTCTTGTGTCTTAGCTATAAAGAAGTCAAGACTTTCTATAAGATCATCTCTCTTCATACAACATTCATCTAACTTATCCTTGAGTCTAGCATTCTTCTTTCTTTCCTTTTTCAAAGCACTAAGAGCACTAATAAGTTCACCTTCAAGATCTACTTCACCTTCCTCTATATCTTCCTCTATTTGTTTGCTTTTTGAATCATCAAAGCCTTTTTCAGATTTCTTATCACTAGAGGTGCTACCCTTTTCAAAAACCATACATGCATATTCCTTATAGTTTTCTGAATCATCCTCATACATACTAGAAACCAAATCATTATTTGTGTAATCATCCTCAAGGTGACCAAAGTTTCCACATCTAAGACATTTCATGATAATGAATCTATGTTTCGGTTCTTCCTCTTTTTTTGATATGAACAACATCTCATTTTCATCATCACTTGAAGAACTTTCACTATCACTACTAGAACACTTACTTGCTTTGTCTAGGTAGAAAGTCTTATTGTGCTTGTGAGAATACCTCTTTCCTTGATTACTGTGCTCATCCTTGTTCTTCCTGTGATGCTTGTGCTTTTCAGAATCCTTGCTCTTAGAATCATGTTTATCTTCATCACTTTCATTCTTGGGAACAGTACAGTCAGTAGCATAATGACCAAACTTTCCACAATTGAAACATCTTCTATTTTTCATACTTTTGTGCTTTCTAGAGAACTTGTCTTTCTTGCTGTAATATGCCTCTTCATCACTAGAAGACTCATCACTATCTTGAAGTTGTTTACCCTTGGATTTCTTGGTAGCCTTGAAGGTTGCCTCTTTCTTGACATCAACCTTCACTTGAGTTCTCAACTCAAATGCTACAAGTATACTATGGAGCTCATCCTTTTTCAACTTATCCAAATCTTTAGCTTCCTCAATAGCAGATATATTTTCACTAAATCTATTAGGAAGAGATCTTAAAATCTTATCACAAACATCATTTTCAGCAAGCTCAAGACCTAAGTCTTTCATGGAGTTAACAACCTCGTCCATACGAAGCATGTAGTCACTAATCTTTTCATCATTATTCATCTTGAGTTGTTCAAACATACCTTTGAAGTGTCTCAACTTGGCCTTTCTGACATTTGTATCACCTGTATGAACCACCTTCAACTGTTTCCACATTTCACTAGTTGTCTTGCAGTGAATCACTTTGGTGAGATCCGCTTTCGTAAGCCTTTCGAGATTGCATTCATTGCCTTTGAATTGTTGTGATGTAGGAGCCTTTCTTCTTTAGTAATAGAACCATGTTTAGGAATAGTGTACTCATCTTCAATCACTTCCCAAACCTCATTCCCAAGTGCCATTAGATGAACCTTCATCCTTGCACTCCAAAGACCAAAATCTGACCCATCAAGAATAGGTCGTTGCATTGCCACTTGAATGATCCATTGTGTTCTTTACTAGCTTTTCCTTCAAGTCGTTAAACTTTCCAAAGGCACCGGCTCTGATACCAATTGAAGAACATAAGCTTATACTTGAGAGGGGGGGTGAACAGTATAAGACCTCTTTTTACTTTTTCCTTTATACTTCAAAATAGTAAAGCAATATACCCAAAGCAATATCAAAACAATGCACAATATCATCCACAAAGTGACACCAATTTTAACGTGGTTCACCCAAAATGGCTGGGCTACGTCCACAAAACTTTCTGAGAGCCTCTGCTCAAAGGAGATACCTTCCCCTCTGCTCTGGAAATGATCCCTCAGAAGATCAACTGCCTCTACCTCTTGCCAGCCACGTGGAACTCCTTTCCACCGAAGACCTCCTGTCCTCAATGCTTAGCCTAAGAGACCTTTGCCTTCTATGATCACGTCCACAGCAGCTCAACAACCTGTACCAAACACAGTCAGTCGATCTAGTACAAGTCTTCCTCTGTCTGTCAAATCTGTCCAACGCTTGAACAAATCAATCCTCTACACAAGCCTTCTCAAAGACTTGCCAAATCTGTCCTCAGGTTCTTCTCAAAGAACCAGTGCACCTCTGTCCTCAGGTTCTTCTCAAAGAACCAGTGCACCTCTGTCCTCAAGTTATCTGATAAAACTATCAAACTCAGCTCACAAGTCCTTTGCTAGGACCAGTCCAAATCTGCTCACAAGTCCCCACCGGAACCTGTCCA
Source organism: Wollemia nobilis (assembly GCA_028583015.1). NCBI lineage: Eukaryota > Viridiplantae > Streptophyta > Pinopsida > Araucariales > Araucariaceae > Wollemia > Wollemia nobilis. The sequence continues at coordinate 3,138,316 of JAQPPZ010017057.1, forward strand.
AAACTGCTCACAAGTCCCCACCGAAACCTGTCCAAAACTCAGCAAGCTCACCAAGAAAAAAACTTTCTTAGTAGGAAATCACAAGGTGAATTGTTAGAGACCCAATGTGATTTGTCAAACTCATAGAAGCATAAAGAGAATTGTTAGAGACTCAATATGTTCTATACTCAACTCCCAATCTCAAAACTCAACTCAAATCAACTCAGCTCAAACTCAATCTCAATTCTGAAAACTCAACTCAATATCTGAAATGGATAGGATAGAATGCTTTCTTTCAAGAACATGAAACCCCAACAATTGCCAACTATGCAAAGAATCACATAACAATGATACTCATGTTCTTTTCACCATCAATTAGGGCTTCAACAACAATGCTCATCAAACAAGGTTCAATCAACACCATTCAACTCAAAACACAACCTTGAAGCATTTCACAATCAACATCAAAAAAGGAAACAAGTAGAACTCCTTTTCTCTCCAATATTGTTTGAACAAAAAGCATCCACCAACTCAAATCAACAAGAGCACACACAACTTTTCAAATCATCAACAAAGGAGTAAGCCCAACACTTTAACCAAGTAAAGAATAGCTTGATTATTACCAATTTAATGAAAGCAAATTTCAATCTCAAAGTTGCCCACTTAAGGTTTCACAACTTCACACAAGAAGCAATTTTAACCTTAAAACATCATGCTTTCATTTCCATAATCAACCAAAAGCACTCTCAACATTACAAGAAAAATTTATCCCTTATACACCTTATTTCTCCCTTATAGTCTTATCAAAAATAAAATTTATCTCTCATAAGAATGCAATAAGATATTTCAAACAACACCTTCAAAAGAATATTTTATCAAAATAAAACAAGCTTTAAACTCCTTATAACTCCTAAGCTGTTTTTCCCTCTAATAAACTTCCTCCATCCGCAAAATACACTCAGCAAAAATTAATTTCGAAAATACCTTGGCCAACATCAAAAATCGTGCTATGGAGAAATTGCGCACGAATTCTAACACCACTCGCTGCGTCCACTTCATGATGAAAAACCCTTTTGCGTTATTCGAACGCGAAACCTCCCGTTCGGGTAGCGCGCCAACAGCCTAGCCGCTACCGGTGCGCCAAAGGCGCTCGGTGAGGTTTAAACCTCACGCTGTTAGCCTTGTTCCTTCTGCGCCAGGGATTAAATAAAACAACAGTGCCTCCCTTTCTTCTAACACTAACACAAAGACGAAAACCTTACGACGGATTTACGACAAACGAAAAGCACAAAAAAATGAACAACGGATTCACGAAAACGGCGAAGACACAATCGGAGAAGAAATCTGAACAGCGGATCACGAAATCACAGCGAGCAACTCTTTTCAAAATGCGGATGGGATGATTCTTGATTTTCATCGAGGGAGATTTATATGCATTTTTACCATAAGCTCTTGACGTCGACGAGGATTTTAACACGTCGGTAGAGGTCTTGGCTAGCGCCCACAATCTTAAAACATAGCGCCCACATAGTTAAGACATTTGCGCCATGAGTTAGGAGAACCCATTGTAAACAATAATTTAATATTTATTTAAAAAATAATAAAGGAAACTTTAACAAGCTTTTTAATTATTTAAATAAATACTTCCTCCTGGACCCAAATGCATTAAACTAATGCATCCACTTGTAATCTTTAAACCTGCCAACTTGGGGTTTACAAAAGACCTTTGTAACTGTCATGCCGTAACCTTCATCAAAACAAATTATTTGACATCAAATCAAATTCCTTCAAGAGCTTCTTGACATCAATGACAACTTATACACTTGAGCAAAGGCAATGTACCCAAAGTACCCAAAATTGCCAACAAAGATCAACTCGTCGTCAACTCCAACAAAGAACATCTACGACGACATCCAACTCTTACATCACTCACTTCTCTTCAGCCTTGAATGTTGGGAGTAATCCTTCACTCACTTCTCTTCAGCCTTGAATGTTGGGAGTAATCCTTCACTCACTTCTCTTCAGCCTTGAATGTTGGGAGTAATCCTTCACTCACTTCTCTTCAGCCTTGAATGTTGGGAGTAATCCTTGATCCACAAATCTTGTATATCATATGCCATCATGTTTACTGTTTTTCTTATTTTATTTATCTGGAGCTGCATTAGGCACTCCCATTGTTTTGTATGTCTTACTTTACAATTCTATTGACCTCTTTTCTCGTCACCGATAAACATTAATACAAATTCAAATTCTATCCTACCATACTCTGATTTAAACTATAAATCTCACAAAAAAAAAAAAAATCAAAGATTTAAACCTTAAATCTCAAAAAAAACCAAAGCCTAACATTTTGTTATAAAGTCATGCCATTTAGCCTTAAATATACAAGTTCTTCTATTACAAAGTCATGTCATTTAACTTAAATATACCAAGTTCTCCAGTTTTAGCTTAGCGAAGTGCTCCAACAACTTTTGTAAGGGCTAAAGTGTGATTACTTCAACTCCTTAAAAAGGCCATGTCGTTGGACTACTCAAGGAATAGAGGTGCACATTTCTTTCGTTGGACTTTCCATATTTATTTCGAAAACCGATTCAGACCTACCAAACCACTGTGATGGCAAGCGATAACACTATTCCCAAAATATTTCAATCATATATTTATTGATTTAAAAAATATTTATAATATTTTATATAATTATTGTAAAAAAAAGATAACTTCAAAAATATATAACTAATTCAAAAAAACAAAGCAACGTCCATCTTTCAAACTGTGATATGGGCGAGTGTGTGAAGGGGTGGATGTGTGGTGGTTGTGTTAAATTCCTTATTGATAAGCATAGCTCCAAGAAATCATGGTTGGAAGGAGACAGCTCAACCATTTACGTTGATCTTACGATTTTCTTACACTAATCAAATTAAAAAACAAAAAAACTTACATAAAATCATTTTTAAGTACTTATGCTTTTGTAAAGTTTGAATAAAACTCCATTTTTTTTTTTGCTGTGATTGAAGGGAATCATATTCTATAAATGAGCTTGAAGATTTAGCTCAATCATTTTTTTTAATACATTAGGGCTGGTGGAAACAATGTTAATTAGTTATATGCATTTCATATTATATTAAATTATTTATTTTTATATAACTATTAAAAAATAATAAATGTTTTAAGATAAAAATAATTTGTGAAGAGAAGTCTGGTTGAATAATTATATATAAGTATACAACATTATTTGTGAGGGTTTTCTCATATAATCTACGATTTTATAGATATAAAAGTTACTTTACCTTTTTTATATATATTAAAGTTGTATTTAAGAAAAGAGTTTTAGGTTAATTACATGTTATAAATAAGTTTTACCATAACAAGGTTAACCATAACCTTTAGGATTTATATAATAAACTATTATAAATAATTAATACATTGTACAATGAAATGTCCTTAGGCCTATCTAATACATCATACAATATCGATCTTTGTCATGATTAGATTACAATTTCAACACCTGTATCTAGCTATAACATAAAATATTAAATCCTCTCTCTTAGGAGGTTGTTGTACACTTCTTGTCATGCCTTTAGTAGTATGTAGTCTCTTATGATACGTGTACCCAACCATTAGTGAGATCATCTCTCAAGTAATTCACCTCAACCATATGTCTCTCCATATCATTGTTCGCCTTATTCCATGTTTGCTTCTCTATCATATGAGCCAACTTTATAGTCATCATATTCCCACTAGCATGTCCTATCCTAGTTATTAAAAACAAACCCGCATGATAAACTAGAGCAAAGACATTCACATGTTTGCCAACCACTTAGCCAAAGTCAAAAGGTAATGGAATGGAAATATTGTTATATGGAATCTTTGGTGTCACCCTAGAGCAAGTGACTTAAGCAATGAAGTCTCTTTGTACTTTTATTGTAATTGCACGTTTATATTGTACAAATTAGTATTTAGTAATAAGTATTTGATAATCAAATGAAATTAGCTTAACCGATTAAATTCCTCAACTTTTAAGGAGGAGACCCAAGTACGAATCCTACGAAACAATACATGCATAATAGTCAAGTTGTTGTAATTTCATTATGTGGTGATGATATTATATAGTAGGGAAATTGTTTCAATCTCATATAAGCAATTAAAAAGATAGTAATGAGTATTTGATCTATGATATTTTATTTTAGCATTATACATTTCAAATCGCAAAAATTGAGCATGCATGAAGGAAGAGAGAAGTTTTAGCCTTAATTACCTATATCACCTTTTATGTAAGAAGAATCTACAGGCGATTTTCATTTCTATAAGCAAAAGTGTGTCTCCACCTATCTCACCTTGCCCTTGGAGGCAATCCTTCAAGGCTATCCATAACTTGCATCAAGTATGATGTTTACTTATGTATCTCCTCTCATACTCTCGTTTGCATCCTCTATAGAAATCTCACTCTGCAACCTAGTTTGTCTACACTCCTAAGATGCCTCATAATTCTCATATTATCGAATCCCTATACAAGATGTGGCTCCCTAGTCCATCTCCTTCTATGTACCTCCAAAGGTACATATACCTCCATCACATCTACCCATCCTCAACTAGGTGCACTCCCTTAGCCTAGGGTATGTCTTCATCCACTACTAGCACATAATGTACAACCATAGTGCCTCTTGTCTTTGTTTTCTCTCATCTACCTGTAATGGTCTAATTGTTACCTCTTATCTCTATGAAACACATTGAATCATAAACTTGACAAAGAAAGTGAAGTCTCCTTCCTAAGTTATCCAAAAGATCTACTCATGAGGTGTACATCAATCACATAAATGTGGTGTCTAATAAGCTTCTTCATACAAAGAGCCTCATCCACCTAGACATCAAGTAGTGCATCCTTGTAGGATCTATATACAATAACCACCTTCGAGTCCTTATTCAAAATGGTCACTACTACCTACATCACGACCCATGTCCATTTTTTATGACCACCCATGTATTATAGGCATATGTGCCTCAACCTTTAGAAGCAACCCGTAGGGTATGTATCATGGAAATCTTCAAAAGTTTCAGCTGATAAATATTGTTATACCTCTCTAATTTTTGTTTCATACTTGGATACCAATATGAGCTCTATGGTTGAATCAGGTCCTCCATTCCAACACCATGTATATGTGGTGTTCCATATACAAATGGAATTTACTGGTTATTTTATTGTTGAATACTCTATCCCAAAAATCTCTACAATCTCTTTTTGTAAATTGAAATGATGTGAAGACCTCGTTGCATCCATGTTTACTACCATCTTCTCATGGTCTTCATCCATCAAGCATGTTACATAGTGCTTAGCCATGTCTCCTAAAAGGGGCATGTCTCCACGTATTTCCTACTACTAAGATATCCCACATGGCATGCACATCCTTAAGTATGATGGTCATCTCATATGTTTTTCCATGTCAATCCTATCTAAATGTGTTAGACCCAAGCTACTAGGTCCATAATAGGTCCACCATAATATTGCTTCAAGGCCCTAGATAAGCCTTCAACATGTTTGCTACCTAATATTCCTCGAGCTCCTCCCAATCATTATTTTTCAACCACTTCAATACCTTAACGAAAATGATCTCTACTCCATACCTGACTATCCACCCTCATAGGAATTGCCACCCTTAGCACCCCATGTCCCACCCTTCCCACCTGGCCCTATATCAACCATTAAAGCATTAAAAGTTAGAGTTAGGATCTAAAAACCAAGTAGATTTAACATTACAAACTAAAATTTAACATTACAAATTAAAATACCTCATTAGGGCACCAAATTAGTGACTATAAAATCGATCTAGGATGCATATGTAACTATGTCATATACCAAGGGCATCATAGTACATATTTTCCATAGTGCTATTCCAAACTACCTTATGTGTCCAACAATGCTCCCTAGCCAAAAAATGGTATTGTTGTCCTACATGACATGAAAATTAAAAAGAAGCCCTACAAGTCAGATTGCATGCAAGCAAGAGCATTCAATAAAGCCTTCCCTTCCTTGAATACTCCCTAAGTATAGCCATGCAATCACATGCGAGGTTTCCAAATATAAGAAAAATAATGATGTCTTAATTGCAAGGGCACAACACACATAGTTTTTACATGCAAATAAGCACATATAGCCATCATTTCCAAAGCATGCTATATAATCAAATAAATACTACAAGCTATTTTAGGAAAAAAAAAACAAATAAGAAATATTGATTTTCTTGATCCCTATAAGATATATGATGTGGGAGAAACTTGAGTAGTCCAAATTAACAACACATGATCCATATTAGCCAATCCAATGTACAAAGTGTCTAAGACCCACTTATATAATCATAACAACATATAGGAAAGAGGACATTCTATGTTTTTTGGATAAAACCCCCTTTCTCAATTATTTTTGTAACAACCAAAATGTAGCCATGTTGGCTTGGGCCTTTATGTTAGGATAGTTGATACTTGAGCGTTAGGGTTAGATGTCTTGACTTTTAACAAACCTTTGTATTGCCTATTTACTAGAAACAAACTCAAACTATGTGACAAGTCATTGTATACATCTCCTATTCTTGATTTTATTTTATCATTATTAATGTTAAATCTTCTCCACATCTTAGGGAAAAGCAAACTAAAATAATGAACATGTAAGAAAGGATGAGTTGTATGCATTAATTGTGTTGTCATCACACACTAAATAGATACAAAGTTTATACATAATAGTATTGGTGATACAACATTATTTGGTCATGTAATAGTTTAGGAGGTGTGATTATTAGTTTAGGGAGTGATTAATATTTAGGGAGTGAGTTTATAAGTATGTGTCAATGTGTGAAGTGTATGAGGTGTCAAGAGTGCAAGTGTGAGTTAGTGAAGAGTCATGTGTGAGTTATGTAATTATGAGATACTTTGTCATTATGAGAGAAGAGAGAAGGTCAAGAGACATGCATGTGGAGAGTCACATGTAATTATATATTGATGACAAAGCATTGTAAAAATTATCGAACTAGCATAGCTTCATGCATGCTATAGTAGACTTTATTAATAATATTTTCAATATTTTATGTGCATTATTATTGTGAGTATTATTGTATAATTTTGGAGAAATTTATCTGTGAGATAATCCGACATAATTACCAACAAATAGAAAAGGGCAATGCATTTCTCATAAATAACTTAAATTTGACTAATTAGTGAATATTCTTTTTTATTAGCCAAGCCTATTCCAAATGATATCACATAGTTTTTAAAATCTATTATTATTATTATTATGCTATGTCGTAAATATCCCATCATATAGAAGAGAGAATTGGTTTTCGCTTTCCATTAAGGATGTCATATTTGTTATGATCTTACCCTCAACAAAAATGTGCTTCATGATCTATGCTACATGCAACCACAAACAAGAAAAAAAACATTTCCCATAGTATGGATCAAATGTAAACATGCCTAGATAGAAAATTAAAAAAGAATGGTAAACAAAGCTACAATATTACTATAGTGGTAAGGGCTTTAGCCTCTCTTTGAGAGGTCCAAGGTTCAAACCCCACTCGGTATGAGGGGATCAAGACCCCTCATAAAAACATGTGTAAACATTGGAAAAATGGCCAACAAACAAAACCACCCTCAACACTAATAAATGGGAGGTCCAATGTTCAAACCACCCCTTGTGCATCTTCGAAGTGCAGTTGGTTTCTAAGACATGGCCTCGACACTAATAAATGGGAGGTCCAGTGTTCGAACCACCCCCTATGCATCTTTGAAGTGCAGTTGGTTTTCGAGACATGGCCCCGACACTAATAAATGGGAGGTTTAGTGTTTGAACAACCCCCTGTACTATATTTGCGAACACATAAAAAAATCCTATGGCGTCCCTCTAGATAGTGGTATACATGGATGGTACGATAATGTCGACCATCTAAGAGCAACTTTGGAGGTTTTCTCTCTACCCAAGAACTTGTCTTAGGGGGATAACGCAACAGTTCAGACTTTGGCTCTTCTTAGGAGGTCCAAGATTCAAACTGTGATGTGTGTGGGGTTGTGTGTTAATCTCCTATTGACAAGCTTAGCTCTCGGTATTACGAGGGGTCATGACTAGGATGGGAATGCTCAACCCTATGCATTGATCGTGGGGGTTTCTCACACTAACAAAACAAATCAAAACCACCTTTTTTGTATTACAATAAGAACAAAATATTACATTAGAATGAGTAAGAGTTGTCTTAACTTCCCATGAAGGTTGTAAATATTCATACATAATAAATCTTCAAAAAAACCTTTGAGGGCTAGGTGGATTGGTAAGTGCTTGTCTAGCCAGACACTTACCAAGAAGACACTCAAGTTCAAACCATCAAATTTGTATAACTTATAAAGTTCATTCATAATACAAAATACCATCAACTTTTGTAATTTGAAGACTCGTTTTCATACAAAGAAAATAAAAATAAATAGATCTTAAGCTTTTAGAAAAAGAAAAAGGGGCCTACAAATATTTGTTTGAAATATAATGATCAAATTTGGCACCGTTTAGCCATTTTATTTTCAATTACACAAATAGAATTTATGTTCCCTATTAAATTATATAAATAATATCCAATCGCTATGATGCCAAAGTATCACAATTAAGTTTCACACAAGCCTTATAAGTTTTTATTCCTATATTCACAAGTTACAAAACCAAAAACCTAGTAAACCACTGATAATAAAATTTGAACTCAACAACTATACTAAATATTCATTATAATTTCCAAAATTAATTTATTAGTAATACTAGTTCACAAATCTTTGAATTTTACAAAATAATAAATAAATTGTTACAACGCTATAGTAAAAGAGACCAATTTCCATTCTCTTCAAATTTCCTACGCCATGCAAACCTAACGTATAATTTAGGCATAATGTGCATGCATAACCTTTTCATATAATGTTTAAATATAGTACATGTCTCATTCATAAAGATAAAATTCACTTTCCAGTCACATGAATGTTATTTGTGCCCACTATATTTCGAAAAAAACAAACAAACTAGATCATTATATACAAAAGATAAAATTAATAGAATTGTACCTTAAAATCCCCTCTATTGAGAACATCATTAAAATCATTGATTTATTTTCCAACAAAGATGAGAAACTTATATATTTCATAACTCACTTGCCATCTATCTTTGTGAAGGATTAGGATATTTTTTCTTAAAAATATCTCATATTTTAGGAGCCATATCTTTACGAAGGGTTGTCCGATTCAGTTGATTCTTGGACCAATTTGTGCATAATTTGAAGAGATTTAAAATGAGTGGTCATATGAAGGAATATGAGCAATATTGAGGGACATACGACACTATGAAATCAGCCATTCGAAATAAGGGCAATGACAATTTTTTAAGTTGTAAAAAACAAAATTGCAAATAATTGTCAACTAGGGTTCGGATGATGGGAGGAGCAATGGAGGTCTAGGGCTTCAATGAGGCAAGACATTTTGTCTAGGTATATAAATTTTCAGTTAAGTTTCTTATTCCCTTATTTACCTTAGAAACATTGCACGCAAATTATTATATTTTTTATCAAATATTATATTTGCTATAGGATATTCTAGTAAAGTTTAGTAGATTTTGAGTTTTAGTTTCCTTCCCATGGATAGATTTATAGGTAAATTCTTAGAATCAACTCTAATAGTAGAGGTTAGTGAGCACACCAGAAAGAATCGATCCTTGTTGCTCAAAGATAGGATAGTTTTCGATAAATTTAATGGGTATTGACCAGGGGCTTCAGTGTTAAGAAAATGAATAGATACGAGTTGGAAGTCTCCTCACCATTTTTTGTTCTAGAGAAGAAAGAGATGGAATCTTTAAAGCCTTGGTTTATGGGAAGAACATGACTCTTCCTTACCCATTGGTATGAGGGCTTTTCACCTAAAAATATAAATCTATCCCTAGTACCAATATGGGTTAGGATGTATGGGTTGCCCATTGAATTTTGGAATATGGATACCTTCAAGGCAATAGACAACACTTTGGGAGAAATCCTTAAGATTTTAGAAATTACAAAATATTGATTCTTGTTGATTTATGTTGGGATATTCGTCATAATTGATATAAGTAAAGCTTTACCAAAATCAATCATTCTTAAGTATGGGGATAAGATATGGACCCAAACCATAGATTATGAAAATATATCTTTTAGACGTAGAATCATATGTAGAAAACGACAAGAGAAAGTTATAAATGAATATGGATGAGAGTGGTTTTAAACTTAAAACATATTTTAACGAATGAAAGCAAATAAACAACAGAGACCGATAAGGAAGGATATTGGAAGAAATACCAATTCTTTTGAGGCTTTATCCTATGAATAAAAAGTAGATCAATGCTTACAGGATGCAATATAATAGGTTCAACATATTAACAAGGACATGTCTATTCAATTTGATCATGATTTAGGGATGAACATTATCGATGAACCTAAGGAATGTGTCTCATCAGATTTTGAACTCTCTTGAAATACCATGCACCATTCAAAAGAAAAAAAATGATAAAAAATGTAGTTTTAGAAGTTAATACCTCTACCATTAAGAAGGAAATACCAGATAATGAGAAGGACTAGTCTAAAGCTTCTGTAGTAGAGCCAGAAGAGGATAAATATGATGAAAAAAAAATTGTGAAAGAATTTTGAGGAATAGAATAATAAGATCTATTCCTGATACAGGTAAGGAAAAATGAGAAAGACTCTCAAATTATCAAACGATATCTAGGGAAGCAAGAGCAAACATAGAGAAAGGATCACAAACTAAGTTGGTTGAACTTCTCTTTACCAAACAACAAAATGATATTGGTAATTTATAGGTGGGGCTAGTAGCCCCTAATGAGACATGATTATCATATCATGGAATATAAGGGGTGCTAATGCCCCCTCAAAGCAAAGGTGTATCAAGGACCTCTATTTAAGTAATAAGCCTTATATTCTTTGTATCCAGGAAACTAAAATGATAAATAAGTTTTCAAAACTATGAAAGCAATATTGATAATATGTGAATGATATGCTATGGATTCTAAAGGAGCAACATGAGGAATTCTAACTTGTTGGAATCCTATTAGAACCTCTTGTGTAACCATTCATAAAACTAGGCATTGGATAACCTCTTTAGTCACATGCTACTTTGTAAGTATTCGTTTAATCCTTATCAATGTCTATGGACCTACAACTCGGTTAGGTATATTCGAAGTTTGAAGTGTAATTTAAGCGTTTATGAGAAGTAAATACCAAGAAACCCAATTCATGATCGTAGGATATTTTAATGCCATAACCAAGCTAGATGAAAAATTTGGAGGAATTAGGAAATTAACCCAAAGTGTGAGAGGTTTCTCAACATTTATTCACAACAATAATCTATGGGAGGTTAAGTTTGAAGAAAAGTCCATAACCTAATAGCAAAAAAATTAGATAGATGCATACTCTAAGATCATTGGCTAGATGAAGGAACTTGTGCTAAAATTAATACCTTGACAAGGATTGGTTCATATCATTGGCCAATAAGAGTTAAAATGGTGGTAAGTGAATTTAAAAAAGATCATATTTTAAATATAAGTAGATGTGAGAAGACCATCCTCAATTTGTTGATATGATAGCACAAACGTAGAATTCTTCAAGTAATGATGGGTTGTATACTCTGCCAAAACAAATTAAATCAATGGCATCTAGATTAAAAGAATGGAACAAGAACACTTCTGGAAACATTTTGAAAAGTAAAAACTAAAAAATAAAATTCCAAAATTCCAAAAAGGTGATCATAATAATCCAAGCTCGAAGGAAAGGGAGTTGCTTAGTGAATATCGTAACATTTTGAATAAGGAAGAGAAATTTTGGAGATTAAAATCGAGACAGACTTATTTAAAAAGAGATAAAAATACAAAGTTTTTTCATAAGATGACTATAGTACAAATATCAACATCCAAAATTAGTAGAATTAAATCAATAGAAGGGGTTTGGATTGAAGACCTGAGTGAAATCAGAAAGAAGGCAAGGTATTTTTATCAAAATATTCTAAGATCAGAGGAATTTGAAGTTCTTAATGATAAATTTTTACAAGAAGTACCTTTAGTTATAATAGATGAAGACAATATGAAACTCATGAAGCCTATTACTCTAGTAAAAGTTCATTTAGCTCTTTCCTCTTTTAATAAGGATAAATCCCTAGATCCAGATGGGCTATTCGTACATTCTATCAACATAATTGGGATACAATGAAAGATTCTTTATTGGTGGTAGTGGAAAAATCTAAGGTAACGATACATACCTTATAAAATAAATGCAACATATCTTACCCTGATTCCAAAAATGAAGAATGTAGATTTGTTTGATTCATTTAGATCGATAAGCCTATGTAATATGACATATAAGATTATCTCCAAAGTGATGTTGAATCGATTAAGACCATTGTTAGACAAAATTAATTTTAGAAGAGCAAGGATGATTTGTGCAAGGGAGAAATTCTGGATGAGATCATGATAGCTCATGAAGTTATGCATTCAACAACTTCAAGAAAAGAGAAAGCAATGGTCTTAAAATTTGATATGAGTAAAGCCTATGATAGGGTTAAAGGAATTTTCTTTTTACAGTATTATAAAAGTTTGGATTTGAGAAGAAATTGGTTAGATTAAAACTTGTATCTCTATAGTTTCATATTCAATGTTGGTCAATGGGTTAGTAATAGAATAATTTAAAGCCAAGAGAGGTCTTAGACAAGGAGATCCTCTATCACCATATTTATTCATTATTATGGCAGAGGTTTTGGGTAGGAACTTGAAGAAGGCTAACAAAGATGGGTTTATAAGTGGATTAAGGCTAGTAATAACTTGGGACATTGCTCAATAGTCTGGAAACTATGGCAATGGATTCTTAATATGTTTGGTAAATGCATGGTGATGAATGTTAGAATTGAAGAATGGTTAAAACAATGGCAAAGCACTTTTAAAAGTGAGGCTTTACAAATAATCTAGGATATATCAAAAGATACAATACTTTGGACTATGTAACTAGAATGGAATAGAAGATTATTTAAAAGAAAGAAAAATAATTTAGAGATAATGAAAAGGAAGATTTGTTTAGCCATAAAGGAGTCTAAACCAACCCTATCAACTCACCCAATCCCTAATCTAGACACAAAGAGACTTGATAGAGGGAGTCAAGTCATCAAATGGAATTATGATGTTGGGTACAAGAGAAACAAAAAGAAGGCAATGAATATAAAGTGGAAACCACCATATGAGGAGTTGGTCAAGTTGAATTTTGATAAAGCATCTAAACGAAATCTGATATGAGGAATAATTAGAAATAATTGAAGAGATTTTGTTTCACTACGCTTTCAATAATGGATTTAAGACAAATAACTGAAGCTTGAGCGACTTTGGAAGGGTTAAAAATATGCAAACAATTGAAATGGAACAAAGTATGGATGAAAGGTGATTCACTTATAGTAATAAATGCAAATTTGAGGAAAGCAAAGGCTCCATGGAACATACAAGAGATTATTGTGGAAATTCAAGACCTTGCTATAGAATTTGAGGAGATCAAGTTTACATATACGTTAAGGGAAGGAAACAAATGTGCAAATAGGCTAGCCAATAGAGGGGCTTTAATAGAGGATTATGAAGTTAAATTCTTTTTTCCATGGTTAGAAAAATTAGTAAGTCTAATGAAGTTGAAAAGAAAATGTTGATTGCCTGATTCAAATAATGACTAAGATTTACTTTAATGTTTTCCATGGGTAATATTTGTCTTATTTAATGTGCTTTTATATAAACTATTTATTATAATTTTTGTGTTTGGACTTGTGTGTTTCACGAAGGAAACTAACAATCCATATTTTGGTAAAGTGGACTATGATAGTGCCATGTTTTAGAAATATTACTCTACTAAGATACAATGCATAGATAGTATAGATAAAATTTTCGTATTGTGAAGGTTATTATTGAAAAATGTCAAGAAAAATACTGAATTCTGGTATATTTGTATTCAAAAAAAAAAAAAAAATGAAAAAGATTTAGAAAATGAAAATCACGAATTCAAACTTTTTACATAATTTTTTTAGCTATAACAACTCAATTGAAATGATAATTAAATCTGTTAAAAACTTTCAAACTCTAAAAAAAAAAAAAATATTAATTTATCAAAGACGAAAAAACCTGAATACAACTCCTTTGTTTTTTTTCCAGAAAAGAAAAACTAGATTTTTTATTTTATTTTAAAGAATTAAACAAAGCTAAAGAGATTCTCTATAAAATAAAAGGCAACCATTTAAAACAGACACATGCATAAATTTAGAACTTGAATACAAAACATTCAAGAAATATTATATTCATACTTGATATTTTACCTAGCAAAGATTCCTGGGGTTAACCATGTGTACCATGTACCTCAAATTACTACTCTAGCTTTAAAATTTTAACCAAAACTAAAACAGTAACGGTCAAATTTGGCACATGCCTGACATAGTACTAAAGCTGTCCTATGTTTCTAAAAACCGCCCGAACTAGATAAGGGTAGATTCCTTGTGAATGTTGTAGTCTGCCAGGGTGCGCCCATCCTCAAGCTGCCTTCCTTATATTGAAATTTAGCTTTAACATTGTCAATTGTATCTAAGCTCTTGCCTGTCAAAGTCTAGATAACGATCTGCATACTACCACCACGAAGACGCAGCACAAGGTGAAGAGTGGATTCCTTCTGAATGTTGTAATCAGCAAGACTCCTTCCATCTTCCAGTTGCTTCCCGGCAAAGATCAGTCTCTGCTGATCCGGAGGAATTCCTTCCTTGTCTTGAATTTTAGCCTTCACATTGTCTATTGTGTCAGAGCTCTCAACTTCAAGAGTGATGGTCTTTCCAGTTAAAGTTTTTACAAAGATCTGCATCCCACCTCTCAACCGCAACACTAAATGAAGAGTAGATTCCTTCTGGATGTTATAATCAGCCAGAGTGCGGCCATCCTCCAATTGCTTGCCAGCAAATATCAGTCTTTGCTGGTCTGGAGGAATGCCCTCCTTGTCTTGAATCTTTGCTTTGACATTATCGATAGTATCACAACTCTCAACCTCCAGAGTGATGGTTTTGCCCGTCAAAGTTTTCACAAAGATTTGCATTCCTCCCCTCAGACGGAGCACCAGATGCAGAGTGGATTCTTTCTGAATATTATAATCGGCAAGTGTGCGTCCATCCTCCAACTGCTTCCCAGCAAATATCAATCTTTGCTGGTCAGGGGGAATCCCCTCTTTGTCTTGAATCTTAGCTTTCACATTATCAATCGTATCACAACTCTCCACTTCAAGAGTGATGGTCTTTCCAGTCAAAGTTTTCACAAATATCTGCATGACGCCTACAAACGGTACAGGAAAAAAATGGCCTGCGAAAACAATCAAAAGAAAAGTCAATACAAATTTGATAAATCCCTAAAAACTAAAAAAGCACTTTCAAGTAATCAATAGAAGCTATAATCACAGAGAGAAGAGAAAATCATTCAACAAGAAGAACAGATGGCTGGGTTAGATTACAAATAATATATCTGGAACAAGGAAAATATGTTCTGAAGCAAGCATTCATATCCACTGGCTAACTATTCAACTATTCTCCCTAGGTGAAAATCGATATTCTCTTTCTTGTTATTTAATTAAAATATTAGGTTAGACATCAAATAGCAGAATATAATTAAATCAATGTTCATGGGTGACCCAAATAGGTCAATGGAATATACAGGTCAAGTATATTACAATGGAAATTCCAGAGGTAAAAGGAATTAAAAGGGAAAAAATAATATGATTAAGAACAAAAACAGGTTAAATAATTGAGTTTACATTAAAAATAATTTTAATTATATTAATATATATTAAAAGATATATAAATATATAATTATTAAATTTTAAGATATTAAAATGTGAATATAATATAAGTGTTCCAATCCCATTAACCAATTTAATAGGTAAAAAAAAATAGAAAAAATAGGAGGTATCTTAGAATCTTGTTTTGCAGTTGTATTCTCAATAAATAGCAGAATTACTATTGATAAAAAAAAACGTAAAGTAAGTTTAATGTTCATAAATTTATAGGTCATGTTGTTTAGTTAATAATATAGTTGGCTAAATAGTTATTTAACTATATTTTGTAAAATATCGTATATAATCTTACTCAGGATTTGTACATTGAATCTTCCATTTTACACCGATAAACCCATTAATAATAATCCAAAATAACATGAAAAACAAATTTAAACTTCGGTCTGAATTTAAAATATCCCATACCCTGCATGGTGTGTGCGCTGTTTCAACCGCAAAACATGAACAAAACAATAAATCAAAGGAAACCAAGAGTCAATTCTTAAAACAAAGAGTATTTTGTTCTGAGTTCCCGTTTTTCTAACCTTGGAAAAGAAAAATAAATAAAAAATTGCAGGAAAACGGGAAAACGACCGAACCACAGAATCGCCTAACATAAAACATTAAGCACTCTAAGAGGCCCCTGTTTATGAAGGTTCATCATTTCTATCGCACTTTGTTTTGTTCTTTCAAAGAAACCTAGGCTTAGGTTTAGAAAGATGAATTAAAAGAAAATAAAAAAATTCAGGCATTGTTCTTAAATTAGGAAGCGGACCATACAGTGTTTAACAGAAAACCTTGAATTCTATGTTCAAGGGCTGGAATTGCATAAACAAATCACACCATAAATTATATGAAATAGTGAATAAAATAATTAAACATTTACACACCGTGCAGGGAGGACAGAGCAAATTGAAGATAGAGAATTCTCCTTGTTCCCGCTAACTATTCAATGGATCGCTGCCTTCGCAGATTGGAAAGCCTCTTCTATCCGCGATCACCACCGCCCCACCGAAAAGATGGTATAATGAGATATACTAATGCCCCCAATAAAATATACTTTGTTTTATATGATGTGAATTACAATGTTTAGGAAGTATAGGCCGACTCTGTCAAACGCTATTATGGAAGTGCTTTTGATGGGTGATAAAAGGGTAGAAGGTGCTTATTGCCGGTCATTTAAGACGGTTCTTAGAGTTTTTAATTTTTATTTTGTTTGGGTAGTTATTTAAAATAGTGTATTTTAATCAATTTTCTTATATATTTAAAAAATAATAATTAATTAATTAATTAAAAAAATAAAGTTTTTAAAAAGTGTTATTATTATATTTGGTTGAACTTAATTTTTTTATAATCTTTAATCTTTTGATTAAAGATATTTTAGAAGAGGTTATTATTTAATATATGGTTGTCTAAATATATTTCCCTTATCAAAAAAATTATATAATAACTAAAGATATTTTAGAAGAGGTAATTATTTAATATATGGTTGTCTAAATATATTTCCCTTATCAAAAAAATTATATAATAAAAAAATTTTGTCAAAATTTTTAAAGTGTGTTATTATTATATTATGTCACAAATTTTAAAGTGTGTATTTATTATATTTGATTGTAAAGAATCTCTAGTCCTTTGTCTAATTTTTTTTTAAGAAGAAATTTATTATTTAATAAATGATTGTCTAAATATATTTTAATTACCAAAAAAAATTATATAATAAAAAAATATTGTCAATCACTTTGCTTCATGTCATAATTCTATTCATTGGCCTATTGACAATCCCATTAATGCAATGATATAAGTTGTCATAGCTGTCATTTTCGGGGATATATCAAATTTTTTAAGGTTTATCATTTTTATTTTATTTTTAAAGCTTTAATATCTAAAAAAAATTTAGATTTTTTTTTTAAATTACAAGCTTTATATTTTGATAACATCAATTAAAGATTGATTTTTGGAAAGACCATGGCTGGAAGATGTCTCTCTTTTGGATAATATATATTTTTTTGCTTTTATGAGATCCAGATTCTCTCTTCTCTTCAATTTTAAAGTGGTAAATTTTATTGAAGATGTTGGGAGTAGGAAAAGATGGAAGGCTATTCAGTCTATTGACTTTGTTCAAAGCGAGGAGGAAAGTATGAAATATTTGTCCTTTAAGTTGAGAACCAAATGATAAGAAACTTTGCTTGTGAGGATTTCTTGATATGGAAAGAAGAGGAAAAGGGTATATTCTCTGTAAAATTTGTGTATCATCTTGTGGTTGATGAGAATCACAATTGGTTCCCTTGCAAACAAGTCCGGTCCAAAGAGCTTACACCTAAGATCAATTTCTTCCTCTGGCTGGCCCTTCAAAATAAAATTCTCTCTATAGAAAACCTTAGGAAAATAGGGATGACTTTTCCAAACCGTTGTTACCTTTGTGGACTGAATGAGGAGACTAGTCAACACGTCTTCATGGATTGCTCCTTCTCCTTGGAAATATTTAACTACCTCTTAAGAACCCCAGGAGTTTGTTAAGTGCTTGATGAAAATGTTTGAGTAGTGGTCTCCTCCTTTTTTTAGCCCAAGATGTTGGTCCCTTTGAAAATTTGGTCTTCCTCATTACCTTTGGGGAGTGTGGAAGGAGAGGAATAATAGGGCCTTCAAAAATTGCTCTAGATATCCCCATTATGTGGGAATCAAAATGATTGAAACTCTTATTGAAAACGTTTCCAATATTTCTTTTTCTACTAATAATGAAAATCCTAGAAAAGCAAGGTTAGTTCATAAATTGGGCCTATCCAAGAATGAGCAGGGGTTTAATTAGACAAGATCTAGTAAAATTCAAGCCAAATGGCTTCCTCCTCCCATGGGATGGATAAAATTAAATTTTATGGAGCTTCAAAAAGAAATCCAAGTTTGGTAGGGGCTGAAGTAATTAGAAACAATAGAGGTGAAATTATTCTCACCTTTGCTGAGAATATTGGAATACAAACCAATCATTTTGTAGAGGCCAAGGTTGTCTTCTAAGGATTAGTTATGCTTGAATATTTGGAGTATAAGAAGGTTATTATTGAAGGAGATTCCTTAAACTTAATCAATATTGTCACTGGTCTTTACTCTCCTAGTTGGAATATTAAAAATTTAATGGTTGAATCCAAAAGGATCCTCAGAACTTGAAAGTGCCCATTGTAAGCAAGTTTTCAGAGAAGATAATAGGGTTGTAAACTATCTAGCCAACATAGGGGTCCATTAAGAGAGCTTGTACATTTGGAGGGAAATTTTTCCTCAAGATCTTAATCTTATGGTTTGGAGGGATAATGGAACAATCATTGCTAATACTTTTTTTTAAATAAAGGGGTAAAAATTTATTGATAAAAAGTCTGGATTACAAAGTACAACTGAGCCCCCACCCAGGACTCAAATAAGCAACAAGACAGACTAAATCACCAGACAAGGTCAACTCCCAAAGAAAACCAAAAAAAACAAACCACATTAAGTCCGAACATCCTTATGGATCAACTCCCGTAGGTGTTGAGAATCCCTAGACGGGAGACTCTCCCAGTTATCAATACTCTGAGTATCCAATAGCTCAGAAGCCCTTTTGGCCAGGTAATCAATAACCCCATTCCATTCCCTTGGAATGTGCACAAAGGATATAAATTCGAACTCTTCACTCATTCTGAGAATCTGAATGGTCAAGGAGGCCAACTGCCAATTAACATCCTCCACTCTTTTGCTGTTTAAAAGATTAACCAAAATTTGAGAGTCAGACTCGCAAAGAATCCTGCGCCAGCCAAGAGAAAACCCCCTTTGCAAGGCCTCAAGTATCGCCGGAGCTTCCATAAGATTGTTGGAGTGAACACCTTTATAAATGGAAAAGAAAAAACTGACCACGCCAGCAGAATCTCTCCCAACACCACCAATTCCAACATGTCCAGGATTGCCCCTGGACGACCCATCAGTATTAATTTTTAAAACTCCTCTAGGGGGCAGTCTCCATCTACCCTCTCTCCTAACCTTCTTGCTAAGCTGAGGAATCCTACTAGGGCTAGAAGAATTCACACCAACCCCAAACAAACCAAGGGCCTGTCGTACCTTCTCCTCCCTAGAGTCCAAATGAGGGTCCACATCACATTTACTATGGATAGTTTCTTGAACCATACACAGGATCCTTTGCCAGATCTGTTGAACAGCCAAATGACTTCCCTCAAAAATGCGTCGGTTTCATTCGAGCCAAATCTGCCAGATGATGCAAGAAGGGCCCAAATTCCAAGCCACTTGGAGGAAGGGGGCCTTGGCTGGAGGTCTGCCCAGACTACTCCAAAACTCCACTAGGGAGAGCACATGAAAACAAGGATGGTTCCAGGCACTCCACCAACAGTGCCAAATGTCTCTGGCAAGGGAGCATTGGAAAAATAAATGAGAAGAGTCATCCTCATTCTTACCACAAAGGACACATAAAGAGGGACCCTGAAATCCCCTCTTCCTCAAGTTATCCCAAGTGAGGCATTTATTACGAGCTACCAACCAGAGAAAAAGTTACATTTCGGCCAAGCAAATATATTCCACACCTTTTTCCACCATGTGACAGGGAGACTCCCAAACTTTTGCTTATCAAGAACTTGATAACCATAGGCTACAGAGTAGGTTCCCTTGGGATTAGGGTTCCAAGCCAGAATGTCTTTATCCCTCAATGAAGAACAATACCTCCCTGCAAGAATAAGAGCAAGCACCTCTCTATCCTCGGCCAATCCCCCTTGGGGCCATTCCTGCGGATCTTTCCATCTGTACATCTCCATATTTCCAAAATACTAGATTTTTTTAAAGTCCTCCACATGAGACCAACCCGCTTCCAAGAAACAAATGCTTAGGGAATGTAACCTGGGATATTGAGTCAAGATAGGAGGGTGGCCATCCCAAGAATCCTCCCAAAAAAGAACATCTGATCCCCGATTGCAAATCCATAACAAACCCTGCTTAATTAAATTAGCTCCTCTTTTCAGAGTGTCCCGGATAACAGAACCTTTCCCAACCAAACTGGCTCTAGGGATATCTGCCTCATAAATACCTCTCAAGTATTTATAAGATAATATTTTAGCCCAAATCTGATCTTGAGAGGTACACCATCTCCAATAAAGTTTCGCAGCCAAAGCCTGCCTGTAAAGAGTTGCCTGTCGCAACCCAAGGCCTCCCTCTTGAACTGGCCTACAAATGGAATCCCATCTAACCAAACTCCATTTAGATTGATCAAGTTTGCTAGACCACAAAAACTGTCTTGACAGAGCATCCATGTCCTTGATGAAACGAGAAGGAGCTGTTTGCACAAAACATCTGTAAATGGGTAAAGCTTGAATAACAGATTTTAAAAGCAATACTCTACCTGCAGAGGATAGCCATCTGATAGTCCAGTGATTTACCTTCCTTCTAAACTTATCAAGTATAGACTGCCAAGAAGATCTAGGCAGAGGATGAGATGAAATCGAGATCCCAAGATAAATGAAGGGGGGAGTCCCGACCTGGAATCTTAGAATGCGAGCAATCCTGGCTTGAATAAGAGGGGGGGTATTGAAGAAGAAAATAAAGGACTTGTCCTCATTAATCACCTGTCTAGAAGCACCAAGATATATGTCAAGAGACTGTCTAATGTTTCCAGCTTCCTTGATAGTGGCAACTCCCAACAAAGCAGTATCATCAACAAATTGAAGGTGGGAAAGAGGTGGCAAACTGGTTATCCCACTTCCACCCCCGAATGAGACCATGCCCGACCCGAGACTTGAGTAATCTGCCCAACCCTTCTGCCATAATGATAAACAAATAAGGAGATAGAGGATCTCCTTGCCTCAATCCCCTTGAGGCCTCAAACAACTTCGTTGTCTCGTTATTAACAAGAACAGAGAATGAGGAAGAAGAAATACAGCTCATCACCCATCTAATCCATTCCTCCTCAAAGCCAAAAGCAAGCAAGAACTTTTTGAAGAAAGGACCATCTAACTCTGTCATAGGCTTTTGCCATGTCCAACTTAATGAACATAGTTTTCTCCTTAGAAGTTTCCATTGAGTGAATAGCTTCTGTAGCAATAACAACCCCATCCATGATTTGTCGGCCAAGAACAAACCCACCTTGCTCCTCAGAGATGATTTTGCTCAACCATATCTTCAGACCTCTCAGCAATAATTTTTGTGATGATCTTATATACAACATTACAGAGAGCAATAGGCCTCGAACATATCCAAGGAATTCGCTCCCTCTTTCTTGGGAATAAGCACCACAAAGGTAGCATTTAGGGCCCTTAGCATCTGTTTGTTCTTTTGGGACTCACGGACCACTTCCAAAAGGTCAAATTTGATTAACTCCCAAAACTCTTGATAAAACTCAATCGAGAATCCATCCGGACCCGGGGCTTTCCCCTTTTTTCATCTTGAATACAACACTTTTCAGCTCCTCAAGGGAAATTGGATCCATCAAGTGCTCATTCATCTCTCTAGAAACAATCGAGGGAATACAGCTTTAGAATAAGTTTTTCTTCCTCATCATCCGAGAGGGCATCCTCCTTGAAGAGAGAGGAAAAATACCTCTTAGTCTCTTCTCGAAATATCCCTGAAAGAAGAAAGCAGGGGCACCCTGAGAATTAACAAGAGAGGTAATCAAGTTACCATTACGACGAGCCTTAACAGAGTTATAAAAGAAGGTTGTGTTCCTATCCCCTTCCTGAAGCCAATCTACTCGAGCTTTTTGTTTCCAAAAAATTTCTTCCCTCAGTTCCCATTCAGCAAGGTCTTTTACAGCCTCAGATTCCTCAACAAGAAGCTCCTCTGTGAGTCCCTGATCTCTAATCTTCCTTGAGGCTTCTTCCACCCTCCTAAGAGCCGCCAACTTAGCCAAGGAAAGGTTCCCAAAATTTAGTCTATTCCATCTCTTCAATTTATGCTTAACAAATTGAAGCCGCTTCATAAAGGAGTACATAGCGGTGCCATGAGGAGGTTTGCCATTAGTCCACCAGCCTCGCATGAAATCATGAAGCTTAGGATCTCGCAGCCACATAAGTTGAAACTTAAATGAGGGATTCTTTTTTAGCCCTAACTCCAGAGCAGAGAGTTTGATAGGCCAATGATCAGATCCTCTACCCTCCAGAATCATAGAACTAGCGCTTCTATTATTGCCAATCCAAAAACTAGAGATCAAAAACCTATCCAGTCTCTCTGAAATGGAATATTCCCCACATCTTCTATTATGCCAGGTAAATATCCCATTATCCGGCTTGATGTCAACCAAGTTCAAGGCCCGGATATGAGCATTGAAGACAGAAGAAAAAGGCTCAAGACGATCAATCCCACCACGTTTTTCCTCCAGACAAGTGATAGAATTGAAGTCTCCAGCCAAAATCCATGGGTACAGGGGAGCCATACTTCTCACAAAGCCAATGTGCTCCCATAAATTCACTTTACCATTGTAATCAATAGGAGCATACACGTTTGTAAGTAGGATGGTCTCACCAGATTCATTATCATGCCCGATCATCGAAATAGACCACCTGCTGGAAATCCAGGTAAGAGGAGAGATCTTAACTGGATCCCATAAACAAGCAAGGCCACCAAAATATCCACATGCACCAATACACTGACATTGCCCCTTTCTCCACAACTTGGGAGCAATATTGAACAAACTATCAATAGCTAATTTAGTCTCCTGAATAAAAACCACATCCGGAGAATGAACACGAATCAAATCACGAACAACTTTTTGTCCTGGGATGCTTGTTCAACCCCTTACATTCCATGAAAGTATAATCATTTTTGGGGGTTATAAAAATGGGAGTCCAATGTTCTCACCAAACCTCGACTCTACCAAAGTCTCCCCCATTAACTTAATTTTATCCTGGTCTTTCTTCCGACCCACCTTCATATTCTTATCTGAAGCATTTTTTTTAATTATTTTATGCTGCAATCCCAGCACCGTAGGAGTTTTACAGTCCATGGATGACTGCATCAGTGCCTGGGTAGGAGAGGGCATATCTAAATCTGTGCCATTTTCTAAGATAACTTCACTTCTAGGGCTAGGGCCAACCATATCACCTATACTCGAAACCAAAGCCCTCTGTTCTTCATTTAAACCCCCTATATCTGGGTCCCTTGGTTCCACCTCATGAAGAGACAACTGATTTGGTCCTGTTATATCTATAACAGGTAGCGATGTTTCAGGTATCTCCACGCACTGATCAAGATTCTCTAGAATTTCAAAACGGTTGAGCTGAGCATCTGGCTGGTTATCCTTAATGTCTCTTTTTGCCTTTCTTCCTTTGTTTCGAGGTTTTACCGTAACAAAGCCTTCCTTATCCTGATCCCCCTCCTTTATCGAGGCTTTTCCTTTATCCATATTTTGTACAGCTCGAGAGGGCCCAGGATTTGAAGCCACAGGCAGGACAAACTTAGGGCATTTTCTTTGTAAGTGGCCATATTCATGGCAAATCCGGCAACGAAATGGAAGAGCTTCATAGTCAAGTTTTTGAACCCATTTGGTTGATCCGAACTGTATTTCAATAGAATCTGGAATAGGATTGTTTAAATCAATTTCAACACAGATACGGGCAACAGAGATTACCTTTTTATCCAACGTCTGTCGTGACGGCCCAACCGGCTTCCCAAGTAGAAGGGCAATCATATGCAAGATGTCATTTCTCCAAAATTCCAATGGGAGCCACGGAAGCCGAACCCACACCGAAACCCGTGACGGCCGCTCCTCTGATGGGTTGAAACCCACATGCCAGGGTTTAAGAAAGAGTCCCGCTTGGTTACAGAAATAGGGACCTCCTTCAAATGCTTTGTTACGATCCGCAAGACAAGAAAAAACCACCATAAAATAGTTGTTTGCACTCAACATCACCTCCACATCACCTTCAGGGTTCCAAGTCTTCCTAACCCAAGCCTCCACAAAGGGAAGAGAAATTCGGATGCCCATAAATTTACCAATAAGCGCATGTTTGGTTAAATACTCCACATCTTCTCGCCACCGAGTCCGGTTGAACCACTAGAACCGGCCCGGCTTCACATCGTTCCAAACATCCATTGTTCTTTAACAAGCGATTCCTCGGCATGCAATGGGAAATCCTGTTCCTTCCAATCATTTTTAAAAGAAATACCAGCCCTAGCATGCACGCTCCGTGACGGACCCGATGCCATCACTACATTCCTCCAGCTTGTTCATACCTCCTCCAGAAACTGTTGCCATCCCCGCAGAGCCCACCAGATAGGTCTCAAAAAAATTCCAGCAAAGCAGCTTTCCTCATCAAACCCTAGCAGAGCTCAGTAGAAATGCTTCCGTGTTTTCATTTAGAGTCACAATCATTGCTAAACTTGAGTCAGTTTATAGTTTGAATTTTTTGAACTCTCCTTTAGATGATTTTGTTTGCTGGAGCAAAGTCTCTTTGCATTCACCTAAGTGTTTGTTCCTTTCTAATCCCAAAAATCATGAGATATTTGATTGATTTTTAAATTCAAATTTGTTTGGAGGGAGTTTTTGTGAGAGGGCTTTTTGGCGGTAGGATTATTTTTTATTTTCAATTAGTCCTCTCCTTACTTTTATCAATCCTCTATTTTTGAATCTTGGACCCCTTCTAGTTTTTTTAGGAGTTTTGACAAAGCTTGGATGAGGCAAGATTGGCCAGTGTGGGCCTCTATTCCACCGATTTTTACCTAGGTGTCTTTTATCATTTCTTGAAGACTTTGATGTTAAGCTTTTTTTCACATGGCTCTAGGAGTGGATATTGGTCTCTAAAGGGGCATGCCCTATTATTTTTGTGTTAAATATCTCTTCTTGTAGTGCGTGTTTTGCTTTTGTTACCTCATAATTATTATTTGTGTTTCATTTCATAGAGTCTTGTGTTATTTCCTCTTCGAGTTCTACTATGCCTTGATCTTTTCTTCTTTTCTAGTTTGTTATAATCTTGTGGCGAGGTGGCATGGTGCCCACGTGCCTAGTGTCTCCCTTGCACGTGTGCGCCTTGTCACATATGTGCTCTCCAATCCACTTAATCTCTTTATGCATTGGAAGATTGATTCCCATATCTCTTGCCCCAAGCATTGATCTCAAGGTAGTTTATTTCAAATTTTTATTGGAGGAATGCTTTGACTGTTAGTTCTTGTCATAATGTATCAAGGTGACAAAGAGTTATTGGGACTAAGAGAAGGATTGGGTCACATACCCACCTTTTCATTGTGAATATTAGATGTTTTTAAATTAAGGGTAAAAGAGAAGCTACATTGTGCTAGTCCCAATTCATTTCAGTTGGACCCTTATCGAAGCTCAGATAGCTATAGAAGCCCTTGTTGGTTTAACAGAAGATTATTTCAGACCATGGTAGAAGATTTAAAAGGTATTGAACCAACCACTCTAATGCTGGATGATGAAGTTCAGAGAATATTGGAGAAAGGAGGATTGATGAAGTTAGTGAGAAAATTTAACGAATTTGATTGAGTTTTCTAAAGAAATTGCTTACACTTGGGAGGACAACAAAGTCAAGGCAAAGGGGATGGAATTTACCATTTCCATTCCCCTCATATCTGAAGTATCTGGTCTTCCCATTGATGGAGAATGCATAAATAAGGTTAAACACTCCCTAGCTAGGGAATTCAGGTTTTTTAGAGGTAAAGGTGAGCACCCAACTAAATACATAAATGGGCATCTCCGTGAATCTCTTAAAGCTCCTTAAGATAGAGTGACATTGGTGGTGATGGAGTATTTTACCCCGGATGGGCAAGTTACCATTGTTCGTAGCTTCCATTTTGTATTCTTAAACCACATGTGAAGGAGAAAAATGATGAATGTGCCCATTTTTATTCTCTTCCATTGAAAAAATGGTGGATCAGGTGAAGCATAGTAAAACCTCTAGCCCTCTCCACTAAGGCCTTCTAAAATTGTTTTTTGAGCATGTGTCAAAGTATGGGGATAAGGTGGACAAAATTAGTCTTGGGTGGCATGTGATTGAATTGACTGAAAAATATTTGTCTTATGAAAAATCTAAGAGTAAAGAGCCTGAATTTATCCCTAGATTCCTTGAAATGATCACATGAAGATGTTACCGATTCTCCTGATGAGAATAAGGAGGAAACTCCTAAAGGTCAGGTGGTGAAGATGGAAGTTTTGAAGACCCCGAAGGGAAATGATAGTGTTGCTAGGCATTCAAAATTCTTGAGATTTAAAATGGTTCAAGAAGAGGATCCCTAACATGTTATCTTATATTTTGAGATCTCTGGAGATCCTGGTCTTGACCTTAGGAAAAATCTTAAGATCGAAGCTGAAATTTCTTTTGGGAAAGGAGAAGTTCCTTTGAGGGCTCAAGACCCTTTAAAAACTCCTGAGAATGCATGAGAAATAATGAATGATATTCTTAGATCCCTTAGTAGGTCTGTTAAAATATCTGCCATCTCCATGGAGGAAGTCACTTGGATGATGAATTACTTCAAGGACAATTGTGGCAGGTCTGATGAGGGATTGAATTAGGCAGCTTTAGTTCTCTTATTCTCAGTTCTATTTGGGTTCCCTTGGTCTCCCCTTTTGGGGCTCCTTTCTTTGGGGTTTGTGGGCTAGGCCCTTTTTGTCTTGATGTTTTTGTTGATGGGCTCTGTTAGGACTGTTCTTGTAGTCCTAGTTGTATATATGTAAAAGGTTCGATGATCCTTTCAAAACCCCTTCTTTTCCATCTAATAAAAAATGGGACTTTTCTATTATATAAACATACACCCTAAAATATTTGAACCTTGGATCTCTATTAGGAGTTTTAAAGTCTCCACCATCAAATCATTAATATATTTAAAATTTAATTAATTTTTTTTAAAGGTGATGTTAATGCACATGGGATCTAAGATTTTTATGTTATTGTTTATTTGGTGAAACATTTGGTTATGTAGTTTGCAATATGATGCTTTTATGTTCCTTAAATAACTTGAGTGTGTCTAACGATAAAAAATTTAGAACTCTAAAGAGGAGGTTTAAGGTCTGAAACCTATAAAGATAAATTAATACACCATGTTTCATTAACTAGAGTATGGTTCAATAACCATGTTCAAAATAACGTTCTTTACATAATTTGAATAGGATTAGTGGTGAAGACTTTGAAAATTTAAATAGGAGGTCTAAGATTCAAATATTGTAAGGATAGGGCATGTACGCCATGCTTCGATACTAAAAGTATGATTGAATAATAATATATTGGATAAACAACATTTTCCATGAGGATTGTCTCTTATATGATCCTATGAATGTTAAAATTTAATTGAGCAATTATACACTATACTTTGGTAACCAGAATGATTAGATAACCATATACTGGGTGATTATTTCATATGTCTTATAACCTTATGGACATTGAAATCTATATTATCAGTTATACACCATACTTTGCTAACCAAAAAATGGTTAGATAACTATAACTTGAATGGGCGTAATGGTGAAGACTTTGAAACACTAAAGAGGAGGTCCAAAGTTCAAATCATCCAAGGATAGGGCATGCACACCATGCTTTGGTTATTGGAGTATGGTTGAATAACCATATATTGGATAAAAAATATTTTTCATGAGGATCATCTCTTATGGCTTCGTTAAAAGTTTATTTCTCAATTGCACACTATATTTCAATAACCAAAATGGATAGATAACCTTGGGTGATCGTCTTATATGGCCTATGACCTCATGGGTGTTAAAATATGTTTTACTGGTTATACACCATACTTTGATATCTAGAGTATGGTTGAATAATCTTATATTGGATAAACAACATTTTTCATGAGGATTGTCTCATATTGTCTTGTGGGCGTTAAAATCTATTTTCTTGATTGTACACTATATTTTGGTAACTGAAATGGTTAGATAACCATATGTTGGGTGATTGTCTCATATGACCTATGACCTCATGGATGTTAAAATTTATTTTATTGGTTACACACATTACTTTGACAACCAAAATATGGTTAATAATGATACATTGGATAAATAATATTCTCCATAAATATCATCTCGTATGGCCTTGTGGATGTTAAAATTTATTTTACCAATTGTATACTATACTTTAGTAACAAGAATTGTTAGATAACCATATGGATGATCGTCTCATATGGCCTAGACCTTGTGGACGTTAAAATTTGCTTTTTTTGGCTATACATTGTACTTTGATAACTAGAGTATGGCTGGATAACTTTATTCGGTAAACAACATCCTCCATAAGGATCATATAGAGTACGATTGGATAACTATATATTGGGTAAACACAATCCTCCATGAGGATATCTGATATGGCTTATGGTCTCGTGAATGTTAAAATATATTTTACTATTTGTATACCATACTTCATAAACAACATTCTCTATGAGGATCATCTCATATGGCCTTCTGGACATTAAAATCTATTTGACCAATTGTAAACTATACTTTGATAACCAAAATATTTAGATAACCATATATTGGGTGATTGTCACATATCACCTATGGCCTTGTGGATATTAAAATCTAATTTATTGGTTATATAATACACTTTGATAACACTCGTAAATAACCCACGTTCATAAACACTTATGTTTTTAACTCAAATAGTTCAAATAGGGATACTATGGTGGTAAGTCCTTGGGTATTTAATCTTGTGGGGACAATGTAATGATTCAGGGTTTGAATCTTCTTCGGGAGATCCAAGGTTCAAACTGTAACTTGTGTGTGTGTGGTTGTGTGTTAATCCTCTATTGATAAGTTTAGCTCTTGGTCTTATGAGGGGTCATGACTGGGATGGGAATGCTCAGCCGTAAGCATCAGTTATAGAGGTTTCTCACACTAAACAAATAAAAAAGAATTCCTTGGGCTTTCATCCAAGAGATCCAAGTTCAACTCTTGATACAAGGGGACTAGGATGCTCATAAAACTCACATTTTTGTAAAAATATAGTCTCAGGAGGAATACCATAGTGGTAAGTCCTTGGATTTTCATTCAAGAGGCCCAAGTTCAAACCCTAGTATGAGGGTTCAAGACCCATCATAAAAACCTATGTTTTAACTCAAATTTATCCCAAGAGGAATACCATAATGGTAAGTCCTTGTATTTTCATTCAAGAGACCCACGTTCAAACCTCAGTATAAGGGGACTAGGACCCATCATAAAAACCATGTTTTAAACTTATTTTTTCATGTTCAAACCCGATATGAGGGGATCGAGATCCCTTCTAAAGGTCCATGTTTTTAACTCAATTTTTTGTCTCAAGAAAGATACTGTAGTCATAAGTGCTTGGGTTTTCATCTTAGAGACCTAAGTTCAAAACCTTGGTGCAAGAGGACTAGGACCCCTCATAAAAACCCTTGTTTTTAACTCAATATTTTTAGTCCTAGGAGGGATATTGTAGTGGTTAGTCCTTGGGTTTTAATTCAAGAAACCTAAGTTCAAAACTCGGTATGAAAAAACTAGAACCCCTCATAAAAACTTACGTTTTAACTCAAATTTTATCTTAGGAGGGTAGTGATAAGTCTTTGGGTTTTTATTCAAAAATCCAGGTTCATACCTTGATATGAGAGGACTGAGACCCCTCATAAAAACCTGTATTTTTAACCTGATGATAGTCCAATGGTATTATCTCAACCAGTTATATTCCTCAACTTTGAAGGAGGAGACCAAGGTTCAAATCTTGCCAAAGGATACATGCTTAAATAACCAACTTGTTGTAATATCACTTTGTGATAATGATGTAATACGAGTGGGGCCAATTTCAATTCCTTAAAAAACACACTCATAAATAACATCCTCCATAAGGATCGTGAGAATGGTTGGATACCTATATACTGGGTAAAAAACATCCTCCATACAAGTTATTTCATATGACCCGGTTCATAATTATATATTTGGTAAACAACATCCTCCATAAGAATTGTTATTAAGAATAATTTTATACGACCTATGGTCTTGTAGATGTTAAAATATTTTTACTGTTACCATACTTTAATAACTAAAGTATTGTTGGATAACCATATGCTAGGTGATCATCCTATATAGTATATGATTTCCTAAACATTAAAATTTATTTTATCAATTATATACCATATTTTAATAACTAAAGTATGGTTGGATAACCATATATTGGATAAACAACATCTCCATAAGAATTATTTCACATAACCTATAACTTGTGAACTTTAAAATATACTTTATATTCACCTTGTACTGACCTTATCAAATTATTATTAAGGTAGGTAGGTATATATATTAATAAAAAAATAATATAATTCTAGAGTTTGGGCTTGGGATCTTCTTCAAGAGGTCCAAAGTTCAAACTGCAACATGTGTGTGTGGTTGTGTGTCATGACCCTCCCAGATGGACCTTTTTGATATGAAAAACAATGTATTATCTGATGATGCTTTAATACTTGATTTTGTGCAATTAAGTAGCTATACAATATTAATAGATATTGAAGAGCATGATACTGCTAACAAATTACCAATGTGTAGGATCAGGTGCACTCGTAAGTGGAAGAAGTTGAGTCATCCAACGAAGATGAGGGTACTTGAGGTTGGGGAAGTGATGATAAGGCAACTTGGAGGTAACAAGGATGGATACCTTCATATAGGCATGCATTCGATTAAGGGATAATCATCAATAACTAGCCACCTTGAGCCCTAGACTAATAGCCTAGTAGCTATTGTAAGTTCTAGAGGCTGAGATAGGTGACTAGATTGATGGAAAGACTCCCTCTTTGTTTGTTGCACATGCATGATTGTCTTTTACTTCAGTCTTCAACACTATTTGCCTTAATAATATGTGAGCTATGAATGAATAGGTTATCTTCATAACTCTTTGTATGCCTTGGTAAATAGAATATAAAGAGATATCATTTTAAATAAATGATTGATTTATTTGAATAAGAAAGAGATATCATTTTAAATAAATGATTGATTTATTTGAATAGTGAAAAGATATCATTTTGAATAAATAATTGAGTTATTTAGAATAACAAGGAAATCTCATTTTAAATAAATAGTTAATTTATTTAAATAGTAAAGAGATTTTATTTTAAATAAATTATTGATTCATTTTAAGAATGTTAAGGATATCTCATTTTTAATAAATGATTGATTTATCTTTTAGTAATAAAGAGTTTTCATTTTGAATAAATATGTGATTTATTTCATATTGATAGAGAAAACCTTTTTAAAAGAAAAATAAAAGAAACAGTTGTTTTATATTAAGAAATAAAAGAACCCCATTAAGCAAATGACTTCTCTATTTAAAATGATAAACATAATTCATTGAACTCATAGAGAATAGACTTTAACTAGTTGAATTGATGGGGAATTCGCTTAATCAAAATGACCAACCAATGTTGGTTTAAATATGATAAGACCGCCCTTCAGAGAATTAGATAGACTACCCTTTGGAAATCCAATTGGACCAACTGTGTGAAGCTCCCTCTAACGTGAAGGGATGGCTCCTTAATGGCAAGTGTCTTGGGAAGGTGGAGGAGGGAATATTCTCACTACCATCTAACGTATGCATATGGGGAGCTATGGTGAGTAGGTTATGGACGAAAGCCAAGGAGAACGATGTGAGAGGAGTGTTGGAAAGAGGATGTGAATGGGAAAAAGGGAAGGGTGTGCTGGATAAAAAGTAGAGAGGTAAGATAGGTAAGAGGAGAGGAGAGCACAAGGAGGCATTGTGAAGAAAAGGAAGAAGCCAATGGGAAGAAGAGGAAGCATGTGATGATGTTCGAGTGCAACCCAGATAGATGGCCAATAACGAAGTAAAACTAGGTTGGACTCATGAGACTTTAGATACGTTTGATATTTTCATTTGTTGGGTTATACCATTTTCAGGCTTGGATTCTTTCCTATTATGTTGGCTCCTTTAGGCCATGGTAAACCTGCTTTCTTAAGGGTGTAAAGTTAAGGTTAGTGAGGTGGTCCTTTGACCATCCTCCTAATAAATCCATCGTGAGCTTGTGGTCATGCTTAATCTCCTCAACCAAGCCTTAGCATCCTTGTTTGGTCAGTTGGATATGGTAGAACTGCATTCAGTCTATTGTCGTGGTTGTTGATCCAAATGACCATTTATTATTGGTAGTATAGATAAAACTTAGTCTAGGTGTGCCTTAAGTAAACCGTTCGCTTGATCACCAGAGTGACCCCTTTCTTTGACGTCTGCAGTCGTGCAAGGATTGCACAATAGGATTTAACCCTGATCAATAGCTATTTTGGACATAAAGCATAGCGTTGTAGGCTACATTGATGTTGGGATGATCGACCATGTCGCAACAATCGTTTGACACCGTGGAGGCTCCTTGAATATCCCACCTGTACTCTGGTTTGCTATGGCATATAAATCATCTTGGTCATGTCTTGTCATTATCTATGTCGTAAACCACTCCATGATAATCTGTCCTCCCTTTGCTAGAGCTAGTTGTGGGTTAATCATTACGTAGGAGAGAGCTTAGAGTATGTTTGGATGGACTAAACTGTAGCACCCTAAAATTGGCGCAGTGAAATTGTAATAATTACATTCATCCTAGTAAATAATTTAAATTCAAATTTTAACCTCCCAAACCGCCCGTTAACCGTCGGGTAATCCGTTTCCCCCTTTTTCGTGCCATTTTTAGAGGTTGTTTTGACCGTTTGACGATATCGTCGCCGATCAGACGATATCGCCCCAGATCTGACGATTTCGTCCGGGCTAGGACGTCCAGACGATCTTGTCGCAAAACTGATTTTGCACAATTAGCTTCTGTTCCAACGGGTCTCTAATCCGGGTAGAAGCGTGTCTGCATCGTTAGAGACCCTCCCCCATTGGAGATCTCCCAAATAGGGATGATCTCCAACCTCCTAACTACTCCCCTAAGCCTATTTAATCCTTAGGACCTTCCCTTCCCAACCCCTGGCTGAATTTCCCTGTAACTTGATTTTGCGTGCATTAGAATACCTAGAGCATCATTTTGCATTTGTTATTTTGAAGTTTTCTTGCAGGGACCTCATTGATTTTCAGCCGGAGCAAGCTCAGATCGTCGCAGACGATCTCGTTCAAATCTCGGATGATCCTGTCATAATTCGAGATGATTTCATTGCTTCCAGATGATTTCGACTGCAATCTGCATTGGGGGCAATCAGTGCCCAGAGTTTGCGCTTTCTCTTATACCTTTTGTTGTTTTATTCTGCATTTAAGTTAGTTTTATCCTTATTTCTTACTATTTTGCATTTGGAGTTCACCCATATAGCTTAGGTTGCATGATAAGATCATAATTTCTCATTAGAATATCATAATTTGTTTGAATTTCTATTCATAACTATTGTTTAGTATTCATATTGTCATTTTGTGTTGTTTCCCTCTGTTATCATAGTGGCATTCTCTGTATTTTGCATCTGTTTTTCTGTTTGCAGGTCTCTGACGAATTCGTCAGATCTCGAGATGATCTTGTCTGATCTCAGATGATCATGTCAAATTAGAGGCGATCCTAACTGCTTCAAACATCAGAATCTCCATCAGACATCCGGATCAGGTATTCTTCTTTTAATTTCTCTATTTTTTGTCTTAATTTTGTTTTCTGTATTCATTAAATCTGCACTTTCATATAGATTAATTTAGATTCATTTGGCCAAACCTAGGATATGAATGCTTAAGGCTAAAAATGAACACATAAAAACACATTCCAAACCTAGGCGTGGAAACTGCCATTAAATGTTTCCTGGTGAACCCACCATCCATCGAAAAATCATCAAAATACACCTCCCTTGAGAGGCGGGACCTTCGCAAGTCCTCTCAGTCCGAGGTACCGCGACATCCTTTTCCCATCCTCCTTCCGGGCACGGATCCTATAGCCTGAAGGTAAGGGTGCGAAAAATTTGGAGCGATACATTTTGGTGAACCCGACGTGAATGCATTTTAAACCTTTTGAAAACAAAAAAAAAACAAAAATATATATATGTATACAAGAAAAAAAAAAACAAAATCATCATTTCAAGTTTGTATGTTTTAGATTCAATTCTAAATAGTAGATATTAAATATTACTTTTAGAAGTACTAAAGAAACCATGAGTTTTTACTCAAATCAATATGAGCCCATCAGTAATGTTGGAAGAATTCAGCCAAATACATTTGTTGATTATGACCAACCTCATCCCTATTCAACATCACCTCCATCACACTTTTCTCATTTTTCATCCATAACCCAACAGAACAATCCCTTTGCCAATCCTCTTCATAACGATATTATCTATTCTCCCATATATCCATATTATGTCTATCAATCCACATATAATCCTCCACCACCTTTTCAATATTCTTCTCTCAATACAACACATCCATTTCAACAAGAAAATACTTATTCTTCCAATTCTACCATGTACTCACCTCATACTTCGCAATCTTCCTATCATCATTCTACCCATAATAAAGAAAGTAGAGGTGAGAAACCATTAGGTCCTTTTATGATGAAATTCCTAAGGCATTTATCAAAAACCTCTCAAAAACCTTCATCACGTAAATTTACTAAGCTCAATCAACCAATGGATATAATTCTCAAGTATTTACTTGATACAAATAAGATTGAACTTCCTTCCATAAGACAACTTGATACCACAACAGATTGGTTTAAACCTGAGCTACATTGTGAATATCATAGAGTAGATGGACATATGACACAAAATTGTAAAGATTTAAGATGTGCAATTCAAGATTTGATTGATAAGGGTCTTTTTAATATAAAGGAATTACAATCTACAACTGATTATAAATCTTCCAGTAAACAATCAAACTCCTACACAACAAATACCAATAATCAATCAAGACATGGGGATCTCCCAAGAACCCCTATTCAATTATCAACAACAAGAAACCAATCAAATATTGCATGTTAATGTGTCCCATCATGATGATATTATTAATATTGTAACAAAAACTACAAATGAGCAACCTCAAGTTCAATCAACTCAATCTGATATTCAAGATATGGATTCCTCATTTGACCAACCTTCAAAACTATCTTTGGCTCTAGAGAATGATCCAAAATGGAATGTAAGCATAGAAAGCTCATCTTTAGAATCAAAATCTCAATCTGAAATCCACTTTGATAGCCAACAACAAGTGATTAATCCTCAAGCAAAGATATCCCTTTTAGAAGTATTACAAATTTCTCACAAGGAAATTTTGTTCAAAATACCTAGCCAACAATTTGTTCCTCATCATATTTTCTCTAAGAACATAATTAATGGTGTAAACCCTCTTGAGGTTAACCATATTTCATTCTATGATGAGGAGATTCCTTCCTCTACTCCACAAGAAGACTACTATCTTTACATTACAGGATCTAGTAAAGAAACACTTGTTAAAACTATCATGGTAGATAATGGCTCCTCTCTTAATTTATGCACTTATCAATTATTCCAAAAACTCAAATTAAAGGAAGAAGATATTAATGAATCAAATGTTATTATAAAATATTTTAACAATGAAATTCAAGAAGCTCAAGGTACTATAATTCTTCCCTTTAATATTGGATCCAAGATCCTGGATACTTTATTTTATGTAGCATATTGCCCTTCACCTTACAACCTACTTCTTAGAAGTCCTTGGATTCATACGATGAGGGTTGTCCCTTCCACTCTTCACCAATGTTTGAAGTTTGAAATTGCAAATAAAATTGTTACCATACATGGTGACCCAACACCATTTGAAGAATATTTAACGGTTGAAACATCAAGTTCTATACATTCTCTATTATCACAATTATCTTCTATCCATCACTTTTCTTCATCCATATATGATCATCCTTGTTTACCAAATAACATCCATGCATATCTTTCACATATACTCCCTCCATCTTATCAAGACTTGGAATATAGTGATAAGAATGAAGAACTTTCTTATCCTTCTTACATTTTATTTTGTAACATGATCAATTTTCCACATATAAAAGTCAAATCTTTTGCTACATTATTCTACATTATAACAAAGCTTTTGTTATCACTACCTTTTATTCATCACCTTTTATTCTTACCTTCACCTCAACCAGATTATCCTTCAAAACCTCCTTTGATTTTGAAGCAACCTTAGACATGCTATACTCAAATAACCTTGTATAGTGTATATAGATCATCTTGTATATACCACCAATTTCAATTCATAAATTAAAATCAAAATACAAAAAAATCAAAATCCTCAAAATCTTCAAAAAAAATACTAATGCAACTAAGGACCTTAAAGGTAAATTTGAGCCCAACCGGCTTGGACCATACATTATTACTTGTAAATTTGAATCAGGAGCATACAAATTGTCTACCTTAGATGGTAAAGAACTTAAAGAACCCATGAATATTTTGCATCTTAAACGTTACTATGTATAAATTTGGTCATTTCATCCATGTATATATTTGTTTTTTCAAAATCACTATCTTGTATTTCTTTCAAATTTATAAATTCAAAAACACCAAAAACATTCATAATCATCAAAATCTTCAAAACTATTTGTTGCATTTATTTATGGCACTTGTTAAATTTTTTGTTCAAAAACAAAAATAAAACCAAAAAACAAAATAATGATAAAAATATAAAAACAACAATATGCTTGACTCTTTCGAAACCAAAACAATATAAAGAAGAAAGAGAGAGTCAATATTCTCAAAACTTCTCAAAAAGTATTTATATATATTTTCTTACAAATATTGCAGTTATATGTTTCAAATTATTTTGGATAAATTAGCATTTATTTGGAATCCCTCACTTGCACACTCACAAAAATAAATATCTTGATTTTATCTGGCATGATTACTAATCTCTCTTATATCAAAGTCCACAAAATTCAATTAAATAAAGTTTGAGCATAGAGAATTGATCTTGTTATTTACTTAAACCAAGCACATCTTTTCACAATAAAATGATTATATTTGTAATTTCCATGTTTTGCTACATAGTAGAAGTGATTTCTTGAGCGAAAAGTTTCCCCTGCTATCCTATCATGCACATGGTCTAGAATCTTTGAGAATTGGCAAAAGGACAAGCTCACCCCTACCCAGAATAAAAATCCCTTGCTCTACAGCTAATCCGAGCAAGTATCCCTAGCAAAGAAGAAGAAAAGAAAAGTTCAAGAAAAAAGAGAAAAGAAAAATGTTATTTTATATCATTACAACAATATTTCAAGCACTATCTCAAAAATCAAGCAAAAAAAATACAAAAAGAAAAAGAAGCAAAGTTCAAAAGAAAAGCAAAAGAAAGCAGAAAGCAAGAAAGCAATAAAATCCCTTTCCCTACCCTTTGAAAAGAAAAGAAGGGTTGATGAGCTTGAATCCCTGGAATTCTCAATTATTCAAAAACTGTGAGGTAAGCCCCATAACAGGTGGTTTGTGCCCAACCTGCTTGGCCTTGGGTAACTCCTAGCGTGGTGATATGTCTGTCACATTAGCGACCTTCTTTTGTACAGACCTATGTCTGCTTATGGATTAGCTAGCTCTTGATAATCCGACCTACATAGTAGTCTAGTATGGTTATATGCATCTACATCATGGTTAATGAACACTTATTTGGTTTCTTCAAATCACTTGTATCATATTATCTTGCTCAAAACTGGTAAATGCACAAAGCAATTGCACACACATTTGTATTTGAGAGATTTTGTGTATCATTATGATAAATCAAGATCGGAAATGAATTCACATATGCACATGGGATTCCTTATAAATCTAACTTTTGTCTTCAAAATACTTTGAAATATTATTTTTGCAACTTGTTTGGAATAATTCAAGTACAGTTGTTTACCATAAAGACAACTATATAATAGAAAAATCAAAAATTTCTTTCAAAACTATACAATCAAAACATATATATATATATATATATAACTTTTGTCGACTTTCGCGACGATGGTATAGTTCCAAAACCAAAATTGGAATTTTATGCCTAGCGCAAGTCCTCATCTTCATATTTTTTGTTTATTAAAAAATCAACCATGCAATAAAACTATCTATTTTTCTTTGATTTTCGTGATGATGGTATAAGTCTATACCTACATATTCTATGCCTAGCGCAAATCATTGTAACAATTTTTATTCCCCATTTATTTAAAAATCATGAAAACCATATGACTTAAATCATTATATTACACAAATTATGTTTTTAAAACACAAAGCATGCACATTTTCATTATTTCATGTCATTATGTCAACCTTCAATTTTGCAATGATGGTATAATTCCTAAGGAATTATCCAAAAAATTTATCACACTTAGGAATTTATGCCTAGCAAAATTCATTTTATCATTATTTCATGCATACTATTTTTATGAAAATCTGAAAAACAAACCATCATCACCATCATTTTCACCATTGCACCAAAGTCTTAAGACAGTCTCTTAAGCACTCTTTTACTTTTAACAATATTTCTATACTGGGATTAGCTTGACGACCGAGTGAGCAGCGACTCCATGAAATGGTCTATAATAGCGACAATGTCCTTTGAAATTATTGTTAGAAGTCTCTTTTTATTTTTTATCACATCACATTACAAACAACCAATTTGTTACATCAGATTATTTCATTTAAAATATTACCGCATGACATCAAAATTATAAATTTTCAAAATGACATAATTTCATGAATCCTCAATCCAATTATCAAATCAATCAATCAAACATAAAAGCATCATAAACATACACATAACACAAGTCATATGATCAAAACTATCTCATCTCATATATATATCAAAAGTATATATACATCATCAAAACTGGATCGGTATGCCACAATCTGTACCTCGGCATACTCAATCCTCTATCAAAAAATAATAAACCTACATATCAATCTGTACAGTGTAATGCAGTCCTCTAGCCTCGAGAGCCCCTCGAGCTCTCAGCCTCATCTCCTCCCCCGCCCTGAGGTGGACGAGGTGGCCCCATCGCAGTATGAGTAGTACTGTGAGTCCTAGTCCTCGATCGGGACGAAGTCCTCGAGGACCCAATCCTGATAGGGTCAGCAATGTTAGCTGGCAGTTGTACCCTCTGACCCTCTAGCACCATCTAGAAGTAGATGCCCTGGTAGAACGTAATCTGAGCAATCGACCGTGCCAGCTCCCGAGTGCTCGCTCCTCCACCCCATGCCCTGAGGCATGCAATCTCGTCTCTGAGCTGTGTAACCTCAGCTCGGTGGCATGCAGCCTCATCCTGCAATGTCTGCACCTATGCCCGGAGATGATCTCTCTTCGCTCAAAGAGTAGCTGTCTCGCTACTCTCCCCTATGTCAACACCCTTGCCCTTATCGAGCGATGGTGGCCTCTCTCTCTATGGAGAAGGGGGTCTCGCCTCCCTCCTCTCCCTCTATCATGGCCTCTCCTATGCATGTGGCCTCCTCAGCTCTCTCCCACCATGACCCTGGGCCGCCTCCATAGCCGCCTGGCATCGCCTCCCTATCCGATGCACAACTACGTGTATCGGACCCTGAGCCCTCGTCATCCGAGGAGGGCGGATGCCTACGTACCAGGCATCGTAGCCATCGGCTACCCCTACATCGTCCCCATCCACTGGCTGAATGGGGGCATCATCCGAGTCCTGACTCCAGAAACGTTGCATGTCTGGAGCCCCGCTCACTATAGTGTTATCCCGGATAGTCCGAGAAAACTCATAATCCCTGAGAGATGGGATCCCCTGCTACAGACCGAACTGACGCAAAACTTGGTCATAGCGGTGGAGCTCCACCTCTCCCCTCTCCATCCGAAGCCAGCACACTCGCCTAACGCGAGCTAGCTCCTGTCCATCCTCGGCCCACCCTGGATGCTCCCTCCATGGCCTCCAGGTAATCTGGTCTGGGACTAGGTCATCTAGCAGTCTCCGAGACATCGGAAGGTCGATCCGCCATTGTGACCCTCTTCGGAGCCACCAGTAGAAGACTCGAGGCCTCTCCCCATCAATCCCTATCAGAGGAAGCCCTATCGGCCTCTGCACTGCAATGTGCTCCCAGCACCAAACCTGTAGGAGCGATGTCATCACCAGACATCGGTCGCCCTTGTACACGACCCCATGCAGGATCCTGTACAATCGGCATAGCACATAGCTGCCCCAAGAAAACCTGTAGCCATGGTCTCGCATATCGTAGATCACATCTGCGAGCATCCATGGCACCCTGCACCCGCTCTGGTGGCACAGCAAAAGTCCACCAACTACTCCAGCTAGAACCCGTGTGAGTCTAGATGCCCCAGGCATCTGGCGTAGTGCCTCGATATTAACTCTGCCCTTCTCCAGGGTGAAGCTCGGGTCACCACACAATCGTCCCATAGCATGGCCCTGATTGGCCGTAGGAGTGATCAACCGTCCTTGTATGGGGATTCTTAGAATCCTCCATACATCCTCTAGAGTGGGAGTCATCTCCCCTGTCGGTAGCCAAAAACATGAAGAACCCGGATACCATCTCTCTGCTAGGGTTGTCAGTAGCCCCATATCTGTAGACACTTGTGGCATCTCTGCCACATGCTGTAAGCCGGCCTGTGCCAGCTGATCCCGCTCTGCCTATGTAAGAGTGGCCAAGTCATCTCTCAAACCTCCATACTTCCATTCCCTGCTTTTTAGCAAACCTCTCTGCAACATAAACAACAAAACAACAAACAATCATTAATAACAATTCAAGTAATTAAAAATGCAAGTTAAAATAAGTTCAATTTTATGCAATTGATGATATCGTCCACTATTGGACGATATCGTCCCAAATTTGAGCATAATCGTCTCCGATTTCGCAGGTCGAAATCGTCCCTAATTTGACGAAATCGTCCCCC
Source organism: Wollemia nobilis (assembly GCA_028583015.1). Classification (NCBI taxonomy): domain Eukaryota; kingdom Viridiplantae; phylum Streptophyta; class Pinopsida; order Araucariales; family Araucariaceae; genus Wollemia; species Wollemia nobilis. The sequence goes on from JAQPPZ010017057.1 coordinate 3,179,897, forward strand.
TTTCGTCGATTTCGCCCTTGGACGAAATTGGCGAAATTGAGACGATTTCGTCGAAATCGGGACGATTTCGTCCCGACGACGTCGACGGCCCAAAAACGGCCGCGATGCTCAAAAATTCATCTAAAATTTACCTAAAAAGCATGTAAAATCAAATTAAAGCATTCTAAGTTAAGTCTAGACTCTTACCCGTAGCCCGCGTCGGACCTCTGTTGATCTGTGCGTCGTCTCCACCATTTTTGCTTCCAGAGCTCTAAAACCAGAAAAATGAACAGTAAAAATGAATTAGGGTTTTACCCTATTTTTCTTAATTTTATTCAAAAATAATTCAAAAATAATTTTGCTTTTTCGCGTTTTTACCTCAAACGTTCGATTTGGGTAAAAACACGGAGGGGGCACCATAGTAAGTTGTCGTACGATTCGACCAAGAATCGTCGCCTAAAAATGGGAATAATTTTTGCTTTCTCGTAGATCGAGAAGAACTCATCTTTAACGCATTTTCTTCGAAAAATTCGCTAAAGAGGGGGCAAAATGTAGCACCCTAAAATTGGCGCAGTGAAATTGTAATAATTACATTCACCCTAGTAAATAATTTAAATTCAAATTTTAACCTCCCAAACCGCCCGTTAACCGTCGGGTAATCCGTTTCCCCCTTTTTCGTGCCATTTTTAGAGGTTGTTTTGACCGTTTGACGATATCGTCGTCGATCAGACGATATCGCCCCAGATCTGACGATTTCGTCTGGGCTAGGACGTCCAGACGATCTTGTCGCAAAACTGATTTTGCACAATTAGCTTCTGTTCCAACGGGTCTCTAATCCGGGCAGAAGCGTGTCTGCGCCGTTAGGGACCCTCCCCCATTGGAGATCTCCCAAATAGGGATGATCTCCAACCTCCTAACTACTCCCCTAAGCCTATTTAATCCTTAGGACCTTCCCTTCCCAACCCCTGGCTGAATTTCCCTGTAACTTGATTTTGCGTGCATTAGAATACCTAGAGCATCATTTTGCATTTGTTATTTTGAAGTTTTCTTGCAGGGACCTCATTGATTTTCAGTCGGAGCAAGCTCAGATCGTCGCAGACGATCTCGTTCAAATCTCGGACGATCCTGTCACAATTCGAGACGATTTCATTGCTTCCAGACGATTTCGACTGCAATCTGCATTGGGGGCAATCAGTGCCCAGAGTTTGCGCTTTCTCTTATACCTTTTGTTGTTTTATTCTGCATTTTAGTTAGTTTTATCCTTATTTCTTACTATTTTGCATTTGGAGTTCACCCATATAGCTTAGGTTGCATGATAAGATCATAATTTCTCATTAGAATATCATAATTTGTTTGAATTTCTATTCATAACTATTGTTTAGTATTCATATTGTCATTTTGTGTTGTTTCCCTCTGTTATCACAGTGGCATTCTTTGTATTTTGCATTTGTTTTTCTGTTTGCAGGTCTCTGACGAATTCGTCAGATCTCAGATGATCTTGTCTGATCTCAGACGATCATGTCAAATCAGAGGCGATCCTGACTGCTTCAAACATCAGAATCTCCATCAGACATCCGGATCAGGTATTCTTCTTTTAATTTCTCTGTTTTTTGTCTTAATTTTGTTTTCTGTATTCATTAAATCTGCACTTTCATATAGATTAATTTAGATTCATTTGGCCAAACCTAGGATATGAATGCTTAAGGCTAAAAACGAACACATAAAAACACATTCCAAACCTAGGCGTGGAAACTGCCATTAAATGTTTCCTGGTGAACCCACCATCCATCGAAAAATCATCAAAATACACCTCCCTTGAGAGGCGGGACCTTCGCAAGTCCTCTCAGTCCGAGGTACCGCGACATCCTTTTCCCATCCTCCTTTCGGGCACGGATCCTATAGCCTGAAGGTAAGGATGCGAAAAATTTGGAGCGATACATGAACCTTTAATGTATTTCATTATCTAAAATGGTAGATTTTAGGGTAATAAAAGTAAAGAATCTTTAATGTTGTTTCGTTATCTAAAATGGTAGATTTTAGGGTAATGAAAGGGAATAATATTTAATGTTATTTCATTATCTAAAATGGTAGATTTTAGGGTAATGAAAGTGAAGAATATTTAATGTTATTTCATTATCTAAAATGGTAGATTTTAGGGTAATGAAAGGGAAGAATATTTAATGTTATTTCATTATCTAAAATGGTAGATTTTAGGGTAATGAAAGGAAATAATATTTAATGTTATTTCATTATCTAAAATGGTAGATTTTAGGGTAATGAAAGGAAATAATATTTAATGTTGTTTCATTATCTAAAATGGTAGATTTTAGGGTAATGAAAGGAAAGAATATTTAATGTTGTTTCATTATCTAAAATGGTAGATTTTAGGGTAATGAAAGGAAAGAATCTTTAATGTTGTTTCATTATCTAAAATGGTAGATTTTAGGTTAATGAAAGGAAATAATCTTAATTAGCTACAATGATGGAATTTAGTTTAATGAATGTGAATATGGTTTGTTTTGTAAATTAAGGGTATGGGACTTTAATTTATGAAATGAAGAAAAAGGTTTATTTGAAGATTAAAGTAGTTGGCTTTAATTGGATAATGAATGTGAAATATGGTTTGTTTTGTAAATAAGGGTATGGGACTTTAATTTATGAAATGAAGAAAAAGGTTTATTTGAAGATTAAAGTAGTTGGCTTTAATTGGATAATGAATGTGAAATATGGTTTGTTTTGTAAATTAAGGGTATGGGACTTTAATTTATGAAATGAAGAAAAATGTTTATTTGAAGATTAAAGTAGTTGGCTTTAATTGGATAATGAATGTGAAATATGGTTTGTTTTGTAAATTAAGGGTATGGGACTTTAATTTATGAAATGAAGAAAAAGGTTTATTTGAAGATTAAAGTAGTTGGCTTTAATTGAATAATGAATGTGAATATGGTTTATTTTGTAAATTAAGGGTATGGGACTTTAATTTATGAAATGAAGAAAAAGGTTTATTTGAAGATTAAAGTAGTTGGATTTAATTGGATAATGAATGTGAAATATGGTTTGTTTTTAAATTAAGGGTATGGGACTTTAATTTATGAAATGAAGAAAAAGGTTTATTTGAAGATTAAAGTAGTTGGCTTTAATTGGATAATAAATGTGAACCTATATTATTTAGCAATTAAGGGTATGGGACTTTGATTGTTAAATAAGGGTTAGACCATTTATTGCAAGTAGAGCATGTGGTTTGATGCATGGTTGAATAACTCTCATGAGAAGATGAGAGGGGAAATAGAAAGAGTAGTTTTATATGGTATCAACTATGCATTAGAAAGTTGAATTGCTTGGGTTATTTGTATAGTTGCAATTTGGCAATAAAATGAACAAATGTATTTAGAAGCATGTCTATCCTGAACTATGAGTGTCTTGATCCCCTACTATCCTCACTTGATCGATGGAAGAGCAGGAGGACCAAAGTCATGATATGGACCGATGCACAAGTTTACTCTCTACCTTACATCCTGCTTATTTATGCAAATAGATTAGATTTGTGGGGAGGTTTCCTCGATGAAATTGATGTAATGTATTATTTGAAGGTATGGGGTTTACCATACATACTTATGTAATAAATGAACAATATGGTTGATGCACCTTGTATTCCATTAATTGAATGTAGTTGTATTTAAATCCTTTCTATTGCATGTTTATCCTTTAATTATTGCTTTATGTTTTAGTTATCCTTTGCTTGTTTAATGATTCATGTTTTGTTAGATTTAGTATCTAGATCTATTCTTTATATTCTTGTTTTAATAATTGATATAAAAACAATAGTAAGTTCTAGGTGAACTTAGAGGATGACCTAAGGGCTTGAGACCCCCTTAGGGATATTGGTAACTAGGTTTAGAAGATCGTACCAGAGTTAAGATAGCTTGTTAGAGGACAATATTGATAGCTTAACTCATAGTACACGTAGCATACCCATACATAATGACTTGTGTGGAATATGGAGATGCATGTACACCTTCTAATGATTGAAGGTGGTAATTCTAGCTCATCAAGATTGATGATATGGATGGACTTATGTGCATAACATGAGATATGCCTATGCAGAAGGGACTTGCATGAGGGGAATCTTGTGTGGTATAGTTCTTGAGAAACTTAGGGGTTGTTAAACATTAAGTCGATCTAAGGTTGGTTAGGGGTTTATGAATCCCTCTCCTTAGTCAAAAAAAAATCTCTCTTTTTGTGTATTTTATTTCTTGATTTTTGGGTCATTACATTTGGTATCAAAGCTCTAGGTACGAGGGTATAAAGCTTCTTATGTGTTGAAAGAGATTCGGAAGCCTCCAATGAAGGCTTGATTAAGTTTAAGCTAAAATATGGGATGACCTAGAGTCTCTACTTATTAGAATCTAATGGAGTTGATCCCAAGGGAATATGAATGTTACGATACCTCAGTATGGGATTTGGTATTAATGATACATCATAATCTTGGAACATTATCCTAGTTAGATTTCTAATGATTTGGCAAGAAGAAATTTGTAGTGTGGTTTGAGTTAGTGATTCAGTTTAAGATGAATTTGTAATCTAATTCTTTTCTTGGTTGAAATCAGATCAAGATGCCATTGAAGGCCAGGAGAGAAATACCTTCGCCTAGACAAACTCGAAAAATTAATGTCGAAGAAGGGATCCATAATGAGGGTCCAGAAACTCCCAATATGGGAATGGAAGATATTACTACCATAGTTTTTGCATTGCAAGATCAATTAAGGCAAGTGTTAGAAACTATTGTAAACCAAAATTTGCAAGCTAGAGATTCAGAAGTTAAACAAGCCGAGGGGTTGACTGTAGAGCAGATACAAGCTAGAACCCTCTTAGAGAAGGAAATAGTAAGAGATCTAAAGAATGTGTGTATCTCCAAGTTTGATGGAGAAGGAGAGGGAGATGCAGCTGAGGCTTGGTTAAGAGAACTGGAAGTTTTCTTCACGGTAAAGGATACTCTTTAGGAACCTAAACTATTTGGTCTACCTTGAAGGGGCTACCCTATATTGGTGGGAAACTTACTATGAGGAAACTAAGATTGAACCAATAGACATTCCATGGAAGGAATTTATAGTCATATTCAAGAAGAGGTTCCTCATAGAGCATTTCTATGCTCTAAAATTTGAGGAGTTTGCCAGTTTAAGGCAAGGAACCAACTTAGTAGAGATATACTACAAGAAGTTGGTAAAATTGTTGAAGTATGTACCCGCCTATAATGAGAAAATACGGATTCATAAGTTTACTCATGGATTGCAATCTAGGATAAAGCACGATGTAGAGATATAAGAACCTAAGTCATTACAAAAGGTATATGACCTAGCCAAGAAAGTAGAGTCACATTTTTATTATAAATATGAAACCTTGTTTGAGCAAGATTGATAGGAGCTAAAGAAGAGGAATAGCAATGGGGTTGTAAAATGGGAGGCTGAACAAGATCGAAAGGCTAAGAACCCTCAAAATTTGGAGAAGAAATTCAATGGAAGCCAAAAGAAGTTCAAGAAGAACTTTTATAAGAAAGGCAACAAACCCAATAGCATTAAGCCTCAATCACAAGTTTCAGTTCCAACAATCAAGGGCGAGGAGCAAAAAATTAAAAAGTGACAAGGGCCCAAGGATGGGTGTTACCATTGTAGAGGTCTGCATTTTTCTAACTAGTGCCCATACCGACCAGGGCCAAGTACATCCAACATTAAAGGAAATGAACCTATGCACAAAATCTATGCCACAACTAGGAGTCAGAAGCTCGAAGGGTAAGCCACCCCAATGATTTTAAAAGGTAAGATTTTTGATAAGAAAGTGAATATCTTAGTTGATAGTGGAGCCATTGATAGCTTTATTTCTTGTAAGTTAGCAAAAGATATGCCAGAAAGGCCAGGGTATTTGGCTCATGGATGGAAGGTTGAGTATGGTTCTGGATAGACCTACTTAGTAAACCAGTGTTTTCTGATGATGGAAATTACTTTAGCTAATGGAACCACATAAGGTTGCTTATATGTAGCTCCGCTTCATGCCTTCGATGTGATTTAGGGATGGATTGGTTACAGGCCCATAAAGCCGTAATCAATTTCCAGGATAGATGGATCAAATATTTTGAAGGAGACAAGGAAAGACTACGAATTCATAGCAAACAAGGGGCATTTAAACCCTATATTGTCAGCTATGAAGTTGAAGAAATCCCTCATAAAAGGAGGGATAGTCTATGTAATCAAACTAAATGAAGTTGGAGAAGACTGAAAGAAGGAGGTGTTGGAGACACATCCAATTTTGTAGGATTTCAAAGATGTATTCCTTGAGGATTTACCTAGGCTCCCTCCTGTGTGAGAATTTGATTTCACTATTGATCTTATGCCAAGAGCAAAACCAATTCATAGATCTCTATATAGGATGTCACCCATCAAGATGCAAGAATTAAAGGTACAGTTGCAAGGGTTATTAGAGAAAGGGTTGATAAAACCAAGTGTGTCACCTTGGGGTGCACCTATTTTATTTGTGAAAAATAAAGACAACTCTTTAAGATTGTGTATTGACTATAGGATGTTGAATAAAGCTACAATCAAGAACCGATATCCCCTACCTAGAATCGAATATTTATTTGATCAATTGAGAGATGCCATGATGTTTACCAAGATAGATTTAAGGTCAGGGTATCACTAGTTGAGAATACGTGAGGAGGATACTCACAAGACAACATTTAAGACTAGGTATGAGCATTATGAGTTCACAGTCCTACCTTTTGGACTGACTAATGCCCCAGCCACCTTCATGAATTTAATGAATAATTTGTTCAGAAGGCACCTAGACTAGTTTTTCCTTGTATTTATAGATGATATCCTAATATAATATCGAAACAAGGAAGAGCACAATAAGCATCTCAAGATCATGTTAGAGTTTCTAAGGGAAAATCAACTCTACGAAAATCTAGCCAAGAGCAATTTCTATGTTTTAGAGGTGCGCTATTTAGGGCATATCATATTAGTAGAAGGAATTACTATGGATCCAGAGAAAATTGAAGCCATACTAAATTGGCCACCCCCTACTAATATTACCAAAGTAAGGAACTTCATGGGGTTAACGGGCTATTATAGACATTATATAAAGGATTTCTCAAAGATTTCCTCAACAATAACTAACCTCTAGAAGAAAGAGAAGGAGTTCAAGTGGATGGAAAAGTGTGAAACCGCTTTTGCCTTATTGAAGCAAAAACTCACTACCTCACAAATATTGAAGATTCCATACCCTCAAGGAGATTTTTTTGTATCCATTGATGCATCACTGTAAGGGTTAGGAGGAGTACTCATGCAAGAAGGGTTAGTAGTAGCTTATACTTCAAGGAAAATTAAAAAGCATGAAGTCAATTATGCTACTCATGATTTAGAGCTAGCCACTATAGTGCATGCTCTAAATTTTTGGAACCATTATCTGGTAGGAAGACCTTTCAAGTTAAAATCAGATCATCAAAGTCTAAGGTACATATTTACCCAACCAATACTCAATGCGAGATAGAGAAGGTGGATCGAGTTTCTCATTGAGTATGACTTTGAAATTGACTACATAAAGGGGAAAGAGAATAAGGTTGCAAATGCCTTGAGTAGAAGAAGACAAATAGCAACCATAACCATGAGTCATGTAAAGCTCATGGACCAAGTAAGGCATGAGCAAAATCATGATGAATATTGCTAGGAAATTTGAGCTAGAATAGACAAAGATCCTGAGAGCAATAAGGGGTTTGGGGTGATAGATAACCTTTTGTGCTACAAAGGTAGAATCATCATACCAAATTCAAGGGATTCAAGAAAGCTAATAATGCAGGAATCCCATAGATCTCCTTATATAGCTCATCCTTGAGGGGTAAAGATGAGGGAAAATTTGAAAAGAACCTTATGCCTACACACACATGCATGTATGTATTCTAGTAGTAATTCATTATGGTTACCTTGATAAAAAATTTGGAAAAGCTTCGATAGATCCTTTAAACTTTAATTAAAATGATATTTTTGTAAAGCTTTCCTAGGATTTTAATGCGTACCTTTAGATGATGCTCAAGGGCTAGTTTTATAGATTTGGGAGATAGGGGAAAGATAAGTGTTTTGTGATACCACCAAAATAGGATTTGCATGAAGGGTTGATTAGGAGTTTAGTTAGTATAATTAGGATAGGATTGGAAATTATATAATATTGGAAAAATATTAAGTTAGCAAGATATACATAGGTGTGATTGAGAGTCAAATTGATAGTTCAGGAAGATTGACTAGGATTCGCATAGTGAGGGAGAAAAAATTCATGATCAGAAAATAGTGCTAGAGACAAAAGCACTATGGCACTAATATACATTGGTGCTAATGCAAAAGAATTAATCATTAATAGGTCATTAGGTAGAAAACAATCAAATTTGAACTTTTGGAATTATCCCTTAGAATTTTCATCGATGTTATTGCCTCACGTATTATATTTTTTATTTTGATCATTAAATACTTTTTGATGAGATTTAAGCTTAGTTGGTTGATCATGATGTTTGTCATGTTTGATGAGGTAGATGTTGACATGATCTTATGATTAATGATGTGCTCAAAATTGGGTGTATAAACATGGCTTCTAGCACTCAATCCACATTCAGGTAGAAGATAGAGAGACTTTCAATGTGAGCCAAAAATCACCTTCTTCAAACCCTACCAAACCACTAGAGCCAAAAATAAACACCCACTTAAAATGAATGGTTTATAATATAGTTTAGGGGTCTAAAATACTAAATATTATGTTCCATGGAGAAGAGACAAATGTAATTATATTAAGCACTTATATGCCATGGTGGTAAAGGATGGATGCTCATCACTAGGTCTCCCCTTTTCTAAACTTTAACTTTCACCAAAGCAAAAAGACTTGACCATACATTTGTTCATGTCCAACACCAAGGAGTCCTATAACTAGTTACCCTTTTCCAAGATAAATTTAAAACCACTGAAGATCACAAAGCCATATAGATTTTTAAGCACATAATGTATTGTTAAAAATTATATACATTTACACTCATACTTTAAATTTTATACAGATTCAAAATAGATGCATTTAAATTAGACATTCAAGAAATAGAATTCAATTATTTTGCAACATATGCTATATCTTTTCCACTCTCTAAACTAGTTTTTACACATCTACCACTTTTTCCTTGGTGATGCCCTTCTTCGCTCAGTTTGGTGGAGGGTGACCTATCATAAATTAATACTTTATAAATGTTATAAAATTTAGGATGTGATAACAAACCTTATGAAAACGGATAGAGTTGGTGTCTTCTAAAGCAACAAAGAAAAAATTCACTTCATTTATTCGTAATCATTTGGAACTTGAATGAAAAACTAAACAAATCCTAGTGTACTTTTTAGAAGGATCAAGTGTTTATTAAAGTATAAGGACAAACATATATTTAAATTGAAAGGGATTTAAATATTATATTAATATTGCAATTCAAAAAGGACATCAGAATTGGGTACAATAATATTATTTTTATATCCACTAATTATTCACAAAGTTAGTATCTTGAGAAAATCAAACATATAAAGAAAGAAAGAAAAATAATAGCAAATGCTTCACATCATAAACCAAGGTTTTTATCTTATGAGTGAACCTTAACATTTAAAACTAATAGGTTTGGGACAAGTGGTTGAGAGAAAGGATTTTCACACCATAAACGAGAGTTCCAATCCCATATGTGAACCTTAACATTTGCATATTTGATTTGGAACAAGTGATGGAAAGTAGAGAGTTTCATATTGTAATCCAAGGTTCCAATCTCATGGGTAAACCTTAAAATTTATCCAAAATAAGGTAGGGTTTATACCAAGGTTCCAATATCATGGGTAAACCTTAACATTTATACAAAATGAGGTAGGGTTTATACCCATTTAAATATATATAATATGGCTAATGTCACGTGATTTTAAATCATATAACTAACCAAATTCTATCAAATCGAATTAGATCAAGTGGCTAAGAATGCGAGGTCCAAATAGAATGACCTAGGTTCAAATCTTATCAAATGATATAATACCATTATGTAGTTCATTGAAACATCATGGTAACATGATGATGATGCAGGTTGGATCCATTTCAATCCCATACAAATAATTTATTCAATTTTGAAAAATTATTTGGTCAATCTTAATATTAACATACAACTAGACAACAATATTCAAATTTTAGAAGGTAACTTTTGAGGGAAATTTTAACTCTTAATCAAAATGATATCAAATAATTAATTAGAAAAAACAAGCCAAGAAGAGAAAAGAGAGATTCTTTTTCATTTAAAAAAATATCTATGATAGAGAAGAAACTATTCATAGAAATTTTGTTAGATAAGTATTATTATATAATATTTTAATATTTTAATGAAATTGACCTCCAACAAAAGATATATATGTGTCAGTCAAAGAGAGAGAGCATAAATCTTAGAAATTAAAAAAATATTTTAAAAAATATCTTTAATAGAAAAGTTAGAAATATTCCTAGATTTTTTCTTGGATATAGTTTTATTGTTATAGTAGATGCAAATGTTTTGATTTTCATGAAATTGACATCCAATAAAAATATCTTATTATAAATATTAGAATAACATTTTTTATGAAAAAGGTAGACATAATGTTTTTTTAAAAATAGAGAATAAAATAAACATTAAATATATTAAATGATATCAAGTGACATGAACTTAATCATTTAAATTCCTTAACTTTCAAGGAAGAGATCTTTGATACTTCAAGTAGGATATCCTTGATGAATCTTCCAAGAGATACATCATAAATATCAAATTTTTGTAATACCACTATGTAATATAGGCGGGGCATGTTTCAATCATATATAACCAAATTAATAATAATACAAATAAAATTGCATGGAATTTAGGATAATTGGTTGGATGTAAATATTTTCACACCTTAGACTAAGGTTTAAATTTCATAGGTTGACCTTAATAATTTTTATCAAATGATATTAGCTCAATTATTTAAATTCCTGAAGGTTAAAATCTTTCCAAGCAATATGTGCATAATTATCAACCTATTATAATACCATTATGTCATTATTGCCTAGCTATTATGATACTACTATGTGGTCTTGGGACTGATAAAATTTCATATAGCTCATTAAAAATCAAATAACAAGAACTTAATCATTGAAATCCCTTGACTTTCAAGGAAATGATCCCAATTAAAATTTTGACAAGCAATACATGCATGATTACCCCATATATATTAAATCCACACCAGGTAACTTATTGGCAAGTTCCCTCAATCCTCAGAAGGAGGTCCGGGGTTCAAGCTTGGTGGCCTACACTAGATACCAAAAATACCCCCTAGCTAGCTTGAGGGGTATACTCGGATGGGACAGGCCCCGTGGAATGAAAATTCTTGACCCCCAGGGGGTACGAGGAACGATTTTCCTTAATTAAGGTATTACCCCCAAGGGCTAGGTGGATTGGTAAGTGCAGTGTGGTTGGGCACTTACAAAGAAGAGACCTAGATTCAAACCTTGGGGGGGAAGCCAACCATTTACAAAGGTAGTAGTCTGCTCCAAATCCTCTGAGTACACACCAGACCGACGATGATGGTATGAACCTTGAGCGATCGATGGTCCCCATCTCACGTTGGGTTAACAAGAACGATATGGATAGGTTTGTTGGGACCAGTCCCTATGGTTTGAACCCTACGCTAGCCAATTACTAAAAATAATGGTTGTAACCAACTCTCCTATGTAATAAAAAATATATATTATTGTAATACCACTATACAGGTTTTTCCTGTATCAAGCCCATGTAACCATTATTTTTTATTTAAAAAAAACATTAAAATATTATTTATTATTTATGTGAACTAGTTTGAATCATCCCAAAACCTTTCTTTTATTCGTCCTAATAACATTAATCTGAACTTTTGAATTACATTTTGTACTTGTATACAGTTATTTATTTATTATTAGGTATTCATTTAATTTAATTTTAAAGTTTCTATTCACTCTCAAAACATTGATTTTGAGCTTTTCAACTCACAAATAGGTCACACAACCATTGAGCTAAGCTCAAGCAATTGAAACTAGTGGAATATATGGTGGTTAAGCTTCACTTAAAGGCATGGCAGATTTTTGCATTATAGTCTTTGTATAAGCTCTTTCAACCTTTGTACACCTTCTATAAGTGAATATTTTGTAATATTTTGTTATTTAACATAAAGGTTAGTTCTTTACATTGACCTAAATATCTTCTTTAAATATAGATATAAATGTTGAAATATTTGTAATCTAACCTTATTAGACCAAGGCCAATACTAATGAAGTATCTACGGGTGCTCTTGATGTAAGCCTATGGAAAAGTGCTATCTAAGCCTTCATACATATTGATGTAAGCCTACAAACATCTTGATGTAAACCTACGAGCATCTTTCTATATAAGAATATGGACATTCTTCTATGTAAGCCTACAAGCATATTTATGTAAGTCTATGGGCATCTTCATGTAATATTAAGGGCATCTTTGGTATCATAAACTATTTTGATCTTGTGGAAAAACTTAAAATCATTTCATTTCATTTCATTTCATTTCATTTCATGTATTCACCCTTAGCAGTATAATCCACCTTTATGGATAATTTTTCTTAAAAGGAAAATTTATTATCACTTTATTGTAAGGTTAACCTCAAGGTTAAGTTTATGTCAGCCTGAGGTTAACCTCTCATTAGGGATTTAGTATCACTATAAATATCTCTCATTCCATTTGTATCATAAGTGCAAATAGAATATGATATATTGGGGTGCCCACAAGCACCTACCTTACACTTCTTATCACCCTCCTTCATTTCTTTACATCATTTATTATTGCTATATCTTCATTGCAATTTTTCTTCTTTTTAACATATAATTGTGATGGATGAATGTTTTGGAATGATTATGAAAAATATTTTGTTATTGTGTATCAACCCATGAAAACCAAACCAAAAGAGATATTTTTTTCACAAGAATAGTTCACAAAGAAGACCCAATATTTTCTAGTACTTAAGGCATAACCATATTTTGAATTGAATGTCATTGTAGATGGCACTCAAGTGAATAGGAGTGGCCAACATTCTGTATTTTTGGGGTTCACCTTTCTAAACCTCATCGTTTAGAAATGACACCAATAGTGATCCCCCGCATTTCCTATATCCTCACTAGTATAGAAAAAATTGACCACAATGTAGGAATTATCCTTTAAGGCCCATAATAATTAAATGAGACACCTTTTTCCCAACCCTACATAATTCCATCTATGTAGGATTATTCTAGCATAATGTCTTAGTGCTTAGTTACCACACCTCCATGGGCTAAGACCATTACCACTCACCTAGTAATGAGCATGGTTACCTGATCCTCACCTTTTAAGATGCCACCACTACTTTCTTGTGAATGATTCCAAAAGACTCACCACTTTGGAACATTCGATCCTCACCATTCAAGGTGTATTATTTATAAATATATGGTTATTGCATCACCACAACTCCTCCTAGATTTGTGAATACCTTCTTATTGCATCACCACAACTTTTCTGAGGATTCACAACTACCTAGTTATTGCATCATCGTAACTCCTCCCAAGATTAGGTTATCTTCTTGAATCAAGGGTTCTAATATGGCTCTAATTCTTGCCCAAGCCCCCACAAACCCAAGAATCACATATATAATAACAAAATAAATACATCTCTCCAAAGGAAATTAAAGTGCTATTACATTTATAAGTTCAATATAGCATATTGCTAAAACTAGTAATTTCCAAAGCTTTCCAAAACACAATACTAGCATTTAACTTATCCTTTGTTTAAAAAATGAGAATGAAACATCATCTAAATGAAATATAATCCATAAGCCATAAATTTAAAATATAACTCATTCTTTCCATTTACTCATATCTAAGCATTCTAGTCATCTTACATAAAAATAATTAACATTTAATATTCCATTCCTCGATCGAGTTTTCAAATTTAACAAGAGTATTACATAACATTTTTTTATTCTTTGACATAGGGAATAATATCACTTTAACCTTTCATCCTCAATACATTAATACAATTCTACCTAAATGATCTCTATTATTATATTTTTTACATGATCCACTTCATGAAGAACATCTCTCATGAACTTCAAGAAGAAACTTAGGGATCAAGACAACTCATGAATGAAAATGCAAATTAACATGCATTATGCAAGAAAATGACCATGCAAGATACATTCCATGCATACAAGGAATGGATCCCATACTTCTCTCAATATTGGATTCCTTTGTAAACATTACGATTCATTCTTGGGAACCTTAGTTTGCTTCAAATTTATTAGACAACTATTAAAATTTACTATTAGAAAAATGTTGAAGTTCACTAGATAAATTGGAATATTGTTTTACGTGTGAAAGTAATACATACTTTCATCGAACATCTTAGATAAAATGTTAACTTCTATAAATTAAGACAAGATCTCACCTATGGTATGAAACTTTTCTTTGCCCATTTTTCTCCCAAACCCATTCTAAATAAAATTAATTATGAAACCATGTAAAAATATTATAGGATTGTCTAGATCCTACAAGAACAAAAGAAAATTAAACATGGAAAAGTAATCACATATCTAAGTATATCTTTCAACTTTAAACATTTTGATATATATAAAAGAAAAATGGTTTGTGTCCAAGTTTCATATAACATGGGCAATTGGGTGACTAAGCACCTTTCCCTTCTAGGTGGTTTAAAAATAATTATTGTTACTCATGTGTACTATTCCTCATGCTACCTTCCTAACTAATCTTATTACTCACAAATCGGAGGGGTAATTTTTAATTTTACATGGTAAAAATAGAATGGTTCACAAAAAGGGGTATTATTGCATATCCAATGCACACAATTAAAAGCTAGGGATGGGTTGGGGTTGATCGATCCTTAGATTCACAGTATTAGTTTCATGGACAAATAGTGAGCTAAACTTATTTTTGATAATAAATCTTGAAAAAATGTTAATCAAATATAGGTTTCAATTTGCCCACCCTAATGGTACTTGAAATGTAATGGACTACTATGATACAATCCTAAATGCTCAATTTATCAATATTCAACATTCATTTCTTGTCCAATATATTTGGAGAGCTTGATAGACTACTTCATAATTAATGTCTTTGAATCCTCCCTTAAACATGAATTGAGCTTTTCATCCTCATCTATTTGGTGAAGTAGGTTGATTATTTCCAAGGAGAAACCTCTAGTTTTATAGAATTACCTTAAGGTAAACTTACCTTTTAAGAGGGGGATCAGAAGGTTCTTAGATCTTTGGGACATTTGTAAGCATAACTAGAAGTCTTGGGATTCTCTTAAGGAGGTAATTTTTATTACCTACTTGCTTCAAGAATATCATTATTTAGATTTAGGTGTTTGTAAGTGAGGTATTATAATTCAAGATTTCAACCACCCTGGTTTGTAATACATTAAAGGATTGGAGGTGGCCTGATGGAAAGAAAATTAAACCCATGTTAAAACGCTTTATAGATCTCTCATTCCCTTTAATCTAGTGGCATCTAGACTTAATGAAAGGTGAAAAGTTAGGTTTGTTGAGTCTTCATATAGAGCATTGAGTGCTTAGGTTTAAAAATATGCAGTGTCAATTCCTGATAGACCGCTTTGTGTATCATTCAACTTAAGCTTTCCTTGAAGGTCTAGTTAGTTAAGTTTAGTATATATTTTATTAGATATTCTATGTGTGGGATATATGATATCATTATATACTTGTTCTAATCTTGTCATTAAGCTAGAAAATTTTGAGATATGTTTATGTTTGTTGTCTTACTTAGTTTGGTAAAAAATTGAAATGGAAGGAAACCTTATTATGTTACAAGTGTGAATAGGGTTGTTTCGAAACTGGCTTAGAAAAGTCTCTTTTCTAAGCTTCAGTGTGAATTCTCCCTCATTATGTTGGCAAATTTTGTCGGCAAGTTTGTTTTTATTTATTCCCTAATTTCCTCCTATCTTCCTCCTATTTTCCCTCCTCCTTATCCCTCCGTTAATCCTTCTTTCCCCTTATCCCTCCAACTCCCTTATCCCTTCTTATCCTCCATTTTCCCCTTATCTCTCCTTTGCCGACTTTCTTCCTATTCCCTACTTATTTATATTCTTGAATTTGTAATAGTCAAGGTTGACGTGAGGGGCAATTGAATAAATCATTCATCTTTTTCGCTGCGTGATTATTCTTTTATTTATGCTGTGTGTGGACTTGGCCTAACACTGGTATCAGAGCCAGACTCCGACGTCCGACGGGCACGGTTCCCGAGGTGAAGTGAGGTCAGAGTGGGCACGGTTCTCGAGGTGGGCACGCATCCCGAAGTAGGTCACCAGCAGGGCTCGGATCCTGAGGTGGATCACGAGCAGGCTCGGGCACGGATCCCGAGGTAGTTTGGGCATGGATCTCGAGGCAGATCGTGCACACACAAGGTGACATTTGGTAGCGACACGATTCTTGAGACAGTTGACACGTGGCAGCGGCACGTCAGTTGAGGCAGAGGTGACTGGACGACACGTGGCGACAGAAGATCTTGACACGTGGTGCAGGGCGATTGGCAGTTTGGTTGGCAGAGCAAAGGCAAAATATCGCCACGTGGCGGACGACAATTGGCACGCGTTGGCGGACGACGATTGGGCGAACAAAGCGGGTAAAATTTGGCCAGGATCGACTGCCCGAAGGCAGTCGAACACTACTGTGCGACGTGAGGGTTAAAAACCCTCGCTGCGCGTTTGCGCAGCGCATGTGGGATAAAACCCACGGTTGTTTTTTAAAAAAACCCGCGGTCGACATTCATAACAAATAGCGGCCGGATCCCTTCGATACTCGTCCGCTCGTGTGACGTGGTGGTTAGTTGGGTCGATTGCTTGGAAGAGGGCTAGGGATCGAATCCCGTCGTGCGCGATACAGAGCAATTTTTTTAATTTTTTTTTGTTTACGTGATGTCGCCCAGGGAATAAAAGGAAGGCACACCTTCCTTATTCACGAAAGGGCTCTGAGGTCGCGCGGCTAAGGCGCTTGCTCAGCCCATCGCAGGTCGCGTGTTCGAATCACAACGGAAAGGTAAAAATTTGTAAAATTTGACGAAGTTTATGATTTTTATTTAATTAGGGTGGAAGATGGGGTTTTGAAAGGGGCCCAAAACCTTTTACAAGAAAACACATACAAATATTACTAACAATATCAAAATTGAGACATCACAAATAAGACAACCCATAAAACTAAAACATTTCAAAGTGCAACAGACCATAAAGTGAAATGGTCTCCCAGGACCAAACCGAACAGGAACCCAAAAGAGCAAAACACCCATAAGCAACTAGATTAAAATCCCATAACACCATAGAGGATAGGTATATCTTTGTTCTTAGACTCAACATGACCTACATTATCATATTTTTCCTCCTACCTTGTGTGCCTTTTTACTTCCCTTGTCCAAGGCTATTATTGTTTGGATTCCATTGGCAATATTTGTCTCTGTATATTTTTCTCTAATTTTCCTATTGGAAGGTCTCCCCTAATATTTAATAATACTGACATCAATTCCTAAATTTTTTTGATGTCTAGTTTTTGGAGTTTGGGCAGTTGTTTTGGATCATCTAAATTTCCTATATTATTCTTAATAAGATCTACCCACTTTTTCAAAACTATTTGATTATGATCATCTTCATCTTCCTCATTTTCTAAGGAATTTGGAGAAATAACATTAGTCATTTGTGAGGAGGGTAAAGTATCACATACCTTCATCTTATTTTCCATAACTTGATTCTCAAAGGAAGAATCCTTCTACATATCAACTTTACTTCATTTTTAGGGATCTTAGCTTCCAAGATATCTTCCTTTCTGGAACCCTCTAAGGATGAGGTCTTCTACTTTTGCTCTTAGGGTTTTTAACTTCCAATATATCTTTCTTCCTAGAACCCTCTTCTTCAATTTGATTTTAGTGCCAGAAACTATGACCTTGGGAAGGAGGCTTCTGGTTTGGGTATGCCTGAGTCAAGTACCCTAATTTCTTATAAACCCCAAATTTAACAAGGGGATTATCATATTCTAAAGGGTAATTCCAAAAACCCAATCTCAAAACCAAATAAATAAAATATGGTCCCCTAGCTCCACATTAACACACATCCTAGCATAGACGAGGTAAGATTTGGACTTGGTGGCTAGATCCATAGCAATCAGATGATCCATTTTCCTAGCAATACTAGAAAAAATCTCCTTATTCCATTAGTGAAAGGGGATATTTGGTAATATCATTGTTGGTCACGAATCTGCCTAAGTACAAAATATTATTTGTGCGCCCTAGACCCGACCAACATTGAAAGGCCGAAGGAAAGAGATGTCCTCCGGGCCAATCTCCAGAGAGGGCTGGTTCCCGTACTAAAACTAATGATCGGTTTAAAGCTTAGGGTAACAGGAAAGAAATGGGAAATAACAGAAAGGAATGGGAAATATGGCTATAAGCCAGATATGAAAGGTGGGGATAAACTAACAACAAAAATTCACAACAAGCATGGGTTAGCATATAACAGAAAGCAAGGCACAGAAACCACTCACAGTTTTGCAGAGATAACTTCCAAGAAGCATTCCAGTATTCACTCCCTCACAAGCAGTAATTAAATCTAGATGCAGAATTTAAAATCAGCAAATAAAGGACATGAACTTAATCAGAAATGACAAGCAGAAAGAGATCAAACACAATACTGCTCAAGGAACCAGAAGCCGAATGTCTTTCTATTTATGCAGAAAACTTAAAGTGTTTTTTTGTAGAGTGTCTATCCTCCTTCATTACATTGAAATGCTTAGTATTTATAGAGGATTTCACCTCTTTCATTAAATGCACAACACAACAAAATATCGGCTGGTCAAAAATCAGCAACAATAATTCTCTCCTTGGTAATGATGATGCTCGAATCAGATTATTCTTCAAGGGACAATGATCCGGTTTTCATGGAGTGCGCTTGGAAAATCGGCAAAAATGGATGATGGAAAGAACATCCCAAGCGTCGGTGCATTGAGACTTAGCAATGTCACATGAAAAATCAAGAGCTTGGATATTAAATTTTGGGTGCCATTACATTCTCTTATGCCTTGGAATCTTACCCTTGCCAGTTGAAATCAACGAAATTTAATTCTGCTTCGAAAAGGAATGAAGTCCATAGAGGGCACCTCGAAAATCATTGGGATCACACCGGATTTGAGGACGTAGCATTTAATCCTGGCAACTTTTTAGCAAAAATTTTGGATCATCGCTCTTGCTGCCCCAAGCATTAAATTTTATCAATCTTCGTCCTTTCCCAAAAATATCTGTAGTTATGGCACTTCTAAAGAAAAAAATAACACTGCGTTGATGATTGCCTTCAAAGCTGGAATTTTACCTTTCATTTTAATTGATTTCGCCCCTGACGTCTTCTTGTTCGAATGATAGGCAAAAAATGGGAGTTTCGCCCCTCAACGTGCTTTCGCCCCTTTCCTGGGTGATTTCACCCCAAAAATGATAAAAAACATCTTCTGGAAGGGAGGAGGCAAAAATAATTGATTTCACCCCTGAGAGGGGCGACAATGACTTTCGCCCCAACCTAGGGGCGACGTTGACTTTGACTAGCAAGAAAAGCTGCTCTTTTAGGGACTTTCGCCTCAAGACGTTTCTTTTTGGAATTTTACCCCAAAGAGGGGCGACTTTGACTTTGACTTTCCTTTTCTTGGATGACATCATATTTATGTTTGCGCTCCAAAACTACTTTTTCATAGAAATGATTTTACCCCTATTGAGGGGTGACTTTGACTTTGACCGCACCAAGCAATTTTACCTCTTCTATTTTCACCCCGAAGATGCTTTTAACTATGATTTTACCCCTAAGAGGGGTAAAAATGATTTTCACCCCCTTCCAAGGGTGCTTTTGACTTTGACCCTTCACTTGCAATTTTTTCTTCTCCTTTATTTGGATAAAATTGTTCAAGGTAATTTCACCCCAAAGGAGGGGCACAAAGGATTTTCGCCCCTCCATGGGGTGAAAACATTTTTCCTTATTTATTTTCATGGTACCTTCATCTTAAATAAAAACTACCAAAGTCATAGTTGATTTTCCATCAATATTTTAACCCTAATCTCAAAATCTATTGCATTAATCATTTCCTTCTACATTTTTCTCATGACTTCCATTAATTTTTTACCAACAAAATTTACTATGCATCTTAGAAATAAAATCAACCTTTTATTTAATGAAATTGCTTACAAGGAAGGAAAATATTAAAATAATAAAAATAACACAATTGCATCATTTATCTTCTTTTTCAAAATTTTACAAGAAAAATTTTAGTGTGGCAAAATTGCCAACACTTTTGGTGGCTCTCGGGGTATTCAGTTCTTCTAAATGCAATCGACCCCAAGCCTTTATCCATTGGGCTTAACTATCATCACCACTGCATCAGATCTACTAGCTATATCAGATGGTGCATTTGATCCTACAACCTCCTTCTTCTCTCTTTCCTCCTACGCTTGCTTCTCTTATTCTTCTGCTGCTTGTTGCTCTGCTTCCGCCCATGCTTGGGCTTCGTGCTTGGTGAGGCTCTCACTTGTAGTTTCATACACGACAACTACCTCGACCCAGGCATCATCTATGAATGCTAAGAATGTGCTCAGTGAATCTATGACAAAGCGTAGCATCTCAACTTGATCCATGTTGATGTGATTAGCTCTCTACTGAAGTTCCAGTAAGGAAGATTCGATGTGGGTGAGCCTCTCCATGCAAGGGAATGCTTGTTCCTCCATTATTGGTTCCTCCTAACTATCAATTTCTGAAGTATCTTCTACAAAATCTTTCTAGGTCATCTTCAACTCTTTTGTTGGCAACAACTCACCCTGCTCATCAATAAAGCTCGAAAACCCAACATCGGCTAGAACCTCAAAATATACGAGTGAAATGCAATGCTCCTATTCAAACATAGTTATCAACTTTCAAGCTTCTCTTGCTAGCTCCAACCGAGAAAAATAGTCATGCAATATCATTCTAGCCTTGGACCAACTACGATCCATCCCACTCATCGACTTAACCTAGAAATCAGAGTTCGCCAATGCCTGAATCTTTAGTACCATTTCTAGTTTTGGTTCTAGCCTCTCTTCAACATATTCCAAAGTTTGCTCTCCAAGAAAAATCACTATCCAAGCCTCATGAATGTACAATAGAACCTTGAGTGCATCCATCACCAAAGTCACACAATCTTTCAATAAATGGTGATGAGTCTCTTTGATTTTTTCCTTGGAGAAGCCTATTGATTGCGTGGCTTTCTCAGCCAGCTATTTTTGTACAACCTCAAGCTGGGTTGTTAATGCTTGCACTCATTTCTCTGCTCCTACCCAAGTTTACTGGTAGCCCTTGGCTTCTTTCTCCCATTCCTCTACCTTCTTCTTCCTAGTGCTCTACCTCTGATTTTGTTGTTTCCAGCTGATCTCTACTTTCGGCCAGAGCATCATTCAACTCAATAATATTTGCCTCAGCCTCGAAGAAGCTTTTCTTGTAATGCTCGCCATGCAAGTAAAGAGAGCTCATGTCCACCTGCATATTCCCCAACTTCTCCATGGTGTCAATCTTCGTCAGGTCCTCTATAATGACTTCATAAGTGTAATCACTTGGAGTCATTTCTCCTTGAGGCTTCTGGACCTGGGGAATCATTCTTACAGTATGAGACTCCATAGTTTTAGGGTCAAAAGTGACCTTCTTCAATACCTTTGCTAGAGCCTGAGCTTCTTTTCTCTTATGAATCTTCAGCCATTGTGATGCACTTAATCAAGCTCAACTCATCTTCACTGCAATAGGATGCTCTAGTACAATCTCTATCTCCAACTTCGATAGCACCTACAACTCAAGAAAAGGAGCAGGGGGAAAGTGAGCCTACTAAAGTTTTGGCTTGAGAAGGGAAGTGGAAATGGGAATGGTTGATGTAACGGAAGTGGTTAAGGGAATGAAAGTGAGGGTTTTAGCTATAGTTACACTCACTCGAGGAGGAGCTTGTGTACTTATAGCCATGGTGGAAATTACTAGAATGGAGGATGAAGGGAGAAAAAATGGGTTGGGACCAGATGTAAAAGAACTGAAAGAAAGGGAAATAGTAGAAGTGGGAATAGAAGAAGAGGGAGCATCGATGACTGGGGACTGGGAAATAGGAAGTGAAATGGAGGTGGTAGGTATACCGAATGGAGGGGATACGGAAGCAACAACTACAGAAATGGGTGCAATAGTCACCGAATGCTCAAGAGAAAGGGAAGAAGGTATAGAAAATGTACCTTTAGGCTCGGACACCTTCTGAGCCAGTGATGAGGGTGACTGTGGCACTGGTTCACCCTTGTTTTGCTCCTCCTCTACCTCCTTCTCTAGATCTATGACTTCCATGTGCTGGTCAAGTTGTTCTACCTGAACCAAAGGAGGATCTTCTAAAATGTTAGCTTGTGTGGCTTCATCTGCAGGAGGAGGGTTCACCCATGAAGGAACTATACCTATTATGGACTTTTTGGATATCTTTAGGAAAGGGAGCACCTCATGCTTATTCTTCTTCTTCCACTAGAGTTGAACTTCTAGTGATGACTATCTTTCTTCTTCCACAAGTGGTGCTTCTTCAACCACATGTTGCTCATGTTCAACCATGATCTCTTCGCTATCAGATCTTTGAAAAGTTTGAGGTACAATCTTGGTGAAAGAGATTGGTTGATAGCCATCATAGTACTCATCATAGACATCCAAAAATACCTCATCCATTACCAGACCATAAGCTGACCCAGTTTTCCCTCTATGGGCCCTCATAACCCACCAGTTGGTAATTTTTTCATCAGACCAAGCTGGCAGTTGTTCTTTCATCCTTCCAAACAAACCCGAGGGAGGAATTTGATGCTTATAAACTATGGGGTTGTACTCAACCTCCATATCATAAAAATCATGCCATGGTGGAAGTGGCATCATCTGCTCAACATGCCATTCGAGATCATGCCCTTCTAGATTATTTTTGTGTCATTGAATATCAGGTCTAGGACAACAATGAAAATTTTTGGCGTTAATAAAATCTGTGAACCGACCCAAAGGGTCATACTTCCACCATTGAGGTAACTCCACCATACCCATATCTGAGAGTGCTTCATTAAGCAATTTATTCTGGCCAACTTGGTCAACTTCAATGCCACCGAAGTGAAATGGCATGGTGCATGTAGTCTTCTTGCCTCATCCTACCCCATAGATTTCGTTGATGTAGTCGGTCTATTGGATGACTTCCATTGCAAAGAGGTACTCGGTAGTAAAATAAGGAAGGAGAAACGACTTTCCAATGAAGCCAAAAATTTGCACCATGATGCCCTGCATCAACAAGAAAATATCTCCTTTCTCCTTAGTGACAATTTCTTCCCGCATTGCCCTCGACACTCTCTCACTTGTGCAGAAAATAAGTTCGAGGGTGGGACCCAAGAACATGTGGTTAAAATTATAGAATGACTCTCCCCTTGACAAGCTTGAAGTCCATAAATATACTGGCAGCTTATTATCTACCTCATCAACTTGCTTCACTACAATAAAAGAAAAACATTGGTGCATATGGAAGAAAAAGTACCAGGCCAAAAATGAAGCGTGCCTAAATAAAACTGCTTCTTCACTCTGTATTCTCTCCAACTAGGTGTGCATTGCTCGAGCCACATAATCTACCCAATCAAAGAAGATGGGATTTGTGCTTGCTTGCAAAGTTGTAGGGGCATAAAATTCTACTTACAAAATGCACTACACCAGCACTGCTTGCCATTTGTACACTGTGGTATCAGTAGGAAGACCAGACACCCAAGCCAACATAGAATACATATCCAAGATTTTAAAATCTATCAAGGGTTTTGATAGAGCTAGAAACTCTCTGAACTAGGGTACCTTTATCAACTAGTTCTCCATGAATTGGTGCAATATTATGATTGATTGGTACCTTTCCTCTTGCTCCTTGAGATTCATATTCTTGAACATGACATCCGAGGAAGGCTTCAACCCACAAGCAAATGCCTCTTTGACTGCATCGGGTGAAATGGTGAACAATTTATCTCCCTTCGCATTTTGGATGGCCCTAGTTGTAGGTTGATAAAACTTTGTAATTGCCATTACTAGCTCAGGGTAAGGATGCACAGGTGTACACAAGTACCAGGAAAGTTATGCATGATAAGCAATAGTTAATGGGCTTTTTGATGTCAAACCTTGCCTGACTATAGTCTCCACATCCTAGCACAATTTTTCTATACCTTTGTTCGAAATAGAACAATCTCCAATCTTGGCTAGCTTATCAGAATATGGGTCGAGCTCAGTATTTTCATGCCGCCTAGATTTTTTAGCTTTTTTACCACCCTATGCTTTTTTGGCTTTGAAGCTTTCTTTGGATCAGCTATCTTCTTTCCCATATTCATACTGCAGCTCCCACTAGAACAATCTAGTAAATCTGCAACAAAGCAACAACTCGAGTAAACTCAAAAAAATAAAAAGCTTTAACTTTCTTATTCCACAAGCTTCTAACTTACTCCTTTTATAACTTTCACCCTCCAACTACCAGATTAAATGCAGGTGTTGCACCTGAGGAATTCGAGTGAACGTGCTCCTCGATTCTCTCACTCGACATTTTTTAATGAAAACTCAACTGCCCATTAACTGCCAATAACGCCCTTGCACTATGAATCTTCCTTGGACATCGAACTCAACCACTTTTTTACCTTGGAGGATACAATATGGATATTTAATAGCTCATCTCGAGAAAAGCAAGCACCACATGTGAGAGATGGGGCAAAAATAATTAATTTCCCTATTAAAATGTCAAAACATCTTCTAGAATATTTGTGGGTGAAATCAATCTCATTACTTCAAAATATTCCTTGAAATTAGCGCTATTCAACAAAAAATATTGAAGGAGCATGCCTGCTTAGCCGAAAATGTCTCGAGGTGAAAATATTCACATCACCTACACTCCAAAATTGCTTCTTCTACCTGCTTTGTGGAGTTACATGCCTCTCAATCCTTTTTAAAATAATTCTTCTCTAATTTCACCCTAAAAAACTTTTACTGAGAGTGCTTTGCATGAAAAAGAAGGTGAAATTAATTTTACCTTCTTCCTTGCCGAATTTAGCGCCATCAACTAGAGTTTGAGAAAAGCATGCATTTATTTTTAATTCTTCTCTTGGCAATTTCACTCCGAAAACATCTTTGAGGAAATAAATGAGGGTTTCACCCCAAAAATAGAAAAAGCAAGGTAAATCCTCCTTGTGGGGCAAAAATAAAATTTTAAAATCCTTCTTGCTTTCATCTTTTGCTTTTCTTGGCAACTTTAAAACAAGTGGGGTAAAATTAATAAAAAGGGTGCTCCCTTTTTTCAAACTTTTACTTTTGCTTTTCTTTTATTTCTTTTGGCAAAATAGGAGCACTTTTTAATGAAAAGCAAAACCCATAGCACTTTCATAATTTCAAAAAATAAATCTGCTTTCTTTTTCCCCTTTTTCACCCAAAAATAATATAAAAGCCTTTTAAAACATTTTCAAGTGAAAATGATTTTTTGTTAGTGGCAAGGTGCTTTTGGGGTGAAATCACCTGCCTTGGGGGCAAAAATGATTTCTGGTGACAAAATCAACTTTCTTTATTTCTTATATTATATATATATATATATTTATATTGATTTATATCATATCACTTAAAACAAAACAACATAACATAATAATTTATGTACATATATACATACTCGATCAAACTTCTATCACTGATGGTAGGCCTTCAAATGAAGACCATTTACGAGAATTGGCAGCTCACGACCATCCATATCCTACAAATAAAATGAATTGATTTGATTGACACCCAAAATCTAGAATGGGCCCTCCCATATTGCTTCAAACTTGTGGTACTTGTCGGGCTTAGCCTTGTTTTCATTCCATTTCAGCACTAGATCACCTACCTCAAATGACTTCTCAGAAGTTTTCTTGCCAAACCATTTCTGCATCATCCGAGCATGTTCCATGAAGACATTGTATGATATTTCTCTCTCTTCTTCCAACTATAAAAGTTGTGCCAACCTCATGCTCATGGGATCAGATTCATCATCATCTTCACCATACAACAAGTGCCAAGACTGTAGAGCCGGTAATTCAATATGAATGGGCAACACTACTTCTTTATCATATACCAAGGAGTAAGGAGATATTTTAATGGATTTCTTCATGGAGATACGATTGGCCCATAATGCTTGGTTTAATAGTAAGTGCCAACTACGCTTATTGTCACCTAGGGTCCTCTTCAAAATTCTTAACAAATTCTTATTTGTGGACTCAACCAAGTCATTTCCCTATGGATAATAGTTAGATGATATCTTCAAATAAATTCTATACTTACCCATAAATTCATTGATCCTAGCATCGATGAAGGGAGTCCCATTATCCATTATGATTGCATCAGGTATGCCAAAACGAGTGATTAAACCCTCAAGGAAAGCAATAATTATTGTTTGATCCACCTTCTTGGTTGGAATTACCTCTGACCATCGGGTAAAATAATCAATCGTCATCAAGATATATTTGTGTTCAGTAGAGGAATTGGGATCAATAACCCCAATAAATTCTAAACCCCATTGCTAAAATGGTGCTTCTACTTGAATCGGATGAAGGGGCAATGATGCATTCTTGCTTCTATCGACATATCTCTAGCACTTATCACAATTCTAACTGATTTTGAAAGTATCTACAAAGAGAGTAGGCCAAAAATATCCTACTTTGATGATATTTAATGCCATTGGCCTCCCTACATAATGGCCTCCTGATAGACCAGAGTGAAACTCCTCTAGGATTCTTTATTTTTTAGATTCTCGAACACACCTGAGAAGTACTCCATCAATATTTTTATGGAACAACCCATTTGGCAGCATCACGTACCTAAGGGCCTAGAGTCTGAATCTCCTTCTCTATGAGGCATTAAAGTGTGAAGGACATCTTCCTGATTGGAAATATTTGACAAGGTCCTCTATCCAATCATGATCACCTATAGAGCGGTTAGAAAAATTACTTTTGCTTACTGAATTTTCAAGTTGGCAAACCATGGATTCAGATGCAACACTTTTTGCAAGCTCTTGACATAGTGCTCGACCTCGAACTAGCTTGGTTGGATGGATTTCAATGTCATATTCCTAGATTTTGGAGACCCATCCAGCTCTCTTATCTCCAAGCTCTCCTTGAATGATGAAACTCTGGACATCTGGGTGGACCACATAAACTATTGTCTTGCTTTGAGAAACAAAATGTCAAAACTTCTTCAAGGATTTCATCATCGCATATACTTGCTTTTCAATGAAGTTATATTTCTCTTCATGTGGTTGGATGACTTGGCTCAAGAAAGCAATTGGTCACTCATCTCCATCATCTCCCTTTTGTGTGAGCACCATTGCATAGCTCTCTTGTTCACCAACGACATATAGGATAAAATATTTTGAGTAATCGGGGTTCACCAGGACTAGAGCTTGAGAAATTCTCTCTTTTATCTCCTTGAATGCCTACCTCCTCGGCTTGATCCATTTGAATTCCACATTCTTTTTTAGCAACTCTATCATTGGCTTCACCACTTGGGAGAAATCTGCTACAAACTTTCGAACAAAGTTTATTTACCCAAAGAATGATTGTAAATCCTTCTTGCTAGTTGGTAATGGAAGCTTCAGGAGGGCTTCAGCTCTAGATGGATCAATCACCAAACCTTCTTCTGAAATAATATGTCCTAGGAGCTTTCCTTCTTTTACCATGAAGATGGACTTCTTCAGGTTGATTGATATTCTGAACTCCCGACACTTTTTGAACACTTGTCTCAGATGTAGACTATGCTCCTCCCTGTTGTGAGAGAAAATAGTCATGTCATCCAAATAAATAATAATAATACGATTCAACAACTCACCGAAGGCTACGTCCATTGCTCTCTAAAAAGTTGCACCAACATTTGAAAGACCAAACAACATCCGTTGATAAGCAAAAGTTCCCCATTTTATGGTGAACGTCATTTTATATTGGTCTTCATCCTTGACCCAAATTTGATTATAGCCAGAGAATCCATCTAACAAAGAGAATATTTAAGCACCAGCAACCACATGAAGAATCTGATCAATTTGAGGTAGTGGATAGTGATCCTTCAGAGATGCCTAGTTTAAATTTTGAAAATCCATGCACAAGTGGATATCTCCATTCTTCTTTCTCACGAGGACCAGATTTGCTACCCAGGTAGAGTGCTTAATTGGGTAGATGATTTTAGCTTCAAGCATCTTCAGCAATTTTACTTTCATCAAAGTCTCAATCTTGGGATTGACCGGTCTCTACTTTTGCCTGAAGGGTTTCACTCCTTCCTACAACTCGATGGTATGTTGGATTACATCTTTGTTGTAGCCTTTCAAATCTTGGTAGCTCCAAGCAACAATGTCTGGGTACTCATGACACAACTCTTTAATCTACTCCAACTCTTCTTGAGTGCAATCAGTACCGAATTTGATCGACTTTTTAGGTCCCAGATGCAGTTCAATATACTCCTTTTCATCCACCTTGATCCTATGCTTTTTTGCTCTATCATTTTGATCAAAGAGGCTCTCAAGTGTAATCAACCCCTTTGGGATATGATTATTTCATGGATCAAACCCTTGACTTCTTCCTCATCAAGTGTTCTCTCTTCCACATCACTAGCTTCTCTTATCAAGAAATTAACAATATGCTCATCACTTTCGAACACTTGCTAGTGGATATTTTTGTCAGGGACTGAAGGTCTATAAATTAACCTCACAGTCTTGGGCTTTCTCACCACATGCTCCACTAGGGAAAAATTAGCACCAAGGGATGCCAAGAGATCGGCATGCTTATTTTGCTCCCATGAGATTGCTTGGATATTCAATATTGTATAAGCCTCAAACAAATCCCATACCTTATTTTGGTATGCCTTCAAGTAGTGTTGCTTGGAAACACACTTACTAGTTACCTGGTTGATGATTAGCTCAGAATCTCCAAAGATCTACAGTTGCTTGATCCCAAGATTCTCTACCTTTTTTAGACCCAAACAGAGTGCTTCATATTCGATAGCATTGTTCATGCAACTCCAAGTCAATCGGTAAGAGTACATATTTTGTATGCCAGAAGGAGAAATGAGAATAATTCCAGCTCCTGCACCATTCTTACACCTAGCACCATCAAAGTACAACTTCCATAATTGATCAGGAATAGGATCTTCCTCATCAGACACTTTCACTTCAACTTTTTTAGGCTTAGTGATGGTGTAGCAACCGATTTCGGTCTCCATCATGGCATTAAAATCGAGCATTGAAAACTCATCTTCTATTCGAAGCTCATCCAGAACTTCTTCCATCAAGTCTAACTCCTCCAATTCTTTGGTCATCAAATTGATAGAATTCATGGGTTTATCCTCCTCTTCAATCTTCTCTATGTGATAAGTTGAAGGCTTCTCATTATAAATTTGGATTCTCCTCCCTTTGATAGGAATTTCCAAATGAGAATAGTCAAGAGAAAGGTAGCCTCCCAACTTGGTAGTAAACTCCCATGATAGGCACATGCTAAAGTAAGGCTCCAGATCAACCACGACCACCTCTTGGATCATAGTTATCTGAGGCATTTTGTGCAATACGATGGGGATGTCTTTGATGACTCCCACTATCCTGACAGGGGGTTCCATCTAACTGCAAGATGCTAGGGCTACTCCTTGTATACTCCATACCCATAACATCGCACACTACCTTTGGCATGATAGTCGTTGCAACACCTTGAGTCGATCATGCAATTGTGCACAATCCAACCTTCCATCCTGAGGGACAGGTAGAAAGGGGGTGGTCTATTCTTTCTAGTGGTAGAAGTTGTCAGTGTTTGAGCTAACACTATCTGAGTCAGATTCTTCCCCTTATCTTTCACAAATTTTAATGATTCTTGCAACAAGTCCACTTGTCCAAGCAATTGTAGTGCATCATAGAGACTCACCTTGGCTGGAATCCTCTTCAATTCTTCAATGATGTTATACATGGATGCATAGGACCCCTTTCCTTCATTGGTAGTCTCATATCTACTCCGATACTATTATGTAGCTTCTACCCTCTAACATTTTATCAAATATGGGTACTTGAGATTTTCTCTAGCTTGTTCCTCCATTTTAGCTCTTGCCTACAAAGTCGAAGCCTTTTCTTACACTTTCTCTTTCGCTCATGGAGGCAAAAGATATTTCAATAGGATAGGTGCATCTAGCTTGGGTACTGGAACAACTACCTTTGCTTGCACCTGTTTCTTCTCATTTTGTACCTTTGAGTCATAGGTACCTTAGCTGAGTCCATAGTAATGGGCTTTCTTCTAGTTCTCATGAGAACTAAAACTTGCTCTTCAGAAGGGACCATGAAATTATGATCAACTTCTATGATCATGTTGATTTGACCAATGGAGGAACTTTCTACCAATGTTTACACGTAGTTCAGATGAACCATGCAAGTTTCCTCACCATGTGGATCATTGCACGTAGAGCACCAATATGCTTTATCTGATGTGCCAACTTCTTCATTTATCAACACCATCAGATTTCTCTCAAGCACCTTGTTGGTCGAAGCTCCTTGCTCCCTAGTGATCGACGATGGTTGAAATATCCTAGGTTAGAAATATTTTTCAGCCTACTTCCTTTTGATCACCATAATTTCATTACCCATCGCTCTTATGGCTAAGTTCATGGACTGCAACTCTTTCAACACTTTTTCTTGTGGATCAGGGTTTGAGGGTGCTAGAGGAGTTGGTAATGGTAGTGGGATAGGTGGAGATGGTAGTGCTAGGAATGGAACTAGAGTGGGTAACTACGGAATGGTTGGAGTGGGGATTTGAGGGATAGAAACTATCATCATGGTATGAGATGTACTCAGATTCCATGAAGGGATTGGATACATGGGTGACATGGGCAAAGGTTGAGAAGATGCATTAGCATACAAATACTATGGAAGATCAAGGAAAATAGGCATGGCCATTTTTGGTGGAAGCTTACCAATAGCAATCAGGTCAACTTCAACCTTTTGTGTAGTAGAATACAAATCAAGAAATGTATTGACATTAGACTATCGGATGGCCATACTGATATCAGAGTTGAAAGCTTAGAGGTAGTAAAATGTCACTTGCTTAGGAGTCGATCAGAGACCATCAAGAACTCTATGCCAAGTTTGGGTGAACCTGACATTGAAGTCCATGATTTCCTCCTATGGATACCTCTGAATGGTAGTAAACTGATGCAATAGAGAGAATGGGTCCACTTGTTCATTGAAACCTTTGATCAATAATTCAACCAATTGGTCCCAGGTAGTAATGGTGGCAGGTTGTAATGATCGGTACCAGTAAAGCAACTTACCTCTGAGAGAGAGAGCAAGCAATATTACCATTATATCCTCATCTATGATGCTATGGATTATCGCCAAGGTAGCTACATCTTGGACATGCTCATAAGTCATCTTCCATGTACCATCATAGGTAGGCAAAGCCTTCATTACTACTTGTGGAATTAGGTTCTGAGCTTGTAGATTTAGAGGTCCAGAGTGGTTCCATGCTGGGAACTACCTTGGTGGCTATGGTGGTGGATTTTGAGCCATGTGGACTAGTGTGTGTGGTTGGGGAGGTGGAAAACTAGTGGTTGTGTAGACACCTAAAACGTGTCATGTTGAGGCGACTACTCATATGGACATGCTACAAGGCCATATGGAGGATCTTAGATAGACTCCAAGATAGAGCAGTGGTTCTAACCACTCAATTTGGGCTCCTTGGCCTAATCAGTATGAATCATAGTCCAGACCTACGGTTTATAGGTTGAACCATGGTTGAGACCTGTGGTTTATAGTCTAGACTGTAGCTGTGAACTACGATCTTAACTGGAGTTCAGTTGGCCTTCAATCCAAGACAAATCGATTGGAACAACCATTTGATCTAGAAGAAGGTGGTTAGAGGACAAAAGCTTCCATTACAACTGTCCTAACCACCCCTTCCTGATCTTGGCTTCTCCATGAAGCCACCCTAGCCCTTAGGTAGTCCTATAAGTACCCCTTAGAATTAGGACAAATTATCAGAGAGAGCATTGGAGATTTGAGCAACTAAGTCCTGTCGAATTGTACACTCAACTGAGTATACTAAGAGAGAGCTATTGCACTTATCCCATACCTACTTGCCAATATTCATGATGAATTGCATTATAAAAAACCCTAGGAGCCTAGGAGAGCCAAGAAACACATATTCGAGCAAACGAAGGACCTTAACAGTGAATCAACTACAAAATCAGTCTGAGGACACTAAAGACGACCATTGAACATCAATTTGGAAAAGGAGGTCAAGCCCACTACCCTTGGAATTGAGGGTAAACCTATTAGATTGCTAATCGCAGTTTTCAACCGTGGTTTACAGTGCAGACCGCTCACCAGAGTTGCGGTTTGCAGCAAAGGTATCATTGCCTTACCTTTTTTATTTATGTCTGGTTAATTAGCTTAGTTTAGCTATTTTCATGGTTTAACTATAGTTTAGCAGACTTCTGACCGATAGAATTAGGTTATATTAGTTTTTTTATGTTAAGCATAAAATAGCATTAAGGACTTACACTTTCATGCTTTATTTACAAAATCCAGAAGTATGGTCTTTCTTATAATCAAAATCTGATTCAATTAAAGTTAAAAGCTACGTTCTTATTATAAAATTCATTGTGTCTTAAGCAATTTCCTAAAAGGGCCTCATCAGAGAGGGCCTATTTGACACTTTAGTTGTTTCTTGATCGGGGATCAAAGGATACAACAAAGTCCTTCCAACGCGAAGAAAGGTAACCACTAGATGACCAATTAAAGACATAGCGCCAGTGAGGGCTTGAGATTAACGACACATTTGGGTACCCTAAGGATATGCAATTTTGCAATTATTAAATAAAAATGCTAGTAATCTAAACTCATTTTATGCTTTGAATGAATGAATACGACATAGTATAGTAGAGGGATGCACGCTTTTTGGTTGGATCAAGTTGTGCTAGTAGGACTCGAAGGAACAAAGAACACACCAACTAACTATGAAGATGTAACACTCGATGGGACAATTGGATAACTAACCTAGGATGTTCTCCTAGCACTTGGGTGTCAAGCTCATAAAACTCAATGGGGTATTCTAGATTTTTAGCCTTCGATCTTGTGATCACGAAGAAAGTTTTTGCTCACTTCACATTCGAAGGCTTCTGGATAGAGAAAAATTGCTAGATGTTCTAATCATAGAGTACAAAGGTGAACATAAAACCTCAATACTGTTTGAAAGTGGAACCTTTTAGAGTCCCATCGAGCATGTCAAAAACTATTGGTCACAAATCTGCCTAAGTACAAAATATTATTTGTGCGCCCCAAACCCGACCAACATTGAAAGGCCGAAGGAAAGAGATGTCCTTCGAGCCAATTCTCCAGAGAGGGCTGGTTCCCTTAATAAAACTAATAACCAGTTTAAAGCTTAGGATAATAGGAAAGAAATGGGAAATGACAGAAAGAAATTGGAAATATGGCTATAAGCTGGATATGAAAGGTGAGGATAAACTAACAATTTTTTTTTACAACAAGCATTGGTTAGCATATAACAGAAAGAAAGGTACAAAAACCACTCATAGTTTTACAAAGATAACTTCTAAGAAGCATTCCAGTATTCACTCCCTCACAAGCAGTAATTAAATCCAAATGCAAAATTTAAAATCAACAAATAAAGGACATGAACTTAATAAAAAATGACAAGCAGAAAGAAACTAAACACAACACTGCTCAAGGAACTAGAAACCAAATATCTTTCTATTTATGCATAAAACTTAAAGTGTTTTTCTATAGAGTGTCTATCCTCTTTCATTACATTGAAATGCTTAGTATTTATAGAGGATTTTGCCTCTTTCTTTTATGCACAACACAACAAGATATCAGTTTGTCAAAAATCAACAACAATAATTCTCTCCTTGGTAATGATGATGCTCGAATTAGTTTATTCTTCAAGGGACATCAATCCGGTTTTCATGGAGTGTGCTTGGAAAATCTGCAAAAATAGATGATGGAAAGAACATCCTAAGCATCAATGCATAAATATTTAGCAATGTCACACGAAAAATAGTAGCTTGAATATTAAATCCTGGGCACCATTACATTCTCCCTTGCCTTGGAATCTTACCCTTGCCAGTCGAAATCAACGAAATTTAATTTTGCTTCAAAAAGGAATGAAGTCCATAGAGGGCACCTTGAAAATCATTGGGATCGCATCGGATTTGAGGATGTAGCATTTAATTCTAGCAACCTTTTAGCAAAAATTTTGGATCATTGCTCTTGCTACCCCAAGCATTAAATTTTATCAATCTTCGTCCTTTCCTAAAAAGATCTGCTGTTATGGCACTTGTAAAAGAAAAAAATAACACTGCGTTGATGGTTACCTCCAAAGCTGGGATTTTACCTTTCATTTCAGATGATTCACCCTTGACGTCTTCTTGTTCGAATGACAGGCAAAAAATGGGAGTTTCGCCCCTCAATGTGCTTTCACCTCTTTCCTGGGTGATTTTACCCCAAAAATGATAAAAAATATCTTCTGCAAGGGAGGAGGCAAAAAATAATTGATTTCACCCCTAAGAGGGGTGACAATGATTTTCACCCCAACCCAGGGGCAACGTTGAATTTTATTAAGCAAGAAAACTGCTCTTTTAGAGACTTTCACCTCAAGATGTTTCTTTTTGGAATTTTACCCCAAAGAGGGGCGACTTTGACTATGACTTTCCTTTCTGTGCCTGGATGACATCAACTTTATGTTTGCTCTCTGAAACTTCTTTTTTTTGTGATTTTTCCCGTGTTGAGGGGTAACTTTGACTTTGACCACACCCAACAAGCTTCAACAACTATTTTCACCCTGAATTTGCTTTTAACTGTGTTTTTGCTCTCGAGAGGGGTGAAAATGATTTTTGCCCCCTTCCTGGGGTGCTTTTGACTTTGAATTTCCTTTCAGTTACAATTTTTTCTTCTCCTTTGTTTGGAAAAAAATGTTCAAGGTAATTTTACCCCAAAAGAGGGGCACAAAGGATTTTCACCCCTTCTTGGGGCGAAAACGTTTTTCCTTCTTTCTTTCAGGTGCCTTCACTTAAAATAAAAATAAAAAGAACTACCAAAGTCGTAATTGGTTTTCCATCAATATTTTCTATCCTGAAACAGTCCCAAAAAATCCCTTGCATTGATCCTTCTTTTACGTTTCACCCATGAGCACCATTAATTTTTCTTTTTTGGTAAAATTTACTATGCATCTTCAGAAACGTCCCAAAACATTTTATTTAATGGAATTGCTTACAAGGAAGGAAAATATTAAAATAGTAAAAATAACACAACTTCATCATTTATGTTCTTTTTCAAAATTTTACAAGCAAAATTTTAGTGTGGCAAAATTGCCAACACTTTTGGTGGCTCTCGAGGTATTCTGAATGCAATCGACCCTAGACCTTCATCCATTGGGATCAACTATTAGTGCCACTAGATGCATTAGATCTGCTACCTATATTAGATGGTGCATTTGATCCTGTAAGCTCCTTCATCTCTCTTTCTCCTACGCCTGCTTCTCCTATTCTTCTGCTACTTGTTGTTCTGCTTCCGCCCATGCTTGGGCTTCGTGTTTGGTGAGGCTCTTGCTTGTAGTTTCATACACAACAACTACCTCGGCCTAGGCATCATCTATGAATGTTGAGAATGTACTTAGTGAATCTATGACAAAGTGTAGTATCTCAACTTGATCTATGCTGATGCGGTTAGTTCTCTGCTAAAGTTCTAGTAAGGAATATTCAATGTGGGTGAGCCTCTCCATGCAAGGGAGTGCTTGTTCCTCCATTATTGGTTCCTCCTAGCCATCAATTTATGAAGTATATTCTACGAAATATTTCCAGGTTATCTTCAACTCTTTTGTTGGCAACATCTCATCTTGCTCATCAACGAAGCTCAGGAACCCAACATCAACTAGATCCTCGAAATATACGAGCAAAATGCAACACTCCTATTCAAACATAGTTATCATATTTTAGGCTTCTCTTGCTAGCTCCAACCAAGAAAAATAGTCGCACAATATTATTCTAGCCTTGGACCAACTGTGATCCATCCCACTCATCGGCTTAACTTGGAAATTAGAATTTGAAAATGCCTGAATCTTTAGCACCATTTCTAGTTTTGGTTCTAGTCTCTCGTCAACATATTCCAAAGTTCTCTCTCTAAGAAAATCACTATCTGAGCCTCATAAATGTAAAACAAAACCTTGAGGGCATCCATCACCAAATTCACACAATATTTCAATAAATAGTGATGAGTCTCTTTGATTTTTCCTTGGAGAAGCCTGCTGATTGCATGTTTTTCTCAGCTAGCTATTTTCGTACAATCTCAATATGGGGTTGTTAATGCTTGTACTAGCTTTTTTGATCCTGTCCAAGTTGTCTGGTAGCCCTTGGCTTCTTTCTCCCATTCCTATGCCTTCTTCTACCAGTGCTCTACCTTTGATTTTGTTATTTCCAACTGATCTCTACTTTCATCCAGAGCATCATTCAACTCAACAATATTTGCCTTAGCTTCAAAGAAACTCTTCTTATAATGCTTACCTTGCAACTAAAGAGAGCTCATGTCCACCTGCATATTCCTCAACTTCTTCATGGTGTCAATATTTGTCAGGTCCTTTGTAATGACTTCATAAGTGTAATCACTTAGAGTCATTTCTCCTTGAGGCTTCTGGACCTGGGGAATCATTTTTACTGTATGAGACTCCATAGTTTTAGGGTCAAAAGCGACCTTCTTCAATACCTTCGCTGGAGCCTAGGCTTCTTTTCTCTTACGAATATTTAGCCATTGTGATGCACTTAATCAGGCTCGGCTCATCTTCGCTGCAACAGGATGATTTTGGTACAATCTCTATCTTCGATTCTGGAAGCACCTGCAACTCAAGAAAAGGAGAATGGGGAAAGTGATCCTGTTAAACTTTTGGATTGGGGAGGGAAGTGGAAACAAGAATGGTTGATGTAAAAAAAGTGGTTAAGGGAGGGAAAGTGAGGGTTTTGGCTACAGTAACACTCACTCGAGGAGGAGCTTGTATACTTATAGCCGTGACAGAAGCTACTACAATGGAAGATGAAGGAATAAAAAATGGATTGGGACCAAATGCAAAAGAATTGAAAGAAAGGAAAAAAAATAGAAGTGGGAATAGAAGAAGAGGGAGCATCGATGACTAGGAACTGGAAAATAGGAAGTAAAATGGAGGTGGTAGGTATTTTGAATGGAGGTGATACGAAAGCAACCACTATAGAAATAGGTGCAATAGTCATCGAATGCTCAAGAGAAAAGGAAGAAGGTATAGAAAATGTACCTTCAGGATCAGAAACCTTCTAATCCAGTAATGAGGGTGACTGTGGCACTGGCCTATCCTTGTTTTGCTCCTCCTCCACCTCCTTCTCTAGATCTATGAATTCCATGTTCTGGATAAATTGTTTTACCTGAACCAAAGGAGGATCTTCTGAAACGTTAGCTTGTGTGGCTTAGTTTGTAGGAGGAAGGTTCACCCCTGAAGGAACTGTGCCTACTATGGACCTTTTGAATATCTTTAGGAAAGGGAGCGCCTCATGTTTATTATTCTTCTTCTTCTGGAGTTGTACATATGGTGATGACTGCCTTTCTTCTTCCATAAGTGGTACTTCTTCAACCACATGTTGCTCATGTTCAGCCACGATCTCTTTGCTATCAGATCTTTGAAAATTCTGAGGCACAATCTTGGTGAAAGGGATTGGCTCATAGCCATCATAGTACTCATCATATACGTTAAAAAATGCCTCATCCATTACCACACCATAAGATGACCTTGTTTTCCCTTTGTGGATCCTCATAACTCACCATTTGGTAATTTTTCATCAGACCAAGCTGGTAGTTGTTCTTTCATCCTTTCAAACAAAACCAAGGGAGTAATATGATGCATGTAAATTGTAGGGTTGTACTTGGCATCCATATCATAAAAATCATGCCATGGTGGAAGCGACATCATCTGCTCAACATGCCATTTAAGATAATGCCCTTCTAGATTATTTTTGTGCCGCTGGATATAAGGTCTAGGACAATAATGAAATTTTTTGGCGTTAATAAAATTTGTGAACCAACCCAAAGAATCATACTTCCATCGCTGAGGTAACTCCACCATGCCCATATCTAAGAGTGCTTCATTAAGCAATTTATACTGTCCGACTTGGTCAACTTCAATGCCACCGAAGCGAATTGACATGGTGCACGTCATCTTCTTGCCTCGTCCTGCCCCATAGATTTCATTGATGAAGTCGATCTATTGGATGACTTCCATTGTGAAGAGGTGCTCAATAGTAAAATAAGCAAGGAGAGACAACTTTATAGTGAAGCGAAAAACGGTGATCTACGCTTTTCGATGTTATATGCTTGCTTCGATGTCGTATAAAATTTTTCAATTCGCGATAGTCTATCCTTAAATGCTTTCATCAAATTCTAATGTATTCGTGGAGATTTTCTGTGCTGTAAGACAATGATTCACGCGTTTTGGTGGTCTTCCATTATTTCGATGTGACACACTTTCGATATGATTTCATGCATATTTCGGTAGTCCATATCAATATTTTCGTCGTCGATATGACACTTTCCATTTTCTATCATCGATCTGCTCTTTGGTCATTACTTCCACACCACATTCTTCATGACCAGGTTATGCGTAACTCCATTGTTGTCCGCCTGCGCAACATGTCACCATCCTTAACCTACATAATCTACACCATGGCTAGTCGCTTCTCAACAAAAAAAATGTGCTCTCGGCCTGCACCTTGACCACCTCCTTCGATGATACACACACAGTTTATGATGTTCCATCCTGTTTTGCTATCGACTCGATCGATTCAAGTCTTTCTGATCGTCATTTGCATTTTCTGACACACGTAAGACATCATGACAACAAAAATTAAAACTATCATAAAGTTTTTTATAACTCCTAGTGCACTCTTTCATTTTTTGATGATCCCATTCAAATGTTTGGTATGCTTCGCCTCTTTCCCAATGGTCTACATATTTCCTATCATCTTTGTGTTGTATTTTTACGACTGGCTCTGTGGGACTTATCCCACATGGATGGTGCAATCATCATTTAGGTGTTTTTAATTATTGTGGCACACAAGTAATATTGGCTAGCACTCCACGAGCATTGGCCGACCATACCCTGCCCCCATCCGCTTGCATTCACATACCTTTTGCTTGTCACCATGCCGCACACAATACCCCTACTGCTTACTACCCGTCAACCTACCCACTTGCTGCCACGTCCGCCTAGTTACCGATTGGTGTCGTTCCCTTTGTCTTGTCCTCCGTTGTCGTCACCCTGCGGCCTACATCACACCTTCGCCACCTTGGTTCCATTGTTGATGCCATGTCACTTGGCCATTCAGCCTTACGAACCTGTCACACCCAACATTATCTCTACCCACCTGGCCATTCAGCCTTACGAACCCGTCACACCCAACATTATCTCTACCCACCTGGCCATTCAACCCTATGCACTTGTCACCCAACATTATCTCTACCGCTCAGCCCTATGCACCTATCACACTCGATGTCATCTCTACCGATCAGCGCTACGCACGTGTCACACGTGTGAGTTACCACCAATTTCTCTTGTCCGTATTGCATCGATTAGCACATTCTGTAAGCCTTATTGTTAGTACGTTCACCAAATTTCTTGTCACATCATCCACCAAGTTCATCATGAGTCACACCCTGACTTATCCGTCTCATGTCAGTCATCTTGCCACATCTACACCTTGTCAACTCCATCGTGTCACAGAGTCATCTGGTTTCTATACTCGTCAATTTCTTGTGTTACTTTCCATGGTCCCATCGTGTCAGGTCTACATCCTATCCCTGTTGCGTTCGTCTGGTTGGCTGTCATGTCTATCTGCATGGAATTTCATGTCCACATTATTGTCATGTTCGATTTTTGTCATCGCATCCACATCACCATGGATTTCTGTGACCACATTTGTGTCACCCATATTTTTAATAATTATATTAAATTAAATAATTTAATTTACCTTTTCTCCATCAATTAAATGCTTCACGCATTAATTAAATGCTTCGTGCATCCTTCATTCGATGTCCACCTTCGTTATTCATCATTCAATGTTCACCTTCGTTATTCAGGAGCGCCTCGTAGCATTCAAAAACCACAAATTTATTGCCGATAAAATTAAATTTTTTTTCTATTGGCACCTTTTGGCAAACATTTTGAGGCACATTCTTCGACTTCAGTTGCTGCTTTCTTCTGCCATTTCGAGGGACCCAATTTCTGCTGTCTGCCAGCATAGTAGTGTTT
Organism: Wollemia nobilis; assembly: GCA_028583015.1. NCBI lineage: Eukaryota > Viridiplantae > Streptophyta > Pinopsida > Araucariales > Araucariaceae > Wollemia > Wollemia nobilis. The sequence continues at coordinate 3,220,343 of JAQPPZ010017057.1, forward strand.
ACAGTCATTGGAGAGCATTTTTTGAGCCCAACTTAGATCCAATGCAAGATTTTGGTTTTATGAAGACTTGTAAAAGTTCATCATTTTGGTCTTTGTCTTTTGTAATAGGAGTACATTTTTGGTTGTACCCGATACTCCTGGTTGTTTTTATTCTTTCTCTTCCACATTTGTATGTATTGGGATCCAATGCTTATTCAGTGGGGAGGAATGATAGGGATTAGGTGTGGTTTAATAAATGTCATAAGCCATTAACCATTGATGGCCATTTTTTTTAAATTGCCGATTGTTGTAAGGATTAAGGTGCATTGTTATAATTGAATGTACGCTTATCCGTTCCATGTCTTGTAAATGCCTATTTATAGGTGTATGTTGTCAATGGAATACAAGTTTTAGATTATCTTTGCATCTTCTTTTGTCTATTATAACTACTCCCATATCATGCACATAGTGACTTACATAAAAAGGAATACAAATTACTCACTCAAACTATAGATCAAATAATATAATATTCTTTAACAACAATAATAAGATAGAGGAGTATAAGCAATTGTTGATAAATAAATGATAGATCAAAAGTATGATAACAATTTCCTTCAACAATTGGCATGATTAAAGTTCAACTCATAGAAATTATGCAAAAACTTCAAGGTAAAGGCCAAAGCAACTTTTTTTTTGAGTAATACTTCTTACACATCCACCATGGGGATTGAACCCGGGTCACATCATCGATAATGCAAGTGGCATCCTTGCTAGTAGACCAAAGCAACTCTTGAAGGAATTCACTTTTTTGTTTTTGATAAAATTTGGGTACAGTAAGTGTTGTAAATGCTTCAAATTCTATATAAATTTTACTAGATAGTTGTCTTAGATTAAATAATACTCGTATATACCCAAAGTTTTGGAAGAAACTATAAGATTTCATAGAAAAATATTTTATTCAAACTTTATGGTAATCCATCATTATTATTGTTAAAACTATATTTCTTTAATTTTAAAAAAGTATAACGACCATTAGAAAAATAGTATACCTATAATTTGATCTGAAAATTTAGATTTTGAATTTAGTTAAATTATATAAGTATATTTAATACTTATTTTTGGTTCCAATATTTCTATGGACTTCTCATATCAGTACAATTTGAGTGGACCTAACCATAAGATTATGGAACTTGAAATAAGTTGTTCAAGGTTTGAATCAACTAAGGATAGAGTTATGCACCTTTATTTAACTAGAGTTTGATTGAATAAATATATATTAGGTGAATAACATCCTCTATAAGGGTCATCTCATATGATTTATGATTTATGGTCTTGTAAATGTTAAAAAAAAATTACTTTATTTTTATCTTTTTGTTCTTACTTGGTAAGAAATTTATGTGTGATGAATCTATATAAGATATGTGTCATTGTTATGTTATTCTTGTATGGAATAAGTTTTGTAAGTAGAGGAAAAAACTAAAATAAATGTTTGCTAATCTTCTTTCATCCTTTTTCACTTGTGTTAACTCGAAAACCTACCTCCTTTGATTCTTAATTGATTTTGATCCTTATAATATGACCTAGGACTTTTTGAAAGTTGTTATCCAGTTTATTTGAAAACTAAAATGCAGATTTTTGTTTATTGGGGGGCACCACCTCCTTGGCCTAGGCATAGCTCCCTCATGCATGACATCTTGTTGCAAGTAAACAGGGTTCACAATCAAAATAAGGTTTCTAGACACCTCATCAAGAAGATCCATGAATTGTGGATCTGAACCAAAAACACAATAAAAGTAATGTTATCTCAAAGCTCCATTTTTTGTCATAAGATACCTAATGCAGAAGAGTGGTCTTGTGATGTTCCGTCCACTAAGGTAATAGCCCAAAATTTGAATCCACCATAATTCTTATCAAAGTATTGTATGGAGAATATGTTAGCTATTATTTTACTTGGTACTCCTTTTTATGTATTTATGTATTAGTGATTATAATGTACAACAAACTATTACCTTGAGGGACCTAATTAGATCGTGTCTTATACTAATCCATTTTATATATAAACTTAGATACTTTATATTTTTATTATTTTTTAAACCGTAAAATTAAAGTAAAAATAAAAGTAAACTAGATTTTAATATCCACATGAAAATAATTCTCATACAAATATTATATATTCAACACATACTTATCTAACTATTCTAATTAATCAATAATGGTATAAAAGTTCTAATTCTCCACCCCTATTACAAGGCCTAAGACCTTATAATCGCATATCTTACTTTTGTGGCTGGAGGAAGGAGAAGGGAGAGCATCATATTAACTTTAAAAAAAAGTTGATGGAACCCTGCTTGCATAACAGCACAACATTGTGTGTCATGTGATAAGTTGATGGAACCCTCTTTGGATAACAACCCAACATCATGTGATGCCCTTTGTAATAATTCAAGGACCACTACTTTGGGTGTCAAATAATTGAAATTGATGGTTGCAGTAGAGTGGAACCAGATTCACATTTGGGAAACTTTATCGAGAACTCTATGAACTGTATGTTTCTGGTCTTTTCCCGTTTTTTTTAATTAATTGGAGTTTACATGTGGATCTCTTAACAAACATTTAATCATTCCCTGTTTAGCTAATTCTCTTGCATGGATCCCACGTAATACCGACTTTTAAAAGGTGATATCAGGCAGCTGCAACATGCAAAAATAAATAAATAAAGCAAGCATGGCATCAAAAGATGACGTTATGACGCTATGCATACATGACATCATCTTCTCTTGATAGATGCTTGAATTTAGATTCCCAAATACGACCTTATTTACAACCAAGGTTTAAAAATAATAATTAAAATATATTTCGGTCTGTAGAAGATCAACGTTTATTCATGTATTTACCACTCACTACAGATACTCTTTCATAACATCTGCAGAGTGCAAACAACTTTAAACAGTAAAAATTTGAAGCAGAGTGCAAACAACTTTAAACCTCACAGTTTGTTTCGTATAAGTGCAAGGAAATCGTAGTAGTGATTTGTATATACATGCTTTTACTGGTGTTAGTAGAGTGGTAAGTTACTTGTTGGGAATTTCTGTTCAATACCATAACCAGTTCTGTTATTACAAGATGCTTGAATCGTTAAAGTAGGTTCAAATCAGTATTCACCTTATAAATTGGAAATGTGGTAAAGGGCTATCTTATTGAAAAGAATGTTAAGGGTTATTCTTAATTGACACTCATATTGATATTGGCAGCACAATTATAGAGTTTTTCAATTAAATTATATTTGTGAAACTTGGCAAATCAATCTCAAGTTATTATTTTTCCACATGATTGAGGTGGAGTGATTAAAATACTTGAATACATAGAAGAGGTGCCACTATCAAATCTGCACCCCTTTTAACTAGGTCAAAAAAATTATTCTCTATGAATCTCTCAACCACAAGCGTAAGTGCCGAGCGTTTCTAGATTAGAAATATTCCAAACACTAGCTGGCAAATCAAAACTAATAAAACAAGCATCATAATTATTTTTTATGATAGAATTTTGTTTCACTTTATTATCTTTTTTTATCTTTTTTTCTTTTCTCTTAAGTTGGAATTCCTTTCCACTTTTATTAATACAAGACAACACAGGACAGACCAAACAAAAAAAATTAAGACTTCTAGAACAATGACAGGGAGGCTCGTTATACCCCGGAATGTAGCCCACAGTTATGTTATATTACAAGTCTATTTATATTAATGAAATATAAATTTTACTAGATAGTTTCCTTAGACTAACTAGTACTCGTATATACCCAAAGTTTTGGAAGAAACTATGGGATTTCATAGAAAAATATTTTGTTCAAACTTTATGGTAATTCATCAATAATAAATTATTATTGTTAAAATTATATTTCGTTAATTTTAAAAAATATAAAGACCATTAGAAATATAGTATACCTATAATTTGATTTAAAAATATAGATTTTAAATTTTGTTAAATTATGTAAGTATATCTAGTACTTATTTTTGGTTCCAATATTTTTATGGACTTCCCATATCAGTATAATTTGAGTGGACCTAACCATAAGATTATGGAACTCGAAATAAGTTGTTCAAGGTTTGAATCAACTAAGGATAGAGTTATGCACCTTTATTTTATTTAACTAGAGTTTGATTGAGTAAATATATATTAAGTAAATAACATCCTCTATAAAGGTCATCTCATATGATTTATGATTTATGGTCTTGTAAATGTTAAAAAAACTACTTTATTTTTATCTTTTTGTTCTTACTTGGTAAGAAATTTATGTGTGATGAATCCATATAAGATACGTGTCATTGTCGTGTTATTCTTGTATGGAATAAGTTTTATAAGTAGAGGACAAAACTAAAATAAATGTTTGCTAATCTTCTTTCATCCTTCTTCACTTGTGTTAACTTGAAAACCTTTCTCCTTTGTCTCTTAAATGATTTTGATCCTTATAATATGACTTGGGACTTTTTGAAAGTTGTTATTCAATTTATTTGAAAACTAAAATGCAGATTTTTGTTGGATGTGCACTGCCTCCTTGGCCTAAGCATAGCTCCCTTATGCATGACATCTTGTTGCAAGTAAACAGGGTTCACAATCAAAATAAGGTTTTAAGACACCTCATCAAGAAGATCCATGAATTGTGGAACTGAACCAAAAACATTAAAAGTGATGTTATCTCAAAGCTCCATTTTTTGTCATAGGATGCCTAATACAAAAGAGTGGCCTTGTGATGTTCCGTCCACTAAGGTAATAGCCCAAAATTTGAATCCATCATAATTTTTGTCAAACTGTTGTATGAAGAACTACTCATAATTTTTGACTATTATTTTGCTTGGTAGTCCTTATATGTTTATGTATTAGTGATTATAATGTACAACAAACTATTACCTTGAGGGATCTAATTAGAGTGTGTCTTATACTAATCTATTTTATATATAAACTTAGATACTTTATGTTTTTATTATTTTTTAATTCGTAGAATTGAAGTAAAAATAAAAGTAAACTAAGTTTTAACATCCACGAAACCATAAATTATATGAATAATCCTCATAAAAATATTATTTATTCAACACATAATTATCTAACCATATTCTAATTAATAAATAATAATATATATCCTAAATTTTTTTAAAGTTCTAATTCTCCACCCCTATCACAAGGCCTAAGACCTTATAATTGCGTATCTTACTTTTGTGGCTGGAGGAAGGAGGAGGGAGAGCATCATATTAACTTTAAAAAAAGTTGATGGAACCCTGCTTGGATAACAAGCCAACATTGTGTTTCATGGGATAAGTTGATGGACCCCTCTTTGGATAACAACCCAACATCATGTGATGCACTTCGTAATAATTCAAAGAGCACTACTTTGGGTGTCAAATAATTGATGGTTGCAGTTGAGTGGAACCAGGTTCACATTGGGAAACTTTATCGAGAACTCTATGAACTGTATGTTTCCGGTCTTTTCCTCGTTCTTTTTAATTGGAGTTTACATGTGGATCTCTTAACAAACATTTAATCTTTCCCTGTCTAGCTAATTCTGTTGCATGGATCCTGTACAAAACACGTAAACGTAACCAACACATCATTATAATGTGACGTATCACCAATCCTACGTAATACTGGCTCTTAAAAGGTGATATTAGGCAGCTGTAACATGCAAAAATAAATAAATAAAGCGAGCATGGCATCAAAAGATGACGTTATGACGCTATGCGTGCATGACATCATCTTCTCTTGATAGATGCTTGCATTTAGATGCCCAAATACGACCTTATTTACAACCAAGGTTTTAAAAAAAAATTAAAATATATTTCGGTCTGTAGAAGATCAACGTTTATTCATGTATTTACCACTCACTACAGATACTCTTTCATAACATCTGCAGAGTGCAAACAACTTTAAACAGTAAAAATTTGAAGCAGAGTGCAAACAACTTTAAACCTCACAGTTTGTTTCGTATAAGTGCAAGGAAATTCGTAGTAGTGATTTGTATATACATGCTTTTACTGGTGTTAGTAGAGTGGTAAGTTACTTGTTGGGAATTTCTGTTCAATACCATAACCAGTTTTGTTATTACAAGAATTTCAATACCATAAACAGTTCTGTTATTACAAGAATTTGACCGACAAGGAGGGAATATGCTTGAATCGTTAAAGTAGGTTCAAATCATTATTCACCTTATAAATTGGAAATGTGGTAAAGGGCTATCTTATTGAAAAGAATGTTAAGGGTTATTCTTAATTGACACTCATATTGATATTGGCAGCACAATTATAGAGTTTTTCAATTAAATTATATCTGTGAAACTTGGCAAATCAATGTCAAGTTATTATTTTTCCACATGATCTGGACCCCTTTTAACTAGGTCAAAAAAATTATTCTCTATGAATATCTCTTTTCCTTTTGGAAAGCCTGACAACCACATGCGTAAGTGCCGAGTGTTTCTAGATTAGAAATATTCCAAACACTAGCTGGCAAATCAAAACTGATAAAACAAGCATTAAAAAAAATTACTCTTTATGTTGGAATTTTGTTTCACTTTAATATTTTTCTCTTTTCTCCTATTTTTTTTTGCCTTAGAATTTTTTTTCACTTTAAATTTTTTTCTTTTAATAATGAGTTTAGAAATGTGTGTAGTGCTGGCCCTCTTGCTATTTAATCAATTAAATTGATAATGCAAGTCTTATAACATATTTTATTATTAAAATTTTATTCACGTTAACACCTATCTGACTATAACCATTTTTTTGACAACTACTGTCTCTATAACTTTTTCTTTTACTTTCCTTTGACAACCACAAGCTAAGTGCCGATGGTTTGTAGATTAGAAATATGTCAAAGACTAGCTGGCAAATGAAAACTGATAAAACAAGCATCAAAAAAAAAATTCTCACTGTTGGAATTTTGTTTCATTTTAATACCTCTTCTTTTTCATTTTTCTTTAATGTTGAAATTTCTTTTCACTTTAAAATTTTTTCTTTTTTAAAAAATGTGTGAGGGCTGATCCTCTTGCTACCTAATCCATTAACTTGATAATACAAATCTACTGACATATTCCATTATTAAAATTGCATTCTACGTTAACACTTGTCTCTCTATAACTTTTTCTTTTCTTGTTAACACTTGAATGTCTATAACTTTTTCTTTTCCTTTGACGAGCTTAAGTGTCGATGGTCTGTAGATTAGAAATATGCCAAAGATTAGCTGGCAAATGAAAACTGATAAAACAAGCATTCAAAAAAATTCTTTATGTTGGAATTTTGTTTCACTTTAATACCTCCTCTTTTTCCTCTTAGAATTTCTTCCCACTTTAAAGTTTCTTCTTTTAAGAAGTTTGGAAATGTGTAAAAATGGTCCTCACTTGATAATACAAATCTAATAACATATTCATTATTAAAATTTCATTTTATCTATCTATAACTTTTTCTTTTCATAAATTAGAAATATGCCAAAGACTAGCTGGCAAATGAAAACGAATAAAACAGAAAGCATCTATCTTACTCTGGTGTTAACCAAAAAAGAAATTCCTCCCATTGCGAAAAGCACACCTACTCCTTTCTGAGGACTAAATTCCTCCCTTCTCTAAAAGCACCCTTACTTCTCCTTTCTGAGGACTATTAATACTCTTATGAAATGTTTATCTGAGACATAAGGGATTATGTTATGATCTCTGTGTTACTGCTATCTTTGGTTGTCTGTTGTTTAATTTTCTGAAAATGGAATATTTGTCGCGCCCCCCTCGGCCACCCTCTCAGCAGTCTTCTCCGCCACCCTCTCAGGAGTCCTCTCCGCCAGCTAGTGAAGTGCTTAAGCTGTTGGCCATGTCAACAGGCCTCGCTTATTTCATTGGGCTCATCTTACTTGACGCGTGGAGGTCATTGTGGGGTAAACCACGTATACACTGGATCCCTGCAAGAGCGCTGATTCTCACTGCTTTGACTCTTCAAATCCTTAGTTATGTCGACCACAAGAATGTCAGTATTCACGATGAGCCCGACTATGAAGAAGCGAAGAAGTTGCTTGCTAATCAGTTGGTGCTTGACAGTGGAAGGCTTGTAATGTGTGTGTTCATTGGCTATTTGTTGCCACGAATGGCTAATTCTGGATCTGCAACGCAGTGGGGTAATCTTGCGGCCTTGAACGTCAGTGTATTCATCGCCATCGTCTCCGAGCTTTACTACGTACGTCATTCCCTACCTCAAGATTCAAGCAATTCCTCCAAGGAAATCTATTACGAGATAGCCTCTAGAGCGCCCCCTGGGAAGGCCGCTCCGAACGCTCAGAAAGTTGAAAGTTATCAGTTTTTTTGGGCTGCTATTCACAACAAATCTCAAATAATATGGTTCTCTGCATCCGCCATTGTTGTATTGGTGGCAACTGTAATGCTCATATTGCTTCTTATGTCCTCAGTTTTAGCTGGAAAGATTGTTCGTGATTTGGTCAGTCCAAGGATCCTTTGTATACTTGAGTCTTCCAGAATCAAGCCATCATCTAGGGATGAGTCTCCCAGAGTCGAGCCATCATCTTGGGATGAGTTTGATGAGCAGATAATGAGGTCGTGGCTTTTGTCTCGTGTGGGTCAGCCTCAATATGCCATATCCAGGTCAGTGCTTAGCTCATTGGTGGGAGCGATAGTTACGGTTTGCATTGTATTGTTGGTGGTTAAGGCAATAGTGCTGAAATCTACGACTATTATTGCTTATCATGATTCTTGGGATTGGCTAAGATATCTCACCTTTAGCCTTCAGTGTCTCTTTACCCTCATGGGATGGGTCATCATCTTGTGGAGATGGTTCTGCGGCGTAGTTTATTTTCCAAAGTTCTCTTCTCCGCCTAAGAGAGCTGGGCAGATGCGGGGCCCAAGATGGTGTATGGAGGACTTTTGGAGGAGGAGCATCTATGAGCTGAGAGATGTGTTTGAGTTGCGTAATTGGCAACCGACGCTGGACCGGCGTAACAAATTGTGGGCGGCCACGAAGTCGGCAGCCAAGAAATGCGAGATATGTTTGCCCGTCCATTTTCTTTTGGCAGAGCAAACTTTGATGGTCTTCTTCAGCAAGTGCTGCTCGTTTTTTTCAGAGAAGATGTTCTGTTCCACACTTGTTCGTAGGTGTTTGCTCAAGCCTGTCAAGAATGAAGAAGATCACCCATTTAAAAAATATGAGGAAGCATTGGAGCATGTCTGCATGCCGGGAGAAAATGCGGAAGATCTGTGGTTAGCCAATGAAAGAATTATCAACGAAGCAAGGCAAAGACTGGAAAAAGGACATGACAAAGGTAAGGGCTTCAAAGAATTGAAGACGCTACTCAACCGGCACTTTGATTCCGGTGTCAGCCATGAAAGCAGGTTTGTAAATCAACTTGAATCATTGCAGCTTGTTGAAGACTATTTTCCATTTTTGAATGAAAACTCTTGGAAGATAAGTGCAGTCTCATTGCTCAAGATCATCGACACAGTCTCCCCTCCCGACATGCCATGGTATCTAGAAGCTTACCGGCAAGCTTGGAAGCTGATGACATTTGTTGAGAGCTCCCACGCTGAACTGCCCTGTAGCGATTATACAGTTGAGATTTTAGATGGAGAGGTTGATCGAGTGAGTTTAGCTGCAGACAAAGAATACAAAAGGCTGCTAAGGCTCAGGGATCCTTCTTTGAAGAAAGAAAGTGATCCTTCTCTGAAGAAAGAAAATCATGAGACAGGACGTGAAGCTGTCGTCAGGTTAAGGAAAGAAGCCGAGGAGCAACTCATGGCCCAGAATCTGATACCGCCACCAGCCGAAGAATTACAACAGATCCCCCCTGGCAAGGACGAAGAAAAAGGGGAAATACAGCAAATTTCTCAAACCAAGGACGGGGAAGCAGGGGGGAGCCAACAAGTTTCCGAAGGCAAGGACGAGGAAGAAGACAGGGGAGAAGATACTGAGGACCCGCATCATCATTATCACCATCATCTTCATCTGCAGGATTCAAAGGATTGGAATGCAGTAGCATCGAGTTACAACATGTACAGGGTATGCGAAACAGTCCTCACCAGTATTGGTAGTGATAGTGATGAAAGGGCATTGATTGATGAGCTGCAGAAGTGCTTGGCTGATGTCATCGGTCACTGTCTGCTACAATTACCTGAAGCGCTGGCATGGCGGTGCACATTCTGGACAGTGAAATATGAGGAGGGGAGGATCTGGGAGGCAATTTCCATAGCTGGCAAGCTTAGAGGAGTTATGGAGGGTAAATGGACGCCTTTTATGAAAGAACTAGAGATATCCAAGTTCAAGTGGACTCTTGAAGAGAGCGAGGTTGAAGAGAGCGAGGTCCAGCATGCTTGATAATCTTAGAGTTAAATGAATTGAGGATTTGCTTATGGCTTTTAAGCATATCCTTAGCTTGCGATATCTGAAGTGTGTAAGTGGTAAAACTAAGGAGTTTGATCAAATAAAGATCTTCTCCATGTCCAAAGCATCTATTTTGCAAGGCATGGATTCTAAGATACAATTAGTGTGGTGAAGTTGTTTAAAGATTAGGAGTTTGATCAAATAAAGATCTTCCCCATGTCCAAAGCATCTATTTTGCAAGGCATGGACACTGAATTTGATTGAAGATTTGGATCATGAATACATACACTGAATTTGTTTGAAGATTTGGATCAAAATTGTATTCATGAATTTGTTTGAAGATTTGGATCAAGATTGTATTCATAAAATCTTGATGGTATTTTGTTTTCCGCTTGGGATGGAATTGTAAGTCGGAGCGAAAATAATTTTATTTGTTTCTTTTGTGTTGGAGGTACCTCGCTAGTAGAAAATATGTTCGACTGGTTTATTTAAATATATTTTTAATTAGTTATATAAAATTGAAAGGAGTTATATTGGTAATATATTAAATTGTATAATAGTAAATAAAAGTTATTACCTTTGAATATGTTTTTTTTTGTATATTTAAAGTTATAATTATAAATTAAGGATCATTTATTAAAATATGGGGAGTGGATTAGGAGTTGATATAAGTACTAAATCAAATATCATATCATAATTAATGATTATTTTTGGCTAATTAATGATTATTTTTGGCTTGATAAGTCATAAGGACGATAAGCCTTAAAAGTATTAGACTATCCCACGCTTATGCAATGATAACTCTTTTCAATAATGTTGTTCCATTTATCTTTGGGAATATAAGTCAATGATAACTCCTTTATTCCATTTATCTTTGGGAATATAAGTCAATGCATATATACTAGTAATACAAAACTAAGAAACATTAGTCTTATCTTCTATCATAAGAGGTGTCATACCTTGGATTCCCTAAGTTGGTAACCTTGTATGATATGTATAGCACAACTCATTGCTTCACCATAGAACCTGGGCTACATTTATATAGTATATAGCATACATCTAGCCATCTCCAAAATGATCATTTTCTTTTGCTCACCAACCTCATTTTGCTTGGAGGTATAACAAATAATCCTCAAAAAATAAATATCATCATGAGCCAAAGGCATAAATGACAAGTTCATCTCTGCCATCAATCTAAAGACACTTGATCTTCCTCTCAAATTAATTCTCTATAAGAGCTTTAAATATTTTAAATTTTGCAAAGACATCCTCCTTATTACAAATGGTGTAGATCCACATATACCTAGGGTAATCATCAATAAATGTTAAAAAGTAACTATTCATGAATAAGCTCCAATAGCTAAGTAGCATGCCTAGCATTCCCTTTTGGGAAAGGCTCTTGATGGTGCTTTTCCAAAACACATCCCTCACAAACACCACTATGGGGAGTAACAAAAAGAAGATCCTCTACCATCTAAAATTGGATCATGTGCTTCAAGGACCCATAGTTGATGTGTCCAACTCTGTATTACCAATTCTTGTTGATGTCATCTACCTTAGCCACCATAATAAGAAAGTCTTTCTTCTTGGAGGAAGAAGAAGGGTATTCACCAAGCTACTATCTTCATAATAACTATTGCGGTTCACAATAATTTCTTGTAATTTCTTGCTATCTAAACCAAGAAGAAGAAAAATCATTAGAATACTGTAATAACCCAAAATTAAGCTACAAGAGGGATTCATAAACCCCTAACCGACTTTTAGATAACTAATGTTTAACATCCCCTAAGTTTCTCAAAGAGCTACATCTCACTAGATACCCTAACACAAGTCCATCTGTGTAGGCATATTATGTGTTACTATAAATAAGTTTATCCCTCTCATCACCCTTGATGAGCTAAAATTATCACCTTCAATCAATCGAAGGTATACGCCCATATCCATACCATACACAAGTTATTTTGTGTAGGTATGCTACACATAATACAAGTTAAGTTGTCTATCTCGTCTCAATTATGAGCTATATTAACTCAAATGTAGTCTTTTCCTAAACTTAGTTATCATTCTCCCTAAGGGGTCTTAATCCCTTAGGTCCACTATGTTCATCCTAAGGGGTCTCAATCCCTTAGGTCACCCTCTAAGTTCACCCTAGAACTCATTTATTTAAGTTTCTATTATTTAGCAAGAAAAACAAGAACAGTTTAGATACTACATATAACAAAAGAGCATAATTCATAAAGCATGCAAATGACACTAGAAAGGAAGCAACATTTTAAAGAAGGTAAACATTAATTGAAAGATATGTAGATACAAAATATAGATAATTTAAACTAGTAATTTAAAGGTACACCTTCCAACAACTAACAATTATTACATATAAGCAAGTATGGTAAATCCTCCATACTATTTAAAGAATAATACATTACATCAATTTCATCAGGGAAATCTCCCCACAAATAATCTATTTGAGCATAAGTAAATCATTATAAGTAGAGTCAAACTAACACATTGGTTCCAACTATCTCCTTGGTCCTCCTTAGCTTCCATTGATCATTTGAGGATAGTAGGGGATTAAGGCACTCATGGTTCCATGATAGACATGCTTCTAAATGCATCTACTATGCTTATTGGCAAATTGCAACTATACAAATCAAATAAAAGTATATAACCATCTATTGCATAGTTGTTATCATAAAAACTACCTTTTTTTTCCCCTCTCATTATCCCATGAGAGTCTTCCAACAAAATGCAACTAGATCATAGGTCCTACTTTAATCAATTCCATTCCAACCCTTATTTGATAAATTAAAGTCCCATACCTTTAATCCCCAAATAGTTAGGTTCCTTTACTTTCACTAATTAAAGCCTCATATCTTTAATTAACAAAAAAAATCATAATTCATTTACTTTACCAAAAAGAGTCCCATATCTCTAATTAATAAAAATGAATCAAAATCCTTTTACTTTCACTAATTAAAGCCCCATATATTTAATTAACAAAAATAAATCATAATCCTTTTACTTTCACTAATTAAAGTCCCATATATTTAATTAACAAAAATAAATCATAATCCTTTTACTTTCACTAATTAAAGCCCCATATCTTTAATTAAAAAAAATAAAACATAATTCATTTATTTTACCAAAAAGAGTCCCATATCTCTAATTAATAAAAATGAATCAAAATATTTTTACTTTCACGAATTAAAGCCCCATATCTTAAATCAACAAAAAAAAAATCATAATTCATTTACTTTATCAAAAAGAGTCCCATATCGAGGTTGGTGCTGGAAAAGTCTGTGAAAACCAACGTGTTGGCTGGTGAAAGGTGTGTTGTAGTTTGGCTTTAGATATGGCAGCTTTGGGGGGTCCTGGTGACCCTTGATCTTTGTCTTTTAAAGATGTTGTTTTGAATAAGGATGCATCTTCTTCTAATCATGCAAATGCCATGAATTTTTTGCTGCATGCAACCCTTGATCCTATTTCTAATTCCTCTTCAACTTCGAAGTCGAAGAATAATGGATATTTGGAGAAAAGCAAATATTGTCCTGTATTGGTTATCAGTCCTGATTCTGTTGCAGATGATATTTTATATTTGTCTGAGCATGCTCTTATCTGCAAATTCATGGTTCTCAAAATTTCTATACCTTTTTTAGAAAATTGGGTTAGGAGAAATTGGAGCCCTGAAGGTGATTTGGAGATTATTCTTACAACTAATGGGTATTTTATTGTGGTGTTCTCCTATATGGTAGATCGTAGTAAAGTGTTCGAGGGGGGTCCTTAATTTCACAATAAGTATGGATTATTTATCAAACCCTAGAATTTAGGATTTGATTCGGTGGAGGAGAAGCCTTCTAAGATTCATGTGTGGGTTTGTTTGCCACGACTCCTTATGGGAAATCGGTTAGTCCATCTCGCCAAAATTTAGATAGAAAATTTTCTTCTTTTGCACGACTCAGTGTTGAAGTAGATCTGAATAATCCACTGCCCAAATCATTGGATATTAAATTGGGAAACATGTCTTGGGTCCTACAGTTAGATTATGAAGCTCTCCCATTCTGATGCCGAATATGCCATGAATATGGGTATCTTTAGAGAAACTGTAAGAAAGTGAATTCTCAGCCTTCATCCTCTTCATCTGAATTTCAAGATGCATCTACAAAGGTAAAAGGAAAATCTCCTATGGTTAATGAGATGCCCAATTCTGATGGATTTATTCCTGTTAAGTCTCGTTCAATATCTAGGTCTTTTGTTCATCAGAATAAAGGTGTTGGGAAGGGAGATTCTGGTAACAGATTTGATGTGTTTGAGACTTTTGAGGAGCCACATGTTGAGGAGCAAGTTTGGAATGGAGGTGATATGGATGCTTGTATTCAAGAGCCAGGTACTTGTTCTTTCCTAAATTCTTCTTTTAAAATACAAACTTCTGATAAGGAAGAGGTGGTGCCTAATAAACCTCTTGTAGGAAATGAAGACAAATCCAAAGATGTGTCAGATTGTCTTGATAAAGTTCTTGATCATTCCCCTTTGGTTGAAAACTTGATTGACAGAAATGAGGATGAGACTAGGTTTGAACCCTCCTAGGACAAAGTTTCTTTTTTGTTAGGTATTCACACAAAAATTATCAAAAAATGTGGGGTGGAGAAGGTGGTAAAAGCCCGAAGAAAGAAGGATCAAGAAAAAGTGAAATCGATAGAGGAATCCTTAGTTGAGTATGGTGTTGTTAAGACATTAGATTCTCACTTTTCTATTCTCCCAAAATGAAAGTGATATCTTGGAATATTAGGGGTTTGGGTAGCAGCCCTAGACAAAAAGCTACTCATAATTTGATCAGAGATCATAGACATGATATTGTTTTCATCTAGGAAATAAAATTATCTTATGAAGATATGGTTAGAATTCCTTCTAAGATATGGAAAGGTAGTCACTGTCTTGCTATTGGAGCCTAGGGTTCGGTGGGTGGTGTTGCATATTTGTGGTATCCACGAAGTTTAACTACCTCTTGGTGTGTGGGTAGCAGGAACTGTATCTCTATGGTTGTAACTTGATTTTCATCTAGATCTTCTATTCTTCTATCTAATGTGTATACCCCTAGTGATTTATCAGGTAAAATCCTCTTATGGAATCATCTTAGATTCATTTGATCTCTTGCTCCCAATTATCCTTATATTGTGGCTAGGGATTTTAATTCTATCATGTCCCTATAGGAGAAGAAGGGTGGTGTGGAGTGTTTGGGACCTTCTTCTACTTTGATGCAAGACAATATTTCTTTTCTTAATATTGTTGATGTGAAGCCTCGAAATGGGCTCTTTGATTGGACTAATAGAAGATGTGGAACAAATTTTATTTTTGAAAGACTGGATCTGTTCCTTACTTCAGATAGTTGGTTTGATGATAGCTGGACTTCGTTATCAGAGATTCTAGGCTAGAGGGGCTTTGATCACTGGCCCATTCTCTTTCAGTCCTCAAGATTCTCACTGCCAAGAAATCCACCTTTCAAATTTCAACTTATGTGGCTCAGGGATAAGGATTTGTATGAATGTGTGAAGAGGTGGTGGGTCAAAGGGAAACCCAAATTTGATATTTCTATGTTTACTTTTTTCAAAAGCCTCCAGTTTTTTAAATTCAAACTCAGGCAATGGAACATATTTTCTTTTGGAAATATATTTCAGAAGAAAAAGCAACTACATGATAGCCTGGAGGAGATCACTTTTCAAATTAAATATGAAGGATTGACAAAGGATCTATTGGAAATGGAAGATTCCCTTTCTAGTCAACTTGCTGAATGGGAGTTTCATGAGGAGATTTTTTGGAAACAAAAATCTTGGATTGACTGGTTGTTGGAAGGCGATGAAAACATCTCTTTTTTCAGAATGGTAATGCTATAGCATCACTTAATTTGATCAGGGGGAAACTCTCTCATACTTTGAGGATATCTCTAATGAAGCAGTCAGGTTTTTCTCCTCTCTTTTATTTGAGTAGGGTCCTCATGATGTTAATATGAGGCTTATTTTGGACTGTATTCCTAGGCTGGTCTCTAATGATATGAATAAGATGCTAATGGACCCCATATCGATGGAGGAACTTAAAGTGGTGGTTTTTCAAATGAAAAAAGGTAAAACACCTGGACCTAATGGTTTCCCTATATATTTTTTCCAATAATTTTGGGAAGTGTTATCTTTTGATCTACTAAAAGTTGTTCAGGAATCCCAAGTTAATAAGAAAATGCTTAAAGCTATTAATTCAACCTTCCTTGCTCTTATTACCAAATCTGAAAATGCTAGCTCGTTGGGGTCTTTCCATCCTATTTCCCTATGTAATGTTACTTACAAAATTATTACCAAGATTATTGCGAATAGACTAAAGAAAGTTATTGGTTTTCTTATTTCTCTTGAGCAGGGTGGGTTTGTTACGGGTCATCAAATTTTAGATGGTGTGGTGGTTGCTGCTAAATCTATTCACTCTATGGATATCTCTAAGGAAAATGCTATGTTAACTAAGCTTGATATGTCCAAGGCTTATGACAGGGTTAGTTGGCCTTTTTTGTAGAACATCCTTCAATATTTTGGGTTCTCATAAAACAGTGCCCGATTGCAAACCGATTGCAAAAAGGTTTAATCCTAGATCAGTTGCAAATAAAGGTCCAACCATAGATCGGATGCAAAACAAGGTTCGATCATAGACCAATTGCAAAACAAGGCCCAATCATAGATCGATTGCAAAACTAAGTACTATCATAGATCGATTACAAAACAAGATCCAATCGTAGCTCGGTTACAAAACTAGGTTCGATCGTAGACTAGTTACAAATTAAGATCACATCGTAGATTGGTTGTAAAACCAGGTCCAATCGTAGATCAGTTACAAATCAATATCTGGTCATAGATTGATTGTAAAACTAGGTCTGACCCTAGATTGGTTACAAATACAGGTCCAATCGTAGATCGGTTGTAAAATAAGGTCTGATCATAGCCTGATTGTAAAACTAGATTCGATCATCAATCGATTGCAAATTAAGATCTAGTCATAGATCAGTTGCAAACCATGATTGATCATAGATCGGTTGCAAATCGAGGTCTAGTCATAGATCGATTGCAAGTCGAGATCCAATCGTAGACCGGTTGCAAAACCAAGTTCGACCTTAGACTAGTTGCAAATCAAGGTCTGATCGTAGACTGGTTGCAAAACCAAGTTTGATCGTAGATTGATTGTAAAACTAGGTCTGACCATAGATCGGTTGTAAATCAAGATCCGTTCATATATCGGTTGCAAAACAAGGTTTGACCTTATATCAGTTGCAAATCAAGGTTCGATCATAGATCAGTTGCAAAAAATATCTAGATTCATGCTGGGTGCACCAAGGTTTATGCTACCACATATCACACGATCGGTCAGCCCCTATGCATATCGAATAACATGCTGCCACATGTCCACCCCAGTCAATTATGTCTATAAAAAGGTATCGATAGTTGTTTTTTAGATGTTTTCCTTCTACACGATATCAGAGCGAACCCTTACCTCCCCAAGCGACCATTACCCTACACATTTCCAGAGTGAACTTTCCCCTACTTCCAAAAATTGAAACAATACCCACCACTTCCATAGTCTCTCATAAAATTACATTCAAAAACTAAAATTACATCGGAATTTTAGACTTGTTAACCACCCCTAGTTACGATCATTCATGGGTCATTGACTCAAGTTTACAACCTTTGATTTCCATACCCTATTTTAGAACAGATAAATATATTCTATACAATATCATTAACTACTACAACAATGATATTGCAGTCATCACTTTAACAATTCATAATAAAAAATGTACTTCACCATAAAACCCTCTGACATCGAGATATTGACAGGTCTTCCCCACAAGGGTTTCACTCTAGTTTCATCGAAGTTCATACTCTCTGTTGATAATAAGGCTTACCTGGAGACCAACTACAATATCTCTTAGAAATTGTTGTCAGGTATAATTCTCGTGACTCTATTCTATTAAAGTTCACAATTTAAAATTTGTGATTTGTCATCTAATTTTTTTTTTTGCAACTTCTACGATTAAGTCGAAAAGGGGGTTAATGAATACCTCTATTACAAACTCATATTTCAAGGCAATTCTTGAATTCTTTCAAGCAAGACTATTTTTGCATGGAAGAATGAAGATTCCATTTTGGTTATTGGCCTATGTAGTTTGTTGTCTTCACCATAAGAAATTTGATTGGTGTACATATACTTTGAATCACATCAGAGTAAATATCAATGCAATTCAGAAAAAAGTAATTCATCGACTCAAATAGTAAAGAAAAGGATTTAAAGAGCAAAAATAAAGAGCAATAACATACAAGATATGAAGAATACCCTTAGACACCCACACAAATAATCTAGGTAATATTACACCAATACAATGGATTGGGTGGATGAGAGAGATAAATACATGCTCCTTAATGATCAATGATAAATTACTTAACCCTTATTGACATAACATTAGGAATAAAGGGTTAGTAAAAGTTAATCGTAACAAAGCTACGCTATGTGTCCATAGACTAAACATAAATTTATATTAAAACATTATACAATAATTGCTCATAGGCTTACATATGATAACATTATACAATGTTGGTCTTGGTCAATAAAGTCAAGATTACACACTTTCAACAAGTATATATAGTTGAATAGAACTTTCAAAATAAGAGTTTCATCAAGTTGTTTTGGAAAAAAAAAGAAGAAAAATAGGAATGAAGGGATAGGATTGATATATTTTAAATAGAGAAAAAAATAATATGCCTCTTGATAACTTGTTAACAATGCAAGTTTTGCAATTTTAGAGTGATGACTATGACATGCAACTAAGAGGTTTCAAGGGTGGTGGACTTAGTAGAATATGTGACAAAGCAAGTGACAAGATGTGTCTAGTTACTATTTTTTGATTCATATAGTTGCATGAGCACTATGCCAATTGCATATTATGGTTATTGCAAGGCTTGATGTCTATATTAAGTCTTGGTTGTATGAACATTATGCAAGGTACAACTATAAATGGGAGGCAATCATATTTTTGGGAGAGTTGAGAGAACGTGAGATGTAGAGATTAAGTTTCATCTTAACAAGCTATCCTAAGTTGTGGGTATGATTGCAAAGAAGTTGGTTATAGATATCTCATTCAAGATGAGATGCCTCGAGGTGAAGCCAAATGATGATTTTTTTATTTAGAAGTTAAGTATGCAAAAAGAGCAAGGGATAAATATTCTTATTTCTCATGCTATTATTCAACATTTGCTCTATTCCTATCAATATGGATATTTATGTGGCTATGTTTTAGGATGGCTACAAAGTAATGGGGGTTATATTTTGAATGGACATTTATTATGGGTAATTATATTTTGGGTGGAAGATCACTTACACAAGAAGAAGATAAGCCAACCATTTTTTTTTTATGTTCAAGATAGTCCATCTTGTACTTAATCAATGTACTCTTTGGTAAGTTATAGGTATGATGTAATTAGAAGTAGTAACCAATGACACTATTAGTTTTAGTTAAGAGGTATATGTAAAATTTATGTTTTCTCTCGTATAAAAAAATTGTACATGGAAGTTCTTGTCAATCCTATTGAAAGTATGTATGTCAATGTTTTAATCAAGGGATGAGACCCCCTATAGGAGGCCATGTCACAAGATGCTTGCCATGGTTTCCATATACATTCAATCTAATAAATAAAAAGCACTTGAATATTGGACTACGTGCATAGTTTTGAGATTTCATCAGAAGCTCGGATGGTCAAAAAAATATATGATGCATATACTATGAGGTTAGGTTATATATCGATACAATTTGTAGATGTTTTCCTAGAGATGAATCAAACTTGTGTTATAACTCCTCATAAACAGAATTTGACCTTACCCAATAGGGAATTAAAACACCCAAAGAGCAAAGAGGAATTAAATAACAAGGTTAATACTCAAATATTAATTACACTCTAAATTAAACTACTTACATGGTACTTGCAATATTCTTGCAAGTTTCCAAATAATGTAATTTTTTCAACAATCATAAGTTCAGCCATTGAGGCCATAAGGAATAAATATGACTCAAATATTGAGTTCTTAAAACTATGCTTTTGTAGGAATATCAAGAGAAAGGTTGACCAAGAATGGGAAAATTTTGATGCATTACAAGATGCCATCCTATGCACACAAAATGGCCTCCTAAATATGAAATAAAAAAATATAGATCCTAGAACCAACTCCCCTTTAGCTATTATCAAGATGCATAAATGCTCTCCCTAGATTATATTCATTCATGATAGAATCAATGTTGGGAACCTACTATTAAAATAAAACTCACTCACACAAATACTGAAAATAAATATAAATTCATCAAATAACATAATAACACTATACATAAAGTAATTGCAGAATTGAAACAATCAACTCCTTTTATATCAAATGTCTTAAAAATTTTAAATTATGTTCAAATGAAATTCAACATTAGATTCTATATCCAAAAATATCTTGTCTATAAAAATTTCACAATTTCTTAATATTTTTTTAAGGTTCTTATTTCTCCAAATATTTCAAGATATTATTTTCATTGTTATTTTTGATTTTATTTGTGGGTTTAGCCCCACTTCTTGTTAACACTTGTGATATTTGCTTTTGTTTTCCCATATCAATATTCCTTTGTGTTTCTTTTTCTCTTTGTTTTTGCTTCTTGGGTCTTCCTCTCTTTTTTCATTTCCAACAATACTTTCATCTTCATCAATCTCTTTAATCTTCTAACAGTGCTCATAGTAGGACTTATCATCTTTAGGTTTCTCTTCAATCTTCTGAACATGCTCATAGTAGGACTTATCATCTTTAGGTGTCTCTTCAATCTTCTAACCGTGCTCATAGTAGGACTTATCATCTTTAGGTTTGCCTTGTTTACAAGGATCTGAAGTGCAAGGAATAACCTTAAAAGCACAATATTCTTTATGTTGCCCTAGAAACCCTAAATTGCAAGGATGCTCTTATGTACCAATTACCTTTTTATTCTATCCTAAAAACCTTAAATTGTTATGTATTTCCTCCAACCTCATTTCTTTATTAATTTGCTCTTGAAACCTTAAAGTGCAAGGGATAAAATCTTCACCACTTTCACTTTTATTACCTGAAGAGGATTCTAAACTACTTGAGAAAATGAATATGATTTACCTAGAATAAACTTGACCTCTTTTCCTGTCTTTATTTTAAGATTTATCTCCACATATTTTTTTGTACCTTTAATTCCTTTTGAACTTGTCAAATGATATTGTAGATAGGCTTCATTTACCTCTTCTTTTGGAGTGGAATATTCTTGATCTAATCTAGCTTCTATTATTATATGATTTCCTTGCTTCATCTTGAAGTTTATCTTATGGCTATAATTATTTATCTCATAGTTTTCACTTTGCAAACTCTTACCATTTGTCCAATCTCAAAACAATTGTGGCAACAAAATGCAATATTTTCATAACTTGTTTATTCCATTCTCTTGATTCATCTTTAATATTAATGCATAGTGGCAAAGGTTTTAAAATATCCATAGCAACACATATTCGAGTATATATAGCATGATTTTTCTCCTTAGTGGCTGGTCCTTCCTTGATGTATTCCCCTAGGGTATTTCCAATATTATTTAAAACATCTTATTTATAAGTTGGTATGGAAGTCCAAAAATCCTAACCCACACTAGAAGTTGCTTAATAATTTTTGTCTCAACAGAAAAACTTTCATTCCATGGTCTCAAATAAAGTGGATATCTTCCCCTAAACGATGGGCCACCAACCAGTATTTTATCCTTAAGTTTTGAACTATAAAAAATGATGAGGAAAAAACCTTTAGGAAGAAAAGTCACCAAATAATTTGAATTTGATCTTCATTTCCACTTGATCCAATTTTGAATCTCCAAAAATCTTGGCCATGATCTATGAAACTTACATATTAACCCTCTACTTTTAAGAATTGTTATATTATGCTCAATCATCTCATCCTTGATACTTACTTTTAGTATAGCATCTGCTACCTGGATCGAAGTTGCCATGTATTCGCTCTTCTACTTATCTCCAACTTGGGCCTCCATACTTCCAACTAGGATATTCAAATTTCTAGCTAGGACATCATGACTTCCCATTAGAGCTTTTAAATATGAATGTCCTTTCGAAATAGCTAATGGGACTCGCTCTTGACTTGCACTCTTTGGTTTGCACTCCCTCTCTGATTTCTCTTGCTCACATTTCTAACTTACACTCTCTCTTGCCTCACACTTGCTCCTCCCTCCTGGCTCATAATTTCTCGTCTCTCTTCTTTTTCTTGGTATTCCTTCACTTTAATTTTTTTTTAAAATAATGTTCCATGCTTTCATGGCAAGGGTTTGAAGCATTGGTGCACTTCGGATAAATTTACCACTCTTTTGCCATGATCGAATCTGGGCTTGCACGCTCTTATCTTGCACTCTCTCTAGCCTCACACTCACTCCTAGCTTGCACTCCCTCTTGGCTCACAATTGCCCTTACCTCTTATTTTTCCCGATGTTACTTGGCTTCAACAATTTTTTGGAAACAATGTTCCACGCATTCATGGTAAGGGTTTGAAGTATTGATGCACTCTAGATGAATCTGTCGCTCTTCAACCATGACCGAATCTCACCTTGCACTCCCTCTTGGTTCACAATTCCTCTCAAATCTCATTTGCTCTCATCTTGCCCTTGCACTTGTTGTTACACTTACTACCGACTCACGCTCACACTCACTTTTGGCTACACTTACTCACACTTGCTTCTGGTTGTACTCATTCCCAGCTCATGCTCGCACATATTTTTGCACTTACTCCTAGTTCACACTCGCACTTGCACTTACTCCCAGCTTGCACTCGCACTCGCTACTACACTTCCTCCCAATTCGCTGTTGCACTTACTCTTGGCTCATGCTCACACTCACTGCACTTATTCTCAGCTTATGCTTACACTCGCTACTACACTTACTCCTGACTCGTACTTGCACTCACTGCACTTACTCCTAGCTTGTGCTCACACTCACTACTACACTTACTCCCGGCTCAAGCTCGCACTTGTTGTTGCACTTACTCTCAACTCGCGCTCGCGCTTGCACTCATACTCACTACTGCACTTACTCCCAGCTCACACTCGCTACTGCACTTACTCCCAACTCGCACTCGCACTCACTGCTGCACTTACTCTTGGCTCACAATACCATTTTTTGTAGAAATATTATTATTCAATATATATAAATGAATTTATTTTTAAAATCTTGAAACAAGATTAATAAATATTGTATTAAATAATATTTAAAATATTTTATCTATATTAAAATTTATATTTTATTATTAATATATTCCAATAAATACAAATTAGTAATATAAAACAAGCTAATCATATTATTGTTATATGTTATTAATGAAAATTAAACCTTGGGTTCTTTACGAGCAAAATATTTTGACTAATAAAATTTCAACTCTATATACCAATATAAATTTAGTTAATTATGTTAAAAGGCAATATGTATCATTCATGTTCCAATGTGATTAACTTATCTACAAACTAAAAATTTAGTAGACTTATTAATTTATAATAATTAATCACATCCTTTACACAAGATTAATTATTTAAAACTTTTATGGATAAAGGTGTATCAGGCATCATATGTAATTTTTATTCTTTGTATTTTTCAAACGATAAATATATACCTATTCTAAACTTAGGAAATGAATTGGATTCAAAAAATTAAATGAAAAAGGAGAAGAACTAGCCAAACCACGAAAAATGTATAAGGATAAGTAAGTCATAGATCTTCAAGCCTAAAAGGAGAAATTAAAGAAGATCAAGAAGGCAAAGAAAACAGACAAACCTCATAGATGATAGTGTGATGTTCAACTTTTATTGGGATAGAACCTACTCTACAATCAAAATATTAGATGAGTTTCTATTGTATATCAAAGAATACGAGTAAGTCAAAGTATAAGACTTGATGGGCAAGCTAAAAATTCATGCCTTAACCATCATTTTCTAGCATGATTGTATGATAAATTACAAGTTGACCTCTTATAAATAGGTGTAATGGAGAATGAAGCAATGAAAACATCTAGATGTCATTCTAGAAATACAATAAAATCTAGATAATTATATTATCATCAAGGACAATATCAAAGAAATTATTTTCAAGATGAAACATGAAATATTTTAGCTAGTATGCAAAGGCTTATTAATTTTATAGAATAAGGAGACATGATATCAAATGCAAAATATGATAAACTAATTAAGGAAATAAAAACCTACATGCCTTACCTTCATCGAATAATGCAATATAGAATGTCGTAGATGCAATCATTGTGCTACATCAACTTTATACCAATGTAAATGAAACAACAATAAGAATCAAAATTTTATAAGGAATCATCATGATGAGCTAGGAACTACATTTAGAAGGATGAAATCCCTTCTCTCATTGATTGGACTAGACTAATGACATTACTACCCGTAAGTATGAGAACATGATCATAATTTGAGGTCAAAATTTTTGAATAATCCACTCCTAATGAATAATGCACCTATGATTCAACACCAAGCAAGCATTGTACCCCCAAAAGTCTTTAGAATTATAGTGGTTAGCACCACTCATATTAGATAATCAATACAAAATTGATCACATCAACAAATATAGAGAGAAAGTAAGTAAATAAGGCACTTGAGAAAATAGAAAAAATGATCAATTTTCGTAACAAATTAGTCTTAGTATTTAAAAAAATAAAGAAGACAAAGTCTACAAAATGTTAAGTCATAAACCATGGGTTAGTCAATCTTTGAAAATTCGATCCATAATATGACCAATCTATAATGAGTAATTTTTAAAAGGTGGATGATATGAGCAAAATATTAGATCATTAATAAAAAATAAGGATCATCCAATTTAAGAGAAACCAAGTATAGGGATAGAATGTTGATGTATCATTTATGATACTGACAATGATGTAGAAACACCATTTAATGGTCAAATTAGAAGTTGTGGGTGAAATATAACATCAATTTACAACCAATATATCAATATATCAATAAGGGAAGTGGAACCAATGATACAAAGTTATTAAAGAATATATTGAAGGAAGACCAGGGTTATGCATAAGGGGTCAAACCCGAAATGTAATTATAAAAAAATGCAAATCAATTTCGAAATCCAGGTGAATCCTGGTCAAATTCATAGTAGGAGACATGGCAAATTACCTTTATTTTTTATCAAAATTTATAAAACAGTGGTAAATTTATGATCCAGATTCAAGTCAGGGTGCAAAACTTGGCTCGGATGCGAGTCGGGTGCAAAACAAGGCCCGGTTGAAAATCAGTTGCAAAAAAGGATCGATTGTAGATCGATTGTAAATTAATTTCTAACCATAGATCGGTTGCAAAATAAGGTTCAACCGTAAACCAATTGTAAAGAAGGTCCAACCATAGATCGATTGCAAAACTAGGTCTGATCGTATATCGATTACAAAACAAGGTCTGATCGTAGCCTGGTTGCAAAACTAGGTTTGATCATAGACCAGTTGCAAATCAAGGTCAGATCGTAGATCATTTGCAAAACCAGGTCTGATTGTAAAACGGTTGTAAATCGAGGTCTGGTCATAGATCGATTGCAAAACTAGGTCTGACCCTAGATCGATTGCAAATCAAGGTCTGATCGTAGATCGGTTGTAAAATAAGGTTTGATCGTATCCTGATTGTAAAACTAGATATGATTGTCGATCGGTTGTAAATCAAGGTCTAGTCATAGATTGGTTGCAAAACTAGGTCCGATCGTAGATCGGTTGTAATTCGAGGTCCGATCATAGACCGATTGCAAAACCAAGTTCGGCCTTAGACCAATTGTAAATTGAGGTCCGGTCATAGACTGGTTGCAAAACTAGGTTCAATCGTAGATCAATTGTAAAACTAGATATGACCGTAGATCGATTGCAAATCAAGATTAGATCATAGATCAGTTGCAACCCTACAAGCAATTGCCATGACACCCCAAAAGCTGAAGGCAATTATTTCAATTTTCACCATCAAATAATATTTTATATTTTAACTTTTTATTTGCACCTAAATGCATAGTAAGGTAGCCAACATACGGATAAAATATGATGATGTTGTTACGGGTCACATGCCAGAGGCCATTGGTGATTATGAATACATAGGGTCTGAAGCATCACCATTGCATAGGCCTCATAAATGTTCAAGGGTAGATCCTTCTCCCAGATTTTCTCGTCAACATGTGTCTATTGTTGTGCAATGTGAATCTAGTGAGGCCACACCAATGATAGGTAAGTTTACTATTTGAGTTTCTTGACTCATTTCCATTACTTCTTAGTTGAAATTATAATATATATTTTCATATGTTTTTAGTGTTACGCCCCACCCCCCACATCTGCGCCCAATTGCCTTCATAGGCTAGAGGGCAACAATAGATGTCGTCATCGGGTAAGTGATTTTTAAATAATATGTATTAATTTTATCTACTTTTATTTTCTTTTAACAAGATCTTATTATAATGTATTCAGGTGCCTTCCCGTTACATACTCAAAGAAGGCAGCAAATGATGTCACCGCCACCACCACCTCAAGCACCACAACAATTAATGAAAGGACAAATGGGTGGAAAACAACTTGGTGTGAGATCGCAAGGGGTACCATCGTAGATAGCGTCTCAGGGTATATTTTCATATATGACATTTTCAACAGGTTTTTCAATTCAAGAAATTTTGAGCTCAAGAGTTGATAATCCTCCTTTAGAGGACGATTATCTTTTACATGGCAACATTGAAGGGTTTAAAGCAACATATGTACTTCAAACACAATAGACACCAACAGAATCTCCTGAAGCTCAGAAAACCATATTATTGCCTTCTACGAGCAACCCTGATCCTCAAACTAAGGATAAAAAAGATAATTTTTTGAAATTTTTTTAATGTCTGACAATTGTGAAACACTAATCAAAGATATTTTGTTTCACAATGTAAATGAAATGAAGAATTGAGAAATTTGGGCAAAGGTCCTTATAAAGGAGTTAAATGCCCGATATAAAAATTATGCTAAAAGGTAAGAAATGTTTTCTCTGGTTCAAAATGAACCAGAAGTGGTCTGTTACATCAAGTCGAATCAAGCTCAGTAAACACTTTTTTTTATATGATGATGAAATTTTAAACATTATGTTGAACAGATTGGAGAACCTCAATGTTGAAGCCCAAGCACATTATAACCAATGGGCTTCTGATAAAAAGAAAGTTGCAGTTGTTGAGGCTTCAAGGGATGCGACTGAGGTGAGACTTTAGTTTCAGTAAATTTAATGGCTATCTTTTGTCATATAACTATCAACTGAATAATGCTTGCTTTTATTTTTGAAGTCAAATTTTGATAATTTACAGAAACAAGTTGTAAGCATGAATGTAAATATATATGCAGCAAAGAAATCACTCCAAGCTGGAATAACAATAAAGGAGCCTTACAAGCCAAGATAAGAGATAACAATTATTTAAGAAATATTATAAAGGAGCACAAAATGGATTCATATATCTTGCTTAAGAAGAAGCGTGAAGAAAACATTCATATAGTGCAAGAGGATCTAGCCCCAGAAGAAAGAGCGTTGATGGGGAGCTTACAGAAGGCAAAGGAAGGTCTTATCGGAGCTGGAGGACTACTTGGGCAAGCAGAGGTTGTTGGCACAGGAGAAAAGGGAAAGGAACCTGAAACTTTAGGAGCTTCTGAAGCTCAAGGTGATCCAGATACATAAGGAGCAATTGAATCTCTCACTGAGCCCCCATCTAAAAATTAAGATATTGTAAATTGTTTCATAGTTGACAAAAAAATTTGTTGTATTATTGTCAACAATTTGGAACAATGTATATTTTCATTGCAAATAATGAAAAAGACTTTTATTAATTTGTGTCTTCTATCATTCAATGGTTGTTTCCATTTATATTCTTATGTTGCATTTAAATTTAGAACGATTCAACTATTGTAATTTCAAATAATAAACAAATTATTACTATGATATAACTTAGTTTTACTAATACATAAATATCAATACATTAACAATACTATAACATAAAATATGAGGTTTTAAAAAGACCACAGTTAGGACACTACAAAGACTATGATACAAAACATATAATTTGAAAAATATCGCTTTGTTACAAATCATAAAATTACAATTTAGGTTGTTGAAGCAATGTTGTGATAACAAGTAAAATCAAATTTATCAATGAAATTGTTAACAAATAAAGTCAAATTTATCAATGTTGTGAAATCTTGGAAAATTTACAATTTAGGTATCTAAAACAAACACTTATCAACTTGTCCAAAACCATCACTGATAAGCATTGTGATAACAAGTAAAATCAAATTTATCAATGAAATTGATAACAAATAAAGTCAAATTTATCAATGTTGTGAAATCTTGGAAAATTTATAATTTACTTATCTAAAACAAACACATATCAGCTTGTTCAGAATCACTGTTAAGCATAGTGAAAATCTGTGTCTCCATAATCTTATCACTGCAAGCATTTGTATCCTCATTATTGTGCATATTAGTGACATCCCTTTTATCTGCTAGGGATTTCCAATATGCTAATGCTCTGTTATATGGAAATTTGTCTAGCTCATACGATGACACACAAATTCTCAAACAATTATCCAAATTTTTATCTAGCATGTTACAGTGATTAGAATTCACAAAATATAGTGCACTAAAAACTCTTTCATCTTCCAAAGATCCCAAAATCATTGTTTGACATAATTCATATAAACAAAAATATTCACTCATTGCATCTTGTAAGACACTACTTGGATCAATTTTTTCCACAAACGTGTAATGAAACCAGACTCATGATAGTTACTCAAAAGTGGCGTTTGTTCAACCATTGTCATTCCAAAACACGATGATTATTGTTTTAAAAGTTATTTTTTGAGAATACCTTTGATTTCAATACCATTGACTTCCAAAGTTTTACAAAAATGTTTAAAAAGCGTGCCCACATATTTAATAAGCAATTTATGTGTAGATTCGTGGTCATTACAAGGACCCCAAAACATGGGATTAACCACACCCATGGCCTCAAGTAGCTCATCTCTTTGAAACCGATCTCTTATTTCTCTTGTCAATGATTATGCTATTTTAATCAATTTAATCTTAGTATTTTGTAAAACTACTTAAAATCTATTTCGTGTTATGGGAATTTATTCAACATCATATGTAACTATAATTAATCGCCTTTCAAAACAACAAAGAGGTATTATCTTTCCACGAACACTAATACAGAGATGATCATTGGTGTCGGACTTCAAAAAGCTTTCTGGATCATTCACGTTAGTTAGTGTTTTCCAACTATCAAACAAAGGATTTGTACAATTTCCTTTGGATACGTATATCCTGTCAATATGCATAAATATTTGTTTTCTTATCCTAATCAAATCAACAATATAAATGGATCTTTCTTGTGCATATTTAATCAATTTATTCATTTATTGCAACATTGGAAGAATACCACATAATGTTAGAAGTTTTTCTAAGTCAATCAAACGATATAGCAAATATTTTGTCTTATCAATTACCCTACAATTTTCATACATAAACCCTGTTAAAGATTTATATTCTGTAAAAAATCTAAATGCAAGTTGGTACAATGAAATCCACCTTGTCTCCACATCTTTTAACAATTTTCTTTCTTCTATAACTCCTAGTGCAAATTGTTGAAACTCTCGTGGACAAGATCCTCCACTCTCGCAACATTATCGAAAGTGCTCACAATTTTGTATGCAAGAATTATTCTATGAGCTATGAAATGAATGGGCGTCAAATATGGGACAATTGATGTCTAAATTCAAACACATAGACCACTCATGTTTCCTTGCATTGTATTAGCACCATCAGCCCCAACACATATTAACTTTGTGGCTATTTCAATATTATTCATTCCCGTAATATCTTTTAAACTAGTTACAACAACATGATAGAGGTTTTCCGCATTACAATTTTCCACCATCTTATTGTTAGAATATATTCCATTATTTGCTATTCATACCAAGTGTTATGATATTCATGCCAAGTGTTATGTTATTGCAGAGTTATTATCCTAAGTTATTACCGAGTTATAATAACTTAGGACAAGAACCCAAGTGTTATGAGTTAGTGCTACAAAAGGGTTTTTGTCCTAAGTTATTACAGAGTTATTTTTGACTCATACAAGTACCATATTTATCTTCTACATTTCATCAAAGGGAGACAAAGCTAGAGTGTCACAAAGATACTACACTAGTCAGCAAGACACATCTACTAAGAAACCATCTCAGTAGAGTAAAGGAGTAAACTTCGAGTAGGGAAGAGAGCCAATGAAGGGCTCACATTAGCCAAGGCTCAAGGTGTCTAAAGACACCAACGTTTGTCATTGAATCCAACGCCTACGACATCAACCTGCTACATAAAAAGGGTCTTCGTAAGGTGAATATCATCCATTGCACTCGATATAAAAACATAGTTCTAAGGATAGCGTATTGCAAGTATAGAGAAGTGAGGTATAAGGTGAAAACAAGGTGCATTACCAAAGCTCCAACTTGGATAAACTGCCACCCAAGAAACGCACCAAAAGCCACCATTGGAATACACCATAGAACCTCCATTATAGCGCTTGAGAACTACCATAGCTGAAGCCAGCCTCATAGCATCACCATTTGAAAGTGTTGAAGACAAGATACAAGAAGGTATTCGTTGGTAAGAAATAGACGTGGAATAAGAGACATTGAGGAAGCCTTATGTGCAAGATATTGGAGCGCCACTTGCAATTTACAGCCAAGGCATTTTGTGCCACTTGGCACATTCAAACAAGGCGCTCATACATTCTTTCTAACGCCTGTGCAGGAGCGCTCAAATAGGAGTAACACTTAAGCGTTGAATATATATTTCAAAGGTTACAAGGTATATTCATCATTGCATACCATTCAAGGAGGAATTGAGCGTTAGAGACATCTAAATAATGCTCATCAAGATTATAACCATCATTGGCTACCTGAGTAATGTATATGCCACTTATCCATAGCATCAATAAGGGATAAAGAATCTATTAAAGTGGCCAAGCTGAAGACGAGCACAGAGAGAATTCAAGGCACGATTGAGCAAGAATTCAAGGCATGATTGAGCAAACATTCAAGGCACGTAGTCAAGAATTAGAAGAGGATTCAAAGGCGCATTAAATACTGATATAGGAGACGTATAACAAACTTGCTGCCATCACTATCTGATGGAGAGCCAAATTTTACAATAAGAGAACTCAATTTTTATTCAGAGAACATGGAAAGATTACAAAGTACAGAAGAAAATACATTTGCAGTCTCAAACTACGTCTTTCCAGCCTCTCGAATCCTTCGAAAAATCCCCTTTTATCATCACGGCTTCTTGCTGCAACCGCCGTTCGTAACCGTCTTAACGGCTTTTGGAACTGCCATATGGAACGGCCTTAACGGCTTCTGGAACTGCCACTTGGAACTGCCTTAATGGCTTCTGGAATCGCCAACTGTCGTTCTGTAACAGTCCGTGAAAAACCCGCCTTCTCTTTCTTAGCCAGGTCGTGAAAACGCGACATGTCACGATTTCGCGACACTTTTCTGCCCTTGGCTCTCTTTCGCCAATGTGTCGCGATATCGCGACACTTTTCTGCCTTTGGCTCTCTTTCTCCAATGTGTCGCGATATCGCGACACTTTTTTACCTTTGGCTCTCTCTCGCCAATGTGTCGCGATATCGCGACACTTTTCTGCTTTTGGCTCTCTCTCGCCAATGTGTCGCGATATCGCGACACTTTTTTGCTTTTGGCTCTCTTTTGCCAAAGTGTCGCGATATCGCGACACTTCTTCGGCTTTTGGCTTTGTTTGCCAAAGTGTCGCGATATCGCGACACTTCTTTGGATTTTGGCTTTGCTTGCCAAAGTGTCACGATATCGCGACACTTCTTTGGCTTTTGGCTTTGTTTGCCAAAGTGTCGCGATATCGCGACAACTTATTTTGCGCCCGTCGTTCTGCTGTTGGTGTCGCGATATCGCGACAACTTTTATGTCGCGATATCGTGACCAGTTATTTTGCGCTCGCCACGGTTCTAAATACGTCGCGATATCGCGATGACTTTTGTGTCGCGATATCGCGACACATTGTAACACTTAGAACTTTCTTTCAAACTTAGAATTTTTTTCTTGTTTCTTTTGTTTGTATTTTTTTTCGATGATGCAAGATTGTTGTGCTCGCCCGGATGCTCCCTGCATCGTACACCCGGGTAGATTTTTTTAGAAGTGATCCTCACTTCGGGCGGTCGGAGGAAAACCCGGACGATCAACCTCTGATTTGGACAACCATGTGGCATCTTCGATAGGTTGGTTCTTCCACTTGACCAAATACTCCGAATATTGCCTGTTTCGGGTACTTCGCCTTCACGAGTGTCGAGTATGTCTTCAATTTCTTCTTTGTCTGGAGTGGATGCAGGAATGTTCCACAGATCCGGACTGGGTGGTTCACTACAACTTCCTGCATGATATTCAACCAAGTCTGAAATATTGAAGATAGGTGAAATATTCAGCTCACTTGGTAGATCAACTTCATAGGCATTGCCTGAATCTCGTTTACCTATGATCCGACATGGTCCAAACTTCTTCATCTTCAACTTATTGTATGTTTTGCGAGGAAAACGTTCCTTACGCAAATGAACCATGACTTCATCCCCTACCTGGAATTCTTTGAAACGCCGCTTCTGATCTGCTTTGGCTTTGTACGTAGCATTCATTTGACTGATATGCTGTTGTACCTCTTCATGTAAAGTCTTCATGTGTGCTCGCAAAGTCTTCAGCTTCAACGACCGCACTTGTCTCGCTTTATCCATCGGTCTTAACTCGAAGCGTTTCTCGGTCGTACCCATGCACAATCTGGAATGGTGATTTACCAGTACTGCGATTGACAGAATTGTTGTAAACAAACTCTTCCTGAGGTAAAATCAAATCCCATCCCTTGGGTTTATCTCCTACCGGACATCGTAGAAGATTACCCAAACTTCGTTGACTACTTCGGTCTGTCCATCGATCCACGGGTGGTACGCGTAACTGAATTTCAAGTCTATTTTCAGCTTCTTCCACAGGGTTCTCCAGAAATAACCCACAAATTTGGTATCTCTCGTCCGAGACAATACTTTGGGGTAGACCATGAAGTCGTACTACCTCCTTGAAGAACAAGCCGGCAATGTGAACCGCATCACTTGTCTTCTGACATGGAATAAAATGGGCCATTTTCGAAAACCTATCAACAACAACAAAAATGGCGTCATTTCCACGTTGTGTTCTTGGAAGACCAAGAAAAAAATCCATGTTGATGTCCTCCCATGGTCTCTCTGGTACAGGCAATGGCCGGTACATTCCTGTATTCTAGTCGACACCTTTTGCCATCCGGCACACTCGCAACCCCTGCACAAATCTGGTCACATCCCGCTGCAACTACGGCCAATGGTAATTCTCACTAACGAGAGCAATGGTCTTATCTCGACCAAAATGCCCTGCTAGTCCTCCGCTATGTTTCTCTTTGATCAAATTTTCCCTCATGGAACTTCGTGGAATGCACAACTGGTTCTTCCGAAACAAGCATCCCATCTTGGATCATGAAATCCAACCACTTAGTGCGATCCACAGTAGTAGGAGACACACATGCTGTCCATGCCTCTACAAAATCTGGATCTGTTGGGTATAAACTCTTGAGTTCATCAAACCCAACAACCTGCACTCTCATTTCTATCAACAAATTATGCCTTCTACTCAAGGCATCTGCAACTCTATTAGATTTGCCACTTCTATGCTTTAGTACAAAGGTATAACTCTGCAGGAATTCAACCCACTTCAAATGCCGCTGGTTAAGTTTACCTTGACTATTTATATACCGCAAAGCTTGATGGTCAGTATATAAAACAAACTCTTTGGTTAGCAAATAATGTCTCCATTTCTTAAGAGCCTGAATTATAGCATAGAATTCTTGATCATAAACAGAGTATTTCTTTCTAGCATCATTCAATTTTTCACTAAAGTATGCAACAGGTTTACCTTCTTGGCTCAACACAGCTCCAATGGCACTGCCACTGGCATCACAATCAACCCGAAACACTTTATTAAAATCTGGAAGTGCCGTAATGGGCTGTTCTGTCACTTTCTTCTTCAATATGTTCATACCGGTATCTCGCCTTGGCAATCCACTTAAATTCTCTCTTATCCCCTCTCATAGTTTCGTTAGGGGTGCACAAATACCGCTAAAGTCTCTAATAAACTTTCTATAGAAACTTGCAAGACCGTGAAATGATCTTACCTCTGTTACATTCCTTGGGGCAGGCCATTCAAGGATAGCCTTCACTTTCTCAGATCCATTTTCAGACCCTCCTCTGAGATGACAAATCCTAGGTATATCAACTCTTTTTGTACAAAATTGCACTTCTGTATATTTATCAATAATCGCTCCTCACGCAGCTTTTTCAAAAACTCGTCCGAACATGCAACAAATGCTCGTCCAATGTTTTACTAAAAATCAGAATATCATCCAGATAAACTATCACGAACTTTTCCAGGAAGTCACGCAATACCTCATTCATCAGCCTCATAAATGTACTGGGTGCATTAGTCAATCCAAATGGCATAACTAACCACTCATACAAACCCTCTCTAGGTTTTAAAGGTTGTCTTCCATTCATCACCCTCTCTAACACGTATCTGATGATATCCGCTCTTCAAATCAATCTTAGTGAAGTATTTAGCTCCACTCAAGCAATCCATTATATCATCCATTCTGGGTAATGGAAAGCGATATTTAATGGTAATTTTATTAATGGCTCGGGAATCAGTGCACATTCGCCATTCGCCATTCTTCTTTGGTGCAAGTACTGCTGGTACCGCACAAGGGCTCAAACTTGCTCGAATCAAACCCTTCCTCAACAATTCCTGAACCTCGGCGGTTCAACTCTTCATTCTCTACAGGAGACATTCTATGGGCTGCCTTGTTGGGTAAGCTAGATCCTGGCATTAAGTCAATCTGATGACTAATCTTCCTCATTGGCGGCAAACCCTCAAGCACATTGTCTGATATAATATCAAGAAATTCTGCTAACAGATGTTCAACTTCTGCTGGAATGTCAGTAGTATCTTCTCTTTTTACAGTAGGAATTAATGCATAACACATTGAATCCCTCTTTATACCATCCAAATTTTTTTGCCATCTACTAAACAAATTCTAGCATTATTGCATACCTTTTCCTCAACCTCCTTCAATGGCTTCAGTTTGTGGCATACTTCGTATTTTGTCAGGGAATAGGTATTTGCATGTCCATCATGCGCTGCACGTCTATCAAATTGCCATGGTCTTCCAAGCAACAAATGGCAAGCATCCATCGGCAAAATATCACACAGGACCTCATCCCGGTATCTTCCAATTTGAAACTTGACCAAGCATTGTTCACTGACCAATGCCCTATGATCCTTCTGCAACCATGCAATCCGGTATGGATGCGGGTGCTGTCTTCTTTCTAGCTTTAACTTAGCTACCATTTCCTCAGAAACCAAATTATCTGTACTACCATTATCAATAATAATATTACATATTTTACCTGAACATTTGCACCTCGTGCGGAACAGGCTTTTTCGCTGATCTGGTTCCTTCTCTTCATTCAACAAGGTTCTCCTTGTGATCATCACTTCTCCGTGCTCTGCTTCTTCAGAGTGCTCAGATTCAACACCATCCTCAACAACCGCAGCTCTGGCATTACCTTCATGCCTTCTGTTCGGTGTTTCTTGGTGTTTGGGACACTCATATGATCGATGCCCCTCTTCTCCGCAATTGAAACAAGTTCCACGGAATCGCCTCGCCATATCCACGTCCACCTCTACCTCGTCTCCTTTGATAATCATTGTTCTTATTACGGGGTCGGTAAGAATTCTCCTCCTATTCTTGGTGATTGTTGGTTTCACAAATCTGCTTTTGGTCATCATATTTACCTCCACCGGTTCTCCCACCAGTTCTTCCACCATGACCTCTTCCTCTTTGTTTACTGTCAAATCTGCGATTCAATTTCTCTTTCACCTTCAGAGCAAACTGGTAAGCATCTTCAATGGTGCTCATTCGAACCAGACTTAACTCCTCTTGCACGCTGGTTCTTAACCCATTAATGTAATGGGCTACTCTCTCTTTATTTGCTTCTGTATGGCCGGTTCTGATAGAAATTTTAAAAAATTCCTCTGTATATTCTTTAACAGACTTGTCGGATTGGCGCAAACTCTGCATTTTTCTCAGCAGATCTAATTCGTAATCCGCTGGAATAAACTGCCGTTTTAGTTTTTCCACCATTCGATCCCACCTGGTGATCTTTTCTTTTCCTCTACGGTTTCTTTCCAGTTGCACTCCTTTCCACCATATGCCAGCATGGCCTTTCAACTTTGTTCTGGCAAATTTAATTCGATTTGGATCTTCAACTTCCTCATATTCGAAATATTCCTCCATGTCATTAATCCAGTCTATCAATTCTTCTGGATTTAAATTTCCAGAATATGTGGAGACATCAATCTTTGGCCTTTTCCCAATTTGTGAAATAGCTTTAATCATTCGAGATTCTGCAGCACTCATTGCTTCTTCTTCTTCTTCAGACGGGTCTTCAACTCCGTCATCATCGCTGTGGTCTTCTCCTCTTGGCTCTACTCCTCTACGGCAATTCTTCCTGCAAGGCCTGCACTTGCCTCTGCAATGCTCGAAAGTCTCCTTCAGGAACCACGTTCCTTCCAACACCACGATTTCTTCGCGACGACATTTTGCTTCACTGTTTCTCAGAACCCGTAACCCCAAATCCTGGTGCAAGCTGCCTCACGTTCGGCGCTCTGCTCACACACTCAGAATCTTGCTGCTCTGATACCACTTGATGGAGAGCCAAATTTTACAATAAGAGAAAACTCAATTTTTATTCAGAGAACATGGAAAGATTACAAAGTACAGAAGAAAATACATTTGCAGTCTCAAACTACGTCTTTCCAGCCTCTCGAATCCTTCGAAAAATCCCCTTTTATCATCACGGCTTCTTGCTGCAACCGTCGTTCGTAACCGTCTTAACGGCTTCTGGAACTGCCACATGGAATGGCCTTAACGGCTTCTAGAACTGCCACTTGGAACTGCCTTAACGGCTTTTGGAATCGCCAACTGTCGTTCTGTAACAGTCCACGAAAAACCCGCCTTCTCTTTCTTAGCCAGGTCGCGAAAACGCGACATGTCGCGATTTCGTGACACTTTTCTGCCCTTGGCTCTCTTTCGCCAATGTGTCGCGATATCGCGACACTTTTCTGCCTTTGGCTCTCTTTCTCCAATGTGTCGCGATATCGCGACACTTTTCTGCTTTTGGCTCTCTCTCGCCAATGTGTCGCGATATCGCGACACTTTTCTGCTTTTGGCTCTCTCTCGCCAATGTGTCGCGATATCGCGACACTTTTCTGCTTTTGGCTCTCTTTCGCCAATGTGTCGCGATATCGCGACACTTCTTCGGCTTTTGGCTTTGTTTGCCAAAGTGTCGCGATATCGCGACACTTCTTCGACTTTTGGCTTTGTTTGCCAAAGTGTCGCGATATCGCGACACTTCTTTGGCTTTTGGCTTTGTTTGCCAAAGTGTCGCGATATCGCGACACTTCTTTGGCTTTTGGCTTTGTTTGCCAAAGTGTCGCGATATCGCGACAACTTATTTTGCGCCCGCTCGTTCGCGATATCGCGACAACTTTTATGTCGCGATATCGCGACCAGTTATTTTGCGCTCGCCACGGTTCTAAATACGTCGCGATATCGCGATGACTTTTGTGTCGCGATATCGCGACACATTGTAACACTTAGAACTTTCTTTCAAACTTAGAATTTTTTTCTTGTTTCTTTTGTTTGTATTTTTTTTTTCGATGATGCAAGATTGTTGTGCTGCCCTGGATGCTCCTGCATCACTATCATACGTTCATCATAGAGGAAATACAATGCCTGCAATCAAGGAGAGACAAAGTCATTTATCTCACGCATTCAGCCTTATAAAGGTGAAGTCTCACTTAGATTAAATTTGCTTTCATTAAGGAGTGAAGGTGTATAACATAAGGTTGAGTCCATTTATTATTTAAATTGAAGATACAATAAAAATCAACCTTAGTAAATTTGAAAACAAATCAAAAAAGTTTATATCCTTAAATAGTATTTCAAATCACTTTAGTTGAAATACAAGTATTTTTAATATTTGCAATTAATATCATAGGAGATATAAGGGTTTCTACTTGGAAAATCAAAACACTATTATATTGCAAATATTATTATTTCTAAATTTCCAAATTAGGGAGATATAAGGAGTACTACATCAAACTTAGTTTATTGGAATTTAGAAAATTAAACTATTGGATATTAAGGGTTAAAGAAGGAAGTTCATTATTTGCTTAAAAGAGTTGGAGTTATTTACTTATACTTGTATCATACTCATACTAAAGGGACAAAAGGAATCCAACCATAGAGAACTTCATCAAATTAAAAAGTGCATAGTTCAATAGGAGAAATAAGATGAAATTGGAGTTGATTATTATCATTCCCAAAATAGTAGAAAATCAACTCAAAAAGTGAAATAATAGTTCCTAAGCACTTTATCAAGATTAGAGTATACTCTAACCATTTGGGAGAAAAGGAGTCTATGAAACCTAAGTTTTAGAAAAGTTTTATCAAACTAGTTCACATACTCAAAACACTAAGGTGTCATAAGCCATGGATCATTGGTATATAGATTCAGGGGCAAGCAAACATATGATTGGAAACATACATTGGTTTAATTCTCTACAAAAGATAAATGAGAAACCAATTGCTATAGCAAATAGTAAAACTTATGAAGTGAAGGGGATCGAAAATATTCTAGTAGATTTGATAAATGGAAAAGGGATAATAAAAAATGTATTATATGTCCCAGGATTGACTACTAATCTTCTTTCAGTTTCTCAACTCATGGATCAAAATATGACTGTAGAGTTCAAATTTTTCAATGGAAGAAAATAGTGTCACATTCTTAAACAAGGGAAAAATATAGCATTAGGGTTCTATAAAAGTGGTCTATTTGTTCTAGATATTACTACACACTCAATTTTTTTAATTAAATCTTCAGATCTATGACACAAGCGTCTAGGACATACTAGTGAATCCATCTTGAATGAATTACTCAAATATCAAATGGTTGAAGAAAATATCAAATATATCTCCAAAATCTATTGTTTGTCCAGAATGCTTAGTAGAAAAACAACATAGAATTCCTTTTGAACTTTGTCAACATAGGACTCAACAACCATTAGAGTTAAAATATATATAGATTTATATGGGCCAATGAATATCACTAGTATTGGAGGACATAAGTATTTTAAATTATTTGTCATGATCACACCAGGAAAATGTGGGTGTACTTCATAAGTATAAATCATAAGCATTTAGTCATTTTAAACAATTCAAACTTCAAGTAGAAAAAGAATCAGGAAAGACTATAAAAGTACTTCGTTCAGATAGAGGAGGTGAATTTGTATCTAAAGAATTTGATTCTTTTTTAGAAGAAAATGGAATTAAAAGACAACTTACTACAACATATTCACCACAACAAAATGAAATTATAGAAATAAGAAATAGATCAATAATGGAAATGGTGAGATGTATGTTAAAAGAAGCTCATCTCGATCATCAATACTAGGCGGAAGCAGTTCAAACAACAGTATACATACAAAATAGACTACCAACAAGAATACTCAAACATGTTACAACAAAAGAAGCATGGTCAAGACAAAAACCGAATATAGGAAAACTAATAATTTTTGGATGCAAAGCCTACATGCATATTCCAAAAAAAAAAAAAAAGAAGACAAAACTAGATGACAAAATTATGGCAGGAATATTTGTTGGCCATGACAACGAATCGACAGGATACATAATACTAGATCCATGTACAAAGAAATTTTACATAAGTAGAGATGTAATATTTGATGAAAAAGTTAAAATTGACACAATGAAACCCAGTAATGATACATAAATTCTTCTAAACTACTCAGAGGAAGATATAACAAGTGAAGAATCAAAATCAGAATCTCAAGAAGATAGAGAATACACAGAAACATTGACAATTCCTCAAAGGAAAGAACCAATATGGCCTAGAGACACTCTCAAGGAATCAAACCTAGAAAGAATGCCAGATCTTACCACTACTAGACCTCAAACTCGTAGTCAAAGTAGAATAAACAGAGGATTACTAAGTAATACAGTAGAACCAACATCAACACTTCAAGCACTAAATCACTCACATTGGAAGGCAACTATGGAATATGAATATGCATCACTTCAAAAGAATAAAATATGGGATCTAGTGGAATTACCTGCAGGAAATAAAATAGTGGGTTGCAAATGGATTTACAAAATCAAGTATAAAGCAAATGGAACACTTGACAAGTACAAAGCTCGGTTAGTAGCCAAAGGATATACTCAGACTAAGGAAATTGACTATGAAGAAACATTTGCACCAACAACTAGAATGACTACTATTAGGACAATTTGTGCACTAGCAGCTCATCAAGGTTGGAAGCTTCATCAAATGGATGTAAAAAGTGCATTTCTTAATGGTGACTTAGAATAAGTCTATATGTCACAACCAAAAGGGTTTGTTATTAAAAGACAAGAAAATAAGGTGTGCAAATTAAACAAATCCCTATATGGTCTAAAGCAAGCTCCTAGAGCATGGAATATAAAGATCAATAATCACTTATTACAGCATAGCTTGAAAAGTACATTCAATCTCAATCTGTATACAAAAAAAATTAGAAATAGTATACTGATTCTCATAGTGTATGTTGATGATATAGTGATTACTCAAAGTTCAGATAAACTAATAAGTGATATTAAAAGGGATATAGAAAAGGCATTTGAAATGACAGATCTAGGTCTAATAAATTATTATCTTGGTCTAAAAATTCATCAAAATGAAGACAATATTACTATTACTCAATCAAAATATGTAGAAGCCTTACTTGAAAAATATAAAATGAAGGATTGTAAGCCAAAATATACACAAATGGAACAAGGGATACAATTATCCAAAAATGATGAAACATCTATGGTTTCAACAAATATGTATCACCATTTAATTGGAAGTCTTATATACTTAACAAATAGCCGACCTAACTTAGCCTTTGTTGTAAATTATCTTTCACCCTTCATGCAAGAACCAAGAGAAAATCATTGTAAAGCTACAAAAAGAATATTGCAATATATCAAGAAGACTACTGATTATGGACTAACTTATATGAATAATGTTAAATATTTTTGCCTACAAGGTTACTCAGATTCACATTATGTTGGCTCTATTGATGATAAAAAGTCTACTTTAGGGTATATGTTCTATCTTAGGTCAGGACCTATATCTTGACACAGTAAGAAACAAAATACAGTGGCACAATCATCTACTGAAGCAGGATATCGGGCAACAAGAGACACTACATGTGAAGCATTATTGTTACAATATATATTATCAGACATGGACATCAAATGAACTCCAACCCTAATATTTTATGACAATCAAGGAGTACTCAATTTGATAAAAAATCCAATTGTACATGAAAGAACTAAACATATTGAAGCACAATGCCACTTCATCAGAGATTATTTTTAGA
This sequence comes from Wollemia nobilis, assembly GCA_028583015.1. Taxonomy (NCBI): domain Eukaryota; kingdom Viridiplantae; phylum Streptophyta; class Pinopsida; order Araucariales; family Araucariaceae; genus Wollemia; species Wollemia nobilis. Next base: position 3,262,417 of record JAQPPZ010017057.1, read on the forward strand.
ACCATCACATCATTCTGAAGCATATTCCTACAGAATAACAGTTGGCAGATATTTTTACAAAAGCTCTTGGGAAAACCAAGTTTCAACAATTCAAAGATCATCTATACAACTCAAGGGAAGTTCATAACAAATAATGGAATACAGGGAGTGTTAGAATATATTACATTATTTGCTATTCATGTCAAGTGTCACTTAAGGAAGACCAAAGGCCATCTTGTAAAAGCTATATAATGGACTCTAAGTTTCATTATCCATTGAACAATTCTATTCATATAATACGATATGATATGTTCATGTAGCTCTTCTATTCTCTCATCTCCTTCTTAGTCATTATGTTTCTTGAATAGATAGAATAGTGCAAAAACCATCACTTATGTAATGCTAGCAAACTAGGTTTCCTTACATGATTTTGCAATGTGTACACATGCATGCAAATCCAAGATGTATTGTCAACAGCCGTCACCTCATCAATTGAAAGTGAAATAAATTTGATGAGTTTTACTTTCTCTCTTAGGTCCTCCTTCTCAACTAATAATAGACATTTTGTCATTATCCAACCACTTCACCAAACCAATGTGAACTAGGAAGGTTTTGCACATTAGCTAGCTGAAATAGATGCTTATAATCAATACAATCGATCATGGGTTTACCCTTTTTAAGAATACTATATGCAATAGCAAACTACAAGCTTTTTGAAGTTAAAGTGGTCTTATGAATTTTATGAAACTGGGCTTGAATTGTTCCACCTTTCTCAACAAGAGATTGTTGTAGCCTCTATTTTTTTTCATATTATTTTGCATATCTAACATGCATGCATTCCGATGCATCCTTCCACCTAACTATTTTCTTAATTGTTCCATCACTTTCATTAACTGTTGAATAAACTTTTCCATAATGTTTTTCTATTGTATCTAACTTCAGTTGCATCTTATGATCCTTTCCCAGTTTCCAACTACAAATTATGCATTTACATTCTCTTGGAGTGTCATTGTTGTTCTCTGGTTGGACTGGCTCTATAAAATGATATGTTGATGACTATTCAACCTTAAATGACCTTCCAGTAGTCCATTTAGTTAACCTTCTACGTTTAGTTTTTTGGCTTGAAGATTCCTTAGAAGTTTATATTGTATTTGATTTATCGCTTTCTTTTTGAAGTGGCATGTCATATTGAGGAACATCTTCAAGTGTTTGTTGGATGTTATTGATAAAAAAAAATTCTTGTGAAGGCATCTCTTTGTGAGGAATATCTTCAAGTGGAGGCATATCAGGGTCAACCATATATTCTGCATATAGTGATATTCTTTATCATTTTTGGATGTAAGAGAATGTATTTTTATAAACAGAAAAAAGATTCAAATCGACATGCAATATGGCCAAAGCCATATACTGAAACTTAACTTTATAAGGAAGAAAGCATTATTAACTGAAAATTAATATAATACAAAAAAGATTGTTTTAGTAGGTAAAAATCATTTGTACCTTTAATTTGTACAGATATTGATGGCTCGTTGGATTTTGATATATGGCTAAAATATTTTAGGATATTCTTTTCAGTAGAAGATTTACCTCCTTTCTTTCAATCGCCAGTAGGTGTCATTTTACTCACAAAGAAAATGTTTTTTATTTTAGAAAATTAATAAAATGTTGAACAGATTTTACTACTATAAGGCCTCAAAATAATATTGTAACTAAAATAAATAGAGGGTTGGTTGGTAGAAAATACATACCAATTTATAGACTGGCTTTATTGTGATTCTTTTTGTGTTATGCACTACTATGTTTTCTGGAGATAAACAATTGTCTGCACTTGTATAAGTTTAAAGGAAAATCAAAATCAATATACAAATTCAAAATTTCTGCCACGTATAGGAATTTCTATAATTTAACAAAAAAAAGGTATATAGATACGAAATATATTTAGAGATTCAAATGTTGAAAAATACCAGATTATGGTACTAAATGGCCTTGGAACACAGTGTCTTTAGAGAAGGTCTGCTAGCTGAAAAATCAATGAAAACACTCACTTGTGGAACAGAGAAAAACAGGGGAAAACATGGGAAATAGAGCATTCACCTATTTGCAATAAATGACAGAAAAATAGCAAAATAAAATCTCGAATTTTATGATAGAAAAACATAGAATCAGTGTCTTAAGTGAAACAAAGAATCACAGTCTCTTAAGAGAAGGTTAGCTAACTGAAAAATGCATCAAAACATTCACATGTGGAACAAAGAAAAAAGAGGAAACATGGCAAACAGAGCATTGACATATTTGCAATAAATGAGATCTCATATTCTCTAAAAAACAAGAGACATTGAGAATCATGGTGTCTTAAGAGAAACAGAGAATCACAGTGTTCTAAGGGGACAACTAGCTGAAAAATGCATAAATACACTCACATGTGGAATAGAGGAAAACAGAGGAAAAGAGCAAAATAAAAACCTGCAATTTTTTAATAGAAAAAACAAAATGTTATTACTACAACTCCTTGAGCTCATTCTCTAAACAGAATAAAAGAGGGTGAAATTATGTACCTTTATTTTCACTACCGATGCATGATCCGGATAGAGTCCGACTGCAAAACTTGGTCTGAATCCTTTTCGGGTTCAAAACAGGGTCCAACAGGCCGTCCGAGTGGAGAATAAGGTTTGAATCTGGTATGGGTGCAAAGAAGGTTCGACTCCAATCCGGGTGCAAAGCAGGTCCAACTTCTATCACAGTGCAAAGCAGGTCAGGCTCCTATCAGAGTGCAAAGCATGGTGGAAATTCAGGTCCGGATGTCGTCCAGGTGCAAAGCAGACGGTCTAGGTAGAAATTCAAGTTCGAATGTCGTCCAGGTGCACAGCAAATGGTTCGGGTGGAAATTCAGGTCTGGATGTTGTCCGCGTGCAAAGCAAACGGTCTGGGAGGAAATTCAGGTCTAGATGTCGTAAGGAAGCAGACGGCTTGGGTGGAAATTCAGGTCTAGATGTCGTCCGGGTGCAAAGTAGGGTCCGACTCATGATCAAGATGGAAAATCACCTTTGAATCCTCTCTAAGTGCAAGATAGGGTTCAGCTCCTTTCCGAGTGCAAAGTAGGGTTTGACTCCTGCACGAGTGGAAAACAAGGTTCGACTCCTTTCCAGGTGAAAAATCATTCCAGATACGATCGAGGAAATTCAGAGGAATTATGCAACAAATCGAATGCTTTAGGTCTTGTTTTTTCTGTTGGAAGGTTTTACTTTTCGTTGTTGTTGCTTGTTTTTCGAATACTTTGAATGTTTTACACTAATATTTATCATTGTCGCGTTATTTATATAGAGGTATAAGAGGCTAATTTGGCTGGATAATTAAAAAAATTTATAATTTTAAGGCGAAATGGGTCCATGATTTAAGCGAAAGTGTTGGCAATTTAAAAAAAAATATATGTAGTATTATTATCAACGTGTGGCAAATCGAGCCCTAAAACCTTTTTGCACGCAAAATTTTTGGGTGAATGGGCCAACGTCCAAGGTACTCAAATTCGCAAATTTGCATTTTTGAAAATGCTAATATTCATGAATTTATGAAGATTCACCACTATGCATAACCTTGAGGAAGACCACTGGTTTGCAATGTAGTGTGATTTTGCATGACATTAGTTGACCAATGGGATTTAAAAATTGGTAAACACAAGGGAATATAAATAAATTTGAAGGAATCCTTATATGAAGCATTATTAGTGGCATAAATAGACCATTGTTAAATCAAGGATAAGTTAAATAGAATGTAAAGACACAAATTTGTAACTTACAAAAAAACACCAAAATCATATCATGACGGAGGTAAAGCTTACATCCCTAGGTCCCCTTGACCAAAGGTTTCCTCAAAGTAGATTAAAAGACTAAACCCTCCAATTGGTAATCAATAAATACGAAGGGCACAAGAAGGGGTACCCATCAATTTCCATACGGATAATCTATCAACATTCACCATTGTGCCTCTACCATGCTAAGGTAATAAAAAAGTCAAGGAAAAGAGATTATCAAATTATCAATATGTAACCCAACATGATCCTAGTAATGATGCCAATAAATCACCTAATGACAAATGCATGAAGAAGAATTACAAGTGAGAAAAGTTATTGATTATTGACTCAAATAAGGAAGGGATGATGGATTTACCAATCAAGGTATGTTAAGCATTTGATCCGTCTAAGGAAAGGCAAAAAATAGAGGATCAAATGTGGGAAGCCTAATTTTGGGTATTTTGGATGTGGATTTTAAAAGATAGAAATGGATCTACAGGCTAAATTGGGTGTAAAACTCAAGTTTCAAGGAAATAAAATCATGTAGTTAAAAATTGAAGTTATTTTGAGCAAGAAACTAAAGACTAACCATCCAAGTAGGATTGGTTCACAATTTGATTTGATGATTGATACATTTAAGTAGAAATTTCTCAAAGTAAACTAGGAGTTTTAATTGCACATAAGTAAAAATGTTTTTATCCTCGTAAATAAGCGCTATGACATATTTTCAAGATCTATTTTACAATTTTTTTGACTAAGTCATAACTCTTATGATTTAAAATCATTTACAATTCAAGTATTTAATTCAATTCTTTTATAATTTGTTAGGAGATATTACATCATAACCCATGTGAGAAGGCAAGTGGTATAACCACCCCTCACAAGGTATATGTATGTAGTATAGGACAATGGTAGTTGCAAGTTTGGTTAAAAGGTTGTTATGCCTGAAATAGGCATTCTATGTATTTAAATACCTATCACTCTCATAATACAATCATCAAAGCATTGAGTTTTAACATGTGGTATCAAAGTAGGTAGAAGGAAGAAAAAATATTCTTTTGATCCTCCTTTAGCTTCAATACAGAGAAGCCTCAAAAGAGCACTTTTTTTGAGAAAATTAGTTTCAAGGGTAAAATTACCCTATACAATATTATTGAAGACAAACCTCAAAAGAGAGGTAATCATCTCCATGAAGAAAAATTCCACAGTAGATTCAAAGGTCTCAAGGTGAATAACCCCTGTCAAAGACCAAAAAGGAAAGATCCTTAAAGCATTAAAAAGGGTCTTAATCCGAGGTTAATATAATAAATAAAAATGGATGATGGAAGAGGGAAGAAAGTAGAGAGGGGAGGGCTCTGGTCCCTCCCTTGCTCCCCCTCCCATGCCTCCTGGTTCCTGCCCAGTCCTTGGCTCAACCCAGGTCATCCCTCCCGGGGAGTGGTTGTTTGCAGATGATCTCCTGGGGGGAGATCCTTCTCCACTATCTGCGCCCCTCCCGGCCGGCTAGGGTTTCCTTGGTTGTTTTTTTCGGACTGGTGCTTCCCGAGGATCCCTGTTTGGTTGGGGATCCCTTCCCTTTTTCCCTCAGGCTTCCCCACGGGGTTTTTGCGGAGTTATTCGCGTGGATCTGGTCCCCTGCGTTTCTCGGTGCGATGGAGGTGACGGTTTAGGGTTTGGACAGCTTCCCCCTTTTTCTTGTGAATCCTCGGTGGGCTCTGTGCTTGGACGGGATTCTTGGTCCCTGCTGCTGGGATCCTCTTCTGTTTTCCCGGGGCGGGTTCCTTGTGGTACAACTCTTTGGTCACTTCCTGATGGGCTGGATCCTCTCTGTGCTGGCTGTCGGCTTCCTACAGGATGGCTCTCGCTGAACGGAATGTTTTCTCGGTGGGCGGCTGGTTTCTCCACAGGGCGGGATCCACCAAATCCGCCGGTTTTCCCGCGAGGCGGGATCCTTTCTTTTCTGCTGGTTTCTCGGATGGCGGGATTTCCCTGTTGCTTCCCGCTAGGCGAGACTGTTTGTGGTGGTTTTGACTGCTTCCCGCGAGGCGAGATTTTATTGTAACGGTTTTTCTTTGCTTCCTGCTGGGCGGGATCTTCTCGATGGTGGTTTTTGGCTACTCCCCGCTGGGCGGGATCTCCAAAACTACTTTCTTTCTTATTTGTTTGTTTCCCGCTGAGAGGGATTGTTTCATGCTTACTGTTACCGCTGGGCGGGATTTTTGTTTTGGTGTTCAGTTTCAAGGGATTGATGCCCTAGGCCCATTGCTTATGTAATCAGGTTTTGGGATCCTTGTTAAAACCCGCTGTAAATACAAACACTACTTACCAAAAAAAAAAAGGGTCTTAATCCCTTCTATTATAGTAAATCATAAGCCTAAAAGTGAACAATAAGGTCAATTTTAGCAAGAAGAAAAAGAGGTTATAAGTTTCCCTTTAAAAATTCAATTCCCGGGGTTGAGAGGGGAGGGCTCTGGTCCCTCCCCTGCTCCCCCTCCCATGGCTCCTGGTTTCTGCCCAGTCCCTGGCTCAACCCAGGTCATCCCTCCCGGGGAGTGGTTGTTTGCAGATGATCTCCTGGGGGAGATCCTTCTCCACTATCTGCGCCCCTCCCGGCCGGCTAGGGTTTCCTTGGTTGTTTTTTCGGACTGGTGCTTCCCAGGGATCCCTGTTTGGTTGGGGATCCCTTCCCTTTTTCCCTCAGGCTTCCCCCTGGGGTTTTTGCAGGTGATTCGCGTGGATCTGGTCCCCTGCGTTTCTCGGTGCGGTGGAGGTGACGGTTTAGGGTTTGGACAGCTTCCCCCTTTTTCTTGTGAATCCTCGACGGGCTCTGTGCTTGGACGGGATTCTTGGTCCCTGCTGCTGGGATCCTCTTCTGTTTTCCCGGGGCGGGTTCCTTGTGGTGCAACTCTCTGGTCACTTCTTGATGGGTTGGATCCTCTCTGTGCTGGCTGTCGGCTTCCTACAGGATGGCTCTCGCTGAACTGAATGTTTTCCCGGTGGGCGGGATGGTTTCTCCATAGGGCGGGATCCGCCAAATCCGCCGGTTTTCCCGCGAGGCGGGATCCTTTCTTTTCTGCTGGTTTCCCGAATGGCGGGATTTCCCTGTTGCTTCCCGCTAGGCGGGACTGTTTGTGGTGGTTTTGACTGCTTCCCGCGAGGCAGGATTTTATTGTAACGGTTTTTCTTTGCTTCCTGCTGGGCGGGATCTTCTCAATGGTGGTTTTTGGCTACTCCCCTCTGAGCGAGATCTCCAAAACTATTTTTTTTCTTATTTGTTTGTTTCCCGCCGAGAGGGTTTGTTTCATGCTTACTGTTACCGCTGGGCGGGATTTGCATTTTGGTGTTCAGTTTCAAGGGATTGATGCCCTAGGCCCATTGCTTATGTAATCAGGTTTTGGGATCCTTGTTAAAACCCGCTATAAATACAAACACATAATTATCAAAAAAAAAAAAATTCAATTCCCATTTTAAAAAGGCTTTAAGGAAGCCATAGAAGCTCCTTCAAAATTACAAAAGCTAAGGAAGCCATAGAAGATCCTTAAAAATTATAAGAATCTAAGGAATCTCTAAGAAGCTCCTTAAAAATTACAAGACAAAAAAGTCATTGAAACTTCTTAACAACTATAAAGAAACTCATTAAGAGTCAAGAGACCGACATTAAAAAATTTATTTTGTTGAAGACTGTTAAAAACAAAAGAGTGAGTCATAGTCTCAAGAGATAAACATTCCAAGGGAATGTGGTAAAGTGCAAAAAAGCACAATTCAAAAGAAGCAAAACTTCAAGAGAAATTCGATGAAGAGAGAGGCAAGTATTCTCTCCTTGCACAAAAATAAAAGAGGATTCAGAACATTTGTAAAATCTTGAAGAATGAAGACAACATATTTGAAATCAACTACAAGCATATTTTTCCTAGTCAATAACCAACACAGCCAAAGGCATACTGCACACTGGATGACCAAAAGCATATCAACAGGTATAAGAATTTCATCTCTCATAAGCTATTGAATGCTCCAAGCCCAGCATCAAATTAAAATGGCATTGATGTCCTATATGGATGGAAAATTCATGAAATAACTGAAGAACAAAAACAAAAGGCTCATGAAAATCACCCGAAGTTGGTTCAATTCTAAAATGAGAAAATCATTAGTTCAAACAACAGTTGGTTATTAGCCCGCTTAAGTCCTATATAAACTTAGTTGAAAAGAAGCTCAAGGCATATCTCCAAGCTTTTGAAAAAAAAGATTGATATGCAGCTAAAATCACCTCAATTTGTTTTGAAAAGAAGAGCAATGTGCATCTCCAAGATTTTGAAAATAAGAACTCTAGACGTTTAAAATTCACAGCCAGGGACTTATACCATCGATCCAAGATGCAAGTGCGAAAACTTAATTAAATAATAGAAGGAATTCAAGTTTTCCTTTTCCTTTTGGATAGAATTTCTAAACCAAAAATGATATTGAATGTTTAGTCTTAATCTTGGGATTGAAGAAGAGACTGGAGGCTTGGAACTAAAAATTAGGAGGTCCATTGTTCCAGGGATTGGAAAATCATTGTCAATCAAAGAAGGGTTTATATAGGGTTAATCAAGCAAAGTTGAAAAATTACAAAGCAATTGTTGCTGATATGTTAATCCAATTTCAACCTTTCAGCATACAATTTATTCCCAGCAAGGAAAACCGAATTACTGACTTCTTAGTAATTACTAATTTTATTGCAACTTACTGTCCAAACCCACTATTCCAATTGAGACCTATCATATGCAAATCTTCCATATACTGTCTTAGAAAGTAGTTAATCTTGGCAACTATTCAACAATATTTAACAAACAGAATTGTTCCTAAAATCATAGGGTGAGCTTCAAGATACAATTATTGCAAAAGAACAAGGACATTTGGTTATCAATTCAAGGGTAAAACTACTAGAAACAAATGAAATTCCAAATGATTTCTCATCATTCATATCTACATTTCAGAAGACAACACCCTAAGAACATCCCTTTCTACTGGGGAGGATTATCAAGAATGGTTCATGGAACAGAAACAATAAAGATAGAAGACAAACAAAAGCTTGTGCATGTCCAAGTTTTTTGAGAGATGAAGAAACTCAGGTTAGTTTATTACTCTAGAAGCTTGTGCATGTCCAAGTTTTTTGAGAGATGAAGAAACTCAGGTTAGTTTACTACTCCAGAGATTTTAAGACATTCATGTGTGAATCGTCAATACATAAAATTGTTTCACCTAGGGTAATCTGCCAAACCATTTCTCCTGTTCTATGTGTTTGGTCTTTCACATAAAAGCAGTGCCTGTCAATCCCATCCTAGAGGAGACTATCAAACAAGAACTACAAAAATGCTTTGTTGGAATTATCTAGCCTATTTGACTTTTGCCAAGGGTGATTAAATCAGTGACAGTAATAAATAATACAGGGAAAATAAACTGGACGTTGACTTTTGGAACCTGGAGAAGCTAGACCAAAAAAATGTCAGTTTGTTCTGCTGACCTTCTGAGTATTGACAACAGAGTGAAACTTGCTTCAGTTTCAGAGGTTTCTTTGTTATATCTTGCCCCACATAAGCATGTCATTCATGAGAAAGACTACTTATGGTTTGCAAGGTGAATCACCCCAGCACATTTTAGTCCACTGCAATTCCTACCTTAAGAACTACGAAGCGTTGAGGTCCTTAGTCTATGCTAGTTATTTCATCTTTCATGTTTTATTATAAAGCTGCAAAGATACATTCTAGAAGATCCTCTTATAATGAATATCTTAGGTGTAGTTGTTTTGTATTTCAATTGGTTGTCCCTAGTCCACTTGCATGCATTCTATGCGCTGAAGGAAGCGTTTGTATATGTTGTAAAAAATCACATTCAATAAATAGAAATCACACATATAAGAGAAAAGGAGGGCACCTCTTCCAGTAGAAGTCATACTGTCACATTACCAGAATTTACCTAATCAAAATTTGAAAATTTTTAATACCCATATCATTTAAAAGTAGCAGATTTGATTTAAAGAGCATTACTTTAGGTATTGTAGTAAATGGGAAAATAGATGCTGTGCTCCCAAGGTTTAAACTGTTTGTTGCTTTTGCAGATCAGAGAAGTTGCCAAAACTTCGAGTATGTTGAAATCTGTACAATCAAACATGTTGACAATCCTGGCTTACTGTAACAAATACACGTCCGACAAATAGTACTTCAAGCAGCAACAACATGAAAGAATGAATCAACAAATTGATAGTTGTTCAACCCCTCATATCTTTGCACGGCACAACCTTGGAAAAAGACACATATCTAAACAAAACTACAATTTGTTGTCTTAAACAGAGAATATTGAAGAAATTTTTTAACATTTTGTGTTGACAAGGTGACAGCTGAAATACAATTTCCTGTTCTCTCTCCAATAACCGGTACAAGTTGAGCCTCTTTTCCAGGCTGTCTTAATTTCACAGCACACTGCACACAGATTTAATTTAGCCATGTACACCAAAGGAAAATTTAGCAGTTACAGGCATTTTAAGAAATTGTAAATGACTAGCAGTATTGAGCGAGATACGACCCTATGAAGTCAGTTTTCCAAGACAAGAATAGTGGGGATTTTTCAAATCGTGTAAAAAAAGAAAGAAGAAATTACAGATATATCAGTCAGGACAAGCAAATCAGTTGCAGTTTAATTTGTTTTTGAAGAAAATATATAGAATTATTTGTTGCTAGCAAAGAATAGGGGAGATTTGAAATTTTTTGAAAAACCCTAGTTTTGTTTTCCAAAACCCTAGCTGCTTTAGGAAATTTTGGGGTTGAGATCATGGAGTTACCAGTTTTCACTGGAAATGATGACATTGATGCTCGAGAATGGTGGATGAAGTTTAGATCTCTATATTCTAGTGACCATTTCTAGCAAATTCAACTTTGAAAATTTTATGAGAGGAAGCTTATGTTTGGTGGAAAAGTTTTAAAATGGAAAAGAATTACAATTTCACTTAGGAGGAAATGGAGCATGCATTCTTGAGTTAGTGGGACCCATATAAAAAGATAGCTAGTTTGAAGGTCACCATCAAAGGATATGAAGAAATAAAAAGGTTTCAAAGGGAACTGAAAGAAATGAATAAAGAGGATATAACCAAAGAAAAAAAAAACATATGACAATGTGCAAGTTCATGGTTGCATTCAGAAGGAAAAGCTTAAGAAACAAGGATCTAAGGAGAAGCAAGAAGCAGTTATGACAGAGGAACAAGTTGAAGAACCAACAAAAGACTCAAAAGTTGAATTTACAGTAGCAGCAGCAATAGAGTCCATGGAAGAAGCAACAACAAAGTCCAAGGAAGCCCTGTCAAAAGTGCACAAGGACACATCAAAAGAAGGGCACAAGAGAGAAGATTGTGAAGAAGAATTTAAAATAAAGAAACAAAGAAAATAGAATGTCAGGTTAAGGTTGCAGCATATTGACACCCACACCACCCTGAGCGGCAACAATCTTGGACGCATGGCTTAAGGCATCAATATTATAGATCTACATGGAGTCAGAAAGGCATCAAGTATGGCAGTGTTTGGCATAAAAAGCATAGTGGTTCTGCATTTCAAAGGGGTGCAGTAGCATTAAGGAACAATAGGACCAACCGTTCAAAATATCATAGCAAAGCAGCAAAAGCATAGAGCCAACAGAGAAGTTATGGATATTCATGTGGCACGATGACAGTTTGGCATCATCAAAGACCACAACTAATCAATATTTCATTTGGATGGATGAACAAGATTGAAAAATGTCAAGAAAAAGGATGCTGAATATTTATATTTACAAAAAAAATTGAAGAAGACCCAAAAAATAAATATAAAAAAATTCAAACATTTTTTTGAAAAAAGACTTAGGTATCTAACTATAGCATCTCAATTGAGATGAAAATTAAAAATGTTTTTAAACTCTCAAGCTCTATAGGAGAAAGTTGTGATTTATCAAAGGTGAGAACCCAAGTACAACCCCTTTTTCTCACAGAAAAAAAATTGTAAATGACTCATACTCAAATAAATTTGACAATTCCCTAGTTTTTGCCTGTTATCTTGGTCAAACTAGTGCGTTTATGGAGTTTAAATCTCCTCGCGTAAAGGAATGATTCAACAAATCTAGCATATTGTTATTCAAATAAATTTCAAGGCTGATTCAAATAAATGAGAGATCCAGACCTATGATGAATTATATTCACCATAGTTATTGCTACCCAACATAAGGATTTTATTTTATGATGGACTTGCCTTGGTCATATAAAGACTAGTTTTCAGCGTAGCTGTTGGTCGGATTGTCCCCCTTTATCAGTTTCAATCCGCTGAAGGCAGTCTCTAAAATGTGGTCTTCTGAATAGTCAGTCAGATAGCCCTGCTCCGCTGTCAATCCTTCTTTCTCTGCTAATAAGGTCACTTCCTCTTGCACTTTATCTGGACCAACATGTTTCGCATCCAGCAAATTACATGCAATCTCCATGCCCTTCTCCCCATGTAACAAGGCCATGGCTTGCACACTTGGCAGACCTCCGCCTCTGGCACTCAATTTTCGTGCAATCTTGCGACCCGTGGCCAGATCTTTGGAACAAATGGGCACATTGTAATTGACCACCCAAGGGCATGCACCCACAACCACAACCCCAATTCTTGACAAAACCTGATTTGGCCCATAATCAGCGGGCACGCTCAAGGGTATAGAAGCTAACCCCAATCCCACCCACTGCCCTTCACGATCAGGCTTGAAATAACCCAATGCACGCCTAACGGAATCCAACGTTCTGTTCTCATGGTGTGCTGCTCCATATAAAAATGTGGGCACTGCATCATGCGAATGCATCCCATCAGCGGAGCGGTTGGTGCTAATCTAATGTCAACAACTCAATGGCATTACATGTTCAGCAAGTTATCAGATAGGTAGGCAGTTGTATCTGAAATTAAGCATTCGAGAACTTAAATTTCAAAGAACGTAAAGTTGTACATCTAATTTCCATAAATACATTCTTTCATATAACCTATAACCTATGCTCTTGCTCATATTAAAAACTACTCTGTTTTACTTTTCTAACATGGTTAATGCAATTGAAAAAATAAGTAAGTTGAGAAAAATGCACTGGATGATATTCAATATGGTTGTGGGTAATTAGTAGGAAAGGCATATTAAAATTCGACTTAAATTTGTTTCCAAAACAGAGACAGTAAGATAGACCTTTAAGAGTGGTACCAATTTGAGCAGCCACAGAACGAGCTACAGAACCAACTTGATTGAGGGAAGCCTGTCCTAGTGGATGGAAACATATGTGGTCAACAACTCCAAGTCTGGGATGAGTTCCACAATGCCCTTCAAGATTTATGGTCTCCAAAGCACTTCTGACCATGCCCAGTACTGTTTCTTGCAGAGGAAAAGGGGAAGATGTGGAGGTGCTTTCTACAAGTGTGTATCCAACACGGTTGTAGTCCTTGTCTTGAAATACATTGAGAAGGGAAACATGTGGGTGGGCTTTGGCTGCTCTTTCCATGGCCTCCAAGGCCCTGGCATTCCTGCTCTCAGATACATACACCTTGCAGCATGTTAAGGCTGCTTGCTTTATCATCTTTGACCTGGCAATGCAGAACTTACTTCATGACTCTATACAGAAAAAGAGATAAGGAGGAAAACCTATCTGAAAATCGAGGTTAACTAACTATGCTTAGGAAAAATGGCAAAGCATCAATATCCCTTCCCTTCAGTTTGAACCACAGGAAAAAAAATATATACATATATATATAATTCAATTGCATTCAAAAATCATCAATTAAAAAGGAGTTTCCCCTAAGGCAGATTAATGCCAGCTCCTTCCTCGCTGGTTCGAGCGCATTGAGTGCAAAGAACTAAAAAGCTTTTTATCCAATTCCCTAAATAATCTCAAGTAAAATCTGTAAATATAAACCTATCAGCTATGCTCATCCCTGACGTTCAGGTCCAATGGCATCACGCTAACCTCCTAACAATACATCGACAGCTTTTCAAGTTATTGTCTGCCTTAAGAGGGGAGTATAAATAATTTCGGTGTAATCATATAAGCACGAAATGAAATAGGATGGCTAGAAATGCGTAGAAGATTAATTTTATAAAATTCTATGGCTGACCCTAACTTCTTTTGGGAAATGGCATGCCATATTGCTTGGCAAAAGTATGTATTCATGTTATATGAAACACTCAAGACTTTAGGCAAGAGTTGTTAAGACTGGTCAAGTAGAAATTGGTTTTCATGCCACTAAAAATATTTATTTTTGATAAATTTGGAATTGTACCCGAAGAGACCCTATAATAACATTCAAAGTTCTACATATAAGTTCAAACTTTGGATCAAAATCTTTTATAATTTTTCATAAAAATTTGTATAAACTTAATTTTCTTCCGTCTTTGTAGTGTAAGTAGAAAAGGCGTGCGAGCCCTTTTGAACGAGAGGTCCACGGTTCGAACCTTTGCAATGTAAAAAGGGACACAAAATGATGAGCACCAAAAATGCTCATATTTTGTACATATTTCTTGGATCAATATGCGGCTGTATAATAAGGATTGCGTACTTTTATGAATGATTATATAGATATTTGATATAATTATGCGTGTTATCTAATTTGTGTGCTTTTAGTATGTTTTGTGGAATTGCAGTTGATTTAGTTAGATTTGGAACGGTCGAGGTCTTTTGATGGACCTGGCACTTTATTTCATCGGGGGTCAATGTAGAGAACATAGGCGCCTCCCTGCAACCGAAAGGCGCCAAGGGAACAAGCGCCTCCCTGCAGTCGGAAGGCGCCAAACCAAATACGAGCGCCTCCCTGCAGTCGGAAGGCGCCAACTGAATACGAGCGCCTCCCTGCAGTCGAAAGGCGCCAACTGAATACAAGCGCCTCCCTACAGTCGAAAGGCGCCAACTGAATGCGAGCGCCTCCCTGCAACCGGAAGGCGCCAACCGAATACAAGCGCCTCCCTGCAACCGGAAGGCGCCAACCAAAGACAAGCGCCTCCCTGCAACCGAAAGGCGCCAACCAAAGACAAGCGCCTCCCTACAACCGGAAGGCGCCAATAGAAGGCAAGCGCCTCCCACAATCGGAAGGCGCTAATAGAAGGCAAGCGCCTCCCCACAGCCGAAAGGCGCTAATAGAAGGCAAGCGCCTCCCTACAACCGGAAGGCGCCACGATGACAAGGTACCTTCCTCATAAGGAAGGCGCCATTGATTCTTTGCCCGTTGACCAGAGTTGAACGACGTGGACGACAGCGGCTGGTGCAGTTCCAGCTCTGCGTCATGCAGAGCTAAATTGGAGATAGCACCAACGTATCCAAACGTCTTACCGATGCCAGGCAAAGCACGAACCAAAATGAACACGCCGCCATCAGAACAGAATGCCAGACGTCGATTGCATTCGCCAGATTGTTCTAATTTAGTCTGGGAAGAATCGACTGTTGTAACCACTTCGTAATAGAAGTTCTACGGGTGTGTTATATAAACACACGCAGATCGTTCTAAGAATATATAGAAATAATTAATAAAGATCTATTTTGAATTACAAAAGATAGATTGTAATACGTTGATAAATATATTCCAGTTCCAGAAGTTCTAAGCGCGTGTTCGATCGGGAAGAAGCTGCTGGAGCCTGGGCCCACTCCAAGCTAGTATTTCTTCCCCATTTCCTTTTTGTTTATTTATTTTAATTAGTTTATTGCTTTCATAGGAACGTTCATTAGTTTGCTAGTTCCAGTATTTGCAGTAGGTTTATTTTTAGGAATGTGTACATGATTTATTTTTGTAGATTTAATTTTGTTCTTCTTACGTAATTTATTGAGGAGTGCGGGAATGATTGACAACCATTTCAAGAACACCCCCCAAATGTAGGATTAGCAGATTCACCTCCAAGTGGTATTGTAGTAACCTAATTCCGACTCTTCGCAAGTTTACGAAGCTCCCTGGGTTGATAATTAAATGCACGGGCATGTGACAAAAATAGGAAACCATTCACCTTGTTTGGCCCGCAACATTTTGGCGCCGTTGTCGGGGAAGCATCTTAATTAGATTACTTACAATACCCTAAAACCTTCATCTGACCTTGTATGAGTTCTTCGAGAAGAAGAGGACCTGACGGTCGCTTTATAAGAACTAATCCATCAGGACCTGAGTCAGCCGAGCATTTTGGATTTGAGTTAGACTCGCTCGACCTACCAGCAGTCCATTGGAGTGAGGAACCGCACTTTGTGCAAAGTGCCGCCTCATCCCATCAACAAGGGGAAGAACGAATCATCATAAATCCCCTGTTTAATAGGACTCCTCTAGAGGAAGCCCTATTGTGGAAGGCTGTGGAGGATCAGACGATCTCGCCAGACAACCTTAGAGCATTGACTCAAAAAGTTTTAAACGATCGAAAGGCCATAAACGCTGCATTAGAAACCACATTTCTCGAAAAAATGGATAACGATGAAGTCTCATCTGGCTTTAGTTTCCCAATAGAGGAGGGAGTAGGAGATACCAAAATGAAAAACATATCCCCTGCTCACCTCCCGTCCTTCAGAGGACACCCGACTGAGGACCCTGACCTATTTCTATTCAAGTTTGATGTTTTGTGCAGGTCTGTGGATTACAAATCAAACGCGCAAAAGTTGAAATTATTTCCTTCTACATTAGACGATGCAGCTCTGCGATGGTTCATCGGTCTGGGAGACAAACACATCACCACCTGGGACCAGATGAAGACGCTCTTTCTAGAGCAATATCAAGATTTCGGGAGAGCAAGAGACTCCAGGGAGGAGGTCCCGAGCATGACACAAAGAGAAGATGAGTCTCTCGAGGAGTATTGGGAGAGATTCAACTTTAATCTTCAACGGTCCCCTCACTCGAAGCTATCTGATAAGTCCCTCAAAAGCATCTTCTTGAGGGGACTTACCAATGAGTCACTCGAGGCTCTCAACATGATCTCTCGAGGTGATGTCTATCAGCATGCTATGGACGACATCCGGAAATTATGCCGGAACTACTCGAGAAGGCGAGGCAAAATCATCGCCAAGACCATGAAGGCGACTGCTTCAGTCACCAAAATAGAAATAGGCAACATGCTGGAGGATTTGAAGAGCGAAATGCTCTCATCTCTAGCACTGCAGATGGATACGCTGCTGTTAGAAAAGAAGAAACAAGAAAATGACGCAGCATTAGCCTATTTCTGCCCAAAATGTAGAGGAAGGCACGCAAAGAATGCATGCCTAGAAAACAAGGTCAGAGTATGCGCAGTTTGTAGGCTGAATCATAAAACTCGATTGTGCCCACAACTGCCCAGTAATCAGGAAGCGGCTGAGAGCACGGAGGCCTACTTCATAGGCAATAGGAAGAGTTGGCCACACCCCCCATGGGGAATATACCAACCGAAATGCCATCATATGGGGGAGGGTCATACATGCACCAAGGACCCCCTCAACCACCTAATATGGGGTGGTGGGGACCGTCACCCCGGACGAACGCACCCCCAGTAACATTCCCGAATCAGTAGCCATGGATGCCATATCCATATCCTGGGCAACAGTGGAGAGGCCACAATGCGTGGAATCGGACTCCATAGAGTGCAGCTCCTGCTCACATCCAACAGAACTTACCAGCATTGCCAACAGCGAGACCTACGTAGCTACCAGAACAACCGATAGCAAACCCGAACAATAGAGTAAATCAACCGACATACAACGTAGAAGGTGAGATGTATCATATGTACAATATTCATCTTAGATCAGGTAGGCAGCTAGGAGTAGAGACACCGCCTCTAGTAGAAGAGGAGGAAGAAATGGTAGAGACACCTCCACTGGTAGAAGAGGAGGCAAAAATAGAGGAGACACCTCTGGTAGAAGAGGGAAAAGCACTTGAGAGAGCGGAGGCTCCATTTCCTAGCCGGCTGTAGGAACAAAGAAAAACAACACAACCAAAATTTGACATCTTGTCGAGCTTGAAGAATCTCACGGTGACAATCCCATTATTTCAAGCAATTCGAGATGTCCCCATTTACACCAAGGCAATTAGAGAAATGTGTCTAAGGAGACCGAGATGAAAAGCTACCCAGACTATCAACGTCGTGGGTAAACTGGCAGATCTAATGATGGGTAGAACACGTCATCCGAAGTATGCAGATCCAGGCAGCCCAGTGTTGACCGTAAAAATTGGAGGACATTCCCTGTCCAACACATTGGTTGACCTCGGGGCAGCCATCAACGTGATGCCTCAAGAGACCATGCAGAGGCTGCGGCTCACGAACCTGAAGCCAACCATGACAAGTGTCGTAGTTAGCCGATCGATCAACCGTGTCACCGAAAGGGATGCTGGAAGATGTGATCGTAATAGTCAGTGCATGGGAATATCCAACCGATTTTTTAGTTTTGCAAACCAAGACCAAGCTGGGCGGTTACCCGCTCATTTTGGGGAGGCCATGGCTGGCAACAGCTGACGCTTACATCAGCTATCGGGATGGGCTAATGACCATCTCCAATGGGCAAAACGTCAAAAGGCTCGACCATTTCACCGCCAACTCAGTCTATGGACTCGACAGAAGAACCCAGGATCACCGAGCATGGAACTACGGAGTTGTCCATAATCCAGCCGGTGATGACCTTGGAGGAGGTGGCAGAAGAGGACGAGGATGGTGCTATCATGGAGTTTCTCCATGGAGAATCATCCACCCCCACACCTGGATCGCCGTTGACTGGCGCCCAAGATCAGCACATCCAACAAATACACGTTGGGCCAGGGAGGACATTAAACGTCAACAGCAGGTTGACGCCCACACAGCTAGAAAAATTGGAAGAGCTTCTGGTAAAACACCAACAAGCATTTGCATGGGACTACGCAGATATGCACGGCATCAGCCCAAAAATATGTACCCATCGGATTTATTTAGATGACCAGGCAACTCCTAGTCGACGACCATAGAGAAGGATGAACCCAAACAATGAAAGACATTGTCAGAGAAGAATTGCACAAACTTCTGGCTGTCGAATTCATATATCCAATTTTTGACAGTGAATGGGTATCACCATTAGTGGTGGTCCCCAAAAAGAATGGGAAATGGCGGATCTGCGTGGACTACCGGGCGTTGAACAAGGCGACTAAGAAAGACCACTTCCCGCTCCCGTTCATCGATCAGGTCTTGGACACACTCTCAAGAAGAAAATACTTCTCCTTTCTGGATGGTTTCAGTGGTTACAACCAGATCTGGATAGGGGAAGAATATCAAGATAAAACAACGTTCACCTGTCCATGGGGAACGTTTGCCTATAAGGTATTGCCTTTTGGATTGTGCAACGCACCGACCACCTTTCAAAGGGCGGTGCTTAGCATATTCTCCGATATGATAGGAGACGGGGTGGAAGTATACATGGACGACTTCACCGCCTATGGAGAAACCTTCGAGGAGGCAATGACAAATCTGGAAAGAGTGCTCGACAGGAGCAAGGAAAATCATTTGTCCCTAAGTAATGAAAAATGTTTTATGATGATGCAGGAAGGCATCGTGTTGGGACACCACCTCTCTGTAGAAGGAATAAAAGTAGACAAGAGGAAGATCGAGGTCATCAGAGACCTACCTAGCCCCAGAACGTAGAAGGAGGTAAGAAGTTTCCTTGGATCAGCCGGGTACTACCGATGATTTATCGTCGAATTTAGTAAGATTGCCAAACCACTGCACACCCTACTTTCTAAGGACGTAGAGTTCAATTGGACGGGAGATTGCGAAGAAGCGTTCCAATTGCTGAAAGAAAAATTGATATCTGCATCGGTCTTGAGAGGACCGAATTGGGCCATACCGTTCCATATTTACTGCGATGCATCTAACGGTGCGATCGGAGCAGTCCTCGGGTAGAAAGACGACGAAGAATTCTATGCCATCTATTATGTCAATAAAAACTTGGCGGGAGCAGAGCTCAACTATACAGTGACAAAAAAAGAATTCCTCGTAGTTGTCCATGCAATAAACAAATTCTGCCACTATATAACGGGATACAAGGTCTTCGTCCATACGGACCACGCGGCTATCAGGTATCTGATGAGCAAGCCGGCCATTGGTGGCAGAATTATCAGATGGCTATTGCTATTGCAGGAATTCGACATCACTATAGTCGATAAACCGGGCAAGGACAACGTCGTGGCAGATTTTCTATCCAGATTGATACCAGCAGATCATCAAGCAGTGGAAGATCAGTTTTCGGATGAACATCTGTTCGCTATTAGTGAACAAACTCCGTGGTATGCAGACATAGCCAATTACTTGGCCACCGGAAGGACCTCACCTGCTCTCTCCTACAGAGAAAAGTAGGCGGTCATAGAGAAGAGCGCATCATTCCTTTGGATGGATGGTCTCCTATTTAAAATAGGACGGGACCAAATTATAAGAAGATGCGTAGCAGAACAGGAGTTTTCAGAAGTGCTCAAGGCATGTCACGATGAGCCATGCGAAGGACACTTTGCAGGGAAACGAACTGCCTACAAAATCCTGCAGGCTGGGTATTTTTGGCCCACTCTGTTCAAGGACGCGGCAACGTATACCAGCAAGTGTGACGAGTGCCAGAGGATGGGTAGACCAACCCACCGAGATGAAATGCCCCTGCAGCCCTAGGTACACCTGGAACCTTTTGATAAATGGGGCATGGACTTCGTGGGACCATTTAATCCACCTTCGATGGGAAGGAGGTTTATTCTGGTCTGCAC
The DNA here is from genome assembly GCA_028583015.1 of Wollemia nobilis. Lineage (NCBI taxonomy): Eukaryota > Viridiplantae > Streptophyta > Pinopsida > Araucariales > Araucariaceae > Wollemia > Wollemia nobilis. The sequence goes on from JAQPPZ010017057.1 coordinate 3,282,883, forward strand.
GGATTACGTCACCAAATGGGTGGAAGTGCAGGCATTAAGGGACTCAAAGGAAAGAACGGTCATCGATTTCTTATTTGCCCATATTTTCACATGATTTGGGGTTCCTCGGGAGATAACAACAGACCAAGGGCCCCAATTCACCTCCAAATTGATTGAGGAGCTGATGGAGCAGTATAGAGTTTGGCACAATAAAACCACGCCCTACCATCCGCAGGCGAACGGGCAAGTAGAAGTGACAAACAGGGAGATAGAAAACATCCTGACCAAAACCGTGCAGCAACACAAGAAATATTGGGCCACACGGTTGTCGGAGGCAGTTTGGGCATACAACACCACGTGGAAATCCACCACAGGATGCACACCTTTCCAACCGGTCTATGGAAAAAATGCGATGATGCCCATCGAGTTCGAAATCAAAACTCTGAGGACGGCTTCAGAATTAAATTTGAGCTTGGATGAAGCTCAAAAATAGAGGATTCGCCAGCTAGATCAGCTGGACGAAATCCGACTGGATGCTTTGCAGAGGACAGAGATTATACAGAAGTAGAGAAAGAAGTGGCATGATAACCACATCAAGTTGAAGAAGTTCTAGGTAGGGGAATGGGTACTGTTGTACGATTCCCGATTCCAAGAAAGGAAGGGCAAACTTATGCAGAGGTGGATGGGGCCGTATGAGGTGGCAGAGCTCATTAGGAATGGGGCGATGCACGTTAAGACAATTGACGACAGCAACACCATGTTCACAGTCAATGGCCACCGACTACGCCCCTATAATACGTCCGAAACGTTACAGGTGGAATCCAGAGTAGGCGTGGGGGAGACCCCATCTTGCTAGATCTGGACCGAACTCTCACAGTTGAAATGGTGGGCACGAAAGTGCTCACCCAATTTTTTAGTTAGTTAATATAGTTTTTTTTAATGTGTGTTTTTTTGTAGGGACGACGCCCGCATGCAAGCTGCAGGCATCCTAATCCAGGGCCTAACAGGCACGGAACGCGTCTAACTGCATTTATTTTCCTTTCTTTTTGGTTGCTTTTTGCAGGTGGAGGACCTGAAAGCACGAGGGATAGGTATCCGGGAAACCAGGCCCGATTCGGCTCAACATTCCGACACCGGCTCGTAGGTAGAATTTGGGCAGCATAAAAAAATTAGGAAGGCTTGATCACCCTTTTTCCAGTCAAATCGCCATCCAGAAGAAGGCGCCTTACCGCACCCGGAAGGCGCCAAGTCCGAAGAAGGTGCCTTACCGCACCCGAAAGGTGCCCAGCCAAAGAAGGCGCCTCGCCCCAAGGCCCAACCAAAGAAGGCACCTTACCCACCTAGAAGGCGCCAAGTCCAGAAGAAGGTGCCTTACCGCACCCAAAAGGTGCCAAGTCCATAAGAAGGTGCCTTACTGCACCCAAAAGGTGCCAAGTCCAGAAGAAGGCGCCTTATCGCATCCGAAAGGTGCCAAGTCCAGAAGAAGGCGCCTTACTACACTCGAAAGGCGCCCATCCAGAAGAAGGCGCCTTACGCACCCAGAAGGCACCAAGACCAGAAGGCGCCTTACTGCACCTAGAAGGTGCCAAGTCCAGAAGAAGGCGCCTTACTACATCCGAAAGGCGCCCATCCAAAAGGCACCCAATAAAAAAATATATATATATATATATATAGGCGCCTTCCGTGGCAGGAAGGCACCAAGACAAAAAAAAAAAAAGCCAACCGAATACGCCTTCCAACATCAGGAAGGCGCATTCATCCAGCCGAATACGCCTTCCAACATCAGGAAGGCACATTCATCAAGACGAACGCCTTCCAACATCGGGAAGGCACGAACCAAAAGGAGGCGCCCCCACATTGGGAAGACGCATGTAGGCAAAAGCGCCTCCCACCAATCAGAGGCACCTCGTAGCACCGAAAGGCGCATTCGTTCGAAGAAGAGCACCGACAACGTTGGAAAGGCGCTACAAGGGCACCATCCACATGGGGAAGGTACCAAAGAATGCCTCCCACGTGCAACATTTACATCTATCGGATGCCTCGAGCGGAACGAAGCATCGCACGAATAAGCGACATCAAATGACCATACCCCTCCCTCGTGTCACAAGTCAGCAAATCAGCGGCTACCACGACAACTGGAATGCCGAATCAGGTACGCGCATACTAAATCAAATCTTTTATATAATTATTTATAAATACGCAGTACCAAAAAATACAGCTGTCATAGAGATCGTACCCCCCACCATAGCCGAAATCGCGTGCCAATGATAGGGCGCCTTCCATAACTACTAGGGTTAGGCATCTTTTCTATAAGAAGGCGCCTTCCTGAAGAAGGAAGGACAGAAAATAATATAGCAACAGAAGGCGCCATGGGAGGAAGGTCCAAGAACCACGCGATCAAGAAGAATGAACCCAATGACACTGATGGGATCAGAGGGGCAATGAAGACCCAATTCGAAGCCGAGGGGTGGCTCGAATACCGCACCCTGGTCAGTCAGGGCCAGGACGTGGAGGCAGACTAGAGAATTCGCCACCTCTTTGAGGGGCGATGCGGCCCAAGTACGAGGGATGGAAATTCCAGTCACCCCTAAGTTCATCTCACAAGCGACTGGATTGCCTCTCACGGGGGAATGTACATACAAGGGCGGAGCGTTAAAACTATACGCCGAAATACTACTGCCGGGAGGAAATGTGCAGATAGACAGGGAGGGGTTACTCAAAAATAGTCTCCCCATGAATATGCGAAAGATGTTCGAGCAGATTGCTCGATTCTTCACATGCACAGGGAAGTATACCCATCTGCACCTTAATCATGTGCACTTCCTCAATCACCTAGTGCATGGGAGGAAATTAAATATACCTTTCTACCTGGCGAGTGCTCTGAAAGATGAAGCGGCTCGGTACCGTAAAGGGGCACCGTCCGCCTTAGCCCACCATGGGCTGATATCGGCATTGGTCCGCCACGCAGAAGCACAAGGACAGAACCGCGACACAGAGGGAGATGGCGGCCAAATAGAGCAACACAATGCGGTTGCCGAATTAGGGCAAGACGAAGCATCCCCTGCAGAGGAGATAACAAACATCGGGCAATTGGCGTTGCCCTATTTTCTAGGAGGAGCAGAGCAATCACCGATGCCCGAAGACATAGAGGATAGAGGGCATTCCCTAGTGCCCGAGTATGAGGAGGAAGGAGCGCCACTCGCTGGTGGTGAGGACGAACCAATTCCTAGGAGGAAACGTTTGTGATGATTCCTCTCGATAGAGGAAGGACAGAGTGACACAGAGATAGACGTTGCCACCCAAACCCTCCGAGAATTAACGAACCGGAGCCCACGAAATGAAGGAACTTTCGGGAGTAACGACCAGATCGATGCAACCTTGGAGGAGGAGCTCAAATGGCAAACCGATTGCTGGATGGCACAACAGATTCTGGAAGATTGCCAAAACTAGCATAAAAGGGAATTGGAGGAAAGGGATAGATGAATCGCTCAGCTCGAGCAGCTGGTCCGATAGTTGCAGGAGGAAAATCAAATACTCCAGGACAGAGGAACAACAAGACAGGAGGCGTCCACTCAGACTGATTGGGCAGAAGAAGTGCCGATGAACTCTCCCACATCCGTCGAACGAGTATTCTCTTCAGGGGAGATTCGATCGGACGCCCGACAGAGCAGCCCGGAGGCAGGGGAGGATTCCTCTATTTTTAGGGGTGAAAAGGAAAGAAGTCCTACGATGCCCCCTGTCATTGTCCTGAGTGACACAGAGCAAGACGAAGGTCTCCAGCAACAGATAAGACCAGAGGATACGGAGGACCTCCCCAGGCCTGAAGAAGGAGAAGAGCCTGAGGGGTCGACACCAGGTAGACAGGAGAACGAAGGATCACCCCCGGAGATAGCAACACAACCGATCCTTCGGAGTAAAGAGAAGTCCCCAAAGGAGAAAGAAGAGACCCCGGTCCGAGCCGCCACATTTTCTATAGAGGCCAAGGCAAAGAGGCCCAGGACGGCTCGACATAAGGTGAAAGTGACCTTCGTCGAGTCAGAGGAGGACGAATGGGACATGCAACTGTTCGTTGAAAGGCAAAAATATTTTGAGCAACTGTGCAACAAAATGAAAGCAGCCAAGGAGGCCAGGAAGGCATCCTCGAGGGTAAAAGGAGATTCTGGCATCTGCGTCAATCCGATAGAAGACAACCAGTTTTGGGACATCTATGGTTCATCCCGAGGGTGGCCTTCCATGATGAGGAGGTACTTGGAATGGTGGGGAGTATATGGCCCACAATTGGAGGCCGTTGCAATTGCAAAGGAGAATGCAGGGCTTACCCCTGAAGTGGCCGGATTATACAAGGCCCAAGTAGTGCCTTCCAGAGGGGATAACTCGGATATCCCTCTGGCAGTGGTCAGACCTCCAGACGCCGACCTCTGGCAAGCTGCCGAAGCTGCATTTCAATCGACAGGAACAACGCTGGCTAGACCACCACCAATAGCGGCCAAAACAAGAAGGGGACAATTGACAGCCATAGTTTCCCATAGGCAAAGGCGAACCACACCTTCAAATGCCGACACGAAAAGACAGACTCGGGCCGCAGGGGCAGCCGAATCCTCCAAGAGATGGCGACGATGAAAAGTCAGAGGGCTACCTACAGTTTGGATGCCACGAGGGCGTGGCATATGTTAGGCGTGGGGGGATGATGAGCACCAGAAATGCTCATATTTTGTACATATTTCTTGGATCAATATGCGGTTGTATAATAAGGATTGCGTACTTTTATGAATGATTATATAGATATTTGATATAATTATGCGTGTTATCTAATTTGTGTGCTTTTAGTATGTTTTGTGGAATTGCAGTTGATTTAGTTAGATTTGGAACGGTCGAGGTCTTTTGATGGACCTGGCACTTTATTTCATCGGGGGTCAATGTAGAGAACATAGGCGCCTCCCTGCAACCGAAAGGCGCCAAGGGAACAAGCGCCTCCCTACAATCGAAAGGCGCCAAACCGAATACGAGCGCCTCCTTGTAGTCGGAAGGCGCCAACTGAATACAAGCGCCTCCCTATAGTCAGAAGGTGCCAACTGAATACGAGCGCCTCCCTGCAGTCGGAAGGCACCAACTGAATACAAGCGCCTCCCTACAACCGGAAGGCGCCAACCGAATACAAGCGCCTCCCTGCAACCGAAAGGCGCCAACCAAAGACAAGCGCCTCCCTGCAACCGAAAGGCGCCAACCGAAGGCAAGCGCCTCCCACAACCGAAAGGCGCCAATAAAAGGCAAGCGCCTCCCCACAGCCGAAAGGCGCTAATAGAAGGCAAGCACCTCCCTACAACCGGAAGGCACCGCGATGACAAGGCAGCCTCCCTACAACCGGAAGGCGCCACTGATTCTTTGCCCGTTGACCAGAGTTGAACGACGTGGACGGCAACGGCTGGTGTAGTTCCAGCTCTGCGTCATGCAGAGCTAAATTGGAGATAGCACCAACGTATCCAAACGTCTTACCGATGCCAAGCAAAGCACGAACCAAAATGAACACGCCGCCATCAGAACAGAATGCCAGACGTCGATTGCATTCGCCAGACTGTTCTAATTTAGTCTGGGAAGAATCGACTGTTGTAACCACTTCTGTAACAGAAGTTCTACGGGTGTGTTATATAAACACACGCAGATCATTCTGAGAATATATAGAAATAATTAATAAAGATCTATTTTGAATTACAGAAGATAGATTGTAATACGTTGATAAATATATTCCAGTTCCAGAAGTTCTAAGCGCGTGTTCGATCGGGAAGAAGCTATTGGAGCCTGGGCCCACTCCAAGCCAGTATTTCTTCCCCATTTCTTTTTTTGTTTATTTATTTTAATTAGTTTATTGCTTTCATAGGAACGTTCATTAGTTTGCTAGTTCCAGTATTTGCAATAGGTTTATTTTCAGGAATGTGTACATGATTTATTTCTGTAGATTTAATTCTGTTCTTCTTACGTAATTTATTGAGGAGTGCGGGAATGATTGACAACCATTTCAAGAACACCCCCCAAACGTAGGATTAGCAGATTCACCTCCAAGTGGTATTGTAGTAACCTAATTCCGACTCTTCGCAAGTTTACGAAGCTCCCTGGGTTGATAATTAAATGCACGGGCATGTGACAAAAATAGGAAACCATTCACCTTGTTTGGCCCGCAACACAAAAAAATCTCGTGTGGCTTGCTTCTAGATAGTGGTATACCCATATAGAACGGTCATCTAAGAACGACTCTCATGGTTTACGGGACCCTATCCTAAGATTTTTACCCCAAAGACTATGTGGATTAGTAATTGTTGGCCAAACACTTACCAAGAAGAGACCTAGGTTCAAACCTTGGGAGCATGCTTGTTGCAAAGATAATAATCTAATCAAAATCTTCAAAATGCACGTTAGACTGATGATGAACGATCGATAGTTCTCTCATGTCGTATCATCAACAACGAGATGAACCAATTACAAGGTTTAGATTCCTTCTTAGCAGGGAGAAAGAAGGTTTAGCTAAGATAGAAGCGGAGGGATTTGCAAAGAAGCCAAAGTTCAATGATGGTAATTAGGTGTGGAGTTCACTTGAGAACTTAAAAAATGGGATGTCAATTTCTCAATATTTGGAAAGAAAAAATACTTTGGTGAAATCATAAATTATGAATCACGATGGTGGACATAGGTAAGTTATTCAAGTAGAAAGAAGCATCATTGAGACAGTTAGAATACTAGCCAACAATCCATGAGGTCATGGATTGGGTTTGTTCAAATAAGAAAAATGAAAGTATTTTCTTAGAATAGTAGGGGTTTATTTTCCCGAGAAAGGCTCTTATTAAAATCATACATGTCTAAAATATAGAAGAATGGTAAATGGTTAATGATGTACACAGATGGTACGTTAGGTCTGCTAGTTGTTTGGAATTAATATAAAGCAAATTTTAGCCTTAGAGAATGTCATAGGAATTGGATTAATGTAAGATTTATCCATATTTAGGAGAACTATCTTGTATATAGATTAATATTTATGCTCTAAGAGGATAACATAATAAGTTATCTTGTGAGAGGCAAGGATATAACGAAAAGTGTTGAGTTCTTACAAGAAATTTTAATTGTTGCTTACATCATTGGGAGATAGAAGATGGATCTTTGGGGTTAATTGATTCCAAAAAAATTGATTAATTTGTTATTAAGTATGGACTCTAGGATATGGAACCTAAATGAGGTAAATTAGCATTCATATTATAATATGTGGGGAGAAATCCATCTAAGAATGACTAGATAGGTTTTTATTGACTAATTCTTGGTTAGAACTAATAGAAAGTATAGAAATCTTAATATGTAACTATGATGGATCTAAACATTGGGCAAATAGAATAAAGTAGCAAAATTTTGAAGATGGGTGTCCCTTAAGTGGAAGATACAAGGGTAGGTCGAAGCAACTTAGTGTTCTTATTCTTGGTACATTTCACTAGTAAAGAAGATAGAGTGGATATTTTTGAGAGAGACACTTGCTATTTTGGAAAATAGGTTGTTCATGACTCCATGGTACCCCTATGACTCCTCTAAACACAAGTCCATGCTGATATAAAATAAGTGAACATTTACTACATAAAATCTAGGAGTCTAATGGAACAATTATATACAATTTACTTGATACTAAATGTTGAAATATCAAGTTTCCTTTACTTGAATATATGTTCTTATTGATATTAGGAGGTCATCACCACAATTAGTCATATTGAAAAATAGAAATGATAGTCCATATGAACCATAGTGTTAGGAACCAGATCTAACTCCAGTTCATGCTCTGACATAGTGACCATCAACTATGGTTGTTGGGTGCATCTGATACCTATGCCTCACATGAAGCATACAATCTCAAAAGTTCGTGAAGTGTGGGACGTAGATCCAGGGACAACCTCCAAGGTTTTTTTGCCAAGGTTAGATCCTCGTTTGGATATATTCTTGGTGCACTTCTTCCTACTCTAGCCTAGCCTATTGGGTTTTGTGTGGAAAAAGGGTTACAAAGAAAGTAGTAAAGAAAGCAAGTAAAACCTAACTAGCCTAGACTAAGGGGCGGTGATGTGTCAATAGTAAAAGGCCCTTGTGCAGTGATGGGATTAGTGAACACATGAACCACCCATGCTAGGAACGTGAACACGTCTCATTGCAGCATGAAAATCCTTTCTTCTGAAGCTTGCATAAAGAAGGAACAAATACTAGTCACAAGGTTCCCATACAAACTTGCATACATACACAAATAGCGAGGTAGAAAACAAATAGCCATAACTCTCATATATATATATAAATGTGTGTGTGTGTGTGTGTATGTGTGTGTGTGTGTGTTAAAAATCAACAAATTACATATGCTAAAATAAAAGGGCTCAAATGGGTTTGTACATAAAATGACTTGGGGTTTGATTCTAGATCACTACATAGGAGAAAATGAGAAAATAAAACTAATTGAGCTAGATACTAATCAAAAGGAACTAGGATTATCTTTTCTACCTTCTTTTTAGATACAAAATTGGCTATTTATATGGATTCAATCAAAATCTAAAATTTGAATCTCCACCCAAAACAAGTGCAAGCAAGAACTTTGATGTTCTACTTGGTCGATGCACTCAAAGTGTGGTGTTGGTCGGTCTGAATTTGGTAGAGGTTCCAATTACCATTAATATCATGCAAAATAGACTATCTCCTCTAACCTTGGTCTTAATGGGTTTCCCTTGCTTTGGGAGCTTATGCCTAAGCGATGTTGATGATGTTTGCCTTTATTTTCTAAAAAAAGTCTCTTGCTAATTTCAAAATTAGCTCATATCATGGGGGCCTGCCACTAGACTATGTTAATCATTTTCGCACCTTATCCTTTCCTCGACTTATGATAACCAGGATTCTATGTTCGATGTGGCATTTGGAGAATTTCTTTTATTCTAGTTCTCTTTTAATTATCCTAGTTACCAAGCTTGTGTGGTGGCCCTCGCCATAAGATACATTTTGAGTGTCTAGTGGCCAAGATGTTGAGTTGCCTTGGTGTTTGATCTCTTATAGAATTCTAGTTGGGGTGTGAATTCACCACTAAATCATACATGTAGTGAAATTTCACTATAATTATGGTATCTCCCAAGGGACCTTCAACCTACTAGAGGTAAATAATCCAAACATGGTGGCCTAATCATTGGACACAAAGTCAAGACTATAAATTGTTCATGACTTCAATGACTGCTAACCATTCTTGCTCAACAAGCAACTTGATCCAGGTGAGTTGTAGGAAGTCCTTTTGCAGATCATCCAACTCTTCCATGAAGTACGAGGTGAATTTGCATTTCATATTTTAGAGGAGCGCCTCAAGCTAAATTATGGGCCTTGCAACCCAATCAATTCCTTTGTCAAAGGACAAATTTAGTGGTACCAAGATGTTTACCTATGGGGTAATTAGTTGTTGATAATCTTATTTTGGGAGAGGTTCCCTATTGGAATCCCAATGAGAGGGAGGTCATCTAATATTAATTGAAGAACACTCTCTTTTGAATATCCTATCCTCCAAGATATGCATCTAACCTACTCATCACACTTGTGTGCAGTCTGCTGGCTTGTCAAGACTTTCATGATTCGATAAGTTATGACATATTTATTATTGACTTTAATCATAATCCATTATTGAGGGTATAGGTGCATCATGGCATCCTAGAATCTCTATACCTCTTAGAATTCAACTCTAGCCACCCTTTCAATTTGGTCTAGTTCTTTATTGACCTTGACCTTTAGAGCAAATAAATTTTGGATATACTCGAGTACTTAGAAAAGTTTGTCAACTACTCAAACAACTCCCTTATAGAGCATTTGGTTAATTTTTTGACTCGTTCGATTCTATTTTTCCTCTATTCCACTTCTACTATATTCTCTCTTTGGTTCTCAAGTGTTGCATTTGCTTCCTCCAATTGGGACAAGAAATGATCTATTTGGGATTTTATCACTTTGTTTTTAGTTTGAGATATTTTGAACATACCCTTGATATTTTCTAATTCCTTCTTCTCAACCAACTTCCTTGAGACCACTCTTTAGTCATGTATCAATTTCTTAGCTACCTATTCAAAGATCTCAACTCTTCCCTCAAGTGGAATGCCCTTGAGGCTAAGTTTAAAGCCTAACATCTTATAATCTCGGGCCCGCATTTCTTTTAGGGACACAATGGGGCTTGGTCCATTTGATGGCATGTAGGGTGGACATTAGGAAGTGATATACAAATTTATAATAGGAAGAGGTCCAATAAAAGAGTCATGTCCATTCAAAGGTAGGTTGATAGTTACCCTCTACGTCCCTCATATTCAAGTTCAAGTACCCATATAGTTGTAGGTTTTAGGCCAATGCTAGATGTGCCAAGAAAGAGTTGTATCAGAAGGTGGGGGTGTTGTTGAATCCTTGTAGTCCTTGTTAAATATGTTCAACAAGAAAACCACAGAAATAAAAAATTAGGGGTTGTCTATTTGGGACATGCCTTAGTGTGTGTAGTATTACCAACTCCTCCCTAGGGATAAATTTATCATCATCCATGTCGAAGAGAAAAGTTGTCATGCTTTTAATGTTTCAAGAATCACTTTTGAAGGGGGATAAGCTTAGTGGAAACTCTAGCATGTTAGCCATTTTGTTGTCCTTAGAGATCTCAAGATTCAAATACTTCAAGGGGTATGGGAGCTTCAAGTAAAAGTCATTGGCTACTTTTGGGTTCATTTGAGCCCCTCTAGGACCATCAACATTTCTTGCACTACTTGGGTTGAGATGATAATTCTAAACTATCCATATGCTCCCCTAACCTCTTTGAGATAGGAATTATAGTGGTCAACATAGAACACTATCAACTCATAACACACATGCACTTGGGGTACCATGTAGCTCATCAAGAGATTCCCCCATGTCCTTATAGATAATTACTTGGATTCCTTGATGATAGTTCTCTGGTATGTGGCATCCCTCAACCCTTTGGTGTCTTTAGGTAGTTTAGGGTTTGCTACCTTATCTATTATGTTAGTTATCAAGTGTGTGGTTTCGATCTTCTATTGTATAGCACCGATGCTCTTATTTTCTTGAGAGTACATTCTCCTAGTAGATGAATTCTTCTTATTGGTTTCCATGGTTGTTTCTTTGAATGTTACATCTAGTTGAAGTTTCCTATGATTTTCAGATCATGCAATTTTAGGTGCAATGGCATAGTGAAGCTACCAAGAATCAAATGTGGGTTTTAATAGCCCATTCTTTTGGTCGTTACCACTCTGGGTGCATACCATCATTTTTTAATGTGGTTGGATGAATTTGCCAAAGCTTTTCTCTAGGTTCTTAGGAGTGCCTTGGCCTATGTGTCATGATCCATGATTGGCTGATTTTGAAAATTTTACCATCAAAAAGTGATCGACTTTTAATGTGCAACTACCATACTTGGCAAGTTTCCAATCAAATTCATTTGGGTTAATTGGATGATTTACACTTAACATATTGGTAGTAATATCATAATCATCCATGCATGATGCCAAATATATTTTTAGAGCACTCCTTCCAATCATTATTATGTGATTAGGGACTTGATGACTTCTCTTCTATCTTCTTTGTTGTAACTTAAACAAGGATTTCGTACCTTGCTTGTCATGAAATACCACTTGCATGTGTTGATTATTTTTCCTACTTGTGTTGGTATGATAGCATGGCTTCCATAGCCTCCTTTTTTCTCGGTCCCCTCTTTTTTATATATATTTATATAGGGCTAGGAGAATTGAGGATGTTTAGTTATTTTCTGTGGGGATTTTGATCATCTTCTTGTTTCTACCTGGCACCTCCAACACCTGCATGATTTTCTCACCACCCTCTATACTCTTGGGATTCCATGAAATCTCTTGGAAATTCCCTTGACATAGATTGGTTTTGCTTTAGTCCAGGTTGACTATTCTCTCATTTGAAAGGCTCATTTCATATCAATGTTGACCTTTGGGCTTCACTTTTTTTATTGTGGCACTCCCTTTTATTAAGGATTATTTTTAAAAACTAGATGAGGATTTAGGCACCACAAAATCATCAAGGGAGTCATCATCATCAGGCCAAATGATTTGGATGCCATAGGTTTCTTGAACTCTTGGCACTGGTTATTCTATGAATTCTAAATTTTTGCTAGAAGAGTGGGTAATGAACCTGTTGCCACCTAAAATTTGCCAAGAAATACCTAATTCTTGTATGACTGGATCTAAAACAACCCCACTATGTGGGAAAATTTTTATGGTGTTACTTGCTAGAATGGATGGGACTTGGCTAGTCTTGATTTGATCACCCTTCATGTCATGGATTTGTGGAATCATAGGTAGGAGATTTACCAGTGAATATAGGACCTATTCCTTAGAAGTTTTGAAATCCTTAGGGGTGGGAGTTATTCTTCCTAAATTACATATGTACCTTCCCTAATTGAGTCAATATCATTGTACATATCTAACTCCTTTCTTTTGATAGCCCATTCATCTATTCGATCACCCAAGGATGGAGTATGGACCTCATCCACTAATGGGTCAAAACTTAACTAGCTTTCTTCTACCAAGAATGCCTATCCCACATCATCCTTCATTGCTAGGATGTGTTCCATATGGTGTATATAAGGTGACTTGAAAAAAATCTTCACCTTAGTCCCATAGCAAGTTCTTAAAATATGTGGGTCTAGTCTAGGGATAAGTAACCACCAATTTTGACCATGATGTCTAAGGAGAAAAGGATACCAAAGGAGGTAAGTGATTCAAATATTGATATATCCTAGGTGATAGCCATGGTTGGACATGCATAAAGAGTAAGTTATAGGTCCTTTATGAGGCCAATGACGGGGTGCCTTCTAATTGTGTGACCTTTTATCTGACTGATTCATAGGAAAGTCCTAATGCATCAACAACTCCTTTGGGAGTAATTATGGTGCTCAAACCAAAATCCATGAGGCACTTATGGGTTGGCTTGTCTCTGCATATGAGAATTAGGTAGAAATATAGGGGTTTCATCCTACTAGTAAAGAAACTAGATATTTGTAGGATTGTCGGTGTCTTTTGCCTTCCAATGAATTTTTGCTCTTTCAACACATCTCCTAGTTCATTTATTTTTTTGGTAGGACGAGGGCATCCTAGAATGGCATAGGCACTATGGACTTCTTTAAATGCTTGACCACATTAAAGGTCTCCAATTACTGCACTCTTGGTGGTTATCTTAGAATCCATTAGGGCCTTGTCCTCTCCATAATGGGATAAAATGATCTAACCAATTTTGGTATCAACCTTCTTGGTTCTATTGGGTTGATTCTTTGAGGTTGTCTAGATTTGAAAATTCTAATCTTGGATTGAGCACTTGTAGCCACTTGATTTACCTCTTGGTCTTCTATATCCCTCCTCTTTCCTCTAGTGAGGATACTTGATTGTGCCTAAGGTTGGTTGTCTAGTAAAGTATTGGTCTCTCTATTGGCAATATAACCTTTTCCCTCATCCCATGTTACTAATGTCTATTCAAGTGGCCTAGTTTCTAGATTTGAGTCAACTTTTGGAGGTAAGCTTTGAGTGGTAGGACTTGTTGGTTGCATTATTAGCTCCAAGGAAGTGACTTAAGGAATTGAATATGTGGCTTGCTAGTTCCCCTCATGATTATAATAGTAGGGTTGAGGTAAGGATACTACCATGTATATGGATCTTCTACATAATTGATTTGGACTGGCACCATATCCCTTATCGGGTTAGATAGAATTTGTTGCATGAGGATTGGTACAAAAACTATCTATATTTCGAGGACCTAGGTTTGATTGGCCTCTCTATTTGATTAAGGTGGATATCTCTAATAGTCATTTGGAGGAGGTCAATATCCTTATTTATTGGATTGAAAGAGAGGCCTAGGGTAGTTATGGTATCTGAACCTTTGAAAAATTTGTTATTGCTTGAGGATCATCATTTCATTGGTTAGAATCTTCATAGAGTTTTGTATATGGTCAATTTTTCTATAGATGGTCAATTTATAAAAGTTGAGAGATTATATGGGATTGGTTGGTGAAAGGGAGGTTGGTTTGCATCTAAAACTAGTTAAAGGCAAGGTTTTTTGGAAGGTAGTGGGCTACATAGATGGAGGTGGATGATAAGATGGTTGAATGTTAGGAAATATAGGTAAAGAAAAAATTGATAACACTAATGTAGTAATAACAGAATCAACACATAAAATATATTGCACAAAGAAGAAAGGAATGTATTGTATTAATGTGGGAGGAGCCTTGATCTCCAATGTTACAATATAGTGTATATTGATACAATAGTTACAATACAAGGGTTTCAAAACCCTTGTTCACAAAGAATAGTAGTTATCTTCTTCATTGTCTTTCACTCCAAAAGAGTTGTAGGTGGGCTGGAGTAGCCCTACGGGACCACCTAAGTTGTAATAGTTGTAAATAATATAGTTCCTACACCTGCAAATAGATCAACAACACCAAGAGGTAAATAACATATGCGAGGGCTCCATTATGTGATACCCTCTGTGAAATAGATCTGTAAACCCTAGTGCTATATATGGTGAAATGCAAGAAAAGTATAAAAATGTAATATATGAAAGAATAAACCTTTTTACTTTATAAAGAATATCAGATCTATCTGGTCGACGCTTCTGTTTCTATGATCTGATGTCGTATGAACACCCAAAAGTGTTTTAGGGTATAGCAACGACAAAATGGAAGGTTGGAAAATACTCGAAAGCATTCGATAATGGTGGTGAACACCCAACAATATTCATGGAATGCTCAAAACATTCGTGGGATGTTGGAAGACATTTAGGGATTTTTACAAACAGTATTGGAGAACCAAATATAGTTTGCAAGGATTTGGGCAACTGGAAATGGAGGATTGGATGAGAACGGTGAGGGAAATGGTAGCAGAACACTAGGGTTTTGGGAAGGGATGGAAATGATGGCTTGATGGGAATTCTCAACTACTTCCAAAATCAAAATATCACTTAGAAATCAAATGACCACTTAACCTTATTCATGAGAATGAGTGACCTTTTATAACTTGCCTTCCATATGCTAGGGTTTCGATGACACCAACATGCAAAAACATAATGGATGGCTAAGATTATAATATTTACAATATGACATGGATCAAGTTAAGTGGATGGCTGAGATTAGATTTTGATGAATGGCTATGATTTATTCATATAAATAAATATATTTATATTAAATATATAAGATATTCACATATATATATATACATATATAAATAAATAATGGATGGTGGTGATTGGATAATGCATATGGATGACAAGTGGCTAGGATTTAATGTCTACATATACCCCTTTTTGTATTGCATTGCGTGAAACACAATGCGGCGCAAAAAAAAACAAGCCACCTGGTTTAGTGAAGCAACTTTTTTCCTTGGAATGCAAGCAAATTTTGAAGATTAAAGGATGTGGGTGTAGCTTACCCCCTCAATTGGTGAGTGAGTGAAGAACGAATCTCACAAGCCAATTGATAGAATTATGGATGTAAATGTGGGTGTAAATGTAATGTATTCTATTTTTACCCCAACGGATGCAAGGGGTTTTTTGAAAATGTGGATGTAAATGTGATGTAAATGTAATGTATTTTATTTTTGCCCCAACATATGCAAGGGAAGTTTTGAAAATGTGGATGCAAATGTGATGTAAATGTTAGGAAAGTGACATAGATGATGATGCAAATATTGATTATGTTCTTTGCCCCAACAAAAAAGGGGCTTTTTCCAATGGTGTGTGATGTAAATGTGGTGTATTCTATTTTGCCCCAACAGATGCAAGGGGTTTTTGGAAATATGGATGATATGAATGATATAAATTATGTACCCCAAAGTGGGAAATCAAAATCAAATTTGGTTGTCCCAAGTTTTGGGGTAATCCTATGTTGTTGAAGAATGTATCATATGACATCATTGAAATGCAAAGTTATGAAAATGCAAAATGACATAGGGGAATATAACCATTATAGTGAATTGTTGTAAGATTCATTCCACCAATAACCAATCATGCTACTGGTCCATGACCCCACTGACTGTCTATGTAAAATATATGATGTGTTGGAAGTTATCCATGTTTCAAGCCCCTACGGATAAGGCCATCAATGATAGTTTTTGAGAAAATTAATCTGGGCATAGTCTCACTCAAAATATGAGGGACAAAATGGATTTTGATTTCAAACAATAGGATGTTGGAGGATGGTATGAACAAACATCCTTATGGTGATCTACCCATATTACTAAATTACATGGATAATAGATCACTGCAATCGCCAAGTGACTAGAGTAAACCACTAGATATGAGGTTTGCTTGAGAATATGAGTGGAATTGGCAAATATTGAGAGAAAATGTATGGAATTGTAGATGATATGAATGATATAAATGTGTGCATATGGATGATTAAATGATTTGTGGGTGAATTTGATGATTTTGTGAAATGATTTGGAATGATTTAAAACAATTTGGGAAGTTTTGTGATTTTTGATCGAAACTAAGAATTAAACACCCAAATAATTCCAAATTATCACATAATGTTATTGGATGATGTTATGTATGTGTAGAATGATGAATATGGTTGTTTTGTGAAATTTGGGACCATTTTGAAGCTTTTGTAAGTAAATTTGGCATGTTTTGCAACTTTTGGTTGCAAATAAAAATGAGGCATCCAATTTGATCAAAACTTTCACAAAACTTGATGTGATGATGGAATAGATGCATGGATGAATTTTAGAGTGATTTTGTGGAGGTAAGCTACATTTTTAGGTTTTTTTGTTCTTTCTACAATATTTTAGGACTAGACATCGATCGATGTCTACACCATGCACAAACACCAACAAGCGTCTGCCACCCTACAAATATAGGGTAGTATTTAAGTGTACTAGGCAGATGCCCATGAGCGTTTGAGCATGTCAAAAATAGATATAAGAGTGATGCAAAAGTGAAATTGGACTCATTATTATGTTCAAGAGTTTTAGAAGCAGCATCTAAGGAAAGTGAGTGAGTGAGTGAGTATGAAGGAGTGTGGAGGAGTGAAGGATGGCGATGGAGGATATGGATGCACAAGCGACTGAGGTAAGTGCCCTTGGCACTCTTATTTGGATTTGTGCAATTTTTTTTTATTATGTAATTCATGTGATGTTAATGTATGTGCAATAGTTCTACAGTTCATGATTTTAGAGGATCGACATCGATTCTCACCTATCATACCCAGGGTGAGAAAGTTCTTATAGAAGGATGACTGGGATAAGCTGGTGAACATGGGGTCTGAGGTGGCACTTGTTCATGTGGTGTGAGTGGATGAGGGATATATATCTACCTTAGAATAGAAGTGGGATATGAATAAGGGGACTTTCCAACTCTTGATCGAGGAGATGGCTGTGACATTGGAAGATGTATACCACATATTTTGAGTTCTAGTGGAGGGATTGCATATTCAGGTTAGACACGATAAGGAGTATGAGCTGAGGTGGATTTTTGGGGATGGATGGAGGGATGCAAATATCCATGGTGGAAGGATAAGGTATTTTGATATGTATGTGAGACAGGAGTTGGAGGCCTTACCCACCTTGATAATGTTTCTGTTGGCCAACATATTGGTGCCTAACAACACTAGATGTCGGTTTCCATGGAATATGATAAGTTTGGTATATGATATGATCAATAAGCCTCAGGTGTATGCATGGGAACCTACTCTATTGGATCAAATGTATTTGGAGCTATATGAGGTGAAGAGATAGGGGCAAAATGGGTTGGGTTGCAGTGTGTTGTTGTAGTGCTAAGGCTGGGAGCATTTCAATGTGGCTTGTCCTGTGGGCTTACTTTGTGAGGATTGGGATAGGGATCAAACCTATATTTTGAGGTGGTGGGTGGTTGAGGATGTAAAACCTAGTCATCCTGGTCATAGTGGCCAAGAGTGTAGAGATATATGGGTAGGGCTGACACCATATCAGGTGTGTTGAAGGCTGTGATAGGAGGATAGGTGGCCTAGTGATAGATATTAGCTACGGAGGACCAGACAGGCTAGGTGGGTGGTTAGGTGGCATGGGAGTGAAGTGAAATTGATCCAGTTCTCTCAGGTGCTACAATAGTTCAGGTTGAGATATGGAGTTCTGAAGGTGCTAGTACTCTATAGCCATCAATCATATTAGTCGAGCCTACCATATATTGAGGAATGATAGGTGTAGTATGAGGATTATGAGGAGATTGATCTCTTAGATGTGGATGATATTGGGACCACAACAAAGTATGAGGTTTGGTTTATCTCATACCCTCCATGGGTGTCAATTTATGTGATCGAGGAGGGTTGTGGAGATGAGGAGGAGGCAGTAGTAGAGGAGGCTTCCCAATATTAGAGATATCGTCAATCAAACAAGCAGGTGAGGGGTGTAGCAAAGAAGCCTCCAGATATTGGATGCAATGATGGTGGTAGGGATGACATGGATGAGGTCCTAGAGATATCTCCAATTTAGGGTGGTGAGGAGTGGGTAATACTAGAGGTGGAGTAGGACTAGCTCTAGTAGATGGTGGTAGAGCGAGATGCAGAGATAACGACTTGGGATGCAGTGATAGCATCTAGGGATGCTGAGAATGCTCAACTACAAGTACAACTAAAGGTATAGAGGGCTACAAGTAGAGGAGAGGATATGATAGCGAGGCTCCAAGTAGAGCTAAGATAGAGGGAATCTCATTAGAGATATGATGTACTATGCTTACGATCTTGAGAGGTATATATCCAATATTTAGAGGATCGACTCATGCATCACCACATTGGGCTGCCTGATCGACTTGCTTCCTCCATAACATGATTTGTTAGGTGTACTGACTCTAGGTATAAGGTTTCTTCGAGGTCATAAGGGTCCCCCTATAGGCGTTAGCTAGTTCTTAGATGCACTTTTTGTATATGAGCCTTGGTGCTCCATTATATGTAGCCTTCAAGCATTCATTGTACATGTGATTTTAATATATATATACATAACCTTTACTTTTGTGTTATGAATTTGTGTGTATGTGTGTGTGAATGCATTTGTATATGTGATGGATGGTAATGTAATGATGATGTGTATGGGTAATGAAGATAATGCAAATTAACTAATGCACTAATAATCATTCATAGTTTAAATTTTGCTTGACCATTGTTGATCATTGTTGTTTAATTAGGGGCACCAAAAATGGTGGTATATGAAATGGAAAACTCATTTAATGATATGGATGTTGATAAAGATGTTGTTTACTTATGAATAGTTGATTGTTTTGTAGAGACTCAGACATACTAGTTAGTTCAACCAAACTCTCTAAATTCTATTTAATTTATCCAAGACCAAATGTGTGTGCAAGTGAGATGTTAATTTACCAAATGATGAGTATGGTATTGACTCAAGGTAATCAAGAACCAATGTGTGTGCAAGTGAGTTCACTAACTCATCTTGAGTAAATTGAGATGAAACCTGTCATGGAGGAGACCAAGAAGCTAGCTTATCCTTATGTGCAATCAGAGGCCTCCTCAAGAGAGATGTGTCATCATGCATGAGCGTGCTCCACTACAACTTAAGTGTCTATAGCCCTAGTGGAGGTTAGATCTATAGTCCAATGATCTGATCTCTAAGCTTTGGGGATTCAGAATACCTAACCATCTGGATGGAAATGTAGTTATATCCTTACAACTTGAGGATCTGTGGTGTGTGATTTATAAAAGAGTTAGAGCTTTGGGAATCAAATTTTCAACCAAGGTGTGATAAGAATTTAACCCTATCCTTACTACTCATTATTTTGTTTGGAAGTGTGAGTAGTGATGAGAACCAATATTTTTTATTTTGGACTATGTGCATAATGGGACAGATGAAGATAGCTTTTTTGCTTTGAGGTTCAAACCAATCATGATATTGTCCCTCTTTAACATAATATGTTTTTAGTATGTGTGAAATGTGGTTGGTTCAAGAGTGTTAGATTCAATACCAGAACTTAATATTTTATTTAGTGAATATGTGTCTTAGTCCTAGAGAAAATTCAACATGTATTAGAGTTTTCTTGAAATGCTAGGAGTGGTTGAGTGACCAAAAACCTAGAAGTAGTGAAGTGATAATGCAAATGGTAACATAACTTGTGAAATGGTGTAATGAAAATGGATATGAACTTGGGGGTGCCCCTGTTTAAGGTAACAAGATTAATTTTATCAATTATTGTCTAAACTTAACAAATGACCCCTAGTATGATGGATGAAATGCATCGAAATGACCATGAGTGAGATTGTGAAATACAATGTGTATGAATGCAATTTTTTTTGTGTATTAGCCATGTATATATAAATATGTAAATATAATTAAGCATGAAATGCTCTCAAGTGGTTAATATTAAGTGGTTTAGACTCTTCTTCTCCCTCTAGAATGGAAAGTTTGTATGTTCCTTGACCCACTTTTTGAGTGATAATATATGGATCTAACCAATTAGCCATGAATTTATCATGAAGAAGTGGCAATACATTGGTATATTGTTGATTTTATTTAAGGACAATATCTCCTACTTGGAATTCACGTAGATGGACTTTGGCATTATAAGCATGCTTGAGGTGATATTGATATACTTGTAATTATTCTAAGTATTAATTTGCCTTTAATCAAGAAGTGTAAGTTGGTCAAGACGTGCTTGTCTAGGAGTGTCATCATCTATGATTTATTGCAATGAAATTGGTAATGAGAGGATCTCGAGCTCAAGAGGTATGATGGCTTTAGCACCATAGACCAATGAGAATGATGTTACCCCAATAGGCATGTGGATGCTTTTTTGATAAGCCTATAATACCAAAGGGGATCTAAGTGTGCCAATATCGATGATTTTCTTGGACTAGTTTCTTGAAAATAGCAATCAAGGTCTTATTGGTTGCCTCAAATTATCTATTTGTTTTTGGGTAGTAAGGAGTTGAGAAACTATGTTGGATATTATACTTTGTGCAAAGTGCTCTGTAGGCAACAAATCCTCCTCCTAGAAGAAGAGAAAATGATCAAGGGATTTGCTCCATTTTGACAGTTTTGACAGTTTCCCAAGTTTTGGTAAACCATACAGGTAGGGGCAAACCATACAACCAGAGAGGCAAACCGTACAAGGCAAGAGCAAACCATACAAGGTGCACCAAAATGTAATGAAATGCACGGGAAATGTAATTTCGGGATAAAATGGCGCATAAGTTTGCTAAATTAAGGTTTTAGACTTAGTAAAAGTCTAATTTTATGCATTCTATTATGGATGGGTAGTTGTAAATAACTAATTGCCTCAAGAACCACTTTGGAATGGCCTGGGCAATGTTATATAAGGCCCCATTTTCAAATTCGTAGGTCTGGTTGCTGATAGATATGAAGAGAGTACTTACTGGTTGTAATAGCTAGTTTACTTCTGAGTTATTGCAATAGATTGATAGAACAACCTTGTTGTAATTATATGGATGACATAATGGAATATAAATACATTATTACAAGTTGTGTACGATCCTGGTAATGATGAATGATGAGTTATGGTGAAATCTTGATTGCATGTGTTTTCTGGTAATTGTTTTAGCTTAGTTTTATGCATTGTTGCAACTTCTTGATAGAAATTAGCATTGGTGAAACCTGAGGAATGATCTGTGAGCATGGAAGCATTGAGGAAGATGTCATGAACCCTATTGTATGATTTTTGTATGTAATCAGTTGAATGGAATCTCTCCCAAGCCCTATTAAGATGTTTTGCATGTCATGGAGAATGGATTGATTGGCATATTAAATCATTACAAAACATTCCTGAGAGAGATTGAGGTATTGGAGCATCTGATTTGGCACCTGAATGTACCTTCAATTCATGTAAATCATACACCAGAGTTCGTACAAATCGTACAAGGAAAACTTACCCGATTTGGTAAATAGAGCGATGGAGATAGACTTACCCGATTTGGCAGTTTGAGGGAATCGACTTGAACGGTTACAAAAATATGTACGACAGCCTCCAAAACTGAATCTATCAGTTTGGATGAGTGTAAAAGTATACAAAACTTACCACTGTATGATTTGGAATCATACAGTGTGAGAGTTTGACATCCGTACAAGTTGTTCAATTATCATCAAAGGGTAGTTCGGAGGACTATATGGTTGTACGATTTGGTAACCGAGTTGGAATTTGTATATTGATCATTCCTAGACCTATAAAATCACCTCCCCATTAGGAATACTACACCCCTATGCTACATTTGGTATCATTGCCTTATCGAATCTAGCATTTTTGTTAAAACGGGTCAAATTGATGAAGTGTGAATACTACAAAAACTAGAGGTGAATGATGGACACCGATGCATGAAGCCATGGGAGATGGGAAGTAAGAGAGAAAATTCTAGTAAGAAGGAGCATGAGGATTTCTCAGAGAGAAAACATAAGTAACTCAGACCATAGTACTCAAGAACCAAAAATAGAGCAAGTTTGGACATCCAAAGAAGGAGACTTTGAGGTATTATTGATAGAGACAGAAGATGAGGAAATAGAACCATCGAGCGTAGAGGCAAGGGTTGACATAGAAAAAGTGCAAGAGGATAGAGAGTGGATGGTGACACCTGAGAAAGTGATAGAAGGGTTGCAAGGGAGTGCAGAGGATGGGAGTCAGGCACTAGAGCAATAGGGCATGAGGTCTCAGGAGGAAAGACCAAGACCATCTCCCTCACATCAGTGAAGGAGGTCATGAAGTGAAGATGCATGAGAGTTTGGTCATCGAGTGGTGGGATAGAACAAGATACCTTGAATTGACACTTTTGATGACAATGGGAGTAAGACACCCCCAAGGAGGAATCAGTTAGATATTCCATGAGATACCTCAAGTGATAGTGATGACTCTCCTAAGATGGCTAACAAGGTAGCCAAGCAGAGATGTCCACCATTTTTAGGTGAGGGTAAGGAAGACCCCACAAGGCACATAGGAACTTGCATAACCATTTGGAGAGAAAATGGTGTGGATAGACCAGATGATTGGGTAATTTTATTTCCTACTACCTTGAGAGGATTGGCAATTGATTGGTATTTGAAGAGAGAAAATACCATAGATTTTTAGACTTGGAATCAGATAAAGGAGAAGTTCATTGAAGAATTTTGACCTTTGAAGGATGATGGAGACATTATTATGGAACTTTGCATGACAAAGCAAAAATTTGATGAAGATGTGAAATCCTATAACCGTAGACTAAAGCAATTAGTCGATAAGATGCAGATGCCTCTGGTAGATGTTCTAGTAAAGTGGTGGTTTGTAGATGGATTGCTTCCAAAGTATAAGAAAAATATGAAGGTAGTACCATCAGAAACATATGAAGAAGCACTAAAGCATGCAAAGAATTTTGAGAGTGAATCAAAATAAATGTATACAGGAATTCTGTCTCATCCCAAGTCGAATGATTTAGATAGTGGAGAAGATGATACTATACAGAGGATAGTAGCATCATTTCACAAGGAGTTTGATAAGATGATAAAAGAACAAAAGATCAAACCTGACAAAAATGACATGTGGTGCACAGAATGCAAGATGGAAGGTCATACAAATGTGAAGTGTCCGAGGAATGACTATTGCCACATTTGTAATGTGATGGGGCATGAGGTAATGCTATGTCCATATAATGCAAGAGTACATCCACAAGTATTGTCAATCCAAGAGCAGGAAGAGAAACCGAAGGCCCAAGGAAGTGGGCAACAAGCAACAAGTGGTGGTTATAGAAATAGTAGATGAGGTGGAAGACCAAACCAAGGCAATCGAAAAGGAGGGCAAAGTCATTTGTAGTATGATTCAGAAGGAAGACCGATCATACAATGTCGTAATTGCCAGGAATGGGGGCATTTTGTAAAAAATTATCCTTCACCTCAGAGGTAAGAAACATCGCAAGTAAGCACTACACATATGTGTAGATGGTGTGGTCCGAGGAACCACAAAGAAGAGAATTATCCAAAATAGGTGAGTTCAAGTAACCCATAGAATGTTAGTTATCTAGACATAGAGGTTCCTCAAGTTAAGGAGGAAACCCAAGAAGTTTTAGCCATGATGAGGAATCAGGCTAAGAAGGATAAGTATCCAGAGCCAACAAAGGAAAAGCAATACTGGCAAGTAGAAAAGAAAATATTGCAAGAAGAAGCTGAGAAGACTAAGCGAGTAGAGTCAACAATTGATAAGGAACTGAGAAAACCATCAGACCAGGAGATAGTTGTGCAAAATCTGGCAGCACAAGTTTTGGATACCATAGTAGAAATTAAAGTATCAAACCTGTTGGAAGCTATTCCAGCATTGTAGAAAGCAATGGTGGAAGAAATACAACCGTAGAAGGTGATGGAAGTGCAGAGCCAACCGATTCAGGAGAAGGAGCGGAAGGATCAGTTCATGGATCCAACTATATTAATGATTGATGTGGGAAAGAAACCCGCATTAGTTCATATGGAGATCCTAGGGCACAAATTGACACAAGTTATTATGGATGGAGGATCCAATATCAATGTGCTACCTGAAAGGACATGGCTAGAACTAGGTGCTCCATCCCTATGGGCATCGAGCTTCTGATTATATGGTGCTGACCAGAATGGCATCGAGACAAAGGGAGTCTTGACAGCACAACAAGTGGTGATAGCTGAACAAGAGTTTGTCTTGGATTTCATTGTGATTACAATGTAGAAACCTGCATACGATGCTCTCTTGGGGAGAGGTTGGCTACGAGTAGCCAAAGTTAATCACAACTGGGGAAAGAATCAGATCACTTTTAAGAAAGGACAACATAAATATATGATTAATCTAGCTAATCAAAAAGTTAGTGAGGATGTAGCTACGACAGATGAATCAAAAAATTCCTTAGGGGATGAAGGGCATGAACCTGATGGAGAAGGAATGTTGTACCTAGATGAATGTAGTGAAGATGAAGCCAGATATGATAGTGGACTTCTTCATTGGAAAATGGAGGAGTACAAAATTTTTCAGCCCAAATACCTCTATATTGAATCAGAGGAGATCAAGGAAAAACAAGACAAACCAAAAGTTAGCCAAGAACCTAAGAAGGAAGCAGAAGAGAAATGGACATTTCCGAAAAGTTTTGTAGAATATACAGTAGGAGATGCGGAGATTGATACAAGGCCAGCACACCCAGAGAATGTAGAGAAAGCTACAAGTGAACCAGAAAATATCAAATATGAAGGACCTCGGATAGTGGACATCAATCTAGGAATAGAGGAGGAACCTAGGATGATTCACTATGGCGATGATTGGAATCTTGTACTGAAAGCGATGACTTTTAAGATATTCTTGGAATATAAGGATGTCTTTGCATGGACATATAAGGACCTGAAAGGAGTACCACCAGAATTGTGTGTCCACAAGATTACGCTAATGCCTAGAGCTCAACCTGTAAGAAGGAGACCATATAGAATGAACCCAAAGTATGTTGCATTAGTGAATGCGGAGATAGAAAAGATGTTGGAAGTAGGAATCATCTTCAGGGTGACAACCAGTGAATGGGTCTCACCTATAGTGATCACCTTGAAGAAGGAAGTAGACAAGATCAGAATATGCATGGACTTTAGGAGTCTAAATATCGTAACTATTAAGGATCCCTTCCCTATTCCCTTCATAGATTCTATCTTGGAAGAAGTCGTAGGACATGAGATCTATTCATTCTTGGATGGGTTCTCGGGATACAATCAAATCAGTATAGCCGAGGAGGATAATATGAAGACCACATTTATTATGGAGAATGGCATCTATGCATACAACCGAATGCCATTCGAGCTCTATAACACCCCAACTACATTTCAGCGTATCATACTGTATATATTTGATCAGTTGGCAATAGGGAACTTTAAAGCATTTTTGGATGATTGGTCCATTTACGGGAAGATCAAGGAGCATCTTCCTACCCTCAGTGAATGTATGAGTAGGTGCAAAAATGCACAGATATCATTAAACCCAGGGAAATGCTTTCTGATGGTACCATATGGGAAATTGTTGGGACACATTGTGTGCAGTGAAGGATTGAAGACAGACCCTGATAAGATCCATGTGATATTGCACATGGAAGAACCATTTGATGTGAGTTCACTTAAAACCTTCCTTGGATCGACGAGGTACTATCGAAGGTTTATCAAGAATTATGCACATGTATCCTACCCACTAGATTCCTTGATGAAAAAGAATGTTCCTTTCAGATGGACAGAGGAGCACCAAGGAGCCTTCGAGGAGCTGAAGGCTAAGCTTGTGAGTAGTCCAATTTTGGTGTTCCCAAACTGGGATAAGGAATTCCATGTCCATATTGATGCTTCAAATTTTGCAATTGGATGTGCTTTAGCACAAGAAGGGCAGTTTAGGCTAGACCAACCTATTTTCTTTGCTAGTCACCTTTTGTCAAGGCCAGAGAGAAATTATAGTACAATAGAAAGAGAAGCTTTGGGAATGGTATATGTAGTTCAAAATTTTAGGCATTACCTATTGGTGAATCCCTTTGCCTTCTATGTCGATCATCAAGCCCTATTGTACTTGATAAATAAGCTGGTGATACAAGGATGAGTCAGCAGGTGGCTCATCACCCTTCAGGAGTTCGTATTCCGAGTAGTGGTGAGACCTGGTAAGAAGCATGTGATTGTAGACCAGTTGTCTCGGATACGATCAGGGGAACCTATAGGAACAAGAGTTCCTAATGAATTTCTAGATGCACAATTATTCGCCATCAATATTGTTCCATCATGGTACAAGTTGGTTGGCCAATATCTATCCATAGGAGAGTTGCCACAAGAAATGATGGCAATCGAGAAGAAGAAAGTAATAATGAAGTCAACACCTTTCTAGATAATAGCAGGATTGTTGTATAAAATGGGAAGTGATGGTATCTTACGAAGATGTGTGATGGATGAAGAAGTCAAAGTGGCATTGAAAGAGGCTCATACAGGCTTAGCAGGAGGGCATATGGGACCAGATGCGACTACTAGAAAGGTATTTCTAGTAGGACTATGGTGGCCCACATTGTATAATGATGCAAAGGAGTATGTGAAAGCATGCGATACTTGCCAAAGAGCAAGAAAGTCGATAAAGAGGGACTTTATGCCCTTGCACCCATCACAACCACAAGAGTTATTTGAATGGTGGGGATTGGAATTCATAGGACCATTGAAGACATATCGAAGGAGGAGGTGTAGATACATCGTAGTAGCGATAGAATACCTAACAAAATGGGTGGAAGCAAGAGCATTACCTGATAACTCAAAAAAAAGTACAACGAGATTCTTGTATGAACAGGTAATCACAAGGTTTGGTATTCCACTACAAATAACAAGTGATCAAGGAGGACACTTTGTTAATGATATTATCAAGATGTTGACAATAGAGTTTAAGATTTTACACTCATTATCTAGTCCATACTATCCCAGAGCGAATGGGTAGGCGGAAGCAACGAATAAAGTCCTAGTATCTACTCTATATAAAACCTATGGAATAGAGGGAGCAGATTGGGAGGAAAGGCTACCATCCATTTTGTGGGTATATAGAACAAATTTTAAACCTACAATGGAACATACACCTTTCCAATTAATGTATGGATAGGAAGTAGTGGTGCCAGTTGAATTCTTGATACCAAGTTTGAGAGTCACGGTAGAGCATCGCTTGGGTGATCAAGAAAGTTTGGAAGAGTGACTGACAACACTGATCAAGTTAGATGAAATAAGATTCATGGCACAATGGGTGATTGAGGTAGCTCAAAAAATATGGAAGGCGTGGCATGACAAACATTTGAGGAAGTTAGAACTTAGTCCGGGTGACTTAGTTCTAAAGTTTAATGGAAAACGGGAAATCAAGCCCGGTAAGCTGAAGATGTTATGGCTTGGCCCTTATAAAGTAGTTGAAGTAATGAATAATGGAGTAGTCAAGTTATAGAACTTGAATGGGATAGAGGTGCTCGATACTATAAATGGCTCAAAGTTGAAGCCTTACAAGGTACAATGCTTATTCATTTCTTTAGAAGAAATTGAATGATGAAGATGAGCGAAAGCTCAAAATGAAGCTCAGAGTGAGCCAGGTCCATCACAGGAGGAGCCTGACATAGGACTCACACACTTATTTGTAGAAGGGGAGGAACCATGACCAACCATAGAACAACAAGAGTTGGTACCTCAGCCTGGAGAAAGAAGAATATTACGAGTACATGTCAGATTTGTTGATGGAACCGAGAGAATTGAAGAAGAAGATGAAGAATGGATTCCTCCAAATGAAAGAGAACATCAAGAGATAGTACTATTACCCAAAAATAGGGGAAGGTAGGAAGAAGCAACCCTAATAAATAGAAATAGGATGTATCCTCAGGTAGAATGGAGGGAACTACCCCAACAAGTGGAAGGATGAAGAAGGATACGACTAATAGTATGATACGAAGATAGAGTGGACACATTTGAAATGGAAGTTCCAGAGGAAGATAGGGATGAGACCATTGATCAAGAATTGGTTGGAATTACTCCATTGGCTCAGATAGGGCTATTACAATAGAGAATGTGATTGTAGACTCAACAATTGCAAGAAGAATATCAAACATTGTGAGGTCATAATGCAATGTTGAGAGAGAAAATTATCCAGGAATTGGATGGCACAATACGTAGGTTGGAGGAACAAAGGGTAGCTAGGCTACAAGAAATTGAAAGGGAACTTGAGGAGGTTGAGGGATTAACTCTGAGAAGTGGTGGAGGAAATGATGGTGCAAGCACAAGCTCACAGGTACCACCGAGTGATCCACCAATGACAAACGAAGATGTGGAGATGTTGTGGTGAGACATTGAAGAGGCAACTACATCACCTAAACCACAAGGTAATATATGATAGGATTTGAGTGACTCCAGTAATGAAGGAATACCTTGGCTAGTAATGGAACCTAGTACAGGAAGTAGTGATGAAGATGATCATCCAGAAAACCCTCAGAACCCTTGAGGTAACCATGATCCCCCAACATCTACAACAATACAATGACAAATAGGGAGACCACAAGGACATCAAACCAACCTTGAACCACAAGCATATATAATAGCCTATCGAAAGTTGAGAAGACAAAGGAGAGAAGTATAAATATTGGAGAGAATGATGAATTTTCCAATAGATTGGGCAGAACAGAGAGAAGAGAATCAGAATCATTCAAGTTCTGAGATGGACTTTTCTGATGCATATAGAGAAGTTTTGGCAACATCATCCCCACAAAGAAACTTCGAGGAAAGAATATGGAGATATCACCTAGCATGTGTAGATCAGAGAATTAGAGCATTGCGACAATTATCACCAAGTACAAGAAGAAGTAGAAGTCCACTAGCCAACATTGAGTTGGTAGAGATAACTCCTGATACCCAAACAATGGGAGGAAGAAATAGAGAAAGACCCCTAAGGCTTCAGCCAAGAAGGGGGGAGGTATTCAACTATGAAATGAACAAGGACAAGGTGATGTTACAATCAGAGGAGGAAGAGGGCGAGGAATATTTTGACCCCCTACTCCTAGATGGCTAGGAGATACACCCTTAGCTTGTATGAACTGGACAAGGAATCTATGAGGATTACCAAGAATTAGAGGAATCTTACCAAATCCTGCAAGGTGACGTACATGGGGACAACCATCCTTAATACGACAAGGACCCCAATGAGTAATGGGTGGTAGAGGATTACTCCAGGAAAGGGAGGAATCACCATTAGCATAGAAACCCAATGTCAAGAGGAATAGGATGAGGGAGACACTCACGCGAAAGAGGCCTTGTTGGTAGAGGAAGAGTGCATTTTGTAGATGAAAGAAACCAAGGATAACTAAGAATCTGATCACCAAGTCTAGAGCTAGAATTGATCCAAGGGGATAGGTGGAGAAGTCACTCGAATGATAGTAGAGTAGTAAGGACACCGCTACCAAGGGACCAATCACCTATGTGACAAGGAGAAAGGACACCAGGTGAAGATACTCCAACTTGCAATTGTACAATTCCAAATTGTACACACAAAGGAGGAAGGCCAGGAAATTTAATAACATCACAAGTGGAGATGGATCAGCCTAGGGAACAAATACCGACAGGTGACACAACCACTCAGAACGTTAGAGTTGAACCTCCAAGAGAAGAATTTGATGGGATCATACAAGTGAATGTCATTATACGATTGCCAATATGGTAAGTGTAAATAGATTAGGATTGAAAAAAAAGAAAAATAAAAATAAAGTGCCTTAATTGTGAAAATCCCTCGAGATGCAATTAAGAAGGAAGTAGGTTGAAAACCAGAAATGATGGCCTCTTCAGAGAGAAAGAAAATTGAAAAATTCTCTAAGTATAAGATCATACAAAAGCAAAATTATGAGATCGTACAAGAAAAATTGACAAAAGGACATGAGAAATCATACAAAATGACATGTTGTATGATTTGGATCATACACTATATGATTTTAAGCATGTTGTACGATTTCCAACTACCCATTTAATGTGGCATGCATGGGAAAAAGCAACGGTTGGAGGAAAAGAAGGGGAAAAAGATAAATTTTTCAAAAACATGTTGAGTTGTCAATCATCCATGCAAGATGGAGGGAAAATATGCAAAGTGGCACAATTTAGGATTAGGGTTTAGTTAGGGTTTTTGAAATGCTTTAAATAGAAGGTAAAATTACAAATTTCTTAAACCGTACAAAGAGATTTGAATTTATTTTAGGAGGACGAAGGTGGAAAGCATGCACTTAACAAATGGAGAAGACTATATGGGTAGAAAATTTCATCAACAATCCAAATTTATGAGGACCCATTTCAATTAGCACCAAGGAGTACTTTTCATTTTCGAAAGAATCAAACCGGAGAAAGAACAGAAGAAGGAAATTAGGGTTTTACTCCATGAAAGAGAAAAATTCAAAGTACAGCCAAAAATAGGAGGAATATACAATAGAAGATGCCCAAGTATGAACTTAGTGGTGAAAATCATGCATTAAGGTTTGAAATAGTGATAACTTGGAGTCAGAGGGAGAATTTGCAAGGAAGTGAGATTTAAACCCTAAAATCAAAGAAATCAGGCAAAAAGTAAGCTAGAAAAGATAGGGAAAGGAAGGAGAAGTCCGTACAACCATAAAGTACAGCCAAAAATTCATCAATTGAAGATAAATTGTGCCAGAGGTGGAGAAGTTGGAAAATTGCTACCAAAAAGCACTGAAAAGGAAGATTGGGGCAATCCGGCAAATGGGTTGGTGAAATATTCGGAAAAGGAGGTCAAATTTTCAAATTTTTTACAACCTAGGGTTTGGAAAGTCGTATTGTATGATTTTGAAGGTGAGTTGTATGATTTTCAGGAAGAAGATAGTACAATTCTTGGTAATTTTTAGGCCATTTTAAGTAGTTTTAACAAATCATACGAAATCATACAAAATTGTATAGATTCCATGGAGGGAGGTAGCCAAAAAGCGTCATTGTATAGAGTAGTGCCACTCTGTATAATTTCATGTCGTAGATGTACGATTTGAGGAAGTTGTGGTAGTTTGAAGATTGAAGGCTAAAAATTGAATAGTGGAAAAGAAAGTAGTGTACGATCTGGAAGAGGTTATTGAAGGTGAAATCGTACAAGCATACAAGGGAGAGCATATTGTATGATTTATAGTAAAATTGTATGATTTTAGGAATGCTTATGATTATGGATATGGTGATGTTTGGATGATAAGTTAACTAGGAGAATGGTGAGAGAATGATCTCAATAGAAGAGTTTAGACGTCGATTAAGGTGGATTATAGCCAATAGAGTAGAAAGGTCACCTAGACCCCTACACGAGAGAGAAGCATATCCATGATAGTATCAATGGTGACAGTATTAGTCCCGTGATTGGCATGGTACTCATCCTTGGAGGAGAGGAGGATATAGGTCATGGAGAAGGTAGAACTATTGGTGAGCTGATCAAAGAAGAACACCACCAAGGCACCGAGAGGAGAGAATGGCACAAGAAAGGACCTCAAGGAGGGAGCTAAGAAGTGAAGTACACATTCCAGATCAGGATGAGGATCTGAGTAGCGGACCTGAGGAAGGTCAGGTGGAGATCACAAATATTGCATTTGTACAGCATGGAGCAGATACATGTAGGTGGTGGTGGAGTGATAAGAAAAATAGGAACCACCCATGGAGAAAATAGTTTGAGAAAGTTGGTGTAGCTATTATAGCACAAGTACCACCACACCAGAAAAATTTCTTCTACAACTACTTGTTGTAGATGGTCCAGGCGTATAATCCTATGACCCAAACTACTTTCATTAATGTGGACAAGAGGTCGGTGAAAATAGAAGTGACCACAGATGCATTCAGAAAGACATTCAGATTGCCAGCATATGGCATGGAGATAGTTAAGAAGTTGGTGGATCTGATTGAATCATATCGTATCATTACTACATTGACTAATGTGAAGTCACCGACTACTACAAAGATCTTGGGTGTGGGGACTCGAGGGATCAAATAGAGCCAACTAAAAGGAGATGATTGGCCATGTGTGATGAATATAGTTATGGCTCGACTGTCAGGTGATACAAGGTCCACAGAGATGCCGATTTGGATGGCTCAGTATGTAGAAGGTATAACCCAAGGAATCCGATATGATTGGGGTACCTATCTAGAAAGAAAAATGCATGAAGTACTAATGAAGAGATCGAAGAATTTTAGAATGACCTTCCATGCCATCGGATTATTGTTGAATGTTATCACGGAACTGGGGATCCACTTTCTAGGTTTGATAGAACCTCGAGAAGTTGGGGAAGGATAGCCAACCATTTTGAGGTGGGTGAAATTAGTACCCATTAAGAAGGTGACTCTAGAGAAGCCTCGAACCAAGAGGGATCAACAGGCTACGGAGGTACAAGAAGACACTCCTTCGAATGATGAGGATGTACATCATCGAAGGAAAAGAACAAGAATATTAGAACCTAAATTGGAACAAGCAGTACAACAATGGTAGTAGGAGCAACCACCAATTCAGGAAGGGGAGGAAAATGTGGAGAGACAAGTAAGCCCAATTCAAATAAAAACAAGATGACAATGGGAAAGAATGGCAAAGAATCCCATTTCAGAGAAACAAGAGGAGCCTACACAAAAGGATCAGTAGGAGGAAGAATAGTCAGATTCAAAAAAGATAGAGTTGGAGGACTAGAGTTGGGAAGCAATAGAGAATATGGTGGAATCTCCACAAATTTTCCAAAGGGATGAATTCAAAATCATAGATGCCTCAAAATTTTTGAAGGATATGGAGGTGAGGCAAATAGCATAGGAAGTGGTAGCCACCACTCAGGAGGACACTGAAGCAAGAGGGGAAGCTTCAGAAGAAGAGGCTAAAAAGAAGAAGAAGCCCCATTACAAATTTATGATGGGAGGAAGTTCAAAGCAGAATAACCCAAGTGATGCACAAGAAGAGGTAAAAGCATCACAAGAACAAAAGGAACCTATTGTTGAAAAAATCGTAGTGATAGAAATTCAGCACAATCAAGAAGAAGAATAGGTGATGGAAGAACAATAGGAGGGTAGTGTGGAACAAGAAGTAGCCCAAATAGTAATAGAAGAGCAACATGTGGGCTCTACTAAACCAGAAAAATCCTAAGAATAGATAGAACAATAACAATATCAATAGGAGATTGTGAATATAGAAGATAGTGATGAGGAGAAGAAGATTGTAAAATAGACTCCACCTCAAGAAAATATAGATACAGTGAGAGCACTTCGAGAGCTTGGGGGAAGCTCTAGCCACCACATGGAAGAAGAAGAAGAACAAACTCCTACAGAAGAGGAACGATGGAGAATGAGAACAAGCTACCTTTTGAAGGTACCGTAGTTTGGTAGAATTGAAATAGAAGAGGAGGCAAGTGGAGTAGAAGATGATGTGGAACATTTCTTCTCATAGATAGGTGATGCCATAGCCAGTACCAAATTATAGTTTTGTATTGGATGCATGGGAGAATTAAAACTATGGGAGGAACAAGTGTCTCTCGAGTTGGAGAAAATAATAGAATGGGTGAGCAACAAGGAGCGTACAAGGAGAATCATAGATATTCATGTACAACACCCATGGAAGTTACCTAGGGAGGAGGTAACTACAATGGTGGAAAGAGATGACTTGCCAGAAGGAGTGATGACCAACTATAGGCAGCATCCGAGAGTGTACTTGGATAGAATTAGTCACCCGACTTGTCCGATGAACACGGGAGAATTGGAGTACAAGAGGGTCACTACAAATTTGGCTATCACTCTGAGGAAGTTGAACTTTCTCACACATTGGATAGAGTGGTTGAGCATTGGATTGGAGCATGTTTATCAGCTCAAGGAAGCTCAAAGAGGGGAGACAAAAGCCACTCAAACTAAATTGATTGCAATGGAGGAAGAATTGTAGAAGTATAAGGCTACAACAGAGGAGAAAATAAAGAAACTAGAGGAAGATATGACAAGCATAAATACTAAGTCTAAAACTAGAGTTAATGTGCTTGAAGAAGAGAAGTGACAGATCTCCCAAATAATAGAAGATATGATTAAGGAGTTGGAGGTACAACTCAAGGCAAAGGATGAACATATGGTAGCACAGTTAGCTGAGAAGAATGAGCAAGTGGTGACACAGGCCAAATAGATCGAAGAACTTCAAAAGGACAATAAAAGATATAATGAATTGGTCCTAGAGAAGCAAGTACAGTTGAAGGCTAGAGAAGAGACTGTTCATGCCTTGGAGGTAGATATTCATCACCACTTGGAGACTATTATTGGGAAGAATGAAGAACTTCAGGTGGTGGCTCGAACAGAAGCCCACTTGAAGGAAATATTGAAGAGGAGTGCCACTAATCGGGAAAAGCAAATGATGGAATTCCTAAAGACTGTTGAAGAGAAGGCTAATTTCCATGGGGTGAAAGCAGTGGAAATGGGAGGCTACGCAGCCAAGTTGAAGAATGAACGTGCAATTATTTAGGGCAAAGTATCTGATTTACAAGAGATAATTATGGGCTATGAAGCTCAATTAAAGTAGAAAGGATAATTAAAGAGGACACCGACCAAAGTAAAGGGGAGGGTAGATGTAGGTAGCAAATCCTCCTCCCAGAAGAAGAGAAAATGATCAAGGGATTTGCTCCATTTTGATAGTTTTGATAGTTTACCCAAGTTTTGGTAAACCATACAGGTAGGGGCAAACCATACAACCAAGGTAAACCATACAACTAGGGAACCAAACCATACAAGGCAAGAGCAAACCATACAAGGTGCACCGAAATGTAATGAAATGCACAGGAAATGTAATTTTGGGATAAAATGGTGCATGAGTTTGCTAAATTAAGGTTTTAGACTTAGTAAAAGTCTAATTTTATGCATTCTATTATGGATGGGCAGTTGTAAATAACTAATTGCCTTA
This sequence comes from Wollemia nobilis, assembly GCA_028583015.1. Classification (NCBI taxonomy): domain Eukaryota; kingdom Viridiplantae; phylum Streptophyta; class Pinopsida; order Araucariales; family Araucariaceae; genus Wollemia; species Wollemia nobilis. The sequence continues at coordinate 3,318,244 of JAQPPZ010017057.1, forward strand.
GGAACCACTTTGGAATGGCCTGGGCAATGTTATATAAGGCCCCATTTTCAAATTCGTAGGTCTGGTTGCTGATAGATATGTATAGAGTACTTACTGGTTGTAATCCAAGGAGATAGCTTGTTTACTTCTGAGTTATTGTAATAGATTGATAGAACAACCTTGTTGTAATGACATTGATGACATAATGGAATATAAATATATTATTACAGGCTGTGTATGATCCTGGCAATGATGGATGATGATTTATGGTGGAATCTTGATGCATGTGTTTTCTGGTAATTATTTTAGCTTAGTTTTATGCATTGTTGCAACCTCTTGATAGAAACTAGCATTGGTGAAACCTGAGGAATGATATGTGAGCATGGAAGTATTGAGGAAGATGTCATGAACCCTATTGTATGATTTTTGTATGTAATCAGATGAATGGAATCTCTCCCAAGCCTCGTTAAGATGTTTTGCATGTCATGGAGAATGGATTGATTGGCATATTAAATCATTACAAAACATTCTTGAGAGAGATTGAGGTATTGGAGCATATGATTTGGCACCTGACTGTACCTTCAGTTCATGTAAATCATACACCAGAGTTCATACAAATCGTACAAAGAATATTTACCCGATTTGGTAAACTGAGTGATGGAGATAGACTTACCCGATTTGGTAGTTTGAGGGAATCGACTTGAACGATTACAAAACTATGTACGAAAGCCTCCAAAACTGAATCTATTAGTTTGGATGAGTGTAAAAGTATACAAACCTTACCATTGTATGATTTGGAATCGTATAGTGTGAGAGTTTGACATCCGTACAAGTTGTTCAACCATCGTCAAAGGGTAGTTCGGAGGACTGTACGGTTGTACGATTTGGTAACCGAGTTGGAATTTGTATATTGATCATTCCTAGCCCTATAAAATCACCTCCCCACTAGGAATACTACACCCCTATGCTACATGCTTGAACATCCTTGTTCTTAAAATACTTGCCATTATCAAAGATGATTTTTTGAGAGGATACCGAAATGACAGATGATATGATGAAGTATAAACTCCACAATTCTAGGTCCTGTCATACTGGTTAGAGTAATTGCCTCAACCCACTTAATAAAGTATTCAGTGGTTGTGATGATGAATGTATGTTGTCCCAAGAAAAAAGGTAATATTTTACCAATAAATTCCAAACCCCATTGTGAAAATGACCAAAGACATCGAATAGGTTGCAATGCTTGTGATGGTACATGAGTTAGATTAGAGTGTTGCTAATATTGTTGGAATTTCTTGATGTAATTGCAACAGTCATGTTCCATGGTGGGCCAATAATAACCCATGCATAAAATACGCTTTGAAATGGTCATTCCACTAAATTTATCACCACAAGTACCATCATGAGCTTCTAAAATTGCTCTTTGGGCCTCTGTAGGCTCAAGACAATGAAGGAGGACTCCATCATAACCATGTCTAAACAACACATCCCCAAAGAGAATAAAACGAGCTACATTTTTCTTAAAAGTGCATTTAGTAGTCTGTGTCATGTCAAATGGGAGTGTTCCAAACTTGAGGAAGGCTTTTATTTTGCTAGACCAAGGCTCATATGACTCTTCATGAAGGAAGTAAACATATTTATCATGTTTAGACTCAGCTCGAGAAATTATAGATTTAGGGATCATTGTGAAAATTAATGGTTATACCTCTCCTTTGGAGTTCTTTGGAATAAATGATCCTAGAGAGGCCATCACATCTGCAAATCTATTAGTTGATCTAGGCAAGCTATCAATTTCATACCAATCAAATTTGGCAAGCAATTTCATTGCTACTTCATGGTAAAGTTTTAGGACTAGTTCTTTGCATTGGTATTCTTTGTTTACTTAGCAAATGAAAAGTTGAGAATCACCAAATATCCTAATATGCTTTATGCTCATAGTTAAGGTTTCTTGAAGACCTAATATTAAGGCTTCATACTCTACATTATTATTTGTGTATGGGAAATCGAGTTTGAATGATAAGGGGATAGGCACCCCCTGTGGTGTATGATTTATGACTCTAGCACCTTGTTCATTTGCGCACTTAGATCCATCAAAGGATAATGTGATATTGACATCTTCCTCCAAAATGACATCTTCTTCTTATTCAGTGACAGTAAATACTGAATCATTTGGGAGCTCAATAATCAAGGGTTGATCACTAGGAAGTGGAGCTTTCACAAGTTGATCAACTATGACCTAACCTTTAATGGAATTTTGGCTAATGAACTCAAGATCAAATTCAGTTAAGAGTATTATCCATTTTACGGTGCGGGTGTTATTGTAAGTGTGAGACATCATGTAACACAAAGTATTTTCATGAGCTATGACATATGTTGTGTGGCTTAGCATGTAATATCTAAGTTTCTTAGTGGTAAAAACCATTACTAAGCATATTTTTTCTACATAAGCATATCTAGTTTCATAGCTTACCAATGTTTGACTAATGTAGTAGAAAACTTGCTCTCGATTATTTTCATTCTTTTGAGCAAGTATTGTCCCTAAAGCAAAGTCCATTGCTAAAACATAAATATGGAATGGGACCCTCGAACGAGGAGTTAAGATTGGTGGAGACACCAGGTAATGCTTGATGTTATTGAAAGCTTTCTGACATTCATCTATCCATAAAAATATCACCCCCTTTTGTAATAGGTGATTGAATGGCCTGCATTTGTCTAAGAGTTGGGCAATGAAGCGATGGATCAATTGAATATTTCCTTGTAAACTACGTAACTCTTTCAAGTTTTTTGGGGGAGGCATTTCCATGATGGCCTTGACTTTGTTTGGGTCCACTTCAATGCATCTCTTGGAGATAATGAATCCTAGTAGTTTGCTTGAGGTGACACCAAAGACACACTTCTTGGGGTTCAACCTTACATTATGCTCTAGAAGTCGATCAAAGAATTTTTCCAAGACACCAATGTGCTCTTGTCAAGTTTTAGATTTTGCCAAGAGATCATCCACATAATCTTCGATGATATTATGCATGTAATCATGGAAGATATATGTCATGGCATGTTGATAAGTAGCACCTATATTTTTGAGGCCAAAGGGCATCACCTTGTAACAAAAAATCCCCCAAGGTGTAGTGAATGTTGCCATTTTGTATTGGTCATCAATATTGACTCGAATCTGGTTGTATCCTAAAAAACCATCTACTAGAGAAAGCATTTCATGGCCAGTGCAAGTGTCGATAAGAGTATCGATGTTTGGTAGAGGAAAGTCATCCTTAGGACACACTTTGTTAAGGTCTCGAAAGTTAGTGTAAATGTGTATCACCCCGTTAGGTTTATGAATGGGTACCATGTTTGAAAGCCACTTAGGATAGTCAATGGGTACAATGAAACCCATATCTAATAGCTTTTGAAGCTCTTCTTTGACCATGAGGGCAATGGTAGGATGCATCTTTCTTAGTTTTTGTTTGATCGACTTAGCATCAGGGTGCAAGGTTAGATTGTGGACAACCAATGTAGGGTCAAGGCCAGGCATGTCTTTGTAGGACCATGCAAAAATTCCCTTCTTTTTCTTGAGGAGAGTAATTAATTGTTCTTATTCATCGATGGATAAATTTTTTCCAAGTTTAACAATTTGTGGATTGTCCATGTCTGAACTAAGGTTCACATCAATGGTATCTTCAATAGACATGTGAGAACCTTCCTCAAGCTGATGGGGCGTCGGGATTAGATGAATGTCATTAATGATATTATCAAACTCTTCTGACCTAGTCTCTTCTATGTCTACCTGGAAAACCTCAAGATCTGAGGGTGAAGGCAAAGGTGAAGGTGGGGGTGAAGGTGAAGGTGACGAAGGAATGTAAGTAGTGGAAGCTCTTAATAATTTCTCAAAAATGATAAATTTGGCAAAGGATGGTGGTGATGAAATCCATTCCATATCAATAAGGCTAATGTCAATTGGAATTGGATTTTCCAAATCGTATAGATTATAGAGTGGGGTAAATAACTCAACAAGATTCATGTTGAATTAGTGGGGAATGGTGGTTGGCAATGTGAAGGGTAGGTTGGTCCTATCTACTAAGAATCGATGAAGGAACCTTGGGAACCTGAACAACAGTGAGCAACACTTGTAAACACAAGTGACAAAAGCTATGCACATGCAATGCACAAGATTTTTGTTTTGTTTTGGTTTTTTTTAATTATGTACATATGTTACAAAATATTTCGATGAGGTGGATCAATGAAGTGGAGGTGGTGGTTCACCAGGTTGGTTCAACTTGCTCCCTAGGGAGAAGCAAATGAAAAATGGGCTGGTGGATGGGGAACATTATGAGATAATTCTCATCTTGTTCAGTGAATGGAATGATTGGGGTCGATTCCTCTTCTTCGGAGTCATCTGAAGCTATCGACATAACATTGTATTCTTCATAGAACTCCTCATCAAAGTCATCATTGTGGGTGGTTTCTTCTTTTGAACCTAAATGAAGGTTTTGGAAAGCTTATTCAAAATAAGTGGTGGAATGAGAGTGGTGTCCCAAACCTAAACGGTCATGTACTTCTAGATATGAAATATCGATGATCTCGTGCATTTCATGTTCATGTCATCCTAGGTCGTATCCTTGCCAATTGACTTGGTGAAAGTAGCATGAAGTAAAATTTGTCATATCTTGTATATTGGCAAGTATTGGTTGTTTGAGTTTGTCTAGAGAAGGTGTATCAGACAACGAATCAATCCCCTCATACATAAAATTAATTCTATTAGGCATTGAACCCATATTGTACACCACTCCTATGGATAAGGGTGGATCGCATGGGTGACCATAATCCCTAGCGGTTTGGATGTTTAGTGGTGTAACAGTGATGTCTTGGACCACGTATTCACCAATGCTAGGATTAGTGAGGTGGACCACAACTTGGGATGATGTGGAGGTGGATGGAGTGGATGTGGATGTGGAAGGCTCATGGTTGGCTTGTGGATCAGGTAGTGGGAGGGATGTATGGTGAAATGGCATATCACAATCTGTTAGGTCAACTTGTGAGACATCTGCTAATGTGAATGAAGATGGTGTGGTTGAGGATTTTTTTGAATGGTTGATGATGTTTATGTAGGTGGAATGGTAGTGGAAGTTGATGTTGATGATGTGGATAATGAAGTAGTGGATATTAATGTTGATGATGTGGATATAATGGATTGGGTTCGACCACATGTACATGTAGTCGATTGTGATGAAGGTTGGGAGTGTAGAAGTGGAAGCTTGATGTGGGGTAGTGGTGGGAAGCTCCTCAAGAATGGGAGCTTTAGATGAAGAAGTGGTGGATGATGTGGTTTATGGTGTTAGGAATAGGTGGATTGATGGAAGTGTGGGTTCGTAGGGATTTGAAATGAAATTACAATACTTAAACGATTCAATATTAGATGATATGCAATGAACCTGTCCCTCATGTACATATTTTATACATTGATGCAATATTGAGGGGACACATTTCATCTCCCTAATACAAGGGTATCCAAGGAGTACATTGTAAGCCATGGACCCCTCCAAAATGTGAAACATGGTGTGCAATATTTTTACCCCCACTTCTATGGGTAGAATGATAGTGCCAACTATGGAACAAAGAGCATCATTGAATGCTCTTAGGGTGAATGTGGATTTGGTTATGTGTGATGGTGAAAGGTTGAGATGTTGAAGGGTAGATGTGGTGATGATGTTGATGGAGGAACCGATGTCAATTAAAACTCATTTAAATGGATTCCTATCAACTTGATCCATAATATGTAATGGAGGGTCCATCGCTTCTGATGACATTGATTTAATTTCAAAATCATAGAATGTGATGGAAGGCTCCATGCATGTTCGAATACTCCCCACAAAATTGTTGAAGGCATTAGTGTCTTGTGATTGGAGTTCAATGGATTTTAGAATTTCCATTAATGCCTCACGATGTGGGGGAGATTGTTGAATTAGCTCATAGATTGATAGTTTGGTTGAAGCTATTTTGAGGCTAGTTGTTAGTTGACTACTTAGTGAAATGATTGGTCTTTGTGAATAGTTTGTAGGATGAATTGGTTGAGATGGATGGCTTGGAAGGTGAATTGGTTGGGATGAATTGGGAGAGAAATGGATGGGTGATGGTGGAATGATAGGTTGTGGTGACACACTTGCTTGAGGTGCTATAGGAGGTTGGACTACCTGTTGTTGTTCATTCTATCTATTGGTGCTTCTTTGACCATGGGTAACTATGTGAATAGCCCCCATAAAACCTTGGTACTGTTGTATGTGATTGACCTAATTAGGAGGAGCAATGGTATTTGATCCCCCTATTGTTTTTTGTTTTTCCTCATGATGAGGAAGTGGTGTTTGGTATATGCCAAGGTTTTGGTTTTGTTGAGCCAAGGGACTATCAAGCTTGATGGCCCCTAGCTCTATCAAATCTTACACTATGTGTTTAAATGACCAGTAGTTGTTAATGTCATGTCCTTTATGTCGATGAAAAGTAAAAAATAAGTGCTCCCTATAGCCCTTGCCACGTTTAACTTGATCTTCAAGTATAATCTCAGGCAAGGAAATAGCATTGGTTTCATACAATCTGTGAAATATGGAAGTGCATGATTTAGACAAAGGAGTGAAAATGTGGTCTTGTCAAACAAATTGTTGATGTTGATAATTTTCCATAGTTGTCACTATGGAATTAGGTTGGTGACATGGGGGAACCGCTTGATAATTGATTTGTTGTGATTATTGTTGCATTGGTTGTTGTTGTTGTTGAATCATTACCGGTTGACTTAGGACCACTTGATTTACTTTACTAGGATTTGAATGGCCATGATAAATTCCCTTTGAATAGACCTTGTTTTTCCATTCTTTCTTATTAGGCTTTATCTTGCCCTCTTGAATTTTTATTTCTTCAATGACATAGGCTTAAGCGAGAGCCTCATCGAACGTTTTGTATTATTGTAGCTGTAATAGAAAAGAGATGGGTTTTAAGCAACTATTTGTGAATATTTGAGTCAATTCTTCCATTGGTAGGGAGAATGACAACTTGGTGATAATTTCCTTCCAACGGTTACCAAAATCATAGACCGACTCTTCGTCATATTTTTTAAGGCTATACAGGTCAGTCATTGTGGTCATTTTATGAACATCGAGGGAAAATATCTCTTGTTCAAATATTAAAACATTGTGATGAGGTAGATGGTTGTACTAGTCTTGATCATCTTACCCCAATGTATGAGGAAAGGTTTTGAGCATCAAAGCATCTTGATATTGAATTATGAAAGCATGAGTGGATAAATGTGCTTATGTGCTCTCGAGGGTCCTTAGTCCCTTTAAATTTATCAAATTTTGGTATTGTAAAATCTATCGGATATGGTGGTGATGGTACCAAAAAATGGATAGGTTGATTGACTAGTTGTCTTAGGGTGGTCTTATGGTACATCATACCAGGAGTATGCATCATCAACCTATAAATCTATTGTTGTATTGCTTGGATTTTAGGGTCTTCCATATGCGTGGAAAAATGTTGAATTACTTGTTGATTATGTGAAGGTGGGATATGTAGATGAGATGACATGTGAAGTTTATGGTCGATTGGATTGAAGGGTATTTAATGATGGAAAGCATGTGGTTGAGCTTGGTGGTGTAATGATGGATGTTTATGGAGGTAGGATGAAGCTTAGGGGATGGTAATATGTTGAGTTATGGAAGTGGGATTGATATTGGTGAATGGGGATGTAGGTATGGAAACCTGAGAAGATGGTGATACCCATGATAGGTTAGGTGTGAAGTATGAATGTTGGATAGGAATAGAATGGTGTTTGAAATATGCTATCTATGTTTGTTTTTGGGAGAAATATCTAGCATTTTGCTGATCCATGAGCAGTTGGTTAAGGTGTTGCCATACTTTTTGTATGGCAATTTCTGAATCAGATGGAGTGATGGAAGTCAATGGTGGTGAGGTATGAATATTGGCCATGTTGGTGGAAGTATACGAAGGATACGTTGTGAAAGGAATCACAACTGAATGAGGAGTAGTGGATGGTATGGTAGATGGAACATCTAAAGTTGCATTGACATGTGCTTCATAAAGTGGATTGGTGTAAATGGTGGTATAGATAGATGAGGTGGAAGGGAGTTGGCTATATTGTGGTGGAGACATGTAGTGCAAAGATGCAGATGATACCTCAAAAAGAGGATTAGTGTGGGTTTGGGTGAATTTGGGTGGATGTGAAAGCACAATTTTTTGTTGAAAGAAAGGAACTTGGCTATGTAGAATGTTGAGTTGTTCTAATACTGGTCTGGTTGGTCATAGATAAAGCCTAACCTTATCCATGTCCATGTATCTGATTTGAGAATTGGTAGATGTAGAAGGTATAGTCTCTAGGATGGTAGTGTGAATAGCCCTTTCCATCACATCTACATTTGAAGTAAACACAAAATACAAAGGTTCAGTAGAAAAATTAGAATAGCTTATATATGTCACACTTGCAGGATTAGCCACAAAAGAGGTTGGGAAAGAGGTGATGTAATCCATGGATGAAGTGGGTTATATAGTGGTTGTTTGAATCATGATTCTGGCTTGGATTTGAGTTGGAACCATAAGCTAATGAACCAACCAGGGTAGTGAATGTGGGAAATGTGTGTGAAAATATGAAATGATAATGGGAGGCACACAAAATCAAAAAAACAATTAAATCCTATATTTTGCAATAGTTTCTCCTTTTTTAATGTAGTTGGTGTGTTTTGATGTATGCCTAAGCCCTAGACTATTATGTATGGTGGATTCCTAAGGTGGATGGCAAATGAGTATTTTCTTGGTGATGAAATATAGAAAAATATCTCACGAGATGCTATGGTGTCTATGGGGGAAGACATCAGATGGATATTAAGCCCACCGTCGCTAGTCTTGATCAACAACTGGTGATGAAATCCAACTTACTGATGTTTAATGTGAAACGTGAAGAAGTGTGTGATTCTTTTTAAAATGTTATGTTATCTATAGTGTTCACAAAGTTCCAAGAAACCCACTTTTACTTAGCTAAGCTAGTGATCCAAAACATTGATACCAAATTACCTCAAAATAACCTAGGGTACACTGCTTAAGATCCACCCTGAATCATCAAGTGACTCCAACAATGGAGGGTTCACCTAGTTCTTCCACCCTAAATAATCAAGTGACTCCAACAATGGAGGGTTCACCTAGTTCTTCCACCCTGAATCATCAAGTGATTCCAATAGTGGGAGTATGCTTGAATATCAATGGTTGGTTCCAACTTAAAAGAAGTAAAGGTGGGAGACTTTAGCCTAAGATGCAACTACTTATGCTTTTTCGTATTATTGCAGGCAACAAACAATGTAAAAAGTAGAAACACCATAAACAACAAAAACTTTAAATTTATTATGATGTATATTTTGATGCAACTAGCGTGGATGCACAAATGCAAACATACCCTATGTACAAACTATAAGAAGCAATATTTGTAAATGCCTAAAAATGCAAAAACGTATTGCTTTTTAAACAAAAAGTAAGTATTTCCTTTTTTCAAATTCTCTTTAAAAAGCAAAAAAATGGAGGTAGGGTTTTGATTTAGACTTACTAGGAAGCCCATTTTTTTTCTTCCCAACACTCCTGAATGCGGAGAGGCATCTCTTGGATATGGTGAGGCATCTCTTGGATGCGGTAAGGCATCCCTTGAATGCTACAGGGCATCCACACAACCACAGATAAAATCCTAGGATGCTTCTAGAAACCCTAATTTCATGATTTTTGTGTGATCAAATCTTTGAAAACCTGCAATAGAAACACAAAAATATAGATCATAAGACAAGGTAAATTAAAATATAGAACCTTTTGTGGGTCCCACCATGATTGCCATTTTGTAAAGCAAAAATCGATAACACCAATATAGCAATAACAAAATCAACACACAAAATATATTGCACAAAGAAGAAAGGAATGTATTGTATTAATGTGGGGGGAGCCTTGATCTCCAATGTTACAATATAGTGTATGTTGATACAATAGTTACAATACAAGGGTTTCAAAACCCTTGTTCACAAAGAATATTAGGTGTCTTCTTCATTTTCTTTCACTCCAAACAAGTTGTAGGTGGGCTTGAGTATCCCTACGAGACCACCTGAGATACAATTGTAAAGAATATAGTTCCTGCACCTATGAATAGATCAACAACATCAAGAGGTCAATAGCATATGCAAGGGCTCCACTATGTGAGACCCTATGTGAAATAGATCTATAAACCCTAGTGATGTAAATGGTGAAATGCAAGCAAAGTACAAAAACGTAAGATGTAAAAAAATAAACCATTTTACCTTGTCAAGAATATCATATCTATCCGGTCTACACTTATATTTATGTGATCTGATGTCATATGAATTTCGAAAAGCATTTGAGGGTATAGCAATGACAAACTAGAAGGTTGTAAAATTCTCGAAAGTGTTCGACAATGGTGGTGAATGCCCAAAAATATTTGTGGAATTCTCAACAACATTCATGGGATTTTGGAAGGTGTTTAGGGGTTTTTTTAGAGTACTGTAGAATTAAATCTAGTTTGTAGGGGTTTGGGAAACTGGAAACATATGATTCTATGACAACGATGAGGGAAATAATTGCATAATACTAGGGTTTTGGGGAGGGATGGAAATGAGGGCTTTATGGGAATGCTCAACTACTTCCAGAATTAAAATAACACATAGAAATCAAATGACCACTTAAACTAATTTTTTAACCTCATTCATGAGAATGAGTGACCTTTTATAACTTGCCTTCCATATGCTAGGGTTTCGATGACACCAATGTGCGATCAATATTAAAATATAATGGATGGCTAAGATTATAATATTTGCAATGTGACATGGATCAAGTTAAGTGGATGGTTGAGATTAGATTGTGATGAATGGTTGTGATTTTTTCATATAAATATATATTTATATTAAATATATAAATATAAATATTTAAAAATATTCACTTTTATATGTATAAATATAAATAAATATACATATATAAATAATTAATGGTCGATGGTGATTGGATAATGTGGATGGATGACAAGTGGCTAGGATTTGGTGTCTACAAGAGGTATAGGAGGCCTAGGTGTTAATATCCCAATTTGAATGAGGTCTTTCTCATCTTGGACAACAATACCATAGGCCTCTGATAGAGTTTTTCTACTATGGATTTAACCCCATATTCCTTTTCATTGAACCTATTTGCAAGTAGGTTGGTGAGATGGTCTCAACTAGCAATGGAATGTGGGGTTAGTGACATGTACTACTCTTATGTATTTCCCCTAAAAGAAGCTACCAATAACCTTAGTGCCACATTTTATTTGCTGATGTTGTATAGTGTGCAAAGACTAGCCATATGTTGGAGGTGCTCGATGATGAGCACCAACAATGCTCATTTTATATACACGGTTAAGAAGAATTATCACTGGTTCAATTAGCATATGAAATGTATTTTATATAACTTATGCATATAATTGATAGAAAATCCGGTATTATGCTTGATTGGTGTTTTTAGTGGGAAATGTGTATAAATGCAGGTATTGGTACTAATATGGTGTTTTCCAGTCTACATCCACTTGGACCCGGCATACTTCTGCTTACAGAGACTAAGGCAAGAGAGTAGGCGCCTTCCTCTTCAAGGAAGGCGCCCAATAGAAGTAGGCACCTTCCTACAATCCGGAAGGCATCCACGAAGACGAGCGCCTCCCTACAACCGGAAGGCACCAACGGAAGACGAGCGCCTCCCTGCAACCGGAAGGCGCCAATGAAAGAAGAGCGCCTCCCTACAACCGAAAGGCACCGATAGAAAATGAGTGCCTCCCTACAACCGAAAGGCACCCATAGAAGATGAGCGCCTCCCTACAACCGGAAGGCGCCAATGAAAGACAAGCGCCTCCCTGCAATAGGAAGGCGCCAACGGAAGAAGAGCGCCTCCCTACAATCGAAAGGCGCCTCCATGCCTTCATACTTTGCAAGATTTACCAAGTCAACTTTGACTGGTTGACCAAGGACTATGGAGGAGGTTGCACGTGAAGACAAAGGAGATCTATTTTAATCATGCATTTATTAAATAGAATAAAGTGTTTGTTATTATTATCAACCGATTGGCCGGTTGACCTTGTAAAGCTCTTAAAGCATATTATTATTTTTAGGATGCATTAGTTTAGGATTTGTTGTTACGTACACCTAAGGATGTTTATATTTATCCTTGTGGTGAACGAACATACTTTAAAATAGAAGAATAAAATATGTGTAGAATCAATTGTAACTAAATCACATCACGTGATTAAAATAGACCGATTTGTTATTGTAATGAGATCTGGTTGCGCTTTATATAAAGACGCAGGCCAGATGAACAGAGGGAGATCGAGAGATCAATGATTAATTTTACATAGAACTTATTTTATTTTATTGTTTAATTAATTAAGAGTGCAACTCCTCTTATTCGAGCAAGCTCTACGTAGCTAGCCGGGCGGACTATCTGTGGGAGCTTGGGCCCACTCCTTGTAGTAGTCCTCCCCTATTTAATTTATGCATTTATTTTCTGTAGATTAGTTTATTGCTTTAGTTCTTGCTTTATTTAATTTAGTTGTGTGTGTTTATTTCCTTGCATTTTATTTCCATCACTTAGTTTTAGTTGTATTTTATTTATTTAAATTCTCTCGCACTTAGTTTATTTGGTTTGGCTGGAATCCAATTACACAAACCTCCCCACCAAACTAAATAAGGTACAACCAGATTTGTTCCCCAACACTGCAGGCATATACTGTGCGTGACACTCATAAGTTTACGAACTTACCGGATTGATAATTTATGGAAGAGAAATGAATGTTTTTCGGGACATGAATTTCTGCTCACCATTTTGGCGCCGTTGTCGGGGAGTGTCTAAACTGTAGTGTTCTGATTTACAGGTCAGATAAAAAGTCTATTTAAAATTACCTGTAGATATTTTACCTGAGAAGTGTGAGTCCACCATGGGCCTTTTTATAAGGCCAAAAATAGTTGTCGGCACAGTCAGAGCTAAATTCCATTGGCAACTTTTTGCATTTTATAGCTTCTCAGATAAACGTGGGAATGAACCTGATGTACCAAATTAAGTGTAGAAGTAGGAATAAAATGTGTTGTTGAAAAAAAAAAAAAATCTGGCATTGAAGGATTTCCATCATGTTCTAAATGGTTTCAAGAAATCAAAAGAAAAAGCACAACCCAAGTCTGATTGAAAATTTTTAGGGACATGTTTTTATACAGAAACCATTGAAAAATTGTGCCTCTAGAAGCTTGGTTTTAAATTAAAAATTTTTACAGGCTTGAAATTTTTGCAACGTATTGGTAAATGTTTTTTTATGATGAAATTAATAATGCAGGGAAAATGACAGAGCATAATTTAAAGAGAACGCCTTGTTATGGAGTATGCTCTTCACTTGCGCTTACGGCGACCTGGTGAATCAGAAACTAGCATGTGTTTTTAACAGACTGCTATGCCATGTTTTCTTCAGGTTGCTAACTCGCGGATAGTCATTTGCTGGCCTGCACACTTTGCCATTACGTTGAAAGAAGTTTGGTTGCGAGGCCATGAAGGAAAATACTCTTCTCATGCTACAACATATCAGACTAGTTGAAAAAAAAAAAGATTTCGAGAAGACTAGTTCAGATGTAGGCATGGGGGAGACCCCACCTTCATCAAATGCCGCCAACAACACAATGAACGCTATTTATAGTGTTCATGAAAAAAAAAAAAAAAAAGAGAAAAAAATAAATCATCTGCTGAAAAGGCTCCAAGTTAATGAAGCAATTCAAAAATAGAGTTTTATTTTGTTGCTTGTTGAAAGAGAGTATCCTCTTTCCCGAGGACCAGCTTGGTCCAGAAGGGAAATGAGAAATCTCCAACCGGTAGCTAAATAAAACAAGGAAAAATCTTGGAGGAGATCAGATTTCAAATGTCTGCACAAAGGCCACAGGATTAACATTTTTTTTTTATGTGCTAATTGAGGAGGAGCTTGGTGTTTCAAAAATGTGAGTTGTTGGTTGTCATATGAAAAAAATATACAAAAGAGAGGCAGAATCTCACTATGGTGGAAGATAACATCAACTTTGAGAGGATCTGAAACCATGGAGAAATCTGCTTTTCACAAAAAGTGTGAGGGCAAAGATGTTTCAGTACATGGTACATTTTGCCAAATTCTTAGGATGGATCATTGACAAACCTCCAGATGTGAAAATCACCAGCTCAAATGGTTGAAGTAGACATCCTATTCTTTGATGCAGATGATGAAAAAAAAATGATAATCCAAGATCTGTTCTGGTCAAGGCAGAATAGACCGAAAAAAAATACAAAAAAAAAAAAAAAGAGAAAAAAAATTAGTTAGAATTTTATTTTAACGTCTTTAGTTTAGATTTTTCTTTTATGTTTTGCAGGACAACGTGAAGTGCGAAGTAGAAAAATAAGGAGGTGTCTGTGAAGATCTCATGAATTGAGATTCATACATGGAGTTCGTAATAGCACTATACGAACTGTCTCGGGTACCTGATCGTATAGCATCCAATCTAACAGGTGAAAGCCAGCAGAGTTTTGCCTTGGAAACATTGGCACTTGAAGGCAGGCTAAGTAACCCTGATCAAGCGAAAGGCTTCCAGCCCAAGGTGCTTGTGGAATTTGGGGGAAAATTTTGTTGGAAAGTGCATGACTGTTATAGCCTGGATGATAAACAAAGTCAGATATGCTACACCAAGTGCAAGAGAAGAGTTTCGAGACAACGTTCAAGTAACGGTCAACGAGCTCCATTAACCACTGCCTCACATTCACAAGAGTGGATCAGACATCGGCATGGGGAGACCCCATACCATACCAGTAGCTTGGACGAATGTTCAAACATTCGTCGAAAAAAAAAAAGGAAGAAGAAAAAAAAAGAGAGAAAGAAAAAAAAAAAGAGAGAGAGAAAGAAAAAGAAAAAAAAAGAAGAGAGGGAGGATACGTAAAAAAAAAAATGAAGTGAAAGACGCCTTGTTTATCAAGAAGGCGCCATACATTGGAGGCGCCTTCCACAGGAAGAAGGTGCCATACATTAGAGGTGCCTTTCGCATGAAGAAGGCGCCATACATTAGGGGCACCTTCCGCATCAAGAAGGCGTCATACATTGGAGGCACCTTCCACAGGAAGAAGGCGCCACACATTGGAGGCGCCTTCCGCATCAAGAAGGCGCCATACATTGAAGACGCCTTCCACCAATATATATATATATATATATAAAAAAAAAAAAAACATAGAACATGTCCTGCTTAGCATAAAAATTGCTTTCTTATTGCTTTGCAGGAAATCATGAACCGAATGCAAGCTACAGGCATCCTGAGAGCCAGGGCCTAACAGGCACGGAGTCATGACTCCTATTTTATTGCTTTCGTGTGTGCAGTTTTTGTAGGTGTAGTTTCGCAGTACACAACCATGAGCATGATCTGTAGGTGGAGCCGGCTTAAACTAGGCCTAACAGATGTGACATTTTGTGCCCTACAATTAGGAGTGCGGCGAAGCAGAAAAGGCACTTACTTCCCACTAGGAAGAGAGTGCCTACAATCAGCCCAATACAGTAGTGCCTTTTTCCACCTGGAGGAAGGCACCAATAAGCAATTTTCTTCTCCCTTGGATGGGGATACCTGTTGTTCAGTGTGGGACCTGACGTTTGGAGGGCTGCAGACCTGTTGTGCAGAGGGACCTGTTGTTGGCGATAAGGGCATCACCAATTTAAGTGGGGGAAGATGCGGGTGAATCAGAACCTCCCATAAAAAAAAAAAAAAAAGGGGAGTTCGGAAGGTTGTTGTCACGAGGACGTGACAATTTTTAGACATGGGGGGAAAGACGCCTTATTTTCGGCGCCTAACTTACTCCTATGAAAAAAAAAAAAAACCACCTTGTGTTGAAATAGCTCCACGATGAAATGCAAATCAGAAGCAAAGTTTTATTTTCGCTGCCCATTGGAAGAGAGTATCCTCTTTCCCGAGGACTAGCCTGGTCCCGAAGGGAAATGAGAAATCTCCAACTGGTAGCTAAATAAAATGGGGGAGGAGTTTGAAAAAAAAATAGATGTCAAATATCTGTTTCCTTCGAAATCAACGCATGGTAAGTAGGCACCTTCCTCTTCCAGGAAGGTGCCAATAGAAGGCCAGCGCCTTCCTCTTCCAGGAAGGCACCAAGAAAATATAAGCGCCTTCCTTTTCCAGGAAGGCGCCAATAGGAGGCCAGCGCCTTCCTCTTCCAGGAAGGCACCAAAAGAATGCAAGCGCCTTCCTCTCACCGGAAGGCATCGACAGGAAGGTGCCACAGGAAGGCACCACAGGAAGGCACCACAGGAAGGTGCCACAGGAAGGCACCAATAGGAAGGCACCACTAGAAGGTGCCACAGGAAGGCACCATAGGAAGGCGCCATAGGAAGGCGCCCACAGGAAGGCACCATAAGAAGGCACCGATAGGAAGGTGCCATAGGAAGGCACCAATAGGAAGGTGCCACTAGAAGGCAAGCGCCTTCCTCAGAGGGAAGGCGCCCCTGTTCTTCGCCCGTTGACTAGACAAGCACGATGTGGGCAACAAAAATTGGTGCAGTTCCAACTCTACGACATGTAGGTTAATTTGGGGATCGCACCAACGGATGAGAACATCCTACCAACGCCAGCACATACAACACATACATCTCAGCAATGCACCTGACAGATGCCATGAATAATGAAAGAAATACTATTTTTCCTCACTCCAAAAAACAAAGGAATGTAGTGTTGTTCCAATTATGCATGCAAAAGAAATAATTCAGAGGGGAGATCATTTTGGATGCACACGTGTCGGTATAAATTTTAATATTCATCCTGTAAATGCATTCGGAGAGAGATACGTCAATGCAGGATTAAAATATTTTGTGTGCTATTGAGAAAAAGCTGGGTATTTCAAAGTTTAGAGTCACCAGCTCAGTTGTTGCGGATTGACTCTGTTCTTTGATGCAGAGGATGAAAAAAAAAAAAAGAAAAAAAGAAAGAGAAAAAAAGAAAAAGAAAAAAAAGAGAGAGTCAAGATCTATTCTGTTCATGGCAGAACAGATAAAGATACATATAAATAAATAAATAAAATCTCCAGGAGCACCAACGTGAAGACGTCTCACACCACCGGCATCATATATATCAGATTCTATGAAATTCAACCGGGTATGTACTGATTTTCTTATTAATTATGTGTATAGTTATTTTAAAATCATTTCTATGCTAATACCAGTCGACGCCTCCACAGTTTTTCAAAATCTCCCATTAGAATTCAAACACATGATGTGCCTTAAAAAATATATATAATTGAAAAAAAAAGAGAGAGAGAGGCTATGGCATCTACATGAATAAATTTGGCATCATTTTCATTGCCGCCTCCTTACAATGGTAGTCATCTTGAGCGAACACATATAAATGATGCTACTCTCTACCACAAAGGAGGTTCTGGAGATGTCAAATATGTTTCAGATGTGGGTAAAAGTAGTAGCTGGTGATTGCACTTGTTTTAAACAAATTTGGTCTCACCAAATCTGACTAATGTGCAACACTGGAAAATGCCAGCATTAGTGCAGTGGTAATTTGCCCTAAACAGTGTGGTCACGATTTAACTATTTATCCGCAATGATTAGTCAGGATGTGTTTCTGACTTCTGCTGGTGCCGCATCGCTCTATGGATGAAGAATAGCAACACTCAATGAAAAAAAAAACACAGTGCTGAATAAAAAAAATAGTACTGAGAAAAAAAATAGTAGTGCTGAATGGAAAAAATAGCAGCACTCAGCGGCAGAGAAACAGAGATGCTGAAGGCCATTAAAAAAAAAAAGAGAAAAATATATATATCCCAGGGGTTGTTGTCACGAAGACATGACAAAATTTTTGGCATGGTCATCCTGCGAGAGGGATAACTTCACCTTTTGGTGCCACGAGGGCGTGGCACATGTTAGGCATGGGGGGATGATGAGCACCAAAAATGCTCATTTTATATACACGGTTAAGAAGAATTATCACTGGTTCAATTAGCATATGAAATGTATTTTATATAACTTATGCATATAATTGATAGAAAATCCGGTATTATGCTTGATTGGTGTTTTTAGTGGGAAATGTGTATAAATGCAGGTATTGGTACTAATATGGTGTTTTCCAGTCTACATCCACTTGGACCCGGCATACTTCTACTTACAGAGACTAAGGCAAGAGAGTAGGCGCCTTCCTCTTCAAGGAAGGCGCCCAACAGAAGTAGGCACCTTCCTACAACCGGAAGGCGTCCACGGAAGACGAGCGCCTCCCTACAACCGAAGGCGCCAACGAAAGACGAGCGCCTCCCTACAACCGAAAGGCACCAAAAAGAAGAGTGCCTCCCTACAACCAAAGGCACCGATAGAAATGAGCGCCTCCCTACAACTAGAAGGCACCCACAGAAGATGAGCGCCTCCCTACAACCGAAAGGCGCCAATGAAAGACAAGCGCCTCCCTGCAACAGGAAGGCGCCAACGGAAGAAGAGCGCCTCCCTACAACCGGAAGGCGCCTCCATGCCTTCATACTTTGCAAGATTTACCAAGTCAACTTTGACTGGTTGACCAAGGACTATGGAGGAGGTTGCACGTGAAGACAAAGGAGATCTATTTTAATCATGCATTTATTAAATAGAATAAAGTGTTTGTTATTATTATCAACCGATTGGCCGGTTGACCTTGTAAAGCTCTTAAAGCATATTATTATTTTTAGGATGCATTAGTTTAGGATTTGTTGTTACGTACACCTAAGGATGTTTATATTTATCCTTCTGGTGAACGAACATACTTTAAAATAGAAGAATAAAATATGTGTAGAATCAATTGTAACTAAATCACATCACGTGATTAAAATAGACCGATTTGTTATTGTAATGATATCTGGTTGCGCTTTATATAAAGACGCAGGCCAGATGAACAGAGGGAGATCGGAGATCAATGATTAATTTTACACAGAACTTATTTTATTTTATTGTTTAATTAATTAAGAGTGCAACTCCTCTTATTCGAGCAAGCTCTACGTAGCTAGCCGGGCGGACTATCTGCGGGAGCTTGGGCCCACTCCCTGCAGTAGTCCTCCCCTATTTATTTTGTTCTTTATTTTCTGTAGATTAGTTTATTGCTTTAGTTCTTGTTTTATTTAATTTAGGTGTGTGCTTTTATTTCCAGCACTTTACTTTTTGTTTAATAATTTATTTATTTAAATTCTCTGCACTTAGTTTATTTGGTTTGGCTGGAATCCAATTACACAAACCTCCCCACCAAACTAAATAAGGTACAACCAGATTTGTTCCCCAACACTGCAGGCATATACTGTGCGTGACACTCATAAGTTTACGAACTTACCGGATTGATAATTTATGGAAGAGAAATGAATGTTTTTCGGGACATGAATTTCTGCTCACCACTCGATAGGGGTACCTATGCATTTTTTGATGAGTAACAAATATTTTAATGCTAAGGCTTGTAGTTTATCCCATTTAGAAAGTGGATTCAATGACTAAAGTGGACATCTATCATTCCACATTGGGAGCCTTCTCTAATTTTGGTTTGGTGTTGTGGCCATGTTTTGTCATTGACCTCTCCTTTGACCATGGATTAGCAGTAGAAGTAGCAATTGAGGGTTTTGCCTTATATAAGACCTTGTGGTGGGTCTAAAGCTAATAAATTATTGGATTAACCTTAAAATTTGTGGAGTCATTATATAATAAGTTCTTTGATCAGTGGAGTCACCAGGTGATCAATGGAGTTGCTAGGTGATCTTTGGAAATGCTTCAATAAGTAGGTAACTAATGCTTTCACTAGGATCTCAACATAATAAGTATGGTTTGTCCCATTGAACATGCTATAAAATTTATTGGGAACCAAATCTGATTTCAATCCATTATTTGACATAGTGATCACCCGTTGTGGTTGTCAGGTGCATTTGGTGCTTTCACCTTGCATGGAGAATACAATATTGAAATTCTAAGGAGTATGGGATGTGGCTCCAAGGATGGCCTCTAGGTTTTTTTATCAAGGTTGGATCCTTGTTTGGATATCTTCTTAGGAAACTTCTTCCTACTCTAGCCTAGCCTATCAGGTTCTATGTGGGAAAAGGGTTAGAAAGAAAATAGTAAATAAAGTGAATAAAACCTAACTAGCCTAGACTAAGGGGTGGCAATGCTCTAAGAGTAAAATACCTCCATGTAGTGATGCAATTAGTGAACACATGAACCACCCATTCCAAGAAGGTGAACATATCCAATTGTAGCATGAAAATCCTTTCTTATCAAGCTTGCATCAAGAAGGGATAGATACTATTCATGAGGTTCCTATACAAACTTACATACATACACAAATAATGGATCAGAAAGCAAATAGCCACAACTCTTTTATATATATATATGTGTGTGTGTGTGTGTGTGTGTGTGTGTGTGTGTGTGCACGCTTAAAATCAATGAATTACACATGCTAAAATGAAAGGCTTAAAGGGGCCTGTACATAGAATGACTCAGGGTTTGAGTCTAGATCACTACATAGGAAAAAATGAGAAAGAAAAACTAATTGGGCTAGATATTAGGCATGAGGAACTAGAATTATATTTTCTACATTATTTCTAGATATAAAATTGTCTATTTATATAGCTTGAATCAAAATTCAAAATTTGAATCTCCCCCCAAAACAAGCATGAGCAGGAACTTCGACATCCTCCTCGATCAATGCACTCAGAGCATGATGTCGGTAGGTCTAAAGTTGGTAGAGGTTCCAATCATCATTAATATCATGCAGACCAAACTATCTCCTCTAACCCTAGTATTAATGAGTTTCCCTTGTTTTGGGGGCTTGTGCCCAAGCAATGCCAATCATATCTACCTTTATTTGGTAAGGGATATTTCTCATTGATTTCAAAACCTACTCGGATCATGGGGGACCTATCATTAGACCAAACCAAATTCTACCTTACCTTGTCCTACCTTGGGCTTATAATAAGTAGGATTATGTGTTCGATGTGGCATATCGAGGACTGCTTTTCTTCTAGTTTACTCTTGTTGGTCTAATTACCAAGCTTAGGTGGTGGTCCTTAATGTAAGATACCTTATAGGTATTCAATGACCAAGGTTTTAAGTTGCCTTGGTATTTTCTCTCTTATGGCATCTTGGATGGGGTGTGAATTTACCACCAAATCATATGTGTAGTGAAAGTTCACTACACAAACTAAGAAAACATCCATGTTTACTATATATTATATTGTAGTCATAGATATTTGGCTAGGGGTTGTCTTATTATCACCATTATTAGTCTGAATAGTGATGATTTTCTCTCAACACAAGGCAATATCCAAAGGGTTTAGAAGCCTCCTAGGAATTCTCTTAAGAAAAAGGGTAGTCGTTTTCCTTACAATGAGACTAAGGAAGTTTCATATGCAAATATTTCTTATCTAGACCTATAGATTTTAGGTCAAACCTATGATTATCTAGATAAAGCCATTATGCACACCTCTAAGGATATTATTGTAATAAATGGCCAACTAGAAAAGACCACAAAATGATGAACCAATTACAAGGGTTTAGATACCTTACTAGGGATTAAAAAGGGGAATATTGTTTCGTAGGATCTAACTTTAGGTTAGTGAGATAAAAGTGGAGGGATTTCTAAAGAAGACAAAGGTCAATGATGATATTCAGATGTGGGGTTCATTTGAGAGTTTAAAAAATGGTATGTCAAATTCTTAATATTTTGGAAATGAAGAATACTTTCTACAACTCATAATTTAAGAGGACATAAATATCAAGGTAAATTATTGAATAAGAAAGGAATATCACTAAGGTAATTAGAAAACTAGCTAATAATCGTCAAATCCATGGAAATAATTTGTTTTAATAAGAAAAATGAAACTACTCTCTTGTAATATTAAGAGATTGAATGCTTTATCCAAAAATGATTCAAGATACTAGATGAGAAAGGGTCTTATTAGAATTACAAATGCCTAAAATATGGAAGAATGCTAAGTGGTTAACAATGGACGTAGATGGCATATTTGGAGATGTGATAGTAGTTTGGAATTGGTATAAATAAATATAAGCCTCAAACAATGTCAAAGGAATTGGATTAATATCCTATATTCAAGAAAACTATCATTATATTCTAACTTAAAATTTATGCTCCAAGAACACTTTCTAATAGATGAGGATAACAAGATAAGCTATATTATGAGATGCATGGGTATAAATAAGAGCATTGAATCCTTGTAGGAGATTTCAATTGTTGCTTACATTGTTCGGATAAAGAAGGTGGATCTATGGGGTCAATTGATTATGAAAGGTTTGATAAATTTGTTGTTGATTATGGAATTTGGGATATGGAACCCAAACAAGATAAATTAACTTGGCCTAATATAATATGAGGAGGAATTCATCCAAGAATTATTGATATATATATTTGTTCATGGGTCTTTGGTTGGACCTAAAGGAAGGAATAGGAATCCCAATATGCAAATATAATGGATTTGACCACTGGACCATTTGATAGTAAGTGAAATCATATAAGTTTTTCAATGGAGGTTTATTTTAGTTTGAATTAATGTCATTGATGGAAGGCAAATTGAAGGATTTGATATAAATATAGTGAAATGAATCACCTCCAATTTCTCATTTGAAAATACACAATCTAATTTTGAAAGCAAAAAAGTTTCAAGGAGTGACTTAGGAAATGGAATAGTTTAAAGTTTCAAAATATATTTGAAAATAAGAATATGATTGAGAAGAAAAATGTAAGGGAAATATGCATAATGGTGGCCTTCATGAGGACCTTAAAGCTAAATAAAGTGAAATTTGATTTAATATAAGTGGATTTAGAGGTTGAAAATACGACATGGATTCAAGACAGAGATAGAAACACTCATTTTTTTACAAGAATATTTTGGCTAGGATGCATAGCAATATCATCATAGATTAACCTCCTAGACAATACAAAATAATCAAATTATCAAATATTATACAACTAGATTCTAATTATTATGAGAACTTTATTAAGGATTGTAATGGTCAAGTAGAAGAGGATCAAAACAAATGATAGATAACTTCCCTTAAATATTTAGAAATCAGATAATGCTTTTGGAATGAGGGATATTGAAGAAGTCAAAAAGGGGTCATCTTCAACATGAAACAAGACAAAGCCCTATGTTTGGATGACTTTCCACTAAATTTTTTAGGTACATTGGGATACAATTGGGAGAGATATTATTTTAGTAGTTGATAAGGAAATATCATCTTGGAAGAACCTTAAGGAGATGATGTAATTTTATAGAGAAGGGAATCTAATTGATTCCTATAGTCTATTTTGCTTTGTACGATGCTAATACTATTTAGAAGGTAATTGGAAATAAGGTAAGATTTATCTTGCTTAAGATAATATCAAACGAATAAGAAGGATTTATAAATGGGAGGTACGATATGTATATGATCTCAATCCTTCATGATATGGTAGATTAAATTACAAAAAATGAGTATCTGATAATAATCCTTAACTTGAATATATATATATATATATATATATATATATATATATATATATATATATATATATATATATATATATATATATATATATTGAATTTACATGGTGGAATCGGTAGCCACCATGAATCCTTAACTTAAATATTATAATGGTATATGAGAGATTAAAATGATTGCACTTGGACAAAATTTTATGGAAATTTGGCTTTTGAAAGCTTTAAGGAGGTGGGTTATGAAATGTATGATGAGTTTTAAATTCTCTATTTTGATAAATAGTATTGTTATGGGATATTTTTATGATTTGAGGGATTATATAGGGCAACCTCAACTCTCCTTTCTTGTTCATTACAATGAATAGGAGGTCCTAGAGGATCCAAAAAGTGAAACGTTTGATTCAAGGGATGACAATCACTTATAATGTGAAAATTAATCATATCTATTTATAGATGGCATAACTCTATGTGGAAGAGAAATATTATTAATGCCAAATATTTCAATAAGTTGTTAGTGGAATATGAAAGAGTAGCTTGTCAAATGATAATAAAGACAAGCCCCAATTTTTTTCTTTTAATACTCAATACTTTTAATATTTGTCATATGAAAGGATAGACAAATTAGAAACGACCTAAATGTTTGCTAGCATGTGACAATAGTTTGAATCTCTATAAGGCCAGTGGTAAATCTCACATCAATTCCCTTCAGTGAGGCAAGGAATCATTATCCATTTATCGAAAGTGGATAGAAGTTTAAAATGGTAGAAGTCATAATTGAACTCAAGAGTGTATGAATATAAGGAAAATAAGTAACTAATTCCCCTATAAGCAATATATATATATATATTATGATAATAGAGAATGTGTTCAATTTTGAATAGATATGATTACCATGTAAATACCTAGGTATTCCACTATTCTAATAGAAAGTAAAAAAGGATCTTGGATATGCCTTAGTAGGTAAATTTTGTAAGAAGTTAGAAGAGTAGAAAGCAAGATGGATTTCTTTGGTAAGAAAATTTTAATTAATTCAATTCATCCTTCAAGTAATGACAATTTTTATGATGCTAATTGTACATATTTCAAGAGAATTTATTTATTCCATAATGAAAATCAAAAGATAAATTTTTATAGTTAGAGAAGGAGGATATGCATAGGATTCCATCAATAAAATAGATTGATATGTGTAGAAAAAGAGTATGAAAGGGATGGATATAAGAGACCTCATATCAATAAATATTAATATTGAAAAAAGTATTTTGGAGAATAAACTTGAACAAGGACAATATATGAAGCAACATCATTAGGACAAAGCACATGAAAAGTAACCAACTAAAGCATATATCTAAGGTGGAGATAGTTGTTCTAGATCAATAATTTCAAAGTTTATTTTTCATGGTAAAAATTTGGTCTATAAATTCTTAAAATATAATATTATAAAGGGAGATAAAGCAAATTTTTGGAGAGATCCATGACTCTTCTCCCATTATAAGTGTTCTAAAATTTTAAGATATGAGAGAATATTTGGATCTAGTGAAATGAAAAAAGTGGGTTACTTGATAAATTTGGACTTTGGAATATCATAGAAGAAGATGGAAGAGGAAGAAAAAATAAAAAATAAAGGGAGAGTATTATCAAAATTTCTATCCTTATTCATAGATGTCAATAAAAAGAAACATATACTTTTGCCTCTATGGAATCTAAATTAGATTCACACATGGTCAAGGATGGATATTTTTCTCTTCAAGAAAGGGAGGATGACTTGTTTTTGGTTTCAAGGAAGATATGGGAGAGTAATAATTATCCCAACTCTAAGGTTTTCACTTGGGCTATGACATCAAATAAAATCTTCACCTATGCAATTTATAAAAAAGATGCTTTTATGGACCCTTGGTTTTATTTTTTGTGGATAAAACTGATGAACAAATTTACCATATGTTGATATTTTATCCTATTCTTTGGATTTTTTGTAGTGCCTAGATAGTACCTTGGGATTCACAATTTTGAAGGCACATGAAATAGTAAGATAAAGTAGTAGACGCCTTAAAAACCATCCAAAAAATTTCTAAGTCTAGCATAGGTGTCAATTGGCTTAGGATAGACTCACTTGCAGAGTGGATCGATTGGAGACAAGGAGTGAACCACTAAGGGAAAACTAGCAATTCACTTGCAAAAATAATTTATTCACTTTCTAACTAGAGCAAATCACTTGACAACCCACAAAGGGGTAAAAATGAAGGCATAAAACCCAATATGAATCTTCTAAGAGTGAT
This sequence comes from Wollemia nobilis, assembly GCA_028583015.1. Taxonomy (NCBI): domain Eukaryota; kingdom Viridiplantae; phylum Streptophyta; class Pinopsida; order Araucariales; family Araucariaceae; genus Wollemia; species Wollemia nobilis. The sequence continues at coordinate 3,344,031 of JAQPPZ010017057.1, forward strand.
ATTTTAGTATATAGTAGTGCACTAAGTAATTTTAGAAGTCTTCTAATAATTCTATAGGTATAATTAGAGGCATGTAACATTTCATGGTGCATCATTTTGCTAAATATACCCATAAATATTCACTTTTACTAATAACAATTATTTCTCACTCTAGATAGCTCCAAGGTAATTTTTACTATAAATAGGATCCTAGGGCCTTAGTGTATTCATATTTTGGCTATGATAATTTAGAGATATAATTTATGAAACTAATGTTGTGATTTGACCTTAGGATATTGTAAGAAATTGACAATTCCTTATGCATCCCTTAGTAGCACCATCCTCCTAGTTTGCTAAGTGTGCAGTGATTGAGACATTACCATTTTACCTATCTTGGAATTTGCTTACAAATTTCATATCTAATGAATGGGAGAACATTAATATTATTCAAATTATTGTGTTTATTGATCTCACACTTTAATGGCTATGGTTTAAACTCATATTTTATTTAAACTACTCATACCCTTAATCTTTCATGCATGTTTATATTTTGTGCTTTACTTTTCATCCAATTAGTGTAGGTGAAGCATTCCATGAGGATAGTAGGGAGTCAACCTAAATTAGTACAGGTTATAAGGAACCATTGAAACTCCCTTCCAATTTTTTTGAAACTAGAATTGAGGAATAAACACTAGATTAGAAGTTAGGACAATTCTTTGATTTGACATAGTTTCTGGCATACTTGATGGGATCAACCCTTATCCAAATTTTGTCTAATTTGGCTAAAATTATGACTTTTGTGGCCAAAAAAATTTTCATCGTGGATGAATATTGGCTAAAAATTGAATTATTTTTTTCTAAGTTTAATTTTAGGAATAAATTTGCTCTAAATTTGGAGTGGTTCACTCCATTTGAGCCAATCGTCTAAAAAATGCCTGTCTAGTTCTATGAGTGATTTGCTCTAAGTTGCAAGAAATTTATTCCAAATTTATTGCATTTTAGGAAGTTACATCCAAAGTGATTCATTAAGGCCTAGGACTTGATTTACCAAGATCAACCTCAAATTGTCTTTAAACTTCATCATTTTCATTATTTGTGCTCGAGTTTTTTATGTATTTTACAAATGGCGACTCTGATATGAACTCCAAAATTTTAAAGATTTTCAAAAAAATAATGGTATGAAGAATATCAAAGTACATTAAAACCTTAAATATGCATCTTATTAATAGAAAATTTAATATTCTAATCCATTTTGGCAAAAGACAAATCCATAAGCGATTTGCTCAATTTAGTGAGTAATTCACTCTAGAAATGATAAAATCTCACCAAGTTAAATCCAATGAGAAATTTGCTTCAATTTTGAGAAGTGAATCACTAGGAAAAGAGATTATTCTTCCTCCCTCCCTCTTGGAAAGGCAATTTTCTTTAGTTTCAAATCAGTTCACTTTGAGTGATTTTCTTGGACCACATTTTATTTTTATTTTTGGAGTTCAAAATTTGTAAATGAATCACCCAAATTTGTAAGCAAATTGCTTGACTTTGCAAGCAAATCTTCCCAAAATTACAAGCAATTTTTTTTACTTTACAATTAAACTGATCTATTTTTTAGGTAAAGCACTCCATGAGAAAGATGTTACAAAGTCAAGTCCTACTAGAAAATCACCTAAAATTACAAGCAAAATGCTTAATTTTACAAACAAATCACTCCACTTTATAGGTGAGTTGCTAAGTAGGTAAATTTTTGAAATTTAATTTTAACCTCAGTACTCTATCCATGTAGGTCTGTATGTACAAAATTATGAATATGTCCTTGAAGACATAGAAATGGGGAAATAATATCAATCGATGGATATCATTGAATACCATTGAAGAAACACAAAAGGGAAAAGAAAGGAATATATTGCTACGTGGGTGCATCTTGATGAAAATTTTGAGATTTCAATGTCTAGTCCCATTTCCTCAAAAGGAAAAATACCCATGGCCAATTCTATAAATCAAAGTTTCACACCCCAAAAAATTGGTTTCTTAGATTAACAAATAAGTTACTCATTCACTTTAGCAAACCAATATTGGTCCAATATGGGTTCAACCTTAACACAAACAACTCCCTTTATGGAACACCTATCAACATAGATAACTTCATGAATAATTCACTTTATGGAAGCAAATACTGTCGAACCCTTATCTCTAATGCCCACAATACCCCTTCTCCAAGTGCTCCTTCGGTGTAAAGCCCACCTAGATCTAGTTTATTGAATACACCCAACACTCCATCAGGTTAATCTATGGCCCTAAATATAGGATCTTTAGGGAAAAACTAAAACAAAGTCCTTGCTTAAAATATAAAGTATTGACTAGATAAATGGGATCATAAATATCCCAAGGAAATACCTAGGGGCAAACACTACCTCTAGCTAGTTAGGCACAACAAAGGTTACAAAGTCTACCTCCTCCAAATTGACAAGCCTCGCAACAATATTTGCACTACCCTCCTTCACATCTAAATATATATTCTTCTCCAAATCAATAGTGGGTTTATCAAAATCTTCCACCTCATTATCCCCCATCTTACTATCCTCCATACCCTTCAAAACTATCTTATGGTTATGTAATGTTTCATTTTTTCGTTTGTATTAGGAATATGATCAACCTCCTCCTCTATTAAATAATCTTAGGGTACTTCATAGGCCACAAAATTAACTCCCTAACTAGACCTGCCAAGGACCATTAAATTTACTTATTCTCTCATTCCTCAAATAGCTATGAAAGTATTGCCTACCTTTTATGGAAATGGAAACATGATGATACTAGATTATCTCAATGAGTTATCAACACTCAAATTGATCCATGCATCTAGGAGGAAGACATAATGATTTATTTTATAATATACTCTCTTCATGATAAGGCTATGTTATGGTATTTATGATTATCATATAATTTAGTTACAAGATGGACACCAATTATAGAACCTTTTATGCATAGATTTGGTAGCATGGAAAATGGTGATTCTATTTTGTTTTAATTAAACATAATACAAAGGTAACCTAAAGAAAATATACTTGATTTTAATAAAAACAAATTGAGAAACTTGAGTTTAATTCCCTAATCTGTTGGGCCAAATATAGAACAAGCATTACCTTATAATATAAAGGGTTTATAGTCTAATGTAGCTTTGATGGTATGTAATGCTAATCATCATACATTAGCTATAGCTTTTGAAGAGGTAATCCATGGATAATATTCTCTTATTAGAGTAGGGGGTGAGTGCATGTTTATAAATCCCACTTTTGGGTGCTTTTGGGCCATTAAAACTTATTTATATCAATTTAAGAAATTTTAACATTACATGTACTTAAAAAATGACAAAGACATTAAAAATAAACTAAAGTATTCTTATTGTAGATTGTTATTATATTTTTATTTCTAATAAAATTAATTTTAATCATATAAATGCAATGATTTTATATGGAGTAAAACATTAAAATGTACAGTGGGTGCCCAATGTGCAAACACATTATATATATTTTTGCTGAATAATAAGGGGTTGTACTTGGGTCCCCCACCTTTGAAAAATTACAACTCTTTTCTCTAGAGCTTGAGATTTTAAAAATAGATACACTTATCATCTCAATTGAGATGCTATAGCTATAAACCTACATCATTTTACATAAAATGTCTGAATTCTTGATTTTCATTTTCTTGATCTTTTCAATTTTCTGTATGAATACAAATATTCTAGAATTCAACATCCTTCTTGACATTTTTCTATAGCAGCCATCACAATACCAAAAGTTCACCTCTACTATCTATGCATTGCATCTCAGTAGAGTAATATTTCCAAAACATCACACTATCATAGTCCGCTTTACAAAATCTTGATGGTTAGTTTCCTTCCTAAAACACAAGTGCAACCACAAAATTATAATAAATAATGTATATGAAAACACTTTATTATTACAAAATAAAGCATATATTACCAATGGAAAACATTAAATTAAATCATATTCATTATTTGATTCAGACAATCAACATTTTCTTGTTAGATCCAACTAAACTTACTACTTCTTTTAACCATGGAAAGGATAGTTTAACTTCACGATCCTCAATAAAAATACCTCTATTGGCTAGCCTATTTTCACATTTGTTTCTTTCCCTTAAAGTATGTGTAAACTTGATTTCTTCAAACTATCTAGCAAGATTTTGAATTTCCATAATTATCTCTTGTATGTTCCATGGAGCCTTTGCTTTCCTCAAAATTGCATTTATTACTATGAGAGAATCACCTTCCATCCATACTCTATTACATTTTATTTATTTACAAATTTTTAACTCTTCTAAATCCGCCCAAGCTTCAACTTCATTATTTGTCTTAAATCCACTATTGAAAGTGTAGTGAGACAAAATCTCTCCTCTATTATTTATAATTATTCCTCCTCCTCTTGTTGGTCCTCGATTTCCTTTAGATGCTCCATCAAAATTCAATTTAACCCACTCCACATCTGGTGGTTTCCACTTTATATTCTTTGCCTTCCTTTTGCTTCTCTTGTACCCAACATCATAATTCCATTTAATGACTTGAATCCATCTATCAAGGCTCTTTGCTTCCATATTAGGAACTAGGTGAGTTGATAGAGTTGGTTTAGACTCCTCTATGGCTAAAAATATCTTCCTTTTCATTACCTCTAAACTACTTTCCTTTTCTTTAAATATTCTTCCATTCATTTCTAGTGATACAATCCAAAGTATTGTATCTTTTGATATATCCCATATTGTCTATAAAGCCTCACATTTATAAGTTCTTTGTCATTTCTTTAACCAATATTCAATTACATTATTCATCACCATGCATTTACCAAACACATTAATAATCCATTGCCATAGTTTCCATAGTATTGAGCAATATCCCAAGAGATGTTATATACTCTCCTCATCCTTTTTACAAAGAATACATTGAGAGGGGCCATGAAAACCCCTTTTCATAAGGTTATCATAGGATAAACTTCTTCAATGACCTACTAGCCAAACAAACATTTTGAATTTAGGAATGCTTGGGCTATCCCAAATATCTCTCCATATTCTAATGATATTACTATTTTGTTGTTGTACATTATATCCACTTCTTGTTGTGTATTCTCCTGAGATATTTAACTCCCAAATCAATTTATCCTTGGCTCCCCTCTAAATAATCATAGTTATATTTCTACTCAATTGCCTCCTAGAATCAATGTCTTGTATACTTGTAAAAAAATATTCTTTCCATTTGTATCTTCCAACCTGATGCTTTTACAGAATATTTGAAACCCTATCACCATATTTATCTTGAAGCACTCTCATCCAAGGTTTCAAAATTGTATCTAAATTGAGTGGTTTTTTTATCACATCAAGTATCCATCCAAATAGAATTTTTTTCTCTAGTTTCCATCACCCATCGTAAACCTTTTATCATTATATCAATATATTTTTTAAACCATTCCAAAGACTAGAACCATTTGGTAGAGAGAACATAGTAAATAATAAACTTGGGTCATTGGGCTCAACATACTTAGTAAAATTTTGGTCCATTGTCTTTGTATCTCTTTGTACAATCTCCATATTACTAAGATCTAAGTTTGCATCTATAAGAACTCTTAAACCAAGACCTCCCATGGTTTTATCATCACACACCTTGCTCCATTTCACCAAAGGAAATTTCCTTTTATCATGAAAACTTTACCATAAAAAGGATCACATAATATAAATTAAAATTTTCTCAACTGATTTTGGCATAGAATACAATGACATATAATATGTTGGAATGGGCTGTAATACTAAATTAATTGCACTCTTTCTGCTAATGATAACCATTTACCTTTCCAAGCTGAAATTTTATTTTGAACTTTACTAAATATCTGGATTCCATAATTATATCCTTATTCTCCTCTCAAATAAAGACATCCCTAGATAAGTTGCTAAAAAATTTTCCTTCTTCACTTAAAGTAACCTATAAATTCATGCTTTGATATTAGTTGGAGTGTTAAGGAAGTAAATTTTAGATTTTGTCCTATTAACTTTTTGCCCTGATGCTCTTTCATATTCCTTTAAAAATTTATTCAAAGCTCTTACCTCATTTATCATTGTCCTTCCAAAAGGGTTGTCTCATAAACAAACTATTGATAGGTGATGTTGTCGATGTTATTACTAACCTTAAGTCCAATTATATGCCCACATTTGTAATCCTTCTTAAAGTTCCTACTCAAAACCTCTACCATAATAATGAAAATATAAGGAGATAGAGGATCTCCTTGTCTAAGGCCTCTCTTGGCTTTAAAATATTTAGTTACTAACCCATTGACCAACATTGAATAAGAAACTGTCGAGACACAAGCTTTAATTCATCTAGCCCATTTCTTCTTGAATCCAAACTTTTCTAAAATTGTACAAAGAAAATCCCATTTAACCCTATCATAGGCTTTACTCATATCAAGTTTTAATATCATTGCTTTCTATTTTCTTGAAGTTATTGAATGAATAACTGCACGAGCTACTATGATCGCTTCTAGAATTTGTCTCCCTTTCACAAATCCTCCTTGCTATTCTAAAATAATTTTATCTAACAATGGCATTAATTGATTCACCATTACTTTGGAGATAATCTTATATGCCATATCACATAGGCTTATGGGTCTAAAAGAATCAAACAATTTAGCATCCTTCTTTTTTAGAATTAGGGTAAGGTATGTATTTTTTTACCCTAGAATATTCCATTGCCACCAATAAAGAATCCTTCACTATATCCCAATTATGTTGGTAAAAAATTGTAGAGAGCCCATTTGGACCTGGGGATCTATCCTTATTAAAAGAGAAAGGTGTAAATGAATTTATTCTAGAGTAATAGACTTCATCAATTTCCTATTGTTTTCATTCGTTATAATTAAAGGAACATCTTGAAGAATTTTACCATTAAGAACTTTAGTCTCCTCTAATCCTAGAATATTCTAATAAAAAGACTTTACCTCTTTTCTAATTTCACTTTGATATTTAATACAAGCCCCATTCTATTGATTTAATTCTACTAATTCTGGATGTTGATCTTTGTACTATATCCATCCTATGAAATTTTTTGTAACTGTATCTCCTTCTTTTAACCAAGTCTATATTGATTTTATCCTCCAAAATTTCTCTTCCTTACTCAAAATATTATGATATTCACTAAGCAATTATCTTTCTTTTGAGGTTGGATTATTATGATCACCTTATTGGAATTTTAAAAGTTTATATTTTAGTTCTTCTTTCTTCTCAAAAATATTTCCAAAAGTGTTCTTGTTCCATTATTTTAATCTAGATATCATAGATTTAATTTGATTTGGAAGAGCATACAACCCACCATTACCTGAAGAATTCTATGTTTGAGCTATCATATCAACAAATTGAGGATGGTCTTATCAAATTTGTTCATATTTAAAATATGATCTTTTTTTAATTCACTTACCACTATTTTAACTCTTATTGGCCAGTGATATGAACCAATCCTTGTTAAGGTATTAATTTTAGCACAAGTTCCTTCATCTAGCCAATGATATGAGAGAATGCATTTGTCTAGTTTTTTTGCTATTAGGTTTTGGTCTCTCTTGTTGTTGGTCCAAGTATAGTTGTATTCTTCAAAATCAACCTCCCATAGATTATTATTTTGAATAAAATTTGAGAAATCTATCATAAATAGGGTTAATTTTCTAATTTCCCCAATTTTTTCATCCAGCTTGGTTATGGCATTAAAATATCCTATGATCATGAATCGGGTTTCTTGGTCTTTACTTCTCATAAAGCCTTCAATCCCACTCCAAACTTCTAATCTAACTGACTGAGTAGTAGGTTCATATACATTGATAAGGATGAAATAAATATACAAAGGAGCAAGTGACTAAAGAGGTTATCCAACACCTTGTTTTATGAATGGTTACATAAGAGGTTCTAGAAGGATTTCAAGTTATAATTTTCCCTACCACTCCTTAAAAATCCATAGCATCACATTCACATCTTGCCCATACTACTGACATAGTTTTTGAAACTTAGTTTTTTGTTATTTTAGTTTCCTAGGTACAAATAATAGCAAGCTTATTACTTAAACATAGGTCCCTAATACACTTCTACTTTGAGGGGGCATTAACACCCCTTATATTCCATGATATGATAATAATGTCTCATTAGGGGATTTTGGACCTGCCTACGTATTACCAATATCATTTTGTTGTTTGGTATAGATAAGTTCAACCAACTTAGTTTATGTTCCTTTCTCTATGTTTACTCATGCTTCCTTGGATCTTGCTTGAGGGTTTTCCTCTTTTTGCCTTACCTATATCAAGTGTAGGTCTTATTATTCTATTCCTCAATATTCTTTTGCAATTTTTTTTTCATCATATTTATCATATCCTAGCTCTATTACAGAAGCTTTTGACTTTTCCTACTCATTTTCTAGTATTTTCTTATTAATGGCAAACTTATTAACTTCTAAAATTACATTTTCTTTACCAGATTTTTTCTCATGAATGGTGCATGGTACTTCAAGAGAGTCTTCAAAATCTAATGAGACACATTCCTAAGGTTCATCAAGAATTTTCTTTCTTAAATTAGGATCATGCTGAATAGATAGTTCCTTGTTAATATATTGAAATTGTTGTATTATGTTCTCTAAGTTTTGATCTACCTTTTCTTCATAGAAAATAGCCAAAAAACAGTTTGTATTTCTTCCAATATCCTTCCTAAATGGTATCCACTATTTATTGTCTTTTATTTTTCTAGATCTATTTTTTGGAAGTTGAGAACCATCTTCATCCATAACCATTTATAAGTTTCTCTTGCGGTTTTCTACAAATGATTACGTTGGGCTATTCTTAGGGAATGATCTCTCAATATGCCCCACCTCATGACATCTTCTAAATCTAAAGGTTAATAACACAAGCTTATACTGAGAGGGGGGTGAACAGTATAAGACCACTTTTTACTTTCTTTCCAAATCAATATCAATTAATGTCCTTAATTGCAATAACCAAATATAGCAGTGTGCATTAATAACTCGGATAGCAGTAGTAAGCAAGAGCACAAGTCACCACACACAATTGAGACACAAGATTTAACGTGGTTCCCCCAATGTGGGGTACTCCACCAGATAATCTCCTTATAATATTTCACATAGAAATAAGGATCCTTATCCAATACAATGATTTCTTTGATCTGCTCAAAGCTAGGCAATAACAAGTTCACACATAACTTGTCCAAATCTGAATAACAAGCTCACACAGAACTTGTCCAAAACTGAATAACAAGTTCACACAAAACTTGTCCAAATCTGAATAACAAGCTCACACAGAACTTGTCCAAAACTGAATAACAAGCTCACACAGAACTTGTCCAAAACTGAATAACAAGATCACACAGAACTTGTCCAAATATGCTCCAACAAGCTCACCAAGAACTTGTCCAAATATGCTCTAGCAAGCTCACCAAGAACTTGCCCAAAATTTGCTCCAACAAGCTCACCAAGAACTTGTTCAAATCTGCTCTAGCAAGCTCACCAAGAACTTGCCCAAATATGCTCTAGCAAGCTCACCAAGAACTTGCTCAAATCTGTCCACAAATCTGTCCCAAAACTGTCCACAAAGTTGTCCATAAAGTTGTCCCAAAACTATCCACAAAGCTGTCCCAAAACTGTCCACAAAGCTGTCCCAAAACTATCCACAAAGTTGTCCAAAACTGTCCATAAATGTTATCCCAAAACTTTCCACAAAGGCCTTCTCAAAGGCTCAATCAATCATGCTCAAGTAGCACTCAAATATCATCCACAAATCTATCAAGGCAAAGCTCAAATATGAACTCAACAATGAATGGCAATGTACTCTTCAATGGATGACAACAATGATCCACAATGATCTCAACTCAACTCAACTCAAATCAACTCATAGAAGCATAAAGAGAATTGTTAGAGACTCAATATGTTCTAAGCTCAATCTTCAACTCAACTCAACTCAAATCAATCTCAACTCAACTCAAGTCAACTCATAGAAGCATAAAGAGAATTGTTAGAGACTCAATATGTTCTAATCTCACTCTCAACTCAACTCAACTCAAATCAATCTCAACTCAACTCAAGTCAACTCATAGAAGCATAAAGAGAATTGTTAGAGACTCAATATGTTCTAATCTCACTCTCAACTCAAATCAGAATTATGGAATAGTTTGTTTCATGGAACTTGACCAATCACCTCACACAATCACTTGACTAGGCTCAATCAACTCAACTCAACCAATCACCACAAGGGACTACTCTTTCTCACAAACACCCTAGTCCAAGCATGTATCAACCAACTCAAATGTTTCCAACAATGCTCAACCACAAATCTCACATAACAATGATACTCATGTTCTTTTCAAGTTCTTTCACAACCAATGGGCTTCAATGACTATGCTTATAAAACAAGGTTTAAACACAACTCTCAAACCAAAAAACCTTGAAGCATTCAACCAACCACTTTCGAAAAGGAAACCACAATCAATCCTTTTCACTCCAATGATATTTCAGAAATCAACCACCATAAACAATCAATAGGAGAATGTGCCCATACCTTTTTGATGCCAAGAAGTTGTCCACAAAATCTGCCACACTAAACACAACTTTCCTTTCCAATCTCAATAAGGGTTAGTGGACTTCAAATAATAATCACAAGATAAGCATAACTCAATTTACACATTTTTACTCCAACTTAATAAACACATCCACCAAAGTCCTTTTTAATAAAAACCCTTATCAAAAATAATAATCAACAAGGCTCTCAAAAATATTTTATAACAACTCCTTATTTCTCCTAAATCTTAATTTTTCAATTTCATGAATATCAAATTAAATCAACAACTCATCCACCTCTGAAATAATAATCATAGCCCTTATAAAAATAAAGTTTAATTAAAAACTTTAATTATTCCTTAACCACCTTATAACTCCTATCCTAGGGCATCAACGAAATTAATTTGAGCAAAATGTAATTACCTCCTCAAGGGGATTCGAACCCCCAACTTGCACACACCGTGAGCGCCTTAGCTACGGCTAAGGTTGCCACATGAGCTATCCACTCATTCAAAAGGAAAAGGCATGACGTGCCTTAAGTCCTTCCTCCCTTCCATGCAAACCAAAAGCGCTTCGAGCGCTTTCCTTCCAATGCCTTCGAATGCAGTCAAGGAGATTCGAACCTTGACGTAAAGCGCTGCCACACACCTTAACAAAAAACCAATTGCCAATGCGCCACTCTGCCCACAATGTCTTGGGCTTTTGACCAACCTTGGATTTATTCGTTGTCTCCCTTTTCAAAATTATTTTTGCACGAGCTCTCTTCGGATGCTTAGCCAACGATTAACATGAGCAAGGATCAATTTCAAATGAACCTTAGGATCCCCCTTTATATAGTCTTCTCCTCATTTTCGATGATGTCGGCGCATTATTGATTTTCCCTCTTTCTTTAGACATCGACGCTAACTTTAATTTTAATTTTAAAAATTAAATTTTAATTTTAAATAATTAAAATTTAAACTAAATATTTAAAATTAAATATCTCCATCATCGGGGCACATTTTTCGATGAAACGAAAGGCCAACCTGGGTTTTAAGAAAAACCCATTTCAAATCTGCCATCCATGGTTTTAAATAAAACCTTTTATTTTGCCTGCCTTGGTTTTCACAAAAAACCTTGATTTTATCCATGCTTTCCAAAATATCATTTGCCCATCAAAACTCAATGTGATCCATATGACATCAATGATTCATGTGACATCAATGACAACATAAAATAACTCAAATTGCCAACAATATCCCCCTTTGTCATTGATGGCAACACCTCTAAATCAAAAACCACAATCACTGCAAAAACCATCTCTGAGAATCAAAGTTGCTCCCCCTGACTCAATAATCTCTATGGAGGCTGCTCCCCCTAACTCAATGCTCTCTTTGGAGGCTGCTCCCCCTAACTCAATGCTCTCCCCCTTACTCAAATATCTCCCCCTTTGACATCAATGGCAAAAGGGACACCTATGGGGCTAAAATATATGACTCTTAAGCATAGCCCCCTCACCACCTTCTCTTTTGAGGTGATTAATTTTGGGGTGGGAGTACTTTTACTCCCATATCACATTGTTTCTTTCCTCTATCAACTTCCTTCCATGTTTTTTTGATATCCTTCTCTTGATGAATTACTTGATCTTCTTGTCTAGAACCTGTTTGACCTTCTTGCCTTGAACCTGTTTGACCTTCTTGCCTTGAACCTATTTGGAATTGAGTCCTACACCATTTTGCAATATGCCTAAAGTTATTGCAATTAAAACACTTGATATTGTAGCCTTTGGATGGTGCCCATGTCCTGAATTCATTCTTAAAATAATTTCCATATCCATTCCTTTCTTGAACCCTATATTGTGAAGCTCTATTTTCATGACCATTATGACCATGACTTCTGAATTGTGAAGCTCTAAAACCAAAACCATGTTGCTCATTTCCTTTGCACTGAAAATCTCTATGACCAATCCTATTACATGAGAAGCAATGCCCTTGAAAACCATACCTTATTCCTTTGAGGTTTCTTCTAGCAAAATCAAACTTCTTTGATCCATAGACCCTGCAGTGTATAGCCCTGTGTCCAAATCCATTACAAGAAAAACAATGTCCTTGAAAAGCCCTTTGTTCATGCCTTGGTTCTTCATACCTTTCTTGACCATTATCCTTATGATCATTTTCAACTTGTGCATTGCATCCTTGAACCTTCTTTGTAGCATCTAAAACCTCTTCCTTAGTTTCTTCCTTGCTTTTCTCTTCAAGAATTTCTTTTCCCTTTGAGCTTGATTCACCTCTCTCAAAACAAGAATCAAACTGAATATTTGGAGCCATATGAACTTTGGAACTTTCCTCACAAATCTTAGGTGCTTCCTTGCTTTCATTTTTTAGAACTTCCTTTCCTTTTGAGTGTGATTTTTCTTGGAAGTAAGATACAGCCTTAAAATAAGTTTCCACTCCTTTTTGAACCTTTTCATCTAATGTATCATGTCTTGTCGTGGTTACCCTTAGTTCTTCATTCATCCTTTCTTCTATCCTTTTTGCATTTTGAAGCTCTTCTCTGAGATTACTTATTGTTTGAAGTAGTTCTTCTCTGATTTTGACATCTGTTCGAATCTTGTTTTCAAGATTCTTGTATTCTTCTTTTAGCCTTTTGATTTCTGATTTTTGTTTACTTAGCTCATCCTCTTCCTTTTCTATAACCAAAAGTGAGACTTATTTGTTTTCACTGTCATTGAGACCATTATAATCTTCTATAGCAAACAAACTCTCAAGATTTCTTTGACCATGCTTGTTTCCTTGATGTGTCATCTCATCTTCACTATCACTGAAACCATTGTAATATCTTGATCTGTGATCTCTTTGACCACACACAAAGCATTGCTCTCTTTCACCTTCTATTCCTAGGAATAGATGTTCTTCCTTTTCATCATCTGATTTGTCTCTATCACTATGATCTGAGCTATCACTTGCTTCTACAATGTAGTAAGATTTCTTTACCTTACGAAAAAATTTCTTCTTCTCATACATGTTTTGCTTGTATCTGTCATCTTTGTCATGCTTATGCTTTCCATCTTCTTTTCTTCTATGACCCTATTTTTCATCATCACCATTTTCTTCATGTGGACACCTGTATGCATAGTGACCAAGATCACCACACTTGTAGCATCTGAATTTCCTTATATCCCTAAAATTCTTTGAGTCCTTATTCCTTTTGATGAAGTTAGCTTCCTCATCATTATCTGAACCTCTACTTGTTTCTGAAACTTTCCCTTTCTCTTTCTCTGAAGCCTTGAATGCAATATATTTTATTGGAACCTGATGCTTACTTACCCTCATCTCATAAGCTGTGAGAGTACCTTGCAATTCTTCCATTGTTAGCTTGTTGATATCCATTGTCTCTTCTATTGTTGAAACCTTAGCATCATATTTCATGGGAAGTGATCTCAAAACATTTTGAGTAACTTTTGATTCTTTCATCTCAAAACCTAGGCCTCTCATGGTGTTAGTAATCTCATCAACATGAAGTAAAAACTTTGCAATATCTTCAGAATCTTCCATTTTCAATTCCTCAAATATTTTTCTATGAGTTTGTAGTTTTGCCAACTTTACCTTGGAATCTCCTTCATAAGTATCCCACAACTTGGTCCACATCTCATTAGCTGAATTACATACCATGACCTTTGCAAAATCTATCTCATGAAGCCCACTCAAAATATAATTCATTGCTCTTGCATTGATCTCAACCAATTTCATGATAGTCTTATCTGCCTCGAGATCACCTTCAACCCTATACTCTTTTTCAACCATTTTCCATACCTCATATCCTTGTGATATCAAGTAGTTCTTCATCCTCATGCTCTAGAAAGCATAATTGTTACCATCAAACAATGGAGCCTTATTTGTAGATGATCCATTCTATGAAGCCATCTGTGTTCTTATAGAATCTACCCTCAAGTTGTTAGCCTTTCTGAAGGAACCCGCTCTGATACCAATTGAAGAACATAAGCTTATACTGAGAGGGGGGTGAACAATATAAGACCACTTTTTACTTTCTTTCCAAATCAATATCAATTAATGTCCTTAATTGCAATAACCAAATATAGTAGTGTGCATTAATAACTCAGATAGCAATAGTAAGCAAGAGCACAAGTCACCACACATAATTGAGACACAAGATTTAACGTGGTTCCCCCAATGTGGGGTACTCCACCTAGATAATCTCCTTATAATATTTCACACAGAAATAAGGATCCTTATCCAATACAATGATTTCTTTGATCTGCTCAAAGCTAGGCAATAACAAGTTCACACAGAACTTGTCCAAATCTGAATAACAAGCTCACATAGAACTTGTCCAAAATTGAATAACAAGTTCACACAGAACTTGTCCAAATTTGAATAACAAGCTCACACAGAACTTGTCCAAAACTGAATAACAAGCTCACACAGAACTTGTCCAAAATTGAATAACAAGCTCACACAGAACTTGTCCAAATCTGCTCCAACAAGCTCACCAAGAACTTGTCCAAATCTGCTCTAGCAAGCTCACCAAGAACTTGCCCAAAATCTACTCCAACAAGCTCACCAAGAACTTGTTCAAATATGCTCTAGCAAGCTCACCAAGAACTTGCCCAAATATACTCTAGCAAGCTCACCAAGAACTTGCTCAAATCTATCCACAAATCTGTCCCAAAACTGTCCACAAATCTATCCACAAAGCTGTCCCAAAACTGTCCACAAAGTTGTCCCAAAACTATCCACAAAGTTATCCCAAAACTATCCACAAAGTTGTCCCAAAACTATCCATAAAGGTTGTCCCAAAACTTTCCACAAAGGCCTTCTCAAAGGCTCAATCAATCATGCTCAAGTAGCACTCAAATCTCATCCACAAATATATCAAGGCAAAGCTCAAATATGAACTCAATAATGAATGGCAATGTACTCTTCAATGGATGACAACAATGATCCACAATGATCTCAACTCAACTCAACTCAAATCAACTCATAGAAGCATAAAGAGAATTGTTAGAGACTCAATATGTTCTAAGCTCAATATTCAACTCAACTCAACTCAAATCAATCTCAACTCAACTCAAGTCAACTCATAGAAGCATAAAGAGAATTGTTAGAGACTCAATATGTTCTAATCTCACTCTCAACTCAACTCAACTCAAATCAATCTCAACTCAACTCAAGTCAACTCATAGAAGCATAAAGAGAATTGTTAGAGACTCAATATGTTCTAATCTCACTCTCAACTCAAATCAGAATTATGGAATAGTTTATTTCATGGAACTTGACCAATCACCTCACACAATCACTTGACTAGGCTCAATAAACTCAACTCAACCAATCACCACAAGGGACTACTCTTTCTCACAAACACCCTAGTCCAAGCATGTATCAACCAACTCAAATGTTTCCAACAATGCTCAACCACAAATCTCACATAACAATGATACTCATGTTCTTTTCAAGTTCTTTCACAACCAATGGGCTTCAATGACTATGCTTATAAAACAAGGTTTAAACACAACTCTCAAACCAAAAAACCTTGAAGCATTCAACCAACCACTTTCGAAAAGGAAACCACAATCAATCCTTTTCACTCCAATGATATTTCAGAAATCAACCACCATAAACAATCAATAGGAGAATGTGCCCATACCTTTTTGATGCCAAGAAGTTGTCCACAAAATCTGCCACACTAAACACAAATTTCCTTTCCAATCTCAATAAGGGTTAGTGGACTTCAAATAATAATCACAAGATAAGCATAACTCAATTTACACCTTTTTACTCCAACTTAATAAACACATCCACCAAAGTCCTTTTTAATAAAAACCCTTATCAAAAAAAAAAATAATAATCAACAAAGCTCTCAAAAATATTTTATAACAACTCCTTATTTCTCCTAAATCTTAATTTTTCAATTTCATGAATATCAAATTAAATCAACAACTCATCCACCTCCAAAATAATAATCACAGCCCTTATAAAAATAAAGTTTAATTAAAAACTTTAATTATTCTTTAACCACCTTATAACTCCTATCCTAGGGCATCAACGAAATTAATTTGAGAAAAACGTAATTACCTCCTCAAGGGGATTCGAACCCCCAACTTGCACACACTGCAAGCACCTTATCCATGGCTAAGGTTGCCACATGAGCTAGCCGCTCGTTCGAAAGGAAAAGGTACGACGTGCCTTAAGTCCTTCCTCCCTTCCACACAAACCAAAAGCGCTTTGAGCGCTTTCCTTCCAATGCCTTCGAATGCAGTCAAGGAGATTTGAACCTTGACGTAAAGTGTTGCCACACACCTTAACAAAAAGCCAATTTCCAATGTGCCACTCTGCCCACAATGTCTTGGGCTTTCGACCAACCTTGGATTTATTCGTTGTCTCCCTTTTCAAAATAATTTTCGCACAAGCTCTCTTTGGATGCTTAGCCAACGATTAACACAAGCAAGGATCAATTTCAAATGAACCTTAGGATCCCCCTTTATATAGTCTTCTCCTCATTTTCGATGACGTCGGCGCATTATTGATTTTCCCTCTTTCTTTAGATGTCGAAGTTAACTTTAATTTTAAAATTAAAATTTAAATTTTAAATAATTAAAATTTAAACTAAATATTTAAAATTAAATATCTCCATCATCGGGGCACCTTTTTTGACGAAACGAAAGGCCAACCTGGGTTTTAAGAAAAACCCATTTCAAATCTACCATCCATGGTTTTAAATAAAACCTTTTATTTTGCCTGCCTTGGTTTTCACAAAAATCCTGAATTTATCCATGCTTTCTGTTGAGTGGTATTTTCACCCAATTGTGAAATTACACTCTTCCTTAGGATTTGGGTTCCAAATCCCCTCTTGCAAAGAAGTTAAACAACCAACTTCTCCAAGGTCTCCGCTATATTAGCATTTGCATGTGTATTAGTAATCTCAAATAAATATATTCATTTTAAATGCTTGGAACACCTTAGTGATTGCAAGTAACTATAAACAAGGGGCAATGTTGGTTTATTTTACCATGAAACTTTAGTGATTGTTCATTGAACCAAAATAAAGCAAATGTGAGTTGGCCCTCATATGACCACGATGTAGTGCCTTTATTCCTTTTATCTTGAGAGTTTTAAGGTAGATTTTATCTTGCTTTATTAAGTCCAAATATGGCTTCTTACCATGAAGATAAAGATAGCTTTCAATATGATCGATAAACTATCCCTCTTTGGTGAAATGAATTTTCACAAAGAAGCAATAATTTATGGCCTTAGGTAAAGGGCTTTAAATGTCACTTTAACTTATCCCTCTTAAATGAAATCAAATTTTCATCAAGATGAACAATTAAGTGCTTTGAGGAAAATACCTTCAATGCAATACTCAAATTACCCATCTTTCGTAAAATTAGAATTTTTATGAAGAAAGGGTAATTTTAGGCTCAAAATGGAAATTTGTGAAAATGCCATAAAACATAACTCCTTCAATGAAATTGGAATTTTCATGAAGGGAATGTCATCATAGGCTCATGAGTGCAAAACAAAACTGAAAAAATGAAATTTGACCTTAAAATGGAAATTTTCTATTTTCGGATTTTTTAAATCTGTAACAAAACAACAACTTCGATGAATTTTTAAAAATACTAAACAACTCCGAAAATGAAATTTCAAAGTGCGTAATGGAAGTATGATAGGTGCTCTACATAATGGTGCAATTATTTTTTTGATTTTAAATTTTTTACTGTTTATTTTAATGCCTGAAAATAAGAAAAAGTTCTGAAATTAAAATTTTGGAAAACAAAAAAAAATTAAAATTTTGCATCAAAATAATTGCTGAAAATGCAGCAATGCAAAAAGCTCCTTCAGTCTGATAGCACCCCATCCTGCAAAACCGAATATGTGAGAGTTTCGTACATGCAACCTAGCCTATTTGACCTGCAAAACAAACACAATCAAAGTAAACTAGGTGCTGGCTCCTAGGGTTTAAAATAATTTTCAGATTGCAGACATTCACATGAAATAACCCAAAACAATGGCATGAATTTCATTTATAAATCTGAAATCTGAAAGGAGAAAAATAGAACAGTTAAAATGAAGCATGCAAAAAATTTCTCATCCTTTCTTGCTAACAAGGCCTGAAATTTCTGAAGAGAAGCTTTAGCATTGAAATTATATTTCAAGTTTTACATATCAAAATCTGTCGCATTTGGCCATGCCCAAAAATTCCAGCCCCTTTTTCTTTTTTTCTTTTCCCCCCTTTTTTTTTTCCTCCTCCCTTCCCTTTTTTTTCCAAAAACCCTTTGATTTCGTCTTTTAACCTTCTAATTGAAAGGTTAGAGGCTCTGGACCTATGGTAACAACTGTGCATCCACTATGATGTGATGTCGTCCTTTTACATAAATATTTTCTTCTCCAAGGTCTATTGGTCACCGACGGTCGCTATCAAACAATAAATCTCGCCTCCCCACTACCGTTGAGCCGGATGTTATCTACCTGTCATCACGCGGGCTCTGTGAATCCTTCAACTTATCGACTCTATCTGCATCTTATCGATAGAAAATTTTGTTGGGTTGATGTTGTCTAAGTATATCCTCCAGTACATCCTATAGCAAGATCGCCCACTCATCTAGGTAATTGACGTCGACATGTTGAAAATTGAATTTTAAAATCGCATCTTCCAAATTCGGATATGATCTGCCTTCGTCAGCATTCCACGATGGCGTTCATCTCCCCGTTCGTGGCACTATCCAGTTAAACGTTAACACCTCTAGCTATGAGCTACATTTCCATTTAGACATCGACAATAGTATGCCGCTACTTTAGAACTTTCCCCACCATGATGACACCGATATCTCTGCCAATGACATTATCCCCTGGCCAGCTCGACTAACTTCGCCTATGTCGCTGTTATCTTCATTGGATTTGGTATCCACGTTGAGCCGCTTCTATTACCGGGATTGCGCATCGTCGTCGATGTCCAAACACACTCTGCCAAAAATAAAACAATCGTTGCTAGCTGCCTTTGTCGAAGGACGAAACCTCGCTCCCGGATGACCACTGAGATCTCTCGAATGCTGTCTTCGTCTATGGAGTATAGGTACGCCAGTGATTCGCGTCCATGGCTCCAATGTCCTCCCTGCTGACCTCGTCGTGACCATGTTCAAGTCATCAATGTATGACCTTGATTCACTGTTCGATGCTTATTCGGGTCACCGTGTTGGTCTAGGTTGATTCTTATCCGTGTGTCGGGCCATGTGGTATCCTCCTCGCTCCATGCTGTTTCCACCTTATCTGCACATAAAACAAATAGGTGAATTAGCCTTAAAACAAAACTTTAAAAACAAAATAAATTATACTAAAAACATAAAGTTAAACTATAAAAAAAACAAACTTTAAATTTAAACCATTTTAAAACGTAAACTAAAACGTGGTGAATGAAGCCACCATGACTTCATTCACCTCTTTTTATTTTTATTTATATTTTATTGTTTTTACTTTTTTTATTATATTTTTTTATATTGGGTAAATATTTCTTATACATGTACATGATAGAAAACATACAACCCAATGTTAGCAATAACATTGCTAACACAACATTGACGATAAAAATCGTCGACAACAAAATTGACAACAATTTGACGATGAAAACTTGTCGACAAGAAATTGACAACAATTTGATGATAAAAAAAATTTTCGACAAGAAAATATCGTCGACAAGAAAAGTCATCGACAATAAAATATTGTCAACAAGAAAATATTACTGACACAAAAACTAATGACCAATGCAAATTCAAAACAAGCCAAACATTAGACACTTGAAACCAACAGGCAAACACCCAAATACCAAAAACAAAAAGGTGGGTCCCCAATTTTGGGGTACGTTGTGGAGCAACCACAACAAATGGCGACTCTGTTGGGAAATGCTCTTGAGCATTTCGGTGAGAACCCAACCTGAAAACACACAAACTCAAATACAAGCGTCAGCAAATATCCAAAGAATGAAACTAGACGAGAAATACATGAAGCATTAGAATTATTCAGCGTCAGCTCAATGTGTGCGGTGTGATTCATTCCTTATCGTTTGAAATTGATCAACATTCCATTGTCAGTTTTACCTGAATGCATATGTGAGGTTATGAATGATTTGTTCAGGATTTAATGTATGGCAAATATGCTAGAGATATAACAACCTGCTTTGCAAAGGCTCAAACTTTCTAGTACCATGAACAAACATATTAAAGCTGTCAAACCCTCTTAGGACCAAATATGTGTGTACTGAATTAATTTACTAGATCCCAAAGTTGGTTATGTGTCACTACCATCTTGAACCCATGTGCAAGTGTAAGTGAAATCAGAGCTTTGGGGAATAGGATTCCCAACCTAAGCGAGATGGGAATCTAACCCTATCCTTACTACTTTGATCTGGAGTTCATTACCTCATCTTGAACAAAATGATTTAACCTGTTATGGATGAAATGGTCAGGCTAGTCTATCCATATGAGCAATCAGTGGTCTTGCTTTTAGACAAGACATGTTGCCACGCATGAGCATACCCCTTAACCCCATAATCCATGACTTGGCTTCATTCATTCTTTTTCTTTTATTTCTTGGACCTTTGGGATGACTACCCATCCTTGCAAGGGACATGTAGTACGATCCTTCCAATCCAAGATTATGATGAAATGGGAAATATTAGCTTGGAATTTTAAGTTACTTGGACCTTTGGGATGACTACCCATCCTTTGGAGGGTGTAGCGCCTTCTAATCCAAGCTTTATGATAAAATGGGGAAAATGGAAGCTTTGGGGAATCGGATTCTCAACCTAAGCGAGATGAGAATTGAGTCCTATCCTTACTACTCCATGTAGGTCAAACCAGAGCTTTGGGGAGTTGGATCCTCAACCTAAGTTCGATGAGGATTTAACCCTATCCTTACTACTCTGGTTTTAGGCTTTAAGCTTTATGGGAGTGGTAAAAACCACTGTTTCAAGGATTATGTTGCATGATAGGACAAACATGAAATATTCTTTTCACCTCACCTTTTCATCCAAGTATGGTTTTGACCATTTTGCTCAAGATTCCTTTTAATGTGCATGGAATGTGCTTGGTTCAAGATAGTTTGGGCAACAGTTCCCAACCTTAGGATCCTTTTAATATATGTTATGTAATAACCCTAAGAGGATTCGACACCTTTTCAATGATTGTACTTGAAATGAAAATGCAACTGATATGAAATGTATATGCAATGTGGAATGTAACATGAGATATGGATGAATGCATTGCTCTTTTTGACATGCGGATGGAGTATATCACCTACTTTACCATAATGTGTAAACTGACAACTTCATGCATCACAAGTTCCAAACGATATTCTTTAATGTGTTTGCGATACTCGTGGAGCTTTCTGCAATACAATTTCGATGTTTCATATTCTCCTAGTCTTAGTCAACATTCATAAGGACATAAGTTGACATCTCGCTTTTTTTTTTTTTTCAAAACAAACCAAAAATGTCCAAAGGACCAACACACAAAACTTAAAACCAAAACTGAAATGCAAACCCAACATCAAAAACCAAAAAATTATATACAAATGTACAATATGGTACAAGATGATGCAAAGCTTGGACTATCACTTTCCCGGATCCCAAACATGATTAGAACATTTCAAAAGACATATGACACAATAGGTATGCCAAATGTTGTAGGAATCCAACAACAATAAGATCCAACCAAGCAATGCAAAAAAATTCAACTTGCCTCGCTCACCCCACCAATTTGATTTAGTGTCATTAGTACTCTCATAGGTGAGATTCAAATCATCAAATTGATTAGACAATATTTGATCTTCAATTTCATCTCGTCTATTCTTTAAGGTATAAATTTCATAATTCCATTCATGATTTAGAACTAGGCTTTCTTTATTCAAAATGAAATTTTGTAAGCGAGAGCCTATTTCTAAAAATTTCAAAGCTAATTCATTTTCCATGTTCTTAGGCCAATTAAAATTGTGCAACAATTCACAAGCCTCTAGGATATTTACTAAATTGGGATCATTAGGAGTTTTTATCCTAGGTTCAAGAATTAATTGTTGATGAATTTGATTTAGCAATTTAAATGCATCAAGCTCCTTTTCATTCATTAAAGTAATGTTATCAAAGGTGTGGTTAGAAATTAATCCTTGTTCTTCATTCACCTTCAATGGCATTTCATCATAATGTAGCACTTGTTCTTTCTCCATGATTTGTTTATCAAAGGCACCAAACCTAGGTACCCAATTGAACACATGTCCATCCCTTTCAAACCATAAGTCTTGTCTATCTAGGGGTGGGTTAACTAACATATTTCCATGATCAATCACTTGGGTTGTTTTGGGTAACGTGGGATTTTCAATTGGATCATCAATGATATCAAACCCAAATGATTTAGGTTTTGTAATTTTCTCATTTTGAAATGGCATAATCGTTGTAGCACAAGTAAGTGGATCAAGATTTTCAACTTCTTTTCCTTCAAAGGAATCTAAAGCAAGTGACTCTCTTTCTTGATTCATGGTTGTAGAATCCTTATCATGTTCCAAAATTTGATGAGATTCGAATTCCTCTTCCAAAACTTTCTCAAATTGTACAGGATTTATAGTATCCTCATGTGAGGAAGCAATTAAGTTGTCCTGCATATTATTTGACACAACAAGTTTGTTAGAAGATTCAGATTGATAATATTCTTCCCATTTCTTCCATGAATCATAGTAATCATCTTCCAAGTTCAAGTTGTGACGTTCAAGTATTTCTTCTTCATCTTCTGATTCATCAACTTGTTTCTCATCCAATTCATCTTCACCTTCCTTAGATGGTCCCGTTATTTCCAAAAGTGGGTTATTTCTTGAATTCAAATTGGTAAAGCTATCATAATCCAAATTTGTAACCCATGATTCAATTTTATCACAATTTGGAAGGTGTGGATCCTCTTGGTCATCACTTTCGAGAGCATCATCCAAAGTGTCTTTCGAGAACAAGTGGTGAAATTCGATTATGTCTTCAACTTCCTTTGTTGATTTTATTTCAAATTCATTTTCAGCCACTTGTGATGACTTAGGAGCTTCTACAATGGGATCAATTTTTGAATTCCGTGTCATATAGTTGCTCCAATCCTTTGCAAGAACATCTGCCCAAATCATATCCACATAAGTTTGTTCATCCAAATACTCCTTTTTAGGTAATGATTCTGGATATTTATTTTCCAAAACAAGATGGTGATTATTTGATTCCAACTTCTTGTTACCCATCCATAGAATTTCTTCTCCAAAATCTTCATGCTCTTCAAGACATTTCGAATAGGCATTCACTTCAACGTGAGTCACCTCAAAATTTCTTGTATCACTTGAAGAAGCATAACATGAAACATCATTAAGATCGGCATTACGAATTTTCTTATTAGGATGATTTGGATGCATACATTGATGTGCTCGTTTTTGTGATGGAACATGCCTACATACCTTCTTTACCACTTTCTTTTGCTCCTTTACTTCTGATACAAACTCTTTGGGTTGAGTGGTAGAAGTAGTAGGATTAGTTGGATTGATATCCATGGACAAAGCTTGAACATTTGTTGCAATAGTTCCATGAGTGACCAGATGATTCTCTAATTGAGGTATAGTTGGATGGATGGAAGTACTTGTATAAGCACATGTGGGAGCATAAGTTGGTATGGTAGGATAAAGTTGATTGTAGGGAAAAACATTTGATATCAAATTTTGTTGTGCCCATGCTTGATCTACCATCGAGGTTTGATTGCAAGCCCCTAGTTGTCCTACCATAGTTGATTGCTCTATTCCATAACCTTGTGGCCTTAATTGTTGATCTACAATCATAGCTTCTGTGTAGGCCGATGCAAGATCAGTAACCAAGGGATTCATCCTAACAAATATGGCAAACAATGGATCCAATGCTCGAAAGT
Source organism: Wollemia nobilis (assembly GCA_028583015.1). Classification (NCBI taxonomy): domain Eukaryota; kingdom Viridiplantae; phylum Streptophyta; class Pinopsida; order Araucariales; family Araucariaceae; genus Wollemia; species Wollemia nobilis. The sequence continues at coordinate 3,368,525 of JAQPPZ010017057.1, forward strand.
ATATTTGAAGAGCACCCCTTTCCTCAATAGTATAGGGAGAAATTAATCTCGCATGAAGCTTTCGAAACCTCAAGTTGAAACTTCTCATTGGCTCATTAGGTTCTCTTTTGCAAGAAGCAAATTGTTGAAATATCGTGAGAGGATCAATGAACAACCTAAATTGATTGATAAATTCATCTTTCAATTGAGTCCAAGATGTAATAGAACCAGTGGGTAAATTGATGTACCAATCATATGCCACCTCATCCAGGGTTCCAGGAAACATTCTACATGCCACATCCTCATGTTCGACATTCCATCTAACTAGGATATCCACATAGGCTTGAATATGCTCCTCGGCTAATGTTGGACCATTGTGTTTAAACTTGGGCAAATGTTTTTCTACGTTCTTGGGTAAATCATGAAAATCTCCACTAATGTTCAAAGGATTAGCATGTATCCCATACCACGTTCCTGCAGTTGTAGCCATTAATGAAACTCAAAGAATAACTTCAAAACCAATTTGTTAGTCATCAATAGAAGAAGGAAACATGACAAAGCAATATTCTAAAATGTAAATTAGTTTCTGATTCACCAGATCGCATATGCGCAAGTGAAGAGCATACTCCTAGTGTTGTAGGCTTTATGATTCACAAGATCGCATTACACGCAAGTGAAGAGCATAATACCGACAACAAATACATTTTAGACAAAATAATTCCTTACAAATAAGCATGAAATGACTAGCAAATATCAAACATGTAACGTGTGAATAATCATGTTAGCATCAACCAAGAGATGTATCCATTAAACTCAAATGAAAGTAATTGCATGGAGACAACCTCGTTAGTCAAGACCAAATTTTTTTTTTTTTTTAAATCAAATCAAGAACCATTATTCCTGTATGAACAATCAAAAAAACGTTAGAACAATGCATAGCAATTCATGTCCTCCTTTTAACACTACAATGTTGTATTGTTAAAAGAGGGCTAAAGATAATAACCAATAGGGCATGAAATATTCAAAATTTAAATCCCTATAGCATTTAAATCACACTGAAATAAACCAGTTCAGGCCCTCCTTCTAGCGCCAAAATGTTGAGTGGTATTTTCACCCAATTGTGAAATTACACTCTTCCTTAGGATTTGGGTTCCAAATCCCCTCTTGCAAAGAAGTTAAACAACCAACTTCTCCAAGGTCTCCGCTATATTAGCATTTGCATGTGTATTAGTAATCTCAAATAAATATATTCATTTTAAATGCTTGGAACACCTTAGTGATTGCAAGTAACTGTAAACAAGGGGCAATGTTGGTTTATTTTACCATGAAACTTTAGTGATTGTTCATTGAACCAAAATAAAGCAAATGTGAGTTGGCCCTCATATGACCACGATGTAGTGCCTTTATTCCTTTTATCTTGAGAGTTTTAAGGTAGATTTTATCTTCTTTATTAAGTCCAAATATGGCTTCTTACCATGAAGATAAAGATAGCTTTCAATATGATCGATAAACTATCCCTCTTTGGTGAAATGAATTTTCACAAAGAAGCAATAATTTATGGCCTTAGATAAAGGGCTTTAAATGTCACTTTAACTTATCCCTCTTAAATGAAATCAAATTTTCATCAAGATGAACAATTAAGTGCTTTGAGGAAAAGACCTTCAATGTAATACTCAAATTACCCCTCTTTCGTAAAATTAGAATTTTTATGAAGAAAGGGTAATTTTAGGCTCAAAATGGAAATTTGTGAAAATGCCATAAAACATAACTCCTTCAATGAAATTGGAATTTTCATGAAGGGAATGTCATCATAGGCTCATGAGTGCAAAACAAAACTGAAAAAATGAAATTTGACCTTAAAATGGAAATTTTCTATTTTCGGATTTTTTAAATCTGTAACAAAACAACAACTTCGATGAATTTTTAAAAATACTAAACAACTCCGAAAATGAAATTTCAAAGTGCGTATTGGAAGTATGATAAGTGCTCTACATAATGGTGAAATTATTTTTAGATTTTGAAATTTTTTAAATGTTTATTTTAATGCCTGAAAATAAGAAAAAGTTCTGAAATTAAAATTTTGGAAAACAAAAAAAATTAAAATTTTGCATCAAAATAATTGCTGAAAATGCAGCAATGCAAAAAGCTCCTTCAGTCTGATAGCACCCCATCCTGCAAAACCGAATATGTGAGAGTTTCGTACATGCAACCTAGCCTATTTGACTTGCAAAACAAACACAATCAAAGTAAACTAGGTGCTGGCTCCTAGGGTTTAAAATAATTTTCAGATTGCAGACATTCACATGAAATAACCCAAAACAATGGCATGAATTTCATTTACAAATCTGAAATCTGAAAGGAGAAAAATAGAACAGTTAAAATGAAGCATGCAGAAAATTTCTCATCCTTTCTTGCTAACAAGGCCTGAAATTTCTGAAGAGAAGCTTTAGCATTGAAATTATATTTCAAGTTTTACATATCAAAATCTGCCGCATTTGGCCATGCCCAAAAATTCCAGCCCCTTTGATTTCGTCTTTTAACCTTCTAATTGAAAGGTTAGAGGCTCTGGACCTATGGTAACAACTGTGCATCCACTATGATGTGATGTCGTCCTTTTACATAAATATTTTCTTCTCCAAGGTCTATTGGTCACCGACGGTCGCTATCAAACAATAAATCTCGCCTCCCCACTGCCGTTGAGCTGGATGTTATCTACCTGTCATCGTGCGGGCTCTATGAATCCTTCAACTTATCGACTCTATCTGCATCTTATCGACAAAAAATTTTGCTGGGTTGATGTTGTCGAAGTATATCCTCCAGTACATCCTATAGCAAGATCGCCCACTCATCTAGGTAATTGACATCGGCATGTTGAAAATTGAATTTTAAAATCGTATCTTCTGAATTCGGATATGATCTGCCTTCGTCAGTATTCCACAATGGAGTTCATCTCCCCGTTCGTGGCACTATCCGGTTAAACGTTAACACCTCTAGCTATGAGCTACCTTTCCATTTAGACATCGACAATAGTATGCCGCTACTTTAGAACTTTCCCCACCATGATGACACCGATATCTCTGCCAATGACATTATCCCCTGGCCAGCTCGACTAACTTCGCCTATGTCGCTGTTATCTTCATTGGATTTGGTATCCACGTTGAGCCGCTTCTATTACCGGGATTGCGCATCGTCGTCGATGTCCAAACACACTGCCAAAAATAAAACAATTGTTGCTAGCTGCCTTTGCCGAAGGACGAAACCTCGCTCCCGGATGACCACTGAGATCTCTCGAATGCTGTCTTCGTCTATGGAGTATAGGTACGCCAGTGATTCACGTCCATGGCTCCAATGTCCTCCCTGCTGACCTCGTCATGACCATGTTCAAGTCATCAATGTATGACCTTGCTTCAATGTTCGATGCTTATTCGGGTCACCGTGTTGGTCTAGGTTGATTCTTATCCGCGTGTCGGGCCATGTGGTATCCTCCTCGCTCCATGTTGTTTCCACCTTATCTGCACATAAAACAAATAGGTGAATTAGCCTTAAAACAAAATTTAAAAACACAATAAATTATACTAAAAACATAAAGTTGAACTATAAAAAACAAAATTTAAATTTAAACCATTTTAAAACGTAAACTAAAACGTGGTGAATGAAGCTACCATGGCTTCATTCACCACTTTTTATTTTTATTTATATTTTATTGTTTTTACCTTTTTTTTTATTATATTTTTTTATATTGGGTAAATATTTCTTATACATGTACATGATAGAAAACAACAACCTAATGTTAGCAATAACATTGCTAACACAACATTGACGATAAAAATCGTCGACAACAAAATTGACAACAATTTGACGATGAAAACTTGTCGACAAGAAATTGACAACAATTTGATGATAAAAAAAATCGTCGACAATAAAATATCGTCGACAAGAAAATATTATTGACACAAAAACTAATGACCAATGCAAATTCAAAACAAGCCAAACATTAGACACTTGAAACCAACAGGCAAACACCCAAATACCCAAAACAAAAAGGTGGGTCCCCAATTTTGGGGTATGTTGTGGAGCAGCCACAACACTTTCCAAAATATCATCTACCCACCAAAACTCAATGTGATCCATATGACATCAATGATTCATGTGGCATCAATGACAACATAAAATAACTCAAATTACCAACAAAAATATATGCTTTCATAATCTATGGTTTGGATCCACATCTTATCCCCATACTTAATAATAATTATTTCTAGTAAAGCTTTACTTATATCAATCATGACCAATATCCGAGCATAAATAGCCAATAATCCAACTTTCATAGTATCTGAAATCTCAAGGAATTCTCCTAGAGTGTTGCCTATTACCTTGAAGGTATCTATTTCCAAAATTCAATTGGTAACCCAAACATCCTAACCCAGAATGGTACTAGTGATATATTTATATTTTTAGGTGAAAAGCCTTCATATCAATGGGTAAGGAAGAGTTCTGCTCTTCCCATTAACCAAGGACCCCGTTTTAGTATTTTTTCTCTTTATTCCCTAGAACAAAAAATTGCTAGGAAGAAACCTTTGGGAAGAAATTATAGAATCACTTCTAGAGATTTCTGAATCCTATCAATCCATTTTCTCAAGGTTGAAGCCCCTAGCAAGTACCCATTAAATTTATCAAAAATTGCCCTATCTTGGAGCAACAAGGGTCTCTCCAAGGTACGCTCACTAAACTCTACCACTAGATATGATTATAAGAATTGAAATATAAATTGGTCCATTGAAAGGAAACTAAAGCTCAAAATCTATTAAAATTTATCATAATGTCCTATAGCAAATATAATATTTGATAAAAACTTTATAATAATTTGCATGCAAAATTTTTAAGATAAAGAAAGGAAAAAAACTTAGCTGAAAAATTCTGTCTAGATAGAATGTCTTTTCTCATTGAAGTCCTAGCCCTTCATTGCTCTTCACATAATCCGAACCCTAGCTGACAAATATTTGTAATTTTATTTTTTATGACTTGAAAAATTGTCATTGCTATTATTTTGGATGGTTGAGTTCACAGAGTTGTATCTCCCTCAACATTGCTTGGATTATTTTATATGACCACTCATTTTAAATCTATTCAAAATTAGCGCAAGTTGGTCCAAGAATTAGCTAAATAAGATAACCCTTCATGAAGATAGAGCTCCTAAAAGATGAGACATTTTCAGAATGAATCCTAATCCTTTGAGAAGTGATTGTTTGTTGAGGAATATGGAAATCCCTATAAATTAAACATAATATTATTAATGAGCACAAACACATTATATTAATTATAAAGAGAAATTTAAATAATTTTTTTTCCTAAAATGTATATAATCTAAGGTGTGTGGGAAACTTTTTTGAAGCATTTTTATTAAGTAAATTAATATTAGAACTAAAAAGTATCAAAAAATAGAATTTTCATGTGCAATCCATTGTTAATATGGAAAAGTTATTTTATTTTATTTTTATGGGATGATAAAACACATCATACCTTATGTGTTATGATTTATGTTTTATCTTTTACTCAATATATATTTTTTCTTTAAATTTTTAACTTGAGGGGGTTTGTCCCTAATTAAAAATAAAATTATGAAAGATAATTAAAAATGTTATATCATTAATAAATTATTTCTAAAATCAAGATTACAAGATCTAACTAGTGAAACAATTACAACATAAAAATGTTCTTTTTAAATGTATTTTTAAAACATCTTATATTAAAAAAATGATTATCTTATTTTAAAGAGGGGTGCTAACATCATGTGGGGTGTTCGACCAAATATTAGATCAACCAAACAATGATTATCTAAACTATATTTGGCCAAACTAATCTCCAACAAAACTGTATTTTACCACCTTTGTTTACATATATTCTATTGTAGGAACAAGTGGGGTGTTTGGGAAATGGTTCAACCAAAATGGATTAGTAAAATATGTGTGGCATCATATAGTTCAACCTAACCTTGTTAAACATAACAAGTTTTATCCTCCCACACCCACCTATAATAAATGAATTTAGTCCCAAGGTAGGACTTATCACTAGGCACTCATTCTAGGAAGGTACCTTCTACTTCATTGATGGTCCACATAGCCCATATTACTTAGAAAACATCCATAACTAGTTCTACACCCATCATTTTTTCCATTCCTAATCCTTATCTAAGCATCACTAGTCAATATCTATCACCATACATTATTACTCATCCTTGCTAGAACATATTATCCCCTATTGCCTTTTAGCCTCAAAATTTGGCCCTCCTTGCTCCATCCAATACAAACAATGAATCAAATAATAACTTTGTGATGAGAAATATATTAAAAGTGATCAAATATTTGGTGAATAAACATAATGCTTAGAAGAAACAATGACAACAACCACAAAATTTGCAATCCTGAAAGACTCATGCTATAGAAGACCTAGAACCTTAGTAGAATGTTGACCAAGTAATGAGCCAAAATCATAACCATATGGTGAAAACCAATTCATAAGTTGATCTATAATGGTGAATTCTATGCAAATATAAGCATGATCCTATAGAATGTATTGAAGCCATAAAGTATTCACAAACTATAAAATATAATCAACAATGCCAGGCTCAATAGGCTACCACCTTAGGTCAATAAATATCCATAATAAATTATCCTATGGACCAAAAATTTCAACTTCAATAGTTAATACCTACCTCACTTAACCCCAACATTGCTATTGTGGCCAATTTTAGCACTATAGAGACAAATGGAGAGTCAAAATTTGAATATGATGCCATATGCACTAATCAACAAGGGGTTGAGACTAGAGGTAAGAGGAAAGCTTATGGACATCAACCAATAAAAAAACAAATTGAATTAGATAAGAGTATAATAATGCTAAGGAAAGAGATGCCATCATTACATTTGAAAGATAAATGACCAATAGTAGCACAATAGCAAAAACAAAAGGAAAATGGGATTACATAAAATAATGCCATGGGTGCATATCAAACTAAATAAGTAGAAGAACAAACCATTAGAGATAGGTACAAAGATAAAATAAAATAATCTAAAATAGATAGGAGAAATGAAGGAGGGAAAAATAATCCTATATAAAAGGAGACTAAATAAATAGGTCAGTTTCAAAAAGAGGATAAGCAATGAATAAAATACCCCTATCTCATTAATGAAGATCATTTGACAACCACAAGGTAATATATAAACTTTACAATACGAAGTTCAACATATTAAACGAAATGAAAAAGAAACCCATGAAGGTAAGTATGTTAGAGATATTATGGTTGTATGAGATTGAAATGGAAGAGTAAGCAGAACAACCAAAGCATACAATGGGTTGAAAGAACAAAAGAGCTATAATAGTGCAAATTTTGATTATGTTGTCCATTTATTGATGTTTGGCCTTGGTTTTTGGACAAGGAATCATGCTACCTGATGTATTATCCTTTGCATGTCTAGATCCAGTAGGTATTGTGACTATTTGTAGTTATTTATTTTAAGATATTCTACTTATTCCTTTGTCCTATACTTTTGCTTTTTCTTTCATGGTCTATCCATGAATTTAATAAAGGAAAGTGAGCCAAGAAATAAAATCTTTGAGATTTTAGCAAGGTTTTTCTCTTTTGGATTAGATTAGGGTTTGATCACCTCCAAAGCCCTATCATGGTAGTTATCGTAAGGGATATCCCTCCCCCAAAAAACCCTCATTCTAGGATGTTACCATAAAAATTACCTCCATACTCAAGAACACTAGCCATGGATCATTTTCCTTGTTCTCACTACCTCCTCTGTTTAATTAGTCTATCTTTTAGAGGTAAGGTACTGGCCTAGTATCATTCTTTGGAAGAAAGTAACAACAACACATAAGATAAATTGGATGAGACTTTTATTATAGATTTTTATGGTTTAGGGGATTCCTTTTCACTCCTCACATAGTTTACATTGATACAAAGGAATCCACAAGAAAACATCACTGAATTCAATATTTAGCTCAACAAGACTTGTAGGAGAATCCCTTAGGAGGTAATACCTTCTCAAGATCAATCCTATACCTATTCCCTCCAAGATTTTATTCCAAAATTAATCTTACAAATATAATATTTCAATGAGATGATATTTCCCTAGATCTTTAAAGTGTTTATGGCATCTAAACATGCCCTAATCTCATTCCATAAACTTCCTCCATAGGTTGTAATAACAATATTTTCCAAAAAAGTCTTAGTAGAATCAACAAACCTTGCTTCTAGCTTCCTTAATGCCATATCTAGTTGTCTTACCTACACCCAAACACTATTTTCAACCTATCATCCTATCCATTCAACTACAATATTTGCCTGTTCTAAAGTTCAAATAATCCATATAAATGTAGAAGCTAAAAGCAATTATCAAGAATCTAACAAACAAGAAAAGCATGATGGACTAATAGAATGCTAAAAGAATATTTGAAGGATATCAAATTAGAAGATACACCTATGTCATTGGGGCTTCAACAAGCAATGTGTTCAAAAACCAAAATGTTGAAGCTAGAATTCAAGGGGGCGATACGTCCATAGCCTGGGAGGATTACTAGTGTTTGGCCTCTAACAATCTACATAATTTCAATACTTTTATGGTCTATCAACATCAATGCCAGTTGGTTATAGCTCAAAAATCTAAAATAGAGTTAAATGGTCGAATAGGAATGCTTATAGACCCAAACTAGAATCTCTTAGCTAAGGAACCTCCAATCTCTGGTAAATTTCACATGTTGACCAGATCTAGGAAGATACCTCTCATATAAAATCCCTAGAAAGCTAAAAAAATGAAGGGCTCCACTCACATGCAAAAGGAATAAAGTAAATAGCAATATAAAGAGTAGCCAAAGCTAGAAGAACCTAATACTATCTAGGAATGAACTAGGGAATTATCCTTAAGGAAGCTATATTTTCCTTTAGTCACTAGAAAATAAAGGCAAGAAGTTATGCTACAATAACATAAAATATTTGAAGACCTAGTCTAGAAGGATGAAAAACCATTAGAAGCTTCTAGATATAGCATTATAGAAGAATTGAAGAATACTCCTTAAAGATCTAGCAAGTATGATGCATTGTTGATTCCCAAATAGGTTGATTTTATAAAAGTAGCCCTAAAGAATACATCCTTAGGTGGCTTTAGATTCCTAAACTTAAATTTAGCTCAAGGTAAATAAACCCTAGGGATGGGAAAGAGTAGGTCTTTTTACTTCTATATATATTTGTATGTGGAAGGATGGATTACACACAATTGCATGGTATATTTTGAAGTTGCCACAATAGTTATGCCTAAGATTATATGTTATGTAATGGACATGGAATACACCTAAACTAGTTATAGCATGCTACAGTTAGATGGGACTCCAATCTAGATGATTGGATTTGTCAAGGAAATACCTATGGTGATGCATTAAATATTGGAGTTCACTATTATACAAGAGTCCCTCTTGTCTTTGGGATATGCTTATCAAAGAAATTCACAACTAATCTTGGAGGATACCTATATGTAGACTATATTCATACGGTGATTCCCCATGAAGGAAGGAATACCAAGATCTATTGGAAAATCCTATCTATTTCCACATAAAAAAGGCTTGAGGAAGATAATGTCAATATGGTTGAAGATGATTCAAGATATCTTGAAGAGATGATAGAATATTTTTTGATGGAGGATGAGTTCTTGGTAAGTGATTTCAACACAATAACGGACACTAGAAAAGGAAATTATTGCATATTTGAGTTAGACAGCTACAAGATTTTTATTATTACAAATCAAGAATTATAAGGAATAAATAGATAAAAGCATAACAAAGTTTTATTCACTTCGATCTAAACATTGCTGATTTTAATGAACAAGAAAAATTGAAACATCTGGCATGAAAAAATGTTCCAAGTCTTCTACCATATTATAAATAAATAGTATTTAATATAAATCAAGTATTTAAATAAAATCTAGGTTGATTAAAAGGTTGTTGGATAAAGAATATGACTACATTAAGAGGACAAGTAGATCAATGTGCTTGCATGAGCTATAGATTTGGTAAAATTCCTTTAGTCATAGTGGGAAGCATATGTGTATCCAGGCATTTATAAAGCTTTCCAATAGTAAAGGATTATAAAAGGCACATGCCAAATTAGTGCACCTTAACAAAATCATTCAAGCATTAATTCATTGTAAATAAAAGCTAAGGGTAGCTATGTATTTCCCCTATGGAAAAATATTTGCAAGAATAAACATAGATTCAAAGGAGTCCAAGACATTTTTTGACTACTCTAGACACCAAAACCTAGCCACTTGTCATCTACGCTTCATCAAATCCTAACATCCATTATTTATTTATATATATGTATATTTATTTTTATATATATACAAATATATATTTTATATATTTGTATGTATGAATAAATATCAGTCACCCATCACATTTTAATCTTGACCATTCATTTAACATGATCCATGTCACTTATCAAATCTCAATCTCAGCCCTTCATCATGTTTTAATCTTGGCCGCACATTGGTGTCGTTGAAACCCTAACATGTTAAGGGTAAGTTATAAAATATCATTCACTTTTGTGAATGATGGTTGTTGAATTTTGAGGTTGGAAAACCTTACACACCGAAGCATTGATCATGCATAATCATTCCCTAAACTCTAGCATTCTTCTAACACATCCCCTCCTCATCGCTACCACATCTACCATATCCACCATCAAAACCTCTACAAACCAGATTGGGTTCTATAGAACACCTCCTTGCAACCCCAAAACACTCCAGGGATTTTCTAGAATGTTGTAGAGTATTTACAAAATTCTACAAGGCATCCATAGCCATCCTTGAATGCTCCAAGGTGTTTCTTGTAAGCCAATTTGCAGTTGATAAACCCTTGAACGTTCGTGGGTGTTTGTGCATCATCAAATCAAATAATCAGAAGCATGGATCAGAAACAAAGGCATCATTTCAACAAGGTATAATATATAATTGGTTTTTCAACTTAGGTTTTATGTATTTGACTTAAGTATTAACATCACTGCACCTAAGGTTTGTAGATTTGTTACTCAAAGGGTCTCACATAGTGGATCCCTTACACATACTACTAATACATTTACGTTGTGATCTGTATGCAGGTACAAGAGATATCTTCATAAACAGTTGTTGCAACTTGAGTGGCCCCATAGGGATACGCAAGCCCACTCACAAATTATTTAGAGTGAAGAAGATCCATAGGCACCAACATTCTTTTGAATGAGGATTTTAAACCCTCTTATTGTAATAATTGTATCAAAGTAATACATTACATTGTAACCCCTAATTCGGGGTAAAATTATTGTATAAAGTGGAGATCTCGGCTCCTTGAGTTCAATATAAATAAGATCTGTAATTTTATGCATACCGTGTCATTTGCTTTGATCTGTTGCTTTTATTGGTGTTAGTCAATTTTGCTTTACAAAATGGTGATCATGGTGGGACCCATAAAGGGTTTCATATTTTAATTTACCTTGTCAATATTGAGTTTTTGATCTATGTTTTTATGTTTATGTTGTAGGTTTCAGAAATCCATTAGCACAAAAATCTTGAGATCTAGGGCTAGGGTTTTTGGAAGCAAAAATATTTGATCTGTGGTCGTGCGAATAACATCCAATTTTCAGGAGGATGCCACTCATCATCCACATGGATGCTACAGAGCATCCATAGGATTATACATAGCATCTACGAGTTTTTATAGAGAAAATTGTAGGATTTTGCACTGTGTTTGTAGAGCTGGAGAAAAATACGTAGGACTTTTGGTAAGTCCTGTTTAAACTCTGCTCATGTTTTTTGCTTTTTAAAAAGAAAGAAAATAAAAGAAATATTTATTTTTCTATTTAAAAAGCAACATCTTGCATTGTTAAATATCTTAGGCATTCATAAGCATTTTCAAAATCATATAGAATTGCATATAGGGATAAATTTGCATTTGTGCATTCATTTTAGTTGCATTAGACATTCATTACACTAGATTCAAGTTTTTGGTTGTCTTTCATGGTGTTTTTGCTTTCTACCTTGTGTGTTATGTGCAATAAAACTAAAAAGCATAGTAGTTGCACTTTAGGCTAAAGTTTCCCAATCCTCACTCTTCTAGGTTGGAACAAAGTCACTAGTTCTCAATCTTCCTCCCACTATTGGAAATAGTTGTTGATTCATAGTGTAAGAGCTAGGTGAACCCTCCGTTGTTGGAAACACTTGCTTATTTAGAGTGGATCTTAAGAGTTATAACCTAGAATATTTTAAGGGGCTTAGTATTAGTTTTTCTAGTCACCAACGTGGTTGAATGAAAGAGGTTTTCTTTGCATTTTGTGAAAAACACCATAGACAATAAAAATTTAAAAAGAATCCACACGCTTTTCACGTTTCACTTTCAACATCAGTGAGTTGTATTTCATCACCAACCGCTAATCGAGACCAATGATAGTGGGCTTCATCTCCATTCACTGGCTCACCACATAGATACCTTAGTAGCCCATGAGTGATTTTTATGGATTTCATCACCAAAAAAATCTTCACTTGACATCCACCTTAGGAAGCCACCCTGCATAGTTGTCTAGGCTTAGGGTCATAAAATCAAACACACACAAAAAAATCAAAATAAAAACATTGTTGCAAGACATAGGATACTATTTTTTTATTATTATGTGTATTTTTCATTTACCATCTCACGGTCCACACACATCCCTCACACTTGCTACTCATGCTTGCTCATAGCTTATGGTATTGACCAGAAATCAAGCTAGAGCTATAAATCAAGCACCAACCTCATCCATGGAGTGCTCTACTCATTTCTTAGCCACTTTTGTAGCTAACCTAGCCAACATAACATAGATAAGCTATTATGGTTTGTTTACAACACCTTCTCACATAGTATTCACTTTGAATGTTGATGTGATGCAAAGAGTCATCCATACCTCCATTCCATAAACTGAGCCATGCATACCAACTGACCCTCGCATCACCTACATAGAAATTGATAAATTTGGATCTTACTTAAGACCAACCAAACCAATCCTAGAATGACTTAACATCCCACATGAACAAGTTCCTTATTCTCAGCTAGAACTTGCTCACTCACATCCCAATAGTTTTATCCAAGTCTACACCAACCCTCTTTTTGAGGTAACATCTACACCCTCACACCAAATTCCTCCACCATAATATAGCCAAAGCACCTCCACCCCATCTACCTACACCACTACCTATTCTAACTCTCTCTATGAAGTACAAGTTAAAGCTACTTCATAGATTCCATCCACCACCCCTTATTTAGTTGTGATTCCATTTGCAACTTACCCTCCATTAACCTCAACCAACATTGCTTCCACCACACCCACACAATCTGCATCAAAAATTACCATACAATAATCTTGGCAACACCTCCATAAATTGCTTATGAGACAACAAGACACTCATTCTTGTCCTCAACAACAATCACAAGTAGCAAAATTTAAATCCCAATCCATTCTAAACCAACACACCTTCTTCACCCTTGACCCATCTTGGGTATCACAATCTTCTCAGGTTTCCATACCCATACCTCCATTCAACCATATCAATACCACTTCCACAACCCAACACATTCACATCCCCTAAACTTCATCCCCACTTCATCAACAATAGATACTCCACCACCAATCCCAACAACACACCCAACATCATCAAACACCCATAATTCCATCAGACCATCAATACTTGTTGGAGATTTTTCTTGCATCCTTGAGATAAGTTTTCACGCTATAGGAAAACCTATTGTCAATAAGCAATTACAGGCTCTAGTCGACCTGCCTCTTTAACCTAGGAATGGAGTTCCTCAATATTTTCTAAACAGACTAGGTATGATAAGGATACTTTTGAGGTGAACTTAAAGTGTTTAACTTTTTATGTTCATGCTCTTCCATATTTATGGCGGTGAATTAAAATTTTTATAAATTTAACCAAACTAAAATAATAATAGTTCAATTATACCTTATGTATGACCGGTGCCTTAATCCTTTGGGCTATTGTAGCAATATTTAATAACAATTAAATGAAAATAGAAAGAACAAGGAAAGAGAGAATTGATGCAATTACATTCATTTGAATATCATAATAAACATAACAGTTGACCAATGAAAGAAACGTTCACTATGCATTCAAATAATGTAACTCATAATGAAGACACATAAAACTAAACACAGATATAATAGGAAAGAAACCCAAAATTTTATTAATCTTTGAAATGATTACATGAAGAGTCGGTATGAATTTACCATTGAACTCTTTAAAGATTAATACAATGAAGATCCTCATTCGAATATCATAACAATGATTTTATACTCTCCCATTCTAATTCGGTAACAATCGAATCTCTAGACCTTTGGCTCAATAGTCTGGAAATAATATCATCTTCTCAAGCACTTTCCTATCAAAACCTACACAAAAATGGGAAGAATGAGGGATGGAAAAAGAAGGAAGACAAAGGGAATACAACAACAAAGAATAAGCACTCGAGTATACATCTTAGGAAAAATATGCTATGTCAAAGCTCGATCCTCTTTCTGGCTATGTATGTCCTTTTTATAGTTGAGGTGGCTCTGTAACTATCAAAACTACTTTCATCTGAACTATCCACTTGGTGCCATCTCTTGCCTTGTCACCGCCTAAGTGTTGTACAACCTATTATTAGTTGTTTCACCATTAAAATTTATTTTTTATATATCAAAAATTGGTCTAGTGTAGTCCACCTGATTCTTCACCGTTTAACTCTACCTTACAACTTTATTTATTTTTATAAAGTGAGATCATGTCTTAACTAAAACATTGTCACATATACATGTTACCATGGCTTGGTGTTTTATAACTATTCATCTAGATCTCCTGGAATAAGAGGATTACTGGAGTTGGATGTATTCTCTTAGAGTTAGGGTTTTCTCCAACTGCATGGGGTCATGTATTACATTCTAGGAAGCAAAGGTTCATTATGAAAACCTGATATGAAAGACCCTAAAAAAAAATGAAGAAAAATAGAGAATCGAAAGTACACAAATTAAGAAAACCACCAACAACATGGTACTTCCATAACTATACTCCATCGAGGTGATGCTGATTTAAGTATATTCCATCAAGGCATAGGAACCTTCTGGAGGTGATCTTCCATTTGGTTTATGTATCTTGCTTCTTCTATGATTGGTGATCCAAGTCCTATTGAATCACACACTTCTTTCTCTACAACTCGATGCTAGTGAACTTTGACTCATCTTCAAAATTTCATCTGGATTTTAGAGTAGGTATCTTCCTATATAAAGGATGAATTGATGAGAGTTATTCTGTCAGTTGATGATAGGTGGACCAGGTCCTGTTGATATAAGTAAGATCTAGTTTGCTTTGAACTAAAAATTCTACCTCAGCTTGATCTTTTTTTTGTGTCATCTAGTTCACGGACCTTCCTCTATTTGTTTAACTCATGATGATTCACTTCATTTCACTGGCTTCGTTCATGCGGTACGAGGATCCCCATAGTTCTGACTTGGCCAGATGTATCCATTGGTGCATTTATTTCATTTATATCACCACCTCACTCTTTGTAGTGAGTCAAACTATCATGGTTTCTTTTCTTTTTTAGTGAGTGCATAATTTTTTTGAATGGACTTGGAGTAGAGTCTGCATGTGTGCCTCTTCTTAATTGGCCCCCAATTTTGTCAATGAGATCATGGTCACTGATAGCATCATACTAACTTTACTCAGACTAGAAATCTCCTAGATGTGCATGTTATCAATTAGTTGACATGTGTTTCTTGGTACCATACTGCATGTGTACCTGCATCATTGATTATGGTTCGATCTGACTGAGTTTTTTATTTACTTTTACTCTTAAAATATTTAGTTGATCCTTCTTGTGAATTGATCAACACATTTTACTGAGATCCAATCGACGGATCTGGGTATTTATCCCCCTTTGATTGGTTAGTCCTCACATTCTATTAGTTTTTTATCAGTGGCTCTTCTTGATTTTGCACGAATGGTGATTTCAGCCACTCACCATTACCGCTCGATCGAGTTGTTTAGAGTAATCTCATACGTGTTGCGTGTAAAAGCTTGTGCTAGCCTTTATCACAGGATTCAATATAATAATAGCATTTAACTAACCATAATGCATGCAAAAATTAATTTAAGCATACCTTGATTTTTGTTGGATTTTACCTTGATTTGGTTTGGTCGATCTCCATCGTTCATTTCGCTTAGCTGGTAATATTATATGGCTATGATATTTTTGACCGACGATGTCTTGGTACTCATTCCTTTGCGATCAAAAATATTTCAATGGCATCACTTTAGCCACATCATCAATTTGATTAGTCGAATCCCTTTTGTTTTACTTGTTATCAATCGACTAATTAATGTTATTCTTCGACAAATCAATATAAATCTTTGACCGAATGATATTGATTGCTGCCATGTACGCTTTATTTCGATCGAAGAGTTTCATCATATACAAGTCAATAAATTTTGACTGTATGGTCTTTAGCCAATGATTTTCCTTCATGCCATGTTTTTGGTCGGTCGCTCTCTCCTTTCGGTCGGGTGCTTTTTGTTTTGCCTTTGACTTTCGAGCTTTCAGTTTTGATCAGGTTCATTGAATTTGGTTTTGATCGAATTACTCTTTTACACTGTAATGTTCGGTTGGTTTGTAACTCATCTTCGCCAAGTGGTGGTGCACATGTAACTTTGACCAATATAGTTCTCTCTCCTTTCGGTCAAGTGCTTTTTGTTCTCTCTTATTATCGATTCAGTCGGTTAATCGATTGGTCGACCGATTCCTTCTTGTCATTGGCCAAATATTTTTTGATTGGTTCTTGGCACTTTTTGCTTTTGGCTATGATTTTTTGCTCATCGATTTATTGACGACTTTTCTTTATTTGAATTACTCAGCCAATCGGATCGTTAGTTCACATTCTTTTGAGAATGCAATAGGGGTTCCTTAAGCTTCATTAAAAATATTTTAGTGATTCTTAAGGGTGCAAGTAGTTATGGTGTTTTCAACTTAGGTCTTTTAATGAAGGGTGCCCAATCACGATGATAGAGTTTAACCATTTTAAGGCTTTATTAATATTCAAATAATATTAATCTATGAGATCATTTTGAGATAATTGATTGCTTAAAATTTGAGTTATTCATTAGCATACCACAGAACATGGTTTTTTTAACGATCTTATAATTTTGAAATTATGGGTACATTCATGTTGTATCAATTAGGACAAGTGGCAAAAATATGAAGTATTTGAGGACTCCAAAATCTCAGGTTCTAAACAATATTTCAATGAATTACCAAGAGATTTAATTACCAAAGGATTATTACAAAAGTAAAAATAACAAAACAAATTATTTACAAAGTCTAAAAAGAAAACTCTTAACCAAATAAAATCAGAGGTCCTAGTTTAAATCCAAATGACTTTCACTCTTAAGGGCTAATTGTGTAGCATATATCCAAGGTGGTTTTATACAAAATCAACTATAAATTACTATCATATCAAGCCTAAGCACAAAGTGTGTGCTTGTGTATTCTTTTTAGTTTTCCAAATCAAACGAAATTTTCATCACTTCGAAAGGAGTTAGGCCTATTAGTAGTTTCACTCTCTAAAGATATTTGCCTTGTCATTGATCCACTACCAATAAAGCATTTATAGCTCTAGTGGATATGACTTTGATCCTCTGGACCTTCTCTACTACCAACCAGACATATATAGCCCGGTAGAGTTTATCTAGATAGCCCCAAGCACTTGCTCAATTCGCATTATTGATATTTTTTTTCTTAGGAAGAATTTTGATAAATTACAAAGTATTTTAGAGCATGCTTTCCGGGTTAAATATCTAGAAGGCTATAGTAATGAGTGTAATTATATTTGGTCTAACTGTCTTACCAAAGTTGAATATATTCTATGATTATGGGATTGCTTTTAAAGTCGTGATAATGTATGGCTTTGGGCTGATATGTTAGCACTTCCAAATTTCATCTGTTATATTCCCAACCTTATAATATGATTACTAAATTCTTGATTTCTAAGTTGCTATACCATCTGTATTTAATATAAATCCTCCTCTCTTAGCTGACTAAAGGTAGTTCTTAACAGACATAAGGCATAAACATGATAGGGATACTTAACAATTTCCTAACAGTCTAGGGCTACTGACAACATAAGTAAACAAACATAAAGAAAAAGATAAAGATAAACTCTCTTTTTTCTTTATTCTTTTTTGGTTCCCCAACAAGGGTGATATAGTTTCAGGTGTTGGTTGTTTATTGGGATTTTCATGAGATCACCCTCTAATATTTGTAACCTATAAGTATTTGGGCTAATGATCTGGATTATTTGGTAAGGACCTATCCACCTAGGTTCAAGCTTACCTTTTTCTCCATGTTTTTTATTTTTGGGGTCCCAATAAATAACTATGTCCCCTTCAAATAATGAAGTTCCTTTGGTTTTCTTTTTTAAAAGGTGCACTATTTTTTGGGTTTGTTCAAACATCTTGTTTAGTGCATTTCTTCTTTCTTCTTGCAGATGTGGAATCCAGTCTAACCTCCTCTGTAAGGCATTGGGACTTTCATGATCTTGGAGTAATAAGCACAAGGTTATTTTTTTTATGCGAGGAGGCAACAAGGCTTTTTTCTTCAAATACCATTTTGTATGGAGTTTTACCCATGTTCCTCTTAACAAGAAATTTGTTTACCCATAAGGCAAACTTCAATTCACTATCCCAACTCTTTTTATTCTTGCCCAATTATCTTTTAATTTTGGTTATTAAATTTTTATTTGATGATTCGACTAGACCATTACCTTGAGGATAATAGTTGGCTAAATGAGAAAGCTCTATTCCATACTTTGCACAGAATTCTATTATTTCAAAGGAGATAAATTATTTCCCATTGTCAGTTACCAATTTATTCAAGGCTCCAAATATGGTTAAAATATTTTTCCTCTAAAATATTTATGACTACCTTAGTTGTTGAATTTCTTAGAGGAGCTACTTCCACCCATTTAGTAAAATAATTTATTGCAATGATGATCCACTTGTGTTTTCTTGAGGAATCTAGATTTATTTCATCAATAAGGCCAATTCCCCATTGTGTGAAAGGTGCCTCTATGATTACAGGCTAGAGAGGCATTGTTGCTAACTTTTTATTCCTTGCAAACACTTGACAGTTATGGTAGCTCCTTACATATTGGTGAACATCTTTGAATAAGGAAGGCTAGTAATAACCTACTCTCATGATCTTATTTGCAGTTGTTTTTGGGGTAAAGTGGCCTCCATAGAATACATCATGAAACTCTTCTATCACTTCTAAAGTTTCTTTTTCAAACAAATACAAAAATAATCCCTCATTTGGATGTTTCTAATAGAGTTTACCTTCTTGAGTGTAATACTTTTGAGGATGTTGTTTGACCGATCTCATTTTATTTGCAGACATACCTCTAAGGAAGGACATGGTTTTAAGATACATTAGGATATCATCATACCATTTATGTTCGACATTATCTATTCTTCTAATATCATGCATATCATGGATTGTGGCAATGTTCTGCATGTCTTCTCCTTTTTTGGTAGATTTGTAGATGCGATGGCCTCTCTAGGATCATTGCTTCCAAAGAAATCTGTAGGAGAGGTACAACCATTAATTTTTACAATGATCTCTAAATATGCAATTTCCCATGCTATATCTAAAGATAAGAAGGATTTTTGCTTTATCCATGCAAATTCATATGAGCCTTGGTCTAGTCCTTTGTGATAATACCAATGCAAATATCCACTTTGATAATTCCAAAGAGGAAACTCTAGATCACCCAACTCATCTACCCTTGTCACTTGGTTGTTCTCTCACATCATCTTATCTTCCTCTTATCAAGCCTCTTCCCCTTCCAAACTTCTATAAAACCCCATCTCTCTCTTTCATTCATGAGAGGATGAGAGGATCAAAAATGTACTAAAAATTTGTTAAAAATTGAAGTGAAACTATATCTACTCATATCATACAACTTCTATCATAGTAACCATACAATTCATCCATTTGTATGCATACAATTTTCATATTTGTTCATAGTCAAAGCATCAAATCGATTTGAAACTGATATCGTAGCCAAAAAATTGCAATAGTTCTAGAAAACTGCAATAGTTCTAGAAAGTACAACAACCATAGAAACTACAACAACCAAAATAAATTGCGACAATCATAGAATCAACAATATATGGTCATCCAAAAGTAAGTAAGATAATATTTATTTATGTTATGCAAGAGTTTATTCCATGCATTGGCTTTAATCAAGTTTTTCTTATTTTTTGAATTGCTTGTATATTTGTATAAGTATGAGCCTAACCAAGGTAGGCCCTTCAGATGCTATTAATCATTGTATTTGATTGTGTGCAAGTACTCACGAGAGCACATGCAATCTAGAGTGGTCAAAGCCTTAAAGAAAGCTATAAAATCACTCACAATTTTGAAGTGGTTTGGAGAACAACTGAGTTTTATTTGAGCATACTTTTTAAAAATGGAACTTTCCACCTTGGAAATACCTCATTTGTAAGTCCATCGTGACATTATAAAATATTCTCATTTTTTAGCAAATCTTTTCTATTCAATAAAACTAACATGTTTTTCATACTATACTACCAATTCCCATGATATTCCTATGTATGTTCTTAGAAGGTTACCAATCATCCCAAGGATATCCTATTTCTAAAATTCAAACAAGAGAGCAAAGATCTTTAGCTATATTGGGGTTGCATATGGCTCCACACGAGGATCAAACGTAGGTTTCCAAGGTTGCATGAATAAATTTATTAGTTCAATGTTGTATGGTCCCCTTTCAAAAGCCTTGTTCCTATCTAATACCATTATGAAATCTAAAACAAAGTGCCCATTTGAAAGAAGTAGGATATCAACTTCTCCTTATGGATCCCAATGTTTCCTTGCCCAATTGTACAATAAATGGTGGGACAACCTCAACCCGACAAATTTTCATATCAAAACATAGGTGGATTTGTACATAATATCTTCTATAATTAATTATTTTGCTATCTCAAGGATAGGAACTAAGTATACTTGGGGAAAACACCCATTTCTCTATTTCTACTCTAATTTAGTGTCTTTTCTTTTTTCAACTTCTTGCATTCATTTTCCAGCTTGTAACTCTGTATTAATCTCTCTCCTGCTACTACCCTTAACTATTTCTGTAAAATATTGTTGGTTGAAGGGAACATCTCCCTAATTGACTTGTGAATCACCAACGGTAAAAATTTATTGGGATGTTGTATGGGTTTCATTTTTTCTTGTCTTCTCCCCCACAATGACAACACTATTCAATGGCCCACCAGGGTTGGGGACCATTGAAAACCATAGAAAATAAAAAAAAAACCCTAACAGTTCACACCAAGAAAAAAATAGAAAAATAAAAATTACCTGCACTTGTTTTGAAAAATGTTTTAATGTGAAGAAATCCCACCCTATGCCTTGCATTCCGCAACCATTCCTGATCTACTTGTGCATGAGAATATTTAATTAATTAATTATTATATAGTAAATGAGAATTTTTAATTAATTAGTTAATTATTATAAATGTGTCAAAATGCAAGACACCTTTAAAATGTACACTTTGATTAAATTGTACTTGGTCTAGTCCCTTTTTCACTCTTTTGGTACATTGGATTTGGACTTTGATATTCTTTATATGCTTTCATGCATTTGTAAGACTTTGGGTATTTGATATTGTATTATGGAGTGCATGATTGGTTGTACATGACACTCCCATCATCCACTTATATGTCAATTGGAAATTTATATGATTTCTTACTTATATGTCAATTGGAAATTTATATGATTTCTTAGTTGGATTTAAAATCATGTATCCATCATTGTGACTTTTTAATATTGTTTTTTTTTCCTCTCTTTGTTGCAATTCTTCCTCATAGTGAATCTACTATAGTTTTGAGACGTTTTCTTTGGGATGATCAAAATCGACTATTGGTTTGAGGTACATTCTTATAGTTTTTAAGCACAAATGGTATGAAGAGTCAACAATATTTTGTGAAAAAATATTGAATAAAATTGGAGTATTGCACTTCTTCATTCCTTTGAGGCAATTGTATGATCTCTAGAGAAGAGTCCCTAAATATTGTATGCTCTTTGTGATTGAACATAGGCTTCCAAGATGATTGTATGCTCTCTAAGAGGGGACCCTTCCAAAGGGTCTCTATCTTCTTCATCAGTTCAAGGATTGTATTTTGGGCACTTGCACATTTCCAAGTTCTCTCCCACTTTCTTGTATAAGCATTGGAGTCCAATGCTTCTATGGTGGGAAGGGATGATGAGGACACCATGTAGCTTAAGGATTTGTTTATGTCCTATGTTTCTTTATTTTTAATAAATATGAAAATGTGAGCTTCTAATATCATGTGAACTTCTAGATCTAAGGTGTTAGTTTCTAGATAGCTTTTTCTAGGCTTAGTTTGGTTTTATCTAAGTTAATCTTCAATTAGCTATTAGTTATCAACTTTGTTTGGTATTCTTCCAATGCTCGCATCCATTGAGATATGAAAGATATTATTCTATTGTAAGATGGTATATTTCTTGCCTATTTAAATTTTTCCAATGAATAAAAGTGTATTTTGGTTTTGGATCCATATCAACACCTCATAATCTAGTTTTTGAATCCAACATAGTCCTACAAGTTTGAGTTACACCTTTGCTAGAAGAGGTTGGATGAGATCTATTTCAACACATAATATAGCATAAATAATTGTGTTTCCTTCCATTGTGTCTCTAGAGACACCCAAATACCTTCCAAAAAATTTACCTATGATTTCTAATATATGGTCATTCTAGAAATCCATTGGAAGTGCATACAATTGGACCCAAACTAGGACAACAATGGTCTCAATTTTAGAATCAAACCCAACTCTCTAGAGATGGACAAATAATATTATTGGGTTATGGTTCCTCTTTGTTTATTTGAATGCCTTATTTCTATTGGCTAGTGAGGAAAAACTAACAATAAAATATCCATTACTAATAAACCATAAGGAATACTCACCAAGAGGTTCCTAGTTTTGTTAAACCCATGAATGCAATAAGTTTAGGGTAGGACGAATACCTATGAATTTTTAGATCAGGTCATGATTGGATCTATATAGGATCATTTCTTCTATAATACTTTGCTCAATGATAATATTTGTTCTTGATTCAGATGGTGATAAACATCCATTTACTCTTTGAGGTGCCTCCTTGCTCACTGTTTTTTCTAGCAATTACAAAGAGCATTTTAAGTGTTGTTTTTCATGTTTCTTTAGTCTCTATTTAATGTTTCTCCTTAAAAAATGTATAAATAAACTTTGTCTATCTAAAATGGGATCTAGAGGTACCCTCGTTGGGCCCTCTTGGGGCAGAAGTCTCATCTAGGGTTTTTCTGTTCAACCTTATATATATATATATATAAGGTTGAACAGAAAAACCCTTTTATATATATATATATATATATATATATATATATATATATATATATATATATATATATATATATATATATATATATATATATATATTTGAATATGTTAGAGCTATAATTTTGGATCATTTTTGGGTATGCAATTCTTTTGGAACTTAATATCTAGCCATGGTAGAGCATTTTGGTATACTATAAATCTATTAAACTATTTACATGGTATTCAAAATGGTTTTCATCAGTGAACCAACTTTGTAATTGCAAAGAGGTGAGCTTTACAAATCAATTGGGTAAATTATTTTAGTGGCAGGCTTACAAAGTGTAATGGGATTGAAACAACAACTGATACACTTAATAAAATAAATTAATATGTATATCTATTAAATAATAATTGATGTTATAAATTTTAATAAAGAATAATGTTATTTGATAAAAAATATGGCCTATAGCCTTTATTTTACCTTTTTAGCTTTATATATCTATGGAGTTAAATATAAAGTTTAGATAGAAATAATTGGTCATTCAAAAGAATCCAAGCAGTATTGAGGGAGATATGACCATGTGAAGAGAGCCATTTGAAACTAGGGTAGTGTTAGGGTAATTTTTTTTAACATCTCATCTTTTAGGAGCCATATATTTGTGAAGGATTGTTTGATTTAGATGATTCTTGGACCAATTTGTGTGAAATTTGAAGAGCTTTAAAATGAGTGGCATATGAAGGATTCCAAGCAATATTGAGGGAGGTAAGAACCTGTAAAGTCAGCCATCCGAAGCAATGCCAATGATGATTTTTCAAGTCATGAAAAATGAAATTGTAGATATCTATCAGCCAAGGTTCAAATGATGGAAGGAGCAGTTGAAGACTACGACATCAGTGAGGTAATAAATTTTATTTGGGTATAGAATTTTTAACCTAAGTTTCCTTTTTCCATTCTTTATATTAGAATTTGTATGTAAATTATTATAGGTTGTTTATCCAATATTATAATCAATATAGGATATTCTAATAAATTTTAGTATATTTTGAGTTATAGTTTCCTTCCTATGGATCAATTTATAGTTAAATCCTTAAAATAGAGGTTAAAGCTCACAAAGGATCAATCCAAGTTGCTCTAAGATACAACAATTTTTGATAAATTTAATGGGTCTTGACCAGGGGCTTTGACCTTGAGAAAATGGATTGATAAGATTTGGAACTCTATAGGAGTGATTCTATCCTTTATTATCAAAGGTTTATCCCTAGCCATTTTTTTTTCCATGGAGTAAAGATATAGAATCCTAAAATGGGGTTTTGGGTTAGTGGAAAGAGCATAATTTCTTACCCATTGGTATGAAGGCTTTGCACATGAAAATATGAATCTATCCACAGAACCAGTTTGGGTTAGGATGTATGGGTTACCCATTGAATTTTAAAAAATGGATACCTTGAAGGCAATAGGAAACAATCAAGGAGAATTCCTTGAGGTTTCAAAAACTACAAAGTTATATTCTTGGCTATTTATGCTCGGATATTGGTCATGATTGATATAAGCAAACCTTTACCGGAATAATTCTTAAGTGTGGGGTAATTTGTGGATCCAAACCATAGATTATGAAAACATATACTTTATATGTAGAAGATTTCATTAGGTGAGGCATATTTAGAGATCATGCCATAATAAGAGTCCAACAAAAACATATGTAGAAAACTGCCTAAGAAACTTATAAGTGGACATGGATGAGGATTGTTTTCAACTTCCAAAAAATAGGTTTAGACAGTTGAAAGTAAATAAATAGTGGAGATCAGTAAGGAATGGTATTCAAAGAAATACCAATTCTTTTAAGGCTTTATCCTATTAATAAAAATAAGATCAAAACTTAAATAACATAGTACAATAAGTTCATAATATGAATAAGGAATCATCTATTCAGTATGATCCTAATTTACAAAAGAACATTTCTGATGAACCTAAATATTGTGTCTCATCAAATTTTGAAGACTCTCTTGAAGTACCATGTATAATTCAAGAGAAGAAAATTGATAGATAAAATGCAATGTTATATATTAACACCTCTACCATTAATAAGTAAATACTAGTCAACATAGTTAGGATATAGTGAAGGATTCTTTATTGGTGGTAGTGAAACAATCTAGGGTAAAACAATACATACCTTATAAAATAAATACAACATATCTTACCCTAATTCCAAAAAATAAGGATGTAGAATTGTTTGATTCATTTAGGCCCATAAACCTATGTAATATGGCATATAAGATTATCTCCAAAGTGATGGTGAATTGGTTAAGACCTCTGTTAGACAAAATTGTTTTGAAAGAGCAAGGAGATTTATGAAAGTGAGACAGATTATGGATAGGATTATAGTAACTCATGAATTTATGCATTCAACAACTTCAAGAAAAGAGAGCAATTATCTTCAAACTTGATATGAGTAAAGCCTATGATAAAGTTAAAGGGGATTTTTTACAGTATTAAAAAAGTTTGGATTTGGGATTAAAGCTTGTATCTCTACAGTTTTATGTTATGTGTTGGTCAATGGGTTAGTAACATAATTTTTTAAAGCCAAGAGAGGTCCTATACATGGAGAACCTATATCACCATACTTATTATTATGGCAAAGGTATTGGGTAAGAACTTGAAGAAGGCTAACAAAGATAGGCTAATAAGTGGACTTAAGGCTAGTAATAATATTGACAACATCACCCATCGATAATTTATAGATTATATAACCCTTTTTGAAAGGGAAAGGATAAACGAGTTCGAAGCTTAGAATAACATATTAAAGGGATATGAAAGAGCATCACAACAAAATATTAATAGGACAAAATAAAATTCTACTTCCTTAACACCCCAGCTAGAGTGAAAGCAAGGATATGTAGGTTATTTCAAATAGAGGTAAATTTACCAACTTATCTAGGATATGTAGGTTTATTTCAAATAGAGGTAAATTTACCAACAACTTATCTAGGGATGCCCTTATTTGAGAGGAGAATGAGGATAGAATTATAGAATCTAGTTATAAATAAAGTTTAGAATAAACTACCGACATGAAAAGGTAGATGGTTATCATTAGCAGGAAGAGTGCAACTAATTAAAACAACCTTACAAGCCATTCCAACATATTATGTCCTTGAATACTATGACAAAATCAATAAAAAAAGTTTAATCTATATTATATGGTCATTTTTATGGTCAGGATTACATAATAAAATGAAATTTCCTTTGGTGAAATGGAGCAAGATGTGTGACGATAAAACTAGGGGAGGTATCAATTTAAGAGTTCTTACGGATGCAAACTTATCTCTTAGGGGAAAAGTAATTTGGATATTGTATAAAGAGAGTTAAAGACAATGGGCAAGAATTACTCTAAGTAAATATATTGAACCTAATGACCCAAGATTAATTTTGAATGCATTCTCACTACTAAATTGTTTTGCTCTATGGAATGGTTTAAAAATATTAATTGATTTAGTGATTAAAGGTCTAAGATGGGTGGTGGGAACTCAACAATTTTTTTTGTTTGGATGGATACTTGATGTGATAAAAAACCACTCAATCTAGAACCAATTATAAAACCATGGATGATATTACTTCAATAAAAATATGGTGATAGGGTTTCAAACATTATTTACAAGGATAGGGAAATAAAATACAAATAGAAATATCTTTTTACAAGTGTAAAAGTCATTGATTCTAGGAGATAATTCAGCAAAAATATAACAATAGTGATTATTCCAAGGGGAGGTAAGGATAAGCTAATTTGAGAGTTGAATAGCTGAAGAGAATACACAACAAATAGTGGATATAAGGTAATTACAAACAAAATAGGAATATTGCAAGAAAATAAAGATATATTTGGAATAGCTCGAGCATTCCTAAAGTTAAAATATTTGTTTGGCTAGTAGGTCATAGAAGAATTTAATCCTGGGATAAGCTTATGAAAAGGGATTTTCATGGTCCCTCATAATGTATTCTTTGTTAAAATAAGGAAGAGAGTATAGACCATCTCTTGGGTCACTACTCAATAGTCTGGAAACTTTGGTAATGGATTCTTAATATATTTGGTAAATGCATGGTGATGAATGGTAGAATTGAAGAATGGTTAAAGCAATGGCAAATCACTTTTAAAAGTGGGGCTTTACAGATAATATAGGATATATCAAAATAAAAAATACTTTGGATTATATAGCTAGAAAGTAATAAAAGCATATTTAAAGAAAAGAAAAGCAGTTTAGGTGTAATGAAAAGAAATATTTGTTTAGCCTTAGAGGAGTCTAAACCAACCCTATCAACTCACCCAAATCTTAATCTGGAAGCAAAGAGCCTCAATAGATGGAGTTAAATCATCAAATGGAATTATGATGTTAGGTACAGGAGAAACAAAAAGAAGGCAAAGAATATAAAGTGGAAACCACCAGATGTGGAGTTAGTAAGATTGAATTTTGATGGAGCATCAATCCAAGGCCAATAGGAGGAGGAATAATTAAAAATTATTTAAATTGTGGATTTAAGACAAATAATGAAGTTGGAGCTTGGGCAACTTTGGAAGGGTTAAAAAATGTAAACAAATAAATTGGAACAGAGTATGGATGGAACGTGATTCACTAATAGTAATAAATGCAATTTTGAGGAAATCAAAGCCTCTATGGAATATAGAAGAGATAATTAGGGAAATTCAAGAACTTGCTATAGAGTTTTAAGAAATAAGGTTTATGCATATGTTAAGGGAATGTAAAAAAATGTGCAAATAGTCTAGCCAATAGAGGGGTTTTAATTGAGGATTGTGAAGTTAAATTTTTTATTCCATGGTTAGAGGAAGTAGTAAGTTTAGCTAAAGCTGATAAGAAAATGTTAATTGACTGAACCAAATAATGATTAAGATTTACTTTTATGTTTTCAATTGGTAATATTTAATTTATTTTATAACATTAATGTGTTTTTATATAAACTATTTATTACAATTTTTGTGGTTGCACTTATGATTCAGGAAGGAAACTAGCAATCCAGATCTAGTAAAGCGGACTATGATAGTGCAATGTTTCAAAAATATTACTCTACTAAGATGTAATGCATAGAAAATAGAGGTAGAGTTTTGATATTTTGAAGGATGTTGTAGGAAAATGTCAAGAAGAGCAATGTTGAATTCTAAAATATTTGTGTTCACATAGAAAATTGAAGAACATGCTAATTTTTTTTTATTAGATGGAAAAAGGGGTTTTGAAAGGGTCCTCGAACCTTTTACAAATTTACAAAAGGACAACAAAAGAAATTTTTGGCACAAGGTTGACAGAGAACAAGACTAAAAAGAGAAAAGAGATAGAGCCCAACTACCCATCACCATAAAAGGAACAAAGAATCAAGAGGAGACAAAATACCAACAACAATCCTAAGATATCAAAATATCAAAGGACATGAACACCTCCACCACAGAGATATTTCGAAAGAACTGATTGAAGAACACAAGCTTATACTGAGAGGGGGGGTGAACAGTATAAGACCTCTTTTTAATTTTTCCTTTATACCTCAAAACAGTAAAGCAATATACCCAAAGCAATATCAAAGCAATGCACAATATCATCCACAAAGTGACACCAATTTTAACGTGGTTCACCCAAAATGGCTAGGCTACGTCCACAAAACTTTTCTCTAAAAGTTATCTCAAAGTTCTTTGGGAATCCTTCCCAATTACAATATTTATGAGCCTCAAACCAAAGGAGATACCTTCCCCTAATCAGAATGTATGAGCCTCTGCTCAAAGGAGATACCTTCCTCTTTGCTCTGGAAATGATCTCTCAGAAGATCAACTGCCTCTACCTCTTGCCAGCACATGGAACTCCTTTCCACCGAAGACCTCTTGTCCTCAATGCTTAGCCTAAGAGACCTCTGCCTTCTATGATCACATCCATAGCAGCTCAGCAACCTATACCAAACACAGTCAGTCGATCTAGTACAAGTCTTCCTCTATCTGTCAGATCTATCCAATGCTTAAGCTTGAACAAATCAATCCTCTGCACACAAGCCTTCTCAAAGACTTGCCAAATCTATCCTCAGGTTCTTCTCAAAGAACCAGTGCACCTCTATCCTCAAGTTCTCTAATAGAACTATCAAACTCAGCTCACAAGTCCTCCGCTAGGACCTGTCCAAATCTTCTCACAAGTCCCCACCGAAACCTGTCCAAAACTGCTCATAAGTCCCCATTGGAACCTGTCCAATACTGCTCACAAGTCCCCACCAGAACCTGTCCAAAACTCAGTAAGCTCACCAAGAAAAAAACTTTCCTAGTAGGAAATCATAAGGTGAATTGTTAGAGACCCAATGTGATTTATCAAACTCATAGAAGCATAAAGAGAATTGTTAGAGACTCAATATGTTCTATACTCAACTCCCAATCTCAAAAACTCAACTCAAATCAACTTAGCTCAAACTCAATCTCAAATCTGAAAACTCAACTCAATATTTGAAATGGATAGGATAGAATGCTTTCTTTCAAGAACATGAAACCCCAACAATTGCCAACTATGCAAAGAATCACATAACAATGATACTCATGATCTTTCCACCATCAAATAGGGCTTCAACAACAATGCTCATCAACCAAGGTTCAATTAACACCATTCAACTCAAAACACAACCTTGAAGCATTTCACAATCAACATCAGAAAAGGAAACAAGTAGAACTCCTTTTCTCTCCAATATTGTTTGAACAAAAAGCATCCACCAACTCAAATCACAAGAGCACACACAAATTTTCAAATCATCAACAAAGAAGTAAGCCCAACACTTTAACCAAGTAAAGAATAGCTTGATTATTACCAATTTAATGAAAGCAAATGTCAATCTCAAAAATGCTCACTTAAGGTTTCACAACTTCACACAAGAAGCAATTTTAACCTTAAAACATCATGCTTTCATTTCCATAATCAACCAAAAGCACTCTCAACATTACAAGAAAAATTTATCCCTTATACACCTTATTTCTCCCTTATAGTCTTATCAAAAATAAAATTTATCTCTCATAAAAATGCAATAAGATATTTCAAACAACACCTTCAAAATAATTTTTTATCAAAAATAAAACAAGCTTTAAACTCCTTATAACTCCTAAGTTGTTTTTCCCTCTAATAAACTTCCTCCATCCGCAAAATACACTTAGCAAAAATTAATTTCGAAAATACCTTGGCCAACATCAAAAATCGTGCTATGGAAAAATTGCTCATGAATTCTAACACCACCCACTGCGTCCACTTCAAGATGTAAAACCCTTTCACATTATTCGAATGTGGAACCTCCCGTTCGGGTAGCGTGCCAACAGCCTAGCCACTACCGGTGTGCCAAAGGCGCCTGATGAGGTTTAAACCTCACACTGTTAGCCTTGTTCCTTCTGCGCCAGGGATTAAATAAAACAACAGTGCCTCCCTTTCTTCTAACGCGAACACGAAGACAAAAACTTTATGGCAGATTTACGACAAGTGGTGAGTACAAAAAATGAACAGCGGATCACAAAATCACAGCGAGCAACTCTTTTCAAAATGCAGATGGGATCATTCTTGATTTTCATCGAGGGAGATTTATATGCATTTTTACCATAAGCTCTTGACGTCGGCGAGGAGTTTAACACGTCGACGGAGGTCTTGGCTAGCGCCCACAATCTTAAAACATAGCGCCCACATAGTTAAGACATTTGCGCCATGGGTTAGGAGAACCCATTGCAAACAATAATTTAATATTTATTTAAAAATAATTAAAGGGAACCTTAACAAGGTTTTTAATTATTTAAATAAATACTTCCTCCTGGACCCAAATGCATTAAACTAATGCATCCACCTATAATCTTTAAACCTGCCAACTTGGGGTTTACAAAAGACCTTTGAAACTGTCATTCCGTAACCTTCACCAAAACAAATTATTTGACATCAAATCAAATTCCTTCAAGAGCTTCTTGATATCAATGACAACTTATACACTTGAGCAAATGCAATGTACCCAAAGTACCCAAAATTGCCAACAATCTCCCCCTTTGTCATTGATGGCAAACCTTTAATGAAAACACTTCTCAAGAGCCAAAACTGAAACCAACTGTGCTAAAAACTGACCAACTATGCCCACAACTGAGAATCTTCCTTTGAAGTTTTGCTCCCCCTGACTTGAAGCTCTCCTCTTCACTTTGAAGCTCTCCCCTTTACTCATATCTCTCCCCCTTTGTCATCAATGGCAAAGGGTCACCTTTGGGGCTCGAGACTAAGAATGAGCCTCTTAGCTTAGTCCCTCCCCCACCTCCTAATGAGGTGATTAATTCTGGGGTGGGAGTAAAACTCCCATTAGGCACTAATCATCATTAGCGTCTATAACTTCCTTGTCGGGCCTTCTCTTGAACTCTTTGTCCATATTCATGTTCTTGTCACTGTTCTTGTTCTTGTTCTCATCCTTGTTCTTGTCCATGCCTTGATCCTTGGACCTAATCATGCCACTCGTTCTCGTTCCTGTATTCTAGAATTTTAGCTCTACACTGTCTGATTATGTGACCTTCATTGTTGCACTTGAAACACTTGACAATGTTGTTTCTCTGAGGTAAACCTGATCTTTGAATCCACCTATTTTGACCAAACCTGTTCTGACCAAACATGTTCTAACCAAACCTGTTTTGGCCAAACCTGTTTTGATCAAACCTGTTCTGACCAAACCTATTTTGGCCAAACCTGTTCTGACCAAACCTGTTCTGACCAAACTTGTTATGACCAAACCTATTTTGAACAAACCTATTCCTGTTATTTACCTTGCAATAGACTGCCTTGTGCCCAAACTATTTGCAAAAGTAGCAATACCCTTGAAAGTAACTAGCACTTCTAAAACGGTCATTTACCTTCTTCACTTGAGCCATGCAATGTGAAGCCATGTGACCAAACC
Organism: Wollemia nobilis; assembly: GCA_028583015.1. Taxonomy (NCBI): domain Eukaryota; kingdom Viridiplantae; phylum Streptophyta; class Pinopsida; order Araucariales; family Araucariaceae; genus Wollemia; species Wollemia nobilis. The sequence goes on from JAQPPZ010017057.1 coordinate 3,400,931, forward strand.
TATGACAAGCAAAACATCTGCCTTGAAACTTTTCTTTATTTGACCTCTTGGGTCCTGGATACTTCTTCTTCTCATTCTGAATTTTGTTTTCTATTTTTGTGCATCTATCATTCAAGGACTCCTTTTCTGAAATACTTTCCTCATCAGAACTCTCTTCCTTTTGGAGTCTCTTACTAGACTCTCCAACTTGTTCCTTGTGTGGCTTAGCAAAATCAAGGCCTATTTTATCTGTTGTCTTTCTTTGACCTTTGATTAGTGACTTAACCTTTTTGGAGCTATCTTGAAACCTGTAAAGCTTATCCTTGTACTCTTTAGTTTCCTCTTTCAAAGAAGCCATTTTCTGTTCTAACTCACTATACTCAAGAACCTTAGACTTTAACTCATCCTTGAGTTCTTGTTTATTAGCTATAGAGAAGTCAAGACTTTCTATAAGATCATCTCTCTCCATACAACATTCATCTAACTTATCCTTGAGTCTAGCATTCTTCTTTCTTTCCTTTTTCAAAGCACTAAGAGCACTAATAAGTTCACCTTCAAGATATACTTCACCTTCCTCTATATCTTCCTCTATTTGTTTGCTTTTTGAATCATCAAAGCCTTTTTCATATTTCTTATCACTAGAGGTGCTACCCTTTTCAAAAACCATACATGCATCTTCCTTATAGTTTTTTGAAGCATCCTCATACATACTAGAAACCAAATCATTATTTGTGCAATCATCCTCAAGGTGACTAAAGTTTCCACATCTAAGACATTTCATGATAATGAATCTATGTTTCGGTTCTTCCTCTTTTTTTGATATGAACAACATCTCATTTTCATCATCACTTGAAGAACTTTCACTATCACTACTAGAACACTTACTTGCTTTGTCTAGGTAGAAACTCTTCTTGTGCTTGTGAGAATACCTCTTTCCTTGATTTTTGTGCTCATCTTTGTTCTTCCTATGATGCTTGTGCTTTTTAGAATCCTTGCTCTTAGAATCCTGTTTATCTTCATCACTTTCATTCTTGGGAACAGTACAGTCAATAGCATAATGACCAAACTTTCCACAATTGAAACATCTTATATTTTTCATGCTTTTGTGTTTTCTAGAGAACTTGCCTTTCTTACTGTAATATGCCTCTTCATCACTAGAAGACTCATCACTCTCTTGAAGCTGTTTACCCTTGGATTTCTTGGTAGCCTTGAAAGCTGCCTCTTTCTTGACATCAACCTTCACTTGAGTTCTCAACTCAAATGCTGCAAGTATACTATGGAGCTCATCCTTTTTCAACTTATCCAAATCTTTAGCTTCCTCAATAGCAGAAATATTTTCACTAAATCTATTAGGAAGAGATCTTAAAATCTTATCACAAACATCATTTTTAGCAAGCTCAAGACCTAAGTCTTTCATGGATTTAACAACCTCATCCATATGAAACATGTAGTCACTAATATTTTCATCATCATTCATCTTGAGTTGTTCAAACATACCTTTGAAGTGTCTCAACTTGGCCTTTCTGACATTTGTATCACCTGTATGAACCACCTTCAACTGTTTCCACATTTCAATAGTTGTCTTGCAGTGAATCACTTTGGTGAGATATGCTTTTTGTAAGCCTTTCAGGATTGCATTCATTGTCTTTGAATTGCTGTGATGTAGGAGCCTTTCTTCCTTAGTAATAGGACCATGTACAAGAATAGTGTACTCATCTTCAATCACTTCCCAAACCTCATTACCAAGTGCCATTAGATGAATCTTCATCCTTGCACTCCAAAGACCAAAATCTGACCCATCAAGAATAGGTGCTGCATTGCCACTTGAATGATCCATTATGTTCTTTACTAGATTTTCCTTTAAGCTGTTAAACTTTCCGAAGGCACCTACTTTGATACCAATTGAAGAACACAAGCTTATACTAAGAGGGTGGGGTGAATAGTATAATACCTCTTTTTACTTTTTCCTTTATACCTCAAAACAGTAAAGCAATATACCCAAAGCAATATCAAAGCAATGCACAATATCATCCACAAAGTGACACCAATTTTAACGTGGTTCACCCAAAATGGCTGGGCTACGTCCACAAAACTTTTCTCTAAAAGTTATCTCAAAGTTCTTTGGGAATCCTTCCTAATTACAATATTTATGAGCCTCAGCCCAAAGGAGATACCTTACCCTAATCAGAATTTATGAGCTTTTGCTCAAAGGAGATACCTTCCCCTCTGCTCTGGAAATGATCCCTCAGAAGATCAACTGCCTCTACCTCTTACCAAGGACGTGGAACTCCTTTCCATCGAAGACCTCCTATCCTCAATGCTTAGCCTAAGAGACCTCTGCCTTCTATGATCACATCCACAGCAGCTCAGCAACCTGTACCAAACACAGTCAATCGATCTAGTACAAGTCTTCCTCTGTCTGTCAGATCTGTCCAACACTTAAGCTTGAACAAATCAATCCTCTGCACACAAGCCTTCTCAAATACTTGCCAAATCTGTCCTCAGGTTCTTCTCAAAGAACCAGTGCACCTTTGTCCTCAAGTTCTCTAATAGAACTATCAAACTCAGCTCACAAGTCCTCTGCTAGGACCTGTCCAAATATGCTCACAAGTCCCCACCAAAACCTGTCCAAAATTGCTCACAAGTCCCCATCGAAACCTGTCCAAGACTGCTCACAAGTCCCCACCGAAACCTGTCCAAAACTCAGCAAGCTCACCAAGAAAAAAACTTTCTTAGTAGGAAATCATAAGGTGAATTGTTAGATACCCAATGTGATTTATCAAACTCATAGAAGCATAAAGAGAATTGTTAGAGACTCAATATGTTCTATACTCAACTCCCAATCTCAAAAACTCAACTCAAATCAACTCAGCTCAAACTCAATCTCAAATCTGAAAACTCAACTCAATATCTGAAATGGATAGGATAGAATGCTTTCTTTCAAGAACATGAAACCCCAACAATTGCCAACTATGCAAAGAATCACATAACAATGATACTCATGATATTTCCACCATCAAATAGGGCTTCAACAACAATGCTCATCAACCAAGGTTCAATCAACACCATTCAACTCAAAACACAACCTTGAAGCATTTCACAATCAACATCAGAAAAGGAAACAAGTAGAACTCCTTTTCTCTCCAATATTGTTTGAACAAAAAGCATCCACCAACTCAAATCACAAGAGCACACACAACTTTTCAAATCATCAAAAAAGAAGTAAGCCCAACACTTTAACCAAGTAAATAATAGCTTGATTATTACCAATTTAATGAAAGCAAATGTCAATCTCAAAGCTGCTCACTTAAGGTTTCACAAATTCACACAAGAAGCAATTTTAACCTTAAAACATCATGCTTTCATTTCCATAATCAACCAAAAGCACTCTCAACATTACAAGAAAAATGTATCCCTTATACACCTTATTTCTCCCTTATAGTCTTATCAAAAATAAAATTTATCTCTCATAAAAATGCAATATGATATTTCAAACAACACCTTCAAAAGAATCTTTTATCAAAAATAAAACAAGCTTTAAACTCCTTATAACTCCTAAGCTATTTTTCCCTCTAATAAACTTCCTCCATCCATAAAATACACTTAGCAAAAATTAATTTCGAAAATACCTTGGCCAACATCAAAAATCATGCTATGGAGAAATTGTGCACGAATTCTAACACCACCCACTGCGTCCACTTCACGATGTAAAACCCTTTAATGTTATTCAAACACGAAACCTCCCGTTCGGGTAGCGCGCCAACAGCCTAGCCGCTATCGGTGCACCAAAGGCACCCGATGAGGTTTAAACCTCACGCTGTTAGCCTTGTTCCTTCTGCGCCAGGGATTAAATAAAGCAACAGTGTCTCCCTTTCTTCTGACACGAACACGAAGACGAAAACCTTATGACGGATTTATGACAAGTGGCGAGTACAAAAAATGAACAGCAGATCATGAAATCACAGCGAGCAACTCTTTTCAAAATGCGGATGGGATCATTCTTAATTTTCATCGAGGGAGATTTATATGAATTTTTACCATAAGCTCTTGACGTCAGCGAGGAGTTTAACACGTCAACGGAGGTCTTGGCTAGCGCCCACAATCTTAAAACATAGCGCCCACATAGTTAAGACATTTGCGCCATGGGTTAGGAGAACCCATTGCAAACAATAATTTAATATTTATTTAAAAATAATTAAAGGGAACCTTAACAAGGTTTTTAATTATTTAAATAAATACTTCCTCCTGGACCCAAATGCATTAAACTAATGCATCCACTTGTAGTCTTTAAACCCTCCAACTTGGGGTTTTACAAAAGACCTTTGAAACTTGTCATGTCGTAACCTTCATCAAAACAAATTATTTGACATCAAATCAAATTCCTTCAAGAGCTTCTTGACATCAATGACAACTTATACACTTGAGCAAAGGCAATGTACCCAAAGTACCCAAAATTGCCAACACCGATTACCTCAATATCCAAAAGTTCTCCACTGAGAACATCTTAGACAAATAAAATAGATCTTCTAAGATATCCAAGAGTAACCTACGTGTTGGAAATATGTTGAATATTTTCCATGTTATTCTGGTGGGGTTAACTCTAAAAGGTATTGGATGCTCTCCATGTATACTTGTTGAGATTTAGGTTTTTCAGTTATTTTTAGATCCATATGGATTATTTTGGGTTAATATGTTTTGAACCCATGGTTTTATATCCATGGTATTGTAAAATTTGTTCTTGTGTGTGTTTTTATTTAATTGCACTTGCATCACGGTTTGAATAGAGGTGAGAGATGAACATTATTGTATTGAAGATGATTAAGTTTATACAATAAGGAGATATTACTATGATGGATTTTTTCATAAGGGTTTTTCCAGGTGAAATATTGTGTTATGTGCGTATTTGTTATCTTCTTCTTTTTATTATGTATTTACTGCTTTTCAAGATTTAGTTTATTAGGGTTTTTTGCTCTTCATTTGGTTTCAGAGCTAGGTCTTTTAGTTTTTTTTGAGGAGTAAGGGTTTCAACCCTATGATTAATTAATTCTTGAGTGGGAGTTGTACATAGAAGAATCTGGATGAAGGAAAATTACAGGATGCACACGGGTAGAGATTGAAAATTTTAATGGATAAAATTTTGAGTAATGAAAAATTAAGATGGAGGATATGTTGGTTGATAGAAATTAGTGGATTGTGGTCTTAATAACAAAACCAACATCAATGACATATGATGATTGGATGAATATCAATAGGAAGGTGATGAACTCTATCAGATTATACTTATCTAATTTGGTATTATTGAATGTATCGACAAAGACCATGATAAAATTATTATGGGATAATCTGGAAATTTTGTATTAGATAGTCACTGGTAAATAAACTTTTTTTTTAAAGAAGTTGTATTCACTTCAGATGAATGATGGTGATTTTATGGTTGAACGCTTGAATGCTTTTTAACATTTTGGTAAGTCAACTAAACTCTGTTGAAGTAAAAATAGATGAAGAGGAAAAGTGTATTACTTTACTTTGTTCATTACCTAATTCATGGGATAACCTAGTTATGGCTATCACCAATACTACTTCTAAATTGAAAGTAGAGGATATAGTAGGAACATTGCTATCTGAGGAAATGAGACAAAAATATTCTAAGGATTATCATCAGAAGGATCCTTGGTTGTGAGAGGTCATTATCAAGAAATAAGTAAAAATAAATTAGAAGAAAGGAAACCAAGATCTAGGGATAAATCTATTGCTCCAAAAAAGAGGAAATGTTGGAAGTGTGGTAAAATAGGGTATTATAAAAGAGACTACAAATCTAAAAAGGCTAATAATATTCAATTTTCTAATGAAGAAACTTCTATAGAAACAAATAACACAAATAAATATTTAAGGAACTTATTCTTAGCTACAGTGTGCTCAAGTGAATGTCATGACTCATGGTTGATTGACTTAGGTGTTTTCTTTCATATGACTCCTCATAGGGAGGGGTTCTATGAATATAAAAATATAAATGGAGGTGAAGTATTCTTGGGAGACAATTCAACATATAAAATAATAGGTCAAGGAAAAGCCAAATTGAGGTTAAAATATGGAAAAATTAAAGCTCTTCCTGATGTGTTGCATATTTTAGGTTTGGCAAGGAATATGATATTCATGAGTAAGATGAATTATGTGAGTGTGACTATGGTATTCAATAAGGATAGTTGCAAGATGGTTTGTGGAGTCATGGTGTTGGCAAGGGGAGTTCATATAGAAAATTTGTTCAGACTTGAGGCTAGCACTAGAAGTATTAATTGTAATAACTCTTACGTTGTAGAGGATAATAATATGATATAAGCTGCTTCGAGTATTCCTATACCGAAAATAATGTTGTGGCATCAACACATGGGGCATATTGGTGAGAAAGGCATTTGAACATTAAAAATTAAAGGTATGGCTGAAGAAATTTGTGATTGCCCATTAAAATCCAATTTTTGTGAGCACTATATTTTTGGAAAGCAAACCCGAGTCAAGTTTCCTAGTAGTGCTACAAGATTTGAAGGAATTTTGCATCTAGTTCACAATGATGTGTTTAGACCTACAAAAGTACCATCATTAGGTAAATCTATCTATTTTGTTATATTTATAGATGACTTTTCAAGAAAGACCTAGGTATATTTTTTACGAAATAAATCTAATGTTTTCAATAAATTTAAAGACCTTAAGACTTTTGCAGAAAATCAAATAGAGAAAAAGATAAAGGTTTTGAGAAGTGATAATTGTCATGAGTATTACTCTAATGAATTTGAGCAATTTTGCAAGGACTATGGAATAGAAAGGCATAAAACAACTATGTATACTCCACAACAGAATGGTGTTGTAGAATGGATGAAAAGGATATTGATGGATAAGGCCAGAAGTATGCTAAGTGGTGTAGGGTTAGAAAGGAAATTTTGGGCAAAAGACATGTTAATCACTTGTTACCTCATCAATAGATCTTCTACCTCAAATTTGGTGGATAAGATTCCACAAGAAGTGTGCATTGGTAATAAATCCTCTCTTAGTCACCTAAGTATTTTTGGTTGTGATGCTTATATGTATGTCCCAAAAGAGAAAAGGACTAAGCTAGACTATAAATCTGAAAAATACATATTATGGGTTATAGTATTGGTGTTAAAGAATATAAGTTGTGGAATCTAGAAACACGGAATATTATTTACTATCAGGAAATGCAACCAAGCAAAGAACCTAAGATAGTTCAAGTAAAATTAAAACAAGAGGAAGAACTTGTGGTTGTAACACCCCAGGTCTACTCACCTGGTTGTCCAAAAACACAGGTAGAAATTTTTTATCAAAATATAGTAAGTTTACTTCACACCTAACATTTTATTAGTACATAGATATATGAATATTCATTTCAAGATAGTTGACCGTTGCAGACGATCCCTTAAACATTCGAGATTGACCAAATCTCACAAAAGGTGTCATCTTGTGAACACATTTATCTCCCTTACTAGAGGTCTATGTTCAAGATATGGGGTTGTCCTTCCAATGCCCATAACACCTGGAAGGGTGGATGCATAGTTCCCCACCCATAGCATGGTATAATTAGGATTCCTTTCCTAATAGTCTACCCAAGGTACCTATGACTTGAATATCTCCTCCATGCTATGATTTAGCATTAGTATACCTAGTGCCTAGCTGAATACCCACTTCTCTGGATTCAGTTAGGGCCCACCATTTCTCTAGCTCTAGACCAAGTATCACATATTATGTTATGAATTATGAAGTGATGTCCTATACCAACACTTCGCTAGAATTTTTAGCTTCGGGGTCAAACTACTCCTGAAACCCTCCTATAATCTTCTAATGATTCATCATTCGTGGGATACCTTCAAGTACTACTTTTTATCATCCTGGAGAAGGTGTCCCATACCACCCCTTGTTACATGTTCTTGGTAATAGGACCTACTCGTCCAAGGTAGAATTACCAAAAAATGGTTGATACTGATTCACAACATTTACCCTTCCTACAAATGTCAGTGTTGTGTGAGTTCACATCCTACTTGATGTTACATTCGAGTTTAGTAAAACACTCACTTCATCCTTCTCGATGGTTAATTTTAATGGTAGTCACTCCACATTGTGATTTAGAAATCTTATTTGTTTCAAGGTAAGTGTATGTAAGGTTCTTATTTAAACAATTGTGTCCAAATACTTATTATCTCTCTTTTATTTTAGCTAGAAAAACTATCACATCCACAATATGATAACATGAAATATTTAAATAAATTATTGTAACTCAAAGTAAATGAGACATTATATTTATGTAGCAACTTTCTAAAGCTTATTTTATCTAGAAAAACTATCACATCCACAATATGATAATATGAAATATTTAAATAAATGATTATAACTCAAAGTAAATGAGACATTATATTTATGTAGCAACTTTCTAAAGCTTATTTAAAGCCTTAAATTAAACTATCCCAATATATATTATTAAATTTTCTATAGCAAGACACATTTATCAAAGAGTTCATATGTAAAATAATCTTTACAACCATTTAAGGAACTAATCAAATGATAGATAAATACCCATTTATATAATCATGAACTAAGCTCTTTTGCACATCTAACCAGAGGAAGCACTACATATACTTTGAGTAAAGCCTTGCACATATAGATACGAATCTATAACCTCCTTATACAATTTATAAAAGGGTATTATTAAAGTTAATGAAAAGGTAGGCATATGTCCTCAACTTCAAAATTTACAATAATAAAACTTAAGAAGCACAAGCTATCCCAAACCACTATCTAAGTTATGAGATTTGAAAACCAAGTTATATTTACATAGTTTAATAGAAACTAAAGTTCATATCAACTCTTTTCACTTTGAAATTATATAGACCTATGTGTTTGTAGGTTAAAATTTCATATAGCGATTTACTCCAGGTTTTTATCGATGATAGGACATCAAGCATGATCTACCTAGTATATTCTCTATTTTATAGTGTATTCAAGCCAATGTTTGAAGATTTATTGTATTTAAATTCTATATTATTTTAAGATTATAACACAAGCCAACCTACGGCAATACCTTGGCGTAACTCCAGTGACTACGAAAAGTTTGTTCTAAATAAAGTCACAACATACTAATACATACAACAAAACTTTGTGAACACAACCCAATGATTTGGTATATGTTATAGCAACTATTGGTGCCCATTTAGCATCTCTTGTTGGTTGTTGCAGCGCTACACTACACATATCCTCTTCAGATTTTTAAAACTTTAAAGAATTTGTTCAAAAGCGCTTTCCAAAGCAATTCCTAATTACTTAATAAGTTATTTACCAAGCTTTACGAATATAATATATACTATTTAATCCAAAAGAGTAAGGTAATATTAATCTCCATCTATTTTAATCATACAATTTTGATGAAGCAAGCCATACGACGTCCACGTGTGAGGCAACAATCATCTAAGTTTAAGTGAACCATTCAAAAACCACATAAAATCAACTATACACAACTGAAGTTGTATCTCATTTTACCAAATGAAGCAATAGAATGATTAATTGGTAATGTGAGTCTATTACCTAGTTTTCCAAGTATTTTATTTCTACATTAGCAATCAAAATACGTTATCCATACATCCTGCAACTCATAGGTGACATAGTCTCTAAATTGGTTATAAAGAGGGTTATCTCCAATGTCATGTCAGCCAAACTGACGCATATCAAAGCAGTGTGCTAGTTGTTGTTACACACAAATTAGTTCTAAGAGATGGTTGAATGCTCTACTATTTCGTCGTATAACAAGAGCCCTTCACGATAAAAAATAAATAAAGCTCAAGATTTAATAAATAAATACTCATTATATACATTCAATATAAAAACATCACAACTTTTTTTTAAAAAGTATAACAATTAACTATCTATTAATTTAAAACATGGATCCATCATTTCAACGGCTTTATACAAACGAATATCCAATAATTCTATCACAGAGCCTACAAATCTCCCATTTTCAACCAAAGCTAATCCTCTTGCAAGAATTGACGGTGACTGTCCTGCAGACCTCCTTGCCCAGCTTTTCAATAAATGCAACCTTCCTATTCCTATATGCTCTCACACTATTTGTTCCCACCCCACACAACCATTAGTAGTAAAACAACACTTCCAAACTGAAGCATATGCAGGGTTGAGAATTTATATGATAATTCTGTTCCAGAGTCATTATTATTATTATACTGCTATTACCAAAATAACACTACCAAACCATAGTTAAGGTTGAGAATTTATATGATAATTTTGTTCGAGAGCCATTAATATACGACTTTTACCAAAATAACACTACCAAACCAAACATATGCAGGTAGAGGATTCAAAAGGGAACTCTATTCCAAATTAAATTTTAATGGATTCATTACTTTTAATTGGAAGAGCTTTTACAACATATCGTCTTAAAATTTTATATTAAAGAATTTTACTCTGGCGACATTACACTCAATAAAATTAATCCAGAAAAACATACATAGCTTGATGAAGTTTAAACAAAAATTTATTTTCTCTCGCTACAATTTTGTAAAGCCAGCTTATAACAAAGTGAAACATATTAAACACTATGCTATCATTTTCATGGAAGAGCACCGACCTGGTCTCTCGGTGATAGTTCTATCCAGTCGATGACTCCCAAAACAAGAGAACTTAGAAGATGATCAATTCCATTACCTGTATTTCTTTTTATAGATGGTTAAAGGAAATTTCCTCATACAGGTGTAATGTTTCATGCCTTCTTCCCCATATGACAGATGGAGATGAAGTCCCATTAATTATTTTTAAATCATTTCATAAAATGATGTGGGTATATAAAAGTTTTATTGCTTCCACCAATTATTTTGAATTTAGTTATTGTATGTATATATATATATATATATATATATATTTTTTTAATTCTTATTATCATTATGTAATAATTTTAAATAGGAATATAAATATACATCTAATACCCCCAAATATTTGATAACTTAAAGTGCAACTATATGGATGCAGCTACATGATAGTTCCTTCTGTGAGCTTCCATGTACTCATTGTTGTGGTGCCTTTTAGCACTAAACATCATATCTCATCTTACCTCATGCGGAAAAAGCCCCCGTATTTTTGCCTAAATATGGGTACCAGGTTCCTTGAGTTCCTCTGTTCTTCCTACTTTAATATATGCACCTATTCCTATGCTCAAAAATTTCATCAACAGTATCTCATTCTAAAAATAACAATAGGCAGAAAGGTATCAAAATGGAGAGATGTTACAGTGGTAGAACCTAGTGCTACAAAAGAAGATGAACTACAAAGAGAGTCTAAAGAGGAAAATTCAGAGAAAGAAGGTGAGGAAGTTGAAGATGCAGAACCTGGAACTCCAAGTTTGAGATCAGATCGAGTGAGAAGACTCCTAGAAAAGTATAGCTCTTCAAGTTTTTATTTTTCATTTAATATATCAGTTATTGATGAAGAACCCAAGATTGTAAAGGAGGCACTTTAGTCAAATGAGAATGAGTCTTGGAAAAGGGCTATGGAGGAAGAAATGGAGTCCCTAGATAAAAATAAAATGTGGGACGGTGAAATTACCTCTTGGAAGAAAACATGTTGGTTGTAAGTGGATATTCAAGAAGTACAATATAGAAAGAAATTTGGAGAAGTACAAGGTTCACCTAGTAGCAAAAGAATTTTCTCAAGTTGAGGGAATTGACTTTGGTGAGATTTTTTCTCCTATGGCTAAACTAACTTCAATTAGATTTTTATTGGCTATTTTTGTTGCTTTTGATTTTGAAATAGAACAAATGGATGTAAAGACAACATTTCTAAAATTTAAGGGTTTTTAGCTATTTTTAAACTCATATAGGTTATTTTGGGTTAATATGTTTTGAACCCATAGTTTTACATCCATGGTATTATAAAATCCACTTTTTGTGTTGTTATTTAATTGCACTTGCATCAAGGTTTGAAGAGAGATGAGAGATGAACATTATTGTATTGAATATGGTTAAGTATATACAATAAGGATATATTAGTATGTTGGATTTTTCGTAAGGATTTTCCTAGGTGAAATATTGTGTTATGTGTGTCTTTGTTATCTTCTTCTTTTGATTATGCATTTACTACTTTTTTAAATTTAGTTTATTGGGCCTTTTTGCTCTTCACTGCACACCTTTCATAGTAGAGAAAAATGAATCCAAGCAAACCTCTCACAAGCCAAGACCAAATTATCATCTACAACAAAAATATTTAGGTGTCTTTCCTCTACCTATTGAGGTTGGGGATTTGATATTTGGGAGCTATTAGATTAATAGGAGTTTCCAAAATACCTTTCCCTCCGTCTTAAATCAGGATCAATTGGGATCCATTGGTAATGTCTATTTATATTTCTTGATTTCTAGAAGCTTTGATGGGAGGACTTCCCACTTTCCTCTCAACCCCTACACCCACTCCCCCTTTTTATTGGGTTCTTGCTACCAAACTTGGGGACATTAGAGCATTCCCCACATTGTCTTTTCTTTTAGAAGGATATCGTTGATAACTCTTTGAAACTAGTTGACAACTTTTTGAAACCAAGGCTTCCTTGTCAGAGCTTGAAGGAATATTAGCTTTGGATTTTAAAGTATTTAATTCTTTTTTTAAAGAAAAAAATCCCTTGCAGGGCCGCCTTGGTCTGAAATACCACAACCAAGGGTTTCTACACCGTAAAAGTCACTCGAGAGTCGCGCCCGGCCCTGCCAGCACCAACATTATCAATTGGGTTTTGGGTACCCAATTCAAATTTTTGGTAGGCTGGAGATTCAAACCTGGGACCTCCCTTGGAGGATTGCCCTCTCCTCTCCAACTCACCTACAACACCTTGGTTTAAAGTATATAATTTTAAAGCCTCTGAAATTTTTTCTATAACAACTGAATCTACCCCAAAGGCTAAACATTCAAAAGGGTGCCTTGAAGAGGATTCAAATAGGGAAGCATCAAATAAGGCTCCATATAACATACTTGAATACCAGCATATACAAGACCTCCTTCTTCCTTGGATAGAAGCCCTTCATAAGATAATCCAATAGAAGACTTGAAGGGAGCTCTCGCTGGGGAAGAATCAAATGCAAGAACCTAAGGACCCACTACCTTTTTTTGAGAAGAGAATGGACAATGAGCCAACTCATACCCATGTTTTTTGCATTCAAAGCAAAAGTATGGTTTGAATCTGAGAGCCAACATCTAAAAGCAACTCAATAAAATCAAGGAGGTCAGCATCCAGGTCCACGTTCATGCACATCCTAACAAAGATCATTCTAGATTTGGCCTTAGCTGCAGCATCGATCATGACAAGATATCTCATCATTTTTGCAATACCTCTTAGGATAGTCTCATGCCAAAAATGAAAGGGAAGGCCAGGAAGCTTAACCCAAATAGGAGCTATGTTAATATTTTGAGTGTTTGGATCAAAGTTTGTAAACCAAAGGAAATTTCCTTTTATCATGTAAACCTAACTATAAAAGGATCACACAAACTATATTTTAAATGAGGTGAAAAACAAATTTGTAAAGTGCAAAGGATTAGGATTTTTTCTAAAAACATCTCATATTTTAGGAGTTATATCTTCGCGAAGAGTTATCCGATTCAGCTGATTCTTGGACCAACTTGTGCAAAATTTGAATAGCTTTAAAATAAGTGGTCATATGCAAAAATCCAAGCAATATTGAGGGAGATACGACCCTATGAAATCAACCATTCGAAACAAGGGTAGTGATTATTTTTCAAGTCGCAAAAAATAAATTTGCAAAGTGTGAAGGATTAGGGTTTTTTCATGAAAAATATTTCATATTTTAGGAGCCATATCTTTGTCAAAAAATATCTAATTCAGTTGATTCTTAGACCAACTTGTGTAGAATTTGAATAGCTTTAAAATGAGTGGTCATATACAAAAATTTGAGCAATATTGAGGGAGATACGACCCTGTGAAGTCAACCATTCAAAACAAGGGTAGTGACAATTTTTCAAGTCGTGAAAAACGAAATTGCAAATATTTTTCAACTAGGATTTGAACTACGAGAAGAGCAATGAAGGGCTAGGACTTCAGTGAGGCTAGATATTCTATCTGGACAAAGATTTTTTTAACCAAGTTCTTTTTCCCTTTCGTTATTTTAGAAATTGTGCATGAAAATTTTATAAAGTTTTTATTAAATATTATATTTTCTATAGGACTCTCAGATAAATTTCATTAGATTTTGAGTTTCCTTTCCATGGATTGATTTATATTTAAATTCTTAGAATCATACCTAGTGGTAGAGGTTAGTGAACGCACCTCAGAAAGATCCTCATTTCTCCAAGATAGGGCGGTTTCTGGTAAATTTAATGGGTATTGGCCAGGGGCTTCAGCCTTGAGAAAATGGATTAATAAGAGTTGGAAGTCTTTAGGAGTGATTCTATCATTTCTTCCAAAGGTTTTTTCCTAGCCATTTTTTTCTAGGGAAGAAAGAGAAGGAATCCTATAAGGGGGTCCTTGGTTTATGGGAAGAGCAAGGCTCTTCCTTACCCGTTGGTATAAAGGCTTTTCACCTGAAAATATTAATCTATCCCTAGTACCAGTCTAGGTTAGGATGTTTTGGTTGCCCATTAAATTTTGGGAAATAGATGCCTTCAAGGCAATAAGCAACACTCTAGGAGAATTTCTTGAGATTTCAGATACAACAAAAGATGGATTTTTGGCTATTTATGCTCGAATACTGGTCATGATTGATATAAGTAAAGCTTTACCAGAATAAATCATTCTTAATTATGGGGATAATATGTGAACCCAAACTATATATTATGAAAACATATCTTTTAGATATATAATATGTCATAAGGTGTGGCATTTTGAGAGATCATGCCCTAAGAAGAGCCCAACAGAATCATTTGTAGAAAATCGTAATAAAAATTTACAAATTGTTATGGATAAAGATGGTTTTCAACTTCCAAAAAATAGATCTAGAAAAATAAAATAAAATGAAAAATGGAGACCAATAAGAAAGGATATTGGAAGAAATTCCAATTATTTTGAGGCTTTAGCCGATGAAGAAAATGTAGATCAAAACTTAGAGGACACAATACAAAAATTTCAACATATTAACAAGGAATCATCTATTCAGTATGATCCTAATTTAAGAAAGAACATTCTCGATGAATCTAAGGAATGTGTCTCATCATATTTTGAAGACTCTCTTGAAGTACCATGCACCATTCAGGACAAAATAATTGGTAAAAAAAATGCAGTTATAGAAGTTAATACCTCTACCATTAATAAGAAAATACCATAAAATGAGCAAGATAAATCAAAATCTTCTATAATAGAACCAGGAGAGGATAAATATGTTGAAAAATAATTGTGAAATAATATTGAGGAATAGAATACTAAAACCTACTCCTGATATAGGCAAGGTAAAAAGAGGAAAACCCTTAAATTATCAAGCAAGATCCAAGGAAGCAAGACCTAATATAGAGAAAGGAACACAAACTAAGTTGTTTGAAATTCTCTTTACCAAACAACAAAATGATATTGGTAATACGCAAGAGGGGCCAAAATTCCCTAATGAGATATGATTATCATCTCATGGAATATAAGGGTTTCTAATACCCCCTCAAAGCATAGGTGTATTAGGGACCTATATTTAAGTAATAAACTTGATATTCTCTGTATCCAGGAAACTAAAATGACAAAAGAAGTTTCAAAAACTATGAAAGCAGTTTGGGCAATATGTGAATGGGATGCTATGGATTCTAAAGGAGAAGCATGGGGGATTCTAACTTGTTGGAATATTTCTAGAACCTCTTGTGTAACCATACATAAAACTAGGCATTGGATAGCCTCTTTAGTCACTTGCTACTTTACAGATATTTGCTTCATCCTTATCAATGTCTATGGACCTACAAATCAGTCAGGTAGATTAGAAGTTTGGAGTGGGATTGAAGCCTTTATGAGAAGTAAATACCAAGTAACCTGATTCATGATCATTGGAGATTTTAATGTCATAACCAAGCTGAATGAAAAATTTTGGGGAATTAAGAAATTGATTCAAAGTATGAAATATTTCTCAGCTTTTATTCAAAACAACAATCTATAGGAAGTTGAGTTTGAAGAAGACAACTATACTTGGACCAACAATATAATAGAAAAAAAACCTAATAGCAAAAAAATTAGATAGATGCATTCTCTCAGATCATTGGCTTGATGAAGGAACTTGTGCTAAAATTAATACCTTAACAAGGATTGATTCAGATCTTGGCAAATAAGAGTTTAAATGGTGGTAAGTGAATTAAAAAAATATCATATTTTAAATATGAGCAGATGTGGGAAGACCATCCTCAATTTGTTGATATGATAGCTCAAACATGGAATTATTTAGGTAATGATGGGTTGTATGCTCTTCCAAAATAAATTAAAGCTATGACATCTAGATTAAAAGAATGGAACAAGAACACCTTTGGAAATATTTTTGAGAAGAAAGAACTAAAAGATAAAATTTCAAAATTCCAAAAAGGTGTTGAAAATAATACAAGCTCAGAGGAAGATGATACAATCATTGTGTCCAAAGCCTCGGTGCCTCAAGCTAGGAAGTTGAAGAGAATTCTAACCAAGTATGAGACAGAAGCAGGACAGTACATAAACTATAAGAAGAGTAGCATCTATTTCTTTAACACGCCTGGTGGGAGGGAGGAAAGAATAGCTAACCTCTTCGGTTGTGGAAAGGAGCTTCTACCGAAGCAACTTATCTAGGCATGCCTATGTTCGAAGGAAGAATGAAGGCTACTTTGTGGAACTCAGTCATTGACAGGATCTCCAAAAAGTTAGCAGGGTGGAAGGGCGGCCTTCTCAGCTCCGCAAGAAAAGCCTTATTAGTTCAAACTACTTTACAGAGCATTCCAATTTACTGCATGTCTCTATTTAGAATGCCTGCAAAGGTCCGAGCTACATTGGAGCTAATTCAACGCAACTTCTTGTGGTCAGGTTCAGAGGAGAGAAAGAGAATTTCGTTGGTAGCATGGAATCGGGTGTGTGCAAGCAAGGATCAGGGGGGCCTGGGGTTAAAGAGAATGAAAGAATTGAATCAAGCTCTGATTGGCAAACAGGTATGGAGATTTATCAATAATGATCAATTGGGATGGGTAAAACTTCTTAAGGCAAAATATATCAGAAATAATCAGGACTTCCTGAAAGGTGATAATCTTCCTAGAGGATCCTATTTTTGGAATTGTTTGCTCGAATGTCGGGAGGTAGTCAGGAAAGGCATCAGATGGAGAATTGGTAATGGAAGACAAGTGGACTTTTGGAAAGACCCGTGGTTGGAAGAGGCCCCTCTGAAAGATAACTTAGACCTTCAGGTCCTCCAACATAAACTTTCGAAGGAAATGGGAGGAAAAGTAGGGGATTTTATTGCTGTAGCACAGGAAACTTCTTCTTGGAAGAAAATCACGGTTCATAATCTGTCAGAGCAAGAGAAGGTGGCCCTAACCAAACTCAATGATGCTTTAAGGGTGTTCCCGATCATTCCTGGGGGAGGAAGAGACAAGGCGATTTGGGGCAAAACTACAAGTGGGATCTATTCGGTAAAAGCGCCTATAAGTTAATCCACTCGGGATTCAATGGGTGGACTCCGACTTCGTTATTTGGTTAAATAATTTAACCCCAAAAATAGCTTTCTTCTTTTGGTTGGCGAGTTCAAAATAAGATCCCGACAACGAGATAATCTGCAAAGGAGAGGTTTCCAATTCATCAATCGATGTATCTTGTGTGAGAAAGCAATAGAATCGTAAGTCATATATTTCTAACTTGTGATTTTTCTTGTACGAGTCTTCCAAATGATCCTGTCCAAATTTCATATAGATTGGGTCTGTCCAAATAGCATGTCCGACTTCGCATACGGTGGGCTTCCCCCTTCGGGCAAAGCTTTTGACTTGGCTCGGAAGCTCGGCTTACCCCATTTTTTATGGGGGATATGGAATGAGAGAAATAAGAGAGTATTTAAAGGACGTAAGAAAGATCCCGGGTTATGTGGTAATAAAATAATCGAGCTTTGAAAGAAAAGCTGGAAAACTTTCTTCTTCAAAAATGAGACCATGTCTCTAAGGGAAAGGAGGATTTTGCGGAGCCGGGGAGAGGAACTTCCAGGACCTAGACATTACAACCAACCCACGGGATGGTGTCAAGTGGATACCCCCCACACAAAAGTGGGTTAAGTTTAATTTTGACGGGGCAGCTAAAGGAAATCCGGAGGCTGCAGGAGCAGGAGGAGTTTTGAGAAATGAGGAAGGAAAAGTGGTCCTTGCCTTTGCAGAGCCTTTGGGAACTCAAACAAATCATTTTGCAGAAGCCCGAGCCTGCATGCAGGCAATGAGAATTGCCAGACTTGAGGGTTATAAGGAAGTTATCTTTGAAGGGGATTCGCTTAATATAATCAAGGCAATTAAGGAGGATAAAGACCCCAGTTGGACCATATTGGAGCTTATCCTAGAAGCAAAGATTCATAAATCTCATTTGGTTAATGCCCGAATCCAACACACCTTCAGAGAAGGGAACCGGGCGGCGGATCTAATGGCAAATATTGCGGTTTCTGTTGGGGAGATGCAAATTTGGAAGGATAACTTCCCTCAAGAACTATTGGTGTTGGCTGCTAGAGAAGAGCTAAGATCAAACTCGTTAGAGCATCGAGGAGATCGGAGGGGCTGATGATGAGTAATCCGACGAGATGGAATTAGGCGAGAAAAGGCATCCCATTTGTTGGGGCCCGGGAGGTGACAAGTGTACGATACGACAACCTAGTGTTAGTAAGTGCTAGGTGTTGTTTGGTTTTTGTTTTATCCTGAATAGTCAAGCGACAAGTATAGGATTTTGGACTCTAAGTATGGCTTAATGTGAGTCTTAGAAAGATCCATTTTGTATTTTGATTATACGGGCTTGATGCTAGAACCAGCCCATTTTGACTTTGTAAAAGGTTTGTGGACCTTATAACCACCTCTACCTTATACCAAAAAAAAAATACAAGCTCAGAGGAAAGGGAGTTGCTTAGTGAATAACATAATATTTTGAGTAAGGAAGAGAAATTTTGGAGATGAAAATCAAGACAGACTTGGTTAAAATAAGGAGATAAGAATATGAAGTTTTTCATAGGATGGATATAGTATAGAGAGCATCTTCTAGAAATAATAGAATTAAATCAATAGAAGGGGTTTGGATTGAAGATAAAAGTGAAATTAGAAAAGAGGTAAAGTCATTTTATCAAAATATTCTAGGTTCAGAGGAGACCGAAGTTCTTAATGATAAACTTCTTCAAGATGTTCCTTCAATTATAACAAATGAAGACAATAGGAAACTGATGGAGCCTATTACTCTATAAGAATTTCATTTAGCTCTTTTCTCTTTTAATAAATATAAATACCCAAGTCCATATGGGCTCTCTACAACTTTTTACCAACATAATTGGGATATAGTGAAGGGTTTTTTATTGGTGGTTGTGGAATAGTTTAGGGTAAAACAATAAATTCCTTATAAAATAAATGCAACTTATCTTACCCTAATTCCAAAAAATAAGGATGCTAAATTGTTTGATTATTTTAGACCCATAAGTCTATGTAATATGGCATATAAGATTATTTCTAAAGTGATGGCAAATAGATTAAGGTCATTCTTAGACAAAATCATTTCAAAAGAGAAAGGAGGATTTATGAAAGAGAGATAAATTCTAGATGGGATCATAGTAGCTCATGAAGTTATACATTCAATAGCTTCAAGAAAAGAGAAAGTTATGGTCTTAAAACTTGATACGAGTAAAGCCTATGATAGGGTTAAATGGGATTTTCTTTTTGCAGTTTTAGATAAATTTTGTTTTGGGAAAAAATGGGTTAGATGGATTAAAGCTTGTGTCTCTACAGTTTCTTATTCAGTGTTGGTCAATGGGTTAGTGACAGATTCTTTTAAAGCCAAGAGAGGCCTTAGACAAGGAGATCCTCTATCTCCTTATTTGTTCATTATTATGGAAAAAATTTTGAGTAGGAACTTAAAGAACGCTTATAAATATGGTTTTATTAATGGTCTTAAGGTTAGAATAACATCGATAACATCACCCGTCAATTGTTTGTTTATGATACAACCCTTTTGGGAAGGGCAAGGATAAATGGGGCTAGAGCTTTGAATAACTTTTTAAAAGAGTAAGAAAGAGCTTCAGGGAAAGAAATTAATGGGACTACACCCAAAATTTACTTCCTTAACACTCCTAATATCAAAGCAAGAATTTATAGGTTGCTTCAAATGGAGGAGGCAAATTTACCAACAACTTATCTAGGGATGCCTTTATTTGAGGGGAGAATGAGGATAGATTTATGGAATCCAATTATTAGTAAAGTTCAAATAAACTTCCAACTTGGAAAGGTAGATGGTTATCGTTATCAGGAAGAGTGCAGTTAATTAAGTCAGTCTTACAATCCATCCCAACATATTATAATTTATTGTTTTCTATGCCAAAATCAGTTGAAAATTTTCAATCTTTATTATGTGATATTTTTATGGTTAGGTTTACATGATAAAAGAAAATTCCCTTTGGTAAAATGGAGCAAGTTGTATGATGAAAAAACTAGGGGAGTTCTTGGTTTAAGATCTCTTACAGATGTAAACTTAGTTCTTAGGGGAAAACCTTTTAATGGCCCCCCCTCTATTTCAAAAGGCAGGCTATGGCCCCCTCGGCTTTTAAAAGGCCCTTTTAAACATGGGGGCATGGCCCCCTCTTAAAAGCGCATGGCTATGGCTATTTAAAGGTCGCCCTTTAAGAGAATTCAAGAAGATCCTCTCTATAAAACTAGGGGAGCTCGCTCTCAAGGTCGGGTGCTTTCTCTCTTCAGAGTTCAGTTGCCTTTTCCAGATATCCCTCGACAAGTTGTTTTAACGTAGATAATAGAAGAGACTCTCTCCGTTCAGTTAAGATTATAGATAGAGAGCCGAGTGCCCATATTTATTAGAGCTCTCTATTCCCCTTTTAAAATAGAGAGGGATGGCTTATCATATCATAAAAGTTGAGCGAAAAGCTCTCTATTCTAGAAGGATGGCTTAGCTTAAAAGTGGCCCAGCCGTTGAGCGGGGAAACAAACCATCATTCAATTGTCTACCTGCCGGTTTGAAAATAGAGAGGCTTCGATTGCCTACCTATCCGAGTCGGGGGGATAGTCTATTATCTACATATTAACAATGGGGCAACCTTAAAGTGGGTTCTAAAGCTCCCATTTAATTTTTAATTATCTAGGCATTTTTCCTTTAATATAATAGGGCGCCAGGCCCCTCACCTCATAACGGGCGGAAGATCCCGACCACCATTAATCCCCTATAGCTGCCCCTTTCCCGGTGCCCAGATCTAAGCTGTTCTCCCCTGGTCGTGCTGTTCCCGGAACCCAAGGGATGGTCGGCAGAAAAGATGTAAGGTTGCTATAACCAGAGATGGATAGGAAAATAATATTTCTATATCAATAATAAAAAATAAGGTTTTCCCTCGATCGAAGGTAAGGTTTTACCTCCCTTGAAGGTAAGGTTTTCCCTCCCTCAATAAAAAGGAGGCCTCGATAAAAACACCTTCTACATTTAAAATGAATCATGCATAAAACCATCATCATGCCCTAAACCTTTAAAATCAACGTAACAAAAAATAAGGTTTTGCCTCAATAAGAAATCCACTCGACCTTTAAAAGTGGTATAGATATCGAGTCTAGGGATTCTGTGTGTAGCTACGCACCTGTGTGTGAGATCAGCACCACCTTTTAAAGGATTAGAAGCTTAAGGCATAGAATCTTAGCTTAGCCTTTGCCTTTGCCTTTACTTTACCTTTAAAATAGCCTAATCATCATCTGGGAGGGGGAGGGGAGAGGAGCTTTCAGTCGATAAAGGGAACTGGATAATCTGGAACATCTAGATCTAAGGAACCAAAAAAGAAAAGCTTGAGAGGCTTAGTTTGCTCTGGCTCAGAATCGGACTACTCGTACTCGGGTTTAGACTCACGATCCTTCTCCATTATTCGACGAGTGGCCCACCTTGACCCATCCTATCTCGTGTGTAAGCCCCTTGAGAGTACAAAATGATTTAAGGTTGAGTGTCACCTTTTAAAATGGTAAAGCTTTTTAAATTGAATCGGTTCGATCGGGACCTGCCCAGTGTGTGCTTAGTGGTCTAGGGAAACATGAGGATCATAGGGATTAAGAGGGGATAGATATCAAAACACTAAAGCGGGTAGATGCCGATGAATTCTGATTCTCTTCACTCATTAAACTAGACAATCTCAAGCTGATGGAACGAAAAACTTTTAATGAATCAACGATCAATTTTAAGCGAATGAAATCCATTCTAATAAAATCTTATATAAAGGGACTCGCAGCCTATATATATATAGGAAAGCTAGAACACTCTAAAACACTAAAAGCTTTTGATCTTATAAAGATCAAAATCCCATACGCAACAGATCTCAAATGCGAGAAAGCTTTTTATGGCTTTATGGGGAACAATAGACTATGGAAGGCTTCGGATTATGAACAAAGTGCTTTCAAATCCAATCTCCACCTATTTTAAGCTTATCTAATGTGAATCTGCCTTTTGCCCAAGGGATATATAGGGCCCTTTTACCCTTTGAAAAAATAGGTGGGGGAGGAGTCAAATGAATTTTTAATTACCATCCAGAGCCAGATCTGAATGCTATATACATATTTAATAGGGATATCAGATAAGATGGGTTCAATTGCAACTGAAATAGTGCAAACACTTTAGAAATCCTATCCCACTTCTGAGAAACACCCGTTTGATTTTCAAATGCCACCTTTTAAAATAGAGAGGGTGGAGTCTCTATGGTGGTAAGCTTTAGAAAGAATGTGTAGAATAAAAAATAATAAAGGTGGATGTAATAGAGAGGCTCCCCATTAAAATATAGTGACATTTTATGCGATTCTAAACCCGAAGTATGAACTTAGAAGGATGGGGATCGACCCACCCCAATCTTCCCAAAACCTTTTAAAAGCCTTTAAAGATTCGAGTTGTTGTTCAACCTTATAGAGATAGCCTCAGGTTGTTAATACGTATATAAGAGACTCCCAAAATGAGAAGAGCGGGGTCCAGTCGTTAATACGTATATAAGAGACTCGACCCGGCTCTCCCTCGACCCTTTATTTATTAGAGAGTCGGTCAAGCGAGCTAGCTATGCTATTGCTATTGCTATTATTAGAGGGGAGGGGAGGAGTTTTTGCTTGAGAAAAAGAGAGGGTTCTTTGATGACAAATATTTTCTCATTCTCCTGTAATATCCTCCATATTTGAAGGGATATCTGTTCCTTCTCCTGCGGAGCATCTGCCAACCCTTATAATAGAGGGGGCAGCAGTCTCCCCTTAGCTATCTCAGAGAATTTAGAAATACCTGAATCTGGTTCCCTCTTTAAAATAGACATGGAAAGAATAGGGTCTGGTCTACTAGAATGCTCAATTATCTAGAGATTGTACAAAGAGAGTCAAAGACAATGGGCAAGAATTCTTCTAAGTAAGTATGTTGATCCCAATGACCCAGGTTTAATATTTACTGTATTCTCTCTCCAAAATGATTCTGCTCTTTGGAATGGTTTAAAAAATATATTGATCTTATGATTAAAGTTTTAAGATGGGTGGTGGGAACTAGAGAAAATTTTATATTTGGATGGATACTTGGTGTGATAAAAAACCACTTAATTTAGATCCAGTTTTGAAACCTTGGATGAGATTACTTCAAGATAAATATGGTGATAGAGTTTCAAACATTTTGTACAAGGATCAAGAAGGAAGATACAAATTGAAAGAAGATTTTTTTATAAGTATACAAGACATTGATGCTAGGAGGCAATTGAGTAGAAAGATAACAACTGTGATTATTCTAAGGGTTGCCAAGGATAAATTGATTTGGGAGTTGAATATCTCAGGAGAATACACAACAAGAAGTGGATATAATGTTCAACACTAACATAATAATAATATTACTAGAATACAAAGATATATTTGGGATAGCCCAAGAATTCCTAAAGTTAAAATTTTTGTTTGGCTAGTAGGTTATAAAAGAATTTTATCTTGGGATAACCTTATGAAAAGGTGTTTTTGTGGCCCCTCTCAATGTTTTTTTTGTAATAAGGAGGAGAGTATTGACCACCTCTTGGGACATTGCTCAATAGTTTAGAATCTATAGCAATGGATTCTTAATATGTTTGGTAAATACATGGTGATGAATAGTAGAATTGAAGATTGGTTAAAGCAATGGAAAAGCACTTATAAAAGTGAGGCTTTACAGACAATATGGGATATATCAAAAGATACAATACTTTGGACTATATGGTTAGAAAGGAATAAAAGAATATTTAAAGGAAAGGAAAGCAGTTTAGAGGTAATGAAAAAAATATATGTTTAGCCATAGAGGAGTCTAAACCAACTCTATCAACTTACCCAAATACTAATTTTGAAGTAGAGAGTCTTGATAGATGGGTTCAAGTCATTAAATGGAATTATGATGTTGGGTACAAGAGAAGCAAAAATAAGGTAAAGAATATAAAGTGGAAACCACCATATATGGAGTGGGTTAAATTGAAGTTTGATTAACCATCTAAAGGAAATCCAAGACCAGTGGGAGGAGGAATAATTAGAAATAATAGATGAGATATTTTGTATCATTATACTTTCAATAGTGGATTTAAGACAAATAATGAAGCTGAAGCTTGGTTAGATTTAGAAGGGTTAAAAATATGTAAACAAATAAAATAGAATATAGTATGGATGGAAGGTGATTATCTCATAGTAATAAATATAATTTTGAGGAAAAGGCTACATGGAACAGACAAGAGATAATTGTGGATATTCAAGATCTTGCTAAAGAGTTTGAAGAAATCAGGTTTACACATGAATTAATGGAAGGAAACAAATGTGCAGATAAGCTAGCCAATAGAAGGGTTTTTATTGAGGATCATGAAGTTAAATTCTCCTTTCCATGGTTATAGGAAGTAGAAAGTTTAGTTGAAGATGACAAAAAATGTTGATTGCCTAAATCAATTAATGATTAAGTTTTACTTTAATATTTTCCATTGGTAATATTTTTTTATTTTGTAACAATAATATGTTTTCATTTAGACTATTTATTATAATTTTTGTGGTTGCACTTGTTTTTCAGGAAGGAAACTAGCAATCCAGATTTGGTAAAGTAGACTATGATAATGCGATGTTTTGAAAATATTACTCTACTAAGATGCAAGGCATAGATAGTAGAGGTGAAGTTTGGGCATTCTGAAGGATGCTATAGGAAAATGTCAAGAAAGATGCTAAATTCTAGAGTAATTGTATTCAAACAAATATTTAAAAAGATCCAAAAAATGAAAATCAAGAATTCAGATATTTTATGTAAAATGATGTAGGTTTCTAGCTATAGCATCTCAATTGAGATGAGAAGTGTATCTATTTGTAAACTCTCAAGATCTAAATAATAGAGATGTAATTTTTCAAGTGTGGGAGACCCAAGTACAACCCCTTATTATCATGTAAAAAAAATGCATTCCCTATCTACGAAGAAATAGACTTATCCTACCAAAGAACTAGGTACCCCCATCGAGAATATGATTCAAATCTTCTTCCCAAGAGAGCTTAATGAGGAAAAATCCTTTAGGAAGACGCACTAACTCCATGAGTTCCTATGAAAACCATTTTGAAAAGCACATCTCTAAATGGAAACAATATCTGACGTGGAGCCCATGAATTTCCCAACCAAACTGAGCTCTCCCTCCTCCATGGCTAGCTTTAAAAGTTGAGCCGAAATAGATAACAACCTTTGTTTTTGTTCTAGGTTAAAACAATAGATCAAAAAATCCCCTTTCTATGGAAATGTGTGAGACCATTGCCACATAATATTTTTCCCTCAAGAAATGGGTAATGGAGGTCCTTGTGGGCCCAAGGGAGGGTCCACATCTCCAAAAAGAGACAGAACTGCTTTTTTCCTTAGGTATAATTGAAAGACTAGGAATCAGGATCAAATCCAGACCCGATGTCCACATTTCCAAAGGGGTTTTATGGACCCATAACAACACTAGAATATTGTATTCCATCAAAATATCCACTTCATGATCAATGATCTTCCTACTAAAAGCCCCATTCCCACTCAAAATTAAATTCAAAATTTGAAAAAAAATCATGTCTAGGTCAAAATTTTTAAGTGGGTTTTGCTGAGTGAGACCAATATCAGAATATTTCTTTCCATCAGATAAATCCACACCAGGGATAATTATCTTCCCACTAAAATTCAAATTTCTTTTCAAAATTGAATTTGAAATTTGAAAAAATTTCTTGCCCAGGTCAAAATCCATGAGAGGACAAGCCAAATACCTCTCAAGATCCCCTAACCCTAGGAGGACCGTATCCATAATCCTATGAGGGACTGGATCTACCCCAATGCCTGTAAGTTCTTGATCCTTTGACACACAAACAACATCTATGTGTCTCTTTGAAGCGATAAGATCGCTTCTCTATTTTTCATAATCAAAGTTGGAATTAGGAATGGTGTAGCTCTATTTTTGCTTCAATGGAGCACCTCTCCAACCAGAATACCTACCTCTCCCTCTCACCCTTCTATGTCCTCTTATATCGCTCGATGCCCTCTACTCATTGGTCAATAAGATCTAGAAAATAAAAATCAAGAATTCATACATTTTATGAAAAATGATGTGTATATCTAGCTATAGCAACTCAATTGAGATTAGAATTGAATATGTTTGTAAACTCTTAAGCTCTAAAGAAAAGACTTGTGATTTTTCAAGGGTGGGAGACCCAAATACAAGCCCTTGTTCTCCAACAAAAAAATATTATTTAATAAAATTAAAATATTAAAAATAATTTAAAAAATACGTTTATATTATAAAGTTTAATAAGTAATAATATTTTGTTTTCACCCAACATGAAAAATAAAATACATGCCTAAATATATTTTTCCCTCTTAATATATTTTGCCATAAGCAAATTCAACTCACAAGTAATTGTTTTAAACTTATCAAATTAGCTTTTATTTTTAATATAGAAATTTTGAAATAGTTTTTTATTTTCTATTTAATTTTTAAATAATTATTTTTCAATGGTAATGATAATTGTGTTGTTTTAGAAGGTTATGGATTAAAGACCCTAGAAAATGCCAAAAAAAAAAGATCTAAATAAGCATTATTCTTTAAAATATTTTGTGATAAGTGATAATAGATTATGTGTACATCTTCTTTATAAGGTTTAAGTTTCTTGATTAAAGATTTTTTTGAAGAGGTTGAAAAATGAGATATATTGAAGGTAATTCTTTGCATGAACTGCACTTAAATATCCATTAGGGGAACCTAATATCTTTTACCATTGCAATGCCCCTATTCGAACAAATGATTAAATATTTTAGATCCTACAAAATGTTTCATTTGAAAATGTCTTCCAAGTGCAATGTGCTACTGATTGATTGATTTTTTGTATGCGTGTATTCATCTTGTATTTTTTAATCTAAGGCTTGTATGATATGTAAAGGTTGCATTTGCTTCCTCGCCAAAGGATTTATTAGCAAATTATGAGCAATTATAAATGTTTATATATTCCTCACTTGTTCTAGTTACATTTATTTTGAGAGATAAATAGATATTTGTAGTTGGTTTGCAAATTAAAAGTTATATGGATTAGGTATTAACAATTATTATTTGCATAGATTAGAAGTTATCATTGCAAGTCTAAGGGGTGTAGATCAAAGTGTAATGGGTTTAGATCAAATGGTGGGATTAAAGAATTTTATACCATCAACCAATGTTTTAAATTTTCTATATGAACCTTAACATTATAATTAAATAACATGAGTTCAATTAACCAAGTTCTTCGATTTTTAAGGAAAAAAATGTGGTTGAAATCTTGTAAAACCATGCATTTATAATTACCAAGTCATAATACCACTATATTTTCATGATGTAATAAGGTAAAACCCGGTTCAATTTCATATAACCAATTTATATATATATATATAGAAGATACTTATCATTTTATGAGAGGTTTATTTGTAGGTGTATGAGGAAAGTTGTTTGTGTTGCAAAAACATAAAAATGATGTCCTCCATTAAATTCAATTGGTAAACAATATCCTTTGTTATGCACTTTGTTAAATTTGAAGGAAGTCTAGGGGCCTGATGGGGCAGGGACAGCATGGAAGATGTGCAAAGTGAGGCAAATATTGATGGCAAGGGGGATGTGGTAGGTGGGCCTTTGGGGCTCTATTTGGGTTCAAATGTGTTTGACCTAGGTTTTGGGGGATCCAAAAGCTCCAATGTCTTCTACTCCCTTTGTGGATAATTCAAACTATTTTTGGTCTCGAGTGTTATTAGGAGCTAACTCTATTGCTAAGACTCACTTTGATCTGATTCCAAAGATAGAGTTTGATATTCCATCTGAACCTATTATTCATCATACAACAGTGGAATGAGCAAACTCCTTAGATGGAAAGTTTATTGGGATCCGACCATATTTGGACTCTAATATAAAATGGATTGCTAAAAAATGGAGGCCAAAGGGGGATTTGAAGGTGGTGGCATTGACCAAAGGCTTTATGCTTTATAATTTTAAGACCTCAAAAGACATGCAAACTATAGTTATGAAGGGACCATGGTTCTTTGGTCGAAAAGTCCTATTTTGATAAAATGATCCTCAAACTTCAATCCTTCCATCGAGAATGTCAATAGAGCACCCCTTTGGGTGTGTCTGCTTGGGTTACTTGTGGTATTCTATGATGATGACATCCTTAAGTGTATTGTTAAACTATTGGGTAGCTTAATTACAGTGGATCTAACCACTCAGGCAAAAGCAAGGATGGTTTTTGCCAGGTTTTGTGTTAACATTGATCTCTCTAAACCTCTTCCTTATTCTATTAAGTTGGTTTCAAATTCTAGAGTTTGGATCCAAGATATAGATTATGAAACCTCTATGCCCATTTGCATTGACTATAAAGGTTTGGTCATCTAAAAACTAAGTGTCCTAAGAATAAATCTCCTCAGAAGCAAGAGGCCTAGATCTAGAGAAAAAAAATAAAATTGTTCTAATATTTCTAGGATTTTTCTAGAAGTTGGTGGGTATTCCAAGGGTGAAGAGGTGAATCCAAATAAATTTATTGTATTAGGAGAGTTGCTACCTTATGATATTGAGGTTAGTTTGGACACTATTCTAGATAAGGGAGTTGAGATCCAAGATCGTCAAGGGGATTAGCTACCTTTTGCTCAGGTTCCTTTATTCCCCCTTTAGGAGGCTCATATTGAGGTGTTTTTAGGAGGATATACCCCTATTTTATATAATAAGAAGGTTGTTGCACCTCTTGATAAGGAAAAGGATGAAGCTATAACAAAGTCTCTTTGGGATATAGAAGTGGAAGAATTTTCTACAAATGCATTGGACAAGGAATCATAGGAGGTGTGGTCTTCCTTGAAGGAAGATAGCTTTCAAGAAGTTATAAACTGGAAAAAGATAAAACTAAATAAGATATTTCAGCAATAGCAACTACTTCCTTGATTAGTAGAAGCAAGCAAGAAGGGAACAATTGTATCTATGTGGCCCATCAGAAACACCTAAAAAACAATGAATCTAAGTAGTGAGAAAGGGCCAAGAAGACCAAAAAAAGTTGAGCTGCTCTTAAATAAAATGGCTCAAAATATGGCTAATGGCTCCCAGCCTACATTACCTTTGAGTAGAGGGAAGGATCTACAATACTTGAAGTAATAAATATTATCTCATGGTATATTCGGGGTCTGCATACCCCGACTAAACAAAAAGTGCTAAAAGATTTTAATAAAAATTTCAATCATGACATTATTTTCTAATAAGAAACTAAGATGGGCGATGAGGATTTTGATAGATTGTAAAATTTTGTTTGGAAGGAGTTTGAAGGTGTGAATAGGGTTTCTCATGATTCTTTCAGAGGGTTGTGGATGCTTTGGAATCCTGATTCTATGGAGGGCAAGCTTATTCATCAGGTTGATAGGTTATCTTCTTTTTTATTCTAGTATAAAAAACTAATTTTTACTACACAAAAAAGGGTCTTTATGGGTAGTTTTTAACCACCATTAAAGACCTTTAAGAGTAGTTTTTAATCACCCTTAAATATCTTTAAGGGCGGTTACTCAACTACCATCTATGAGGACATCTTAAAAATTTTGCATCATACGATGGTGGTTAAAAACCGCCTCAAAAAACCACCCTCTTTGGGTCTATTAGGGCGGTTAAAAACCACCTCCAAAATCATCTTAGTTTATCACTGAGGGCGGTTTTAAACCGTCCTCTTATTATTAATTTTTAATATATATATATATACCTAAGAGGACGGTTTTAAATTGCCCTCTTATTATTACTTTTTAAAAATATATATAAACAGCGTCCTCTTTTAATAATATTAAGGTTACTTAAGCCTAGTAACCATAACTTAGAGTCTGAATGATTTTATATAAAATTATCTATGCATTCAAATTTTGATTCTGCTTTCAATTGTTGTATTTATGCTACTAGTGGTAGTATTGTTGTCAATCCAAATCTCAAAAACGACTTCTCCAACTTCGGTTGCAACAAATGTACCCAAAGGACAATATGAATTGCAATAGACAATAATATGAGTTGCAGCAGACAATAATCTGAATTGCAATAGACAATAATCTAAATTTCAACATCTCTAATTATGATGTCAGAAAATGTAATATCTCTTGCGTACCCATGACTACCCTGCATAGTCATAAAAGTGTTAAAAATGGAAAAACTCTATGTAGGATTAGATAATTGTAGAAATTATTTTAATACTATTTTATTTATCAGAAGGCAAAAATCAAATAAAATGGAATCTTCACAAATTAATGAACCTGCCAAGTCTTGATTTTGGCCCCATTATCTGTTCCATAAAATACAATGCCATGGACATGGATTTTCTCCACATCTACCTGCTCCCCATCCTTTTGTAGGCTTCCAATGTTGAAAAACATAGTAAACTGATCCTTTGATTGGCCTATTTTTTGCATGATGGGGTTATACATCAATCATATAACTATAAAATTGAAAAAATATGAATAACATGAAAGGGGTACCTTATGCCATGGCTGTTGAGAAATGTAGCTTGAATAAGAACTTCTTGCACAAGTTTCAGTATGAACGTGTTAGAAGTGG
This sequence comes from Wollemia nobilis, assembly GCA_028583015.1. Lineage (NCBI taxonomy): Eukaryota > Viridiplantae > Streptophyta > Pinopsida > Araucariales > Araucariaceae > Wollemia > Wollemia nobilis. Next base: position 3,432,124 of record JAQPPZ010017057.1, read on the forward strand.
TTCAAGATATTTCAAGGATGATGCAGAGGATGATATGGCATAGTGGGACCCACAACAGAGAGTGGGAGAATATACATGGTACTTGGAGTTGTATCTTAGGTTTAGATTTCTTATTAGTCTATTTCCTCTCATTATTTGTAAAGTGACAACTTAGGAAAAGTGGGAACTAATTCTATTTTGTAATTCACTTAAGTGATTCTATTTTGAAATTCACTTAAGTGATTCTATTTTGTAATTCACTTAAGTGATTTAATATTGACCATACATCTCAAGATGATATGAGATCTAATATTGACCATACATTTGAAGATATTAGGGTTAGAGATATTAGGGTTTTCTTTTCAAGCATAAAACAAGAAGGGCAAGAGTGTTTTAAATCATAGAAATAAAATAAGGAGAATAGATTGTTGAAGGAAAACTACAAGCTTAGGAGGATAAGAACAGTAAAATTATTGGTTAGAAAGGCAGCAAGAGAGCAGGTTGTCCTGGTGTAGCTATACCTCCTTTCTTATGTAATATTTTAGGTTCAAATAAATATTTAGCTTTCATTGTTCATTTTCAGCCATTGCATGATTTTTGCATGCTTAGAAACTATTTCTGTCTTAAATAAATTACATATTTGATTTATTTAGAAAGAAGAAGCATATGCTAGAAATCATCTAGGGTTGAAAATTTTACATGGTATCAGAGCTAGGTTCTGTTATTGAGATACTAAAGGGTTTACAATAGTAAATCATTGCTAGATATTACAAACCAGCAGTTTGAGGGTTTCATATTTTTTTCTTGAAGGATTAATCTTATTTGTAGGACAATTGTTTTCTTAAGTCTTTCATATCAAATGTAAAATTTTATGTCATAGATCTTAGAGATAATAGTAGCTAACTATAGATTTGAGGATATATTGGAAGGTACCTCCACCTTCTTACCCTAGAAATTCAGGGTAATGTTCTTATTGGAAGAGGATGATCTTTGGGATATTGTTAAGGATTTTGTGGCTCTTCCTATAGATCATTTTTAGTTGGTAGCTCATAGAAATAAGGAATTAAAGGCCAAGCGGATGATCTTGGATGCAGTGATGAATCACCTAATTCCTCACATATTCGAGAAGAATATAACAAAGGATATGTTTGATGCTCTAGTTAGCCTCTACCATAGCGAGAAAATAAAAAGGAATATTATATTGTGAAACAAACTTAGATCTATAGAGATGACCAAATCTAACACCATTACCAGTTACCTGATGAATATCACACAGATTCGTGATCAACTAGCAGCTATTGGGGGGGAGAAGGTTGAAGACACAGAGTTGGTGAACATGGTAATAAATGGTTTCTCAACTTCATGGGAACCATTTTTCAAAGGCATTTATGCTCATGAGCACCTTCCCACCTTTGAGAAACTATGGGATGATTTTATCTAGGAGGTCACTCGAATGGATTCAAAGACCAACAATAAGGGTGGTGACGATAATCTAGCCTTATTTGGGTAAACCAATAAGGTTAAAGGTAAAGGATCTTGAAAGGGAAAGGTAAAGAGTGAGGATACAACCTCACAATCAGGGAAGAAGGAATTGAGCAATTTAAGTGCTTCATTTGTCATAAGCATAGCCATTATGTATCACAGTGTCCAAACAAGAAGGGTAAAGAGAAGAAGCAACAAACACAGGTAGCAACCTCTATAGAAACTCAAATTAATTATTTTGATACAAAATTTGAGAGGAATTTCTCATTGGTCTCTTGCCTTTCAGCTTAATAGTGTTTTACCAGTCTACAAGAGCAAGACTTAGGGTTTCAAGTTGAGCTTGATGATGATGCCAAGTATCCAGTTGAAGGAATTGGTACCATTCCTTTTCGACTCCAGTAAAGGAACTCTTTAGAATTTGATGATATTTTGTTTGTTCCACATCTCAAGAAGAACTTGATTTAAGTTTTTGTTATGGAGGATAAGGTTTATATAGTTAGTTCAAGAACTAGCATGTCCTTATTAGATCAAAAGAATCTAACCTAAAAATAGCACAAGTGATAGGGGTTAGGGAAGGTATTCTATACAGGTTGCAAGGTGAACTTGTTCGAGCCCTAGTTCATAGTAGTAACAACTTGTGTGAGTTGTGTCACAAGAGGATAGGGCACCTGCATCATAGAGAATAGCCTATTCTTAGTAAGATAGTCACAAGTCTTCTAGATTTTAGCATTAGACAAGGAGTATGTAGAGGGTGTACGCTTGGCAAGCATGTCAAGACTACTTTCCCAAATAGTGAGCATAGGTCTAAGAAGATACTATATTTAGTACATTCAAATATTTGTGGACCGATGTTTGTAACATCAATTTTAAGTAGCAAGTACTATATTTCCTTTATTGATGATTTCTCTTGCAAGACATGGATCTACTTCTTAAAGACCAAGGATGAAGTCTTTAACATATTTTAGGAGGTCAAAGCTCTAGTTGAGAACTAGATAGAGAAGAAGATCAATGTCTTGATATCATACAATGAGGATGAATATACCTCCAAGGAGTTTGATGGTTTCTCAAAGCATGCAGGAATCAAGAGGGGGTTAATTGTTCCATACAACCCACAATAGAATGGGGTTGCAGAGCAAAAAAATCGATCCATCATAGGGGTTTTTGGGGCCATGATTCATGACCAAGGATTACCGATGTTTCTTTGGGAATAAGCATGCAACACAATAGCCTACATCCAAAACAGGTGTCCTCACAAGATCTTGGAGTATAAGACACCAGAGGAGGCATTCATTGGTGTGAAACCAGAGGTGAGTTATTTTTGTATCCTTGGATGTCCAATTTATATCCATGTTCTAGTAGAGAAGAGGACCAAGTTGGAGTCCTCCAGTAGGAAGGGTTTATTTGTAGGTTATAGTGAGACTTCAAAATCTTATAAAGTCTATATTCTAGGAAAGAGGAAGGCAGTAGTGAACAGGGATGTAAATTTTAAGGAGGATGTTGCATCTAGAAAGTCTTATGAGCCTATTAAAATGATAGAAAATAAGGAGTAGGAAGCTCCGAAGGTTGATCCAGGGTCACCAAAAATACCAGTGGTTTCCAATTCATGATAACATCCTTCAGGTGAGGAGGAGGAGACATTAACCCCTTCCAGTTCTATTAGGTGACCTTTATGGCTTACACAAACATTGAGAGATGTTCATGAGTATGTTGAGGCTCCTAGCAGCATGATTAGGCAGAGAAAACCTCCAAGCAAGTTTTCAAACTACATGGCATTGATGAGTAATATCATAAATTTAGAGCCTTCTAGTTTTTAGGAGGCAACAAACTGGTAGTTTTAGCAAGATGTCATGGTGGAGGAGTACACCTCCATCATGAAGAATGATATTTGTGATATAGTACCAAGATCGGAGGGGAAGTCAGTTGTGAGTTCCAAGTGGCTCTAAAAAATTAAGCATAATGTAGATGATAACATTGAGAAGTTTAAGGTATGGTTTGTGGTGAGATGGTTCTCCCATAAAGAGGGAGTGGACTGTAAGGATACATTTACTCCAGTTACTAGATACACTTCCATGAGAGCAGTTATATCTTTAGCTTCTTCTATGGGATGGTGGATTCATCAAATGGATGTGAAGATAGTTTTCTTTAATGGGATCATTGAGGAAGAAACATACATAGATTAGACTTAGGTCTTTGAGGTAAATGGGAAGGAGTCCCATGTTTGTAGGCTTAAGGAAGTCTTATATGGACTCAAACAAGCATCGATAGCATGGTATTCTAGGATGGATGGATACTTGCACAGTGTGGGCTTCACCAAAAGTGATGCAGATCCTAATATATATTACGTATTTATTGGTACTGATATGCTCATTTTGGTGCTATATGTAGATGACTTATTTCTTACAGGTGCAAAGAAGCTCATTACAAGGTACAAAGCATATATGGTAGCTAATTTTGATATGAAGTACATCAGCATGATATATTACTTCTTGGGTTTATAGGTTTGGCAAAGACCAGGGGAGATATTCCTTTGGTTGGGTATGTAGTTGAGATCCTGAAGAGGTTTTGGATGGAGGATTGCAAACCTATGGCCACACCCATGATCACTAATCTGAAGAATGTGACAGCTTTAGATTCAGAGTTGGTAGATATTATGTTGTACAAGTAACTAATAGGATCCTTGATGTATTTGATCAACAATAGACTAGATATATTTTGCAATGAATACCTTGAGTCGGTCCATGGTGGATCTAAGGCAAGAGCATTGGGTAGAAGCACAACATGTGCTCATATACTTTAGGGGCACAGTGGATTATGGTCTAATATATCTTGGATATGGTGAAGTGAGCTTGTAGGGGTATACAAACTCAAATTGGGCAGGCAGTGTAGCAGATAGGAAGAGCACCTCAACATGCTACTTTAGCTTGGGATCAGGCATGATATCTTGGTTTACCAAGAAGTAAACTTCTATGGCACTTAGATCAACAGAGTTCAAATATATTGCAACCAATATTGCTAGTTATAAGGTCATCTAGCTTTGCAAGTTGCTTATAGTATTGATTGATCACTTCATACGAGACATGATTTTGAAGGAAGTCATAAAGCTCCAATATATTCCCACAAACCAGCAAGTAGTTGATATTATGACCAAGCCCTTAGTGAAAGGGAATTTTGAAGCATTCAAATAAAAACTTGGATTGGTGTAGAATTTCTTCCTTGCTAAGAGGGAGTATTGAGAAATGTAGCTCGGATAAGAACTTCTTGCACAGGCTTCAGTATGAACATGCTCGATGTGGTTTGAGATATTTTGAGGATGATTTAGAGGATGATATGGCATAGTGGGACCCATAAGGGGGAGCGGAAAAATCTATATGGCACTTGGAATTGTGTCTTAGGTTTAGATTTCCTATTAGTCTATTTCCTCTCGTTATTTAGAAAGTGACCACTTAGGAAAAGTGGGAACTAATTCTATTTTGTAATTCACTTAAGTGATTCTATTTTGAAATTCACTTAAGTGATTCTATTTTATAATTCACTTAAGAATATTGACCATACATCTCAATATGATATGAGATCTAATCTTGACCATACATCTGAAGATATTAGGGTTAAAGAGATGAGGTTTTTCTTTTCAATCATAAAAGGATAAGGGCAAGAGTGTTTTAAATAACATAAATAAAATAAGGAGAACAAATTGCTAAAGGAAAACTACAAGATTAGGAGGAGAAGAATAGTGAAATTACTATACATAAAGGTAGCAAGAGAGTAGGTTATCTTATTGTAGTTGTAGCCTCTTTTATTAAGTAATATTTCAGGTTCAGATATATATTTAGCTTTGGTTTTTCATTTTCAATCATTGTATGATTGTTGCATGCTTAGAAAATATTTGTCTTAAATAAATTACATATATAATTTGTTTAGAAATATGTATAGGCTAGGAGTCATATAGGGTTGAAAATTTTACAATGGCCTGGACCACAGTTGATATTTTGAATATCAACACTAGAAGACCCAGACATAATAAAAATGCAATCATCCCTTGTAGAATTAATACCAATTTTATAGAATTTTATGCTTCTTTCCCAATCAAACAAGGCTTTTAAAATATGTCCATGATTAATAGATAGATAAAAGAATAATAGTTTCATTCATATTCTCAAGACTTGGAAGTGTTAAGACTTTGTAACCTGTTCCAATGTTAGAGTTGCTTATTTTGACATTCTTAGCCCCTTTAGATGAATTCCATCAGTATTTAGACTCAATTTGGAAGTTGTAATCCTTAGTCTAATGATTTATATTCCAAAGGAATCTATTAGTCCAAGATGCATTTGTTGGCTATTCATAAACTATAAGTTTGCTACCACAATATTTGTGCACTCCACAATAGAGATTGCCTAAAAATAAATAAAAATAGCTTATCATGGAAGTTAAGTTTATTTACAGAACAATTATATTATATTAATATAGTTTTCCAAGAAGAGCAGTCTGAGTTCTAACCATGGGTTCCTGCATACAGGTTGCGCATGAAAACATATAGAATTGTGTTAAAAATTTCTAAGCTTTTCTAATACCATATGTTGATTAAATGACACAATTTTATCTCATACTTCTTGTGTAATTCTTGTTCACTTTATAGGATTTAGACCACCACATGTAGCCTTTGTCATCTATAATACCTCCACAATTTACAGTAAGGTCTGAGATACCTGAGAAGTGAATCCACATAGTCCTATCATTCTTATCCCATGTTGATAATTCCATGGGAGCCACAATATTCCCTACAATTTGCAATCCATTACATGTAAAAACAATATTTCCTAGATTTTTTGTATAGATTATGTAAACTTGTAAACCATATTTTATTAGAATATCGAGCCTAAATCCCTTATGCATAATGTATCCCAAAGACTCACAAATAAACAAAGCATAGGGTCTTTCTTACATGGTATGAAACATGAGACCTGCAAGGCCTAGCAAATGTGATAGGACTCAGAAGAAATTTGTTCATGTTTGGTACCACTAGCATTACATTGTAAGGGGCCCCACATGTTGCTTCCCATGCTTTCATGAATGCCTACACAACCAAAAATAATTATTACACACAATAGTTATGGATAACAATATCTCGGTGAAACCATATACATGAATCCAATATTAAGAGCTCTATTTCAACAAAACCAAAGTTATAATCACTATATATTTATCGGCTTATCATCGTGGAAACCATCTCCAATTGCACCATATTTCATAACATTGAAGTGCAGGGAATGGGTACAGAATTATTGTGCAATAGACAATAATCAGAGTTGCAATAAAAAATATTTTCATAAATATTATTGTAGTCCTTTTTTAATAAGATTATGGTCACTTAAGCCTACATAATTTTTCTATGATATTGATGATTTAAGCGTTAACCATGGCAAGTCTAAAGATATTATTACAAAGTCACCTAATGAAACTGACGTAGAAACATAATGACAAAAACAATAAAATCCTCAAATGATTCAGTTCAATACATCTAGATAAATCCCAGTAGTCAAGTCTCTAAAATATTTTGTGACAAGAATCACTTCTTGGAAATATTTCACGAAAATAGACGATGTTTCCCACCAGATGAATTCAAACTAAATAAACTATAGTTGCAAAATATAATCAGTTATTTACCATGTATAAAACCAATGTGGTTACAAAATTTCCAAAAATGAAAGGAAGACTTTATTTCTCTATACAAAAAATTAAATTTTAACACTACCATTTATATGTATGTACTATAATCCAAGCTGTCCATTTGTGTTACCTACACATATAAGAAAATGTTGAACTATGATATGAGAAACTAACTGTTTTAAACTCAAAATGCAAAATAATCATTGAATATTTTGACTGATTTATTTACCACACTTGATCTTATATGTCCTATAAATTCAACACACAACTATTCACCATATATGTATTCAGTAGATATTGACAAGAATCACTTCTTGGAAGCATTTCACCAAAAGATAATGTTTCCCACCAGATGAAGTCAAACTGAATAATTTGTAGTTGCAAAAGATAATCAGTTCTTTACTATGTACAAAACCAATGTGGTTACAATAGAGAGCAAAAAGGAAAGGAAAGACGTTCTTGCTCTATACAAAAAATTAAATGTTGATGTTGTCATTTATGTGTATGTACTATAATCCAAGTTGTCCATTTGTGTTACCTACAAGTATAAGAAAATGTTGAACTATGATATGAGAAACTAACTGAATAATGCTCTCTGCCAATGAAGTATTTACAACTTGGAAAACTCCGCCCTTATATAAATGTTTGTGGAAAGGATCAAACCCCATTTTAACTTAACCTTACTAGTTGATGGGATTATTATGTTCTTTTGCAAAAAGGTTTCCCTGCTCTTTAGTAGCAACTTCATTATGATGAGGATACCATAAAACCTTTAGTTGATGAAAATTAGCTAAGTCCTTACGACACCAAATAAAGTAAAAAAAAATTAGGCAATTAAAAAGTTCCCCGATGTCAATTGTAGCATGAAAATTAACATAAAGAATCATTTCAAGTACAGTATAATATACCATAAAAAAATATAAAGGAAAGACACATGTGCGAGACATAGAATATAGTTTAATCTTAAGAAAAATACAAAATTTCAAAAGGTTGTAGCACTTGTGCAACCAACCAACTAGCAAAGCTCATTGATTCAAACATTGGAAATAAAAGAAAAAAAATTATATTAATGTTCACAAGCTCAGAAGTGGATGGTTGATAATAGATATGTCTTCAAGAAAGGACAAACATTTCCAAATAATAAAGACAAATATATAAACTAAAGCATTGAACATGGTTTAAGCTCAGGAAGCCATGCACCAATAATTTATCAAAATGTTTTAAAGGGTCGTTATACTTCTACAACAATTTGACTAGTAAAGCTCACTATTTTAAAAATTAGAAAGAAAGAAAACATATCAGTGTTACCAGCAAATGAAGTAGGTCAACAAAAGTCAAATGTACATCCAGATGCAATAGAAAACTATAAACAGTGACTATGTAATAAAAATCTAAAACAATGTAAAAATAATAAGAAAAAGTTAAATCCAAAGTGGGTAAGCCCTGCTCCTGTTATTCTAGTCTAAAAAAAAATAGTCATTTAAATAAAAGAAGTAGCTAATGAAGACCAAAAGAACTGAAACAATGACTATGTAATAAAAATTTAACATAATGCAAAATAATTATAAGAGGTAAATTCAAAGTGGGTACACCCTGCTCATGTTATTTTAGTATAAAAAAAAATAGCCATATAAGTAAAAGAAATAGGAGATGAAGGCCAAAGGTGGAGAATGAGGTTGTCGACCAACATTGTCACATGTTTGTCTCAATGCACATAGCAGAAATAGAACCAGCAACATTATCACCTAGCACAACAAGGACAATACAAGACCTGCTAATATTCATATGATAATACCCTGCTCTAAGGTTGTCAAGCTGGACAATTCAAGGAGGCAAGATGCTTGTCTTTAAACCATTTAAAAACTTTTGGCGAAATGTACGACTACAAATAGAGATGGTCACAAGCAAAGACTCTTTTCCAAATGACAAGAAAAAACAAAAACAAAATTTAGATTCCTCCTACTGATTTGAGGTGGGAAAACAATATCAAACACGTAGTCTAGCATCTGCTACATTACATACAAAATGTATTGTGCTAAACTTACATCTATCAAGCTTCTTTTGCCAACATATTAAATTGCATAATGTGAACAAAGCCTCAATCTGTCCAAATTCGTATTTGACAATAATGATGCTTTGAACAATGGAAGGCTATGTGCAATGATCCTAATGCTTGAGTTTTTTAAACCCTCGGTGCAATTACCTTGATGCTCAAGTGTTTTTAAAACCCTCAAGCTCTATAAGAGTTGATTCTTGTTGTTTCGATTACAATAATTAGGAGCTCATATTTGAATTCAAGAAACTTAAGATAGTGAATCATAGGGAGTTTTCTTTATATTCCTTTGCATTAAGAAGCTAACTGACAATACCAATGATGGTACAAAGAAGAGCTCTCATAGGTTTGCTTGTATGTAGAGACGCACTACATAGTCTTGCATTGGTGAAGGCATACTTTATGGGAAAATGTTGAGAATCACACAAAAATTGATTCTCTTCTTCAAAATTTGGTGCACAAATATTTGGATATGATGGTGGGCCTTAGCAGAACCTCGACTGTGACAGCAACTTGAAATACAACTTATGTTACCTTTTCAAGAGGAACTAAGAAAAGATTTGATCCTTGACAATCCAATAAATGTTTTTTCCTTTCTACTTATAGAAAGTAAACAAAGGACTTCACATTAATGGCCTTTTGTATAGATTCTATGTTGGAAGAAACCTTGAATTTTTTTATGGTCCATTAACATAGTGGAGGGCTTGTGTCTAGTTGCAATAATAGCCAATCGTATCTTTGCACTTGCCTACATGTTTGGAAAATTATGTCATTTATAACAGATCTAATAATATTAAATGTCTTTGTGCTCATTATTTTAGACCCGATAAAGTAGAATAGGATATCTGAAATGCAATTTGCACCATATTATTTGCACATATGGGAAGACCCAAGACACTAATGTGGTGCAGTTTTCATGTTAGATATGCTACTCACACTGAATAGAAAAGAGGAAAATTTTCATAATTCAAATCCTAGAGACCATTGTGTCATTTAAAGGTTGTCACCTGAAATTGCTTTTCAATTTATCTAACTAAAATTTTATATCCTTATGCATCATTACACATTTTGGAACGTGGTATTTAGATTTAAACCTTACAACATGAAGATAACTATAAGTATGAGCAAAAGCATTCCATCAATGAAAATATTATGGTGTCTATCATTTGAATAAGGATAACCAACCTCAAATTAGGTATGTCAATAGTGTGGTTTTTTGATGCAATAGAGTCACATGGCCAGGTTATCCTACTCCTCTACATACCCTCTTAGTAGCATCATACATATTTGAAAGCTCATATTCAAAATAAGAAACCAAAAGCATTATATAACAATGACAAAATAAAATATACCCCTGCATTGCTGATTTGTTTACACAAACATATAGGTAGCACATTATTACTAGTACTGATTTACAGATTTTTCCAAACCCTTTTGCAACTCATAGAAGAACCATACCTCCCATATGTTTTCAATCCATTATATTGCTCTCTACTTCAGCTACTCAGCATCTTTTATATGTTTTCTACCCATCTTATTTTTTTTAGTTTCAACATTGCATTGAGCCCTGAGCCTCCCTATTTTTAGTTTGAAGCCACGAATCATCATCAAAATCATATTTAACATTCTCCTCTTCTCCGACCAATTCCGAAGGATCCATGACAACTTTACCCCATGACAGTGTTCCATCTTCATAGGCATTGTAAGTAAGTTACCGCACATCAAAATCCACCTTGACCATAAAAATGTCCTTGTATGGCTAGAACTGATTAGGCATAGATATGGGATCAACATATACCTCTGTATAATCAAAGGTGAATACCAAGCTCTTTGAATCTGGGTTATACCAAGTATGGTTCACCCTTCCAACGATGCTACTATTAAAAAACCCTATGTAGCCCATTCCGGTTGGGATGCACAAAATACATGGTAAAGCTACCACTCCTCAAGTTGGTGTGATCAGAGACTAAAGCTATCCACTCACCATCAAGGAACCAATTGCACGTGGTGTCAGTCCAGGGACCTTCTGTCAATTGCCACAGCCCCCCATTTTCAACCTGCTTTGCATCCATTATATATATTTTTACACCCACTCCTCCCCAACCTAGATACCACAAATTTCTCATCAGGAGAAGGCGAAGGGAAAGCATTATTGTCTACCTTTGTTAAGATCTTGTATGAAATCTCAAAGTTGTCTATCTTGTATGAAATATCAGCAACCAACAGACCAAATATCAGAAATCCCGCTCCCACGAAAATATATATATTAAGGGTGATTTTTAAGGGTGGTTTTAAACTACCCTCTTTGGGTCTACTAGGGTGATTTTTTACCACTATAAAAAAACTACCATCTATTAGGCATCGTTAAAAGCTTTTTTGTGAGGTTGGTTTAAAACCACCCTCTTAGGCCTACTAGAGCAATTTTTTACCATCGTAAAAAATCATCTTTTAAGCGTCGTTAAAATTCATTTTTGATGAGGCTGATTTTTAACCACCCTCTTAGGGTCTATTAGGGCAGTTTTTTACCGTCGTAAAAAACCGTCATCTTTTAGTCATCCTTAAAAACTTTTTTGTTGTAGTGTTTTCTAGGATTTCTACCAATGTGTATGCTCCCAATGTTGTTGTGGATATAAGGAAACTCTAGGTTGACTTAAAAGCCCTTGGTTCTTCGTTTAACCTTACATGGCTGCTTGCTGGTGATTTTAATTCTATTCTACTCCCTTGTCAGAAACTTGGAGGCTCGACTATTTTTTTGGACAATATGGAGGAGTTTGGTGATTTCTTGTCCTCCATGGGACTAGTAGATATTGATTTACAAAGTTCTAAATTCACTTGGTCCAATAGAAGAAGGTAAGGAGGTCTAATTCAATCTAGGATTGATAAAGCCCTTACTTCGGTAAGTTGGCTTACCATAGTTCACGATTGCTCTTTGAGGACTTTACTAAGAATTGCTTTTGACCACAACCCGTTACTATTAGAATTCATGGAGGAGAAACGTTCGAAAGGTTATCCTTTTAAGTTTGAGACAATGTGGCTTTCTCATCCGGATCTTGAAGGTTTGATTAAGGCTTGGTGGAATATGGATGTCTATGGCACTAAGATGTTTCAAGTGGCCAAGAAATTGAAAAACATCAAAGCTAACTTGAAGAGGTGGAATCCAGATGTTTTTGGGAAACTCTTCCATAGGAAGCAATAAATATTTTAAGAATATTAGGAAATTAAGGAAAAAGGCCAAAGTGAAGGTTGGTCAGGGGAGCTAGCCAGCAAAGAGAAAATTAATATTGCAAAATTTCATAATATCCTTTCCAACGAGGAGTCTTTTTAGAGGTAAAAATATCGAGTTACATGGCTTAAGGAGGGGGATAGGAATACCAAGTGTTTCCACCTCTCAACCTTGAAACATAGGAGTGCTAATAAAATAAGAGAAATTACATTGGACTCCAATGAATACCTTAAAGATAAGGAAGAAATTGCTACAACCACGGTATCCTTATTTTAGGATTTGCTTTCTAAAGACATGGAGGAAGATGGGGATGCTTAAGAGGAACTTCTCAGGAACATTATCCAAGTGGTAACAGCTGATATGAATAATGCTTTGAATACCTTTTTTTCTAATGATGATATTAGGATCAGCCTATTTAGTATGAATAAGAATAAAGTGTTGGGGTTGGATGGGTTCCCTGATGGTTTTTTAGTGATTTTGGCACCTTCTTGGTTCAAATATTTTGGAAGCCTTAAAATAATTTGAATATTCTTCCTCTTTACTGCAGGAATGGAATACTACCTTTATTGTTTTGATTCTAAAGAAACATGGGGCCTCTTCTCTAAGGGATTTCATACCTATCAACTTATGCAATACCCTATATAATTTGCTTACTAAGACACTTGCTAATGGGTTGAAAATGCTTCTCTCCATATTTCATGGTAGGCAGATTGTGAATGGGATCATTACGATTTATGAAACTTTATATTTTATGTCCAAAAGCAGGTTGGCTAGAATGCTTCTTAAACTTGATATGTATAAGGCTTATGAAAAGCTCTCCTGGGAGTTCCTTGACAAGGTGTTGTAGAAACTTGGCTTTGGAGATCTATGAAGGAAGTGGATTAGAGTTTGTATTTTCTCTGTTAAATTTTCTATCATCATCAATGGGATTTCAAGTGGTTTTTTTGGGGGTCAAAGAGGTATTAGGCAAGGTGATCCCTTGTCTCCATATATTTTTATTTTGATGGTTGAAGCTTTAGGAATATCGATTCTTGCTACTACCTTGTCCTCTAAGATTAAGGGTATTAGGCTTGTTGGTATTGTAGAGGTAATTTCTTGTCAATAGTTTGTAGATGACACTGTACTTCTTGGTGAGGCTACTATGAGAGAGGCTAATGAATTCATGAATATTTTGTAATTGTATGAGAAATATTTCGGCCAACAAATTAACTTCCATAAAAGTTAAATCTTTTTTGTGAATACTGGGGTGCATCTTTTGCATAGAATTGTAGGGATTTTGGTTGTGGCACTGCTAACCTTCCTTCTTTATATCTAGGTATGCCATTGTTACTAGGAGGATGGAGGAGGTAAAGTCTCCTATATTGGATAGGATTCAATATAAGTTAGATGTATGGAAAGGCAATCTCCTGAGCCAAGCAGGTAAGTTGCAATTGCTTTAAGCTACCCTCCAAAGCATTTTCATCTATTATATGTCTCTTTTCATAATTATCTTCAAAGTTAGGAGGAGGATTGACCAAATCTTTAGGATATTTATGTGGGATGGGATGGAGGATAAATAGAGGGTGTCCCTTGTCTCTTGGGATAGGGTCTACTCTTCTAAGAAAGGTGGTCTTGGTATTAGAAATTTGTTGTTCAATAAGATGTTGATTGCAAAAACAGCCTAGAGATTATGTGTTGAGGAGGACCAACAATGGAAATATATTATGAGAGGTAAGTATCTAGAAAATCACATTTCTTTTTTTAGAAGTGTTGCTCCTCCTAGGGGCTCTATGATTTGGAATGGTTTATTTGGGGTCAGAATTTTGGTTACGGATGGTATGCGGTGGTAGATTTGGAATGGTAAGGATGTGTTCTTCTGGGAGGATACTTGGATTCTTCTTGAACCCCTCTTTCTTAGTCTTGAGTTTTATGAGTTGAAGGCTCCTTTGTCACTAAAATATGGAGAAAAAGTAATTGATTATATAATCATCACTAATGGAAATAAGATTTGGAGGCATCTGACTTTACACACAGCTGATCTTTGGATCCTTTAGAGTTTGGTAAATTTAAACATGTTGCTACAATAGTACTTTCTTCCCCAACAGAATGACAGGGACTTCCTTTTGTGAACTCATTCTCCTAAAGGACTTTTTTCGATCAAGACTGCATATGAGGCCCAAACATTGTCTGGGGGAGGATATTTTCTAGTGGAAAGGGTTTTGTATCCTTATTTGATCCCGAAGATTTTATTTTTTTGTGGCTGTGTTTGCAAAACAAAATTTTGATTGTTTATAATTATGTAAGAAAGACTTCCATATTCTCAATATTTTTTTCTTATATTCTAAGGATGTTGAATCTATGGATCATATTTTCATCCATTGTGGTTTCTCAAATAAGGTGTGCATTGCATCACCTCAAACTTTCAAGGAACTTTTCACTCAGTGGAAATCCCCCTTCATCAGTCACAGCCTCACTACGGTGTGGTATCTGGTTCTTCCTCATTTTTTATGGGGTATCTTGTGGGAGAGGAACAAAAGAACTTTCAAGGATATTGCTAGGGATGAATCCTTTGTCTTTAGAAATATTAAAGTTGCTATTGAGAATAATCTAGTTTTCTTTGCTGCTAGAAATGGTATGAAGAAAGTTATGGATAAAGGGGTTGTTGTTAGTTGGATTTTGAATCTAGGATTTTTTGCTTTTGTATCCACTATTAAAAAAATATTGGCTACTAGATGGCATAAACTAGCTAAAGGATGGGTCATTCTAAACTTTGATGGGTTTGCCAAACGTAACCTTGAGAGGGGTTGGTGGAGGGGGTGTTGTCATAAATGATAATGGTGAGGTCATTTGGGCTTATATCAAATATTATGGTATTCATTATGGTAACTTTTCTCGAGTGTTCATTAGGTTTTTTTGAGGGACTTTAGAAGACTTCTTATACAAGGTGACTCCTTGAGCATCATTCATAATTTGCAGGCTAGAAATACTAACAATTGTTTCATCCTTAATATTATTAAGGATACCTCAAATATTCTAGAAGGTATGTTAGAAGTTAAAATTGAGCATATTTATAACATCAACATTGCCCCAATATGGGTTAGGCTCCCAAATCTTCCCCTCTTTTGCTGGCATGAAAATTTCATAAAGGGTATTGCGCATTCCATTGGGGAGTTGGTCACCATTGACCCTCCCACCCGAGCTCGAACAAGGTTCGTCCAGGCCTGCTTTTGCGTTCTGGAAAATTTGGAGGCAGAACTCCCAACTTCCATCACTCTTCGGTCTGGAGATACCATTCTTCATAAAAAAGCTATTGTCTATGAAAATAAACCATCTTTCTGCACCCAGTGTCGGTCCCAAGGGCACCTCCAGTCCCAGTGTCCTCTTCAAAAATCGAGAAAATAGAAACGTGAAAACGGCAACCCCCTGGAGCACAAGGAAGGTCAGTCAAAGCAACCAAATCTTCCAGACGTGAAGGGCCATGGATCCTTAGGCCCCTCTAGAGACTGTGGCGGACTCTCTCAGCCTGAAGATAATCCCACTCTCCAATCGTACCCCAAGCATCTTGAGGCTGACAACCAACAAGGAGTAGACTCCCACTTGGAAAGTGAATTGCAGGAAGAGATGGAACGGACCCCTTCCCAAGTTTTGACTCAGGTTGTTCCTCTGCTCCAAGATACGGGTCATCCCGATTTCAGTCAGTCACAGACGTTGCTAGAATATTACCTCTTAGGAATGAGGGGTGAACAGTCCGATCACATTAGCCCTCGGAATACGAGGAGCCGAAAGCAAAGTGTGGATTTTGGTAGTGAGAGGAAGCAGGGTCGTCCTCCTAACAAGGACAAGCGAGACAAAGAGACTGCAACTGACATTGCAAATGGAACCCAGTGTTTGCTGGTTTTGGATGACTGTGACGCACATTCGAACGAAGCACATGCACCAAAACCTCCCCCTCAACAAGGAAGGGGAGGCAAGAAAAACTTCAAACTATCCAGATGAAAGTCCTCTCATGGAATGTGAGAGGACTGAACGATGCAGCCAAGTGAAGGTTAGTGGTTGATCTCCGCAGGAGGACTAACCCTTCTATCCTTATTTTTCAAGAGACCAAGCTTGATGCTATCTCCTCTGACAAAGTGGCGAAGGCCATTTGGGCCAAGGCAAATTGTCTGTCCAGCCCTACGAGTGGGAACAGCGGGAGGACTCATGGTTCTGTGGGACCCTTCGAGGTTTGAGGGCAGCTTGCTGTCAACTTCCAACAGAATCATCAATGTACTGTTCTAGTCCAAAACCTCCAATTTTTCCTGGATTCTGTCCAACGTTTATGCTTCAAATTCTACTACAAAGAGAGCAGAAATGTGGAAAGCTATCTCTCTAATGAGGGAGAATTTTAGCAACTTTCCTTGGGTTTTAGGGGGTGACTTCAATTGTCCCCTTCATCCTTCGGAGAAAAAAGGAGGGTCTGAACACTCCAGCCGCAGCTTGGAAGATTTCAGATATTTTGTCTCTGCTAATGGCCTGCTTGACATCGAACTCAAAGGGGCTTCTTTCACATGGAGTAACAGAAGGATTGGGGGCGGTTTGATTCAAGTCAAACTTGACAGATTCTTCATTTCTCCAGAAGCCATTCCCATCATTGGCGGGGCTATCCTTTCGGCTCTTCCAAGGATTGGGTCTGACCATAACCCTATTTTCTTGGAGGCGAACGATGGGCCTGTTTTTATGACCCCTTTCAGATTCGAATCCATGTGGATTTCCCACAAAGACTTCAAAGGATTGGTTTCAGTGTGGTGGCAATCGAAGGTGGAAGGAAGCGCTCCTAAGAGGGTGGCTTTAAAGCTCAAAATGGTCAAAGAAAAACAGAATATTTGGAACAAAGAGGTTTTCGACAACATTTTTGAGTCCAAAAAATCCATCGCTGATAACCTGAAGGTTGTGGAGGAAAGGATGGTTCTTGAAGGTTACACTGAGGGTCTCAGGGAGGAAGAGCAGAGCCTTTTGGTGGACTTTCATTCTATTCTCGCTAGGGAGGAAATGTTCTGGTGCCAGAAATCTCGTGACCTTTGGTTGAAGAATGGAGACTCCAACACAAGGTTTTTTCACGCATCTACTATGAGGCACAGGGGGGCCAACAAGATCAGAGAAGTGACTTGTAAGGATGGGCACATTACCAGGGAGATTGAGGAAATCAGGAGCGAAGCGGTTAATTTCTTTCGAGATTTGCTTGGCACTCCTCCGGATAGCAACCTCCGGGTCCCAGAAATCTATGCTCGCCAATTTTTGGACTAAAGTTCCCCATGAGGTAAGCATGAAACTTTTGGAACCTTTTTCCTCGTCTGAGATTAAGGAAGCATTGTTCTCCATGCAACCAGATAAGGCCCCTGGACCCAATGGTTTCCCCCCGATTCTTCCAAGTCATGTGGGAGGTCGTGGGCCCGGATGTGTGTGATGCTATTCGGGTTATCCAAGCTTCCAGATCTATCCACCCGAAAATCAATTCCACATTTCTTGCCCTCATTCCTAAGTCTCCTTCCTACAAAATTTTCTCTGACTATCGGCCCATTAGCCTGTGCAATGTTTTTTACAAGATCCTTACCAAGTCTATAGCCAATAGACTCAAAACAGTCCTCCCCCTCCTGATTGATCCTTGTCAGGGAAGCACTGTTAAAGGCAAAAACATTCTTGATGGTGTTATCACTGTCCATGAGACCCTTCACTCCGCTTACCGCTCTAAGAATGTTGCTCTTTTACTTAAGCTCGACATGAACAAAGCCTTTGACCGTGTCGACCAAAATTTTTTGTGTGCAGTCCTCCTCAAGTTCGGCTTTCATCCCCACTGGATTGACCTTGTCTACAGCTATATTTCCACTCCCTTTTTTTCTGTCTTGGTCAATGGGTCCCCAGCTGGGTATTTCCAAAGCTCCAGAGGTCTCAGACAGGGTGATCCTCTTTCTCCCATCTTGTTCATTCTTCTGGCGGAGGTTCTGAGTTGGTCCATGAAAGAGGCTCTTCGATAGAACAAGATTTCTGGCATCTTGCCGACTTCTAGAATTAATCCTGTCACTCATCAGCAATTTGTGGACGACACCCTCATCTCCACTGGGGCGTCCATTTCTCAAGCCAAGTCGCTCAAGAGGATCATGTCCTGTTATGAGCAAGCTGCAGGGCAAAAGGTCAATTACATCAAGAGCAAAATTTACTTTATTAACACTCCTCTGCGCAGACAAATTCGGATCGCTAGAATTCTTGAATGCACTATTGATTCCCTGCATACGTCCTATCTGGGATTGCCTCTATCTTATAGCGGGCAGGCCTATGGGGACATGTGGAAAACAATTCTTGAGCGCCTTCATAGGAAACTCGGCACTTGGAAGGGCAAAATCCTATCGCAAGCTGGGAAAGCCACCCTTACCAAAGCGTGTCTTCAGGGGATCCCGACCTACTTCATGTCGGTGTTCATGCTTCTGAGTGCAGTCCATTCCAAAATTGAAAAGATTCAGAGGACCTTTCTTTGGTCTGGTAACAAAGAGAAATCTAGACTTCCCCTTGTAGCCTGGGACAAGGTGTGTTCAAGGGTAGATCAAGGCAGCCTGGGGTTGAGAAGATCAAGACTTATGAATTTGGATCTGATCGTGAAGCACGCTTGGAGGATTATGTCTAGCGACCCGGTGGAGTGGGTTACACTGGTTAAAATGAAGTATCTTGGCCCCACTCCCTTCTTGGATGTTGAAACATCCTCCATGGCATTGATATTTTGGAAATCTGTGCTCCAAACCCGACATTTGATCATTCTGGGAGCCCGTTGGATTTTGGGTGATGGCAACTGTATTTCCTTTTGGAAGGACAGGTGGGCGACTGAAGAAGCCCTTGGGTCGAGGGCGGACCTTGTAGGGCTGAGAATCTTGACCGACTCCCTTTTCCCTTGGTGGAAGCTTCCTGTTGTGGAGGGGTTTAATAATGAGGTTACCTTCCTTGATAATATCCTTCAGTCGGTTTTAATTCCTTCTACTAGGAGGAATGACAGGATCATCTAGAGTGGTACGGAGGATGGGCGTTTCTCTGTTAAATCAACTTATGAGCTCCTCACCACCAAGACTGCTCTAGACTACAGGTGGAATACTGTTTGGAGGAAAGGAGTTATTCCTAAAATCAACTTCTTCGTGTGGATTTCTTTCCACAATAAAGCCTTAACTATTGACAACCTTCACAAGAGAGGTTTTTCCTTCCCCAACAAATGTTATTTGTGTTTAGCATATTGTGAGACGAGGGATCATTTATTCTTGCATTACCCGTTTTCCCACTCTGTTCTGAACATTGTCCTATCCTCCTTCCAGATCCTTTGGTGCTCTCCTCACTCCCTTAGAGATGCTTTTCACCAATGGCCTAATCCTTTCAAGAATCCCAAGCTCTGCTTCCTCCTCGAGGCCTCCTTCCACCAATTAATTTGGAAAATTTGGTTAGAGAGGAATGCCAGAATCTTTGGCAGAGCTCCTAGAGGGCCCCCTTATTTTTCTCAAAGGGCGTTATCTTATGCCATTGAGAATTCTATTGTTGTTCCTAGTCCCCGTCCCCATATTTCGAGCGAAGAAGCGATTCTCAAAATGATGAATCTCTGGCCTTTTTTGGAGGTTGTTAAAGGGCCCTGTCAAAGGAGTGTTGTGTGGACCAAACCCCCCGTGGGGTGGATTAAATTAAACTTTTATGGAGCGGCTAAGGGGAATCCTGGGCCCGCTGGCGCTGGTGGGGTTTTTCGTGATCATGACGGGAATATTGTGATGGCCTATTGTGAAGATTTGGGCTCCCAGACGAATCACTATGCTGAAGCCCGAAGCACTTTGAATGGTATTCGGATTCTCTCTGAGGATCCTCGGCCTCTTATAATTGAGGGTGACTCGTTCAACATCATGAATTACCTTCTTGGCACCAAAAATCCATCTTGGAAAGTCTACAACATCATCCTCGAGGCTAGATCTCTCCTCTCCTATCGCGGTAGATGGAAAGCAAATCATATTTTGAGAGAAGGAAATCGCGTGGCTGACCACATGGCCAACAAAGGGCTCGCGACCATGTGCCCGGTTGTGTGGCGGTCTCGCTTCCCATCCGAGGTGGAAAGGTTGGCCAGGGCAGACATCCCTTCCTGATGTTTCATGGTGTCTGTCTTTTTGTTTTTTGGCCTTTCTTTTGGGTTTCTCTCGGGTCTGTCCTGTTTCTTTGTGTTGTTGGGTCTCCAGGCCTAAAAGCCCTTTTTGCTATTTTCAAGTCTGCAACATTAGGATGGTTTTATTTTCATTTAGTTTTATTGTTACAGCCAAGAGGTATGATGCATCATTAGAAAGGTGGCTAATTTTGTACATAAGGTTTTGGGATCCTCTATAAAAACCCACTGTTAATATATTATAATAATTACCAAAAAAAAAAAATTGAGCATATTTATAGGGAAGATAACTAGGTTGCTGATGTTATGGACAATTTGATGGTGGATAGTAACCAATTCAGAATTTGGGAAGACAGTTTTCCTCCACGGTTAATGACAATTTTTGCTTTGAAAGCATTGGATCTACCTATCCAATAGGCCTTTTTCTTTCTTTCTGCTTGGATGAGGTCTTCTTTGTGTTGTAGTGATCCTCTCTCTAGGGGTTCTTTTTTGGGGGGTTGGTCCATTTGCTCCCTGGTGGTTTCCATTCTCATATAATATGCTTGGTGTATTGCCCTCACCCTTGTTCTCTGAGATTGAGGTTTTGTTATCTACATCTTGATGTATTTGTTGTCCTTCCAGTCTTACGCAAAAATAGAGCAAGATCATTGGTACGTCTAAAAGAAAATTGAATAAAAATTTCTTCTTTATGTCTTACTAGGTGGTGGGCCGGTCTATGCTCTTGGGTGGCTGTTAGGTTTAATTTTTGTTCTTTTGGCCTTGGAGGTTGACTTGTGCTTACCTGGTCTTCTCTTTCTCTACCTTCCATAATGTAAAAGGCTCAAGGACCTTTCAAATAAAAAGTTAAATGGTAGACACTACATATAGACAGATAAAGACACGCATGAAATAAATAAAATATATGTAACATATTATATGTAGTGATTAAGTTTTTTAAAAGGTTATATAGGATTGAAACAAGTTTTATGGGTATTACATAAATAACTAAATGGTGGTATTATAACAACTTAGCAATTATGGATGTACTATGTTTGCTAATATTTGAACCAATGTTTCATCCTCAAAAATCATAGAATTTAATCTATTAATTCATGTTATTTAATGTTTGTAATGGGTTATATGAAATTGAAATGAGTCTTTACTTATATGACATCATTATCACATAGTGAATTAAGGTTTCCTCTTACAAAGTCATGGAATTTAGATAGTTAATTCATGTTATTTGATTCTTTTTTAAAGGTCTCATTTATATGACATCCTAATCACATAGTACATTATATAACTTATGTCAATCAATATTTGAACCTTTGTATCCTCCTTAAAAGTCAAAGAATCTAATCAATTAAGTTTATGTCATTTGGTGTCATGCGATATATTAAGTTAATGACATCAAATGAATTGTTTCCATTTGTCTTTTTATCAATAATATTTTTAGCTTCTTTAAAACATTTTTTTTATGATGTTTGATTTGAAATCTTTTTTAACCAATTATCTTTTAAGATTCGAACTTTATAAAAATGGAAATAAGTTAGCCGAAAGGGATAGGTTGGTTGGTAGCAGTGAGTGCTTGTTAGGGTCTTGTTGACTTCATCTTTATCCAACGGACTAGATTAATCCCCAATCATTCCATATTTTAATTTTATTTATTTTTTAATACAAAATAATAATTTTTTTTTGTTAGTGTGAGAAACCCCTACGACCAACGCACAGGGTTGAGCAGTCTTCTCCCAACCATGACCCTGTAAATTTGAGAGTTATGCTTATCAATAAGAAATTTAACACACACCCACTCCCTCATACACTCGTCCACGCCACGGTTTGAACCTTGAAAAAATGTATAAAAATATTTTTATTTTATACAACCCATACTAAGATCTATTTCGATTTGTGAAAACAACCCATACTAAGGTGATTTACAAACATGGCCCTTGGTACATGAGAAGCTCTCTACTTGTTTTTTCTCCTTGGACCCATGACTTTTTTATTTCTAAGGAAAGATCTACCAAATTCCCTATGTGGGTGGAATTCCTAGGACTCTCTACCTTTGTGACCCTTTCTCGGTCGCATAGCAACCTCTCTTGGGTGTGTCATTTTGGTGGAGGCAGACAAATTTTTCCATGCACGCCCTCAAAAATGTGTTTGCGTTGAGATTGATGTTTCTCAAGATCTCAAGGAGTCTATTGACATACAAGTTGGTGACACTATGTTATCCCAACGGGTCCTCTACATTAATTTTCCCAACACTTGTTTTCGGTGCCAATCCTCAACACACAAGATCACAGGCTGTCCCATGATGTCACATAATAGGGACAGAGCCCCAAGAAGAGCCCCACCACGTCGAGTGCACCTACTCCTCAGCCTTAGGAGGATGGTTGGACGATTGTGGGAGGGCATAAAAATGCACATTTTGCTGCTTCTAAAGGTACACAATCCAAGTCGGAACATGTCTCACAACCGGTAGAAAATATATGCAAAGGAAAAAGTTGATCCTCCAACTGAAACTGCCAACAATGAGTCTCCTCAATCTCAACAGAGGGTTGCAGTAATGCTTGCTTCAGAGTACTCCAATACATTTCCTCCAACTAACGCCAGGCGCTCCCGCAACCCAAGAAGGGAATCTACAGAAGAAGATGATGCTCCAAAGAAGCGACTTCATATGACCAATGTTCAATTGGGCAACAACTACAGTGTGTTGGAGTATCTTAACGACAATGAGGATATGTCGTTGGATGCAGAGCCATCATCGATGGAATTGACAGTTCCTCCAGAGGAAGCAAAATCTAAAGTTCCCTCCCCTTCTATGCGGTTTTGACGTTCTCGTAGTCCTCGACAAGGGAAAGAAGATGAAGACACTTTACCTGAAAAATGGTTTCACCCATTTGGCCCAAAAGTTCCAATAATTTTGCGTTGGATAGACACCGATTTGGTCAAAAGGCAAACATAAGTTACAGTTCTACAGTTTAAGGTTCCTAGTTTATTTTTATATGCTTAATTATGTTGAGTATTCACCCTTTTAGGGGTTGGTTTCGTTTTGTAAGAGAGTGTTGAATAACTATAATTTGTTTGCTTGAGTTCCCACTCTTTTGACAGGAATATTTTTTTTGGCTGATAACATTAACCACGTAACATGTTTATCCATTTTTTTTTGGTAAAAATGTATTTTATTCTTTAATATAATATCTTATATTAAAAAAAAATATCCTACATAATTTTTAAATGATTTAATTTAGTTATTAATGATTCAAAGCTTTTAAATGTGGATTCCACTTTCACCCGTCTGGCTCAGAACTTATGTGAAATGAAACTTGAATATGAAATAATCATTGATGTTAAGTGTCTAAGGAGGATTATGATTATTATTGAAATACAAGGGCCTAAAAATGGAAAGCAAAGGGCCTAAGGAAAAGAGAGCTTAACCAGATTTTGAAAATAGAAATATGTTTTACGGGCATGTTCTCGAGCACAAATGACATTTAGAAACCCTTCAAACAAGTGAAAGCTTGCATTTTTGCTATTATCCATTACATGGATAGAAAGCTATCAATGCAAGAGAAAAGAGATTGGTGATTGTTTAAAAATATAAATCAAAATAACAAATAAAAATTTATCAAAATGGAGAGCTTCCATCAAAGACTAAAAGAAATTAAATTTGAGTATGAGAGTTCTTTTTTAAGGTGCACATTTGGGGTTATATATCATAAGAGTTTTTTTTTTTAATTGAGTTTAGATCGTTTAAATAATAATAAAATAATATATCATTAAAATGTCTCAATAAAAAAAAAAAAATTTCGTTTTAATAAAAATATTTTTTTTTAAATATTATATTATAATTATAAATTTTAAAATTCATATCATATAACAAAGTCAAAATTTAAATAAATAAGGATGAAATTTTTGGATCATGGAGGAAGCGGGAGCAGGAGCAGGAGCAGGAGTGGGCGTAGGCTGGGGACAGGTTCTGTGCATGGTGCAGGTTCTCGGTCGGGATCGGGCTCGAGGTCAGGGTTAGGCACGTCAGGGCCCAGTCCTGGGCCAGCAGGACCCCCGGCGGGCCTAGAGGATGGGTCTGCGCTTGATCCGATTGGCGGCCAGGGTGGGTTCGACATCTTGGGCCCGTGCCCCCGGGCCAGCCTCGATGCGAGCGTAGGGCTGGGGAAAAAGCCCCCTGATCCTAGGTTGGGCTTTGTCCCGGGCGGGCCCAAACCCTCCTATCAGCAGATCTTGGCGGGCACCAGGGCCCCTTCTCGGGCCCCGAGGCTAGGTCTTTCCCTCGAGGGCACTCACATTTCTATCCAGGAGGAGGTCTACTCCTCCTTGGTAGCTGGTTCCTCTGCCTCCCTGGTAGGGAAATTCCTGGGAGGGCACCCCAACATGGAAACCGTCCGCAGATGGGCGGCTACCAAATGGAAGGTTTTCGGGCACATCCAGCTGGTTGCCCTGACCAAGGGCTTCTTCATTATCAAACTAAACAACAATGAGGATGCCAAAAAGATCCTATCGGGCAGGCCCTGGTTTCTGGGGCGCAAGAGCCTCTTCCTCAGGCGGTATGGAGCTGACTTCCACCCCAGCACCCAAAGCATCAACTTCACCCCGGTCTGGGTTCGGCTCCCAGACCTTCCCTTCCACCTGTGGCACGAAGACGTCCTCAAACTCATTGCTCAGTTGGTTGGGGACCTGGTGGCCTTTGACCCCGCTATGAAGGCAGGATCCCGGATGGTGCATGCCCGATTTTGCGTCAATGCCAATCTCGAATTCGTTCTCCCCTCCTCGATGACCATCTCTTCTAGGTCCTACTTTTGGAGCCAGCCCCTGATCTACGAAAACAAACCTACTTTTTGCCCCTCCTGCAGTACTCAGGGCCACCTCTCCCACCAATGCTCGAAAACAAGGTATGGAACAAGGTGTTCGGCAATATCTTTGAAAACAAAGCGATTCTCAAAGAAAAACACAAAGACCTCGAGTCCAGATTTCAAGCAGGCTCCCAAGACCTGGGGCTCGGGGATGAGGAACGCCTTGCTCTCAGTGAGTATCACAACATTCTGGCCAGGGAGGAAACCTTTTGGAGATAGAAGTCGAGAGCCCTGTGGCTCCAGGACGGCGATGCAAACACTAAGTTCTTCCACGCGTTGACTCTCAGGAATCGGGGCTCCAACAGAATTGTTGAGTTGGTGGGTAGCAATGGCAGTATCATCAAGGAAGAAGAGGACATATAGGCTGAAGCCACTTGATTCTTCTAGGAGCTCCTGGGTGATAGCCCCCCCATGTCCCCAGATGCAGCTGATTCCCTTTTGGAGCATATTCCATCTTCTATCTTGGCCACGGAAAATCAGATGCTTTTGCAGCCCCTGTCTAACTCCGAAATCCATGCTGCCACCTTTTCCATGAAGGTTGAGGCGGCCCCGGGCCTAGACGGATTCCCCCCATGATTTTTCCAATATTTTTGGGACATCGTCGGGACGAAAGTGTGTGCTGCCACCCGAGACCTACAGACTGCCAGATCCATCCCCAGAGGTATCAACTCCACCTTCATAGCCCTGATCCCCAAGACCCAGGTAGCCCGATCCCTCTCGTATTTCTGCCCCATTAGCTTATGCAACGTCCTGTACAAAATCCTGACTAAATCCACGGCTTCCCATCTCAAGGATATCCTCCCCCTGATTATTTCCCCCTATCAGGGCAGTTCGGTCAAAGGCAGATTGATCACTGACGGTGTCATTATCATGCATGAGGCCATTCACTCGGCTGTCCTATCCAAAAAGGCCTCCTTTCTGCTCAAGCTGGATATGAACAAGGCCTTTGACAGAGTTGACTAGGATTTCCTGTCCAAGGTCCTCCTTAAGTTCGGGTTCCACCCTTCCTGGGTCAGGCTCATCAGCAATTGCGTGTCCTCCCCGTGGTTCTCTATCCTCGTCAACAGGTCCCCTATCGGGTTCTTCCCCAGCTCCAGAGGCCTCCACCAAGGTGACCCCCTGTCCTCGATCCTCTTCATCATCCTGGCTAAGGCCCTGGGGTGTACCATCTTGGGCACTGTGAACGTGATCTCATTTCAGGCATCAGGCCTACGTCGGGACTACCCTTTGTGTCCCACCAGCAGTTCGTGGATGACACCATCCTCGCAACCTTTGCCTCAATTCCCTAAGCCAAAAATCTCAAGCATATTTTGACCCTGTATGAGGAGGCAGCTAGCCAGAAAATCAACCTCCGAAAAAGCACAATTTTCTTTATCCATACCCCCTTGGCTAGGCAGATCATAATCGAGCGAATTTTGGGCTGCACCCCTGGTTCCCTCCCTTCATCGTACCTCGGGATTCCCTTGTTCACAGGTGCGTCCTCCAGGGCCCTGTGGGGCGGGGTGATTGAGTGGATTCAGAGAAAGCTGGCCCCCTGGAAAGGTCACCTCCTTTTGCATGTTGGCAGATCCACCCTCTTGGCGACAGTCTTGAAAAGCATTTCGATATATTTCATGTCGATCTTCATAATCTCGGCCTCCATTGCAGCTCACATCAAATATATTCATAAACGTTTTCTCTGGTCGGGAAGCGAAGATAAGAAGAGGATTCCCCTGGTCTCCTGGCCCCTGGTCTTCCGCCCCAAAGGTGAGGGAGGGATCGGGCTCAGACGGGTGGTCCCCATGAACAAGGCTCTCTTGGCCAAACACGCCTAGAAGGTGCACACCAACACCCCTGATGAGTGGGTTAGCATTGTGCGCAGAAAATACTACCATAGCCACCCCTTCCTCAGTGATTCTCAGCCCCGAGATGGATCAGTCTTTTGGAAGTCCTTGATCTCCACCAAAGACATAATCTAAAAAGGGAGCAGATGGATCCTCGGGGATAGAGCCAAGATCGACTTCTAGGACGACAGATGGATTCATGATGAGGCCCTGTCTACCGACTGAGAGCTTCTTGTTCTCAAACCAGGACTGGCAGACAGAGGACCCAGAGTGGTGGCCTATCTCTCTCAAAACAAGGGGCGCGCTACCTGGAGACCCATCCTGGATCCTAGGCACCCGCGTCAAGCTGCCAGGCTCCAGTGCCTCCTCAAGGTGACTGTCATCCCGTCCTCCGAATGAAACGACAGATGCGTTTGGCATGGTACACCCAGTGGAGTCTTTTCTATCAAATCTGCCTACAATTTTCAAAGAGTCCCCGACGAGGCCCCCTTCCCAACCCGGCAGGTGTGGACCAAGAAGTTGATCCCCAAAATTAGCCACTTCGTTTGGGCGGTTGTCCAAAATAAGATTCTGACGATCGATAATCTGATCAAGACGGGCTTTCAGATCTTGAATAGATGCTTCCTTTGCTGTGCTGCCTGGGAATCCACCAATCACCTCTTTATCAACTGTCCCTTTTCGTCTGAAGTCTTGGGCCTCATCCTCTCCCAATTCTCTATCCAGTGGGCGGCCCCCAAATCCATACCTGACCTCCTGGTGCAGTGGCCCAACCCCTTTGCCCATCCCTTCATCTGCTTCCTCTGGAGTTCTTGTCTTCCCCATATGCTTTGGCAACTCTGGCTGGAACGCAATAGCAGAGCCTTTTCCTCCCCGACCCATTCCCCCCTGTGGATTGCGACCAAGGCAGTGACCTTTGCCCTTCAAAATTCTTGATCCATCCCCTTGATCGAGGCACCCCGGAGGCTAGGCAAAGCCGCTCTTCTATCCTCTCTCGGAATTCAGCTCCCCCCCTCCGATCCCTCCCCTGCCCCCCCCCTGTCGATCTTTGACCAGGTGGACTGCCCCCCCGGATGGGTCAAGCTCAACTTCGACGACACGTCTAAAGGCAATCTCGGGCCCTCTGGGGCAGGCGGGGTCATCCGCGACTGCCATGGGGCCCTGATCATGGCATTTTCTACTCCGCTTGGCTTCCAGACTAACAACTTTGCCAAAGCAGCAGCTCTGTTAAGCGGGTTGACCGCCCTCAAGGAGTCTCCCTCAAGAATCATCATTGAGGGCGATTCCCAAGTCATTATCAAAGCTGCCCGCAATCCGGGCAATTGCTTCTGGCACATTCACAACTTCATCCGGGAAGCCCTCTCTGTCCTCTAGGGATTCCCTGATCATGCCTTCCGGCATGTGTACAGGGAAGGCAACAGGGCGACCGATTTCATGGCAAACCAAGCCATCTCTACTGACGCCTTCACCACCTGGACTACAAACTTTCCCGAAGCTCTGGTCCACATTACTACGCAAGATCAGCCCAGCAATGTGGAGGACCCTGGTGTCTAACTTACCCCGTGTCAAGGCCCTGACGTTCCACTGACGCAGTTTCCAGAGGACAGGGGACTTCCTCCCCTATGGTGTCACCTTGCCTATTCCAGGTTCGTCTCATGCCCATGAGTTGGCCTCCCAGATCCCCCTCGTAGTGGCAAGTGTGTTAGCCACGTCAGAATATCGGCTTTTCCCGGCGTGGACCTGCATTGCTCCGTTGGCACTTCTGGCAGTTTCGAGACTGTCTCCACATCGGCCCTCCTCGATTTTTCCACCTCGATCGCTTCGTTGACAGATCCCCATGTCACGTCAGTTCGCCCATGGTTTTATCCCGTGTTGTACCCTCAAGTCACTCCCTCGCTCAGTTTGCGCCACCTGGCACGCTGGCAGTGGCCCCTCCCCCTGGCCCCGCGTGGCAACCTGCAGTCGCGCCCCCTCAGCCCCTCCCCCCTCGTGTCGCACCCAAACCCGAGCGCTCATTCCCGATGCCGATGGCTTCCCCCCTCTACGACCCCCTGCATGGTTTTAATTCCATCGCTCGTTGAGTCTTCCCGCTATGTCTGTTTCCCCCGTCC
This sequence comes from Wollemia nobilis, assembly GCA_028583015.1. NCBI lineage: Eukaryota > Viridiplantae > Streptophyta > Pinopsida > Araucariales > Araucariaceae > Wollemia > Wollemia nobilis. The sequence continues at coordinate 3,461,434 of JAQPPZ010017057.1, forward strand.
CCTGCCCTCACATCTTTGGTCAGATATCCCCTGTCTCCCCTGCCCCATGGCTGCTAAAAATGTCTTCACCGAGCCTTCCACGCTCATTCTGAGTGAGTCGGCCAGGCTGTTTTCCAACGCCAAAAAATTCACTCCTTTCTTCAGTAAATTTGCAGGAGCTGATGACGAGATCACCCAATGCTTTCTGGACTCGTGGAACGACGGTGAGGTCATGGTCAAGGGGCTTCATTTCAAAGTTAACAAAGAATTCTTGACAGAGGTTACAGGCCTTCACCACGAGGAAAAGGGGTGAGTAGTCAGGCGGGACAAGCATAATTGAGAGGAGTTGTCCCATTTCTCGGAGTAGCAATGGGACAAGGCCAACCTGTTCCGCTCCAACCTCCCGGCCCCCTTCGATGAGGCCATCATCCCGGTAATGCAGTACATTACCTGCGACGACCCGGACCAGAGGCTTTTCAACTTCCACCTGAGCTACTTCAACCACCTCCGGGGGGCAACGGTGGTCAACACTCCCCGTTTCCTGTTGTATTCCCTGGGCTTGTCCATTGACCGTGTCGGCAAAAGCCATTCCCGGCCCTCCCACCAAGGCCTCATGGTCATTCTGTACAGGCACGCCCTGGCTAATCAGACACAGCTCCATCGCATCCCTCCCCTGTCTGTTGTCCCCCCCCGAAATGGCTAACTCTCCAGCTGCCTCCCCTGCTACTTCCATTTCTAAGGAGTCCCCCTCACTCGAAGGCTCCCCTACCCCGAAGCGTCGCAGACCCACTAGGAAGTGCAGGACTCGGCCCAGGGCCTAGGTGGGGCCCCGACTCCTAGGGGCGCTCGCAAAGGCCCCTTCCCTGGCAGCAACAGGGCTGCTGGCAGCGCCAAGAGGACCAAATAAGAAGCCTCGGAGCCTGTCGATGTCAGTTCCTAGTCCGACAGCAGGATGCAGAATCTGGCTATCAGAGCCCTCCTTGACATGGCAATTGGATCCCTGAATGTGGCTGCCTAAGCAGCCTCCTCCGCTGCCAATGCCCTGGCTGAGCTCTGGCATAGGCTGGGAGACGGCCCCGATAGGGAGTAATGTTGGCCGAAGTGGGGCCCCATCCTGGCCAGGACCGGCTGCTGGGTCCACCGGTTCACTGGCGTCCAGCTTCTGTGCGTTTGGCGATGGCGTTGTCTGGTTTTTGGTGGCTTCTAGCCAAGTTTTGATGCTAATTATCCTAGTTGTTTTTGTGGGCACCAGGGCGCCGGGCCCCGGATCACTGCCTTTGGGCGCAGCCCCAATTTTTGTTCATTTTTTCAGCCTAGGCTTAAGATGTAACTAAGGTTTTGGGATCCTGTTCTAAAAAACCCGTTGTAAATATACTGTTACTTAACAAAAAAAAATTAAATTAAATAAAGAATATGATAAATATAAATTTTATAATTCATATGATTATGATGGTGTTTCGAAAGTTTAGGTAAATAAGACTATGAGAGTTTCCTAGCATTCCAGTTCCAAGGAAACTCTCATAGTCCTTTTTTTTACCAAAAAAAGACTATGAGAGTTTCCTTGGAACTGGAATGCTATTAAATAATATATCATTAAAAAAAATCACAATAAAATTAAGAATATTTTTTTGTTTTTTTAAATAAAAAGTTATTTAATTAATTGAAAATTAAATTTTTTTACAATCAAAAAGTTGTAGGTGAAATAATAATATCCTCATGGAGTCTACACTAACCTTAATTATAGGTTAGAAAAGCAAAACTATTGTTTAAATGCTACCAAAAAAATTTGGGCTCGCAGTTATCATTTCAAAAAGGAATAAAAGCATATGTGCATTAAAGCATCTCGTGGAGGAGCTCTTGGTTGGCGCCTCACTATCCATCATATGTTGCCATTGATTGTCCGGGATTATCCCATCCATCATTGTCGAGGCAGATCCTGCAAGTGTTCCACCTCCATAGCTACCTTCTTTGCTTGGACGCAAGTCTAAAACCACACATCATGGAATACTTGTAATTTTTCAGTTAGAGAAAAGTCCATGGAAGGATCACTAGACTTCCATATGTGAAACAAAATTTTAACTCTGAAGATTTGCCACACTTCACATAGAGGCAGAGTAAAAGTAAAGGAATATCCTAATAGGGCATGCTGCCAAGAAAATGGAATGGGCATGTAAGGAGAAAAAAAGTAAGCAACTCATTCATAAGCTAGACTAGCACGTCTACACGACCAAGAAAAGATGGAAACATGACTCTGGTTCCTAATCAAAAGGACATCTAGGGTCAGGAACACCCAGATAAGTAAGTCAAGTGCCAAGGGGTAAACCCTCACACAACAAGCTCCAAGAAAAAAATGCTTGCTTCGGCTCCAAGTAAGATGTCCAAGCTGAATGAAATCTAAATTTCCATCTAGTGTGAGTAGAAATTAGATCCCATTTGTCATTGAGCTTAGGAACTGTGGAAAAATCTGGCGTAAGCCAGTCGTATCCATGTCTGGCCTTGTAATTGAGCAAAGGAATGTTTCCATGCCATGCCCAATATTTCCACCAAGGTTTCTGGGATCTAACCCCTATCTTGTGCCACATGGAAAAAGGGGTATTCTCAATCACTGTATCATAAGTCACCCTGTCCGCACTAGTCAAACGAAAAGTGTGTTGAAAGTATCTCAGGGGATCCAATCCCTGGTTTGTCTAGAAAAAAAATTTGCAATTGTGACAACTCCTCGCTTGAAAAATTTCTAGGCATGGACCTAGGGAATTTGCACTAGGGGAGTTCCTTGTATCTTGAAAACAGGAGACCACCACACATTAAGGCAATTAATGGAAAGGCCCTTATGAAAACTGGCTCCTTTCCATGTAATCCATGGGCTAATTTGTTGCCAAGCCTTCCAGATGCTCTTAATTACAAAGGAGTCAGGGATTTTGACATACGCTGGTGCAAGCACCAAGGATGGAAAATCCATTCCTGCCCATGCTTTGTGGTTAAGGGGAAGCCCAGAAGAAATAAAATGACGGAAAAGCACTTTCCAAGCCTTAAGGTCTTTAAGAGCCTGAATAATCCATTGAGCACACAGAGCTACTCCTTGTCTCTTACAGTCCACCATACCCATGCCGCCAACATCCCTCGGGAGGCAGCAGATGTCCCAGGCCACTATGAAAACCCTTTCGATCAGAACCACTGGACCAAAGGAAGTCCCACAAGAGCTTTTCAAGATTTTTGTAACATGCCTAGGAGGGGACCCAACAGGAGGAGTAATAAACATGTGTGGAAGCCAAGACTTTCGAACAAATTTAGAATTTGTCGTCCAGAGAAAGTTTTTTAGCAGTCCAATACTCAAGCTTTTTTTCTACTTTTCTAATGACATATGACCATAACTGGGATGGAGAGCCCTAAAAAGCAAAGGGTATACCAAGGAATTTAAAAATTTCCCTGGGCTGAATCCAAGTCCATTGAACATTCTCAAGCCAATGAGGGAGCGACAGAGGAGAATATCTGTAACAAGAGGTTTTCCTCCATTGTATGCTAGAACCGAAAGCTTTGCAAAAAGTGTCAAGGCATATAAGAGCTTCAGAAAGGGATTGTTCATCCTCCCGCAGGGTGAGGAATGAATCATCAACAAAGTGACCATTAATAAGATGCCCTGCATTCCCAGGAAGAGTGATACCTCGAAGTAATCCATTAGAGGTATGTTTGGCCAATAAATAGCCAAATGCCTCTGCAGCTAAAATATAGAGTGAAGGAGCCAGAGGACAACCCTGCCTAACAGACCTATGCAGACCAATAGCTTCAATTTGAAAATTATTGAGGGAAAGCACTGTTGAAGCATCTTGACAGTAAAGATAAATTGAGGACCAAAGCCAAGAGCTTCCAGCATGGAGAGAATAAACACCCATTCAATTCTATCATAAGCTTTTTCAAAATCAAGTTTAAGGAAGAGGGCATTTTGATTTGACATACGGGCCCATTCAATTCCTTCCCAAACTGCCAGTACATTGTCCAGTATATAGCGGTTCTGAATGAAATCCATCTGGTCAGGCCTCACAATGATTGGAAGCAGAGGCTGAATCCATAAGACTAAGGCTTTTGCAATAATTTACATTTAACAGAGTAATGGGCCTCCAATTGGTAATGATCTCTGGATCCCCTAGTTTGGGTATGAATTTGATGTTCCCCTTATTAATTAGAGCACCAAGGGAACCTATCCTCATGGCTTCAAGATAAACTCTATGAAGGTCAGAGCCAATAAAATCCCAACATGTTTTATAAAATTCGTAAGGGAATCCATCCAGTCTAGGTGCCTTAGCATCTGCCATTTGAGAAAGCATCAGCTAAGTCCTGAACAGACAACAATCTCTCGCAATCATCTCTTTGAACAAAGGAGAGGCAGATAGGGATAACATCTTTGCAGCATTGTAGAGCATGTTCTCTTTCCGGGGTGTACTGTTGAGCAGAAAAAACTTGGGTATAGTGACTAGTAAAGGTTGTGGTAATCTCAGGTAAAGAGGTGAGTCTAACTCCATTATCAAGAAGGGTTTTGAATTGAGTAGACTGTTTGGGAGGTCGAAGTCTTTGAAAAACTCTTTGGAAACTCTATCGCTAATTTTGAGCCAATGGATTCTGGCTTTGATCTGAGATCTTTTAGCTTCATAAAGCTCAACTTATTTGAGCTCATGTCGGATTTGAGCAATGTGTGATTGAATGGAGGAATCAAAAGGACATGCTTCAATTCTAAGAGAAGTCTTTGCAAGCTCATCTCTTAAAGTTGTATCAAAACGCCAGCAAAGCTGAGCAAATTTTTTCCCTAGGCTTCTAAGAAATGCAGTGGTGCGAAAAATAGCATCATTCCACTACTCAATCCAACCATAATCTCCATTGGGTCTAGGAATTAAGAATCTTAGAAAATAGTTCTTTCTAAAATGCTATCCAAGAGCAATGTGTGGCTGGATAATTCTTTGTCATGCGGATTTTGGTGTGCTTTTATTCTTCTTGCATGGAAAATCTAAATCTTAAACGATGTATAAATGTTTTCTTTGATCCCTTTCTTGTCAGAGGATTTATCAACAAACTAAGAGCAATTATATATGTTCAAAATTGATTTATCAGTTGTTCTAACTCACGTAATTTTCAAGAGATATGTTTATGGTTGATTTCCAAATTTAAAGTTATATAGATTATTACTTGTAGGTTTAAGGGTTTTTTTTATCGGGTTGTAGATTGAAGAATTTTATATTATTAATTAATTTTCAAATTTTATGAATGAATTTTAATATTTTAATTAAATGGTATGATTTTAATCGATAATTTTTTTTTTTTTTAAGAGCAAACCTAACTGAAATCAATACATTCATAGTTATCAAGTTGTAAAACAATAATATAACTGTCGTATAATAGAGGTGGGACACAATTTAATCTCATATAACCAATTTAAAAAAAAAATAGTAGTTTTTTTTTAAGATTTGGTTAGTGTGAGAAACCCCTACAACCGAATCCCAACTCATGGTTGGGCATCTCCATTCCACCGTGACCTCTCATAAGGAGGAGAGTTAAACTTATCAATAAGAAATTTAGCACACAACCACACAAGTCGCAGTTTGAGCCTTGAACCTCTCAAAGAAGAGCCAAAGCCCGAACCATGTTGTTCCCATGGATATTAAAAAACGATAGTTATTATTTGCAAGAAGATACCATTTATGATGGGATGATTTGTATATGCTTGTTGAAAGTTGTCTTTATTACAAAAACACAAATATTATTTCCTCCATTAAATTCAATTAGCAAACATTATATCCTTCATCACACTTAATGCAAGTAAACCATACATAATCTATAGATAGGTAGAGACACAAGTAAAAAAATGAAATATATGTATTTTTTATTAGCAAAATATTATACTTGTTATTAAGATTTTTTAATTGGTTATACAAGACTGAAATAAACTTTATTTTTTTAATTAAATAAAGCTTTGTTAGTATTACATGAATAACAATTATACATGTTTTAAATACTAAGGTTTTTATTATAAAGTCAATAAAATTTAACTTGTAGCATTCATATCATTTATATATAGGATTGAAATGTTTCACCTATATTACAATCGTGACTACATAATGACACTGACTACATAATGACATAAAAATGGATTGAAAATTGTGTACCACCTATATTAATTAGGTTGTGACTACATAATAACATTAAAACGGATTAGAAACTATGTACTTGGAGAGATTTGAAGTTAGCCCTCCTCCTTGAGAGGTTGAGATGTCATTTGATATATTAAATTTTATTTTATTTTGTTACATAAATGAATTGGTTACAATCATAATTTTTAGTAAGTGTCAGTGCAGCTAGCAGGGTTCAAACTATCAGCGAAGGCTTCCAATACATTCATCGTCTCATTAATGGTAACTCGGCGTGAAATGGGGACCACCGGACGCACAGGGTTTGCACCGTCTTCATCAGTCTGGTTCAACACGCGGCATGAAGGGGGACCGTTGGACAAGCAGGAAATAGATCACCATCATCAATAGGTGCAACACACATATTCCATTCAAGCAATACTTGTATGAATTGTTTTTGTTTATCTTTTTATAAGAATATTTTTAGCTTCTTTAAAACGCTACTCTCTATATAAATTTTCAACGTTGTTTTTATATAACAATGAAGTATTCTTCAACCAATTATCTTTTAAAATATAAACTTTATACAAATTGAAAAACAACATCAAAGTGGTTAAGTTATTGGTTACCTTATTTTAATTTTTTTTTCCTTTTTATCATAAAATAAGATAATAACAATTTGTGAATCCTTTTTAAATGAAATGTGTACTCATCTTTTTGTAATAATAAATATGATTCTTATAAAAAATATATTTGAACATTTTTATTTTATTTTTGTGTTAATAAAAAGTTATCAAGGGGAAATTATATATGGTGGCCTCTTGGTCATAGGACTTGAATTATATATATATATATATATATATATATATATATATATATATATATATATATACTCAAAAGGTAAAGGTAAGAAAAAAAACTAAATTTTAAAATGACTTTAAAGTTCAATTTTTTTTAATTCAAATGTTTGCTTTGAGTTGAACCTCCTTGCATGAATTTCAAAGGATTTAATTTATTCATTAATGATTCAAAGCTATTAAAAATGGATTCCATTTTACTCCTTCAATGGTTGAGAACTTGTGTCAAATAAAACTTAGATATGAACAAATCATTAAAATTTATGGGTCTAAGGAGGATCATGATTATTATTGAAAGCTAAGGGCCTAAGAAGGTGATGCACTTTAGGTGGAGGGAATCAACTAAACAACAACCTCCTCTAGTAGCAATTCTATGCGACAACACTTTATGACCACCCAACTTGTCAATACCTTGTTAAACACTCCCTACATGACGACACTCAAATGGCTTCCTTCATGATGGTGTTCTGCATGATGACACTTCTAAGACGGCCTACACTAGACAATATCTTGCATGACAACGTTTTGCATGATGACACTTCTAAGACATCATGCACTAGACGATACCTTGCATGGCAGTTTTCCCTTTTAGACGACTCTCATGCTCTCATTTAAATTGCACTTCCACTTGATGGTGTCTTCACTCGAACTGTTGCAATACCTTATCTTCAATTGCAATCATGCACATGCAAGTCTCTGCAATCTACAATATACAATTCAAATAACACAATGCATTATCATTCAAACGCATACACAATAAATTCAATGTGAAATATTAATAGTACTATCAATATGTCAAATGGTTGTACATCCAATATCTTGCTTCCATCTTGGACTCTTACACTCATCTCTATGCAGGCTTCCTCTCTTCCCTCTTCTCCTCCTCTTCTCATCTCTCTATGCACGCCCTTCTCTCTTCCTCTTCTCTTTTCTTTTTATACACAAGATTGGTAGATATGAAAACGGATTGACAATATATCAAAATGGCTTGTCCATAACCATTAAATATAATGAGAGTTTATATGTTGGATGTTTCGCATCAAAAAGAGTAGCTAAGGACCTAGGAAGGATCACTATGACAGAAGAGAGAGCTTAATTTGATTTTGAAAATAGAAAAATATTTAATGGGTAATCTATGCAAGAATGATATTTAGAGACCCTTCAAACAAGTGGAAGATTGCATCTTTTAATCTATTATCAATTAAATCAATTAAAATGATTGTTTAAAAGTTTAAATCGAAATAACAAATAAAAATTTATCAAAAATAAAAATATATTATCAAAGGACTAAGAACAATCAAGCTTTAAAAAAATTAAACCTAAAAGGATGCAAGCTTTAAGGAAAATACATTATAAGAAATTATTTCCAGCTATGACAAAAAAAAATTCAAAAATAGATACCACCAAAAAATAAATGATTATAAAGATGAAATTGAATGACTTTAAAACACAAACACAATAGAGGTACTTAATTGGCATATATGTAATACTTTATTATGATTCGATGTAACTGTTCCTAACAATATTACTTAAACTATTGTTATGGTTGACCTTCACTAAACCTTTTTAGTGCTTAATGTGTAATAGGTAGGCCTAGTAAATTGTAATAGACCCACAATCTTATATTCTATTGGCTTGGTTATGTAATTATTATTTTTGGTTTTATAACATGTAATTAGACCTACAACCTTATATTATGTCGCATTGGACTATGTAATTATTAATGTTGAGGATTCAAGTATAAACACCCCTCAACTACACAATCCATTGTATCAAAATGACATCAAGTAATCTTTTAGGTGCCTAAGGGAACCCAATTTTTCTTTCGTTTATTGATCTTTTGTTTCTCTTATTTCTATTTTATTGCATAGTACTTGTGGTTAATATTATGATTTTGTGGATTTGTGAATGCTATTATGTATACTAACATATAGTACATAGGAGTTGTATCTAGTTGATTGAATGTGATAATATTGTTTTGAGTCCCTAAGAAAGGGAACTTAACTTTTCATGATAACCACAAAGGGATATCTCTTATTAATGTGATATTGAATATTTTGACAAACATAGTGATTTAGAGGATAAAAGGAAAAGGAACTTCTTTATAAAAAGTGGTTGGATCCAAGAAGGATGAAAAATGCATTGGTTAAGTAGCAATATTATAGAAGGTTATTACAAGAAGAAAGGTTAAGCTCATTAAGTCTAGTAATATTGCATTATTAATTTTAAAAAATATTATGATATGTTAACCCAAACCAGTGATGGGAAAGCCCAATGCAATAAAAATAGGAGGAAGGCACTTCGCTTCATATATTTGTATACAATGGATTTATAGTTAGAGTAGGGTAAGAAGGGCTAGTTTATTTAGAAAACTCTACAGTGTAGCTTTGAAGTATTGATCCTTTATGAAATATAAGGGCTTCAAGATGTGCGTAGCAGGGTTATGCATAAGGTATCCAACCCAAAATCTATTTATAAAAATGGGGTAAATCAGTTTCGAAACTGAGGCGAATCTGTCCAAACCCATATTAAAAGAAATGGCAAATTTTCTTTTTTCTCACAAAAATTTATAGAAGTGTGGCAAATTTATCCAAACATACAAAACTTGGATGGAAGACTGTAAAAATATCTATTAGACGAAAGACTGCAAAAAATGGAGGTCAAACGATAGATTGCAAAAAAATAGACGTCATATTGCAAAAAATGGATGTCAAATGATAGACTAAAAAATGGATTCTAAACTAAAACAACTCATCAATTGCCTCATCTTTATAGGCCTTTTGATCGAGCAAATCAAATCAATCATCTTCACACCAAAATTTGGGGTATTTGAAGCCCTAAAAAGTAAGGTCATCTTTGGGGTAAATTTTGACCTATTAAATTATCTCAAAACTTCATAAAAATACCACCATTAGATCAGGCTCGAAAAGATATTTCCAACGAGTACAAATATGCCTATGTTTGGATATTTATTGATGCCTAAAACTACAAAAAAAAATTTGCCCTTTATCTATCACATACGACGATCGCCTGCTATTTGTCGCCTGTTGTCTGTCACCAAAAGCAGTAGCCTGTTGTTTGTCGCCTGTGGTGGTAGCTTGTTGTCTTTCGTCTACTATAGTCACCTCTTGTCTTTCATCTGCTACGATCGCGTAATGTCTTTCTTCTACTACGGTCACCTCTTATCTATCGTGTCTTGTCCATTGCCTAATGTATGTTACCTCCAACAGTTGACTCTTGTCTGTTGCCTATTGCAGTCAACTCTTGTTTGTCACTTCTTGTCTATCACCTACTGTCTTTTGCCTCATGTGGTTGCATCTTGTCTATAACCTGCTATGGTTGTCTCTTGTCTATCACTTGTTTTGGTCACCTATTGTATGTCGCTTGTGACAGCTGCCTTTTATCTATCGTCTGCTTTTTGTCTTCTAATTTCTATCGCCTATTGTCTCTCGTCTGCTATATGTGGCCTATTGTCTCTCGCCTACTATCTTACCTGTTGTTTGTCGCTTGTTGTCTATCACTCACTATTGGGGAGAATAAATGTTTTAAATGTATGAGTATCGCTCTCATGTTAGCTATATATAATGGTGGTATAAGAGGCGAATTTGGTGGGATAAATAAAATTTGTTATAATTTTTTGGCGAAAGTGAGGGACGAATGGACCCAAAAAAATTGGTCCCAAAAATTTCAAGCGAATAGGCCGACGTCTAGGGTCCTCATTTTCATCAATTTCCAATTTTGAAAATCCTAATATTCACCCAAATTGCGAATATTCGCCACTGTGCATAACCCTGGTGCATAGTTGACAAGGAGAATAAGAACGCAATTCATTGTGTCAAAAAGAGATGGATTTAGGTCTATTAAACTAAAAATTGGATTGAAAGTGACATGACAAGGGTAATGCGGGATGTAAACCAAGTCAAGATGATAAAGATAAGAAAACTAGGATAGCAATGTTCCCTCCCTTGTATATAAGTTTTGTGATGGCTTTAATTTGGAAGAAACCAAAGACTTCATATAATAAGCATAGAGTATGTATCAATCTCATTAAAAGCAGTTTGTTGGTTGCTTAATGCTAAAGTTGGGTGATGTCTATTTTTCAATTAAACCATTAGGTTAAGATTTTTTATCCTTTTTTTATAGATGATTGAAGAGATGAGAATTCACATATACATCCTATTAACTATTATGCTAATAGATTTCTTTTGAATTGTGTGACTCTTCTAACTTGCTTAGGGGCCTATCGACTATCATAATAAAGGTAATCAAAACATGCCATCAAAAGGGTCTTTGGAGGGTATGTTGCCATGGTGTTCAATATAATAATAGTCTTGTAGTGTAACTTCATTCCTCTAGGTGATTTGTAACTTAAATACTAGATACTCAACTCATTAATGAATAACTTTGTCCTTCATGGGGAGTTTGCAAATGTCATCTACCTAATTAGTTAAGCTATTATGCACATGGGGGGAGCTACTATTTTCAAACTTCGATAGACCTTAAAATCGTAGCATCAAATTTGCATAAGCAAACTCTTGGTTTGATAAAAACCAAGAGACTAGAAACTAGAGACTCAACTCATTGATGAATAACTTTGTTCTTCATGGGGAGTTTGCAAATATCATCTACCTAATTAGTAAATATATTATGCACATAGGGGGAGCTACTACTTTCATACTTGGGTATACCTTAAATTCGTAGCATTAACTTTGCATAAGTTATAGACTTAGTTTGATCAAAATAATCATGTTATAAATGGCCTTAGCTAAAGTGGGGACCTTAACAACCCTAAGTGTCTCAAAGTCAATGATGGCATTGGTAGGGCAAGTAATGATGAGGTGATATGTACTTCTTTCAAATTAGTAACCCTACCAAGGGTGAAGACGAACATGTCTTACATGTTGGATTGATTCCTCTTACATCAAAACTAGTAAGGAAGGTTACCATCTAGGTCTTTCACTTAGATAAGTCCTTAGAGTTATTACTCCTAAAATGTTTATCTTAGGCTATATATTTGAATTACTGTAAATAAAGTTATATAGTTGATATTTGTTATTAACAACTACTATATTGTAATAAACTAAATAATTACTCATGACAAAGAAAAGGTCAAAAAAATGATTTCAAATAGTTGGAGTAGACACTCAAATCCAACTTGAAACATGTTGTAATTATTGGGGAATGTTGTGAATATTACATAACCTATTAAGGTGTAAGGTGGTGTCTAATGTGGTGATAACAATTTCTACCCATACACCTATAGTTGGTTATTGGTCAGTATGTTTCTTGGCCTTAATTGACTCCCATCTTGTACTATAAATGTAATATTATCTTGATAATACAATTGTCCCTTACCTTGTTGGTCCAACATGTGGGATTAGAGCAGGCTATGAATGGGATACGTAAGTGAGATAGAAGCAGATTCAAGAAAATTAAAGTTTGAAGAAACCCAAAGCAATGAAGCAATTTTTTGTTTGTTAGATTTTGCAGATATCAAGTCAATATGATATAGTATTTTTTATTGCTGCAAATAATAGAGTATCCTTATTCACATTTGTACTTGTGATTGTTTGTATGTGTACCTATTCACAAACATGCTTCAAACAGTTGTGTTTGTCCTTGTTTGCAACTTGATTGATCATGAATATATTTGTGTGTTGCCCTAGTGAGTCTAGTAGATGCAAATGCAAGTTGTTGATATTGTACGTCATTAGCCAATGAGCAAGACATGTAGTGGCAAGTTCCTATCCAAAGCAAAATACAACAAAATTTTAAGCTTGAATATGATTGGAATGTTGCATGGTGTGTAGAAGATTACAAATGTTTGTGTCATGGTGGACTTGAAGAGGGTGAGTTTTTGTCCATTTTTTGTTGTTTATTTTGTAGATTTGTTTATGGTTATCCTCTTGTGGATGCTAGTTTCATGAGTACTGGTTGGAGAAAGTTAATTAGTTTGTTGTTCATGTGCTAGAAAATTTTGAATGTTTGAGGTTTTAAGACAAAAAAATCTTGACATTTGAACCATGTGATAAAGTTTGTTGTCTAAATTTAACCAATTTTCTAAGGAAAAGTTGATAGGTTGTCATGTAATTCAATGGTTAGAAGTGATGTTCAAGTAATCAAGCTATATAAACTAGAGTTGATTGGGTCATCCAAATTGCTATCACGTAGGTTGTCTAAGACAAATTGTCTCATCAAAAGCAAGTCGTCTAACATGGGTCGTCTAAAAATCCCATGAAGGCTCATCTTATACTATCGTCCAAAGGTTGAGTATTGTCCAAGGATGTAATGTTGTGAAAAGTCATCTCAACATAAGACAACTAGGCCAAGTGGTGACATTGAACTTGAAAAATTGTCGCAGAGTCGTTATTAGAGATGTTACATTGAAAGAAGCATGCAAAAGAAAATGTTGGACAATCATGTTGTTTTTAATGTCGCTAGCTTGAAGAATGCAAGGGCATAAAACCGCACCTACATAGTAAGGAGACATGATGCGTGAAGATGTATCATCTTGGTGAAGTAAATGAAGTTTGAAAATTGTTGCTTGCCATCATGCAAAGAAAAATGCAAGAGAATTTGTTTGTTGTCACTACACACTAAGACATTGACATGTGCGTTGAAATGACATATTGCATGTACGAGTTGCATTGTCTAGCTAAAAACTAAGTAGATGTTGGTTTTTTCATTTAAGATGTTTTTTTTCATTTAAGCCTTACACATGATAAACTCCCAAAAATCCTAAGACTCTTTATGAAGCTATTACAACCCATTCAAATCTGGAGATACCAAATTAGACCACTATAAATGAAAAATCCTTAGTTGTATACCTTGTATTGCATACAATATGGACCATTTGATCGTAATGATCAATGGTTGGGAACGTCAAAAGAGGAGGCATCATCATCCCACAAAATCAATAACCTTAGTTGCATGCAAAAGTTGAAAAATATCATGTGATACCATGGAAGAAAGCAAACAAGACCTTACATTGCAAAGATAAATTGTTTTATCATAATTATAAATGATTGCCAAACATTGGACATGCACTGCAAAAAGAAAATCCTACCAAGCTGGAAGATGTCACAACAAACCCTAACCAATTGTAGCCATTCAATTGAATCAATGAACGATGGATAAATGTCAAAGAAAATTCTAATATCATTTGTCCCACATTCGATTAGAAAGAAAGCAAATGACATTTATATAACATAGGAGAAGCATTAAACACTTGATGTCCTTTAGTGTATGTCGTCTCTCTAAACCCATCTAGAATTGTCATGACATGTTCAAAAGTATATTTTGAAATTGAAGCAAAAACATTATCCCACATTTAAGGTGTTAAGGGTTCCCAAATATGTAAATGGTTCTTCGATGATATGAAAGTCATGCTCACATGGAAGTGAAGCACTTGTACACTTTGATTGATGAAGACATTCTGCATGGTTGTTGACCATAAGGTATGGTATGATATAATTGCTTGGATAATGATGATTATTTCAAAATTGAAGCAGAAGTATTATCCCACATTTAAGGTGTGAAGGGATCCCACATATTTAAATGGCTCTTCGATGATTTGGAAGTTGCACTTTCGTGGAAGTGAAGCACTTGAACCTTTGATTGATTACCTTACTCAATTGAATAAATCCAAATCTTTTATTTTGGTACCCTAAATTTTTACAAATTTTAGAATAATTTTTTTTTTATCAAATACATGCTTTTAAATATGATATTCAAAATTTTTACAAATTGAAAATAAATTTCTTTAATTTTGAAAATCTAAACCTAGACATATTAATTATTTTTGCTTTCTATCCTATTACGGAGAATAGACATTTATAATTATCCAAAAGCTCTCTTGCTCACATGAAATAAACTATTTTTAATTATGTTATTTACCATCTAATTATTTACCAATAGCAATAATGACCCTTTATTACATACCCACACATGATAGTGGTCCACTAACAAAATTAAATATAAAATTTTAACTGTTAAAATAAAATAAAACACTTTTAATCTTTAAAAGTTTAATAATAATTTTTTTTTTTGTTAAATCCAAATTTTTAATTTTGGTATCTAAAATTTTTTAGAAATTTTAGAATAAATTTCTTTAATTTTAAAAAACCAAATATTTTTTCATTAATGACCCTTTATTACATACCCACACATGATAGTGGTCCACTAACAAAATTAAATATAAAATTTTAAATGTTAAAATAAAATAAAACACTTTTAATCTTTAAAAGCTTAATAATAATTTTTTTTGGTTAAATCCAAATTTTTAATTTCGGTATCTAAAATTTTTTAGAAATTTTAGAATAAATTTCTTTAATTTTAAAAAACCAAATATTTTTACCTTCTATCCTATTGCCGAGAATAGAAATAGACATATTTATAATTGTGGGAACGCTCTCTTAATAGGATGAAATGAAAGACACTTTCTTTTCAATTATGTTATTTACCATCTAATTATTTATCAATAACAACAATGACACTTTATTACATACCCACATGATCGCACGTGATAATGATCCATTATTAAAACTAAATATAAAATTTAAAAATTAAATTTTCAAATGTTAAAATAAAATAGAACACTTTCGAAAGATATTGGATAAGGCTCTCGGATAACTTTCACGGACTATATGTTCTCACGCTCTAAAGATATTGGATAAGGCTCTCGGATAACTTTCACGGACTATATGTTCTCACGCTCTAAAGATATTGGATAAGGCTCTCGGATAACTTTCGAAACTCCATTGTTACCGCCAAAACATGCTCTCACTTTTATAGGGTATTGTATAAAAACTCTTTAACCTTTCTTAAGTGCTTAAAAAATATCTTATTAAGATATAAATACCTTCTACAAAGACAAACATCCTTTTATTAAAAAAAAAAATTGCTATCTTGCGTTTCAAAGATACTGTGTAAGACTCTCAAATAGCTTCTGGGACTACAAGGAACCATGGTTACCAATTTAAATATACCCAATGTTGAAGGATATTGTATTAACGTTTTTAAATATTATTTAAGATTTTTTTTGCAAGTGTTCTAGAGGAATGAATCTTACTAATTAAAGACTTTTTACAAAGAGAGCATTTTCCATTCACCTACTGTGAAGGCCAACTTAGCTAAAAATGAAAGTAATTTATTCTGCCTTGAAGACATAATCAAGGGACTTAGCTTCAAAGTATTGCCTGATTTTCATAGAATGCAATTAAAGAATAATTACAACACTAGTGCACTCTGAGAAGCTAGTTTGAACATCACTCACTTACCCTTTGAAGGGATCCCACAACTGCAGTTAATTGCTTGATGAAAATGAAAACGGCAATTTCAGACACGTACACACATTTCATAAAAGCATATAGGTAGTTCACAGCTGGTTATTATAAACGAATTTGATTAATTCCTTCAATTTGGCATAATTCTGGTTTGAACTATATAACAAAGATATCCTGGGGCACCAATACAAATTACTTGCAGTAGAGTTCCAATGATGCCTTATAAGCTTCACTTCCAATGCAAGCTTCTGGACTAGATCCTACCGCCCAGCTAATAATAAATTTCAGAATAAAAAACCATAGTAAACATTCACCAATTTTCCATACTCCAATTTTCCAGTAATAGACCAAATCTGTGCCTTCTACAGAATGTAGCAGAATCTGGTTACAAATTGGAGCCTAAGTACATTCTGGTTCGTGATTTTATCACGTCTTACATCAACATCAAGCTCAAGAAAGAAAACCAATACCAGAATAAAATTCTTCAAAGGTTTCTACAATTTAAAGAAGCATCACCATTATGAAAATGGGTTAACCTATATATCTTTCTCCAGACTATCAAATGTATTCTTTTGACGCTTCCAGTTGCAGCAAATCAGAGACCAACTAAAAATCAAATCCATTATATACAAGGCCTTGGCTAATTAATTCATACACCAGTAACTTAGAAAGACACAATAAGCACAATTCTCTTCCCTAAAATAAGGCAATAAGACAAAAAGGACAAAGGTTGAAATAAAACCTATATATTAAAAACTAGAATAAACAAACAGAAAGCACAGGTCTATTCAGAAGTTAGATTAGCACATTCCACAAATAACCAAGTTTTCTTTTTAAGCTATTTAGGTTTTACCAAGAATGTCTCAGCTTGTAACAATATACATCATATTCGGCTCAAGCATTTCCCATAATTATTATATTTCCTACATTTTTAGAACTTGCGATGAACAATGTACTGAATGTAGTGGATCCCTTACTGGTGTTGTAATTTGCTACAAGGTGCCCATACTCAAATTGCTTTCCACCAGATTTCAACCTCTGGTTATCTATTGGATTACCCTCTTGATACCAAATCTTAAACATAATTAGGAGTCTAAGAGGATACTAAATCTTTATGAAAAAGCATCCCAACAAATGATAAACATGGACAAGAGTAAGGTGCCTTTTATAAACACTGCAGAGAATCGACAAAGAAGAATAGCAATGGAACTTGGGTGTAGGTGTTTCAACTCTCCCTTCTGTTTACTGGTCCAAAGTAAATTAGCTGGTTGAAAGGAGAATTTGCTGTGTCAGGCAGGTAAGTTACAGCTTCTTAAGAGTACTCTCCAAGCACTCCCTTTGTATTTATTATCAGTGTTTTTTATCTCATTCAAAGAAGCTAATACACTAGAAAATATTTAGAGAAATTTCCTATGGTCAGGAACAGAGGAGAAAGCAGAATTCCGCTTGTAGCTTGGAAGAAAGTATGCAATGATAAATCAAGTGGAGGACTTGGGCTTAGAAGAATAAGGGATATGAACAAGGCCTTGGCAGCAAATATGGGATGGAGACTAGTGAAGGAGGGTCATGTCTTATGGGCAAGAATTCTAAGAGACAAATACCTTGACAACCAAAAGGATAGTAGATTTTTTACCACACTAGAGCCCTGATGTGAATCCAAATGAAGCTAACAATTGCATTGAAATGCAGGGCTTAAATAGGCCCATCTTACAACCAATTCCCCTTGAAATGAGCAACCATTTCCTTGGATTGAGCAACCAATTCCCAAATTGGGAAGATAAGCTTTATCCAAAATGCTCATTCGTGGGATAGCCTCTTATCTTCCTAACTTCCAATATCCCTCTAGAAGATATTGGGACAACTAGGCCTAAAGACTAAATCCAACATGAGCTCATAAAGCCCACGTTTTACAATTTTCCACAAATTGCTTATTAGCCAAAAATAAGACTAAGTCCTAATTTCAATAGACTAAGCCTAACCTAAAGTTGCTTAAATTATTCCTCATCATGCCTCCCAACAACAGAAGCATTGGACTCCAATGCTTTTAACAAAGAAGGGAAGTCACGAGACATCTGATCAGCAGAAATCCAGCGAGCCTGATGTGGAAACTGGCCTCGACGGGCTACAAGGTATGAAGTAGTAGAGCCCTATCGAGTCTGTCAAGTCTTTGTATCAAAAACTGTGTTGGCATCGAGCGGAAGTTGAACATCTGGTACCACATTGGCAGGATGACTGATGGCAGGAGCTGATTCCAAGGTAGAATCATGGTATGGCTTGAGGAGATCCACATTGACGATGTCATGAATGCCAAGATGTGTTGAAAGATCAAGGCGGAAGGCATTCTCAAAAACTTGTTGGAGGATGGTATAAGGCCCATAGCGAAGTGGTTTGATCTTGCTATGTGCCTTTTCTAAAAAATGTCGCTTATCCAAGTAAAGCCAAACTTTATCTCCAACTTGAAAATGATGAGGGATACGATGCTTGTCCATTTCTTGCTTTTGTTGTTGTTGAGTCTTCTGCAGAATCTGAACCACCTTTGATTGAAGGCTCTGCAAATGCTGAATGAATGAGTTAGCCTTATCTTGCTCTTTCTGAATGTGCTTGGTAGCTGGAGAGGGCAAGGATAAAGGCAACTCATATGGAGCCAAGGGCTGGAATCCAAGACAAACTTCAAAAGGAGAATGTTCGGTGGAGCTGTGAACTGCTCTGTTGTATGCATGCTCTATATGGGTGAGGCTCAAATCCCACTTAGCTGGACTAGAGTGGTGATAGATCCTCAAACTTTGCACAAGTGTGCGATTAACTACTTCCGTCTACCCATCTGACTGAGGATGATAGGCAGTGGAGAAGTTAAGAGATACTCCCAAAATCTTCCACAAAGATCGCCAAAAGTGCCCCACAAATCGTGAGTCTCGATCAGAAACAATGTTGTTGGGAAGACCAAAAGAGCGTCATACTGTGTCGAAGAAGAGCTGAGCTAAGTCAGGTGCAGAACTGGTCTTGCGACAAGGAATGAACTTAGCCATCTTGTTGAATCTATCCACAACTACAAAGACACAATCATGTTGTCTAACTGTCATGGGAAAACCACTCAACAAGTCCATGGAAATGCTTTCCCAAGGATGAGAAGGAATGGGCAATGGAATGTTGAGGCCCAATTTCCTATTAGCTGACTTTGAACGACTACAAACTGCACATTGCCTCAGAAAGTGGAGAACATCTCGCTGCATATGAGGCCAATAGAAGAACCGTTGCAGATGATGAAGAGTCTTTTGTTTCCCAAAGTGTCCCCCATAGAGTGTGGAATGTGCCTCTTTCAAAAGAGATTGTCGATGCTCTTGAGGTACACAAAGTTTATCCAACTTGTAGAGCAATCCTTCCTTTATGTAGAAATCTTGAAGAGGACTTAGATTTGATGAGGAAGGATGCAAGAGTTGTTGGTAAACCTTCCCAAAATCTGGATCAATAGGATACTGTGTTGGCCATGTTTGGAAACCAATGTGGGAAGTGGTCACAACTATCAAGGCTTGAGCTGCTAGAGGGCGGCTCAAACAATCTGCCACTGTGTTACTTTTCCCTTTCTTGTATTTGATCACCAAGTGAAATTATTGCAAGTAAGATGCCCACTTCATGTGATGAGCTTCCTCAATCTTGTTTTGTGATTGAAGAAACTTAAGGGGCATGTGATCAGTATGTACAATTGTTTCCTTTCCCAAAAGGTAATGCCTCCAATACTTGATAGCTTGCACCAAAGCATACAACTCTTTATCATAAGTGGAATAGTTCTTCTTGGCAGCTAAAAATGTCTCAGAATGATAGGCCATTGGATGGCCATTCTACTTCAATATGGCTCCAAGGGCAAACTGTGATGCATCTATCTCTATCTCAAAAGGTTGGGCAAGATCTAGAAGGACTAGGATAGGTGTTGTACATAGTTTGTGTTTCAATGTCTCAAAGGCATGAGCTTGATCCTTTGTCCATTGAAACTCAACTTTGGCTTTGGTTAAGTGATGCAAGGGAGTGGCAATAGTGGAATATCTTTCAATGAACTTGTGATAGAAATTTGCAAGTCCAAGAAAACTCCTTAACTCGATGATGGAAGTAGGAGTAGGCCATTTGAGGAGGACTTCAACTTTGGTTGGGTCCACTTGTATGCCTTTTTCATTTATTACAAAGCCAAGGTAGGAGATGGAAGATTGGCCAAAAGAACACTTAGGGAAGTTGGCAAACAATTGGTTCTTTTGAAGGGTTTGGAGAACCTTTTCTAAGTGCTCTAAGTGACTCTTCCAAGTAGGAGAATATACAAGGATATCATCCAAGTAGATGATTACAAACTTGTCCAGACTTTCTCTGAATACTTCATTCATCAATCTCATGAATGTTGTTGGAGCATTTGTAAGACCAAAAGGCATAACAAGCCACTCAAAGAGTCCCAACTTGGTCTTAAATGTTGTCTTCCATGTGTCTTCAACCTGAATTCTGACTTGATGGTATCCACTTTTAAGATCAATCTTGGAAAAGAACTTAGCTCCTTGAAGTTGATCCAAAAGATCATCTATTCTTGGAAGTGGATATCTATTCTTAATTGTGATCTTGTTTAGTGCCCTGAAATCAATACATAGCCTCCAAGTACCATCCTTCTTCAATACAAGCAAAATTGGAGATGCACAAGGAGAAGTACTTGGCTTAATAAATCCTTTAGACAACAAGTCTTGGATTTGCCTTTTAATTTCTTCCATTTGCACAATAGATTGCCTATACATTGGAGCATTAGGAAGAGGTGTTGCAGGCACAATTTCTATGCTATGATTGATATGGCATTCAGGAGGAAGCCTTGTGGGCTCTTTAAACACATTGGAATATGATTGCAACAATTTATCAAGTGAAGTATGCCTTTTGTGCGTATGAATTGATGCTTGTGTTCCTTCATTTGTTGGCCTTATGAAAATGAGTGCCAATTCCTTTGCTTGATTTATCGCTTTGCGTGCTTGTCTACAACTTAATACCAAATTCTTGGTGTGTTGTGTACATTTGATTAGATATTTCTTGTTATCTAAGTGCAAAGTGTAAGTATTTTTGAAACCATCATGGATAGCCCTTCTATCATATTGATAGGGCCTCCCAAGCAACAATCCACAACAATCCATAGGAGTAACATCACACACAACCTTGTCCACAAATTTTGGACCAAAGGCAAAGGAGACTGTGCAAGTGTGTGTGATTTTGGATGAGGTCCCATTTTCCTTCCATCCTAAAGAATAAGGACGAGGATGAGGACTCATAGGCAACTTCAATTTGTCGACAACGGACCTCACAATTAGATTTTTCTGCGAGTCATTGTCGATTATACAATCAACAAAGTAATCATGAGTTAGGTGAGCCCGTGTGACAAACAAATTTTCACGGTCACCTTGAGAAGTATTCATGAGGGTCAGATTGTTCAATTGACCCTTTAACTCCTTATATGATCTTCCTTCCCCCATAGCCTCAATGGGACCATCTTTTGGGTCCTCATTTGGAGGCTTTACAACCAGGGATTTCTTCTTCAAATTTTGCAACTTATAACATTGATGCCTAAGATGACCTTTCTTCTTACAAAAAGTACAAACCAATGGAGGTTTAGAAGAAGAAGGATTTTTGGATGAAGAAGAAGAAAGTAGATGAAGAGGGAGAAGGAGAAGAAGTAGAAGAAGGCTTTTTCACCTTTTGTTGTTGTTGATTTGTCGCCTTAGTATTTCCTCCGAACGACGAAGATCGAGATCCTCTCGATTGAAACTTCTCCTCCGCAAGTTGTGCTTGATTGTACACTGCATTCAAAGTTGTGATGGGTGTATATTTCAACTCCCTTAAAAGTGGTTCCTGTAATCCACTCTTGAATTTGTTGATTAGTTTTGCAGCTGAGTCCTAGATACCATTTAAAATCCTCAATTTGTTAAATTGGAAGATGTACTCTTGGACACTCATGTTGTATCCTTGCTTTAAACGAAGCCATTTGAAGTGAAGGTCTTCAACATAATTTGAAGGATAGAAGGTATCCTTCAATGCTTTCACTAAATCATCCCAAGTGTCGATGGGATCCTGATTTCTTTGGCGGTCCGTTATCAAGACTTTGGCTATGCTAGAAAGTTTTAACTTAGCAAAGGAGACTTGCTCATCCTTTGAAATCTTGCTATAATCAAACCATGTGTCCATATCGAGAATCCAACTATTTAGGACCTCGGGATCACGGGACCCATCATAAGTTTTGACCTCACATTTTGCTTTGACTTCACTATTAGTGACTTTATCGGCCAAGAGGCTAACTACTACTACTATTGCGGCCATTTGCTCCGCCAAATTGGAAGCCATTTGAGACCTTGTGTAAGCCAACAGTATGATTTACAAAAGGGACCTAATTGATGCCTAAAGGGGTTACAAAAATTTATGTGCTTTTTGCCCAAATAATTGCAAAAACAAAATGTTTAATGCAATTTTACAATGCTTAGAAGGGCAAATTTAAAAGACTAAGCACAAAAATAATTTCCCCTTTCGCAAAATAAAATTAATTTATTTTCTTTTTGCAAAATAAAATTAATTAATTTTCTTTTTGCAAAAATGTAAAATTTGTACCTTTTTTGCAAAAATAAAAATTGACTTTTACCCCTTTAAAAAAAATGTATAGCTTTTTTTCAACCCTATCAACAAAAGCCAATAAAATCGAGTACACCTTGGCAAGAAACAACAATCAATCAACTATGCACGGTCAACAGAGGAAGCCAATCAACAATCAAAGCAAGGTGCTCAACAAGAGGCGTCAATTGACACGTAGCTAGCGCTGGCTGTAGCCAACGAGCACTAGCTACCTCAATAGGGTGTTGCCTCCCTTTATAAAAGGCTTAGAAGCCTTCATCCTAGGAGATGTGGGACTAAACCAAAACACCAACGCACACCAAACCCGTCGCCAAATGCCGCCACGTGTCTCTGCCTACAGCGTTGGATCCAAATAATTATTCCTTGACACGTGTCGCCTCGTGAGTCGCCATCCACAAAAGTTTTTGATTGGTTGAGATTCGTCAATAGAGTTTCAAATCCGCTTGCCTCAAGATTCGTGCAGCCAATCAAAAATGAACTAGAATATTCTAATCCAAAATCTTCTTGACCAATCAAGACACGACGTGGAATTCCTCGTCAGGTTCTTGAGTTATGTGCTTTTTTTTCTGTCCTCTGCAACAATCTCGAACAGTGTGCAGGGGGTCTTTTACTTCGATCTTGAGCCGTTGCGGCCTCGAGATCTGATTCAGATCAATGGCTCCTCCACAAGTTTCAAGGTCCACCAATGGTTTCGAGGCAGATTGTTGTCGGCCTTTTCAAGGTCGCCTGGTGCAACCTGGAGTCGCCACAAGGCAACGTGGCGTCGCCTTAGGCGACTTGGTGTCGCTTAAAGGCGACGCAACGTTGCTTCAAGCAACATTACTGTCGCTCGTAGCAACAAAGTCCGGTCGCTTGTCGCAGACAAAAAAAACCGTTCGCCTGCGTCAAACAATCCGCAAGAGAAAAAAAAATTTATACTTAAATTTGAAAGCCCTCTTTTTTTTTAATAAAAGCTTTCACACCTTTTTTTAATAAATAAAAGGGCAAATCTCACATTACATTAACAAAGCAGGCATTTGCAAAACTCAAATCAGGTTAGAAAACCAGCCAATTAACAGAAGGAAATTGATAGAAAGCTTGCAAATGGCAATCAAAAGAGAGGAAATTTGAAGTAAAGACAATACATTCATAAAAGAACAAAAGGATATTCAAGGGAAGGATCAAATTCCATTGGCAATCTTCTAGTGTAGAAGATCATCCGAGGGCCACTTCTTGTTTGTTGACGAAGCAGGCCGAGGAAGGTGGCAACGGTGTTCTTCTGCGGAGCTCATTCCTCTTGTGAACAATCCTATAGCGGAAAAGAGAGGTCTACAATGGAGGAAGCCTTTTAAAAAGCCCAAGATTGAATCAAGTTTGGAATATGATCAATAGAAGGAATTTTTAAGGGGAGAAGAGGTCTACAACCAAGCATAGAGAACATATCATATCGGCCATAGTGGAGAATCTTAAAGCATTGAAAGTGCATGAGAGTTTAGAGTCATTGGAGGAGGCTAAATTAAGTGAAAATTGGAACCTAAGTCTAGTTGGGGGGAATGACAATCCCCAAGGAGGCTTGAGGAGCATGACCAAGTGGCAACCACCAAAACAAGGATGGCTAAAACTAAATTTTGATGGGGCTTCTAAAGGCAATCCAAGGAAGGTTGGAGGAGGAGCAATGCTAAGGGATAGCTAGGGAATGGTGATCGGAGCTATGAGTGAGTACTTGGGCATTATGACTAGTCATCAGGCTGAAGCTAGAGCAGTGTTGGCAAGAGTAAAGATGGCGGTTCAGCTAGGGGCTAAGATTAATAATTGAGGGAGACTCACTGAATATTGTTAATTGCCTCAATAAAAGGTCGGTGGAGAGTTGGAGAGTAGTAGACATAGTAACAGATACACTAAGATACCTAAATTCACTAGAAGAATTTCAAGTGGTACATGTGTATAGAGAAGAAAATAGGGTGTGGCCAATTGCCTAGCCAACTGGAGAGCTCTTAGAGAGGAAGATAAAAGATGGATATTGCCAGATGGGATACATCTAGATGTACTCCATTTAGTGGCAAAGGAGGAAGGACATTTAGAAAGTCAAGTCAATGGGTGAAAGTTCCAATTTTCAAAATGTCCATAGTAAATTGTTTTTTGGAGATTTGTGGAATTGCATGTTGCAAGGTCCTTCCTTTTAGAGATCTATGGGATTGGTCAGCTTGTAGCTGTAAGAATTTTGAGGAATTTGTCTGCAAAGGGTTCCTTATTTTTGAAGATCTGCAAATTCATCTGCTGAGGACTCCTTTTTCTGAAGATCCGAAGATTTTGTCTATTGAGGATTCCATCTTCTAGAGATTTGTGGACTTGTCTACTGCAGGTTCCATATTTTGGAGATTTGTGGACCTGTCTATTGAGGGTCTCATTTTCTAGAGATGTGTGAACTTGTGACTATTTGGAAGCGTTGTAAGGTTTCGAGTGAGAAAGGTTCCATTTTCTGAAGATCTATGGATCTGTGTGTTGAGGGATCCATTTTCTGAAGATCTATGGATTTGTGTGCTAAGGGATCCATTTTCTGAAGATCTGAGGGTTCCATTTTCTGGAGACTCTTCAAATATTTGAATGTAAAGAGACTGGTAACGAATGTAAATCCGTAGAGATTTTAAACAAGGTAGTTCAATGCTTTGAATGTCCTATAGTCCTTAGAGACAAGGTTTTTTGGTTGGTAAGACTAGACAAAGCAGTCTAGGATTGTTAAAGGGTTTAGGCCCTTTCAAAAACCCATATTTTACCCTAATCATAAAGAAAAAAATCTTAAAACATAATTAATCGTCCCTGAGATCTCAATAAGGGTAATAGATTAGCCTTATCTGTAGTGGTCAATACAAGAATCTGCATACAGCTTTGAAGATGGAGTATAAGGTGAACAGTGTATTATTTCCAAATGTTGTATTTTACTGTTTAGCAAGACATCTTCCATCCACCAATTGCATTCCAGCAAGAATCAACTTCTATAGAGCTGGAGGAACTCCCCTTGAATTTCAGCCTTAACATCTTCTAATTTGATAACCTCCTAAACTAAAAGAATGATGGTCTTTCCAATTAGTGTCTCAACAAATATCTGTTTCCTCCTATAAAGCCAAAGCAAAAGTTCTAGAGTGAATTCCTTTGAATATAATAATCTGCATCAGTCTCCAGGAATTCCTTCCAGGTGTTATTTAGTTTTCACATTGTGTGTTGTGTAAGTCCTCCCAACATATTCCTTCCAGGTGTTATTTAGTTTTCACATTGTGTGTTGTGTAAGTCCTCCCAACATGAAGAGTGGCTCTCAGCATGTCAGAGATAAAGCACAAGGTGTAGAGTGGATCATTTTTTAAAGATGTAGTCAACTTAAGTGCATCTATCCATTTTCATGATGCTCCCAACAAAGATTAATCACTGCATATCTGAACAGAAATCCCTCCTTGCCTTGACAATTACCTTTACATTGTGCATTGTATCAGGATAAATCTCCAAGGTAATTGACTGCCTGGTTAAGTCATAGATCTGCATTGCACTTCTTATCAGTGAACCACGTGAAGAATAATTTTAGAATTGGCTAGGGACCAAAACTTCCTTGCTGGAAAGAATAGGTATTTGCTGGTCGTAGATATGCTATCTTTATCTCAAATCTGGGACTTGACATTATCAATAGTATCAGAGCACTCTACCTCCATAATGATAGTTATGCTAATCAAAATGTTGACAATCAAATCGGTACTCCTCTCCATACAGAGCTACATAGCTGTGAATTATTTTTGAATATTGTAATCACCAAGTGTTTGTCCACTCTTCAACTCTTATTCCAGCAACTATCACTCTTTACTGGTCAGAGGAAATCCCCTCTTGTCTTGACTCTTATTTTTCACATCATCAATTTGGAACGGAACTCTCCACTACAATGGCAATGGACTTAAAACGGTCAATAGTTTCAAAAATATCTGTATGCTGGCAACAAGTGCTATGGAACAAAGAGAACTTACAGAAATTAAAGAACAAATAAATTAATAATACTCAGGTAAACCATCAGCTTAAAGTTGGAGATGAAACACAAGGGGATTTGTTCACAATGAGCACGGACACCAAAACGCTAAAAATAACATAAAAGATACATTTAACATGCAAACCACCAACCAGTCTTAGTGTCCAAAATCTTTTGAGCCCTATCGGCAGTTCCAAAAAGAGATGCGTAATTACTTTTAGTAACCACCCAACATAGGAAAATAAATATGAACTGTGATCTGAATTACATCTCACAGCCTGCTTGGCAGTTAACACAAAGCCATGATCACGCAGACCATGTAGATGGCACCAAGACAAGCCCTTGAAAGTACCGACAGATTTGACCTTTTTATTCCATATAACAACGCCATCAAAAGACTGACTTTGGAAACTTCTCAAAAATATTTGATTTGCTCGGACAAAGCACAATAACAAGCATAGTCAGAGTCAAGACCAAACATAGTAACTAGAGCAGTAGAGTGCTCCAAAGTTTGCATTGCACTTACATATTCTAAGGCCTTATAATATTATGACAGGAAATGATGATGTTCGATGAAATCCAACAGCATGCGTAAAAAATTCTAGTTGAAGCAATCTAATGAATATCCTTCATCTTATCTTCCAAGATGGATTTCTTTCTACCATATTGAAGAACATGACCATAAGGGAAAATCCTCTAAAATGCCCTCGGATGGTTGGCATACATTTCATTATTAATTTTCAGGACTCTTCACTACTTCACTACAGAATTTTGAGCCTTCTAGATAATATAAAACTAGAAATGCTTCAAATATCCACGGAAGCTTTGAGGTGTTTGCTAGCATCATCACGAAACAGAAACCCAAGTGCCGATCAGTAGAGCTTTGGAAAAATTGCTATATTCATCCCAAACAGATTTTTAATGGTATCTGAAGACAAAATATTTAGGCCTTTTTTGAATTAGTACATTATCTTGATGATCTCAATCTTGGGCTCCAACTGCTCATACATTTCTTTGTTCAAAAATATATAAGGCTTGAACAATAGTTTCCCCTGCCATATTTGAGAAAATCCAGCTCCATGAAGAGTTGAACTGCCTGTTGATCTCTGTGGGTGGATGTGCCTACGAATGTGTGTGTTTTCCTCATTATTCTTGATATCTGCAATCAGAAAAGCAGTCTATGAGCAATTGAAGCCCAAGTTTGAGCTCATCAACATACCGGAACTGGACAGCACCGGAGTCATGACATATCCAAAAACCTGTATCTTAAAATACCATTAAAGGGAATCTGTTTGGATTAAAAATCATTCTCACCAAAGCTCTTAGAGGTCTCTTGGTCCTCTGTTTAGGGAAAATGACAAAAACACCTCAAACCTTAAATAGATATTTTGAAGCACGAAAACTTAAGTGCTTTGCTGCATTAATATTAGGGATCCAACACATCTGCACAAGCATTTGTCGAGGTTTCACTCATCCCTCAATCGCCAATCTAAGGGCGGGGCTCCTGCCACCATCCCTCAATTGCCAATCTAAGGGCGGGTCTCCTGCCACCATCCCTCAAATGGCATTATAAATGCAGATCTCATGCTACAGGAATCATAAGAAATTGCAGCAGGTACCTGCTGAGGATTATTAGGAACTTTCAACAACATAGTGGTTCCATGGCAAATGAAATATATTGTCAAATTGTATACCAATATATTTTAATCCTACTAAGAAAAACATATAAAAATTGGAGAGAAACACATGGAGCGTGCCATATGACATGAAAAGTACGTGGCGGCTGAGAATTTCCCCAGCCCCCACTCTCAAGCTGCTGCTAACGTTCGAAAAGAAAAAAGAAAAAAATGGCCCTTCATTATTTAGGGAAAGATTTCAATTTTTTTTGCGATGGCATTTTTTCTATTTTAACGAGATTCCTTGCTGAGCATTTTCATTTTCTGTAGTTCCTTCATGGAACCATACTCTAAGGCAGGGTTCTCATGATAGGCAGAGTCTTGCGCTAAGGGCTACAGGATTTGAAAATGTAGAGTGAGTGGTCCTATGAAAACAGAAAAACACCACTAAATTTTTTTAGGGAAAGATTTCAATTTTTCTGCAATAGCATGTTTGTATTTTCAAGAGATCTGTTGCTGACCCTCCTCGGGTTCCCATGTTAGGTAGGGGCCGCTAGGACTACAAGATTTGAAAACGAGGAGCAAGTGGTCCTATGAGAACCAAAAAAACATCACTACAGAAAAATAGGAACCTTATCCTAAAAAAGCAAAGGGCTGCATTTTTTAGTCAGATAGTGGAGAGGGGCTCTAGGAAATGTCATCTGCTAGAAATTTTTCACGCTACCACACAGTCTGCATGTCCAGATTCTATATATCCCCTTCTTTTTATCGTGTTTTGGCAGGCTTAAACTTAATTTCTCACATATATTTTTTTTATCTCAAACTTTTTTTGATGCATGACACCACTCCCTTGCTAAAACCTTCTAAAAAAAATGTAAGAGTATCTACTGAAAACTTTTTAGGATTCCTGTCAAATGGGACCCTGCTTAAGATGGACTGTTGTTCTCCAAGTAAATATGGAAGAACACAAATTTCTTGATACAATCTCTCAGCTTTCTTTTAAATAATGCGGTTTTATATCCTATGTTCCTGACATTCAGAAAAGAGAATACGATCAAACCGAACACAAACTTACTTTAAAAAGTCCATTGGTTAGTGGTGATTTTGGTCTGGCTGAAAAAGACCTTCAAACTAGTCCAACTGGGATCTCTCCACGGTAAAAAGAGCCTGAAAAAGCACTCCGAAGCTACTCCACCCTGGAGATCTGTATGTATCTATATTCAACCCACCCACAAATTACTAATAATGAACAACAACACCAAATCCCGGTAAAGAAAAATGAAACCCTAAATGAGCGCCACTCACTCACCTGCCGATACATCTTAGTCAAGGAAGTGATCAAATATTATCGAAGACAATGGCCTCAAACTGGCATCAGGCCATTTTATAGAAAACTTTATGCATAGTGGAATGGAGGCAACCATCGGAGAGATAAGAGGCTCATTTATACAGCACCATTCCACTTTCCGTTCATTATTAAGACATAAGTGGTTGTAAAAAAATTACAACTTAAACCCTTCGTTGGGAAAAGTTATGGACCTTAACCCTTCCAAATCGAATTAAAGTAGCTTATCATCAACAAACCTTTAAAAGGGTAAAAACCTTAGGTTCAGGGTGGACATCCTTGTTCCACAAATAACTATTAATAAGGATGAAAGTTGAGTTTATTAACAGGGGTCAAACACATAGCCATACACATTCATTCCCTCACACACTCGCCTATGCTTAAGTTTAAACCTTAGACCTCCTAAAAAAAACCAAAGCCTAAAACGTTATGTTGTCTAGATGTTCTATTATTATCAATTAATTTTTTATTATTATTATTAGATGGATGAAGGAGTTTTGAAAGGATCTTCAAACCTTGTACAAATGAGACTAAGCCTCATCCAAAAATAGGGAACCGAAATTACTTACATCCAATAATAATCGAGGAATAACCAATCAGAGGAGTTATCCCTTCCAAAGCCAAATCAGTACATAGGTAAGACCATACATAATTTAAAACTTAAAACAAATTGAAACCAAATCAGGATGTCAAAGATAACCAATTGAACACAGATCAGTAGCAGGACCTGAACGACGAACCAAGTCATGCACCAGTTCCATTCTCCCTCATGAGGTCATTGGATTCCCAGGCCTACCAGCCCATCAAAGTAAGAATTTTCTCCACATTGGAGATTGTGGCTTGTAGGGAGGAAACAGTAGCTTGGATATATGAAATTTGGTGCGAAAACCCAAAATCAACAAGCACCCCCAAGTTTTGCATCCAAGTCATCAACAACTCGACTAGAGCGGAGCAAAGGCTAATTGTGTATGAGGTCATTATCAATAGAAGCAATATCCATCGAAAAATTATCTTGCCACACTACTAAACCATTTTTAATAACTTCTTTGTTAGCCAATAGATCGGTCGCTCGATTACCTTCCCTATATGTATGCTTAAACTGAACCTCTTTCAAATTTTGGATGTATCTCTAAACTTCCAAAAGAAGGTTCAAAATAGTCCAGGTAGGAGATTGAGTCTCTCCTGCCATATTTATAATATTAAGGGAGTCCCCTTTAATGATAGTTTCTTGCAACTTAGAGAATCCAATAGAGAAACTCCTTGGAACAAGGTCCTAGCTTCGACGAGGTAACTGTTTTGATGGCCCAAATTATCAGCAAAGGCTAAAATTATCAAGTTGTCATGGTTCCATACAATCCCTCCAATACTTGCAGGACCTGGATTCCCTTTAGATGCACCATCGAAATTCAACTTTAGCCAACCAATTAAAGGTGGCTCCCACTTAATTTTGGGTCTATCCGAAGGCACAACATGTTTGACTAGTTAAGGATTGACATTGAATCCAAGAGATCTCTCCACTGATCATTCCTGCTTTGCAATCACAACATTCAGAGTTATGGTTCTAATGTCCTCCACGAAAAAAGAAATCGCCTGCAAAGCCATAGCTTTAGCTGAATGAGCAGCATCCTTAAACGCCCTTGAGTTTCTTTCCTTCCAAATCCGCCACCAGATATGAGGAAGATTGAATTTCCAAAACCAACGAAGGTGGAGAGACAGGAAGGGAGAAACCCATTGGGTCAACACATCCTCTAGGTTGTTCGAAAACACCCATTAGATGTTCAAATATTTGAAAAAGTAGTTGAAAACCTCCTACGAGAAAGGACAACTGAAAAGAAGATGGAGTGAGGATTTCTCCGTATTTCTGCACAAGAAACAAGCATTAGGCAAAATCATACCTCTTTTTTTGAGATTGTCTAAAGTTAAAAAATTTCCTTGAACGACCAGCCAGAATAAAATGTTGATTTTTGGAGTCAGTCCTTTCAGCCAAATTTTATCTGCCAAAAACCAAGGATCAGAAGGACCATCTACTACTAAATAAGTTGATTTGACATAGAATTTCTCATCCTTATCTAATCCCCAAATGAATTTATCCGAAATTTCTCTTCCAGGAATTATAATCCATTTAATGATATTGAAAATTTCATCAAATACCCTCCTTTCCTCCACCAAAAGTCCTGAGAAGTCAAATGGTTTCCATTGGGGGTGGTCTTCAATCCTTTCAATAAAATAAAAAACCTTATTCCCCCAAGAATGATCTATAATTGGTTTGACAAAGGTCAACTTTGATCTTGACTCCAATGGAACCTCTATCGCCCACACGTCATTCCAGAAGTCGACAAACCTGTGATCTCCCAAACACAACCTACCCCCTCTATAGTTATCTGATCTGCATCGTATCAGACTAGACCAGAAAGTTGAACCCTGGAGGGGTAACGGGTCTCTAATAAACTGCTTCCCATAATTTAGGTATTTGGCTTTGACAATATCAACCCATCCCACTTTCTCCTCTTGAACCAGTCTCCAACCCTACTTGGCAACAAGAGCTTTGTTCATGGATTTCAATCTTCTAAGGCCTAAATTGCCCTCCTCCTTCTTGTTGCATACTTGGTCCCACACCACTAGATGAATTTTTTTTTCTCACTTGCTCTTGACCAAAGAAATGAGCGTTGGATTTGTTCTATTCTTTCAATAATCTTACCCGTGATTTGAAATAAAGAAAGGAAATATACCGAGATGCTTTAAAGGGTGGCCTTAACTAACATCACCTTTCCTGCTTGGCTTAGGAGAGTCCCTTTCCAATTAACTTTTTTTCTGCTAAATACAATTTGAATTACATGCAAAACAAAATCTCATCTAAAGATCTCATTGTCATGAGGTGGTAATATCTAGTTGGTCTACCTATATTTAAATGTTATATATAATAAGAAAAAGGTACTTACATATCTATTATTTAAAATGTTAGAAATTAGTATTTTCATAGAAAAGCGGTTTAACCTTGTAAAATTATTTAATCTAGCATGGTTACTTCATTAAACTAACATGTTAAGAAGATTATAGATTTTTTTTTTAAATGTTTTATCTTTTAGGAGTTATATCTTCACGAAAGGTTATTTAATTTAGTTGATTTTTAGATCAACTTTTGTGGAATTTGAATAGTTTTAAAAGAAGTGGTCATATGAAGGAATCCAAGCAATATTGAAGTAGATACGATCCTGTGAAGTCAATAATCCAAAACAAGGGCAATGAAGATTTTTCAAGTCGCAAAAAATGAAATTGCAAATATTTGTCAGCTAGGATTCAGATGATGGAAAGAGCAATGAAGGGCTAGGACTGAGGCAAGACATTCTATTTGAACATAGAATTTTTCAGCTAAATTATTTCCCTTCTTTATCTTAAAAATTTTGCATGCAATTTATTGTAATTTTTTTATCAAATATTATATTTGTTATAGGTCATTATAATCAATTTCAATAGATTTTGAGTTTTAGTTTCCTTTCTATGGACCGATTTATAGTTAAATCCTTAGAATCATCTCTAGTGGTAGTGGTTAGTGAGCGTACCTCTGAGAGATCCTCGTTGCTCCAAGATAGGGCAATTTTTGGTAAATTTAATGGGTATTGGCCAGGGGCTTCAGCCTTAAAAAAATGGATTGATAGGAGTTGGAAGTCTCTAGGAATGACTATATACTTTTTTCCTAAAAGTTTATTCCTAGTCATTTTTTGTTCTAGGAAAGAAAGAGAAAAAATCCTAAAATGGGGTCCTTGGTTTATGGGAAGAGCAGGACTCTTCCTTACCTGTTGATATGAAGGCTTTGCACTTGAAAATGTAAATCTATCTCTAGTACCAGTATGGGTTAAGATGTTTGAGTTACTTATTTATTTTTGAGAAATAGATACCTTCAAGACAATAGGCAACACTAGGAGAATTCCTTGAGATTTTAGATATTATGAAAGATGGATTATTGGCTATTTATGTTTGAATATTGGTCATGATTGATATAAATAAAGCTTTACCATAATTAATCGTTCTTAAGTATGGGGATAAGATGTGGATCTAAACCATATATTATGAAAACATATATTTTAGTTGTAGAAGATGTCATGAGGTGGGACATATTGAGAGATCATGCCCTAAGAAGAGCTTGATAGAATCATATCTAGAAAATCGTAAGAGAAACTTACAAATGGTTATGGATGAAGATGGTTTTCAACTTCCAAAAAATAGATCTAGAAAAATGAAAAAATAAAAAATGGAGACCATTAAAGAAGGATATTGGAAGAAATGCCAACTCTTTAGCCTATGACGAAAAAGTAGATCAAAACTTAGAGGACACAACACAACAGGTTCAACATATTAAGAAGGAACCATCTATTCGGTATGACCCTGATTTAAGGAAGGATATTCTCAATGAACCTAAGGAATGTGTCTCATTAGATTTTGA
Source organism: Wollemia nobilis (assembly GCA_028583015.1). Taxonomy (NCBI): domain Eukaryota; kingdom Viridiplantae; phylum Streptophyta; class Pinopsida; order Araucariales; family Araucariaceae; genus Wollemia; species Wollemia nobilis. Next base: position 3,495,681 of record JAQPPZ010017057.1, read on the forward strand.
AGACTCTATTGAAATGCCATGCCCCATTTAGGAGAAAAAAAATTTGGTAAAGAAAACATAGTTTTAGAATTTAATACCTCTTCCATTAACAAGGAAATACCAAAAAAAAAAAGGACAAGTCAAAAGGTTTTATAATAGAGCCAAGAGAGATAAATATGATAAAAACAAAATTGTGAAAGAATAATGAGGAATAGAATAATAAGACCTACTCATGATATAGGCAAGGCAAAAAGAGGAAAATCCTCAAATTATCAAGGGAAGTAAGAGCAAACATAGAGAAAGGAACACAAACTAAGTTGGTTGAATTTCTCTTTACCAAACAACAAAATGATATTGGCAATACGCAGGTGGGGCCAATAGCCCCTAATGAGACATGATTATCATATCATGGAATATAAGGGGTGCTAATGCCCCCTCAAAGCAGAGGTGTATCAAGGACCTGTGTTTAAGTAACTAAAATGACAAAAGAAGAAGTTTCAAAAACTATGAAAGCAGCATGGACAAGATGTGAATGGGATGCTATGGAATCTAAAGGAGCGATAAGGGGAAATGTAACTTGTTGGAATCCTTCTAGAACCTCTTGTGTAACCATTCATAAAACTAGGTATTGGATAGCCTCTTAGTCACTTGTTACTTTGCAGATATTCGTTCCATCCTTATCAATGTGTATGGACCTACAATTCAGTCGGGTAGATTAGAAGTTTGGAGTGGGATTGAAGCCTTTATGAGAAGTAAAGACCAAGAAACTCGATTCATGATCATAGGAGATTTTAATGCCATAACCAAGCTAGATGAAAATTTTGGGGGAATTAGGAAATTAACCCAAAGTATGAGAGATTTATAAGTGTTTATTCAAAATAATAATCTATGGGATATTGAGTTTGAAGAAGATAACTATACATGGACCAACAACAGGAGAGGCCAAAACCTAATAGCAAAAAAATATACATATGCATACTCTCGGATCATTGGCTAGATGAAGGAACTTGTGCTAAAATTAATACATTAACAAGGATTGGTTTAGATCATTGGCCAATAAGAGTTAAAATGGTGGCAAGTGAATTAAAAAAATCATATTTTAAATATGAGTAGATGTGGGAATACAATCCTCAATTTGTTGATATGATAGCACAAACATGGAACTCTTCATTAAATGATGGGTTTTATGCTCTTCCAAAACAAATTAAATATATGACATCTAGATTAAAAGAATGGAACAAGAACACTTTTAGAAACATTTTTAGAAGAAATAACCAAAAGATAAGCTTTCAAAATTCTAAAAAGGTGATCATAATAATCCAAGCTCGGAGGAAATGGAGTTGCTTAGTGAATATCATAATATTTTGAGTAAATAAGAGAAATTTTAAATATTAAAATCAAGACAGAATTGGTTAAAAGGAGATAAAAATATAAAGTTTTTTCATAGGATGGCTATAGTACAGAGATCAACATCCAAAATTAGTAGAATTAAATAAATAGAAGGGGTTTGGATTGAAGATCATATTAAAATTAGAAAAGAGGTAAAGTCTTTTTATTAGAATATTCTAATATCAGAGGAGACTAAAGTTCTTAATGATAAACTTCTTCAATATGTACCTTCAGTTATAACAAATGAAGACGATAGGAAATTGATGGAGCCTATTACTCTAGAAGAAAATCATTTAACTATTTTCTCTTTTTATAAGGATAAATACCCAAGTCTAGATGGGATCTCTACAGATTTTTACCAACATAATTGGGATATAGTGAAAGATTATTTATTGGTGGCAGTGGAACAGTCTAGGGTAAAATAATATATACCTTATAAAATAAAGGTAACATATCTTACACTAATTATAAAAGAGAATGATGTTGAATTGTTTGATTCTTTTAAACCCATAAGCTTATGTAATATGGCATATAAGATTATCTCCAAAGTGATGGTGAATCGATTAAGGCCATTATTAGACAAATTTATTTTAGAAGAGCAAGGAGGGTTTGTAAAAGGAAGACAAATTTTGGATGAGATCATAGTAGCTCATGAAGTTATACATTCAACAACTTCAAGAAGAGAGAAAGCAATGATCTTAAAACTTGATACGAGTAAAGCCTATGATAGGGTTAAATGGGATTTTCTTTTTTTTGTTTTAGAAAAGTTTGGATTTGGAAAGAAATGGGTTAGATAGATTAAAGCTTGTGTTTCTATAGTTTCTTATTCAATGTTGGTCAATGGGTTAGTAACAAAATCTTTTAAATCCAAGAGAGGCCTTAGACAATGATATATTATATCTCCTTATTTGTTCATTATTATGGCAGAGGTTTTGAGTAGGAACTTAAATAATGTTTACAAAGATAGGCTTATAAGTGGACCTAAGGTTAGTAATAACATCAACAACATCACACATCAACATTTTGTAGATGATACAACTCTTTTTGGAAGGGCAAGGATAAATGAGACTAGAGCTTTGAATAACTTTTAAAGGAATACGAAAGAGCTTCAAGGCACAAAGTTAATAGGTCAAAATCCAAAATTTACTTCCTTAACACTCCAACTAATATCAAAGCAAGAATTTTCAAGTTACTTCAAATGGAGGAGGCAAATTTCCCAACAACTTATGTAGGGATGCTTTCTTTTGAGGGAAGAATGAGGATAGAATTATGGAATCTAGTTATTAGTAAAATTTAGAATAAACTACCAACTTGAAAATATAGATGGTTATCATTAGCAAGAAGATTGCTAATAATTAATTCAGTCATACATGCCATTCCAACTTATTATATGTCATTGTATAATATACCAAAATCAGTTGAAAAAAGTTTAATCTATATTATGCGATCCTTTTTTGGCCAGGTTTACATGATAAAAGAAAATTTACTTTGGTGAAATGGATCAAGGTGTGTGATGATAAAACCAGGGGAGGTCTTGGTTTAAGAATTCTTACAAATGCAAACTTAGCTCTTAGGAGAAAATTTTTATGAGATTATACAAAGAGAGTCAAAGACCATGGGCAATAATTCTTCAAAGTAAGTATGTTGAGCCCAATGACCCAAGTTTAATATTTACTACATTCTCTCTACCAAATGTTTCTACTCTTTGGAATGGTTTAAAAAATCAGTTGATCTAATGATTAAAGGTTTAAGATGGATGACGAAAATTGGAGAATTTTTTTTTATTTGGATGGATACTTGGTGTGATAAAAAACCACTCAATTTAGATCTAGTTTTGAAACCTTGGATGAGATTGCTTCAAGACAAATATGGTGATAGATTTTCAAACGATCAGGAAAGAAGATACAAATGTAAAGAAGATTTTTTTCCAAGTATACAAGACATTGATGCTAGGAGGAAATTGAGTAGAAAGATAACAATTGTGATTATTCAGAGGGAATCCAAAGATAAATTTATCTGGGAGTTGACTATCTCAGGAGAATATACTACAAGAAGTGGTTATGATGTAAAGCACCAACAAAATAGTAATATCACTAGAATATGGAGAGATATTTTGGATAGCCCAAGCATTCCTAAAGTCAAAATGTTTGTTTTTCTAGTAGGTCATAGAAGAATTTTATCCTGGGATAACCTTATGAAAAGGGGTTTTCATGACCCCTCTCAAAGGAGGAGGAGAGTATAGACCATATCTTGGGACATTGTTCAATAGTATAGAAACTATTGCAATGGATTCTTAATATGTTTGGTAAATGCATGGTGATGAATAGCAAAATTGAAGAATGGTTAAAGCAATGGCAGAGCACTTATAAAAGTGAGGCTTTATAGACAATATGGGATATATCAAAAGATACAATACTTTGAATTGTATGGCTAGAAATAAATAGAAAAATATTTAAAGGAAAGGGAAAAACTTTAGAGGTAATGAAAAGGAAGATATGTTTAGCCATAGAGGAGTCTAAACCAACCCTATCAACTCACCCAGTCCCTAATCTAGAAGCAAAGAGCCTTGATAGATGGAGTCAAGTCATTAAATGGAATTATGATGTTGGGTACAAGAGAATAAAAAAGAAGACAAAGAATATAAAGTGAAAACCACTAGATGTGGAGTTGGTTAAATGAATTTTGATGGAGCATCTAAAGGAAATCTAGGACTAGCAGGAGGAGGAGGAATAATTAAATATAATAGAGGAAATATTGTTTCATTACGCTTTTAATAGTGGATTTAAGACAAATAATGAAGTTGAAGCTTGGGCGGATTTAGAAGGGTTAAAAATATGTAAACAAATAAAATGGAATGGAGTATGGATGGAAGATGATTCTCTTATAGTAATAAATACAATTTTAAGGAAAGCAAAGGCTCCATGGAACACACAAGAGATAATTGTGAAAATTCAAAATCTTGCTAAAGAGTTTGAAAAATTTAGGTTTACACATACATTAAGAGACGAAAAAAAATGTGCAGATAGACTAGCCAATAAAGGAGTTTTGATTAAGGATCGTGAAGTTAAATTCTCCTTTCCATAGTTAGAGGAAGTAGTAAGTTTAGATGAAGCTAACAAGAAAATGTTGAATGCCTGAATCAAATAATGAATAAGATTTACTTTAATGTTTCCATTGGAAATAGTTGTTTATTTTTATAATAATAATGTATTTTCATATAAACTATTTACTATATTTTTGTGGTTGCACTTGTGTTTTAGGAAGGAAACTAGCAATCCATAATTGGTAAAGAGGACTATTCTAGAGTAATATATTGGTAATATTACTTTACTCAGATGCAGTGCATAGATAGTAGAGGTGAAGTTTTGGTATTGTGAAGGCTTCTATAGAAAATGTCAAGAAGAATGCTAAATTCTGGAATATTTGAATTCATAAAGACAATTAAAAAGATTAAGAAAATAAAAATCAATAATTCAAACATTTAATATGTAAAATGATGTAGGTTTCTAACTATAACATCTCAATTCATATGAGAAGTGTATCTATTTATAAACTCTCAAGCTCCAAAAAATAGAGTTGTAATTTGTCGAGGGTGGGGAACCTGAGTACAACCCCTTATTATCTAGCAAAAAAAAAAAATTTAATAAACTAACATAAAGATGAATTTATATATTTCTTTATATTTTTGCATGGAGCTCTAAAAATAAAACTTTTAAGTAAAAGGTTATGGAATTTATTAACATCTAGCCAGAGTTTGATATATCGGATCAAATTTCTCATATTGAAATAAGAAATGATGCACTTACAACATCCAAAACAACTATATTTAGGATTTAAACCTAGTGGAAGACCTATATAATAGTCCCAATCACACTCTACACGTTACAAGTGTAGAAGGATTCACTCAAACTCACATTTATAGGGATAGCATATGGTTTCTTGTTAGGTCATAAAAGTTTTTAAAAATATGATGGTTATATTATACTTTTAATGGAATATATGGAATTGAAACAAATTCAACTATATTATATCTTGATCATATTATGGTAGCAATTATGCATATATTGTTTGGTAAGATTTGAACATAAGTCTCTTCCTTGAAAGTTGAAGAATCTAGCTAATTAATTAATGTCACTTGGTATATTATATATATTTAGTTTTCATCTTCATCTTTTTCTAATTAAAATAATGCTACGTATTCGATCATATATATTTAATTTTCATCCTCATTTTTTTTCTTTTTAATTGGTTAGCCTTGTATTATCTACAATGGTGTGGTGATTATGCAAGATTCAAACCTCGGTCTCCTCCATTAAATTTGAGTAATATAACCAATTGAGATAATGCCATTTGATTTTTCATCCTCATTCTATTACATTAGATATAATTTTATATGACTTTTTCCAAAGGTTTTTTTCTACATGTAAAAAAATCTTGACAATGTTTGTAGGATAACGCAATAATTCGGGCTTTAGATCTTCTTCGGGAGGTCCAAGGTTCAAACCACGATATGTGTGTGGTTGTGTGTTAAATTCCCTATTGATAAGCTCAACTCTTCCCTTATTAAAGGTTATGGTGGGATGGGGATGCCCAACCCTAAGTGTCAATAATAGGGGTTTCTCACACAAACAAAATCTAAAAATAAAAAATTCTTGAAGATTATATTCCCTAGGTATTTTGACTAAAAATTGAACAATTTCATATAGATGTCCATTGACACTTTAAAATTTACCTATAGGTCATGTTATATACTTATGTTATAAATTATTTTTGAAACTTATTGAAATACATATTGGACAATTTTTTTTTTAAAAGTAATATTTCATGCTAACGTGTGTGAATAACATTTCTTGTTGTTTAATGTATGTAAGTTTTAATGTTCATATATCAATTAAATATAATCAAAACTCAATCTTAAATGCATTAAGTACCGGGTCCGAGGGTGTGGTTCAACAGTCAAAATGCTTTTGTAGGAGTGTGGAGACCAGGGTTCCAATTCCTCGGGCCCCGTAATTCCAGTGGACGTGTTGCGCCAATGTAGCCGACTATGTAAAAGGTTTACCCGATGCAACTAGAGGTTATAGTGGCAACAAGGAGCAATATTCAAACCCATGAAGAGGCATAGAAAATTGTAACGAGTTATCAATTCCTCTAGTATACTAAAAACAAAAATGCATTAAGTACCATCTATTAGAACTTAATGCTTTGATTTATTTCTATTATAAAATGATAGATATTGAAATACATAGAATGTTCATTTTTGGCATAACTTCTAACTTCTCTTGTAACTACCCTCCTCCTATAGTGCATTCATAGTCCATGTGATGAGTGGTTATACCACATTCACATTACATAGACTATGATGTAATAATTCCTAACATACCTTCGACTATTATATTATAGTCATAGCTCTATCTCTAGATTATGACAAAAATAATTTCTAAGGTGATGCTAGAATCTATATATTTGAGAGATAAATACTCCCTAATGTAGACTTTCTACTATGATGCTTAGGAGTGTTAGGTTCCACGGATCATGCACTCCAAAAATCACTTATTACAAATTAATAACTAATAAATTCAATGTACAAAATATGTGCCTCCTCCAATGTATTCAAATGGAGGATGTTTATTATGTGTTACCATTCATCCTAGAGGTTATAGTGGCAACAAGGAGCAAGATTCGAACCCACGAAGAGACGTAGAAAATTGTAATGAGTTACCAATTCCAAAATGCATTAAGTACCATCTATTAGAACTTAATACTTCAATTTATTTCTATTATAAAATGATAGATATTGAAATACATAGAATGTTCATTTTTGGCATAACTTCTAACTTCTCTTGTAAATACCCTCCTCCTATAGTGCATGCATAGTCCATGTAATGAGTGGTTATACCACATTCACATTACATAGACTATGATGTAATAATTTCTAACATACCTCCGACTATTATATTATAGTAATAGCTCTATCTATAGCTTATAACCAAAAATAATTTCTAAGGTGATGCTAGAATCTATAGATTTGAGAGAGAAATAATCCCTAATGTAGACTTTTTACTATGATGCTTAGGAGTGCCAAGTTCCATGGATCATGCACTCCAAAAATCACTTATTACAAATTAATAACTAATAAATTCAATGTATGAAATATGTCTCTCCTCCAATGTATTTATATGGAGGCTGTTTGTTATGTGTTACCACACATCCTAGAGGTTATAGTGGCAACAAGGAGCAATATTTTAACCCATTAAGAGGCGTAGAAAATTGTAACAAGTTATCGATTCCTCTAGTATAATAAAAAAATGCATTAAGTACCATCTATTAGAACTTAATGCTTCGATTTATTTCTATTATAAAATGATAGATATTGAAATACATAGAATATTCATTTTTGATATAACTTTTAACTTCTCTTGTAACTACTCTCCTCCTATAGTGCATGCATAGTCCATGTGATGATGGTTATACCACATTCACATTACATAGACTATGATGTAATAATTTCTAACATACCTTCGACTATTATATTATAGTCATAGCTCTATCTCTAGCTTATGACCAAAAATAATTTCTAAGGTGATGCTAGAATCTATAGATTTGAGAGATAAATTCTCCCTAATGTAGACTTTCTACTATGGTGCCAGGTTCCACGGATCATGCACTCAAAAAATCACTTATTACAAATTAATAACTAATAAATTCAATGTATAAAATATGTGCCTCCTTCAATGTCTTCATATGAAGGATGTTTGTTATGTGTTACCACGCATCCTATGATGACTATTGTGTTGATTGGTTACCAATATTTTCTTTGTGTTGTCATTTTTGTCCTATCTCCATTTCATGTTTTGATCATCACTTGATGTAGTGAGATCAACCACCACCTATTTCTTCTTTTTCTTGACATTGTTCATCTAAAGATGTTTGTAAAAAATATTAAATTCACGCTTTCTTTTGTGTTATCAAAGGTTTAATCTTGAAACCCGAATGCACCGATTCCTTATTATATTTTTTGGCTTTTTCTTCAAATTCTTCTACGGATGGAGAAGAATCACATTTAAAATTCACATCTTCAGTCTTAGGAGCTTGAATTTTTTCAATGAGTTTACACAAGTTTTTATGTGGGTTCTCGGTCCCCTCATATTGAGTGGGGTTTGAACCTTGGATCTCTCATAGAGAGGCCAAAGCCCTTACCACTGTAGTAAGATTACAACTATTTTTAGGAGCTTGAATTTGCTTTATTTGCAAACTTGATTATTCATCTTGTTTCCTATGGCTTTGAGTGATCAACTGATGTATTATTTCCTATATAACAATTTGGATGATTTGAATGGATTCAATTTTCTTGACTTGTCATTTGTTTGGTTGCTTTAGAGTCATACCAAACATTTATGTGTTGTCTCAGTTGTGCTTGTGCAACAAACACATGTTCTATTTCTTCTTATTATTTAACTTGGTCCTCTTCAACTACAATATTTTGTTATGCTCTTCTTCAAATTTATTTATTTTATCTAATGATAAACTATCTTGTTGGTTCATCTCTCATGAAGGGGATCCCATTTTAATGGATGATACCAACATTCCTTCATTGTGTGGCCATTTCTACTACAAAGTTCACACATCTTCTATGTGAAAAATATTTCTTTGAGAATCATTTATCTAATTTTGATATCCTTGAGAATTATTTCTCTATCGAAAGCACTGTTGAGGTCTTATGCCTCTTTTGAATGGTTGCTTCCCTTTTTTATTTATAATAAGTACTTATTCTTCTTCTTGTCTTGAATATGATGCCTTTACTTTTTGAAGTAGGTTCTATAAACACCTAAAATGCATAATCACAAGGAGACTCTCCAAAAGACCTCCTATTAACGCATTCAATCCATCTAGGGCAACATTAAGGCTAAATTGGTGTCTTTCTCCAGAAAAAGGTACATTTCCCCATAAAAATCATGATCGTTTCAACCCGAGATGACCTCCAAGTTGGGACTTCTCGATTCGAGATGGTCGCATGCACACAAAAATAAAAAGAATAATCAGGGAGTGGGACTGTTTGTTAGCACAATGACTAATTTCTCATTGCACCAGATGGCCTATAGTAGCCCTATCACCTACTTACTGAAAATCAGGTTTTCCTTGATGACCACTTGCCTCTTTGGTTATGTGCTAAGGAGGCTATAAAATGGAGGTACCCCCTTTGTTTACAAAATGTAAATTTGAATGCTCTCGCAATGAAGTGCTTCCCAAATTGCTTACCAAACCTTCTCACTATCACCATGTTGTTATATTGCCATGCAAGCTTCGAATTCGCCTTCCATTGTCTCGCTTCATCAATCCCGCTGCTCTGGATCATCTGAGCCAGGTAACTTACATCCACGATCATGAGAAAATCTATTGATAAAACTCCTTGGATCACCCTAACGCCATTCAAAATTGATTTCACAAAGTTGTAGGTCTGCTACAGCGACCATATCACCCCAAGAAAGTTCGTAGATAGAGATCATCTCACCCTAATATAGTCCCATTCAGGTGACTAGTTTTACAGTTTTCTACACCTTAGTTTAAATTTTACTTTGCACGATTATTTTAGTACTAGATCTTTCCATTTATGCATGTTATCTTGTTGCATTAGTGTAGATTTTCATTTTTATTACATGTATGCATTCGTTCTTCAGTTCACTTTATTTCCTTATCAATATAGTTCCAACCTTGGTGGGCCCCATAAATGCTACTAATTTTTCAATTGCTTCATTGTGTGCAAGTTACTGAATTAGGTGTTGCAAAAAGTCTTGGATTCCACTCTCATGTGACGGTTGCTAAAAACCCGCTCTTCAAAACATTGTTGCTAGTACGAGAACCTTTTAGATTACACCTAGGAAAGCTTTGGTCGATGAAAAAGGATATCATGATCCTCATTGTAGCATTGTATCATCGATGGAATCCTTAAAGGGGACTATGTGTAACACCTTTTAAAGGAATTAACATAATTTAATATAGCCAGATTTATTGCCATTTGGTTTCTTAGCATCGTCTTATCTATTTTATTTCATTTTTATCTATTTATGGTGCAAGTTTCTGTGATTTCAAATGGTGATCACGGTGGGACCCCCTGTGGGTCTCCCTTTTTACATCATTTGTCGTTTTGATAAATCAAAATGACTAATTTTTATTTGCATTAGTGATTTTCAGGTACATAGTCTTAATTGTCTTAAGTTGAGATGATCCCTCTACTACAACCATCTCAGATTGAGATTACCCCTGTTCTACAACCGTCTCAGGGCGAGATGGTCTCCAACCAAGGATAAAGAAACACTGATTTGCAAAATCTACATCAAACAAAAGAATTCTAGGTTACATTTTAATACCTTAAGATAATTTATTTCATGTTTTAATAGGAAGAAACTAAGAAAATAATAAAAACACATAGCCTAGTTGCATGCATGTTTATTTATTTTTAGTTTTAAAACTATCAAACCGTGACTGTCTCAGGTCAAGATGATCTCTGGTTTGTGATCATCTCAGGTCAAGACAATCCCTATTTTGCAATTCTCTCAGGTCGAGATGATCTCTGTGCTTCCACTATTTTTCTACATTATTGTTTGATAAAAATATGGATCATCATGTAGTGAAAATAGATGTATTTTACTTCATAATATACATTAGTTAGAATCATTTGTGTGCTCTTTATTTCCATTTTTAGAAATAAAAGGAACATCACACACTCATGTATCACATAAAAATTGGTAAGGTTGGCCTTCATCACCAACTCCTAATCCATACTAGCGATGTTGGATTTCACCTCCTCAACAATGGAACCTTCAAACTCATCAAGGCCAAAGGTGAGCGGATGCCATCATCTCATTAGAGGCCTATAAATTGTTGATAGAGCACCTCAACTCTTTAGAAAAGCAAGCCTCAGGTTCAGGTTACCAGAAACCTACCCTACGATAGCTCACCAATCAACCTCTCCATCCATCCATTCCATCACCACCCTATCCTGAGCACTTTGAGATGCCAAAATTGGATAAGTTCAAGGGTGATGAAGACGCACAAGAGCATGTGATGAGCTTCATGAATAATTGCTTTTATCATATTTAGGATAGTGACCCCCTCATGCTATGAATATTCCTTATAACACTCACTGGGGGTGCTTTGGAGTGGTATAACCATTTGCCATGCCATAGTATTTTCACCTTTGAACAATTGGTGGATGCTTTCTTGGAACGCTTTGCCTTCAGCATCAAGAAAAAGGCCACCCTGAATGATCTATATAATATTTTCCAATTCAAGGATGAACCAGTCATGGACTATGGAAATAGGTGGAGGGCCATCATAACCAAATTACCCTTCAACCTACCCATCATAGAGCTAACTCGAATGTTTACTAGAAGTTGCACCAAACAGATCTCATTATTATTGCAACTTTAGTAGTATAGAACTTTCGAGGAGGCCTTGGCCCAGGCAAAGGTAATCGAGGACATCAAGGTCCAGGAAGGAGAAATTAAACTCTTTAATAAAATATGCAAAGGGTGGCCAAAATCAACCAAAGGTAGCTTCGATGAACCAGGTTGTCTTGAGTGCCCCTAGGCCCTCAAACTAAGCTCCAACACAATCGGCTAATTATCAAGCCCAACCTCCACCGACATAGTACAACACTCAATCCACCACAACAACAACAACTACAAACTCAACCTCATTGATCGCCTCACCAATATACACCATTGTCAAAGTCTTTGGCATCAATTTTTAATCGATTATGCGAGGTGCAAGTGATTACTCTCCCTGAGATCCAACCACTAGATCTGAATCATCCTAAATCTAAATCTTACAAGGAGGATCAATACTACACCTATCATCGACAAAAGGGTCATGACATTTAGTCATGCTACTCATTTAAGAATATAGTGCAGGACATGATCGAGAGGCAAGAGATTCAAATTGATAATCCTCTTACCTCCAACAACCAAAATATAGGCATCTTCCAAGACCCTTTACCCCAACATGGAACAAATACAACACCTACTATCAAAATAGAATAACCTAAGTAGGTTAATCAAGTGCATACCACCCCACCTAACCAAGGTTTCATGGGAATGATCAACATCATGATAAGGAATAGATGATACCCAATGCAACCCACACAATCTGTGGATCCTACCAATATTCCATCAACATCACAGGCACCATCGATATCAAATCTGATCATGCCTACTCCACCTCACCCAGTGCTCACACTAAGGAATAGACTTACTCAAAGTCTAAGAATGTCATCGATGAGACTCTCCATCTATGAGTTGATTCAACAATCAACCCCACATCGAGAGGCTCTGATGGAGATCTTAAGATCTATTGAACTGCAACCATAAGACCCTAATTATTTCATCAATTTTGTGGGGCATGTTCAAACTTGTCAAGATCCTATGATAACATTTTAGGATCATGAAATTTAGATGATACCCATTGAGGTACCTGATCCACCATTGCATATCATCGCTAGTGTGGATAGGATCCCCTTCAAATGTGTCTTGATTGACATGAGATCATCAATTAACATCATCACCTCTACCACCCTCCAACATCTCAACCTTCCACCATCATGCATCACATCATCCACTTTCACCCTTCAAGCTTTCAATGATGCCCTATGTTCCACCATTGGCATAATAGTTCTTCCTATTCAGGTTGGACAAAATACTATTCATGTACTATGTCATATCTTGGAAGGTGTCATGCAATACAACATATTGCTTGGCAGGCCCTAGATTCGAGACATGAAATGCGTACCTTCTATATTGCATCAGTGCATAAAGTATATACATGAAGGCCAAGTTCACTACATCCCTGTAGACTTGGAGCCCTTCAAATTTTGCAATATGGTTTTGCATCCCCAAGAGTCCACCTTGCCTTCCACACATCTAGACATTCAGCCCAATAACCCCATCCAAACCATAAATTTCACACCACGATCATCTATCACTCCACCACCACCACCTCCATCTCAACCCTCACCATTGGTTTCTTTAGAAATTCCTTCATCATCATCGGATCCTCCTACTCAAAATCTAGAAAAGGCACCTATGCCATCACCTTCATCTCCACCCTCATCAACAAACACATCTACACCTCAACCATCCATTACACCTCCTACACCTTCGATTTCAACCATCTCTACAACTTCCACCCATGCTTCCCTCATAGAGGAGGAACCACCCATCACCACACAGATTTCATCATAACCCACATCTTCATCATCATATCCCCCAATAGAGTCACCACAAGTCACAATTTGCATGATGAATCCAAGTATTGGTGAATATCTAGTGCAAGATGTTACATTCACCCTACTCATAGAGTCAATCAGAGACTTTGGTCACCCACATAGCACACCATTACCCATAGGTACCATAGTCCCCCTTGGGTCCTACCCAAGCCAAACAAATTTTGTCTATGGTGGTATTGATGCCTCCATAGACACACCTCCTATACCAGAGGAGGAAGAGCCATTTTAGGAAAATATTGATTATCTCTCAAACCCATCCTTTGCTATGTGGTATTTCTATCACCATCATTGGCATGGAAATGGCTTAGGGTGATATGAGCAAGGTCCCCGAACCCCTATGGAACCACATTATCAACTTCCAATAGATAAATTAGGCTTGGGATACCATACATGCATGCCTGATGAGCTTCTTGTTGATTCCCTTCAATACCTTAACTTAGGCCTAGAGGGAGACATTGATGGCAATGAGTATGTCGATCCTACTCATTTGCTTAGTGATCATCTACATATCACTACATTATATATTGCTAACTCTAATAGGTCAGATGAGGAGTCAGGAGATGATCAAGAGTCAGAACATGATTGGGGGTCAGAAGATGATTGGGAGACCTTATCCATCACCTCATTTAGATTGGAAGAAGAGTCCTCTCCCATTGAGCCTCTCATAGATCTAGATGAATTCTATCTTCATCTCTTCCTGAGGTATCACTACCCATTTGGCATCAACTTCTCCCACCCGAGGATCCAGTCATCCCAATCCCACCTAGGGGACACCCCATCATCCCCATTCCACCTCAACCACCTCTTATACATTTGCATCCACCCATATTTGATCATCTTTTCCCACCCATGAATGGAGGTCATCCACCAACCATCAATATGATCTCCATTGATCTCACCACTCCACTCCATTATCCTAGTAACCCTTCTCAATCATTGCCTCTCAATATTGAGGCTATTGATTTTGATCATGCTACTCTTCCACCATCACCATATGAGTTTCTCCCTTCTAAGGACATGTTGCAACCATTCCATTTCTCATCGCATCCTCATTTAGATGTCTCACAAGCTGAGATTGAGCCTAATGATGTATCTGACTCATTCAATCCAGTTGATGACATTCACTTGATCCCTACTCCTCATCAATTGGAAGAGGGATCCCATATGTTAATAGAAGAGATGGTTGATATAGATATTAATGATGATCCTGAACATCCCTAAATTCTCAAGTTGGGGAAGGGTCTTTCAACCATAGAGTGCAAGGTATTCTTTACTCTTCTAAAGAAGTATAGAAAAGTTTTTGCTTGGTCATACAAGGATATGCCTGGTCTGGATCCAAACTTAGTTGTCCACAATTTGATACTAAATCCAACAATTAAACCAATCAAGCAAAAACTCCAAAAGTTGCATCCAACAATTGCTCTAATGATAAAAGATGAATTACAAAAATTGTTGGATGTAGGATTCATCCAACCTATCGATTATCTTGAATGGGTGTCCAACATGGTACCTATTAGGAAATTGAATGGGGGTGCGCATATGCACCAATTTTTATGATCTTAATAAAGTAAGCCCCAAGGATGAATTTTTACTTCTAAACATTGATACATTGGTAGATGCAACCATAGGTCATGAAATGCTCTCCCTCATGGATGGCTTCTCAGGATACAATCAAATCCGAGTCAATCTTGAAGATCAGGCCAAAATGACCTTTACTACACCATGGGGGACATTTTGCTATAAGGTCATGCCCTTTGGCTTAAAGAATGTTGGTGCTACCTATTAGCAATGATGTATATTTTTCATGACTACATGCACAAGATTATCAAAGATTATATTGATGATATTTTGGCCAAATATTTATTACATTAGGACCATATCGATGTTCTAGAAAAAGTCTTTGATCACCTCCTCGAGCATAACGTACGATTGAATCCTAAAAAGTGTGTTTTTGATGTCACATCTAGAAAACTTTTAGGTTTCATAGTGTCTAAGCAAGGCATCGAAGTTGACCCAAAGAAGGTCGAAGCAATCTTACAAGCATGCCTCCCCCCACCAACCTTAAGCAACTTCACAACTTACAAGGGAAGATACAAGCCATCCAATATTTCATCATGCAACTATCAGACAAGTGTTAACCATTCAATCATCTTCTACAAAAGGGGTGACTTTCCATTGGGATAAATATTGTCAAGAGGCCTTTAAATATATCAAGCAATACTTGGCTTCTACGCCAGTATTATCTCCTCCAAGACCTAGTGCACCTTTTCTACTATACATCTCGACCATTAACTTTGCCTTAGGGACCATGTTGGCCCAAAATAATGAGGTAAATAAGGAATAGGCCATCTATTACATCAGTCGCACCATGGTCTCATACAAAATCAAATATGCTTATGTCGAGAAACTCTATCTAGCGATGGTCTTTACCACCAAGAAACTCCATCACTACATGATTAATCAGACAACATATGTCATCTCTAAAGAGAACCCTTTGTGATACATGATGAGTCAAACTTATCATAATAGTTATACCACAAAGTGGATCATGCTCTTGATGGAGTTTGACCTAGAATTCATTGGACAAAAGTCTATCAAGGGTCAGGTCATCATAGACCAGCTAGTAGAAGCACCTCTTCATGATGATAAGCCTATTACAATTGAGCTACCTGATGATGCAATCTTTACATTATCTAGATTAGAAGAGCTAGAAGAACCAGAACACAAAGAGATCTCACATTGTTCTTCGATGGTTCTAAATGTGAGCAAGGGGGTGGTGTAGGAATCATGTTTTTCACACCATAAGGGGCTCCTATTCCCCTTTCATTCAAACTTGATTTCCCATGCACTAATAATAATGTTGAATATGAAGCCCTCCTTTTGGGTCTTCAAATAACTCTCACCATGAATGTCAAGAGACTCAAAATCTTTGGTGACTCCTTGCTCATAGTCAATCAAGTAAAATAAATCTACCAATGCAAATGCTCAGTCTTGAAATCATACAAGACCATCATGGACAAGTTGCTTGCAAAGTTTGAATGGTATGACATCGAGGCAATCCCTCATTCCTCCAATCATTTTGTAGATACAATGGCTTCCTTGGGATCCCTAATTCTGTAAAACCCATCAGATGATGTCACCACTATTCATGTCAAAACACTCTCACAATCCATGATTTCGTGAGATGCTTCTACAGAAGAGCAAAGCATCCACATGGTACAAATTGAACCATACCAAGATTGGTTCTCACAAATTCAAGACTTCTTGAAACTTGCTTCCTAGGGATCCTTAATCTCACAAGTTCCTTATGATAATGTCACAACCATTTATCTTAAGGTCCTCTCTCAATCGATATTCTTACGAGATATTTCTAGAGAGGAGCAAGTTGTTCATTTAGTTCAAGTTGAGCAATATCAAGATTGGTTCTCCTAGATTAAAGATTTCTTGAAGCTTGGTAGCCCTCTTGTGGGCTTGTCGCATGCCACCAAATGAACATTCAAGCAAAAAGTGACTAAATATGTCTTTCTAGGAGACATATTATACCATCAAAGTTATGATGGTGTCCTCCTTCGATGTTTAGAGCCCCAAGAGTCTACTTGGGCCATTTCTCAAGCTCATGATGGTACATGTGGTGGCCATTTTAATGGCATGGCCATCACAAAGTGCATCCTTTAAATGGGCTATTACTAGCCTATGATGGAGCATGATTGTTGTGCTTATGTCAAAAGGTGCATCAAATGTCAGCATCATGCTAATTTATCACATGTACCTTCGCAAGCGCTACAATCGATTCACTCATTGTGGCCTTTTTTGCAATGGGGCTTTGATCTAATTGGAAAAATATCACCCCCATATTTGGGTTGACACATATTTATTCTAATGGCCATTGAGTACTTCACAAAGTGGGTTGAAGCTATCCCACTTACCACTATAATAGGTGCACACATCATGAAGTTCTTACTCCATAATATCATATGTCATTTTGGTATCCCATCCAAAATCATCTTGGATAATGGGCCACCATTTAAAAATAAGGATGTTCAAGATTTGTGCAACAAGTATCATATCCAACACAAATTTTTGACTCCTTACTATCCATAGACTAATGGGCAAGCTGAGGCATCAAACAAAATGATTATTACCATCCTAAAGAAAATAATCAATAATAATCACAAGGATTGGCATCTTCAACTACCTCTAGCACTTTGGGCTTATAGGATGAGTATTAGGACACCAACAGGGGCAACTCCATTCTTGCTAGTATATGGCGCTGAGGCCATTATACCCTTGGAGCTTGAAATTCCCTCATTGTGCATCTCATTACAAGAATTCATCAATGATGATGTTGCATGATAGGCTCACCTTGATCAACTTACGCTTCTTGATGAAAGATGAATTAATGCTCTTGAGCATCTTCATGTTTATCAAGATCGTATTAAATGAGCCTATGATACAAAGGTTCATCCTAGGGAATTCCAAGTTGGTGATCTTGTGCTCAAGGAGAATCAACAGAACTCTAACTTGCCTAGCCATTTGTGTGACAAATTCACCACAAACTGGTTAGGCCCATTCATAATAAAACAGAAGGTGGGACCAGGAACATATCGGTTAGCTTCACTTGAGGGTGTTGAGGAGCCTGAACCCCTTAATATTCTCCACCTATAGGCATTTTATGCATTAAAAAAACAACAAATAAAACCACAAAAAACACAACATTACCATTGCATTGCATATTCACATTACCATTGCATTGCATATCATCATTTATTGCACCATGCATTTTGATATCTTCATTTTTGCATCTCGCAATATTTAGTAGCATTTGTTATCTAGTTGCATTAGGCATATATTTCATTACACTAGCATTAGTCTATTTTGGTTCTTGCACAATAAGCATAGCACCATATTTGTATGATTATCATTTATCTTGATCAAGATTTTTCTCTTGTCATCACTTACAATTTTCCTTGTGATATTTTGACTATTAAGTGATCCACATAAGATAGGATAGATACCATATGACCATCAACAATGGTGTTCATACAACCACTAACTATCTTACACACACCTCTTAATTTTTGAAAGTTCATAAGGAAAACACCCATCTCATTATTCATTTCCTACCACATTCACCTTTCTTGATGTTTGTTTCACTCTCTCCTACTTTCCCTCTAAGTAGTTGTCATAGGGTGTCCAATAAGGTCTTTCGATCATTCAACCATTCCTAGTTTTCCTTTCAGATTTTGTAGAAAGCCATCTTGATTTCTAGTGGTAGGGTCTTGCTTTGATTGTACCTTGCTTATCTCAAAATCCCAACACATCTTCACACTCTTAAATATGATTTTTGAACAAGGAAATATGAAACTATAAAGTAGTTCTTGCCTCTTAAGAAAAAAGTTTCCCTTGCTCTCCTATCATGCGCATGGTCTAGAAAGTTGAGAATTGACAAAAGGACAAGCTCCTCCTCTCCCCCCAAAAAAATCCCCTTGCTCCTCTACAAAATGAGCAAGTCCCAAAAGCAATAAAATCCCTTGCTCTTCTTCAAAATGAGCAAGCCCCAAAAAAATCCCTTTTGCTCCTCTCCAAAATGAGCAAAATCCTCAAAAAGCAATAAAATCCCTTGCTCTCCTTAAAAATGAGCAAGTATCCCAAAAAAAAAAAAGAGGACAAAGATCTTGAATCCCTGGAATTCTCAAATTTTTGAAAACCATGGGGTAATCTCCATCACCAACAATGGGCTATAGATCATTGCCTAGTAGTGGAGTAGCCTTACACATGGTGACATGTCTATCACATTAGCGACCTTATTTTGTACAGACCAATGTTAGCTTGCGAATGAGCTAGCTTTTGATGGCTTGCATTACAAAGTAGTTAAGTCCAACCAAGTACAAAGTCAGAGTAATGAACTTCACTATGCACACACAAGGATATTGAATATCTTGGTCTTCCTAGCAGATTCTTATCTTTTAGGTTCTTGCATGGTCAATATACAACTTTTGACTGGTCAACTAGGGTGTTTGAGTCTCCTAAAAGTCTTATTGTTCCCTTGTGACTTCTCATTGATCACCATCCATTACATTCACATATTATCAATACACATTTTATTTCATTTAGTATATGTTTTAGTGTATGCCTTAGATGAAATTATTTCAATCTTGATTCATGACTTTCATACATTCTATGGTGCTTACACTTAGTTGGTTATTGCATCTTAGATTCATTCATTATGTTTTATCATTTAAACATACATTCATATTTCATATCATTTAAATCATCACATGTCATTAGTACATCACATACATATCTAGGTCTATGCATAAATAAATCATATCCCAAAACATCCATCTAACATATATGCATAATCATATCTACAAGTCTAGGCATACATCCATAATCATCCATCATTTCATTCATCATCACATAAATACATGCACAATAAACACAAGATAGGCATCAATAAACATCATATCATATATATATCAAAATCATAAGTACATCATGGTACAAAAATACTCATAAGCTACAATGATAAGTGGGTCCTCAGACCTCACATCCAAAAATACAAGCTAATGAGGAAGATTCATCCTTAGGCTAGCCTTGTGTTATCGCTCTCATCGCTCTCCCTACTACCCTTAGCCTCGTCTCTATAGGTCTTCCTGGATCTGTTGGTCCTTGACATCTAAGAGATCCCTGACACTACAAATTATGGCATAGTATATCTCATAGATGGATCTCTCGAGGCTTCACTGCATTCGCTCTGATGTGATTGAGATGACAACCCTTGTGAGGGAAGTACTCCACCAAGTCTATCTATCTCATTCTCTAATCGCCTCACATACTCCCAATCGACTTGATGCCATGAGATGTATCTAGCTACCCTATCCTGCAACTGTGTCACCTATGCGTATAGTATCGTAACCTCGTCTATCGATTGCCCACCTATGAATGGTTGGACCCACTTGACTATGTGTTCAACCACCTGAGTCCACAAAGCATCTTGCTCTACCACAAGTCTCTCCCTCTCCTCTTGTAGGCTCACCACCTTGGCCCACAATGTGTTCCTCTCCTTTATCCAACCCTACCATATCTGTTTAGCTATGTTCCACTGTCTCTATACTATGGCGTGGGTTGTGTCCTAATTCATCAACTACCCATGGAGAATATAGACTTGCTCTCTAAAAGCAATAATATACTCCTAAGGATCATCCTTGACTGGCCCCTCAATCCCATCTCCCTCCTCACTCTTCATAGGAGTCTCCTTAGTAGCTCCTTAAGATCCACCCTCATCCACTCGATGATGCACTCATCACTGAGATAGATCCCTTGCTACCTCAATGTCCCCACCAACTGCTCCCTCCCCTATTACCTTAGTCTCCCCTCTAGCCATTGCATCTCTCTAAAGCTATCAAGCTACAAACCAGACATCATACTTAGGTGTAGTGCTAGGGTCCTCTATCTCTAGGTTTGCTATGGCCTCATCAACCTCCTCTCCCAAAGGCTCTACTTGTGACCATGCAAGTTAAGTCTCAATCATTTATCACCTATAGACCACTAGCTCATTAGGCACATCCTACCTCACTCCAAACTAATAGGTCACCCATGAGTACTAAAAGTACTCATGCTCTATCCCATGTCGCCCTATCAACCACCTAACCTATCGCACCCACCTCAGATGCTCATCTACCCCAGTCTAATATGGTGCTCCCCTCCATGGTCTCCATGTAACCTAGCTTGGTTGTAGTCTAGTCCAAGAGTCTATATAGTGCTCTAGATAGCCCTACCAAGGGTGGCTCTTGCTCTACTCCTACTCATGTAGCCATCACATAGCATAGGGAATATCCCTATCTACCATGTCTCTTCATGCAACCCAAGGCAATCCAATAGGTTGATCCATGCTAAAATTCTCCCAACCCCAAACCTGAAGAAGGAAGTTGCATCCTAGGCCCTATCAACCTCTCTAAGATCTCATACAACTCTCTATAAAGTTGTGCTAGTAGAGTGGGGCCCCATACCATGATATAAGGTTGCTCCACCAAGTCTTGGACAAGGCCTAATAGGTTCCAAGGGAACCTGCTACCAGAAGAGTCTAGCAAGATAAAATTAGACATTAGTGTCATCAACACTACATGCCTAGCTATCAATAGCCTTGTGTGGTATCCAACCTCAATGCACACATCACCACTATCAACATCATAATCCACAAGTCTCCACTGCTCTCCATAGACTCATCATAGTACTACCTCTCTTTGAGCAATCGTAGTAGTGTAGATAGGTGCTCCCTCAATTAAACATCGCAAGACCTGATAGACATCCTATAGTGTAATGATGATCTCATCAATCAATATATCAAAGGTGTTAGTCTAAGGGTCCCATCTATCTATCAATATCATCAAATAAGCCTGATCGACATGCACAAACTCTAGTCACATAGTGTGTTGAAGCCTCAAGTCCTTCAACCATGTCCAATCATCATCATTCTCCAACACTGTAGCATGAGCCTCCTTAAAATGGTTTAGGAAGTGATGTTAGACTCTAATAAGCTGATAAAAATAAAAAACTCAATAAAAAACAAAAACAACACACACGATCGTCTCAAGTTGAGATGACCCCCATACATGACTGTCTCGAGTCGAGACAATCCTCAAACATGATCGTATTGACACAAGATGGTCATGACACGAGACGATCATGACACGAGACCGTATCGATATGATATGGTCCCCAAAAGAGGCTACCTCAATCAAAATGGCCATAAAATGGAACCGTCTTAGATTGAGATGGTTTCCCAAACACACAACAAAAGCATAAAATCAAAAAAAAAGAAAAAAAGGAAAGCACAAAACAACACAAAAAAGAAGAAGAAAAAGCATTAAAAATATAACTACCCATCACCCACCCACTTTTTCATTCACCTAACTACCCATTTCACCCACCTCACCCATTCATTTCCATTTAATTTAGTTTGGTTCATTTTACTTTTAAAAAGAAAAGTTTAGATTTTCATCCTTACCTTTCTTGCATCGACTCCTTCACTCATCGAAGCATCAGATGGGTCCATCATAGTGATAGATGGGATTTTTAATAATGCTTTGCTTCATAAACTTGGATCTCCTCCTCTCTATCTCACTCTCCTCTCATCTCACATAATGAAAATGACTCATTTTCTAAAAATTTTGCTATTTATAATTTTCAACGATCGCGACCATTCGAGATGATCGCATGGTGCCACACGGGTCCGAGATGGTCTCGATTTTGTAAAAAAATAAAAAGCTAATCAAGCAAAACCATCTCGAGTCGAGATGGTCTCAAAATGGCACTTTTTCAAAAGTAACCATGCTAATAATCTCATTCTTGTCAAGCACCTCATCACTATCATCAATTTTTCATCTCCTCCATCGACTCATCACTTGAGGGGGTAGTCAATAACTGCAAAATTTGCATTTCAAAATCAAGTCAACAATCAAACACTCAAAAGTGGAAATTGCGTTCGTTCAAGAATCATTGCCAAAGACTATCATACGCCCCTTTTGTTGGGGTAGACAACAAGCAAAAATCTCAACCAAACAAACACTTGGTATTCTCGAAGCCTAGAGCCTGTAGACTAACAATGTCTACCCATGGTTGAAAGGGTACCAAGCCTAAATCAAATTCATCAATGTGTTGGAAGCAATGATTCAAAGATGTGCACCCTTTTTATGATTGGGGTATCTCACATTGAATTTTTCAAATTAACATCATCCATCATCAACTCAACCATTTTAGGTCATCTATTTTTGCTCTGCTTAGGCACAAAGCATTCCAAAAAGGGGTATCTGTAGACACCTAAAATGCGTAATCACAAGGAGACTCTCCAAAAGACCTCCTTCTAACCCATACAACCCATCTAGGGCAGCCTTAGGGCTAATTTGGTGTCTTTCTCCAGTAAAAGGCACTTTTCCCCCATGGGAAGCATGATCGTCTCAACCCAAGACGGTCTCCAAGTCGGGACCATCTCGACTCGATACAGTTGTACATGCATGAAAATAAAAAGAATAATTAGTTAGCGAGATTGCTTGTCAGGATGATGGTTGATTTCCCATCATGCTAGATGACCTATAGTCACCCCTGGAATATACTAACTAGCAATCATATTGCTCCTGATTGCCACTTGCCTCTTTAGCTACATGCCAAAGAGGCTATAAAATGGAGGCATCCCTCATCTGTTTGGAAAAAAATTGAATTCAAACATAAAAATCAATGAAGTGCTATCCAAATTACTTTCCAAACCTTCTCACTACTACCATGCTATCAAATTGCCATGCAATCTTTGAAGCTGCGTTCCATCACCTCGCTTGATCAACCCCACTACTCCAGATCATCCGATCCAACCAACTCGCATCCATGGTAGTGAGGAAATCTGTCGATAAAACCCTTGGATCATCTCAACACCATCTAGACCTGGTTTCACAAGGTTGTAGGTCTACGAAAATTATTGTCTCACCCCAAGATGGTCCATAGACATAGACCATCTCGAACCAAGATGATCCCATTCAAGTGACCAATTATATAGTTTTCTACACCTAAGTTTAATTTTGTACTTTGCATGGTTATTTTAGCACTAGATATTTCTATTTATGCATGTTATCTTGTTGAATTAACATACATTTCTATTTTTTTTGTATGTATGCATCTGTTCTTTAGTTTGATTTATTTCGCTTAATTTCCTGATCAATACGAGTCCAACCTTGGTGGGCCTCATAAATGCTACTGATTTCTCTTTTGCTTCATTGTGTGTAGGTTACAAGATCAGGTATTGTGAAATACTCTTGGATTCAACTCTCACGTGACGATCACTAAAAACCTGCTCCTCAAAACATTGTTGCTGGCACATGAACCTTCTAGATTGCACCTAGGAAAGCTCTTTTCGATGAAAAGGGATATCATGATCCTCATTGTAATATTGTATCATCGATGAAATCCCTAAAGGGGACTCTATGTAACACCTTTTAAAGGAATCAATACAATTTAATATAGCA
Organism: Wollemia nobilis; assembly: GCA_028583015.1. NCBI lineage: Eukaryota > Viridiplantae > Streptophyta > Pinopsida > Araucariales > Araucariaceae > Wollemia > Wollemia nobilis. Next base: position 3,520,347 of record JAQPPZ010017057.1, read on the forward strand.
AGATTCATTATCATTTGGTTTCTTTGCATCATGTTATCTATTTCATTTCGTTTTTATCTGTTTATGGTGCAAGTTTTCGTGCTTTTAGGTTCACCAACCTTTCAAATCTTGGTGTTTATTCAGTGATATTTAATGTTGTCATAAATACATTATATTAATAATATAAAGATCTTAAATTAATTGGAATAAGAATTTTTTCAAATACCTTTTCTCCTAATACTTTTAATGATGCTCCTAATTCAACAATTCTCCTCACGAATGATTTAATTTTTCTCCACTTGTCATCTTCAAGCAATGAAGTTGGCTTTGGAAAAATAAAATTTGATTTTGATTCTTTGCTTCAAAAAGTCTTTATAGTTTCTCTCATGCATCTTTGGCTATGGTTGAATCCTGAATGTATGCTTGTACTTCACCTACTACTTTGAACATGATGATTAACCTTATCTTTCTATTTATTTTGTCAAACTTTGATTGCTCTTCATTTTCTTCTTCCAGGCTGGGTAATGGTCCCGTCTACAATTTTTCACACTTCTTCAAACTTGAGTTGTGTTCTAAGTTTGGTCTTCTAGGAAACATAATTATTCCCCTTTAATAGTTGGGAATAAGACAATAGGGACTTTGATGCACCATTAGCCATACCAAACTTTCACAAAATTTTATTTTTTCACTAAATCAACCTCGAAAGTGCTTTTCAACGAGTATATATATGCCTATACTCGTGATTTAATTGATGCATTGAACTTCAAGAAAAGTAATGTCTCGTTGGGAAGAATATTTAGAGGGAATATTATTCCTTTACAAAATAGTTTTAAAATATTACGTACAACTTTCCTTTTCACCTGTAATTCAAATAAAAGACAACAATATATTTGCTTTAGTAGTTTCCCCACTTTTAATGTGGGATATTTAGAAAATATTTGAAGACTAGATTTTGAAATTCATCCATGTGTGTCCAATTATCTTTGTCCTTATGCTAGTATTTGGGTGATTATCTAGGAAATGGAATTTTGGCTCCACAATTGGGCATGATGCTCTTTATAATTATTTCAACCTACATTTACAATAATATTACGTTGGAAAGGAATAAATTATTTCATGTGTGTTCCTTACTTATCAATAGTGTATGCTTCTTCTTCTCTCAAGAGAGTCTATAATATGAGCAAGCCAAAATCAACTTTTTGTCTTGATGGCTTCTATTTTTTTGGTAGAGTGTGCTCCAACAAAAATATTGACACTTTTGAACCCTAAATAATAATGCACGATTTGAAGCTCAACGCTTTGACTGATTTCAATCTACAACTTCAAGATTTTTGAGTCTAATACTTAAGGTAATTTATTGGTGAGTCATAGAAGGGCACACACATAGTTTCTTGGTTTCGTATACTTTGGACTTAATTTTTTCACACTTTAGAATTATGACCTTTGTCTCAATATGATGGTGAGTCCAATCATAGATTCTATTCACATTTTTTAAATTCTTTCTAGGTGCTCTACATTCATTAATTCTATTAATTGGGTTGGTCGACATACTGTTCTATGTAATGCTTTTAATGTTTGACTAATCAAGCCATCTTGATTGTCTTCTTCAAATTTTTGATTTGTCATCCAATCTCTTTGTGTGCTCATCTAGGCTCATTTTTAAAGTATTTTTGTTGCTTTCAAGGAATATATTTTTATTTGCTAAAGAAGACGCAAAACTTTATTTGATCGTCTTAAGATAGTTAATTGGATATTATCTCCTCTTGTTAAGCACTTTACATAGAATTCCAGGTCTATATTCTATAGACAATTGAAAACATGGAGCACCCAAGAGTTGGCTTATTGAAATTTTACTATTTCTAGTTAACGACCATGTGTGCCTCATGAAGATTGGTTCCTATTATTTTGGAATAAAATACAAGAATGTGCAAGTCTTGTGTTGGTGTTTCCCTTCTCTTTTGTAGCACCTTGATGCTTTCCTTTACTTTTTGAACACTTGGTACCACTATTGATGCTTATTCTTAGATATTTGTCTTTTGTTTTCTAATATTTTGATAACTAGTTGATCATATTCAAAATTGTGTTTAGAAATTTATGTCAATTTTTTTCTTAAGTTGATCCTTGGTAAAATTTCTTATCTTGGGATCACTTCTTTTGCTATGGTCTATCTTGAGACTCTTCTTAGCAGGATTTAATTTTAAAAACTTCAATGGGAATGCTTCATAGAGAGATTAGTTACCTTTTTCTCTCGAGGATAAACCTTACTTGGTCTTTTGTAGGGTTCTTTGCTTTAAGACCTTTTTTTCTCTAATAAAGAGCTATTTTGAGGCTTCTCTATGTCAAAGCTTGATAAGGATCAGAAGGAGAGTTGGTTCTTCCTTCTACTTGCTTTGATACCACATGTTAGAAATCAGTGCTTTAATTTATTTTAATTATGGAATGATAGATATTTAAATACATAAAATACCCATTTTTGGCATAATAAACTTCTAACTTATCGTATAACTACCATTTTATTATAGTACATGCATAGTCCTTATGATGGGTGTTTATACCACATTCATGTCACATAGGCTATGATGTAATAAAATTTAACACAAGTATTGGTACCTTGATCAAGGATTATATTTATTTTCTTATGTAGAGATATATATTTTTCTACTATGACATATGAGGTTTTGACTGGGTCCTCAAACCAATTATAAAATCCCCTACATTTGTTACTTTCTAACCCCTACAAGACATAGAAATACAAAACCTAACATATTACTCCTATTAAGGATAAAAAAGCTTCAAGTATCCAACCTTTACTTTGAATTATTAATCCCAAACTCTATCATTTTCTAGCTCTATTATTTTTTCTCTTCATTATTCTAAGTGTAGCTACCCCCCTCCAAATGCAGGTCTATTAGGATTGTCTTTGTCAAAATATTTGTTAGACCTCTCATGGCTTGTGTGTAACTAGGAACTCATCATTTCTTTTCATTTGGGGTTAAAAAGATATTGAAATCCCCACCTACCACCCATTTCTAATTTTCTAAGTTTTGATTGTTTTCTTTAAGTATTTCCAAAGAATTTTTTATGCACGATAGAATTGGGTGTATAAATATTTGTGATAAAGACTACTTTACTTGTGGGCCTATGCTTTAAGCACATTGTAAGGTGATGCTATTTTTCATCAACTAGCTCTATATAAAAATTATTTGGGTTTGAAGAGTTAGAAAACCTCTTGAATCCCCCTCTATTGGAACTCCCAAGAAGTTGCTTCAAATTCAGATCTTCCTACCTATTTTTCCTAACTTGTTTTCCCCTAATTTTATCTCTTGTAATAAGACTATATTGATACACAGATTACCAATATAAGATTTTAGCAGTCCATGTTTAGCTAGGACATTTAGATCCCTCACATTATAGGATAATAATTTTATTTTTTACCCTTGGCTAGAGGTTTGGATCCCCTTATAAAGGCATCACCAAGATGACTCCCTTTTTCATCTGCCACTTCTTTTTTTGTTTTTTTGGTATTGAGCATGCAAATAACACACTCTAACTTCCCTCTTGTGCTAGTTCTGTTTGGCATGAAGAGGTAGGAGCCCAACTATGGTGTGTTAAGGGCATGCCAACTTACCATGAACGAAATATGTTCCCTCTTGAAAGGAAATTTTATTTTTCTCCAAGGTTTAGATATGACCAGGTCTTGGTCATCATGGATAAACCCAAAGGTCATTGATAATTGTTCCTTCAAGAGGCCTTTGTTGGTATGAATCCAAGAGATAAATTTCTAAGTGTAGAGTCCTAATATTTAACACATAATTATCCAAACAATAATCCCATTGCACTAAAACTACAACATGCATGAACAATAATGGTTAATCATTCAGATTGTGATCCTATTATTTTTTTTTTGTGTTATAGGCATTCCTTGAAAAGTAGCCAAGTTTGGTTGTGTAGGATAAAATATAATTTTAACAAAATTTCTTCTACAGAGTCCTATCTTAGTACCAGTTTCATTGCTTTCAAAATATTACATTATATGACTTAACACCAATTAACTTACACCTGCATTGATTTTTACTTTGCAATATGAGAGGCAAGTTTACATGCTTTAAACTAAAGAGCTAATCAAATTCTAATTTAAGTATAAAAAATTCAAAGGTTGAAATAAAAGAAGAAAACAAAATAAAAATAAAAGTCATTATTGCTCTGAATTTGGCTTTGATCTTGTAAAGTAGCAAATTTGGCTTAATGCCAACATCGACTTAAACATTATTCACACAAACTGAAGTTTAAAACGATACGATCTTGAAAGGAAAAAATAAACGAATAAATTAACTAAGTACAATCACCATCATCATGCACAAATTTGAATACAAAAATCCCATAGCCTTACATTATAAAATATAATAATGCAATACATACAATACTATCTTCAAAGGAAAAATGAACTAAGAAATTAACTAAGTACAATCACCGTCATCATGCACAAATTTGAATACAAAAATCTCATAGCCTTAAATTATTAAAGATAATAATGCAATACATTTAGGTTCGAATTTACCTACTTTGATGAATTATATGAACACAACTCAAAAAACAGTAAGAGCTTGGTTCAAAAAATCTATACTAAAATAAAAATTAAATAATAAACAAACTAATTCTAAAATATAAATTCAATGGATGGTTCCCAAACCCTTTGGTTAACTCTTCACATCGTGTGACTTTTACAAATTTTAATTATTATTATATTCCTTCCCACAAGATGTATCATAATTTAAATTTTATTAACCACTACATAAATAATAGTTATTATAAGAATAATATAATAATAATAGACTTATATATTATCTCTCTATTTTAATGAATGCAAGTGTTATCCTAGAGGTAGTGAGAGTGTGAGTGCAATCCGGGAGTGAGTGCAGCCAAAAACGAGTGTGAGCATGAGTCGGGAGTGAGTGCAACCAGAAGCGAGTGCGAGCATGAGCCAAGAGTGAGTGCGAGCATGAGCTAGGAGTGAGTGCAAGCATGAGCCAAGAGTGAGTGAGAGCGTGAGCGTGAGCTAGGAAGCGAGTCTGAGCACAAGCCAAGAGTGAGTGCAGTCGAAAGCTAGTGCACTCGCAAGCCAGGAGTGAGTGCAATTAGAAGTGAGTGCGAGCGCGAACCAATAGTGAGTGCAACTAGAAGCGAGTGTGAGCATGGACCAAGAGTGAGTAGGAAGTGTGACTAGGAAGTATAAATCAAAGTCTAGTATACGAGTGTGAGCACAAGCCAAGAGTGAGTGTAGTCGAAAGCGAGTACACTCGCAAGCCAAGAGTGAGTGTAATTAGAAGTGAGTGCGAGCGTGAACCAAGAGTGAGTGCAACTAGAAGCGAGTGTGAGCATGGACCAAGAATGAGCAAGAAGTGTGACTAGGACGTAGAAATTAAAGTTTTATCTAGTTGAAGAAAATCTAGTGTGAGTTGGGAGGAAGTGCGATCTAAGAGGAAGTGCAAGCCAAGATTTAGTCATGGGGAAAAAGCAGTGGGTTCATTTGGAATGCATCAATGCTTCAAACCCTTACCATGAATGTGTGGAATACTGTTTCCTAAAAATTGTTGAAGTGAAGGAACACCAAGAAAAATAAGAGACAAGGGCTATTGCAAGCTAAGAGGGAGTGCAAGTCGGGAGCGAGTGCAAAGCAGAAGAGAGTGCAAGCCAAAAGGAAAGGTGAGCCAAGAGGGAGCACAAGCCAAGAACAAGCCCCATTAGATAGTATGGAAGGAAAGTCATATTTGAAAGCCCTAATGGGAAGTCGGGATACCCTAGTTGGAAGTATGGAAGCCCAAGTTGGAAGTATGAAGGCCCAAGTTGGAGATAAACAGAAGAGCGAACACATGGCAAGTTCGATCTAGATAGCATATGTTACACCAAAAGTGAGTATCAAGGATGAGATGATTGAGCATGATATAATGGTTCTTAAAAGTAGAGGGTTAATATCTAAGTTCCATAGATCATGAACAGGGTTTTTGGAGATTCAAAATTGGATCAAGTGGAAGTGAGGATTAAATTCAAATTACTTTATGATTTTTTTTCCTAAAGATTTTTTTCTCATCATATTTTCTAGTTTAAAAATTAGGGATAAAATAATGGTCGGTGGCCCATGGTTCAGGGAAAGAGATTCACTTTATTTGAGACCATGGAATGATTTTTTGTTGTTGTTGAGATAATAACTATTAAGAAGCTTCCAGTTTGGGTTAGGCTTTTTGGACTTCCATATTAACTTATAAATAAGGATGTTCTGAAGAATATTGGAAATACCCTAGGGGAATTCATCAAGGAAGGACTAACTACTAAGGAGCAAAATCATGCTATATATACTCGAATATGTGTTTCTATGGATATTTTAAAAGCTTTGCCACAATCCATTAAGATAAAATTTGAATCAAGAGAATGAGATCAACAAGTAGATTATGAAAATATTGCATTTCATTGCCACAATTGTTATGAGATTGGACACATGGCAAGAGTTTGCAAAGTGAAAACTATGAAGAAAGAGACCAAAAATTCTAGCCATGAGATAAACTTCAAGACGAAGCAAGGAAATCATACAATAATAGAAGCTAGATCAAATCAAGGATATTCCACTTCGAAAGAAGAGGTAAAGAAAGCCTATCTACCGTATCATTTGGTAAGTGTAGAAGGAATTAAAGGTGCAAAAGAAGATGTGGAGTGAAATCCTAAAACAAAGACAACAAAAGAGGTCAAGTTTATTCAAGGTAAATCATCTTCATTTTCCTCAAGTAGCACAAAATCCTCTCCAAGTAATGAGAGTGATAGGAATGAAGATGCTAGCCCTTGCATTTCAAGGTTTCAAGAGCAGTATAAAAAAGAAATAAGGATGGAGGAAACCCACAACAATTTAGGATTTTTAGAGTGGAATAAGAAGGTAATTGTTTCAAAAGAGCATCCTTGTACTTTAGGGTTTCTAGGGCAACAAAAAGAAGATTGTGATTTTGAGGTTATTCCTTACACTTCAGATCCTTCAAAACAAGGCAAACATAAAGATGATAAGTATTACTATGAGCATTGTGAGAAGATTGAAGAGATTGATGAAGTTGAAAGTATTATTGGGAATGAAAAAGATAGGAAGACCCAAGAAGCAAAAACAAAGAAAAAAAGAAACCCAAAGGGATATTGATATGGTAAAACAAAAGCAAATATCACAAGTGCTAACAAGAAGTGGGACTAAACCCACAAAAAAAATAAAAATATAACAATGAAAATAATATCTTGGAATATTAGGGGAATGGATAAGAACCCTAAAAAAATGTATTAAGAAATTGTGAGGTTGTTATAGATATAGAAGTTGAGAAGCAAATATTTTAGCTATTGGGGGTGTTGAATTTCATCCTGGCAAAATTTAAATTTCAAAAAACATGATATAAAAAAAGTTGATTATGAAAACTGCTTTAATTAACTAAAACAATATAATATTTTGTTTTTGTAATAAAAATAACCCTCAATAAAAATCCCCGATAATTTATTATATTTATATATATATAAAATTCTCTTTTTCCTATTTAAAAAGCAGGAAATGAGGCAGTATTCGCAAATTCATTTGACTCTTGATCCTTTTCGACATAAAGGAGTAGTAAATCGAATAATAGATATTACACGGATCAATTTGAACATTAATGAATTGTTGGTGATAGAGTATTTTTCCCGTCGAGCTTAAATTGGGAATGAAAAGGAAGGATTCCTGGGGACTTTAACAATTTTGTCCTTCTCCCCTCTCTCTCCCTTCCCTCCCCCCCCCAAGTAGACAAATATATAGAATTGTTCCATTGTTGGGTTCAATCTATATATGAAAGTGTGTAAACTATAAAAACGAGTCAAAGTAGATTGGCTCACACTAACACTTCCGCGTAATAACTCTACCAAAGGAGATCCTATTACAGGAATAGCCTCAGGAACACCGGTCACAATTTTGACCGCCCAATAACCAATTTGATCCCATATATATATATATAAAATAAAAATAGACTTATTTCAATCCTATAATAATATAAACTAGATAAAGCAGAAAAATAAAATGAAATAATAACCATCTGCTGATGAACCGCTTGATTCCTCAGCAATGTTTCCAGGGGCGGAAGCGTAAGCCTAAGCGGGGTTTAGGTTGTGTTTGACCGTCGCTTACTTCCCCATGTTAAGAGCACTGATTTCGCTATTGTAGTAAAATCATTATTTTAATTATGAAAATATTTATTCGGATGAAATTTTACTTTTTTCTAGGACCTCATTTTAAGTGAATTTTATAAATTTAATTAATTTATTGATATGTAAAAGTGAATTTGTTTAAATTTTATATAACACAATGTCATTCAAATTAGTAAGGGCCTATGAAACTTAAGTAAACATATTTGCTTATCTACGATTTTTTTTTTAAAGATTTTTGATGCACAACTTAATCAGCTTGGTGTCGAAAGGGTGATGGAAATGTTGAATGGTGGATCCTTTCATCTTTTGCAAGGTAGTTAGTAATATGGTTAAGGCTGGAGACATTTTCAAAATTAATTTTTAAATAATTATAATTTAATTTAATTTAATTATTATTATTTTTAAAATAATTTGAAAGATTAACAAAATAATTATTTGTTGTGTTTGATGTAGTTTGTATACATTTAAAGATTTTTTATCTAGTTGTATAGATCATGCTATGACAAATACGTGGATTATAATGGTCTAGAAATGAAGGATACTTGGATAAAGGTGGTAACATTAGCATAGTCCTTCCTCTTTTGGCATTTGCTATTCATATTATAAGCATGTTTTAATTTAAAACCTTAATTTAGTTTTATATATGTTAAGATTTTATATATATACATTTTGTTATAGTTTGAATTTAGGTGTTTTAAAAGAGAACTTAAAACTTAAACCATTACAATGTATTAAAAAAAAGAGAAAAAAAAAAAAAAATTAAAAGATAAAGTAGTTTTTAACATTCTTAAGACTATAGATTATAGGAGACAACCCTTATAGAAGAAGCTATGTATTTAGTATATGTTTATCCACACAAACTCCTATCAATGGTATATAACTCTATCTCCAATTGGATTTGAACATTAAACCTTTTATTCATCATTGATATAATCAATTTCATTGGTTTCAAAGATGAAATAACATGATATCATTTAAAAAAATTTAAAAAACTAAAAATATAAAGTCATTATAGTCATTTTCATCAACTAAAAACCATTTCTTAAAAAATAATGTTATTATTATTTTTTTTGAATAAGCTATGTGTGGCTTTTATTGGGGTCACTCCCATTACAGAAACAAAACATTACATTGCTTTCATTACATTTCTTTTAAATTAATTAAATCATATCCAATTTCACGTTTTATAAAAAAATATTCTTCATTTGCTTTTCTTATCAAAGAGATGGCATCTTCTTCATTTGCTTTTCTTATCAAAGAGATTTGCCATCTTCCTAGCTGCAAAGTTTTCACAATCAACTCCTTTTTATCATTTCATACAAATGCCTTCTAAAATTGAAAATTAGATAAAATTCAACACCATGAATGTCTAAACTATGTGCTACCCATTTTTCATATCTATAAATATATATATTATCTATAACAATATGAGAGTTTCTTAATATTTTTTTTAGGGTTCTTATTCATGCCCCTTATATTTCAAGATAAGTTTTTTGGCTGGATAATAAGGGGTTGTACTCGAGTCCCCCACCCTAGACAAATTACAACTCTCTTCTTTAGAGCTTGAGAGTTTACAAATAGATATACTTCTCATCTCAATTGAGATGCTATAGCTAGAAATCTATATCATTTTACATAAAATGTCTAAATTCTTGATTTTCATTTTTTGAATATTTTTAATTTTTTGTATGAATACAAATATTTCAGAATTCAACATCCTTCTTGATATTTTTCTATAGCAGCCTTCACAATACCAAAACTTCACCTCTAATATCTATGCATTGCATCTTAGTAGAGTAATATTTCAAAAACATCGCACTATCATAGTTTGCTTTACCAAATCTGGATTGCTAGTTTCCTTCCTAAAACACAAGTGCAACCACACAAATTATAATAAATAATTTATATGAAAACACATTATTGTTACAAAATAAAGTAGATATTACCAATGGAAAACATTAAAGTAAATCTTAATCATTAATTGATTCAGAAATCAACATTTTCTTGTCAACTTCAACTAAACTTACCACTTCCTCTAACCATGGAAAGAAGAATTTAACTTCACGATCCTCAATCAAAACCCCTCTATTGGCTAGCCTATTTGCACATTTGTTTCCTTCCCTTAACGTATGTGTAAACTCGATTTCTTCAAAAAATTTAGCAAGATCTTGAATTTCCACAATTATCTCTTGTATGTTTAATGGAGCCTTTACTTTCCTCAAATTGCATTTATTACTATGAGAGAATCACCTTCCATACATACTCTATTCCATTTCATTTGTTTGCATATTTTAAACCCTTCTAAAGCTACCCAAGCTTCAACTTTATTATTTATCTTAAATCCACTATTGAAAGTGTAATGAGATAAAATATCTCTACTACCATTTCTAATTATTCCTCCTCCTCCTACTGGTCCTAGATTTTCTTTAGATGCTCCATAAAAATTCAATTTAACCCACTCTACATTTGATGGTTTCCACTTTATATTCTTTGCTTTCTTTTTGCTTCTCTTGTACCCAACATCATAATTTCATTTAATGACTTGACTCCATTTATCAAGGCTTTATGTTTCCAAATTAGGGACAGGGTGAGTTGATAGGGTTGGTTTAGACTCCTCTATGGCTAAACATCTTCCTTTCCATTACCTCTAAACTGATTTCCTTTTCTTTAAATATTCTTCTATTCCTTTCTAGCCATACAATCCAAAGTATTGTATCATTTGATATATCCCATATTGTTTGTAAAATTTCACTTTTATAAGTGCTCTACCATTGCTTTAACCAATATTTACCAAACATATTAAGAATCCATTACCATAGATTCCATACTATTGAGCAATGTCCCAAGAGATGGTCTATATTCTCCTCCTTTTTACAAAGAACACATTGAGAGGGGCCATGAGAACCTCTTTTCATAAGGATATCCCAAGATAATATTCTTCTATTGCCTACTAGCCAAATAAACATTTTGAAATTAGGAATGCTTGGGCTATCCCAAACATCTCTTCATATTTTAGTGATATTATTACTTTGTTGGTGTTGTACATTATATCCGCTTATTATTGTGTATTATCCTAAGCTAATCAACTTCCAAATCAATTTATCCTTGGCTCTCCTCGGAATAATCACAGTTGTTATATTTCTACTCAATTACCTCCTAGCATCAATGTCTTGTATACTTGTAAAAGAATCTTCTTTTCATTTATCACCATATTTATCTTGAATTAATCTCATCCATGGTTTCAAAATTGGATCTAAATTGAGTGGCTTTTAATCACATCAAGTATCCATCCAAATAGTTTCTCCAACTCCCACCACCTATATTAAACCTTCAATCATAAGATTAGTAAATTTTTTTAAACCATTCCAAAGAGTAGAACCATTTGGTAGAGAGAATGCAATAAATATTAAATTTGGATCATTGGGATCAACATACTTAGAATAATTCTTAACTATTATCTTTGAATCTCTTTATATAAGCTCTAGATTACTATTCCCCTGAGAGCTAAGTTTGCATTTGTAAGAACTCTTAAACCAAGACCTCCCCTAGTTTTATCATCACACATCTTGCTCCATTTTACCAAAGGAAATTTCCTTTTATCATGTAAACCTAACCATAAAAAGAATCGCATAATATAGATTAAAAAAATTTCAACTAATTTTGGCATAGAATACAATAACATATAGTATGTTGAAATGGTCTCTAATACTGACTTAATTAACTACACTCTTCTTGCTTACAATAACCATCTACCTTTCCAAGTTGGAATTTTATTATGAACTTTACTAATAACTGGATTCTAATATTCTATCCTCATTCTCCCCTCAAATAAAAGCATCCCTAGATAAGTTGCTAGTAAATTTACCTCTTCCATTTGAAGTAACCTGTAAATTCTTGCTTTGATATGAGATCGAGTTTTAAGGAAGTAAATTTTGGATTTTGACCTATTAACTTTTTGCCTTGATGCTATTTTGTATTCCTTTAAAATTTATTCAAAACTTTAGCCTCATTTATCCTTACCCTTCCAAAAAGGGTTGTATCATTTACAAACTATTAATGGAAGACGTTGTCGATGTTATTACTAACCTTAATTCCACTTATAAGCCCATCTTTGTAAGTCTTCTTTAAGTTCCTACTCAAAGCCTCTGCTATAATAATGAAAAAATAAGGAGATAGAGGATCTCCTTGCCTAAGGCCTTTTTTGACTTTAAAAGATTCTATTACTAACCCATTGACCAACATTGAATAAGAAACTCTAGACACACAAGTTTTAATCCATCTAACCTATTTCTTTTTGAATCTAAACTTTTCTAAAACTGCAAAAAGAAAATCCCATTTAATCACATCATAGAATTTACTCATATCAAGTTTTAAGATCATTACTTTCTCTTTTCTTGAAGTTGTTGAATGTATAACTTCATGAAATACTATGATCCCATAAAGAATTTGTTTCCCTTTTACAAATCCTCCTTGCTCTTTTGAAGTGATTTGTCTAACAATGGCCTTAATCGATTCATCATCACTTCGGAGATAATCTTATATGCCATATTACATAGGCTTATGGGTCTAAAAAATCAAACAATTCATCATCCTTCTTTTTTGGAATTAGGGTAAGATATGTTGCATTTATTTTATAAGGTATGTATTGTTTTACCCTAGACTGTTCCATTGCCACCAATAAAAAATCCTCCACTATATCCCAATTATGTTCGTAAAAAGTTGTAGAGACCCATATAGACCTGGGGATTTATCCTTATTAAAATAGAAAAGAGCGAAATGAACTTCTAGAGTAATAGGCTCCATCAATTTCCTATTATATTCATTTGTTATAACTAAAGGAACATCATGAAGAAGTTTATCATCAAGAACTTTAGTATCCCTTGATCCTAGAATATTATGATAAAAATACTTTACATCTTTTCTAATTTCACTATGATATTCAATCCAGACCCCTTTTATTGATTTAATTCTACTAATTTTGGATGTGGATCACTGTACTATAGCCATCAGATGAAAGAAAATTGTATTTTTATCTCCATATTTTAACCAAGTTTGTCTTCATTTTAATCTCTAGATTTTTTCTTCCTTACTCAAAAATATTATGATACTTACTAAGAAAATCCTTTTCCTCTGAGCTTGGATTATTATGATCACATTTTTAGAATTTTGAAAGTTTATCTTTTAGTTCCGTCTTCTAAACAATATTTCCAAAAGTGTCATTTGTTAGAATAATAAATTATATCCTAAGTTGTTACTAGGATAATCTGTGTGGCTGAGATTAGCTCAGTTGGTTATGATCCAATGGATCAGATTGTATGCCTTTGCTATTTAAGCAAGGCTCATTTCATTCAATAATATCGAGTTCTTTCATTATTTCAACATGGTATCAGAGCATTGTGTTCATATAGGTGGAGACCACTACTTATGCTTGTGCAGTTAATTTGGACATCCCTTGCGATTCTTGCGGTTCTTTCTACACTATGTTCACACTCTTTTTTGTGAGACACTTTGGTTTCAGGGGGTTTTCTTTAGTGACCTTTTTTTCATGGTTCACAACCTTGATTTGTGTCACAAGCACCAGTCTGGGAGTATGGTTTCATTATTTCGGTGATGATTCTCTACTTTTTTGAGACATTTGATGGATCCTTTGTAGGCTTCTTGATGGAAGTTGTCCTAGGGGGGTTGAAGAGGACATCTTCCTTCCTCTCCATCCTCCATGCACATATTCCTTCTTCTTCTTCTTCTATTTTGGTAGGTGGTTTTCTCCCTTGTGGTTTTTTCTTCATCTCTCCAACAGAGTTTTCTTATGCATATATTGTACATGAGTACCTTATCAGGCCTTGTTGTTGGGACTCATACTTGTGGATATGCCACTTATTTAGTTTTGTTGTTTTTTCTACCTCCTAGTATCACTTAAGGGGGGTGTTAGTATATCCTAGTACCACTTAAGGGGGTGTTAGAATAATAAATTATATCCTAATTTGTTACTAGGATAGTCTGTATGGCTGAGATTAGCTCAGTTGGTTATGATCCAATGGATCAGATTGTATGTCTTTTTTATTTAAGCAAGGCTCATTTCATTCAATAATATCAAGTTCTTTCATTATTTCAACATCCTTGTCCCATTATTTTAATATAGATGTCATAGATTTAATTTTATTTGGAAGAGCATACAACCCACCATAACCTGAATAATTCCACATTTGAGCTATCATATCAACAAATTGAGGATGGTCTTCCCATATTTTCTCATATTTAAAATATGATATTTTTAAAATTCACTTACCATCATTTTAACTCTTAGTGGCTAATGATCTAAACCAGTCCTTGTTAAGGTATTAACTTGAAGTTCCTTTATCTAGCCAATGATATGAGAGTATGCATATGTCTATTTTTTTTGCTGTTAGGTTTTGGCCTCTCCTATTGTTGGTCCAAGTATAGTTATCTTCTTCAAAGTCAACCTCCTATAGATTATTGTTTTGAATAAAAGTTGAGAAATATCTCATACTTTGGGTTAATTTCTTAATTCCCCCAAAATTTTCATCCAGCTTGGTTATGACATTAAAATCTCCTATGATAATAAATCGGGTTTCTTGGTATTTACTTCTCATAAAGGCTTCAATCCCACTCCAAAATTCTAATCTACCTGATTGAGTTGTAGGTCCATAGACATTGATAAGGATGAAACAATAATTTGCAAAGTAGCAAGTGACTAAAGAGGCTATCCAATGACTAGTTTTATGAATGGTTACATAGGAGATTCTAAAAGGATTCCAACAAGTTAGAATTCCACCTGCCACTCCTTCATAATCCATAGCATCCCATTCATATCTTGCTCAAACTTATTTTGTCATTAGTTTATTGGATACAAAGAATATTAAGCTTATTACTTAAACATAGGTCCCTAATACACCTCTGCTTTGAGGGGGAATTAGCACCCCTTATATTCCATGAGATGATAATCATGTCTCATTAGGGGATTTTGGTCCCATCTGAATACTACCAATATTATTTTATTTTTTGGTAAAGAGAAGTTCAACCAACTTAGTTTGTGTTCCTTTCTCTATGTTTGCTCTTGCTTCCCTGGATCTTGCTTGATAATTTGAGGGTTTTCCTCTTTTTTCCTTGCCTATATCAAAAGTAGGTCTTATTATTATATTCCTCAATATTCTTTCATAATTTTGTTTTTCATCATATTTATCCTCTCTCGGCTCTATTACAGAAGCTTTTGAGTTGTCCTACTCATTTTATGGTATTTCCTTATTAATGGTAGAGATATTAACTTCTAAAATTACATTTTCTTTACCAATTTTTTTTCTCATGAATGGTGCATGGTATTTCAAGGGAGTCTTCAAACTATGATGAGATACATTCCTTAGGTCCATCAAGAATGTTTTTCCTTAAATCAAGATCATATTAAATAGCCAATTCCTTGTTAATATGTTAAAATTGTTGTACCATGTCCTCTAAGTTTTGATCTACTTTTTCTTCACAGGCTAAAGCATCAAAAGAGTTGGTATTTTTTTTCCAATATTCTTCCTTACTAGTCTCCACTGTTTATTTTCTTTCATTTTTCTAGATCTATTTTTTGGAATTTGAAAACCATCTTCATCCATAGCCATTTGTAAGTTTCTCTTGTAGTTTTCTACATATGATTTTGCTGGGCTCTTCTTAGGGCATGCTCTCTCAATATGACCCACATCATTACATATTCTACATCTATAAGATATGTTTTCATAATCTATGGTTTGGGTCCACATCTTATCCACATACTTAATAATGATTTATTCTAGTAAAGCTTTACTAATATCAATAATGACCAATATCTGAGCATGAATAGCCAAGAATCCATCTTTCATTAGATCTGAAATCTCAAGGAATTCTTCTAGAGTGTTGCCTATTTCCTTGAAGGTATCTATTTCCCAAAATTCAATGGGCAACCTAAACATCCTAACCCAGACTGGTACTAGGGATAGATTTACATTTTCAGGTGAAAAGCCTTCATACCAACGGGTAAGGAAGAGTCATGCTCTTCCCATAAACCAAGGACCCCCTTTTAGGATTTTTCTCTTTCTTCCCTAGAACAAAAAATGGCTAGGAAGAAACCTTTGGGAAGAAATGATAGAATCACTCCTGGAGAATTCCAACTCCTATCAATATATTCGAAGATATTATTTTTGTTGTTATTTTTTGTTTTTATTTATGGGTTTAGCCCCACTTCTTGTTAACACTTACAATATTTGCTTTTGTTTTCCCATATCAATATCCCTCTATTTTTTTTCTCTTTGTTCTTATTTCTTAGTCTTCCTCTCTTTTATTTTATTTTCACTAATACTTTCATCTTCATCCATCTCTTTAATCTTCTCACACCACTCAAAGTAAAAATTATCATCTATAGGTTTATCTTGTCATGCAAGATGTGTAGAGCAAGGAATAACCTCAAAAGCACTTTCTTCTTTATATTGCCCTAGAAACCCTAAAGTGTAAGGACACTCTTCCAAAGCAATTACCTTCTTATTCTGCCATAAAAACCCTAAATTGTTATAAACTTTCTCCATCCTCATTTCTTTATTATGCTACTCTTGAAACCTTAAAGTGCAAGGGATAACCTCTACCACTTTGACTTTTATTACCAGGAGAGGATTCTATACTACTTGAGAAAAATAAAGATGATTTACTAGGAAATATCTTGAACTCTTTTGTCATATTTATTCTTGGATTTTCCTCCACATTTACCTTTGCACCTTTAATTCCCTCTAAGCTTGAACTTACATATTGCACTTTCTCATCCCTTATATCCATTTTTGTTTCTTCTAACTGTTGATCCAAGTAAGTTATGGTGGATTTTTGTATAGGATGTTGTAGATAGGATTTCTTTACCCCTTCTTAAGGAGTGGAATATCCTTGATCTAATCTACCTTCTATTAATTTATGATTTCCTTGCTTTACCTTGAAGTTTTTCTTATGACAAAATTTTTTAGTTTGTTTCTTCATAGTTTTCTCTTTGCAAACTCTTTCCAAGTGGCCAATTTCATAACAATTGCGACAACAAAATGTGATGTTTTCATAATCCACTTGTTGATCCCATTCTCTTGATTTAGATTTAATCTTAAAATATTGTGGCAAAGGTTCAAAAATATCCATAGCAACACATATTCTGGTATATATAGTATGCTTTCGCTTCTTAATTGTTTGATATTCCTTATTGAATTCTCCTAGGGTATTTCCAATATTCTTTAAAATATTCTTATTGATAAGCTAATATGGAATTCCAAAAAGCCTAACCCAAATTGAAAGCTTCTTAATAGTTTTTGTCTCAGCAAAAAGAATTTCATTCCATGATATTAAATAAAGGGTATCTCTCCCTCTGAACCATGGGCCACCACTCAATATTTTATCATCGATTTATGAATTAGAAAAGATGACAAGGAAAAAACATTTAGGAAAGAAAACTCATAGAGTAATTTGAATTCAATCCCCACTTCTACTTGATCCAATTTTGAATCTTAAAAAATCTTGGCTAGGATCTATGGAACTTACATATTAACCCTTTGCTTTTCAAAACCATTATATAATGCTTAATCATCTCATCCTTGATGGTCACTTCTAGTGCAATATTTACTACTTGGATCAAACTTCCCATACATTTGCTTTTTCACTTATCTTCAACTTAAGCATCCATAATTCTAACTAGGGCATCCTCACTTCCCATTAGGGCTTTTAAATATGACTTTCCTTTTAAACTAACTAGTGGGGTTGGGGCTGGGGATCTCTCCTAGCTCACACTCCCTCTCAGCTTGCACTTGCTCCCAACTCACACTTCCTCCTAGATTGCACTCCCTCCCAACTTACACTCCCTCCTAGCTCACACTCACTCCTATCTCTTCTTTCTCCTGGTATTCCTTTGCTTTGATAATTTTTTAGAAACAATATTTGTTGCATTCATGGTAAGGGTTTGAAGCATCGATACACTCTAAATGAATCCACTACTCTTTCGCCATATCTAAAGATCTCAAGATTGGCTTGCACTCCCTCTTGGATAAATGAATGTAAATCTTCAAACAAATAAAATTTTGATTTAAATTGAACTTTTAACCTATTTTAAAATAAAACTAATTTATTTTATTATTACTCGATATAAAGTATATATAATTTATTTTCTATATATATATATATTTATTAATTATTTTTTTAAAGTCTATTATCCAAAAAATAATAATCAATAATTCAGACATTTTATAAAAAATGATGTAGGTATCTAGTTATATCATCTCAATTGAGATGAGAATTGAATATGTTTGTAAACTCTCAAGATCTAAAGGAGAGAGTTGTGGTTTGTCAAGGGTGGGGGACCAAGTACAACCCCTTGTTCTCCAATTTATGTATTTATTTATAAGTTTATCATTGAAATAAATAATTTTTGGGTTGATCAAAGTTAACAAACCAAAATTATTATAATCACATTATATAGTAATAAAAAAAATATAGAGCCATATATTGCATAAAAGTATAATTTTGGTAGGTAGAGACGATGGTGATAATGACTATAAATATTTCTTTTTGAAAACCAAAAATTTCTCATTGCTACTTGAGTGGTGAATGCAAAATATTACTTGCATAGCCAAAAAAGACACAAAATATTTTCTCCATGAATTTGGTCTCTCTTTCTCTATTATGCTCTCCTCTTCTCTCCCTTGTCATACATGTATTTTTTTACTGAATAAAAAAGGGGTTGTACTTAGGTATCCCACCCTTAACAAATCAAAACTATCTTCTTTAAAGCTTGAGTTTGTAAACAGATTCAATTCTCATCTTCCAGAATTCAATATCCTTCTTTTTTATATTTTCTTGCAACAACCTTCACAATACCAAAACTCCACCTGCACTATCTATGCACTGCATCTTAGTAGAGTAATATTTCCAAAACTTTGTATTATCATAGTTTGATTTACTAGATTTGGATTGCTAGTTTCCTTTCTGAAGCATAAATACAACCATGAGAATTGTAATCAGTAGTTTAGTAGTCTCAAAAACTTAAAACTTTTGATCCATATTTTGTCCCATAATCCAACCAACAACCAATTCAATTAATCCATTCAACCATGAAGACCATTCGATATCATCTTCTTTTGCTTTAGCATACAAAATATGTGCTTGCTTCTTGAAATCTTAGTATAATCTACCAAATCTAAACTATTAGTTTCCTATAATGCATTAATCTATAAATGGTTCCCCTAAAACCTCTTGTAGTCCTCTCGAGCATTATTTTGATTTTGCTCCTTTCAAATTTTTCTTGTCAACTTAAGCTATACTACTGCTTCTTCTAACCATGGAAAAAATAATTTAACTTCATGATCCTCTATTAAAACCTCTCTATTGGCTAACTTATTTGCACATTTATTCCCTTCCCTTAATGTATGTGTAAACTTAATTTCTTTAAACTTTATAGTAAGGTTTTATATTTCCACAATGATCTATTGTATGTTCCATGGAGTCTTTAATTTCCTCAAAATTGCATTTATTACTATTAACAAATCACCTTCCATCTATACTCTATTCCATAAATTAGTTTACATATTTTTGGAATGCTTGGGCTATCTCAAATATATTTCTATATATTTACGATATTCCTATTTTGTTGGTGCTTTACATTATATCTACTTCTTATTTTGTATTCTTATGAGATATTCAACTCCTAAATTAGCTTATTCTTGACTCCCCTCAAAATAATCATTGTTGTTATCTTTCTACTCAATTGCCTCCTAACAACAATGTCTAGTATACTTGTAAATATCTTCTTTCCACTGTATCTTCCTTCATGATCCTTGTACATAATATAATCTCATCCATGGTTTCAAAATTAGATCTATATTGCATGGTTTATTATCACACCAAGTATCAAACCAAATATAATTTTTTTCTCCAATTTCCACCACCCATCTTAGACCTTTAATCACTAAATCAATTGTTCTTTTAAAATCGTTCTATAATGTAGAGCCATTTGGTAGCAATAATGCAATAAAGATTAATATTGGGTTATTGGGCTCAACATACTTAGAAGAATTATTGCCCATTGTATTTGAATCTCTTTGTATAATCTTCAAATTATTTTTTACCTTAGAGTTAAGTTTACATATGTAGGAAATCTTAAATTGAGACCTCCCCTAGTTTTTTTTTTTTTGATAGTTATAAGTGTTTGTATTTATAGCGGGTTTTAACAAGGATCCCAAAACCTGATTACATAAGCAATGGGCCTAGGGCATCAATCCCTTGAAACTGAACACCAAAACAGAAATCCCGCCCAGCGGTAACAGTAAGCATGAAACAATCCCTCTTAGCGGGAAACAAAAAAATAAGAAAGAAAGTAGTTTTGGAGATCCCGCCCAGCGGGGAGTAGCCAAAAACCACCATCGAGAAGATCCCACCCAGCAGGAAGCACAGAAAAACCGTTACAATAAAATCCCACCTCGCGGGAAGCAGTCAAAACCACCACAAACAGTCCCGCATAGCGGGAAGCAACAGGGAAATCCCGCCATCCGGGAAACTAGTAGAAAAGAAAGGATCCCGCCTCGCGAGAAAACCGACGGATTTGGCGGATCCCGCCTTGTGGAGAAACCATCCCGCCCACCGGGAAAACATTCAGTTCAGCGAGAGCCATCCTGCAGGAAGCCGACAGCCCAGCCACGAGAGAGGATCCGACCCATCAAGAAGTGACCGAGAGAGTTGCACCACAAGGAACCCGCCTTGGGAAAACAAAAGAGGATCCCAGCAGCGAGGGACCAAGAATCCCGTCCAAGCACAGAGCCCGCCGAGGGACCAAGAATCCCGTCCAAGCACAGAGCCCGCCGAGGATTCACAAGAAAAAGGGGGAAGCTGTCCAAACCCTAAATCGTCACCTCCACCACACCGAGAAATGCAGGGGACCAGATCCACGCGAATAACCTGTAAAAAAACCCCAGGGGGAAGCCTGAGGGAAAAAGGGAAGGTATCCCCAACCAAACAGGGATCCCTGGGAAGCACCAGTCCGAAAAAACAACCAAGGAAACCCTAGCCGACCGGGAGGGGTGCAGATAGTGGAGAAGGATCTCCCCCAGGAGATCATCTGCAAACAACCACTCCCCGGGAGGGATGACCTGGGTTGAGCCAGGGACTGGGCAGGAACCAGGAGCCATGGGAGGGGGAGCAGGGGAGGGACTAGAGCCCTCCCCTCTCTACTTTCTTCCCTCTCCATCTCCCCTTCTACCCGAGACCTCCCCTAGTTTTATCATCATACACCTTGATCCATTACACCAATGGGAATTTTCTTTTATCATGTAATCCTGACCATAAAAATGACCACATAATATAGATAACTAAATTATTTCTACCAATTTTGGCATAATATAAAAGGATATGTAATATATTGAAAAAACCTATAATATTGACTTAATTAGTTGCACTCTTCTTGCTAATGATAACCATCTACCTTTCCATGTCAGTAGTTTATTTTGAACTTTACTTATAACCCAATTCCATATTTTTATCCTCATTATCCCCTCGAATAAAGGTATCTCTAGATATGTTGCTGATAAATTTATCTCATCCTTATGAAGTAACCTGCACATCCTTACTTTGATTCTAGTTGGAGTATTTAGGAAGCAAATTTTAGATTTTTCTATTAAATTTTTACCCTGACGCTCTTTCATATTCTTTTAATAAGTTATTCAAAGCTTAAACCTTGTTTTTCTTGCCCTCCAAAAAAGTGTTGTGTTATCTACAAACTGTTTATAGGTGATGAGGACATCTATTGGCATACAAATATTATTATGCATTTGATCATAGGCTTTCTATTGTAAAATGTAAGAATTTCAAATCTCATGTTATATTGCTAGAGATAATTTGGTTATCTCATTTTCTAGATGATAACTTAATTCAACTAGGGATAACCTTTTAGTTTCAGGTTGTTATCATCTTGGAATGTTGTTACGATCTGAATCATATTTGTTCTATTATAGATTTGGCATTCTAAATGCCTATATAAGTTTCACAATAAAAAATAATTGGTAGCTTGGGTGTTTCCATATTGGTTGGTGTCAAAGTAGTTCCTTCCTACATGAATCATGAGGAGAGAATTGCCTCCTTGGTAATTCTCTGCTACCCTTGCTTTCCATTCACTTTGAGCATGTTCAAAAGAAGAAAAATACCATATTGCACCATTACCATATTTATGATCTAATTTAAGCTCCTAAAGAATATTTGTATTTGCTTCTTGTTTTTGTTCTGGTGTTGGTTGGACTAGATTCCATAGGAAGCTTCATGACGAATTTCAACTATTCTATGTGTCATTCCATGACCAATTAGTTTGTAGTGAAGAAGTTTCACCACATTGAGTTCTAGTGCGACAATACCATGAACACTCACTAGCATTTCTCATGGGATATCAGCATGCTATTGGTCATAAATCCTAGACAAATCCCCTATAACCTAGTATAGTTTTTTTCTTTTTATTTTCATTTTCAATGATTCCATTCTTCATGGTTATTTGTTTCAATAGTAGGAGCAAACTTTGAATTGTTTGACTCCTCCAATTCACTTACAAATATATGGAGTGATTGATATCAATTGATAAAATGCTTTTGATTTGGCATGTCATCAACTTGGAAGTCCCATTACCTAGAAAAAAAGAAATATAGATCCCTCCAACAACTAGTGGCTCATCCATTTTTACTTCCTTCCAATGTCGTACAACCTTTTCTACAATGTTAGTGCGTTAGTTGGAGACTCCCTAGTCAAAGGGACTTACAAGTGTCATTTATATTGGATTAGGAAACTATGGTTTCATGGTCAAAATCGCTTATGATCGCATCTCCTATATGTATTATCCCTTCTTGACAAGATACAAAACACCATTATAGTGCTTGCCTACCTAGCCTAAATTGTATCACTCCTTGCGACCAGAGGGGTGCTTTTATTGGGCCATGGGTTCCCGAGCGATGACTTCCTCATGGATGTGATGGGTATCATCATGGGGGCATGAATCACATACTAGATTGAGCTCAAGGTCATGCTATCCACCATAGATATCTTTAAGACCTAGCTCAATAGTTCCTAGTTGTTGGGCATGGCAGAGATCATCCTATCATCTGCCATGACCAATCAATTATTGTACAACATCCTCTTTCTCAAGATCTTAATGTCCATTGATAGGATGCTCTTGCTATCCATTGAATTCATCAACATCACAAACATAAATCTTAAATTGAGCTCTCATTAAACTGTTATTATAACACACCAAAAGCGACATCTACCACTACTTTGGCAGAGTCTATAATCGTTGGGTCATAGTTCTTCTCTTGTAAGAAGATATAGAGTATGCCCAACCCTACTACCAAATTTTGAACATGACCTACCTACCTCTATATTTGTGCTATTTTAACAGTGAGGATCAAAATATGTTTTCCTAGGCCACATTTTTTTGCATGCATCTATACAAGTTTTGGCTCTAGAGATCGACATTTATGCAAGCCTTGCGTCTTTGTGCATAAGGTAATCTTTGCCATACATGTGGACAAGATGGTGTTTTACACATTAGCTGTGGACTGCATCTCATGGAACCAATTGTTAAGCTATTGCATTATGGGAGGTGTTCCTCTGCATTTCATTATTCCCACATGCTTTGTAGATAGGCATAATGATGCCTTATATTTTCTTTCTTACAAAATGCAAATGTATGTGAAAACAATTGATGCCATATAATATTTTAAACCACCAAAATATTCTTAGGAATATTCTCAAAATATTCTACTTGAAGGGAAAATCATTCCCCCCTTCTTTTTTCCCCATAAGAAACTATTTTTTCATAATTTGAGGCATCAATTGCTTCCCGAGTATAGGCTTATATATACTCATTAGAAAACATTTTTTGAGCCTGACTAGTGGAAGTAAAATTTTCCACTTTTGTAAAACTATACTATGACTAATAGTGCTTCATATTTTTGACTTCTAGCTATTGCGATCCTTGTTTCAATCTTGAGGATTTGGGTTACCTTTTCGATCCTTTGATTTAAATTTTTGAGGCTCTCTTCAATAAACTTATGTGGAATTGTTAAAAAAAAGTGTTGTATTATGGAGTGCATTCTCAGTAGTACCCAATATTTCTTATAATTAGTGTTCACCTTCCATCTTCTCTTCTCCATCCCATTCTCTAGCGAATAAAACCTATGTTGACCCTCCATATTCCCATGTATCCTTTTGGTACACCCCTAGTCTTTGTTGGGTCATTTCATGGTTGCTTACTGTTATCTTGTTTATGTTTGATACTTGTTTGAAAGTAGATTTTCTTCACAACCATGGTCTCCTTGTTTAATTTATCATGATTTTTGATACTTCTACAATAAGAGTTGTTTTTCAATCATGGAAATCATCTAGGTACTCTAGTTTTGTAGTTGTCATTGTCTCTTCTTTTGACCATGATCCTTCTATTTCAATTATTTTGATTATGGAATCATGGGTACTCCTACAATCGAAATTGTCTTTGTGATGTGTCTCTCATGGATTTCATGTAGTACTTCCACTTATACTGTTGTTCAAAATCGTTTTGACAACATGCATCACTAGCAATAATTTTAGAGCATACCTCATTCAGATTGTATTTTGAAATGCATTGGAGTCCAATGATTTCATTGTTGGGATGTATTACGAGGACATTTATTATCATAGGTATATTATTACGCATTTTATCCTAGGCTTTCTTTTGTAATAGGTGATACTTTCAAATCTCACATTAGATTGCTAGAGATAAGTTGGCTAGATCATTTTCTAGATAATAATTTAAGTTAGTTGGAGATAACCTTTTAATTTTAGGTTGTTAGCATCTTGGAATGTTGTTACGATCTAAATAATATTTTGTTTATTATAAATTTGGTATTCAAAATGCCTATATGAGTTTTACAATAAAAAAATCAATAGCTTCGGTGTTTCCATATCAATGGATAATGTTGTTGATGTTATTACTAGCCTTAAATCTGCCTATTAACCCATCTTTGTATGCCTTCTTCAAGTTCCTTCCCAATACCTCTACCATAATAATGAATAGATATGGTTATAGAGGATCCCTCTATCTAAGACCCCTCTCAGTTTTAAATGATTTTGTTACTAGCCCATTGTCCAACATTGAGTACACGAGCTTTAATCCATATGACCCATTTCTTCCCAAATCTAAACTTTTCTAATACTTAAAAAAATCTCATTTAACCCTATCATAGGCTCTATTTAGATCAAGTTTTATGATCAATACTCTCTCTTTTCTAGAAGCAACTGAATGCATTACTTCATGAGCTACTATCTACCTTTTCGTTCTAAAATAATTTTTCCTAATAGTGGTCTTAACCAATTTGCCATCACTTTGGAGATTATTTTATATGTCATATTATATAGTCTTATGGGCCTAAACAAATCAAATAATTATACATCCTTATTTTTTGGAATCAAGGTAAGATATGTTGTATTTATTTTATAAGGTATATATTGCTTTTTTGTAGATTGTTCTACTACCACCAATAAAGAATCCTTCACTATTTTCTAGTTATGTTGATAGAATGTTGTAGAGAGTCCATCTAGACCTAGGAATTTATCCTTATCAAAAGAGAAAAGAGATGAATGAACTTCTTCCAGAGTAATAGGCTCCATCAGTTTGCTATTGTCTTCATCTGTTATAACTGAAGGTACTTTTTGTAGTAGTTTATCATTAAAAACTTTAATCTCCTTTGATCCTAGAATATTATGGTAAAAAATCCTTACCTCCTTTTTTATTTCACTCTGATCTTCAATCCAAACACCTTCTTCTGGTTGTTGACCTCTGTACTATTGCATCATATGAAAAATATTTATGCTTTCATATCTTTTTTTTATGAGTTATATGGATTGAAACGAGCCCCACTCGTATTACATCATCACCACATAGTGGTATTACAATTTTTTTTTGGATATTATCCGTATATCGCTTGACAAGATTCAAACCAAGGTCTCCTCCTTGAAATATTGAAGAATCTAACCGGTTGAGCTAATACCACTTGATATGTTTTTATATCTCTTTAACCAAGTCTATATTGATTTTATACTTCAAAATTTATCTTCCTTAAAATATTATGATATTCTCACTAAGCAAATTCCTTTCCTCTAAGCTTGGATTATTGTGCTCATATTTTAATTTTTTTGAAAGTTTCTCTTTTAATTCTTCTTTCTTCTCAAAATTATTTTCGAAAGTGTTATTGTTCCATTATTTTAATCTAGATGTCATTGATTTTATTTATTTTGGAAGTGTGTAAAACCCATCATTTCTTGAAGTATTCTATGTATGCGCTATAATAACAACTTGAGGATGGTATTCCCACATATACTCATATATATATATATATATATATATATATATATATATATATATCATTCACTCACCACCATTTTAACTCTTATTGGCCAATGATTTGAACCAGTCCTTGTCAAGATATTAATTTTAGCTCAAGTCCCTTCATGTAACCAATTGTTTGACAGAAGGTATTTGTCTAATTTTTTCTATTAGGTTTTGGCCAGTCCTATTGTTGGTCCATGTATTGTTGTAATCTTCAAAATCAACCTCCCATAGATCATTGTTTTTGAATAAAAGTTGAGAAATATCTCATACTTTGGGTTATTTTCCTAATTCCCCCAAAAATTTCATCCATATTGGTTATAACATTAAAATATCCTATGACCATGAATAAAATTTCTTGGTATTTACTTCTCATAAAGGCTTCAATCCTACTCTATAATTCTGATCTACTTGTCTAAGTTGTGGGTCCGTAGACATTGATAAGGTTGTAATGAATATCTACAAAGTAGCCTGTGACTAATGAGGTTATCCAATGCCCAATTTTATAAATGGTTTCACAAGAGGGTTCTAACTACATTCTAACATGTTATAATTCCCCCTACCACTCCTTCTGAATCCACAACATCCCATTCACATCTTGCCCATACTACTTTCATAGTTTTGAAAACTTCTTTTGTCATTTTAGTTTTTTGGATACAAAGAATATCAAAGTTATTACTTAAAAAAATATCCCTGATACACCTTTGCTTTGAGGAGGCATTAACACCCCTAATATTCCATGAGATAATAATCATGTCTCATAATGGGTTGTTGGCTCCTCCTACGAATTACCAATATCATTTTGTTTTTTAGTAAAGAGAAGTTCAACCAACTAAGATAGTGTTCCTTTCTCTATGTTTGCTCTTGCTTCCTTGGATCTTGATTGATAATTTGAAGGTTTTCCTCTTTTAGCATCTAACACTAAGTTTTCTCTACTATCCTTCTCTTGAATCATGCATGGTACTTGAAGAGAGTCTTCAAAATCTGAAGAGTTACATTCCTTTAGCTCAACAAGAATGTTCATCCCAAAATCAATTTCAAACTGAGCAAATTGTTCCTTGTTAATATTTTGATCTTGTTGTACCATGTCCTTTAAACTCTGATATACTTTTTATTTATAGACTAAAGCCTAAGAATTGGTGTTTCTTCCAATATCCTTACTTGTCTACATTGTTTATTTACTTTCATTTGTCTGAACCTATTTTTAAAAAATTGAAAACCATCCTCATCCATATCCATTTATAAGTTTCTCTTGCGGTTTTCTATATATGTTTTCATTGGACTCTTCTTAAGGCATGATCTCTCAATATGTCCTACCTCATGACATCTTCTACATCTAAAAGATACATTTTCATAATCTGGGGTTGGATCCACAACTTACCCCCATACTTAAGAGTGATTACTTATGGTAAAGGTTTATTGATATCAACCATGACCAATATCCGAGCATCAATAGCCAAGTCTTCGCCTTTTGCAATTTCTAAAATCTCAAGGAATTCTTTTAGAGTGTTGCCTATTGCCTTGAAGGTATCCATTTTTCAGAATTCAATGGGTAACCCATTCATCCTAACCTAAACTAGTACTAGGGATAGATTCACATGTTTAGGTGCAAAGCCTTTATACTAGTAGGTAAGGAAGAGAACTGCTCTTCCCATAAACCAAGGATCCCCTTTCAGGATTCTATCTCTTTTCTCCTTGGAATAGAAAATGGCTAGGAAGAAACCTTTAGGAAGAAAAAGTAGACTTACTCCTGGAGACTTCCATCTCCTATCAATCCATGTTCTCATAGTCAAAATCCTTTGGCCATGACCCATTAAATTTACCAATGACTACCTTATCTTTGAGCAACAAGGATTGCTATTCTGTGAGGTCCTTCCTAACCTCTATAAGTGAGGATAATTCTAAAGATTTAGTTGTAAGTCATTCCATGGGAAGGACACTATAACTCAATATCTACTAATATTTTTTTTGATGAGTTTACACAAGTTTTTATGAGAAGTCCTAGTCCCCTTATAATGAGTGGGGTTTGAACCTTAGACCTCTCAAAGAGAGGCCAAAACCCTTACTACTACAGTAAGCTTGCAACTATAATATCTACTGATAATTATAATTTTTCTTATAGCAAATATTTTATTTGAACTAGAACTTACATCTCTCAAAATTCAATATATTTGACAATATTTCCTCTTTAAAAAAACCTACAATAATCTACAAGAAAAAAATTTAAAGATAAAAAATAAATAAATAAATAAAAATTGAACTGAAAAATTCTATGTCCAAACATAATATCCTACTGACCCCTTAGCCCTCTATTTCTTTGTTATAAGTACTCTTTAGATTTTTTTTTAAAGATTCAAACAATTATCCATATTATTTTTGTAAGGCTTCTGGTTCCAACATTCAATGGAGGAAAACGTTGTGTTACAAACAATCCTCTAGATCCATGCCAAGTTGGCTTGAGCATTATCTGTGGAAAAGGATTCAGCCGAGGGAGGTTCAAGTTTTTGGGCATCCCCTTTGATTTCCAGAGTGCCTCCTCCCAGTTTTGGGAATATGTTGTGCAAAAAGTGGAAAAAACCCAATTAATGGGTCACAAAAAAGCTTTCCATTGCAAGAAAATTCTAAATTTGCTCTAAAGTTCTTGCCTCTACTCATGTTTATTATTTGTCATGTTGGGTTCTCTGTCAAACTTGCTATAAGAAGTTGGAGAAGCTTCTTCGAGATTTTCTCTGGACCAATTCTTCTCAGAAGAATAGATTTCACAAAGTTGCATGGGAATTTTGCTGCCTCCCTAAGAGCTTGGGAGGTGTGGGTCTATTTAATCACCATCACCAAGGTCTAGCTTTGAGCGCTAAGTGGATTATCCGAGCTCTTAAAGGCTCTGAAGTTGGAAATTTTTAATTCGGAACTGTGTTGCAACAGGGTTACCATTTGGCAAGAAAGTTTGGAAGGGAATGGATATGTTGTCCATCCTTGTGGCCCTAGTTCCCATTAAAATCTTTGGGTGATTTGGGATTCAGAGTATGTGGCGAGCCTGAGAGTCTATCAAGCCTTGGTTACAATGGAAAGGAGCTGGCCGTCAATGTGGGACTGCTGTAGCTGCTTTGAATAGCTGGTGGTCCCCTGTTATTCAATATTAGGGGCAACCACTAGCCAAAGTGCAATGGATTCATGCTATTTTTTTTTTTAAAAGGAGTTGTGTCCATTTTAGACTTTTTTGATAGACAAACCAGAGATTGGATCCCGTGGGAGCTTTTTAAACAGAGGTATGCCTTAAAGCCTGAAGATAAAGATACCTATGACATTGTTACTAGTCGTACCCCATTTTCCCTCTAGCCGAAGCTTGGCCAGGTGGTCCAACGACCTTGGTGGATAGAGCGGAAATGGTATAAAGATGTGCCTCTGTTCAACTACAAGATTAAACACGACTATAGTTGGCTTTTGCCCAATTTACCAATGGTAACAAAGCTCAATGAGTGTTGGGATATATTCTCCTCCAAATCCAGATGGCGGGCATGATTTTAGATTACTTGGGTCAACTATATTGAACCCAAACAAGATTTTTTTGCCTGGGGTATGTTATTTCATGGTCTCCCACTGGGCCAAAGGCTTCGGCACCTGGGAGTTGACAATCCCACATGTCCTTTCTATGGGGAGAATGAGTCTACCATGCATCTTTTCTGGGATTGTAGAAAAGCAAAAATGGCATGGGGATGGATGAAATCTTTTTTAGGCCGTTCTTTCCTTATCCTCTAACGTGGCTTCACAATCTATTGGGGGATCCCCTTGATTTTTCTTAGCCTTTGTTAGAGTTTTGGAACATATTTAGAATTAGCATGTTGTTCCATATTTGGAAAGCCAAAAATAAGACAATTTTTACAGATAGAATTCCCTTTGTAATTTTCTCTTTCAGATAAGCTTATGGTCTTCCATGATGCTTGGTTTAAGATTCGAGTTCAATCCGAAAAGGCAACAATGGATATCAATAACTTGTAGGACCTGATTGACTATTGGAGCAATGCTCCATGCTCGGTGAGCAGAGTCCCCCCGAAGCCAGAGCAGAGAAATCGTTCCAGGTCCCGACAGTGCCGTCGCCCACCCCCGAAGAGGCGGGACCGATCAACCTCCAGGGCTCGCACTCAACTGCCTGGAAGAAGCGGGCCTTGGTCACCAAACTCTAGCACTTCTCATTGATCTGATGCTTGGGGAGCTCGCTTGCGTTCTCCTCGTCGAGATGGTGGCTGGGGACCCGCTCGCCCTCTCCCAACCAAGATGATGGTTGTAACGACGACAATGATGAAGGCAATAACGGTTAGAGCACGGGTATTGATGACAGTACAAATGCAAATACAAGTTGGATCGTTCCCACTCAACCTACAATTATTGAGACATTGACAAATCCAACCCGCGTGAATTGGCACGAGGTTTATGACACGCTTCTAGGGCCAAGCTGAAGCACTTCACTCCCCAGTAATGTCTGGAAACACAATAAGGAGGCGGAGGCAACGAATCCTCCCAATGATGGGGTGCGGAATAATTCATGGCTACTGTTATGATTATCTTTATGTTTTGATCAATGTGTTTTGATTTAACGCTTTAGTTAATCCTGACAATCAATGGTTGTTTGGCGATGGTACTTTGAGCTTTGTCCTGGCTGCCTCGTCAGCCGTTTTGATTTGCATATGGGGTGTGACGTGTCCATCTACCCACCCTTTTGTAAGATTTAACTTTTATATTTAATATAATACTTTTTCACTCAAAAAAAACAATTATCCATATTCCTTTAAGATTTAAATGTAAATCATTTTCTTTTTCTTTATTCATAGAGACATTTACTTATGTGCTTTATTTTTTTTTTATTTTAAATATCAATGCCTTTTGATCTGTGATCGTAAGGTCTTGACGAACTGGTAGGTGGGATTTCGTAACATAAATTAAAAATAAATAAATTTATACATTAAATTGAAGGTTTTCTGTCAAACTCTGTCCGCTCTGGCACATGGTTACACGGAAGGTTTTGTTTATTAATTTTCTTTAGTTCGTTTCCTGTGACCCTAACCATGGGCTTCTATTACTATACTTAGTTATTTTACGCATTTCCTTTTCTTCTTCATTTCGATGTCACGAGTTATTTAGAATATGCTCCAATCAGGGTTATACAGATTAGATATTTAATTTTGGGTTTTAATCTTGGAAAATTCTCTCCTTAAATCCAAGAAAAGCTAGCTTATGGGTTAAAAAAATAACCGGTCTTGTACATTTTGTTTGGAATCCAGCCTAATTATTCAACAAAGAAGAGCGTCTGGATTACTGCCTTTTGGAGAAATCTTGTTTGAGAAAGTTTATGTTATTGATATTCTTGGCCAGTGGGTATGATTCCTTGAGCTTCCTAATGCTTTCTTCACCGAATGGTTTTTCTTTAGACTCTGCTCTCTCTGTCCTTGACATATTAATTGTATCTAAATCCGATTACCATCCTTCTTCCTTTTGTTACAGCTTCTGTACATTGTACGAGTATTTGAACCTCCTAATGCTTTCTTCGCAGATTGCTGGCTTGCTTTAGAGCATGTTCTGCAATATTTTGAACCTCCTAATTTTTCTTTTGTATGTTTTCGGCAGGCTATTTTTCTTCTGCAATATTTTTAGCCATCATGAAGATAATGGAGAAAACATTGACTGGAAAGATCATCGCTCTTGAAGTGGAGAGTTCTAATACGATTGATAATGTGAAAGCCAAGATTCAAGACAAAGAAGGGATTCCCCCTAACCAACAAAGATTGATATTTGCTGGGAAGCAGTTGGAGGATGGACGCACACTTGCTGATTATAATATTCAGAAAGAATCCACTCTGCATCTGGTGCTTCGTCTGAGAGGAGGAATGCAAATCTTTGTGAAAACTCTGACTGGCGAAACCGTCACACTGGAGGTCGAGAGTTCTGATACTGGTGCTGATGTCAAAGGAAAGATTCAAGACAAGGTGGACATTCCACTTGAGAAGCAAAGATTGATATTTCTTGACAAGGAATTGGAGGATGATCGAATACTGGCTGATTATAACGTCCAGAAAGAATCCACTCTTCGCTTGGTTTTGCTGTTGAGAGCTGGAGCCGGAATGCAGATCTTTGTGAAGACCTTGACTGGGAAGACAATTACTCTTGAAGTGGAAAGTTCTGATACAATTGGTAATGTCAAAGCCAAGATTCAAGAAAAGGAGGGAATTCCCCCCGATCAGCAGAGATTGATTTTTGCTGGGAAACTATTGGAAGATGGAAGGATCCTTGCCGATTACAACATTCAAAAGGATTCTACTCTACAGAGTCTACACCCTGCGCTTCATCGGCGTGGTGAGATGCGGATATTTGTTAAGACCTTAACTGGAAAGACAATCACTCTTGAGCTTTGGAGTTCCGACACGGTAGACAATGTGAAGGCTAAAATCCAAGAAATTGAAGGAATTTCTCCAGACCGGCAGAGACTGATCTTCGCTGGGAAGCGGCTTGTAGATGAAAGTACTCTTGCTGACTATGACATTCCGAAGGAATCGACTCTTCACCTTGTGCTCCGTCTTCGCGGTGGTATGCAGATCTTTGTGAAGACCCTGAAGAGTAAGACCATTACCCTGGAAGTTGAGTGCTCAGATACGATTGACAATTTGAAAGCTAAAATTCAGGATAAGGAAGGGATTTCTCCAGATCAGCAGAGGTTGATATTTGCTGGAAAGAAGCTTGAAGATGGAAGGACTGTTGCTGACTATAACATTCAGAAGGAATCCGCTCTTCATCTTGTACTCCGTCGTGGTCGTGGTATGCAGATCTTTGTGAAGAACTTGACAGGTAAAATTATTACCCTGGAAGTAGAGAGTTCAGATACAATTGATTATGTCAGAGTTAAAATTCAAGATAAGGAAGGGATTCCTCCGGATCGGCAGAGGTTGATATTTGCTGGAAAGCAGCTTGAAGATGGTTGCACCCTTGCTGACTACAACATTCAGAAAGAGTCCACCGTTCATCTAGTTCTTCGGCTTCGTGGTGGTTTTTAGGAATGTAAATCTTTAGTACTGTGTTAGGCATGCGCTAGTCCTGCTTATATTCTAGTCAAAATTTTAGGGTTATGAGAATTCTCTAGCATGATTTTGAGGTATTATCAAATTTACTTTTGGTTGCAACTTACATAACCAGAAATACTTTGGTTGCCAGAATATTGAGTTTGAACTTACAGTTTGTTGAATGTTATTTAAGTTTTAGATTTTATGTGGTTACTGGTTAATCGAGTTGACGTTTTCTTTATGTACTATGTAGTGTCTCTTTAGCCTGTTTCTCTTGTTTTGTGGATAAATATTTCAATGATGTTGACATCAGACAGAAACTTGAGTAGATTCCACCATATTATGAGATCTTATGCATAGATGATTTCAGACTTGCTTTAAATGATGAATTCTGTGTTTTTCATTGTGGTGAATGCACGGGGGATCAATAACATTAATGCTTAGGGCTGCAGATTTCATCTCCTAGAGGGAGAGAATAATGACAATGATAATGAAAGCCTTAACTCTTTCTACATGATACTAGAATTTCATCATAGTGCATGGGACATCTGTAATGCATAAATATATGTTAGGCTTGCAGTCATTAGATTGTTTCTTTCTTATTTGCTAAAGTGCAATTTGTCTATTGCCAGTTTGTCCAGATCTTGTGTCTTATGGTAACTAGAACTGTTTTATTACATCTCATGGATTTTAGGCAATATTTCTTGCTTATGCAACTCTTCATTTTTATGTAGTATGTATGAACTGAGAATCTACTTAATGTGTGTTGCAAATAATCCATCCTACTTTTTACTCTTTAAGTGATCTCCATCAATCACTCTAGCTTGGTATGCTCTAGGATCAGGAACTTTGACATATAGGACAACACAAAATCTGATAAGATACTGTACAAGCCTTGTAGGCAATTGGCAACATGACTGTGGGTGACAACAGCTGGATCTGTAGGTGTTTATACCTTCATGTTTTCCTATAATGTCTAAGCCTCTGTAGCATTTACTTTGTTGTACAAGCATATGTTTTAACATTTTGTAGGTTGAAGCAAATGAGCAGAATCTGTAGATGCTTATACCTTCATGTTTTCCTATAACGTCTAACCCTCTGTAGTACAAACATACAGGAAGTATCGACACTCCTCTTTGCCTCTTAACTGTCTTATTTTCTGTCCATGGTATAAATGAAAACCTTCAATTTGATCCCATTTTAGCACTTTACAAAATGAATTTCTCAAATATTCAATCTGATATCTTGCATGCCATACGAGAGAGCGCATTGGAATGGTTTCCAATTGGCATGCATATCAGGCAAGTGCAATGATGTTACTTTGCTATTGATAAATCCATGCAATAAAGATAAAGTGTAAATATGTTTTAGCTTACTAAACATTAAAAAAGCATAATGTTATTGAAATAATAAATAACTATTAAATATAACCTCTCAAACAATGTTGTTAGAAAAAAAGCATTTTAAACGTATTTAAAACATTATTTAAGGAAATCTTGAGAGACTTATAGGTTGGATTGGAATGAATTTATGTATTGCTCTAATCTTAATTTTTTTTGGTTTTTTTAATAAGTTAATATTATATTTTTTTTAATAAATACTTCATATTAAAAAAGAAAAAAAATACATAAGCAGGCCTGCCTCCTTGGGTCTTACGTGAAAGTGGCATCCTTTTTGGGATGTTTTCCAAAAAAAAAAAAAAAAAATACATCAGCAGGAAAGAAAACAGAGAGTTATTATATCAACTTGCGAAATAAAGCAAGCAATCAAATCTAACACTTTTATCTATTCTAAGGCAGTCTTTCAAAATTTTATCCCTAAAAACTTTAATTTGACCAGAAACAAAACTAGCTGCTCTGCCAATAGTAGCATCAACAAGGGCCTCCTTGTTTCTGAAAACCAAGTTGCATCTATCCTTCCAAATGCTGAAAAGAATAGAGATCCTGATAACATGCCAAAACGCCCTTCTATGAGGCGCACAATCAAGGGAGTCACCAAATACTACCTTCTTCCACCCAAGATGTCCTTGAGAAACACACTGCCATAAAGCCAGGCCGCCGCTCACCAAACCTTCCTTATTCTTGGGCATTCCCAAAAGATGTGCTTAATAGTTTCACTCCGACCACAACTAACGCAAACATAAAAAATACACATCCACTTGGCTAACCGAGTTTTGCTTTATCACCAACCAAGCAAAAAACTTTAGCTACATTGAGACCCTCAAATTCCAAACTCCACACTTAAAATCAATTAAATTTTATTTAAATTGTGTTTTTTATCAAATATATTCTTCATTTATTTAACTTGTGTTTTTTAAATATGTTTATCTTCCTCAAGTTACTTTGTTACTGTAATTTTACTCCTTGCATCATTTTAATTAAGAGAAAAAATCTTATTTAGTCATTTTCTTCTAAAATATGAATTTCTTCAAGACAAAGACATAACTAAATTATCTCTTACTCTATTTTTATGTGTATAGATATGTTCAAATTTCTAATAAGTTACTTTCAACAATACTTTAAAAACATCAACAATAATGTTACCTTTTATCTAATCTTCATATCCATTTTTGTTGATGGTATAAACAATAATTTATAAATACCCCTTAATTGAAATATATTTGTCAATTTTAATGGCAACCTGGATTCCAATAAGAAGTAGCCTAGCATTTTTACAATGGTTGGTTAAATTTTCATATGATTTTGAGCTAGTGAGAACTTTACCTTCATTATTTTGACAAACACCACCTCCATCAACTTTTCCTAAGTTTCCTTTAGAAGCACCATCAAAGTTAATTTTGTTAAACCTAATTTTTTGACATTTTCATTTTATTATTAGAAAAAAATATGAAATTTTTTAACTTCCTTGTAGTAGATGATCCACCCTTGTATATTCAAATATTATAACCAATATGCTAGCACATCTTTTTCCATAATTGAGACTTACTATGTTTTTTTTTTTGTAGGTAAAAGTAATTTTATTTACTTTATGGGTTGGAGGGTCCCGCCCCTTTTTACATTCGAAACATCCACTTCTGGAAGGTCACAGTCCATTACCCAGGGGGTATGGATACGACAACAAAAACCAACAAGCCAAAAATATTCACGGACTTCCTTCACAGATGTCCTTCCACAAACATACATTACGACCCAAATACACAGAAACACAAAAATGCACACCACCGGACCCACGCGAGACACTGACCAGGCACCTTATTTCCCAGTCTTTTGGGACTTGCAGCTCACTTCATTCTTGGTACTGTCCCCGCTTGGTAGGAGAGTTTCCAGAATGGCGGGGAGTCTTTTGAGCTCCTCGATGGCACTGGACATAAGATTATTCCCTTCACGTTGGACGTTGGCCGTCGTCTGGAAGTGTCCAACTACCTCATTGATGCGAGTCAGTGCCACTATATGCAACATGTCCTAGGTGAGGAAATCACTATCTTGGTCCTTCTGGTTGTCTCCCCGAGGCTCTGTCTGTCGCTCTTCCTGGATATCCTCCTGGAGACCATCTTGAGATTCTTCATCGTCGTTGGTGAGGTCCTGGAATGATCGGTTGCCACTCTGAGTTGACATCGACAATCACTTGGACACCCTTCTTGTCGAGGGGGGGTCTGGCTGCATTCTACTTGGGCCGCAACCTCTTGCCCACCCTGGGCTTCTCATTCAAAAGGTGATTTGGGAATTCATTGGTGTGGTGGTTAGAACCACCGTTAGTGGCGCAGAGACCCTTAGGTGTCACAAGGACACCGTTGGGGTGGCAACAACCATCGTTGTTATTGGAACTAGAATGGTGTTGAGGGTTAAGCTTGTCCCTCGATGGTATTGACGAAATATTGTTGGTCACATAGCTGATGCTACGTATTAGTGAGATTCCCCGCATCATGATTGAATTTATCGATGATCTCACTCGGGAAGTTGTTTTCCCAAATCATTAAGGAGGTTTGAAGGATGGCCTTATTGGCTAAGGAATCGACCACCTGATTAGCCTCTCTAAAAATGTGGGTAATTTGATTTCACTCCTTATCATTGAAGTCTTTCTGGTAGTCCTAGATGATGCTCTGTATATTTTTATCGTCTTTAGAATTGTTTTGAACCAGCCCCACAATAAATTTTGAATCACCTTCAAAGATGATAGGGCTAACCATGGATTTGCATATGTCAATGCTTCTCCAGAGAGCTCTAGCTTCAGCGTAATTGTTGGTCTGGGTACCCAGATTTTTGGTAAAAGATCGGATGAGATTACTGTTATGTTCCCTAACCATACCTCCTACTTCAACTTTACCTGGATTGCCTTTAGAGGCACCATCAAAATTAGCCTTTAGCCAACCTTGGGGGGAGTCCACTTGGCTATGGATATGTCCTTGTGAGACTCTTTGGCTTTGCAGCAGTCTTGAGGAATCTTGAGAGCCACAAACAGGTGACCTTCTATTCTATCCTGGGGAATTTCTGGGCATGGGATGAGACTGCTATTTTCTATTGCAAATGTCAAGGCTCTTGACGCAACTACTTCATGATATCTAAGATCTTCACTAAAAATATGCCTATTGGATTCCAACCAAATCTGCCAGGTAATATGATGGACCAAGTATTTCCATAGAAAGTTTAGTCTTAGGTTTTTAAAAGTGCTAGGCCATTGGATGAAAATGTCCTTGACCGTTATTGGCCTGATCCAACAAACCTAAAACTTGTTGACCACCAAGGAAAATACGGTACTTGTGAATGGGTAATCCATGAGGATATGTTGGGCTGATTCCCAAGCTTGCTCACACAGGTAGCATCTGTTGGGATCAATGATCTCTCTATGCATCAGGTTGTCAGTGGTAAGGAGTTTATTGTGGACAGTAATCCAGTAGAAGTGAGCTATCTTTGGGATTAGGGCCTTAAACCACATACTTCTGGCTAAAGTCTCCTCTTTGTTGGGACAAGCTCCTCTGGTTGTGCTCTAAATGAGCTAGAAAGTAGACTTCATAGAGAAGTTACCTTCACTCGTGCCTTTCCAGCATCGTTGATCTTTGTTCTAGGTTTGGGGGACAAAATTTACCCTCATGAGCGTGTGGATCTCTGTCATTGCATTGTTGATAGTGTAGTTCTTAAGTCTGAATTGAGCCTTCTTCCATATTTTGAAACCTTGGTTTAAAGTGATGAAATCTGCTACGCGGGCCCCATACTTGTTGTTTGTCAGATGCTTTATAGCATCCAACCTCTAGTATTTTATAAGAGGATATTTTCTAGCCCAGGCATCCTTCTAGAAGTCAATCTCTTTACCATCTCCCAACTGCCACCAAGAGCCTTGGTGCAAGAGATTTTGGGTGAGGGATATGGACTTCCAAAAGTGAGAGCAATTGTGAGGGGTATCTATCTAAAAAAGGGATTGCTGCTGGAGATACTTCCTCTTGACTATATCCACCCATTTAAGACTAGCATTAGAGACTACATTCTATGCTTGTTTAGCTAGGAGGGCTAAATTGGTTACATTTATGTGCCTCATCCCCAGGCCTCCTTGATCCTTGGGGAAATGGACTTTGTCCCAGGAAACCAGTTGGAACTTCTTCTGGTTGTTATTTCCTGACCACAAAAACTGTTTCTAGATTTTTTCGATGGTCTCAACCACTACCACCGGGATTTTGAAGACAAACAAGAAAAAGTTGGGAATGCTCTGAAGCACAGCCTTGACCAAGGTTGCCTTGCTTGTGCTGGAAAGGAGAGCACCTTTTCAGCTTGAAAGCTTTTTGTGAATCCTATTGGTGACATTCCTCCAAATTTCTTTGAGAGGTCTTCCTTTAAATATGGGGAGACCCAAGTAGGTGGTTAGGAAATCTGTGATGGAACACCCCAGAATACATGCGATCTTGTGTTGTCTTTTGGGGGGTTGTTAATGAAAAACAACTTGCTTTTAACATAATTAAATTTCTGACCAGCTGCCTCTTCATAGAGGTTAAGAATAGTTTTGATACCTTTGGTGTTAGAAACTACTACTTTGGTGGCCAATAAGGTATCATCCACAAATTGTTGATGGGTTGAGGGCTGGAGACCAGTGGTAGCTTTGATACCCAATATTAGATTTTTGGAACATGTATTCTTCATAGCTCTTCCCAGGCTCTTTGCCAAAATGATAAAGAGAATGGGGGAAAGTGGATCACCCTATCTGAGGCCCTTGGAACTAGAGAAGTATCCAGTAGTAGACCCATTCACCAGGACCAAAAACCATGAGGAAGAAATGCACTTATAAATTAAATTAACCCAAGATTCATGGAAGCTAAACCTGAGGAGGATTTGGGTGAGGAAGTCCCTGTTGAGAATGCTTTGTTCATGTCTAACTTGAGGAAAAAGGCAACATAATTGGAGGTATGGGCAGAGTGGATCAAATCATGAATGGTGATGACTTCGTCAATGATATTGTGGCCTTTGACAGTGTTGCCCTGACAGGGATTGATAATGGAGGGGAGAATGCTTAACAACTGATTAGCCATGGCTTTGGAAAGGATTTTATAGATGACATTGCACAGACTAATAGGATGGTAGTCTAAAAGAGATTGGGAATTCTCGTCCTTAGGGATCAAAGCCAGGAATGTGGAGTTGAAATCTCTAGGGATGGATTTGGAAGACTGCATTTCTCTGATAGAATTGCACAGGTTAGAGCCCACAATGTCCCAATAGGTTTGGAAAAATCTAGGCAGGAACCCATCCGGACCAGGGGCTTTGTATGAGTTCATGGAAAATAGAGCTTGACGAATTTATTTATGCGACAAAGGTTTGAGGAGGAAGAGATTGGAATCTTAGGAAATAATGGAGGGGATGTTAACCAACAAGGCTTCCATGTCAGACTGGGACTAGGACGGGGGAGAGGTAAGGAGGTTTCTGAAGTGGCTCATTGATTCTTCCCTGATATGGAGGATGTATGAAGTAATAGACCCATCTTGCTTGGAGGCATTTTTTGATCCTGTTTGTACCCCTGTGCCTCAAGGTGGATATGTGGAAGAATTTGGAATTAGAGTCTCCTTCCTTGAGCCATAGTTGGTGGGACTTTTGGCACCAAAAGGTTTCCTCCTTACTGAGGATGTTGTGGTAGTCGACCAGCAGTTGCTGCTCTTCAAGATGAAGATTATCGTTGCCTGTTCCCTTCTGAAAACTATCCTCGATCTGGCTGATTCTGGTCTTTACCTGATTCTTTGCTTCGAAGATATTCTTGAAAGTCGTCTTATTCTAGATTCTCAGATTTCCTTTGATGAATTTGAGTTTCTGCATGAACTGATTGGTGGCTGAACCTAGGAATTTTCTTTTCCACCACAACGCAATCTGGTTACTGAGATCGGGATGTTGGGTCCACATGGATTCGAACCTGAAAGGGGTTTTGAACTAGGATTTGGTGCCAGTTTCCAGCAAAAGGGGGTTGTGGTCGGACCCGATCTTGGGAAGGGCTAGCAAGTTGGCATCCTTGAAAAGTGGGAGGGCTTCCTGGGATAGCAACACTCGATCGAGGCATTCCTGAATAATATTGTTGCCTTTCCTCCTGTTACTCCAAGTGAATAAAGACCCTTGAAGCTGAACATCCATGAGGGCATTGGAATCAATAAAGTGCCTCAGGTCATCTGCATCCCTGTGGGATATCATAGTTCCTCCCATTTTATCTGAGCCATACAAGGGAGAGTTGAAGTCCCCTGCTAAAATCTAGGGGGTTCCATCAAAGGCTTGCCTTATCGACGTGAGCAGGTTCCACAGAGCCACTCTGCCCTGGGGGGAGTTTGGGGCATAAACATTGGTCATCACCCAGGATACCTGGGAGCTGAGATCCTGGAACAGGATATTACTCAGTCTCTCCTAGCCAAAAATGAGATTGCCTTGCACTTTAGTGGGGTTCCACATGCACAACAACCCACCAACTGATCTGAACGTCGGGGAATGGATGCACTCGCAGTTTCTCCAAATATTTTTGGCCACCCTGGGTGACCATTGGTCATTGAGTTTAGTTTCCTGGATGAGAAAAATAGTTGGGTTATGTTCTCTTCTCATGGTTGCAACCACTCTCTTCTTGGCTGCCCCATTTAGTCCTCTCGCATTCCAAGAGAGGACTCTCATTTAGAACTTTTGGGAATTATTTTGCCCCCTTTTCCTTGTTGCATAGGGGGTTTGGTTCTTCGGGTTTCTTCCTTAGTACTAGTTTTGGTATCCTAAAAAAGGGTTTTCTGGGTCCCATTAGCTATGTCTTCTGCAGTGTCCCTGATTCTTCTATCTGCTTTCGACGGTCTGCCTTTTTTCCTCTCTCCTTTGACATCCATATGAGATTTTCTAAAGCTATGGGTTTGTTTGGGGCTCCACTTCTCAAGGGAAGGTTGGTCCAGGTCTTCACTGTCAGAGTCCACAGGGTCGTAGAAGGTGGGCGAGGCTGGAGTCCTAGATTTTGGGGGTGGAGAGTCCTACGAGGAGGATGGTTGGGTGGAGGGTTTTAGGGGTGAGCTACGGGGGGATCGGGAGGGGGGGGACTGGGCGATTTTTTTGACTGAGAGGTAAACTTAGAGGCCTGGGTGGATCTGGGTCTAGGAAATTGGAGAAGTTTAGGGTTAAAGCCCATGTTTGAATCAACAGGAATTTCACCTTCCTCAACATCCTCAGAAATACCATAATCTTTAAGCGCATCAAATTTATTAGTAACAAGAACAAAATCACTTGCCTTTTGGAATGGAGTGTTTACCCACAATTTAGCTTGATGCTCAGTGTTTGATGCACGGTTCTCTGAGATTCATCTGTAAATATGCTTTGGGCATTCCTCAGTATGGTTGTCCTTGCTCGAGTTCTTAGCCTTGGGGCACTGGGAATGTAGATGGCCTTGCGTCTGGCACTCAGGGTAAAATATCGATTTGTTCTCATAGATCAGCGGTTGTCTCCATTTGAAATCTCTGTAAATGAGGTTCAGGTGCTCCGGGAGATGGCTTTCCAAGTTCACATTGACGTAGATGCGTGCCTGAGTTAAGCGCGTTCTCTCTCGGGTGGCTGGGTCAATGGCCACGAGATCCTCGATAGCCTTGGCTAAACCTCGCAATGCGTCTTCATAGAAAAAATGGGTTGGGAGGTTCGGAAGCCTCACCCAGAGCGGAGCATAGTTGATATTCTGAGAGTTTGGGTCAAAATTTGGCTACCATTTTTTTAAAAATAGGCTTCTCCTCCCAAAAAACCAAGGCCCTCCGGATAAGATGCATTCTGCATCCTCCGAGGTGTTAAGTTGGATCAT
Organism: Wollemia nobilis; assembly: GCA_028583015.1. Lineage (NCBI taxonomy): Eukaryota > Viridiplantae > Streptophyta > Pinopsida > Araucariales > Araucariaceae > Wollemia > Wollemia nobilis. Next base: position 3,563,181 of record JAQPPZ010017057.1, read on the forward strand.
GAAGAAACCCCGAGTCATAGCCGACAACTCCATGCTTCCCAGTGTTTTCCATTTGGATGTCGCCCATCTGCGAATTGAATCCATGTTTGGGCGGCCTCCTATGAACTTTCCCACCAGGGAGTAAGTGTCACGAGTTTTGTAATCTTCCATGAGGCTCCTAGGGCATATGACATCACAACCCTGTGTAACGAACTCGAATGCGGTGTTAGGTTTGATTTTTTGCTTATTCTGAAGCAATTCTACAAATGAAGGGTTTTCATTGGTGTGGCCGCCACTGGTGGTCGAAACCCCAACCCCATCGTTACTCTCAGCATTATGGTTGGTGGTATTCAAACCCATCGACACCCCCATCTTCAGAATGGAGCTTGTGGCCGAAAGAGGGCCACTCGTCGCGTCACTGCATGCGGTCTTAGTCCCGCCTACCTCCTCGCCTCGTGACATCATGGTTGTGCCCCTCGACACTCATCCGGATCGCACAGAGGTTTCGACCCTTCGAAGCCTTGGATCTTCTTTCACCGCCGCCAAAGCTGGCCTTGCCGGATCGCAATTTAGGGTGCCACAAAATTGAGACATCCTATGTTGAGAATTTTGTTTGTAAACATTTTGCAAGAGAGGTAATAATACAATTCTATGTTTGGGTATGATTTTGAGATTTATTTTTAGAAATTCTATTATTTCTTTAAAGCCAAAAGTTACAAAAAATAATGCTGGAACCAACCATACCCAAGATGCACAATGTATTCGCTTGGAATAATTAATCCAACATTTCGTGAACTATTTCAATGTTGATGGAGCTACCTAATCTATTCTTATATTTTGAAAAAGCTACCCCCAATGTTATAAGCAAAGGAACAATGAGCAAGTAAATGATTTGATGTTTCTAAATTTTTCTCACATATACCACACCTATAATTCCCATGATATCCTCTTCTTTGCAAAATATCACTTGTAAAAATATTGCTTTAGACTCCTAATGAAAGGAATATTAAGATGTTAGAGAGGGCCTCTAATGACTAAATATTATTCCAAGGAAAATCATTGGGAGTAGCAAATTCTTATTGCTCTAAATTTTTATGTTACAACTTGATTGAGTATCTAGCATATTTTGATAGATTATAAACCAACTCATACTTCTACATGAAAATAGGCAAATAGAAATATTGAAACATATCTTGAAGCTCATTCATTGTTTGGTTGAGTTCCTCTCCTTCAACTAGGCTACTTATAGAAATCCATGAATTGGAGTTGTTGCTTACATTTGGACCTTTACAAGTTGGATATGCCTGAGTCAATTACTTTCATTTTAGATTAAAAATTAAGAGAAAAACCAAAAAATTATAGAATCCCTATCATTGACTAATCATCTAATATATTTCTTAAACAACTGTAAACTATTTGATCTGAAGTTCCATGTTGTCGATACTTTAGGTGAGGTTTGTTTCCTGAATAGGTCCATTGCATTAGCAAAAGCTATATATTTTAAAAGTAATATTTTTGCCATCTCTTTCCTTGATCTTTGAATAATCTCCAACCAGGTTTTGCCCCTAATGGAAAACTCATAAGCCTATAGTTCCTCAAGCTTGTTCCTCCGATATTTTTTCCTCACATCCCTTCCAAATAAAATATCTCTTAATTTTATCAAATTTGGATACAATATTGTTATCAATATTGCAAAAAACATCATGTACATAGGGATAGATTACAATGTAGTTTCATTATTATTGATTTATGTAAATATGAACAATTGATAAACCATAAATATAGTTCATAAAGACATCTAACATCTTTAAACAAATTTTGTAATTACTCTCTAAAATATAGCTCAATGGAAGCACAAATAAATTGTAACAACCCATAAAAAACTACCAACCCATTTTTTTAAAAGAGCACTTAAAAAATGAAGGTTCTCAAGGGAGACACCCTTATTATAATTATCTCAACATGCAAGGCTTCACCATATTTGAGTTCCAAGTCGTTGTAGATGAAACTCAATGGATAGGAGGGACCAACTCTTGTAATTTATGGGATTCACCTTACTAAACCTACACGTTTAGAAGGATGCCATAAGTGGTCCTCCCACATTTCGTATGCCATCCTCAGTATAGGACCATGTGACCAGGGCATAGGGATTACCATGTAAGGCACATAACACTCAAAGGGGGATGCTTATTCCCTAACCTAACTCTAGCTCCACCTAGGCAGGTTAATCGATGTAGAGCCTTGGTGCTTAGTTACCATACCTCTGCAAGCTAACTAAGGTCATTTATACTTCGATGACAACTAACATGATCTCTTGATCCTACACGATTGAGGAATCACCATTGCTATCTTGTAAATTAATTTCCCCCACACCTGATCCTACTGATTCAAGGTGTGACTACTCACAAGTATCCTAGATATTATATACACATAACTCCTTCTAGGTTCATGAGATCCTAGCTATTGCATTCTCACAACTCTTTCTAGGACTCACATCTACTTAGCTATTGCATTTACATAACTCCTTCTAGGATTGAGTTTTATGGCTTACGAGAGGAAGATTATACCCACCCTAAGGATAGATAACTATTACAATATTTACCAAATATTAAGCATTGCATTAAGCAAGACACAATCCATCAATTAGAAATGTGTAAAAAAATATTCCTCTAACCATAAACTAAACCATGCATATATCAAGTACTTGACCTATAACTTTAAATCAAATACTTACAAATAACATTAAAACATAACATGATAACATAGCTACACATATCCATAGTTAATAGATCTCAATATTAACAATCCCAAAAATATTACTCACATCACATAGTTTACATATTCCAATATATCATTAAGCATCATAATATTTTAGTTTGTACAATAATCATATATACCAAACTTATTGATCAAATCCATATTTACAAGCCTTTAATTTCCACAACTTCTAAACATTTTAAGTTCTATGAAACCATTCCCAATGATCCTCGAACCAATCGCAAGTTGACAAGCCTCTTTGTGATGGTGAAAATCACCCATATATTTATGAGGTAAACTTAGGGATTAGAACAACTATTCATAATATGCATTTTAAATCATGCCATGTTCTATTATGCAAACAACCATGCACATAACATAAGCAAGCTATAAGAAGATAAACCTTCTTCTCTTTATAATGATCCCTTAACCCACAAAAGTCTCAGAAATCAATATATTAGTTTTATTTTCAAAACTTACCTACAAAAAACCAAATTGGAAATAAAGAGAATCCCATACTTCTCTTAAAATGATTTCTTAACTATCTCAAGTCTCAAAAATCATTTAGTAGTTTCTCTTTCAAAACCTACATGCAATAGTCCATTGATTCCTTAACTATCACAAGAGTCTCAAAAAAACTGTTTAAGTTTATCTTTCAAAACCAAAATCATACATTAAAAAAAAATACAAGAGAATCCCATACTTCTCTTATAATGATTCCCTAACTCATAAGAGTCTTAGAAAACATTATTTAAGTTTCTCTTTCAAAACCACATAAAACATTCATCTTACCAAAGGTTCCATAAAATCCATTTATTCTAAGTTTTATTTCCAATAAATAATCAAAAGAATATTTACTCCATGGTTCTTTCAAATAAACAACCTTTAGTACACTTACTCTGAGGTTATTTCAATTAATTAACCTTCAATACAATTACTCTAAGGTTCTTTCGATTAATTAACCTTTAGTAAAATTACTCTAATGTTCTCCCAAATAATAAATTAAAGTTCAAATCAAAACTTTAATACTTATCTATAACGTATTAAGCAAAGTGCCAAAATAAATAACAAGCTTAATTAAGAATTAAAATATAAACTAAGGCACACCACCAAAAGAAGTGGAACAATAAAGGACCATGAAATAGAGGTGCAACCTAAACCAATAATACAACAAGAAACAGACTCCAAGCACATAAACAACCAACTCAATACCTCGAAAATAGGACCATATACATGACACTGCCCAAAAGGCAATACCATACCTCTGCTTGAAAACCATAGGGATGTTTATCTCAAAGCGATAATAAAAAAGAGAGCTTATGAGTGAACCAAAGTTCGTCTACATAACATAAATATAAGGATCAACCAACATCCAATATCAACACACATAACCATGCTCCAAAGCATAGGAAGATGATTCAAACAACACAATCCACCTAGAGAGACAAACATTGCCGAGTTGCTACACACAGGCCATAACCAACCATCCAAAGCAACACACAAGCTATAAAAAGTAAGGGGAGCACATAGGCCATGATAAAACAAAAGGAACACACAAATCACAAGCTAAACATAGGCTATGACAAAAAATGAAAGGCATAATCATAGACACAATGACAACAATGTCCAAGTTAAGGCACAACTCATAAGGAAGAGAATGACAATATAAAATAAACTAAACAAGCAATAACAACATCATTATAAACTTTTGAAGGTTGCAAATGGAAAATACTTGAGATTGTAAGCTCTTTGTTTGATTTTCAAAGTTGGTCGCATCCAAGCCTTATCGCCCTCTCTTCTCTTCTACCTTTGCTATCTCTAGCACTCATTAATCCCATACTTCATCTACCCTCCATATAATTTAAGCAAGGAGCAAGGCCTTGCATGGGACCGTACGTGAGAGAACATTCAAGAGGGTGTTACTTGCCACCTTAACGTAAGTGCTCAAGAGAATCAATAACCCTAGTCTTTATTAAAATAGAAGTAAGCCTTAATACAACAAGAAGGAGCAACAAAAACTCTAGTTCCCCTCCTTTGAATTCAACAAACTAATTTACATTCAACACCACGTTAGCTCCATTAATTTTCTTTAAACTTAAATGTTAATAATTTATTTAATACCTTACTCATCTAAAGTATTAAAGCTAACATTCAAGTAACTTAATAAAACAAAGGGTGTTGATAATAAATAAAAAATACTTGCCAAAGCATAGACAACAATGCTTCTCACCATTGTTTTATCCTTAAATTTGTGGTCTTTATTAATATAGACTAATGCTATCGCAGATCCTTTTTAAGGAGACTCATTGTAAGCAATTTCCTAGCCCAATAGTGAGAATATGTGAACAAAAAAAATGCAATGCATCTATATGAAAGGTAATTTTCCCTGTTACCCTGAGTTATTGATGAACAAGTCATCATCATTTTTTTCCTAAATATCTCTCTTGTAGGTGGTTCACCCATATGGTCCTACTAAGGAGAGCACTTGGTCCTGCACCCATAAATACATCAACAATACCATATTCCAAGTTTTCAAAAGAATGCAAACATTCCATCATATAGATAAAGGAAACTATGTCATTAAACCTTCACATCAATACATAGTTCATTGTCCATAAAATTTTTGCCAAGGAGGGGTGTTACATACTCCCTCTTTGTGTTTCCTACAAGATAAGCATACATAACTTATTCAAAATAAAGTGGAAATTGTTGTCTCATGACTTCAACATTTTTTCAAGTGGCACAATTCTCAAAGTACTGGTGCCACTGGACCTTACATTTATCTAAGGTTAATTTCCTTAACCTATTGGAATGAAACCCCAAAATATTAATTGGTCGTACCTCAATGGTTGTAGAGTCTATCATTTGCAAGTTGGATATATTCCACATGTGAGTTGGATCAACAACATACTTTCTAAGTAGGGATATGTGGAAAGTACCATGGATATTTGATAGGGTGGGTAACAAAGTGAGCCTATAGGCTACTGGGCTGGTCTTACCAATTATCTCAAAGGGCCCAACATAGCAAGTATCTAACTTGGTTGACTTGATGGTACTTTTCATAGGTCTTACTCTCAAGAAGACTTTATATCCTATAGAGAATTCTCTTGGTGATCTATTTAGATCAACATAGCTATTTTGGCAATCGATCACTTCCTTGAGCCTAAGCCTGATTGTATTGAGCTACTCCTCCATCTCTCGGATAGTATCTGGTTTGATCAACAACTGATCCTCCATATTTTCCCACGATAGAGGGGTTTTGCATATTCTTCCATATAAGGCTTCAAATGGGGCCATCGTCAATGATGCATGGTATCCATTATTATATGTAAACTCTATTGGATGCAAAAAGTCTTCCTATTTTGACTTATGATCCATGCAATACATGCACAACATATCTTCTAAAACTTGGTTTACCCTTTCAGTCTGATCATATATTTCAATATGATATGTAAAACTAATATTCATATTAGTACCCATTGCACATTGTAGAGTGTTCCAAAATTATGATGTGAACCTAGAGTCTCTATCTGATATGATCACCTTAGGGAACCCATGTAACCTAAAAATTTCTTTGGTAAACTTATTTGCCACCATTGATGCATCATCCTTGATGTTCCCTGATATAAAGCGTACAACCTTGGTCAACTTATCAATCACTACCAAGATAACGTCATACTGGAAACTATTATTCGATAACCCTATGATAAAGTCCATAGAGACTACCTGCCATTTTTGCTTAGGTATCTCATGTAGGTATAACTTTATAGTTGGGTGACGATGTTTTGCCTTCACTCTCTGGAATTCTAAACATCTTGCAATGAGCTCAATGATATCTTGCTTCATTCCAACCCAATAGAAGTTTTTTTATATTAGCTCTCATTTTTTACCCTCATGGATGAGAATAATAGGGAGAATTATATACCTATTGCATAATCATCCTTATTAAGTCATCCATTTTGGGTATAACTACCTGATATTTAAAGCATAAAAGCTCATATTTTAGATTGAAACCCTTGTTATCTTAAGGATTTCCTTCTACTTTAACCTTCATTTCTATGTAATATGGGTCCTATAGTTACATTTCCTTGACCCTATCCATCAAATTAATATGGCTTCAGGTTAAGGTAGCTATATGCATTCTCTTACTCAAGGCGTCAACAACCTTATATTTGTGACAACCCGGTCCAACACACACTGGTTGTATCGATCCACAATCACTTATAGGCTTAAAAAATGAGGTAGATGGTTCATTAGGGGTAAAAGTTTTTAATATTGGTTCTTTGTTTTACACCCATTAGTAATAAGTACATAGCATTAAGTACCACATTTAGAATTTTAACCACTACAATTAGCCTCCCAAGTGGACAAGACTAGTCGGGTCTCATAGAAAGTGCCCTTAGTGATCCTACCTCTCATCCATTTTCATCGATAAATCTAAGATCATGGTGTAGGTTATTCTCTAGGGCCTATAATACGTAGAAGGGGTATGCATAACTCCCTTAGTTGTTAAGTGGAACCTTGAGTATAGTTTAACTCATATGTTGCCAAACATGTAAGGATTATAGCGTAAATGCTATGGTGCTTAACTGGAGACCATGCATTTAGATTGATTTTCTAGAATCATGGGCAATTAAGGTCATGCCATTCACTTGGCACTGATCATGGTTTACTTGATTAAATTAAATATAATATAGTGATCCATCCCATTCCAGATCATTGTGGAAACTTATATTGGAGTCATAGTTCTAGAAATCTTATCTTGAAGTCACGATTCTCCCACCAAGATCTCCTAACTACGTAATCTTATCTTGGAGTCATAGTACTCCCATCAATTTGATAACTTCATACAAGGGCCACCATCATACTTCTCGTACAATGACCTGGAGGAGACGTCCCATTCCACTCCTCATCACTTGTTTTGACCTATTTTGTTAGAAAGTGATCGTTCTTGAATCACATTGATTGCATACCTACAATTCCAATGGTATTGGACGTCTTAGTTTTCTTATCCATCTTCACCAATGAATTTGGTTTAAGGTAGATTTAGGTTTAAAGTTTCTATCCAAAGAAGGTTACATAATTTATCACATTAACCAACCCTTTTAAGTTCAAGAATAAATTTTATTTGCTTAAGAATTCTCAAAATAAAAATAACTCAATAAAAGTCAATAACATGCTTCAATAAGTAAAATAGAAATTCTTTAAACTAATTGATAATTAAACAATTATAAAATAACTCATTAAGTAAAATAGCAAACTCAAATTATAATAATCCAATTTTAATAAAATAAATTTGAGTATCTCATTTTTACAAAAACTTTAGAGGGTTCATTTAAATTTTTAGGAGAAAGACGAATCTTCCAAATATCTAGGGAAGTAATCTTTAAAGCTTGAATACATTATGTTCTTAAATTAAAAGGTTTGTTTTATCACAAAAAGGGAAGAATGCTTATGTCAAAGTACTGTAAAACAATGATACAAACATGATATTACCTAAAGAAACTCTAATTTTCCTTTTACACTTTTTAAACCTTATTAAATCTCGAATTATAAATTTGTAAAACTATCTTATATTTATTTTATATAAATAACAATTAATGAAAGCTATATTTGGATAATTAAATATGAACTAATGTGAGTTTTCTTTTCAATTCAATTTCTAATGTATTTATAATGTTAACACATTCATTCTGGCATTCATTAAGACAATCTCTAACATATAAGTTTTTGGCAATCATTAAGACCATTTCTAACATATAACTTTTGACATAATGACTAAATAAGATTTCCATTATAAAATATTCGTAAAAGACATGCACTAACTTAAGAGATATAATAATGACCGATATTTCAATTCATGTTTTTCTTTAGGGTTTTATTAAAGAATGTTGTTTGTAGTTATTCAAACCACCAAAGGTTAAACTAAATGCATTATCTTAAATTACTAATAGTCAAATTACATCTTTGTTTATGTTGTTGATTTTATTTGGCATCATTTATATTTCAATTTTGAAATATTGTTAAATGTTTACTTAAAATAAACCAATAAGATCTTTTCCCTATAAAAAGAGACATTTAACAGAGAGTTGAATGGTAGAGACGTTTTTCGCAGGACTGCCCAAACTGCCGAACTCGTTTCGGCCATATCTCACTCATCCGAACTCGGATTGAGCTGAAATTTTGAGGGTAGATGCCTGAAAAACCCTAGAACGTCTCCACCAATTTTCATATCATTTGGAGCAACACAGATCCTAGCGCATCCCTATGTGTGAACGATATATTTGGCAAGCGGCTATGCGAGGGTTTCATCCGGGTTGAGTGCAAGCGGCTCCAGAGGTTGGTTTTAGGGCCTTCGGGCCCTAGCGGCCAATATTTTTGTGGTTTATGCTCAATATTTTAGCAAGAAATGTTGCGGGGGATACAAGATGGGTTAGAAATTTGTCTTTCAACGGATCATACTGTGAACTTGAGTGACAACGGCTTCCAATTTGCTGCACAAAAGAAAAGTGAAAACCATACCTTTCCACGGCGTCTAGGGCAAGGATTAAAGAGACCACGAAATAAGTTTCAAGCGAGTTGATCAAAAAATGGCTCATATCTCAAGTGAATCTGGTGCTAAGGTGCACCCACAAAATAATTCTACTGTGAAAACCCCTGTCAAGGGTAAGAATTTTGAAGACTCGGTCCCAAAAATGAATTTTAGGGATGCCCTTCATGGTGGACAGCCTCAGCCCAATGCTAATATCAATACTAGGGCTTCTCATAAACCTCTAAGAATGCCTAAGATTGATCCCAGGAAAAGGAAGAGTCGGGATGTCTTAAAGCGGTGATGGAACTCCTATTGTTAAGCTTGATATGGGTAACATTCGGATTGGCATTGAAGATTTGGAAAAAAGAAGACTAATTTGTCGGTTCATGGGTTTTACATCCGAGTCTATCTGCTTTCAAAGTCTGGGCTGCAAAAAGCTGGAAAACTAAAGGTGAGTTACAAATCTCTATTTATCCAAATGGTTATTTTCTTGTTTTATTTGCTAATAATGAAGATAGAGAGAAAACTTTTCAAGGGGGTCCTTGGTTTTTTGGAAGGGCGGGGCTTTTCATGAAGCCCTGGCATACTAAATTTAAAGCCGAAGAAGAGATGCCTTCTATAGCTCCCGTGTGGGTTAGACTCTTTGGCCTCCCTATTGAATTTTGGAATCCTACTATTTTTTCTTCAATTGGAAACTCTTTAGGAACTTTTATGATGATTGCTGATTGTACTCAAAATTTTGAACATATTATTTATGCTCGAATTTGTGTTTTAATGGATTTTGACAAACCCCTACCTAAAAATATCACATTACAATTTGGGGAAGACACTTGGGAGCAAGTAGTGGACTATGAGAACATTCCTTTTCGTTGTAGAATTTGCCATGAATATGGTCATTTGGCCAGTGCTTGCCCAAATAAAATTCCTGATCAAAAGAAAGAAGATATAAACTCAGTAGGTTTCCAAATACCTAAGAAGAAGAACACTAAAAAAAAACCAGTAATGAAGGATCAATCAAAGTCATTTGCTAATATGTTTGAAATCCTTTCCACAAATGATGTCCCAAGTGAGGAAGAGGAAATAATGGAAACTGAAATCTTAGAAACACAATTTAAATATGAAGGAAAGAACTCAAGAGACAAACCAACAAATCAAAGGTTTTCAACGAGAAAAAAAGGAGAAAATTTACACAAGAAAAATAATATTTCAAATGTCAAAACTTCAAATAATGCGGGTCCCAATATAGACTCCATTGAACCATCTAGTAAAATTTTGGTTGTGTATGAGCATTCTTCAAGGTTAGAAGCCATCTCAGATTCAATTGGAATAAGTCAAGAAACAAGGGAAAAAAAATTGAAGATGGATTCTAATCAAAAAGTAGGTCGCAAGACCAATCAATATCATATGGTAAAAGAAGGTGAAAAGCTTGTAGAGGAAGGTAAGATTAATGCCCTTCCCAACATTTTTAGCCCTGGTATTAATGAAGATCATCACTTGGAATATTAGAGGACTCAAAGGGAGTCTTTCAAAACAAAATGAAATTAGAAGAATGATTCGGATAAATCATCCACATCTTGTTTTCCTTCAAGAAACAAAAATGTCAATGGAGGATATGGACTTAATTGCCGGTAAAATTTGGCCAGTTGGAAAAGTGGTTTCCCTCGGTTCCCAAGGGACTTCGGGTGGCATTGCTTGTCTTTGGGACCCAAAAGAGGTAGTTATTCACCATATGGTTGGCGGTTGGGGTTTGTTGGCTATAGCTATTCAAAGTAGACATTCCAACCAGATTATGCTCTGCATTACTTGTTTATGCCCCGACTTCTTTGGAGGAAAAAAGAAGGCAGGTGGAAGGATATTACTCATATTATCTCTCATTTTCCTAAAGCTTGGATCTTGATCGGAGGAGATTTCAATACCATCCTCTCTCTAGATGAGAAAAGGGGGGAAATAGAAATTTGGACAAAAGTACTTACCTCATGAGCGAATATATTGCAAACCTCCATCTTGTGGATATCCAACCGAGATAATGGCCTTATGACTTTGTCTAACAGAAGGCAAGGCTTAGCTTGTATAATGGAGAGATTGGATAGGTTTTTGCTCTCTAAAAATTTCTTAATCCATGGTCACATTCATAAAGTGAAGACTCTTAATAATGTTTGTTCGGATCATTGGCCAATCATGGTGGAAATGTGGAAAACCAATGTGAGTTTCTCTCCTTTTCGTTTTCAATTAATGTGGCTTAGAGACATTTCCTTCGAGACCTCATGTGCAACAATGGTGGAAGGAAGGTAAACCTAGGCATGGGACTAAGATGTTCTGTTTTGCCAAAAGACTGCAATACATTAAATCCAAAATCAAGACTTGGAGCTGGAAAGAGTTTGGGGATGTTCATAAAAAAAAACATGAAGTTATTGCTCATCTTGAAAATTTGAATAAGAAAATCCGTTTAGATGGCCTCACGAGAGAAGAGAAGTGCGAGATGAAATTAAACTCACAACTCGGTTAGAGGAATGGGAAAAAAGAGAAGAAATCTTATGGAAGCAAAAATCTAGAATTCAATGGCTCAAAGAAGGAGATCGAAACACAAATTTCTTCCACAAATCTCTTCTAGCTCGAAGATCTCACAACTTTATTTCTTCCTTAAAATCAGATTACGGAGATGTTGTTTATACTTGGGATGGCATGAACTCTATTGTTGTTGATTACTTTTCCAATCTTTTTCTTGCTACTCCTCTTGACTCGACTTCTCAACAAAATGTTCTTCAAGCAATCCCTTCTCTTATCACTTCGAGGAGAACTCTATTTTGATTGCTCCTATTACTATCAATGAGCTTCAACAAGTAGTTTTTAAAATGCAAAAAGGGAAAACCCCGGGTCCTGATGGTTTTCCTATTGAGTTCTACCAAGAGTTATGGGATATCCTTCATGTTGATTTATTAGAGGTGGTGGAAGAAGCCGGGAAATCCAAAGAAATTTTGAAGGTTATCAATAAAACTTATATTACTCTTGTTCCAAAAGCTCAAGAGGTTGATCATATCTCAGCTTTTAGACCTATTGCTTTATGTAATGTTCTTCTCAAAATTATTACTAAAATCATGGCGAGAAAGGTTGAAGCCTCTTTTACATAAGATTATTTCCCAGAGCAAGGGGGATATGTGGAAGGACGTCAAATAGTAGATGAGATAGTTCTTGCTCGGGAAGCCATCCATTCCATGGATATGCAAAATTCTCCTTCTATGTTCATCCGGTTAGACTTATCCAAAGCTTATGACAGTGGATTGGCACTTCCTTATCAAAGTTTTGAGGCAATTTGGTTTCTCTAAGGATTGGATGGATTGGATTATGGGATGTATCTCTTCAGTTTCCTACTTAGTTCTTATCAATGGCAGGTCTTCTCAGTATTTCCCAGCTTCCAGAGGTATCGGGCAAGGTGACCCGCTATCCCCTTATTTATTCATCATTCTTGCTGAATGCTTGGGTAGGACTATAACCAAAAAGAGGGAAAACAAAACCCTTGAGGGAGTTACCATTGCTCATGGAGCTAGACCTATCTCTCATCTTCAATTTGTGGATGACTCTACCCTTTTAGGTAAAGCTACTAGTTAAGGAAGCTTCTAATTTTAAGCAAATCATTAGCTATTTTTCTAAGGCTACTGGGGCGGTTGATCAATGAAGACAAATCTAAAGTTATTTTCTTTCAACTGCTCTGCTAGACGAGGAAGCCATGGTCTTGGATAAATTAAGATATAAGAAGACCTCTCTTCCAATCACTTATTTAGGTATTCCCATAAATATTCAAAGGCAGAAAAATAAAGATTGGAATTGGTTGTTGGACAAAGTCAAGAAGAAAATTGGAAAGTGGACCAACAAGTGGCTTTCTTACGGGGGTAGAATCACCTTGGTAAAATCAGTCCTTCAAGCTATTCCTATTTATGTTTCTTCCATTTTGAATATCCCAAAGGTTGTTCTTCGAGAATTGGATCAAATCGAGTCATCGTTTCCTTTGGAGTGGTACTAAGGAGAAAAGAAAATGGGCCTTGGTGAAATGGGATACTTTATGTCTTCCTAAGAGTGAAGGGGGGTTAGGATTCCGGTCTTCAATTAATAACAACAAAGCTTTAGCTGCTAAATTATATTGGAGGATGTTGCATAACCCCAATGCTCTTTGGGCCAATAATCTCCGTGCTAAATATCCTTGAGAACAAAAGTCCTGAAGACCTTGTTCGCTATCAACTTCCTACCAAAGGTTCTCCCATTTTAGCGAGTTCTTAAGGCTGGTGAGGATTTGATAAAGAAAAAATTATTTTGGATCATTCATAATGGTCAACATGCAAATTTTTGGACAGATTCTTGGGATGGTCACAAGCCTTTGATAACTCGGTTTCCCGATTGGAGGCCTTGGATGGAGGAGCTTCACCGAGCTAATTGGATAAAGGTGGCTAATTACTGTCGGTACCATCTTGGTAATTCAAAGGTTGGTAGATATTGGATCCCTATTGAGGAGTGGCCTATTCAAATCCCAGAAAGGCAAAGACAAGATATCCAAGGCATCCTTCATATGAGATCCCTCTCTTGGTCCCATGAAAAAGATTGTTTTGGATGGAACGACACTACTAAGGGTGAGTATTCGGTTGCTCAAGGTTATTTGACCTTATGCCATAATAATCCCAACCATTCTTCTGACATATTTTCTCAATTGTGGGCTCAAAAGCTACGGCCTAAGGTGAGGTTCTTTAATTGGCTTTTATTGCATCGTAGGGTGCTTCTTGGTGAGCAACTTATGAAGCGTGGTTTTCATGGCCCTTTTAGATGTGAAATGTGTGAAGAGAATGTAGAAAATATCAACCATATTTTTATTGAGTGTACTTTAGCCTATGAGCTATGGAGGAGAATGGCAACTTTACTTAGCTTACGGTGGTCCAATTTGTTTACTTTTGAACGGCTTTGGAGGGATTGGCCTAATCAAGAGGGCGTTGATCATTTTATTAGGCATTTAGTTTGGATGGGTTCTACCATTCTTCTTTGGAATATTTGGAATGAAAGGAACAACCAAATTTTTAATCAAGATAGGAAGGATATTCACTATATTTGGCAAAAGACCATAGCCAACTTAGTTGAATCGAGTCCATCATCTCCTTAATCACCCCCAAAACTCCCACCAAAGATGGGATCAAGTGATGCAAAGATTGAAGATTAAACCTTCTAAGGGCAACCAACTTAAAGGGAATGTGAGTATTAGTAAGATGGATAGGACTAGAAATTGGCAACCTCCTCCTAAGGATTTTGGAAAAGTCAATGCTGATGGAGCCTCTAGAGGGAACCCTGGAAAAGCTAGTGTGGGAGGAATTGGTAGACTTTCGGATGGCTTCCTGGTTTTTACTTTTCTTGAGAATTTGGGTATTCTTTCCAATAACCTTGCTGAGGGGTATGGTATCCTTAGAGGCCTTCGGGAGGCTACTAAGGTTGGATGGGAAAAGGTGTTAGTTGAGTCGACTCTCAACTTATGATTAATCTCTTGAAGACTCCTTCTAAGAATCATAAGGTGGATTGGAGAATAAAAAGAATTATTGAGAAGATTCGGTTAATCCAGATGGGATTTTTGAAAGTTGATTACAATCATGTGGTCGAGAGATCAAAACAAGAGTGTTGATGCTTTAGCTAATTGGGCTTTGGACAAAGGTGATCTTACTTGTTATGGCCACCCTCCTATATGGTGGGCTTCTCAAATTAGGGAAGCTCTTCTTTCTATCATTTCTTTGGATGGCTCCGAGTTCGAAGGTACCTAGTTTCTTCTTGTTTTTTTTTGTTTCTCTTTGGTTCATTCAGTTTTTTAGTTCCCTAGCTCATTCTATTCTTTATTTTGTTTCCTCTGTTGATTCTTGCATTAATAGTCTTTTGGTCTAGATAGGTCATTGTTTTGTTCATTTTTTTTCTTTTGTCTTCTTTGTTTTTTTGTTTAGTTTTTTAAGGTGGGTGGGTTCTTTTGTTTTGTTTTGTTTTTGTGTTCTTTGTGTTGTTTTTTGTTGTTCTTGTGTTTTTGTTGTTTTTTTTTTTTTTATGTTTATTGTTATTGTTCTTGTGTTTTTTTCGTTCTTGTTCTTGGGTTTCTCTTTGTTTGTGTTATTTCATTTTTTTATGTGTGAGTGTTTTCTATGTTTTTTGTTTTTGTTTATTGTCTGTTGTTGGTTGTTTTTATTTTTATTTTATTTATTTTATTTTTTAGGTTTTGGTTGTGTTTATTTTTCATGTTTTTTGGGTTATGTCTTTGTAGTGTTCTGTTGTTTTTGTCTTGTTTGTGTTTTGTTATGTGGTTCTTGTGTTTTTCTATGTGGTTTGTGTTGTGGTTTCTTTTATCTTATTGTGCGTGTTTGGTTGTGCTTTTGGTTTTGACACACTCAAGGAGTTTGTTTTTTATTTTATTTTATTATTTTTGTTGTTATTTTCTTTTTTTAATTTGGTTTTGTGTGTTTGTTTGCTCCTTGAGTATGTCAAAGGTGGTAGGCCAGGTTCGAGTCCTGGGCGTTTTTGGCGGAATGGATACCCCTGCCTCCTTGGGTCTTACCGAAAGTGGCATCCCTTTTGGGATGTTTTCCACAAATAAAAAAAAAAAAAAGAAAAGACATTTAATAGAATGTAATCAGAGGAAAATCCTCCCAAAATGAAATGTATTAACATGAATGTATATGGTAGGCTAAAACCAGGATAACAAATGGTCACCAGGCACTCTTTAATACATCCCTATGTCACCCATCATTGGGTTAAGCAAATTATAATTTCCAACGTTGCCCCTTTCTCAAGCAACAAAACAAAACAAGTTCGCTGGAACTTACTCCTGAAATAGTCCCAAGGAAAGTAGTTATTATCAAATATTCTGAACGAAACATAATCTCTCACCTCATGATCGATATATCCTCTCTAATAAGAATACTGTTGAGGGATCATAGTGGCTCAGTTTTAATGCAAGTGAGTGTAGATTTCTAAAAAGAAAATGAGCTAATTTTATGATGTGCACCAAACAATATATACAATGCAATCAACTTTTTTCTTATTTAATTCACCTGATACCCATAATAAAACTTAATTATTATACACCGATGTTGTTTGACAGACAAGTATGGGTATCTATTTTGAAGTTTGGATGACTATAAGCTTTGGAAAATTTTGCAAGTATTTATAATATTGTTCCAATTCATAGAGTAACACATACTGTACGCTCATAGCACGAGAAATCCAACATGGCAGATTTTAAACCAAGGTAATTCATTAATGAGCCAAATTTACTTGCGGTAACACCAGAATACAAAGAACCAACAAAAGGTTACACAGAGATAAAGAAGCAATATTAAAAGTCATTCTTCTAAAAGCAAGTGGGCTGATAAGAAAAGCGTTCACAACAAAAATCAATCAACCACCCAGGGTACATAAATACAAGAAGAAATTGATTTGCGAAAGCCACTCACATATCCAAGCCATTTGCAACAATTTAAAATGACAATGAAGCAAGAACATGAAAGACATTTCAAGCATCACAACAACCCTTAAGTTAAAAGAAATAATTATGAAAGTTATTCAAGCGTCGACAACAAAATTGTGGCGGTCTATAAAACGTAATGACTTATTACATAAACTTTTGAAAGAAGAATAAGATAAGGCATTCGGTAAACAAAAGTAATAGAAAACCATTGATTATATATTTTAATATATAGTAACTACTGCACCTTTCTTCCACTTAATATGTAGAAGACATGAAAAATACAACATTCAAAAGATAAAATCAATAGTCAAGCAATCACTATAACTTCCTTTCAATAGAGTTAAATCTAGTTTTCTTTCAATAATTACATAGAGAAATTCCATCATACACAGAAAGATAACCATAACATAAAGCCTAACCTGAAAATGCAAGAAACAATATACATAAGACTACTCTTCCATTCCACAACTTCTAATTCCCAAACAATCATGCACCCCACCAAGTTCCTAATCGATCAATTTATAGGATAAATGTGGCAACAAAGGTGCATGTAGGGGCCAACTCACCATGGCCTCATTCTGCCAGATGGATAGGCAATATCCAATCCATGTTTCATTATATTTTTTTTAACGTTTCTTTTACCTATGGGAGAAATCAAAAGCATACTTTTTTTTTTTTTGGTAAGTAGTGTTTGTATTTACAGTGGGTTTTAACAAGGATCTCAAAACCTGATTACATAAGCAATGGGCCTAGGGCATCAATCCCTTGAAACTGAACACCAAAACAGAAATCCCACCCAGCGGTAATAGTAAGCATGAAACAATCCCTCTCAGCGGGAAACAAAAAAATAAGAAAGAAAGTAGTTTTGGAGATCCCGCCCAGCGGGGAGTAGCCAAAAACCACCATCGAGAAGATCCCGCCCAGCAGGAAGCAAAGAAAAACCATTACAATAAAATCCCGCCTCGCGGGAAGCAGTAAAAACCACCACAAACAGTCCCGCCTAGCGGGAAGCAGCAGGGAAATCCCGCCATCCGGGAAACCAGCAGAAAAGAAAGGATCCCGCCTCACGGGAAAACCGACGGATTTGGCGGATCCCGCCCTGTGGAGAAACCATCCCGCCCACCGAGAAAACATATCGTTCAGCGAGAGCCATCCTGCAGGAAGTCGACAGCCAGCACAGAGATAATCCAGCCCATCGGGAATCGACCAGAGAGCTGCACCACGATGAACCCGCCCCGGGAAAAAAAAAGAGGATCCCGTCCCGGCAAAACAAAAAGAAATAGCAGGTTAAGGGACCAGGGATCTAGGGACTAGGAATCTCGAGCGGGAAGAGGAACCAGTCACAGGGATGGGATCCTTAGGAACCAAAATAGTGGGAAGCTGTCCAAACCCTAAACCATCACCTCCACCGCACCGAGAAACATAGGGGACCAGATCCACGTGAATAACCTGCAAAAAACCCCAGGGGGAAGCCTGAGGGAAAAAGGGAAGGGATCCCCAACCAAACAGGGATCCCTGGGAAGCACCAGTCCGAAAAAACAACCAAGGAAACCCTAGCCGACCGGGAGGGGCGCAGATAGTGGAGAAGGATCTCCCTCCAGGAGATCATCTGCAAACAACCACTCCCCGGGAGGGATGACCTGGGTTGAGCTAGGGACTGGGCAGGAACCAGGAGCCATGGGAGGGGGAGCAGGGGAGGGACCAGAGCCCTCCCCTCTCTACTTTCTTCCCTCATCAAAAGCATACTTTAATCCTTATATATATTTATATATATAGTAAAATGTAGTTTCCATCCTATTTTAATTTATTTTATTAATAATATTCACTTTTATAATAAACATATGGTTGTATTTTATTAATAATATATATATATATATATATATATATATATATATATATATATATATATATATAAATTACTATAACATTTTCTTTTGTAAATAATAAATTTATAACAATTTCTTTCTACAAATACTTTTTAAAAGAGAGCAAAGCAAATGAACAATAGATAAACATACAAGCAATTTATATCATATGCATTTGTACCTCCAATTTGATTCTTATAGGTAACCATATGCTCATGGCACTTTCCTTGCCATTGGAGGTTTATAGATCAGCAAAAGACATAAAATATAACATTCAAAATTTCAAGGCAAATGCAAGCACACATTCATAGTGCACCTATATGAATGCAATTATTTGATCTTCCATGTACTCATGAGCTACTAATGAGTGTATCGCTAATAGGTTTTTTTCATCCCTATCAATGTGAATACCCCACCGTAATGATATTTCACACCATCGTCATTTCCCATTTTACCTTTACGGTTGATCTTTATTATCCTATCGAGGAAGTGTACCTGGTCCTACAATCACAAAAGCCATCAACAACACCATATTCTAGGAGCGAAAAACAAAGTACGCCTCATCAATTCATTTGTACATAAATTAAATATTAGTCGTACTAGAAAGGTCGTTACATTCTTCCCGCATAAGATTTAACATAGTCCTTATGTTTAGTTTATATTGAAAAGAGATGCATACACATATATTTACTTGAGCAAAAATGGAAATTTTTATCTACTCTTTCAGTAGCACAAATATTGGAAAACAACTTCAATGGCTTCTACTCTGACCCATTAACAATCTAGAACATTCAAGAAACTTGTTATATATGTATTGAACATATCTCAAACACAAAAGGAGAGTATCATGGTTCTCTAAGGTAAGTTAATAGGCCACATTTATGGTTATGATTTCAAGGATTTAGAAAATCAGGAATCAAGTTAGATCTCATCCTTATGAAGACTCTATCTCCAACAAGGAATTCCCCTGATGGCCTTTTCAAATCAACATAGCTCTTTTGCTAGTCTAAGGCTTCTTAGAGCCATTAGCAAATCATTCTTAATTATTCCTCCATCTACATCACAATATTCGATCCGATCATTATTCGATACTCCAGATTATCCTAATATAGAGAGGTTTTACATTGTCTACCATACGAAACCTCAAAAGGAGTCATCCTATGATGACTATTATTAAAAGTAAATTAAGATGAGTAAGGACAACCTCCTAATTAGTATTATAGGATAAATTTCCACTTATTCTTATGGGATAACCTCTTGTTTATTCTTGTGGTCCATGCAATAGCATATCTTCAAGGACCTAGTTAATTTTCTCATACTTTTTCTTGATTTTCACCCTCACAAAGACTCTATCTCTCCATAGAGAATTCTCTCGGTGATATTTTTTAAGTCTTCATAAATGCTTCTTGAATTTTTTGTTGAACTATTCTGAATTATTCCTTCATGCTTTTAACAATATTTGGTTCAATCCTCCCCGATCTTCTAGTCTTCTTCCTTGCATAGTAATCTTGATCAAATGTAAGTGGCCTTATGATCCATATAATGCATACGAAATATTACTAGAATTTGTTCAACCCTCTCTAGTTAGCTATTTTAGTATCCAAGATCTTGTCTGAAATGATGAATTTAAGGAATCCATGTAGTCGCAAGTCTCTTTAGAAAATTTGCTAGCAATATAGGTGCTTCATCCCTGACGTTTCAATAAAATTCATATAGATAACTTGCTATCTCTGTTTTGGAATGTCATGAGGGTAAATTTTTCCTACTGGGTGTAGATGTTTGACCTTTGGCCAATAAAAAGTTTTTCTCATATTTTTCTTATTTTAGCCCCTCCTAAGTATGCCAAAAAATGATTTCTTAACTCACCTATTTTAGGAATAACAATCCTATCTCAGAAGATCAACATGCCATCCTTAATAATGAAGTCCTTGCCTCTCTTGGGTTCTAACTCAACCCCATCTCGACATTTACCATAAAAGCTATCACCCTGTTGTTCTTTGTCCTTGCCAAATAAATCTACATGACATCTGGACATAACAGTTATATGCCTCCTTTGAATTAAGGCATCGACTATCTTATTCTCTTTCCCCTTAATGTACTTAATTCCAAATTCATACCCGACTAGGAATTCCATCTACCAATATTGTCTTGCATTTGAGAGAGGTTGAGTAAAAATTTATTTCAAACTTTGATGATCTGTCTTTAAGTCAAAGGGTTTCCCCAACAAATAATGCCTCTAGATTTTAAGTGCATGTACCACAATTGCTAACTCCAAATCATGAGTAGCATAGTTGAGCTCATGCTTTTTAAGATTTTGAGACTCATAAGCTATGATTGCTTTGTTTTGAGTCAGAATCCCACCCAAACCTTGTAAAATTTTTATATGGATTAGGTATTTTCAAAATTGAGACGGTTGTCAACCTTTATTTAAGAACTTTAAAAGCTTCTTCACATTGCTCTGTCCATTTGAAAGCTTTTTCTTTCCTTTGTAGATTAGTAACTGGTCACATAATATTTGATAAATCATTTACAAAATATCTATAATATCCTTCCACTCCCATAAAACTACGTAATTTTGTCACATCAGTGGGTGCAGATCAATTAATTATAGCTTAAATTTTCTTAGGATCGACATCAATCCCATTAGCAGATATGACATGTTCCAAGTATTGGACTTGTGGACTGTAGAATTCATATTTAGAAAGCTTTTCCATAAAGCTAATTTTTTCTTAGTATCTCTAGCATAATCCTCATATGTTGATCATGCTTTTATTTAGTTCATGATTAGATCAGGATGTCATCTAGAATATGAGCATGAAATGATCATGTTGCTCACAAAAGACATTGTTCATGAGATTCATAAATACTACCGGGACATTTGTTAACCCAAAGGGTAAAACTTGTGAATTCGTAATGCCCATATCTCATTCTAAAAGTTGTCTTATGAGTGTCTTATTCCTTAATCCTCAATTGATGGTAACCTGATATGAGATCAATTTTTGAATAAATAGATGCTCCCTTCAGCTGATCAAACAAATAATCAATTCTTGGCAATGAGTATATATTTTTAATGGTTACCTTATTAAGCATTATGTAGTCAATGCATAGCCTTAGGGATCCATATTTATTTTTCACAAATAACATCGGGCTCCCCAAGGTGACACACTTGGTTTAATCAAACCATTTTCTATCAAATATTGAAGCTATACTTTCAATTATTGTAACTCAATCGGAGTCATATGATAAGGTGATCTAGCAATAGGTTATACTCTAGGTATGATTTCAATAGAGAAATAAAACTCTCATTGTGAGGAAAGTCCAGGTAGATATTTTGAAAAGATATCCTTAAACTCTTCCAATATCGAGAATTTCTTGTATAATTCTCTGTTGACTTTAGTATCATTATGTTTTGTTTATTTTGACTACATAGACTTTCCCATATCTTTTAATTGCTTTCTTGAGTTGTAATACGGGCAGTAGATGTGGTCAAAAAGTACCCTACAATGGATACTTATCCATTGATTAGATTCTTTTGTAAATTATACCCACCTTTCTTGAAAATCAATGAGGACCTTATGGTATTTTAACCAATTCATTCCAAGGATAATATCAAATTAATGTAAAGGAGCTACATATAGGTTCTAATCTATTTTACCATTAGAGAGAGATATGTGGGCATTAAATAGACATTGGTTGACGATAAAGGTTTGCATTGACCCATACTCAACCTCCCCCCTATTTACCAAAATTATGGATCATTCTGGTATACCCTTGTCTAGTTTTGAAGAAATAATTTACCTTTCAAGCATGGAAGTAGCTTGAATTTTCAATTTGTTACTTTTGGTCTTGAATTTCTAGTTATGGCTTGTCCACCTAGATTGAATTTTCAGTTGTCCCATAATCTTGTGGAGGTTGTATTTTTTCCTTTGATCCCTTCTTGAAGGAAACTTATTAGCATAATGTGGCTCTCTATAGCTTATGCAACCTAGCTTCGGATCTTAAGATTTTCCTCCCTTATCTTCACCAATATCTACTTTATGATCTATCCCACTTACTTTTTGAGTGACGAGTTTCATATGATTATTGTTCTCAATTATTTTGCTTATGGATCTTATTCTTAGCTTTCCCTTGTTATTTTGCCTTTGGGTCTTTGATCGACAACACTTCCATTATATTTTTTTGTCATTCCATTTTATCTGCTAGCAACTTGATTATAGATATAAGTTGTTCCATCTACCCTTGGAACAATTTGACTATGGATGCAAGGTCATCCATTTCCTTCTGGATTAAAAAGAGCTATGTCAAGTTTTAATGTCCATGGATTTATAATGGTATAAGGTTAGAGTTATTTTTGTAAGCCTTTAGGCCCTATTACCTAGAAATATTACAACCTAGGCTCTGATACCAACTGTGACAACCTGGTCTAACACACACATTTGTTGTAATGATCCAAAATAACTTGTAGGCTTAACAGACAAGGTAGATGGTTCGGTAGAGGTGATTTTTTTGTTTTTGGTTCTTTGTTTTGCACCCATTAGTAATCAGTACATAACATTAAGTACCACATTTGGGATTTTGACCATTGTAGTCAGCCTCCCAAGTAGAAAAGACTACCTGAGTCCCATAGAAAGTACATTTAGTGATCCTACCTCTCACCTATTTTCATCAGTGAATCTAGAATCACGACATGGGTTATCCTCTAGGACCCATAATACCTAGAGGGGGGATGCATAACTCCATTCCTTACATGTTAAGTAGAAACCCAAGTATAGTTTAACTCATTTGTTACCAGTAAGGATTATAATGTAAATGCTATGGTGCTTAAATGGAGACCATGCATCTAGATTGATTTTCTAGCATCATGGGTAATTAATGTCATGTCATTCACTTGGTGTTGATCATGGTTTCTTTGAAAAAATTGTAAATAATACAGTTATCCATCCCATTCCATATCACTATAGAATCTTATCTTGGAGTCATAGTTTTGGAAATCTTATCTTGAAGTCACGATTCTCCCACCAGGATCCCCTAATCAGGTAATATTATCTTGGAGTCATAGTGCTCCCATCAATATTTCTTATTTGAAAAATTCATACAAGGGCCACCACCATACTGCTCATACAACAACCTAGAGGAGACATCTCATTCCACCCTTCATCACTTTTTCTTACCTGTTTTGTAAAAAAATGGTCATTCTCGAATCACATTGATTGCATGCCCACAATTCCAATGGTATTGGGCATCTTATTTTTCTTATCCATCTTCACCGTTGAATTTAGTTTAAGGTATATTTAGGTTTAAATTTTCTCTCCAAAGAAGGTTACCTAATTTCTCACATTAACCAACCCTTTTAAGTTTAAGAATAAAATTTTCTTAGCTTAAGAATTCCCAAAATAAAAATCTCAATAAAATTCAATAACATGCTTCAATAAGTAAAATATAAATACTTTAAACTAATTGATAATTAAACAATTAAAAAATAACCCATTAAGTAAAATAATGAACTCAAATGATAATAATCCAATTTTATCAATTTAAATCTATCTCAGTTTTCCAAAAACTTTAGAGAGTTCATTTAAATTTTTAGGAGGTTATCTCTTTTAAAAAGATGAATCTTCCAAATACCTAGGGAAGTAATCTTTAAATCTTGAATACATTATTTTCTTAAATTAAAAGGTTTATTTTATCACAAAAAGGGAAGAATGCTTACTTTAACAAAATGATATAAACATGATATTAACTAAAGAAAATCTAATTTTCTTTTTACACCTTTTAAACCTTATTAAATCTCGAATTAGAAATTCACGAAACTATCTGATATTTCTCTTATATAAATACAATTAATGAAAGCTCTATCTGGATAATTAAATATGAACTAAATGCGAGTTTTCTTTTCAATTCAATTTCTAATGTGTTTATAATGTTAACACATTCATTCTGGCATTCATTAAGACAATCTCTAACATATAACTTTTTGGCAATCATTAAGACAATTTCTAACATATAGCTTTTGTCATAATGACTAAATAAGATTTCCACTAAAATATTCGTAAAAGACATGCATTAACTTAACTGACTAATTATGTCAGTAAAAGAGATATGACAATGATCGATATTTCAATTCATGCTCTTCTTTAGGGTTTTCTTAAAGAATGTTGTTTGCAGTGATTCGAACCACCAAAGGTTAAACTAAATGCATTATCTTAAATTACTAACAACCAAACTACATCTTTGCTCCTATTGTTGATTTTATTCAGAATCACTTCTACTTCAACTTTGAAAGATTGTATAATGTTTACTTGAAATAAACCAATAAAATATTTTCCCTATTAAAAGAGACATTTAACTAAATGTAGTCAGAGAAAAATCCTTCCAAATTGAAAGGTATTAACATGAGTGTATGCGGTAAGCTAAAATCAGGATAACAAATGGTCACCGAGCACTCTTTAATACATCCCTATGTCACCCATTATCAGGTTAATCAAATTACAATTACCAGCACTGTCCCTTTCTCGAGCATTAAAACAAAACAAGTTCGTTGGATGAAATTACTCCTAAAACAATCCTTAGGTAGGTAGTTATTGCTAGATATTCTGAACGAAACATAATCTCTCACCACATGATTGATATATCCTCTCTAATAAGCATACGATTGAGGAATCATAGAAGCTTAGTTTTAATGCAAGTGAATGCAAATTTCTAAAAAGAAAATGATCTAATTTTATGATGTGCACTAGATAATATATACAAGGCAATCAAATCCTTTCTTATTTAATTCACCTGATATCCATAATAAAACTTAATTATTATACATCGACGTTGTTCGACAGTCAAGTATGGGTATCTATTTTGAAGTTTGGATGACTATAAGCTTTGGAAAATTTTGCAAACATTTATAATATGGTTCCCATTCGCAAAGATAACAATTATTGTATGCTCACAACACGAGAAATCCAACACAACATATTTTAAACTAAGGTAATTCAATACCTAGCCAAAGTTATTTGTGATAAAACCATAATACATTAAAGGAACAAACAAAAGGTTACACATAGAGAGAAGCAATATTAAAAGTCATTCTTTTGAAAGCAAGTGGGTTGATAAGAAAAGTGTTCACAACAAAAATCAATCAACCATCGAGGGTACAGTAATACAAGAAGAAATCGATCTGTAAAATCCACTCAGGCATCCAAGCCATTCACAACAATTTAAAATGACAATGAAGCAAGAACATGAAAGTCGTTTCAAGCATCACAACAACCCTTAAGTTAAAATAAAGAATTATGAAAGCTATTCAAGCATCAGAAACATAATTGCAGCGGTCCATAAAATATAATGACTTATTACATAAACTTTTAATGGCAGAATAAGATAAGGCATTTGGTGAACAAAAATAACAGTTAAACACTGAGCATGCTATTTTAATATATAGTAACTACTACACCTTTTTTCCACTTACTATGTAGACGATATGAAAAATATAGCATTCAGAAGATAAAATTAATAGTCAAGCAATCACTATAAGTTCCTTCCATTAGAGTTAAATGTAGTTTTATTTTAATAATTACATAGAGAAATTCCATCATATACAAAAAGATAACCACAACAGAAAGCCTGACCTGAAAACACAAGAAACAATATGTATGAGACTACTCTTCCATTCCACAACTTCTAATTCCTAAACAATCATGCACCCCACCAACTTCCCTATTGATCAATTTATAGGATAAATGCGGCAATAAAGGTGCATGTAGGAGCCAACTCACCATGGCCTCGTTCTACTAGATGGATAGGCAATATCCAATCCATGTTTCATTATATTTATTTTATGTTTATTTCACCTATGAGAGAAATCAAAATCATACTTTTATCCTTATATATATAGTAAAATATAGTTTCCATCATATTTTAATTTATTTTATTAATAACATTCACTTTTATAATAAACATATGGTTGTAGAAATATGTATATATATTTTAAATTACTATAACATTTCCTTTTGTAAATAATAAATTTATGACAATTTCTTTCTACAAATACTTTTTAAAAGAGAGCAAAGCAGATGAACAATAGATAAACATACAAGTAATTTAACTCATACCCATTTGTACCTCCAATTTGATTCTTACAGGTAACTTGATGATAACAAAAGTTATTGTCTGCCTAACAAGAATAGCTCCCATGCTCATGGAAATTTCTTTGCTATTGGGGGTTTATAGGTAAGCAAAAGACATAAAATATAACATTCAAAATTTCAAGGCAAATGCAAGCACAAATTCACAATGCACCTATATGAATTCAATTATTTGAGCTTCCATGTACTCGTGCGCCACTGGTGAGTGTATCGCTAATAGGGATTTTTTCATCCATGTCAATGCGAATACCCCACCACAGTGATATTTTGCACCATCATCATTTCCAATTTTATCTTTACAATTGACCTTTATTATCCCACCAAGGAGTAGTTAGTCCTACAATCACAAAAGCCAACAACAACACCATATTCTAGGAGCGAAAAGCAGACTACAAATCATCAATTCATTTGTACATAAATTAAATATTAGTCATGCTAGGAGTGTCGTTACATTTTTCTTTCCCTTTGATATACTCAATACTAAAGTCATATTCTACTAAGAATTCTATCCATCTTCTCTATCTTGCATTTAGCATAGGTTGGGTAAAAATATACCTCAAATTTTGATGGTTTCTTCTTAGCTTGAATGGCCCACTCAACAAGTAATGCTTCCAAGCCTTTAGAGTATGCAAAACTACTGCCAATTCTAGATCATGAGTGACATAGTTTACATCATACTTCTTGAGTTTTCTAGAATCATAGGCCACTATGGCTTCTTCTTGAGACAAAACTCTGCCCAAACCTTCTAAAGAAAAAATTGTACACACGGTAAATTTTCCAAGAGGATATGGAATTTTGAGGATTGGTGCTGTTATCAACTTATTTTTTAGAGCTTTAAATGCGATCTCACACTTATCCATCCATTTGAACTCCTTTCCCTTCTTTTGAATATTGGTGATTGAATAGGTAATTTTGGATTTGTCTCGCACAAAATGCTTATAATAGCATGTGAGTTCCATGAAAATCCTAAATTCAGCCACATTTGTAGGTGTAGGCCAACCTAATATAGACTCAATCTTCTTTGGATCCACAACAATTCCTTCTACTGAGATAATGTGCCCTAAATACTAAACTTGTAAAGTATAAACTCACACTTGGATAATTTTACATATAGATGATTCTTCCTCATAACTTCCAACACCAACCTCAGATGCTGGTTATGTTCCTCTTTACAACGAGAATAAATCAAAATATCATTCAATAATACTAAGATAAATCAATCCATATATTTTCTAAACACACTATTCATCAGATTCATAAAATATGTTGGTGCGTTTGTCAACCCAAATGGCAGTACTGTGAACTCGTAGTTCCCATATCTGGTCTTAAAGGTTATCTTCTGGATGTCATATTTTTGAATTTTTATTTGGTGATACCCTAACCTCATATCTATTTTTTAAAATATAGTAGCTCCTCTTAGCTGAATAAATAGATCATCTATCCGAGGTATATGATACTTATTTCTAATGGTCACCTTGTTCAACATTATGTAATCTATGCATAATCTTAAGCATCCATCCTTATTTTTCACAAATAATACTAGAGCACCCCAAGGTCACATACTTGGTTTAATTAGACCTTCATCCAGTAAGTATTGCAATTGTACCTTGAGCTCCTACTTCTTAATTAGAGTCATTATGTAAGGTGTCCTAGAAATGAATTTAGCTCTAGGTATTAACTCAATAGTGAAATCAATTTTTCTTTGAGGAGGTAGACTTGGAAGGTCTTCAAGGAGTACATCCTAAATGTTTTGAAGAATTGGATGCTTCTTAAATACTTCTTCATCCCATTTCTCTCTGGTCTTACCATAGATCTTCACTACATAGAGCATGTTACCTCTTTTGATGTCTTTCTTTAACTACATAGCTGAAAGCAAGTGGAGTCAAAAATAACCTTACCCACTTTGAACTCTTATCCTCCTCTTGTCCCTATCAGTGTAATCCATCCATCTATCTTGAAATTTGATTAAGGCTCCATGAGCCTTCAACCAATCTATCCCCAAAAGATGATATTAAAATCATGGAGTGCCACATACAAGTGCCATATAACAAATCCTTCAGGTAGAGTTATCTCTACCATAGGCAAGCATTGATCCACTGAGTAGGTTTACCCATAACCGTAATTTCCATCCTTATGCCAAAAATCTAGGTCTTTTCGGCATATTACCTATAATACTAGTGGAAATAAAACTATATGTAGCTCCACTATCTATTAAAACTTTCACATATTTATCAAAATTTTTACCATTCAGCAGAATTGGCATTGCTTGTCCATCTAAGTCATGATTTTCTATGGCAATATAAATTCAATGTGATGACTCCTTTGCTCGATGACTAGACTCTACTCTTTGGGATCACTTCTTGGTATAGTGAGGACCCTTGTAGATGTAGCATCCTATCCTAGGTACCTAGGCTCTTTCCTTTTTTTTTCTACCTCATCTTTTCATGTTGATTCATTTTTCTTTGGAGGATTAGGATTAGAGTCATCTTTCTTATGGAATTTCTTCTTGCTTCCATTGTTCTTACTGTTGAAGTTTGGATTACCCTTGATCCTCTTATTTGGATCCTTTTACCATTTCTTGAATCATGAACTTTTTCTCTTCCTTAGTTCTTGTCTTTTAGACTCTATTGCTCCTAAATAACTAAAGAACATCTTTTTAGTTTGAATGTTAGCTTCTTCGTGTCTAGCCAGGTCATAAACCCCTTGCAAATTTTTGGCTTAAGTATATTAATTACTATCCTTATTTTAGGGTCTAACCCTAGAATAAAATTATAAACCTTAAGGCTTTCACTGTTCTCATGCTCTAGAATATACTTCAAAATTTACACATATCTTTGAAAATACACCTCTATAGAGAGTGTCCCTTGTTGAAGAATATAAAATTCTTCAAATTTCTCCACATAAAATTGTTCGGTAAGAAACATTTCCTTAAAAGCCTCTACAAAATTATCCCATTTAAGATCTACAACTTGGATCTTCTTACCTGAACTAAAGACATCCCACCATTCTAGAACTGCATCCAAAAGATAAAGGGTAGGCCACACAGTATGAGTCTCAAAAGAATAATTCTTTATGGAAAAGAATATCTCTATTTCCTTCAGCCATGACTCGACTGCATCCCCTTCTTATTTTCCATTAAAATTTATTATATTTACATTCTTAAGGTCTCTTGCTAACTCAACCTCAATCTGGGCTCTACTATCTTGGCCTCTTTGGATAGGATTTTCTTCCTGTTGACCCCCACATTTCTAGTACTGGCCTCTTTATTGACCAAAGTATCTATTAATTTATGTTGCTATTCCAAGTGTTCTTGAAGCAAATTAAATGTGTAGGAGAGATATTCTACACTTACATTAGATCCTACTATTCCTCTAACATTTTGGTTGGGGTTTTACTCTTTTCTTGGACCTTTCACTAGGAGTTGTTGTTTTCCTAGTTTTATTGCCAAGGCCCCCAACTTACCTAGACTTTGGTATTGCACTTCCTTATTGTGCAATTGTTTTGGTTTTATTTACCACACTTCCTTTTTGAACATTCCATTTTATCACCAAATTGAAGTTGGGTAAGCTATAATTTTTCCACAATTGTACTTATATTTTGTTAGCTTCATACTACTTTATGAACTAACACACATTATCATTACTTAGTTGATAAAGTTTTAGGATCACTCTTACCTTCATGCAAGGTGTCAAACCCAAAGTGACACATAAAGTCAAGGCTCAACCTAAAAACAATCCACAAGAGCTTCTAGCCCTATGACCTATAGCTCTGATACCAATTGTAACAACCCAAAAAATTACCAACGCATTTAAAAAAAACTTACAAAATGAAGGCTCTCAAGGGAGACACCCTTACTAGATTTATCTCAATATGTAAGGCTTCACCATATTTGAGTCCGAAGTCGCTGTAGAAGACACTCAGTGGACAAGAGGGTCAACTCTCATAATTTTTGGGATTCACCTTACTAAACTTACACTCTTAGAATGATGCTATAAGTGGTCCCCCCACCTTCCCTATACCCTCCTCGGTATAGGTAAATCTAGCTCCACATAGGAAGGTTAATTTATGTACATACTTGGGGCTTAGTTACCATACCTTCATGGGATAACTAAGGTCATTGCCACTTCGATGATAACTAACATGATCTCCTGATCCTACATGATCAAATTATCATCACTGTTGTCTTGTGAATAGATTTTTCTCACAACCGATCCTACTTGTTCAAGGTGTGACTACTCATAAGCACCCTAGCTATTAAATACACACAACTCCTTCCAGGTTCATAAGATCCTAGCTATTGCATTTTTGTAACTCCTTCTAAGACTTACATCTACTTGGCTATTGAATTCATGCAACTCCTTCCAATATTGGGTTTTATAGCTTACAAGAGTAATATTCTACCCATCCCAAGGATAGATAAACATTATAACATTTACCAAAGATTAAACATTGCATTAAGCATAAAATTAAGCAAAACATAATCCATCCATTAGAAATGTGTAAAACAAAGACTTCTCTAACCATAAACCAAACCATGCATATATCAAGTACTTGACCTATAACTTTAAATCAAATACTTCCAAATAACATTAAAGCATAACATGATAACATAGCTATGCATATCCATAGTTAATAGATCTCAATATTAACTATCCCAAAAATATTACTCAAATCACATAATGTACACAATCCAAGATATCATTAAGCATCATAATATTTCAGTTTGTACAATAATCAAATATACAAAACTTATTGATCAACTCAATCATTACAAGCCTTTAATTTCCACAACTTCTAAACATTCAAAGTTCTATGAAGCCATTCCCAATGATCCTCGAACCAATCGTAAGTCAACAAGCCTCTTCATGATGGAGAAAACCACCCACATATTTATGAGGTAAACTTAGGGATCAAAACAGCTCTTTGTGCAATGCACTTTAAATCATGCCATGCTCTATTATGCAAACAATAATGCACATAACATAAGCAAGATATAAGAAAATAAACATTCTCTTTATAATGATCCCTTAACCCACAAAAGTCTCAAGAATCATTATATTAGTTTCCTTTTCAAAACTCACATACAAAAAACCAATTTGAAATAAAGAGAATCCCATACTTCTCTTAAAATGATTTCTTAACTATCTTAAGTCTAAAAAATCATTTAGTAGTTTCTCTTTCAAAACCTACATGCAATATTCTATTTTTTCCTTAACTATCACAAGAGTCTCTGAAAACACTATTTAAGTTTCTCCTTCAAAACCAAAATCATACATTAAAAAACAATACAAGAGAATCCCATACTTATTTTATAATGATTATCTAACTCACAAGAGTCTCAAAAAACATTATTTAAGTTTCTCTTTGAAAACCACATAAAACATTCATCTTACCAAAGGTTCCATGAATCCATTTATTTTAAGTTTTCTTTCCAATAAATAATCAAAAGAACATTTACTCCATGGTTATTTAAAATAAATAACCTTTAGGATACTTACTCTAAGGTTCTTTCAATTAATTAACCTTTAGCAATGTAACTAAAGAACTGAACACAAAAATAAGATGAATGCAGACACAGAAGTAAATTGCAAAAATGCCCATTTTTGTATTGATTTTTGACACAACTTTTACAAAGGGTTTTTGAATTGCCCCAAGCATATTGGGAGCAATGTTACAATGTTTCCTTCTCTCTCTGAAGTACAAAGCTTTGATGGAGGAGGGGAGATATTCCGACTCTTCCGCAATATGTAGTGTTCTTCACTCTCTCGTCGCAGCTTCAAGGGGTGAGTGGGCTTTCGTATCTGGCAAGGGACCACTCCAGCTTCAACAACTTATCCAAAATACCTATCACCTACACACACACAAACCAACGAAGGGATTAGTAGCACCTGTATATTTGAGCAATCAAATCCGTACTAGACATAAAACCCTAAGCAAATAATTTACATGATACCAACAACAATAAACAGATAAAACCTCGCTAATTATTAAAGTCATTGATTGATCTCGGTCGTGCATACGAATTCGTGCTCGAGACTATGAAACCGTGGAAGCGCGATTGTGGATTGGAAACCGTGGACCTACTGTTGTCAAAATAAAGACCTGTATTTTCTACTGTGAAACCGCGGGTGGGCAATTTTGGTTGAAATGACTGATTGCCTCGGGATGCGTTCCAATGATCAGGATCAAGCTCGCGCTCTCAGTTTCTCGTCGGGTCTGGATATATTTTGGTAGCTTGTTGGTATGCAAATTCAGCTCCTCTTGTTTTGTGGACTAATGATGCTTTTATAGGCTTCCTAGGGCTTTGGAGGGGAATGAGAGGTGGTAAGCTTGACATGCCAAGTGGCAAATCTGAACTGCTAGGTGGAAGGGGCAATTACAGTGAGTCATTTAGTGTGGCTCACTTAACTGGGGTGATGTGGCTTCAAGTGGAGTGGGATGTGGGATGCTATTTTATGTGAAGGGATAAGGAGACAACAACAAATGAGTTGTGGCATGGGTGTTGGGAATCTGTCTCATGTGCAAGGACAAGGGGGACAAGAGTGGGTAAGATGTGGCAGGGGTGTTGGGTGAAGTGTCCAGGACACATGTCCAATGGGTAGACATGGTATCCTAGGGTGATTTTCCTAATTGAATAAATTAGGAAAATATGATGATGTGTAGGATTTTATATCCCTAAGTTTAGACTTAGGTATATCATTTTATTATGCAGGACTTGATGGTGGGGTGGTGAATGTGACTTAGAGGGTGTCAGATTTTGGTGTCTACAGTTACCCCTTTTTGTACTGCATTGTGTACAACACAATGCGGTGCAAAAACTAATGATATCTAACTTTATTGGATGAATGGACTCATTTATTTTTGGTACAACGAAATCAATATGCATTTTTTTTTACCCCCTCAATTGGTAAGTGGGTGACTAGTGAAGCCTAATAACCAATTGATGAAAAGGTTTTTGATTTTTCTATGTTTTTATGCAAATGATTACCCCAAGCTTGGTGACTTTCCATTCAAAAGACCGTTTGATTTGATTGACATGCATGTTTGTGTTTTGAAGGAACCAATCATCCTAGGTGTCTGTCCTAGTGACTGTTAGCAATTCCTTAATGTAGATTGATTGTATCATTATCGTGCTTTGTAACCTCACGGAGTGGGTGTCAATTTTGACCTTGGGTTGATTTGATTGAATTGTTTCTTGAGCCTGTGAGACTTTCATTTGCTTTTGTTGTTTCTATTTTTTTTGTAACCGTTGATTTGCGGTTTTTAAGGCGGTAACCGCGGTTGCGCGTTTTATCTTACGAAAACGCGTTTTGTGGCACAAAACGCGGGTTTGCATTTTGATACACAGCAAAAAACGCGGGCGCACATTTTTTGTCGTCAAAAGCGGCTATATAAAGGCATGATGTCACTTTTAGTCATTTTGCCAGTTGTCATTTTGCTATCTGTTGGTGAGATGAGCAAGATGAAGCTTGGTGAGGGACGTGGTGGTAGTGGCTCGGCTGGAGTGAAAGTTGGCGCCCGGTTTGCTGAGGTAGGTGGTCCCTCCTTTTATTGTTTTTGTTTGTTTGTTTTTGGTTACCTAGGAGTAGGTATTTTTATTTATTTTTTTGTTTTGATTACTTAGGAGTAGGTATATATATATATATATATATATATTTGTTTTGATTACGAGTAGTAGGTAATTGTTTTTTGTTTTTGATTTTTATTACCAGTAGTAGGTAATTTTTTGTTTTTGTTTTTGTTTTTTATTACCAGTAGTAGGTAAAATTTTTGTTTTTGCTTTTTATTACCAGTAGTAGGTAAAAAAATTTTGTTTTTGATTTTTATTACCAGTAGTAGGTAAAAAATTTTGTTTTTGTTTTGATTACCAGTAGTAGGAAAATTTTTTTTGTTTTTGATTTTTATTACCAGCAGTAGGTAAAAATGTTTTGTTTTTTATTTTTATTACCAGTAGTAGGTAATTTTTTTTTGTTTTTGTTTTTTATTACCAGTAGTAGGTAAAATTTTTGTTTTTGATTTTTATTACCAGTAGTAGGTAAAAAAAAAAATTGTTTTTGATTTTTATTACCAGTAGTAGGTAATTTTTTTTTGTTTTTGTTTTGTATTACCAGTAGTAGGTAAAATTTTTGTTTTTGCTTTGTATTACCAGTAGTAGGTAAAATAATTTTTTTGTTTTTGATTTTTACTACCAGTAGTAGGTAAAAAATTTTGTTTTTGTTTTGATTACTAGTAGTAGGTAAATTTTTTGTTGTTTTTGATTTTTATTACCAACAATAGGTAACAAATTTTTGTTTTTGATTTTTATTACCAGTAGTAAGTAAAACTTTTTGTTTTTGATTTTTTATTACCAGTAGTACGTAAAACATTTTTTTGTTTTTGATTTTTATTACCAGTAGTAGGTAATTTTTTTTTTGTTTTTGATTTTTATTACCAGTAGTAGGTAAATTTTTTTTGTTTTTGTTTTGTTTCTGCTTATGTCAGTTGTTTTTCTAATTCTTAATGTGTTTCTTTCAGGTTAAGCTTCTTGATGATTAACATAGGTGGCTGAGGACTATCCAGAAAGTGCAGAAGCCACTTTTCGATGACGATTGGACCTTGTTGTAGACCGTTGGTCTAGATGGTTACGGGAAGTTAGGCACTATCCGAGCTGATGAGGATCTTATTTCGATGCTTGTTGAGCACTAGGATCCCGATAGAGGTACTTTTTAGCTCTCAACAGGGGAGCTGACCATCACCCTTGAGGACATCTACCGTATTTTTTGCTTTCCTATCGAGGGCCCTACTGTTCAAGTTGGCCTCGACAAGAAGGAGGCTTTGTTCCCTGTGTTTGGTGAGATGTGGGACGTAGACTACAACAGGGGTAGTATTGCTTATTTGGACCTGTTTACAACCGATAGCCTAGGGACGCTCCCAGTTTTCATGATGTATATACTAAGAAATAATTTATTGCCTAATTCCATGGGATCAAGGATCCCATGGAACCAGGTGCCTATTATTATCGATCTGATAGCTGATCCCCATCGGTTGGCTTGGGCTCCCACTCTTCTCTACGAGGTTTACAGTGAGCTATATGAGGTGAAGAGACAGGGGCGTAAGGGCTTGGGTTGTAATTTGTTGCTCCAAATTTGATGTTGGGAGCATATTATCATTGGTCGGCCTACTGGTTTACCTTGTGGTGTGGATGCTACTTCTCCTCATGCATATAGATAGGTACTCAGTGAGGAAGTTAGTCGATCAGCAGTGAGCACTTCGAAGTACAGAGATATCATGAGTTCTCTGACTAGAGATTTGATGACCTGGCATCCTTGGAGAGGTCTGGATTGGGCGACATATGCAGTAGAGCTTCATCGTATTAAGCGAGGACGATGGGTTGTTGGCACTCATCTTAGGGATATGGAGTTTATCCAATTTTCTAGAGGTGCTGCATCAGTTTGGGCTGGTTCAAGATGTTCCTGATGCGCTTATGACCTATAGGCAATGAGATGATGAGCTAGGGCTACGTTTTTCTCCTAATTTTTGGTGAGTCGATGATCCTTCTGATGATCTAGACTTGGAGGTTTTGGACTTGGATGATGTAAGTACCACCCCTGAGTATGATGTCTGGTTTACTGGCCAGCCGCTCTAGACTCTGAGTGTCATTGTAGATGACAATGGGAGTGGTGATGATGCAAATGTTGGAGGTTGGATTCCTTGGTCGACGAAGCACCGATGAGGTAGCTCTTCGAGAGCTGATATGGGTACCGATTTTTCATAGCCTAAGGAGGCTGGTGGTGATGGAGGTGATGGGGGTGTTGGTGATGAGGATGCTTCTCCTTGATGGACTGAGGAGGATTGGGATATGTTATAGGCTGAGCGTGATAGCCTAGGTTTAGAGGTTACTCATCTGAAGGGTGAGTTGGTATGGTACCAGGGCGAGGTGACTCACCTCTAGGGTGAGGTGGACAGGATGCATGATGGGCCTAGCAGCGATGCTATCATTGCAAAGGACTTGAATATTTCTAGGATCGAAGGTGAGGTCACTCGGCTAGAGGACGAGCTGACTCAGATACAAGCAGGATTTGATGGAGGTGACACTGTAGCTACTATTTTTTCTTTGCGAGTAGAGATTTCTTAGCGGGTTGCTCGTGAGGGTGCTGACTTGAGGAGCCTGCACAAGCAGGCTATTTATATAGAGATGTTGGAGAACTTCTACACTAGCGTCAGATTCCTTTGCCTGTTCCTTCTTCTTCATCAGCCACTACTGCTACTTGAGGGAATGATAGGAGTCATAGGACTCATCATTCATCGAGTTCTCATGGTGCTTCTACAACTCAAGGTCTTGTTGGTCATCAAATCTGCATAGGAAAGGATTTTGGGCGAGTGTATGTGCCCTAGACCTGGACCAAAATTGAAAGGCCGAAGGGAAGAGATGCCCCTCGTGCCAATATTCAAAGAAAGGTCAAATCCTATGCTAAACTACTTTGGTGCTTTGAGATAAGGGTGCAGGAAAGAGATAAAAGGAGATAGGCTTAAAGAAAGAAATAAAAAAGGGGTAAGGGAAGAGAGATCGGTGATTTAAGGTGGGAAAGAACAGGAAGCACGATCACTAAATGACAACTTGAATAGCAGCAAGGAACACCAAGAATAAATGAAAGAAACGCAACATTAACCTTCCTATGTATCCTCTGGGCAAGCTAACAGGGATTCTCCTTCTCCCTTTCATCAAAATTTAGGGTTCAGAGTAAAGACGATTAGGACAAATGAAAGTAACAGAAACCACAACCCACCAGGCAGCATAAAAGAAAACCAATATTACGTTTTTCCTCTCCTATGTATCCTTCAAACGAGTTTCAGGGTACATTCCCCAATTGCACACCGGATTCAGGATTCAAAGTCTTAGTATACAAATGAAGAAAGACAAAAGAATCAAGCACAAAAGGCAGCATAAAAGAGAGAAATTGAGCCCAAAGCTCTTTAGTATTAATCGCAAGACATCAAGTTACAAAAAATTTCTAGCAGATAGTTCCCCCCCTTCTTCATTACAATGCCTGGGTTTTTATAGAGGACCCAACCCTTTGAGTCATAATTACATAGCAAGGAGAAGTATGCCCTCGAGCCTTGAGAATTTGGCTCCCCAAGGCTCTCATGATCGAGCTCTCAAATCCGTTATCAAAACTGGCAACTATGACCGAGTCAACCATGGAAAGATGCATTGATGAGCCGTCTGGACGTCCTTGGTCTCCGAGTGCGATGCTCGAGTGGCCACCATGCTCGCCGAGCTCTTCATCATGGCTTGATACTTCATTTTCAATTGCCAAAAATGAGCAACGAGCTTATCGGGCACGAAAAAATGCATTTATGAGGCACTTGATCGCCTCAGGAAAATACCCGGCTTGGAGCGCGTCTTTGAGGTGCTTCGCTACCTTTTCAACTTTGCTTTGCAATGGACCTGTGCTGAAGCAGATTCTCCTTGATTTGCACTTCGCATGGTGAAGCTTCGCAAGACAGCTTCGGGGGTGATGGAGGCCGAAGCATATCTCCTTCACAAAATGGGGTCTTCACTTCTTGTTGCTTCGCTGTGTCAAAACTGCTTCGGCATGGTCCTTTTCCCGAAGTAGATACTTCGCTAATGAGTCGTTGAGATGCTTCACCATGATCCTTCATCAAAACTATGGTTTGGGGCGTTTTGGCCGAAGTGTATCCCTGCCTTCAAAATGCATCTTCTACCTCGGGTGAAAGTACTTTGCACGAAAGTTTGCCGAAGTAGATGCTTCGCAATGATTTTTGGCGAAGTAGAAATGGTTCGTTGTCGCAGGACCCGAGGTAGATGCTTCGACGACTTTTCGACGAAGTGTTTTCAGTACTGCGTTCTTTCAAATTCTGCTTCGCAAAACTTTTGGCCGAAGTAGCCTTTTGAAATGCTTCGGGTGCGAAGCAGTTTCATTCTTCCTCATTTGTATTTTACTTCGGCAACACCGCTTAGCAAAAATCTCGCCCGAAGTGGCTGCTAGAAATGCTTCGGGTTCGAAGTAGTTTTCTTGCCTTAGCCAATTTGGACTATGGTCTGGACCTTCCTTCTTCGGCGAAGTTGTTCTTTTGAATGTCGCTTCGCTCAAATTTCTCCCAAAGTAGTGGTTTGAAGCACTTCGGGCCCAAAGTTCTTTTTATCGCTATCCTTGTATTCTTCTTTGGCAATACTACTTCGCAAAAAATTCACCCGAAGTAGTGCTGGAAACACCTCGGGTGCGAAGCTCTTTTCTCTAGCCTGCTCGGCAGTGAAGCTCTTTATTTTTTATTTTCTATACAAAGGGGTGGCATTGAAAGCCGAAATTGCTGTAGCTTTTCAAAACAACAAAGAAAAAACTTTACAAAACACTGTACAAAATTTTGATTTTCTTTTCTACCCCTTGAGAAATGTGACAAAATTGTCAACATTATTGGCGGCTCATTGGGCAACGAGCTCATCTCAGTGGGAGAACCCCTAGCTTTGATCCATTGGGCCAGAGTCCCCTCTAGATCTTTCTCCTCCTTCTCCATCTGGCAGTGTTTTCGTAACTGGTTCTCCTTCTTCTTCCTCTAGGAGTGTTTTCGTAGCTGGTTCTCCTTCTTCTTCTGCTTCTTCTTCCTCCTCTGCTCCTTCTTCCTCTTCTGTTCCTTCTTTTGTTGGCGTGGCCTCCTACTGCGGTGATGGGACAAGATGATCACATATTTTCTTCATGGTTCAGCGAACATGAGCCCAGACCCCTTTCTAAAATGGTTCTTGGCCTTCGAGTGTCTTGACCAAAACATGGAACCGATCAATCTGCCCTATATCGACATGTTTGATTCTTACACTTAGGTCATTCAAGCAAGCCATGATTTTGCAGTGTCTCAGGATGAAGTCGATGACTTGTCCTTCTGTGATTGGCTCTTTCCACTCATCTATTTTTGAGACGTCACTTTCAAAATGGATCCACGCCGGCTTAAGTTCTTCCCGGGTGAGGAGGTTCCCATCATCATCTATGAAACTCAGGAAACCTAAGGAAGAAAGGTCCTCGAAGTAACCCATTGATGTGTGCTACTCCTGCTTAAATATATCTAGGAGGCCTTTCGCCTTCTGCGCTTTCTTCACCTTGGAGAAGAAGGCACGAACAGTGGCTTGGGCAGTAGACCAATCCCTAGCCATTTGACTCATAGCAGCAACCTGCAGGTCCTGATATCTAATACTTTGGACTTCAAAAGCAAGCTTGAGTCACCTTTTGATTTTTTGGATAACTTCATCTACTATTGGCCCTTTCTTAGCAATGGCATGCTGGGCTTCGATGACATAGATTAAAGTTGATAGGGCACTGGAGGCCCGCGATCTGAAACATTTGAGCAAGTGTGAGCGAATTTCCTTGATTTTTCCTCTGTCGAACAGCTCCAGGTTTGCTTTTTTGAACAATTGCTGCTGAGCCTGCAAGATCTTGTTCTCGAGCTCTTTCGATTTTAGCTCATTTTCGGCCTATTTCTGTGCTTGGTGCTCAACCAAAGACTACAATTGTAGTATTTATTATTTTAGGGCGTGTGTTTCTTTCTTCATTAGTTTACACTGCCCCTGTGAATCCTCCAGCTCAGAGCGAATTCTAGCCAACTCTTCCTCCAACTTGATGTTGGCACTCTCTGCTTCAATCCTGCGCTGATTGGTAATATTTGCATGCACTCGAAAAGTCTCGATCCTGACATGCATGGATGCGGATTCGTCATCTATATCCAAATGCTCCAGGTCTTTGGTCTTCTCCTGGTAATCATATTCAGCTGGAGTCATTTCATCTAGAGGCTTCTGGACCTTAGGGACCTTCTTAACCTTATGTAACTTTCTGCCCTTCAAGTCGAAGACAGTGTATTTTTCAACCTGGGCCAGAGATCGCCCTCTTTTCTTCCTTGCCTCCTTCAGCATTTTCTTTGTGTTTTGTCGAGCTAAGAGTAGCTTCTCGGCTAGGGGGCGTTCCTTTATTAAAGATAAATCTATTTCAAAAAAGGTTGGATCTCCAGCCAAAGGTGTGAACAAATATAAAGAATTAACGGGGAATGATTCCCCAGACGGTTCAGAGATGGGTGTAGCAGGGGCTTTGGCAAGCGGGACTATGCTTTGAGCGATGGGAGAGTGGGCTATGGGGCTTGGTGTTGGGACACTGCCTTCGCCTTGACTTAGGATTGAAGGAATGGCGGTGTGGGTGGGAAAAGTGGTTTCAACGGGCTTGTCCTGGTCAGATGACTCGGGTGGAGTGGAGCTATGCAGGGTTGGACTGGCAATGGGTAGTATCTGAGTGGGTGATTGACCTTGTAGGGGATGGAGAGATTGATGAGGACCTTCAATCGGGACCACAGTGGACGTGTCGGAGACCAAGGTGAAAGGAAGAGAGTGCATACCTGCGTGCCC
Source organism: Wollemia nobilis (assembly GCA_028583015.1). Lineage (NCBI taxonomy): Eukaryota > Viridiplantae > Streptophyta > Pinopsida > Araucariales > Araucariaceae > Wollemia > Wollemia nobilis. Next base: position 3,604,303 of record JAQPPZ010017057.1, read on the forward strand.
TCCTGGCAGAGCGGTCGTGGTGACATCCTGGGTGATTGGCTCTTGTTCCTTTTGGGCTTCAACACTCTCGACCTCCACAACTTCTACTTTGGGGTCTCCTTCTTGTTGGAGGAGCTCCTCCACATCAATGATGTCTATATCAGGGACCGTCTCAGCACTTGGTGGCCCCGCATCTTTGACCTTTGCTTCAACCGGGCCTGATGTAGGTGATTCGGTAGGAGTACTTGCAGGCTTTGTGCGAGGTCGCTTTGGGTGGCTCGGAGGCACTTGAATTTTCTCTTGCCTCTTTCTTTTCTTTCTCTCCAATGGTTTCTCTACCTCTTTGGCGCTTGTGTCATGGATCTCCGATGGTCCCTATGGTAGTGCTACTGGCGTAGCTTCGGCCCCTACTTATTCTTCTTCTTTCAAGGCATCTTTAGCTCCTCCTGGGCTTTCTCCTGATCCTAGGGTAGCTGGGGGAACAAAATCTACAAAGGATATAGACTTCCAAGTTTCAACATTGGTTTCGTAAAGAATCGCGAAGTCTTTATCTGATGTCAAGAGTCCATAAGAGTTCATTTTTTGGTGATGGAATCTCATTATCCACCACTCCCGAAGCTTTTCCTCGCTCCAATACTTCAATTCCTCCTTTAAATCATTCTTTGCCTTTCTCCAAAATGTGGAGCTTGGAGTTGGGAGGGGGTGCTGATCAGGGTCGAACTCGACCTCCATGGGGTAGAACTCATGCCAAGGAGGCAATGTCCTCATCCTCTCCAAATGCCACTCCAGATATTTCCCATTGGGATTATTCCTTTGTTCCACAATTTTGAGGTGGGGGCAGATGTGGAAATTCTTGAATTTTAAGTGATCCATCATTACTCCCAAAGGATCATAGAGCCATCGTTGAGGAATCTAGAGTAGGCCAAAAATGACAAGCTTTTCCTCTAGGAAAACGTTCTATTTTAGGGTAAAGATTTTGATTACGCCCATCCTAAAGGGGAAGTCATAGGTATGTGCCCACTTTTAGCCATGGCCATATACTGAATTTGTAGAGTCGCTTCGTCGAGCGACTTCCAATGCGAATTGATATTCGAAGGGGTAGACTTGTAACAGGAAGGGCTTCCCTATGAAATTGAACAGACGAATCACCAGTCCCTGTGTCAATTGGAAAACATCTCCTTTCCTTTCCTGCACCACTCTATCTCTCAAACTGAGGGGCACCCAAGGACAAGAACCTTTCAACAGATGCATGGCGGGTCCCAAAAATTGCTGATTAAAAGAATAATAGGACTCTATCCTCAATAGAAGGGGAGTCCATTGATACACTGGCAGAGGATTTCCATCCCCATCGCTTGGAGAAATGGTGATATGGGGGAATCGCTTATGAACCTAGTAGAAATACAACTAGACAAGAAAAGAACAGGGTGTGAAGTACTGGCCCGTTGCCGAATTCTTTATGCTGGTGAGCCTTGTATGCAAGGTTCGGGCCACCCATTTCACCCAGTCAAAGAAAACTGGGTTGGTGTTTGGCCTTGAAGCATCAGGGGCATAAAATTACCCTCTCAAAATACATTCGACTAAAGACAACTGCCAGGGCTGCACTGAAGCATCTGTTGACAAGCCGGCCACCCATGAAATGACGGAGAAAATATCGATGTTTTTGAAGGCTGCCAAGGGTAAGGGCATCTGGGGCAGCTTGTTTGAAGGTAGCCCACTCTTGAGATTCTCGCACAAGAATTTCAATATGTAGCTGTTAGAGGTGAATCTCTCCATTTGTTTGCTTAAGATGACATTGCGAACATAATAGCCCTTGGGCGGACCCTGTTGTGGTGCGAAGGCTGCTTGTACATCTTCCTTCAGGATGGAAAACAATTTGTGACCTGAAGCGTCCAACACTTGCCTGGATGCAGGCTGGTAATTTTGTGCGTTAACATAGATTAGCTCGGGACAATGGTGAGCAGGCGGGGTTAAAAACTAGTAAATCTGAGAGTAATATGCAGCATATCTCTTATTTTCTGGGGTGAGTCTGCTTGTCATAAACTCTATGGTGCGTCGGAGGTCGGATACACCCTTAGAGAGCTATGTGTCTCTAATCTTCTCCCACCCATCAATTGGTGGTTCTTCAAGCTGCTCCTCCTCCGAGTTGTCCCCTTCTTCTATTGGCTGATTTTTGGGGTGAGGGGGGAGACTTAGCTTCTTCGGAGCATGCTTTTTCTCTTCCTTGCCCTTCTTTATTTTTTTGGGGCCTGCAACTTCGGGCTCTTTCCCCTTCTCCTTGGAGTTTTTCTTTCCCATGTTAAAAATGATGGCGGTAGAGTCATTGATATAGAGAGCTTCAATACGAATGACCAAATGCAAAGGGTAGGGGAATTGCAGAGTAACTAAAGGTTCTTATTCTAGCTCAAACTTATGGATAAATAACCTCCTTCTTGCTAGGACTTCGCATTTTATACCCTAAAAAGGCAACCACCTAAATTTATGGCACCTACTAAAATTAAATTTACACCTCGAACGGAGGAGGCTGCCGTATTCTTTAATTGATTCTATAGTGACGTGGTACACAGGGCCACACACTTCGATGATTACACTTTGTATTGGAGAAGCAACCTGTTGCCACCTCATACCTGGACGCGAGCTTTTCTTTTCTCTTTTTTCTAACTAAATCACCTCGGGAAGTGCTCCACCACCTTTTGCCTTAAATTCACCCGCTTTGAACCTTTTTCGCGGTTGTCGTCTGCACGTTCTTTAAGGCACATTTTAAATTCTCCCGACTCGTGCGTTATTGGTTCGACGAAGTAAAAAACAACATTGAAAATGCTTCGCGGTGAACCTTTGGTGTGGGCCGCCTTTTGACACTTCGGGCCCGAAGTATTTCTCCTTCGTCGCGCTTTGCAAGGACCACCTACCGAAGATTGTGTTCCTAAAAACTGCTTCGCAAAAGCCCCTTTTAAAATCTACTTTGCAAAACTTTTGCCCGAAGTAGCTGCTGGAAATGCTTCGGGTGCGAAGCTCTTTTCGTGACTTTGTTTGAGCTTTGGTTCGGCCTCTTTTGAGTGTAAAGTGCTTTGCGGCGAACCTTCTTGGAACTGCTACTTCACATTTAAAATCCCCGAAGGAGATTTTGGAGTGTAGTTCTTGGCTTTTGCATCTCGGAACAGGTCGTATATACACAACTGAAGAGAAATATATATACAAAAGTCTATATACACACACTTTTTTTTTTTTTTTTAAAGAGAGAAATTGTTTCACCTCAACGATGAAAAGTCTTCAAATGAAGACCATTGACAGAGATCGGCAAAACCTGGCCCTCTGCATATTTGAGGATGAAAGAGTTAGCCGAGTTCACCTTCACAATTTTGAATGACCCATCCCAGAAGGCGTCCAGCTTGTCGTGATTTCCAGGCTTGGCTTTCCAGGAATCCCATTTCCATACCAGATTTCCCACATTGAATGCGCGATTGGATGATTTTTTCTTGAACCAATCTTGGGTGACCTGAGCATGCTTAGCGAAGTTCTGGTAAGCTTCCTCGTGATATTCCTCTAACTACAACAGCTGAGCTAATCTATTTTCCATTGGGCTAACTTCATCTTCTTCTTCTAGCAGTTGCAGTGCAGGGATCTCTACATGAGTGGGTAAGATAGCCTCCTTGCCATAGAAGATGGACTTCTTGACAAAAATTCGATCGACCCACAAGGCCCGATCTAGAAGAAGATGCCAAGTCCTTTTGTTTTGCTCTATAAGCTTCCTTAACACCCTCAACAAGGTTTTGTTGGTGGATTTTGCCAAGCCGTTGTCTTGGGGATAATAATTGGAGGATACTTTATGATATATCCCATATCTGTAGAGGAATTCATTGATTTTGGTGCCTATGAAGCCAGGACCATTGTCCGTGATGATTACTTCGGGGAGGCCGAACCTGGTGATCAAACCTTCTAGGAAGGCTATGACAGTCTCTTGATCTACGTGCTTCGTAGGGATCGCTTCGGCCCACCTGGTGAAGTAGTCAGTCGCAGTCAGTATGAACTTATGTACAGCGGAGGAGTTCGGCGATATGACCCCTATGAAATCCAGCCCCCATTACTGAAAGGGCGTCTCTACTTGTATTGGTTGGAGAGGCATTGAAGCATTTCTGCTTCGACCGATGAACTTTTGACGCTGCTTGCACCTGTGACAAACTACGAAGGCATTGACAAAGAGTGTGGGCAAATAATAACCCGCCTTGATGATCTTCAATGCCGTTGTTCTCCCTACGAAGTGACCTCCAGATAGTCCTGAATGAAATTCTCCCAAGACTCTCCTTTTATCATCATATTTTATGCACTTAAGAAGAACGCCATCAATGTTTCTAAAAAATAGGCCTTCGAGGCGCAGAGTGTATCGAGAGGATCGCATCCTGAAATGCCTTTGTTGTGATGCATTTAGATGCGAAGGACATATGCCGGTGTTGAAGTACTTGATTATCTCACTAACCCAGTCCTTGTCATCCACTTCTTGGTTTGCGAAGCATCCTTCAGCTGGCGAGTCGTCCCATTGAGGTTCTATTGCTTCGGTCGCTGTGCTCTTCGCCAGTTCTTGACATAATGCGCAACCGTGAACCAGTTTTGTGGGCTTGATCTCAATGTTAAATTCCTGTATCTTGTTCACCCAACGGGCTCTCTTGCTTCCAAATTCTCCTTGGATGATGAAATTGTGCACGTCGAGGTGAATGACAAAGACCATAACCCAACTCTAGGAGATGAATTGCTTGAACTTCCTAAGAGACTTCATTACTGCATGCACCTGACGCTCTATGAAATTGTATTTATCTTCATGGGGATTGATCACCTGGCTCAGAAACACGATGGGACGCTCTTCACCATCTTCCCCCTTTTGTGTCAGGACCGCAACGTAGCTTTCGGGTTCCCCTATGGCATATAAGATAAAATCTTGACTGTAGTCAGGGTTGACTAGGACTGGCGCCTGAACGATTTGGGCCATAATCTCTGCGAATGCTTCCCTTATTTCTTCCATCCAGATGAATTCGGTGCCCTTCTTCAAAATATTAGACATTGGCTTGATAACTTTGACAAAATCGGGGACAAACTTCCTCATGAATTTGATCTGGCCAAAGAAATATTGAAGTCCTTTCTTGTCTTTTGGGAGTGGGAGCTTCGTTAGAGCCTCGGCTTTGTCGGGATCTACATCGAGACATTTTTTTGATATTGCATGTCCCAACAATTTTCCTTCATTGAATGTGAATATAAACTTCTTTGGATTGATTGATATGCCAAATTCTTGAAATTTTTCAAAAATTTGTTGTAGGTGTATGGGGTGATCCTCCATTTTTCGGGAGAAAATGGTCATGTCATCTAGGTAGATTATGATAACCTTATTCAGAAGCTGACCAAAAGCTAGATCCATCGCCCTCTGGAAAGTGGCACCGAAATTCGACAGGCCAAATGGCATTCGTTGATAAGCAAATGTTCCCCACTTGGTGGTGAACGCTGTTTTATGCTGGTCTTCGTCCATGACCCAGATCTGATTGTATCCGTAGAAGCCATCGAGCAGGGAGAAGCGTTGAGCTCCAGCCACTGAGTGCAAAATTTGATCGATTTGCGGAAGAGGATAGTGATCTTTGAGAGAGGCCTGGTTCAGGTTGCAAAAGTCCACACATAACCGTATATCTCCGTTCTTTTTCTTGATAGGGACTAGGTTTGCTACCTAAGAAGAATGTTTGATGGGATAAATTATTTTTGCTTTGAGCATTTTCAGAAGTTTGGCCTTCATCAGGACTTTGATCTTCGGGTTAACCGGCCTTTGCTTTTGTCGGAAGGGTTTGACCCCCTCCTGCAATTCAATTGTGTGCTGGATCAGCCACCGATCGTATCCTCTGAGGTCTTGGTAGAACCAAGCAATTATGTGGGGAAAATTTCTACACAAAGTTTGGATCTGTTCTATCTCTTCTGAAGTGCAGTCGGTTCCAAATTTTATTGCTTTTCCAGGTTCAAGCTCTAAATCTTGGTACTGCTTTTCATTGAATTTGATCATATGAGAGAGTGCTCGATCATTCTGATCAAAGAGGCTTTCAAGGGTGATCAGTCCCTTGGGAACGTGGTTATTCTTCAATTGAACCAGCGCTTCATCTTATTCTTCATTAGAGCTTCTATCTTCGACTGTGGTGGCTTCTTGAATAATGAAATTTATAATCTGCTCATCATTGTCAAAGACTTGCCAGTGTAGGTCTCTGTCTAGGATGGAGGGTCTGTAGATTAACCTTACTACTTTGGGCTTGTGCACCATGTCTTATGCTGGAGAGTACTTGGCTACGATGGATGCCAGAACATCAGCATGTTGATTCTTTTCTCGTGGGATGGATTGCAGATTGAGATACTCGAACTGGTCAAACAAGTCCCATACCCTGTTGCGGTATGACTTTAAATAATGCTTTTTTGAAGAGCATATGTTTGTGATCTGGTTGCATACCAGTTCAGAATCTTCGAAGATTTGGAGGTGCTTTATGCCTAACTTGTCAGCTTTCTTGAGTCCTAGGAACAATGCTTCATATTTGCTGCATTGTTGGTGCAGCTCCATGTCAATTAGTAGCAATACTCTTTTTGGTCTCTGGATGGCGATACTAGAAGAATCCCTATCCCAGCACCATTTTTACATCGAGCACCATCAAATAACAACTTCCATAGTCCTTCTTGGGCACTTGTTCTATTATCTAGTTGGGTGTGTTTCTCAGGATTGGCGATCGCATAACATCCTATCTCGATTTCTACCATGGCATTAAAATATACCAATGAGAACTCATCTTCGTAACTCAGTTGTGCAAGAGATTCCTCATCCAGGTCCACCTGCTCTACTCCCTCCATTATTGCATTCATTGGATCACTGCTTTCTTCTTCGAAAATCTTCTGCACAAGGAAAGAAGAAGGATTTTCATTGTAGATCTTCACCTTCTTTCCTTTGAATGGAATTTCTAGATGAGAGTAATCCATGGATAGGTATCCACCCAGCTTTGTTGTGAATTCCCTTGACAAACACATACTGAAGTATGGTTCCAGTTCGACGACCACTACCTCTTGTATGACCATGATCTGAGGCATCTTATGTAGTCGAATAGGAATGTCTTTGATCACTCCTATAGTCTTCACTGGGGAACCATCCAACTGGAGTACGCCATGGATGCTTCGTGTATATTCCATTCCTATTTCTTTGTAGACTGATCTTGGCATGACTGTTGTCGCAGCCCCAGAGTCGATCATACAGTTATGTATAATATACCCTTCCATCTACAGAGACAGGTAGAACGGAGGTGGTCTGTTCTTCTCTGTAATGGATGTGGATAGGGTCTGCACAAGAGCAAGTGGTGCTGCCTTTTTTTCTTTAGTTGTCTTCAATGATTCTTGCAGTAGGTCTACTTGCCCAGGTAGTTGCAGTGCATCGTACAAGCTAATCTTGGCTAGGATCCTTTTTAACTCCTCTACAATGTTGTAAGATAGGGAACTAAGCACCTTAGGTTCCTTTCTCGGTTCATATCTAGTGCGATACTGCTTCGTAGCTTCAACTCTTTGTCACTTAGTTAGTGAAGGAAACTTGAGCTTTTCCTTAGCCTGCTATTTAGTTTATGCCTGAGGTGGTTCGACAGAAGCCTTTTGGGCTTTTTCTTTGATCGATGCAGGCGGAGGAGCTTCATTCGGGGCCGAGGAAGATGATTGTCCCCTCTCGGGTCGAGCGTGTACTTTTAAGGGAGCCATCTGAGTAACATCCACTTCTATCACCTTATTTCCTCCTTTGGTAAACACTACGACTGGCTCTTCTTTGCCAATCGCCAAGTTCTGACTCATTTGTGTGATAACGTTGACTTGACCGTCATGACTACTGTTCGCCAATGTTTGAACATAGTGTTGGTGCAACATGCAAGTATTCTCTTCATGCGGATCATTACACGTAGAGCACCAATACACATAATTAGAAGTTCTCAGAGCTTCATCGATCGTAACATTTCTCACCGAAGCCTTCCCTTGTTGGACTACTTGATCTTTGGTAAGCACAGGTGTAGGATAAGATCTTCTCGGTAGGAATTCTTGTTGCACTTGCTTCTTCTTCACAATGGTCATGTCATTGGACAACGTCTGAACTATGGAGTTCAGAGACTGCATCTCTTGAAGAATTTTAGCTTGTATATCATCGGCTTTTGGAACGAGTGGCAATGAAGCCATTGTTGGTATTGGAGGTAAGACAGGGGGTTGAAGTGGTGCTGGCAGTACAGGGAATGTTGAAGTGACAGTAGGCTATGGAGCTAAAAATGTGGGAAAGTGAATTTATGGAGTAGTAATTTAAGACACAATAGGATTCGGGTTCCAAGATGAGACCGAGAGTGTAGGGGTTACAGAGATCTGTGAAGTAGCTGTGCTCGCGTACGGGGATTGAGGGAATTCAGGAAGTATGGGCATTGACATCCTTTATGGAAGCTTGCCCATAGCTATCAAATCCATTTCTGCCTTCTTGGATAACCCATACAACTCGAGAAAAGTATTAATGTTGGAATATCTTACCATGATACTGATATCAGGGTTGAAAGCCCGAAGGAAATAGTATGCTACAGCCTTGTCGATTGGCCGAAGTCCGGCTGGTACTCTTTGCCAGGTTCGAGTGAACCTTACATTGAAGTCTACAATCTCTTCTTGCAGATATCTCTGGATTGAGGTGAACTGATGCAGGAGAGAGGTAGGATCGAAGGACTCATTGAAACCTTGCATCAATTGTTCGGCTAACTGGTCCCATCCTGTAATAGTATCGGGTGGTAAAGATCTATACTAGTAGAGGAGTTTTCCCCTAAGGGAAAGAACCAGAAGCTTTACCATAACTTGTTCCTCTGTGATGTCGTGGATCGCTGCCAGAGAGATTATGTCCTGGATGTGCTCCAGAGCAGTCTTCCCAGTTCCATAAAACATTGGGATCTTCTTTACAGTAGCGGGCGACACTTGCCCTTGTCCTGCTAGATTTAGTGGTGACAAAGAATCCCATGATGGGAACCACCTGGGCGGCGGTTGCTGCTGCATTTGCTATTGTTGTTGTTGTTGTTGTTGTTGTTGTGCCATACTTACTCCTAGATTTTGAGAAATAGGAATCCCCGAAGCTCCTCCTTGATTGCTAATAGGACGACTAATAGGAATGGAGGCACTAGGATGCTTCGATGAGTTGGGAGGATTAAGAGGAAAGTTAGCCGTTGTGCTATCATAAATTAAGCCTTGCTCGTCAACAGTGGCCTCTAGCGAGGATGTTCCATGTAACAGTGACTCGGGGGTAACTAACCTAGATCGTTCCCCAAAGGCATCAATATCTAACTCAAAGAACTCAGTTTCCTCTCCTCTATTCCTAACTCTCCATATTGTTTGCATGAAGGCATAGACTTTGGTACTGGTCTTTACGACTTAAATATTCTCGGGTAAATAGAGTCGTCAGATGCTAAGAGTCTTTTGGTAATGAGAGCATCAATTTTCACTACCACTCAGAAGGTGATACTGACCGGGTCACACCGAGAACTGGTTAGAACTATTGGCCCCGGTGTAGACGGGTTTGATATTTGCGCTTAAAATATGGGACCTTGGTCCCATCGGGCGTGCCAAAAATTGTTGGTCATCAAATCTACCTAGGAAAGGATTTTGGGTGAGTGTATGCGCCCTAGACCTAGACCAACATTGAAAGGCCAAAGGGAAGAGATGCCCATCGTGCCAATATTCGAAGAAAGGCCGGCTCCTATGCTAAACTACTTTGATGCTTTGAGATAAGGGTGCAAGAAAGAGATAAAAGAAGTTAGGGTTAGAGAAAGAAATAAAAAGGGGTAAGGGAAGAGAGATCGATGATTTAAGGTGGGAAAGAACAGGAAGCACGATCACTAACTGACAACTTGAATAGCAACAAGGAACACCAAGAATAAACGAAAGAAACACAACATTAACCTTCCTATGTATCCTCTAGGCGAGCTCACAGGGATTCTCCTTCTCCCTTTCATCGAAATTCAAGGTTCAGAGTAAAGACGATTAGGACAAGTGAATGTAACAGAAACCACAACCCACCAGGAAGCATAAAAGAAAACCAATATTATGTTTTTCCTCTCCTATGTATCCTTCAGACGAGTTTCAGGGTACATTCCCCAATTGCACACCGGATTCAGGATTCAGAGTCTCAATATACAAATGAAGAAAGACAAAAGAATCAAGCACAAAAGGCAACATAAAAGAGAGAAATTGAGCCCAAAGCTCTTTAGTATTAATCGCAGGACATTAAGTTACAACAAATTTCTAGCAGATAGTTCCCCCCCCTTCTTCATTACAATGCCTGGGTTTTTATAGAGGACCCGACCCTCTGAGTCATAATTACACAACAAGGAGAAGTACACCCTCGAGCCCTGAGAATTCGGCTCCTTGAGGCTCTCGTGATCGAGCTCTCAAATCCGTTACTGAAACTGGAAACTGTGACCAAGTCAACCATGGAAATATGCATTGATGAGCCGTCTGGATGTCCTTGGTCTCCGGGTGCGGTGCTCGAGTGGCCGCCATGCTCGTTGGGCTGTTCATCATGGCTTGATACTTCATTTTCAATTGCCAAAAATGAGTAGCGAGCGTACCGGGCACAAAAAAATGCATTTATGAGGCACTTGATCGCCTCGAGAAAATACCCGGATTGGAGCGCGTGTCTTTGAGGTGCTCCGCTACATTTTCAACTTTGCTTCACAACGGACCTGTGTCGAAGCAGATTCTCCTTGATTTGCACTTCACATGGTGAAGCTTCACAAGACAACTTTGAGGGTGATGGAGGCCGAAGCATATCTCCTTCACAAAATGGGGTCTTCACTTCTCATTGCTTCGCTATGTCAAAACTGCTTCGGCGTGGTCCTTTGCCCGAAGTAGATACTTCGCTAATGAGTCATTGAGATGCTTCACCACGATCCTTCATCAAAACTGTGGTTCGGGGCGTTTCGGCTGAAGTGTATCCCTGCCTTCAAAATGCATCTTCTACCTCGGGTGAAAGTACTTTGCATGAAAGTTTGCCAAAGCATATGCTTCGCAATGATTGTCGGTGAAGTAGAAATGGTTCATTGTCGTAGGACCTAAGGTAGATGCTTCGGCGGCTTTTCGGCGAAGTGTTTTTAGTACTACGTTCTTTCAAATTTTGCTTTGCAAAAATTTTGGCCGAAGTAGCCTTTTGAAATGCTTCGGGTGCGAAGCAGTTTCATTCTTCCTCCTTTGTATTTTACTTTGGCAACACCGCTTCGCAAAAATCTCACCCGAAGTAGCTGCTGGAAATGCTTCGAGTCCAAAGTAGTTTTCTTGCCTTAGCCAATTTGGACTACGGTCTGGACCCTCCTTCTTCGACGAAGTTCTTTTGAATGCCGTTTTGCTCAACTTTCTCCTGAAGTAGTGGTTTGAAGCGCTTCGGGCCCGAAGTTATTTTTATCGCTATCCTTGTATTCTTCTTCGGCAATACTACTTCGTAAAAAATTCACCTAAAGTAGTGTTGTAAACGCCTCGGGTGCGAAGCTCTTCTAGTTTTCTTTCAGCGAAGCTCTTTTCTCTAGCCTGCTCAACAACGAAGCTCTTTATTTTTTATTTTCTATACAAAGGGGTGGCGTTGAAAGCTAAAATTCCTGTAGCTTTTCAAAACAACAAAGAAAAAACTTTACAAAACACTGTACAAAATTTTGATTTCCTTTTCTACCCCTTGAGAAATGTGACAAAATTGTCAACAGGTCCTCAAAGGGATCCTGCTGGTACTAGCTAGTGCGACTTGTCACTTCTCTTTTTGTATTTTGCTTTTTATTTTTTTGCTATGAGCCTTAGTGCTTCGATGTATACAACCTGCGGGTATTTTGTACCTTTGGGACTTTCATATTTATACATATATACATGGCTTGTATTTTGGTTATCTCATGTGTTAATGTTTATTATGATGCTTTTTATATATGCTTTGCTTGTGCTTATGTGTGCAATGTTCACATTTTATATTTGTGTTATGATAAATGAATGTAACTAACATGTACTATGCAACTTATGTTTATTTTCATTTAACTATATGATGATATGCATGATGTTTTTGTAATCTTTTATAGCTCAGAGTAGTTGACCATTACTTGTTCATTTTTGCAATTGGGGGTATCCAACTTGATGACTCTTCGCGTTTGGTGTATGGTGGGTGTATGTATGTGATTTTGTAGAACATGTGATAATGATGTGATTTTTGGTTGGTTTTTGATATGTAACATTGGAGGATTTTCAAAGACTCAAACAGTCTAATGATTTTAACCATTTTCTTAATGTTCGTCTAACCTTATTTAGGACCAAGGTGTGTGCAATTGGATTTATTTTCTGAATCTTTGGTTTGGGAATGATCCTAAGTAATCAAGAATTAGTGCACGTGTATGTGAAGTTCATTAAATCATGATGAGTAAAATTGGACAATACCTGTTTGGGTTTACCAATTAGCTAGCTTGTCCGTATGTGCAGTCAGAGGTCTTTTCTCTTTGGAGAAAGACATGTCGCCCTGCATGAGTTTACTCCACTGCCATTCAAGCATCTATAGCTCCGGTGGAGGTTCGCTCCATAGTCCAATGATTCAATCTTTGAGCTTTGGGGATGACTACATAACTTTCTGAGGGGAATGTAGTACGATCTTTATTACTTTTGTGATTTGTGGTGTGTGTATAGTATTTATCATGATAGATTTTGGGGAATTAGATTCTCAATAGAAGTGTGATGAGAATGTGATCCTATCCTTACTGTCTACCTTTTTAATTTAAGTGTTTGGATTGTTGTGATTGTGGTGAAAACCACCTTTTTGATTTGGACTATGTTGTGTAATGGGACAAGCGGGGAATATTTCCTTTTCGTTTCAAGGTTGTACCCAAGTTGGCATTATCTTTTCTTACTCAAAATGTTTTTAAATTTGTAAAGTGTTTTTGGTTCAAGATTGCTTCGAGGTCAATCTACCATACTTAAGACTTTCTTAATGTGTCATAAGTGCTTTGGTCCTAAAGAAAATTGGACATATTATGATTTTTGCTTTTTCACTAGACATTTTTGAGTGACTGAAAATTTGATTTATGATATAGTAAAACATGGGTGAGTATGAACTTTGTTGACTTGCGAAGAGTCTTAGTTGGGTATCCCCAATTCTTTGGAACTTGTTTTTTACTTGGTCGTATCATCACCACTATGAAAGATCACTGAACATGGGATGGGATGGATGCAATTATGTGTTTATTCTAATGTTGCTTTATGCATGTGATATGCCTATTTAATGCACTAGATTTTTTTTTATTTTTGTAATATGAAAATGCAACATGCTAAGTGCTAGATAGACATTTATATTTACAATGTAAAGAAATTTTGGAAATAAAAATTCTTTTCTCTTTTTTTTGTTTTAATCCATGTACACACACACACACACACACACACACACACACACACATATATATATATATATATATATATAGATATGCAAGTCATTTCATGCATAAAATACCTTTACGTGCATTATGTTTAGTGGTTCTGGCTCCAATTCTCCTTCCAAGTTGGCAAGTCTATATGTTCATGGTCCTAATTTATACTTTACAATGTACGGGCCTAACCAATTAGCTGTAAATTTATCTCTTAAGTGTGGCGATGCATTGGTATTTTGTTGATTTTCTTTGAGCACTAGGTTCCCCACTTGAAATTCTCAAGGATGGACTTTTTCGTTATAAGCATGTTTAATTCTGTCTTGATATACTCGTAAGTGATCTAAGGCATTGATACATTTTTCATAAATAAGTGTCAATTGGGCAAGACGTGTTTGTCTAGCTATTTCATCATCCATGAATTCCTGTAATGCTATTCGCAAGGAAGGTATCTCAAGCTCTAAAGGTAATATAGCTTCAACACCATAAACTAGTAAAAATGGTGTCGCTCCCGTTGGCATTCTGATGCTTGTTTTGTAAGCCCATAATACCAAAGGAAGTTGAGTATGCCAATATCGGTGATTTTATTTGACCATATTATTGAGAATGGATACCATTATTTTATTGGTTGCTTCAACTTGCTGATTTGCTTATGGGTAATAAGGTGTGGAGAAACTATGTTGAATTTTGAATTTGTTGCACAATGCTCTGACATCCTTATTCTTAAATGACTTCCCATTATCAAAAATTATTTTTGAGGGTATTCCAAAATGATAGATAATATGCTGAAGTATAAACTTCACTATTCGAGGTCCAATCGTAGTGGTCATTGGAATTGCTTCCACCCATTTTGTGAAATATTCTGTTGCAGTTATGATGAACTTATGTTGTCCTGATGAAGCAGGTGATATTTTACCAATCAAATCGAGACCCCATTGTGAAAAGGGCCAAATAATTTGAATGGGTTGTAATGCGTGCGATGGTACATGAGTCAAATTTGCATGATATTGGTACTTTTGACACTTTTTGACATATTTGCAATAGTAATTTTCCATGGTCGGCCAATAGTATCCCATGCATAGTATTCTCTTCGCAATGGCCATTCCATTGAAGTGGCCACCGCAAGTACCATCATGGGATTCTATTATTGCTCGTTCTGCTTTGATCGGATCTAAAAATCGTAATAATATTCCATCATACCCACGTTTGTATAATACATACCCTAGTAGAGTAAAATGAATTGCTTTTTGTTTGAATGTTAATTTTGCATTTCATGTCATTTCTACTGGGAGTATTCCAGACTTGAGAAAGTCTCTTATCTCATCAAGGTAAGAATTGTAAGGTTCAACATGCACCAAACAAATATATTTCTCACCTGTAGGTTTTGCCTTTTGAATTGATGATTTTGACATTGTTGTTATGATTAGAAGTTGTACTTCCCCATGATCATTCTTAGGGATGAGAGATCCTAAAGAAGCCATTTCATCCGCAAATCTATTTGTCGATCGTGGTAAATTACTAATTTCGTACCAATCAATTTTTTCTAGCAACCTTATTGCTACTTCATGGTATTTCTTTAAGACTGGTTCTTTACACTGGTATTCTCCTTTTACTTGGTATACAACTGGTTGAGAATCCCCAAAAATGCTTAGTCTTTTTATGCCCATTGCTATAGCTGATTGAAGACCTAAGATTAAGGTTTCATACTCTGCATTATTATTGGTGCATGTGAAGTCGAGTTTGAATGATAAAGGAATTGGTATTCCTTCAGGTGTATAAAACATGACTCTCGCACCTTGTCCTTTATCGCATTTAGACCCGTCAAATAACATGGTCATGTCTGCTTCTTCCTAAGGAGAAACTAATTCCTCTTGTTCTGCGATAGAAAATACTGAATCATATGGAAGCTCAATAATTAATGGTTTTTTGTTATGTAGCGAAGCTTTTGCTAGTTGATCCGCTATCACCTGACCTTTTATGGATTTTTGACTTACGAATTCGAGATCAAACTCGGTTAAAATAATTATCCATTTAGCAGTACGGGTGTTGTTGTATGTGTGAGTCATCATGTATCGCAGAGGATTTTCTCTAGCTATGACATAGGTAGTATTGCTTAGCATGTAATGTCTAAGTTTCTTAGTGGTGAAAACCACTACTAAGCATAAATTTTCGACATAAGCATATCTTGTTTCGTAACTTACCAGTGTTCGACTAATATAGTAAATTGCTTGCTCCTTATGTTTTTTGTTCTTTTGTGCAAGCATGGTACCTAGTGCAAAATCTATTGCAGAAATGTATAGGTGAAAAGGGATTCCTGATCTAGGTGGTGTAATAACTAGTGGTGATGTCGGATACTTCTTTATGTCATAAAATGCTTATTGAGATTTAATTGTCCATGAAAATGTCACTCCATTTTGTAACAAGTGGTTGAAAGACCTACATTTATCTGAGAGTTGTGCGACGAATCATCGGATAGATTGGATCTTTCCTTGTAAACTATGCAACTCTTTCAATATTTTAGGAGGTGGCATTTCTAATATTGCTTTTACGTTACCTGGATCTACTTCAATGCCTCGCTTGGAGACAATGAATCCTAGAATTTTTCTTGATGTGACTCCGAATACACACTTCTTAGGATTTAGCCTTACTTTGTGTTCTATTAATTGATCGAATGCTTTTTCCAGTACATTGATGTGCTCAAGATGTGTCCTTGATTTAGAAATCAAATCATCTACGTAATCCTCGATGATCTTATGCATATAATCATGAAATATGTACATCATAGCTCATTGATATGTTGCTCCTGCATTCTTAAGTCCAAAAGGTATCACTCTATAACAGAATGTCCCCCAGGGTGTTGTAAATGTCGTCTTGTGTTGGTCTTCAGGATTAATTTGAATTTGGTTGTATTTCGAGAAACTGTCCATTAAGGAAAGCATTTCATGATTAGCATAGAAATGTACTAGTTGATCGATATTAGGCAAAGCAAAATCATATTTGGGACATGCTTTGTTTAAGTCTCAAAAATCAGTGCATACATGTATCCCTCTGTTCAGTTTACGAATGGGCACCATATTTGAAAGCCATTCTGGGTAATCAATTGGTACTATGAAGTGCACATCCAACAACTTTTGTAGCTCTTCTTTCACAATTAATGCGACTGTTGGATGAAATTTCCTAAGCTTTTGTTTGAAAGGCTTTGCATCATGTGCCAGTGTAAGGTTGTGGACTACCAGGTCTAGATCTAAACTAGGCATGTATTTGTATGACCATGCAAACACTTCTATATTTTTCATTAGCATGTTTATTATGAGTTCTTTTTCTTCTGCGGAAAAATATTTTGCAATTTTGACAATTTGGGGATTGTCCACATCTTGACTAAGGTTCACATCTATAGATTCTTCAATTAGCATGTGAGAACCTTCTTCTAACTGATGTGGAGTTGGGATGAGGTGGATATCATCCGCTATATTTTAAAATGTCTCCGGGGTTTCTCCCTCTATCTTAGTTTTAAAAACTGAATTATTTGATGATGAAGGTTGCTATGGAATATATACATTTGAAGCGCGCAACAACTCTTCGGACATGATAAACTCGACAGTGGATGGCAGGGATGAGATCCTATCCATGGCTATGAGACTAGTGTTGATTTGGATCGATTTTATCTCATCATATGGATTGCGGAGTGGGGTGAGCAAATCAACAAAAATCATGTTGACTTGATGTAAATGAGGTGGTTGTGATTCGAGAATTGATGACTCATATTCTATAGGTTGCAACTGACCTAATATGTGTGATTGGATGTGTTGTATGCGATGCCAATGTGATGGAGGAGGTTTTGGTTCAGGAACCTCACGCTCTTTGTTTAGCCAAAAAAGAGTGCGATCTATTGGGAATTTCTTTTGATACCAGTCATCTCTCCGAATAGAATCTATGTATGTTGCCTCCTCTTGAGGTTCTTCTTCTTCCTGATTTAGCCATTCAGGACGTGCCTCTGCTTGAAGCATTCTTCTAGCTTGCATTTTACACATATGATTCATGAATATCATTTTAGTTTCATCCTCTTCATCATCGTCACTCATCCAAAACCCATTAGCATTTGTGTGAGGTCCCAATACTAGTGATGTATCATATGGCCTAAGGTAGGTCATCTCTATGGGAAATTATAGCTCTTGCTGTAAGGCTTGTTCTTGAGGGTAAAAAGTGTAGATTTGGTACCCACCATCTGCTTGTTCATATTCATCATTAGGTTCATCTTCCTCATCACTATTTTCTTCCTCTTCTTCGCATTCAATGTCAAGTTCTTGGAAAACTTTATTAAACGAAGAGCTTGCGATGGAATATTTATAGCCTAGACCAGAGCGATTACTTGGCTCTCTATATTCTGGTTCAATAATGTGGTGAGGACCTTGTTCATGTATTCCAAGTCCGTATCAATGCCAATTAACCCTTCAAAAATATCTCACTGGGAAACTTGGGTTCGATAGATAATCAATGTTTTCATTAAACTCTTGTAAAGAGTTGTCGTTTTGAGGAGGTGGATCCGATTAAGAATCTACCCCTCCATATATGAAATTGATTATATTTTTTTGAGAACCCATTCTATATATATCACCTATAGCTAAAGGTGGGTCGCGAGGGCGACCGTAATCCCTGACTGACTCAATGGGTGGTGTAACTGTGACACTTTCAATAATGTACTCACCAATGCTTGGATTGGTGAGATGTACTGCAACTCTAGATGGTTGGGAGGCTAATGGCTTGGTGGATGAAGAGGGTTCTTGTACATTAGCTTGTGGCTTCAATGGCCTTAGTGGATTATCTCTAATAGGTGGCCCTATTTGTTAGACTACGAGTTCTAATGATTGTGATGTAGTGATGGATGGTGTGGGTTGTGCTGTGAATGTGAATGGTTTTTGTGGATCTGAAAGTTTACTGGATGGAGTTGGCAATTGGTTAGCAGGATGAGTAGGTGTGACTTGAAAATGAAATACAGTGTTTGAAGGGTACATTGAGCTAACTCTTTTGGATGCAAAATCTGGGTCAACTATAGGCAGTTCTTCTTGAATGGGTGCTTTTGAGGATGTGCTACTAGATGGAATGGTCCTAATGGCTAATGGTTGGATAGTTAGGTGCATTGATGGAAGCAAGGACTCATATGTGTTTGAAATAAAGTTGTAGTATTTGAAAGGTTCTATGTCAGTTGGTATGCAATGCACTTTGCCTTCATGTACATATTTTAAGCATTGATACAATGTTGAAGGCACACACTTCATTTCCCTAATCCAAGGGCATCCAATAAGTATGTTCTATTGCATTTATCCTTCCAATATGTGGAATATAACATGTATTGTTTTTACCCCCACGGTGATGGGAAGAAAAACATTCCCCACAATTGAGCATAAAGTGTCATTAAAAGCCCTAAGGGTGAATGTGGATGTTGTGATGTGAGATGATGGGATGTTGAACTTTATCATTGCAGGTGTGGTGATGAGGTTGATTGAAGAACCAGTATCAATAAGCACTCTCTTGAATGATTTTTTGTCAATGTGAGCTACTATGTGTAGTGGTGGATCAGGTGAATCTGCTAAGATTTGTTTTTCCTCAAAGTCATAAAATACTATCGAGGGTTCCATACACTTTTGCACACTCACTACAAAGGAATTGAATGCATTTGGGTCTTCTGATTGAACTTGGATAGACTTTAAAATTTCCATCAATGCTTCCCTATGAGGTGTTGATTGTTGTATTAGCTCATATATTGACAATTTTGCTGAAGCCATTTTCAAACTTTGTGTTAACCGGCTATTCAAAGTAACAACTGGGCGATTGTGGAAAGGTGGTGGTGGAATGCTTGGTCCAAGTTGTATGGGCACATTTGTTGGTTGTGTTACTAGAGCCTGTGTTGTGTGATTAGCTTGCCTCTGTCCACGGGTAACTATACTGATGACTTCTACAAAACCTTGCGGTAGTTGAGACACATAATTAACCTAGTTGGGAGGAACTGTAGAAGTTGATGCTCCTGTTGGTTGTTGATTTGCCTCTCGATGTGGAAAATGTGTCTGATAGATGCCTAGGTTTTGATTATTTTGGGTTAGTGGATTGTCAACTTTGATGGTACCCGCTTCCAATAAATCTTGCACAATTCCTTTAAATCCATGAAAACCTTCGATATCATGTCCTATTTGTCTATGATAGATGCAAAAGAGGTGTTATTTGTAACCTTTTGTTTTTGGTTTTTTAGGATCTTCTGGTTTCATTTATGGCAATGTAAAAAGTTTTACCATATACAAATTCTGAAACACTAATGAATATGGCTCTTGTACTGGTGTGTAATTTCTTTTTGGCTTAAAATGACACTGTTGCCTTTATGCATGTTGTGTCTGATTTTGTGCCTACTGTGGGGGTAGAACCGCTTGATAATTCGATTGTTGCGGTTATTGTTGTTGGGGTTGTTGGATTTGTGTTTGGGATGATTGATTTAACTGTGGTTGGCCCAAAACTATCTGGTTAACCTAGACAGTCTTAGATTGACCGTGGTTATTCCCCTTTTGATTCTTATTGTGCCACTCTTTCTTCTTAGGCTTTATCTCACCTTCTTAGATTTTTATTTCTTCAATCAATTTTTCTTGGGCGAGTGCCTCATCGAATGTTCTATACTGTTGTAGCTGTAGTAATAAAGAGATGGGTCTACCAAAACTCTTCATGAACATTCGTATTATCTCTAGAATAGGGAGGGAAAATGGTAATTTTATCATGACTGATCTCCACCTATTACCAAAGTCATAGACTGATTCATCGTCATATTATTTTAGATAAATAAAATCAGTCAATGTGGTTTGTTTTCTGACATTCAGGGCAAATATTTTGAAAAACTGGCCCGCTAGTTGTTCAAAGGTAAAAACACTTTGATGTGGCAGGTGGTTGTACCTGTCTTGTGCTTCTTCCCCTAGTGTCTGAGGAATGTTAGAATATTATTATTATTATAATGTGCACTATGCCTATAATTGACAAGTTGACATTTGTCTTCTGCCACTTGTCCCTGTCTTCAGTTTGAGTTGGAGTGGTGTCTTCTGAAAGACACTTGGAGTGGAGCTTATGACACTTGTCATATCTCCCTCCTAAGATTGATGCTTATATATTGTAAGATAACTTGTAAATAAAGTGTGCCTTATTTTTCAGTCCCAACATCTGGTATCAGAGCGGTGAGATCCGCCTATGGGATTTTTTGGGGTTTGAGTATGGAGTCAGGGAGTATGCTCTCCACTCATTGAGTGGATCAGAAACCAGAAACTCCATTGTTATTTTTTTTAATTTGTATTGCTGGAAAATTTTCTATTTTTTTCAAATAGAGAAAGGGACAATCCTCGCCATCCGAGGACATGCCTCAACCATATGAGTGCAGAGATTTTTTTTAAGTAAAAATTTGATTTGTTGAAGAACTTCAAAGTTAGATTTGGGTGTTAAGAGTGAGATAGTCTTGCAGTCTGTTGCTGCTGTATTTCGAGGCCATCAAATACAGGTCCCTAGTACAGGATTGCTTGTGAAAAGCATCCTAGCTGTTGTTCACAAAACTGTAAATTTGTAGATCTGAATGCGGAACATGTGAAGCATGCAACAAGTGGAGTCCCATCAAACCAATCTTGCTGCTTTCTCTTCGTTGATCGTGGTGGTGGTATTCGACATTGGTTGCAGATCGAACCTCCACCATAGTGGAAGTCAAGCCTGACACGCAGAGGTGAGGAAAGCTCTAGGAACAATCTCTGAAGTGGTCAGATCGAAACCTACCCACTCCATGAAAATCAACTTGATGGTCTTTCTATTCTGCTAAATCACAGTCGTGGTTACACCACACATCTCCTGTCGTGAAGGCCATCCAATCGATAGATTTAAAAGTGTCCATATGTCTGACGTTTTACATCTGCATTCCATTCGAACCAGGCCCATATGCATGCAAATTTTAGCACTATTCATTTGTAGGTTTCAAGGTTTTTTTTTCATGGAAATCACCAGAGGATTTCAGGCCATTAACAAACACTGAGACTGCAAAGCTTGATAATCGAATCCAGTTTTGATTGCTCCAAAACCTGTTGCTTTCGGATCGCTGGCGGACTATTAGCAGAAGAACCTGATAATACCACAATCTTGTTGCTTCCGGATCGCTGGCGGACTGTTAGCAGAAGAACCTGAAACAAAAAAACCACGCTGCACTGTTTGGCATTTGGCGCGCCCTACTCGAATGATCCCTCCACCTGTACGCTGCAAGTAAAGCCGCCTATCAAACAAAAGCGCAATGAAAATTCCCTGTGTGGCTAAGGAGGGAGTTTGTGTAAAAATCAAATTGTGGACCTGTTGAAAAGAGTCCCACCTATTTTAGCTTGCAGCTCGGGAAACTTCAACTCATAATATGGTATGTTTTCAATATTATTATTTTTAGCTGGTTAAACAAGATTGAAACAGTTCGACAGGGACATTCAGGTGCTTGCACCATGTGGATTCTACACAGCTTAGATACATCGGCGATCTACCCACTCTCACATCATTAGCGCTAAATCTGGGCAAAATCTAATTCAAAACTGAACAATCACAAGGCACAACAGTTTAAACTAGTGCTTTCCCTTTATTGTAAGGAAGTGTGGTTCAAAAGAAGCCTGGGACGTGGTGGTTCAAAAGAAACTTTATTTACTTATGAACTTCAGTTGTTCAAATATGATTAAGATGCTTTGATTACTGAAATAATTGATATTTTAATTCCAGTGAGGAAGGTTGATTTTTCGGCAGCACATATTATAAAAACTCCTAAGTCAAGCATTATTTTGTAGAGCACAACTCGGATGGGTGACCATTTGGGAAGTCCCGGAGTTGCACACTTTTTCAGGGTCATTGTTTTTTGCCATTTTTGAAGCATCAACTTGTATCTGACTATAGGCTTATTTATAGTCGTTGGAAAGAGAATTTCAAGGGGAATCCATTGGTGCAGTTTATTTTCCATTTTGAAATCATTTAATATGCTAAATTGAAGTTTAAAATTGACATTGTAATTTGGAGTGCATTTTCGGTAGTATCCGACACTCCTTGACAAAATATTTGGCAAACTTGTGGGAATCTCAATTTTAAGTCTTTGGGGGGGATATTATGCCAAGTCATTCATTGAATTTGGCAAGTTTGAAGGCAATATTGTAAAAGGAGGCATTGATATTGTCTCATATTTTGAAGGCACATTTGGGGCTAATTTATTTTTAGACAAATACAAATCATCAACTTAAGGGGTGATTTAATGGCCAAAGTCCTTAGCCAAACCGAACCTTCTAATGTCAAAGAAGCACTTGGTGATCCTAAATGGGTTCATGCCATGGATTAAGAATTATATTCCATTGAAAAAAATCGCACTTGGGAGTTAGTTGATTTACCTAAAGGAAAATATACCATTGGCACAAAATGGGTATACAAAGCAAAATATAAAGCAGATGGCTCACTAGATCGCTACAAGGCTCGCCTAGTAGCTCAAGGCTATAAGCAACAAGGGGAATTTATTATGAGGAGACATTTGCTCCTGTGGCTAAGATGACTACAATCAGGACAATTATTGCTATGGCAGCTCAAAAACATTGGCCAATATATCAAATGGATGTTAAAAGTGCATTTCTCAATGGTCATTTGGAGGAGGAAGTGTATGTGAAATAACCACCAGGGTACACAGTTGAAGGCCAAAACAACAAAGTCCTCATATTAAAGAAAGCTCTATATGGGTTGAAGCAAGCACCCCGAGCTTGGTATGCAAAGATTGACTCCTATTTTCTTGACCTTGGTTTCACTAGATCTGCAACAGAATCTACTCTCTATGTGAAACATTGGAGGAACCGCATCATTTTGGTTACATTGTATGTGGATGATCTTCTTATTACAGGTGATGACATAGAAGGAATAAGGTTGCTCAAGGAGAACTTATGCAAGAAATTTGAGATGACAGATTTAGGCCTCCTCCACTATTGCTTGGGAATAGAGGTATGGCAATGACACGGTAAGATTTTTATCTCACAGGCTAAGTACATTCAATCTATTTTGGAGAGGTTTCGCATGGAGGAGTGTAAGCCCTCTCTAACTCCCATGGAAACTAGATTAAAATTGGTAAATACTGATGAAGAAGAAAGGGTTGATGGTATACTTTATAGGCAACTAATTTGGCCTTATTTCTAGATTCATGCAGGATCCTAAGAAGAGCCATTGGATAGCAGCTAAGAGGATTGTGAGATTCCTAAAGGCAACACCTCATCATGGCCTTATGTATAAATCAAGTGATAATTTTTATTTGATTGGATACACGATTCGATTGGGCCGATTGTCCCGAAACTAGAAGATCTACATCAAGGTTATTGCTTTCAATTAGGCCAAGGCTCTATTTCATGGAGCATAAAGAAGTAGAACACAGTTTCACTATCTTCAGCAGAAGTAGAATATAGAGCAACAGTTGAGGCAACTAAGGAGGCAATATGGTTGAGGCAATTAATTCAGGATATTGGGCTATTCATACATGGTCCAACATATATATATATATATTGTGACAATCAAAGTACCATCAAGATGACCAAGAATCCAGTTTTCCATGCTAGAACAAAGCACATTGAGATCCATCATCACTTCATTAGAGAAATGGTCCAAGAAGGCATTATACACATGAAGTATGTACCAACTCAATATCAAGTAGCAAACATCTTCACCAAGTCACTTGGGAAAGACAAGTTTTCTCAGTTTAGCAATTTGCTATATCTATGTAAAAGAAGTCAACATTAAGGGGGAATGTTATCTAATGTTGACTTATCTTTTTAGGATAGTGCACATTAAGGGGGAATGTTAGAATATTATTATTGTTATAATGTGCACTATGCCTATAATTAACAGGTTGACATTTGTCTTCTGCCACTTGTCCCTATCTTCAGTTTGAGTTGGAGTGGTGTCTTCTGAAAGACACTTGGAGTGGAGCTTATGACACTTGTCATATCTCCCTCCTAAGCTTGATGCTTATATATTGTAAGATAACTTGTAAATAAAATGTGCCTTATTTTTCAGTTCCAAAAAGGAAATGTATGTAACAATAATGCATCATTGCTTCTGATTCTGAAGCATGCATTCACAAATCTAGTTATATGCTCATGGGGTCCTCTTCCCATTTAAATTCAAGCTTCGATATTTAAAAATATTATGGATATGGCGGCTCAGGTACCGAAGCATGAATAGGGTGATTGAGTAGTTGCCTCAAAGTTTGCTTTTGGTATTGCAAACCTAGGGTTTGCATGGCAAGACTATCAATATGACTTTGTAGAAATTGGTATCTAGGATCATCCACAGGACTGACACTTGAATGTACTTGATGCTGCTGGTAATGGGGTGGATTGTATGTAGGTTGTGGGTGATAAGACATGGGTGGCTAAAATGTGTTATGGTATGGATGTTGAGGGATGTTATGATATGGATGGGGTGATGGTGGTATGATGTTATGTTGACCTACTGCATTAGAATATGGGTGTGGCAGTTGATTATGAACCACAGTGGTAGAAGGAGGGCACATTACCCAAGATGGATCTTGGATAAAGGCATTAGGTTGATGTGATGTAGGTGGAAAATTTTGCTCAATCCCTTGCAAATGTTGGTTGGGGTCAAGGTTCATGCTACTGTTAGCATTATCTAAAATTATTTGCTACAAATATAAGAAAGCCTGTTACATAGCAATTGCATTTGAAGTAGGAACCACTACATGTGATGTTGTAGACTAGGTTGGTTGTGGTAAAACCATGGTAGTGGAAGTAGGTGGGGGGTAAGTAGAAAAAGGTATCACTACTCACTGTGGCATGGTATGAGATGTATGTCCTACGAGTGTGGTGGGGGGAATGGATGTTGGGGCTTGTGAAATAATAGGAATTGTTTCATACAAGGGATTAGTAGAAATGGTCATTTCTTGAGGTAATGTGGGGGGTAATTTGTTGGTTGACGATGGTTGATTGGCCAATGCTATTGTAGCTAACTCAAAAATAGGATTGGTGAAAATCTGTTCTGATTACTGTGGATAGGTGAATGTGGATTCTTGTTGTGATGAGGGTATGACACAGGATGGGATGGAGAGTGGTGGTAATTATGGGAAGACCATTCTAGCTGCATTCAAGTACATTCTAATAGTATCCATGTCAAACATAGTGATATGACTATCTACCACTGCAGGAGGTTCACTCTTAGGTGTCTCTAGTATGGCTGTGTGAGTAGCCCTATGCATAATTTCTATGTTCGTATTAGGGATATTACTAGAAGTCCCTACATTAAAACTTTGGGACATAGAAAGGGGCATGCCTACTTGTCCTACCATCGAAGTGGGAGGGACATTACCTGACTGAGAGGCCATAGGGGAAGACCACTGACTTTGGTTTGACACTAGTTTCTTAGCTTTACTACGAGTTACTACCATACTTTATTATGTGGTACAATGCTAAGTGCGACTATCTATGTAAATAAAATGACAATATGATGCAACACAACACACAAAGAAAATAAACACAAAGATTTTGATGCTAGATTTTTTTTTTTTTTTTTTAGAATTTGTTCGAAAAATGAAAAAGACGTGTGCTCAATGTTTTGCCCTAAATGAATCTAGGATTTAACCTGTATACTTGTAGCTCAACAACCTGGCTATGAACTCCAAGTCACATAATACCACCTATAATGTGTGGTAATGAATCCCACATACGAACAGGGAGCACAAGTCCTACCAATTCCTCACCCAGTTCACCCGTAGTCTGTGATACACCTCCCCGAGGAGAAATGCGTGCTATAACCCATGGGCTATGACGAATCTTGGAATCGGCCTTGGCAAAGAATGGGGTATGATGTTGGTGGTTCAGTGATGAAATCCAAACTTGATAGTGATGAAATCTAGCCATTTTCCAACGTTTACGTGAGTGTGTGGTAGTTTGTTTAATTATGGTGTTATGCAATGATACCACACAATTCTGTTTCGATGCCTAAAAGTAGAAAATAGAGAATAAAAAATGACAGACATTAAATTAGGGGCAAAAGTGCCACATTCAGGTCTACTTCCAATTGGCTTCTCTTAGACAGGGCTAACCGTGGGTGCACGATTAGTTTTGGTAAACTGTGAATGTGCGGTTTGCCAACCACGCATCTACGTTTGGGATGTCCCAACCATGGATGCGCGGGTCCTTTTAGCTTAACAGAAATAAATTTAGCCTTTTACAGACCTGAACCCGAACTTAACACCCAAGTTATGCTTAACCCAGTGGATGAAAAATGACCTATTTCCTATTATGCAGATGCAAATTATTTTTAATTTTTTTCTTGTTATTTTACGTATGGATGCAAGATTTAAATACTTTTTCCTCTCTGTAAGACCTAAATGCACACAAAGGCATACAGTACCGAGACCCTTAATTTATTTAAATGCACCCTAAACTGGAACTAAAGAAAAAAATTTAAGTAGAGAGCGCAAGATACGTACCTGTGTTCCTTTCGCCTCTCCTTCCAACTGTCAACCATTGATATGTGATTCTGAAATAGCAACTACGTTTCTGCATTTTCTCAAACCAGGAATCGTGCGTCTACGTTTTATCCAACTGATAATCATGCGTACGTTTCCTTAGATAGAAATTGCGTTTTTGCGTTTCCATAGTGAACAATTCGAGCGCAAGGTTTTCTGAATGTATCGATTCAAAATTGAATTTGTGCGTGTCTCGAATTCTCAAAACCTGTAGGTGCAGATAGAGATCAGTAAATTTAAAAAGAAGCGAGGCAAAACAAAATGGAACCCTTGGGAGGTCCCACTGTGATCGCCATTTTTGTAACTAAAGAACTGAACACAAAAATAAGATGAATGCAGACACAAAAGTAAATTGCAGAAATACCCCTTTTTGTATTGATTTTTGATACAACTTTTACAAAGGGTTTTTGAATTGCCCCAAGTGTATTGGGAGCAATGTTACAATGTTTCATTCTCTCTGTGAAGTACAATTCTTTGATGTAGGAGGGGAGATATTCTGACTCTTTCGCAGGATGTAGTGTTCTTCGCTCTCTCGTCGTAGCTTCAAGGGGTGAGTGGGCTTTGGTATCCGACAAGGGACCAATCCATATTCAATAGCTTATCCAAAATACCTGTCACCTATACACACGCAAACAAATGAAGGGATCAATAGCACTTGTATATTTGAGCAATCAAATTCATACTAGACATAAAACCCTAAGCAGATAATTTGCATGAAACAAATAATAGCAACAATAAATAGATAAAACCTCGCTAATTATTAAAGTCACTGATTGATCTCGGTCGTGCATACGAATTCGTGCTTGGGACTATGGAACCGTGAAAGCACGGTTGTGGACTAGAAACCACAGACCTACGGTTGTGAAACCGCGGACCTGCATTTTCGATTGTGAAATCACGGGCAGGCGGTTTCGGTTGAAATGAATGGTTGCCTCAGGATGCGTGCTAATGATCAGGATCGAGCTTGCGCTCTTAATTTCTCACCAGGTCTAGATATATTTTGGTAGCCTATCGGTATGCAAATTCAGCTCATCTTTTTTTGTGGACTAATGATGCTTTTATAGGCTTCCTAGGGCTTTGGAGGAGAATGAGAGATGGCAAGCCTGACATGCCAAGTGGTAAATCTGAACTGCTAGGTGGAAGGGGCAGTTACAGTGAGTCATTCAATGTGGATAACTTAACTGGGGTGATGTGGCTTCAAGTAGAGTGAGATGTGAGATATTGTTTTATGTGAAGGGATAAGGAGACAACAACAAATGAGTTGTGGCATGGGTGTTGGGAATTTGTCTCATGTGCAAGGACAAGGGGGACAGGAGTGGGTAAGATGTGGCAGGGGTGTTGGGTGGAGTGTCCAGGACACATGTCCAATGGGTAGACAGGGTATCCTAGGGTGATTTTCCTAATTAAATAAATTAGGAAAATAGGATGATGTGTAGGATTTTATATCCCTAAGTTTAGACTTAGGCATATAATTTTATTATGCAGGATTTTATGGCGATATGTTTCTTGCTTGTCCGACGGTCCTCATTTATGCCATGTGTTGAACTAGATTGACGAATATGGTGCGAACCCTAGTCCCCATCTCACGTCGAGTTACCATTAACGAGACGGTGTGTGTGTCCGAAGCCTTCACTGATAGTTTGAACCCTGCCACCTGTGCTGATAGTTACTAAAAATTGTGATTGTAACCAATTCATCTATGTAACCAAAAAAAAAATCATCTTTAATTTTCTCAAACAGTAGAAAAGTATTTTTTATAGTAAAAATAAAAGCACTCTAAAATATGTTCTTTGTTCTTTCAATTAATCTAGGTAAAACATATTCAATTTCCACAAGTACTAGAAAAATATAATAAAAAGAAAAGTATAATAAAAAACCATTATAAAAATATGCATTGCATGTCAAGGTTTATAGAGAAGTATTAACAAATTGCTACAAAGGATGTCCCTCATAGTATATGTTTTTGAGGATAACATAAAAAAAGGAAGCACATATGAGTTCATGCATTGCACTTAATTAGGAACAATAAAAAAAATGGAAGAAACTGATGAGGATGAAAGCAATGGTGGGAATGAAATAAAAAGAGGAATACCTTTAAAGTAACAATAAAGAGAAAAGGAATCTTAGAGGGAGATTGATTTAGAAAATAAAAATAAATATCACAAGTGTTATATATAAATTCGAGTAATCCCACAAATAAATTTAAAAATGATGATGAAGAAGGCATCTTGGAATATTTGGATATGAACATAGCCCCAAAAAAGTAAGTTATCATGGAACTAATATATTATTATGGTTATGCATATATTTTGATATAGGAAATGGAGAGTAAGGAATAAAAATGCATTTAAAAATATTTGAAAGATGGTATTACCTAGTAGTGTCTACCATTGAAGCTTTAAAATGTATCACAATTGTATGGAACAATCATAATGACATGGACAATTGTGAGAATCAACAAGTAATTGAGTTGTTGGCCATTTTTGTTACAAACATAAAAATATGATAATTGGAGTGATAAATATATATGCTCCAAATATAATCACTCTTTAAAATAAATTTTCAAAGGGCCTTAATTTATTTATGTCAAATTCAATGTTGATTCATGATCACAATCTTTATATTTTTAGGCAAGACTTCAACATAGTTCTATATCCTTTGAAAAATAAGGGTAGCACTCTTGGTTGGTATATATCAATGGAATATTTTGCTTCCTTTTCTAATTTTAAATGGCCTTTGGGATGTTGTTCTTTCAAGTCTTAAATATATATAGGACAACAAACATATTAGGCAATCTTATAGGGTAGAAATATTGGACATGTTAAAATCTAATAGTTGGCCACAAACAAAATATATAATCTCTTTATATATTTTGTTGCTAGTAGGATCAATTCATAAAACCCATTCTTGTGAGATATGATAAAATCAACAATGGTCATCCAATTCCTTTTTGTTTTAGTCTATGTATATCCATAAAAACCATTGCATTATGGTCCATACACCATATAGCATAGAGAAGGTAAAAATTATTTTATTTTCTTTTTGCCACCTCACTTGGGGATGCATTTAATATTTTATGTAGAACTTTTCAAGCCATATCCTCCTGCTCTACTAGATATTATGACATCACAACATTCAATACATCTTAGATTTGACTCAATTAGAACCTACATTATCAAACCAATTGATCAAGATTAGTAAAAAGTGTACTCCTAAGGGGAAACAATATCTATTCATGTTTCCCTAACAAGGTTAGTTTTCATCTATGGCCAAGGGGTATACACTTGATCAACTCAAGAATTTTTTCATAAGTGGAGGCTAACACGAGGAAGACCATCATTTCCCAAGAGGGATGAATGATTTGAGTAGATAAAGGGCTTCTCAAGATCCCAAGGACGATGATGCCAAAGCAATTTTAGCTTGTAAGCCTCGGCACCTTTCTAGACTCTTCACCAGATAGGAACATGCCACTTTTGTCAATATCAAATTAACTCATGGTGCTAATCCCATTTGTGGCATTATAACCATTATAGCACCAAACTTAGTGGTACCAACATTGATAGACAAACAAGTCTACAATGCCAACTCCATGTGTAACCTCCAAGCATTTAAATACACAAAGGAAATATTTCCTATACTAGGTGTCAAGGATACTTATACACACATCTAGTCTTACCACTAGGCATCTCACAAACTATCGCCAACCATAGAGGAAGCAAAATAGATAATTTTATAATTATTCCTAAAATTGCTTTTAAATCAATAAAAAATTGAAACATTTCATTTTCCAACTACTTGTAGATATTATACATTTATACAATGCTTAGAGTAGATACTTCTTGCATTCTGTAGTATATTTATATTTGTATTATTTTATTTTAAAAAATTGTATGGTTATGAGAAAGAATTTTTTCATACCACATTTTCTATTGCACAACTATAAAGCTTAAATTTTTGGCACCGCAAACTAGTTTAGGGAGATCATTTATCATTTATCATTTCAACCTTTTATAATATCAATACCACCACATCCTAGGCCCTATCATGGAGATCATTTATCATTTCAACCTTTTATAATATTTATCATCCATCACTAGTATCTATATCAATATTAAAAAGTCTTAGCACCTATATAATGCATAATCCAATCAATAGGTGTCATTAATTTAAGAATCTCTTTAGTATCAATTTCATTATTAAACTTGATTTTTTAAATGATATTTATAATCAATTAAATGAGAACCTTACAATCCCTTCAAAAACAAATTTTCAATCCATGTAGTGCCTTTCCCATAGTTAATCATAATACCTTAAATATACATATGTTCATGTTGATGAGAGACCTAATCAAACAAGATTTAACCATAAGATATGTTATATAAATTGACTAATGTTCCTTTCTTTCATGAACAACAATTGTGCAACCAACCATTACGAGTACAAAGGCATATGCCCTAGACCAAGTCATTATTATCTTCTTTTCTTCCTTCTTATTTATATTTTTAATTTTTCTTAGTTAAAAATTATCTCATACACCAGTTTTTAATACACTAAACAAATAGTTAATTCTAGAAAATTATAAATTATTCAAAAACTTATTCTATGATATGTAATTTTTTTAGGATTAATTAGTTTAGAGATATCATATGTTTCCACATTGTCCATAATATTTAAAAATTCTTCTATAAAAGGTTTAAGGTACACATCCATACTTTTCACTCGATGCTTCTACGTACCAATGATTTTTTTATTACGCCGATAGGCGTCCTACAATGGCAGCTAGGAAGGTCAACCACACCGTAAACAATATTAATTATTTATTAAAAAAGTTGACATTAAGAAAATTATTCGCCAACATTAAGGATTATGGTGGATTTAAAATATTTAAAAAATATTTAAACTAAAATGATGCCCAAACATAAATAAGCGCCTTGATAACTCTCGACGTTTATAAATATATATATTTTATATATCTAAGCTAGTTAGATATTCTTGTGGTATAATGAAACATAAAAGAACATTGTAGTTAACAACATAATAGTCCAAATAGATTAGTTTGTTAATAAATATAATTAGTTAGCCCCATCTATTGCCAAAACAAATCTCATATTCCCACGAATGTTTTAAAGTTCTAAAACTGTAATTATTTACTATGATTCATTGACTAAGAATAGATACAAATACAACACAAACCATCTTCACTTCTATTGTTATATTTCCATGTCATGAACCACGCAAATTGATCTACAATGGAAAAGATGTTTAGATCTTGAAATTATTAAAAAATATTGCATGATCTCATTTGAAATTGTTTCCTCTTTATCAATTTCTAAATGAAAGTAAAGACCATTACATTTATGATATCCTTTTAAATTATTATATCCTCTCGTATACATAATACAATGATTTGTGCATGTATTATAATTTGTATGTAGTTATTAGATATAATGATATTTTTTTGATTGGGTATGGAAACTCTATAAATCCTAGCCCTTTAGGTAAAGACGAAGTTAACTGCTCAAAGGGCTAGGGTTTTTTTGATTGGGTAGAGAAACTCTATAAACCCTAGCCCTTTGGGTAAAGACGAAGTCAACTGCCGACAGGCAGTTGCCCTAGTGGCTAAGATGATGGTTGTTTCTTAAGTGGTCTTGTGTTCAAACCCTTGAGGGTGGTTGTTGATGTAATTTGTAAACGTTCTCCTAAAAAAAGACGAAGTCAATTAGGTCCTAACCGTCTAGGGGATTGGACTGGGATAGCCTGTCGACAAGCACTCACCTCTTTGTATAATAAAAAGGGTTATTTATTTTTGACAAGAAGTTATCTTCTTAGAACTAGTCCTATTTTAACAATAAGCTATTTACCATATTATGAAATTTTTTGCCATATTTTTTTTGGTTACATAGATGAATTGGTTACAATCACAATTTTTAGCAACTGTGAGCACAACTAGTAGGGTTCAAACTATCAGCGAAGGTTTTCAACACACCCACCGTCTCGTTAATGGTAACCCAACGTGAGATGGGGACCGTCGGACGCATAAGGTTCGCATCGTTTTCATCGGTCTGGTTCAACACATGGCATGAAGGAGGACCACCAAACAAGCAGGAAACATATCACCATCATCAGTCAGGTGCAACACGTAGAGGAGTCAAATGGGGCTACTGGCTATGCATGGGCACGCTTGTGGGATTGGAACCTAGGTCTCCTCTTGGTAAACGTCCCAACTTACCAATCCACCTAGACCCACGGACAATTCTTTACCATCTTTATAAGCCCATGAATAACATACACTAGTGGATTAGGTAGAATTGAGATAGTATTTCAACTATAAATAGGTCATTATTTTCTCCAATAGTTATTCACATAATTGGGAAGGTGTTATCAAAAAATTGATTTTATTTTTCAACTCATATTATCAAGATGTGGGTCACAACTAAGATCACACAAAGGCCATTCATTATTGGTAATGTGATTCATGATCATTAAAGTCTATATTTTTGTATGATATCCCTACATAATATAACAAGGCACATGTGATATGTGTTGATCCTTAAAATAATTTAAAATTGATTTTATTTTTCTACTTATATTCTCAAGATGTGGGTCACAACTAAGATCACACAAAGACCATTCATAATTGGTAATGTGATTCATGATCATTAAAGTCTATATTTTTGTATGATATCCCTGCATAATATAACAAGGCACATGTGATATGTGTTGATCCTTAAAATAATTAAAAAAATTAACCATATTTAAAATAAAAATAAAATTAATTGTATATTAGTCACACATAATAGTAAAATTAATGTCATTCATTACAAAGTGTCCTTCATTACAATGTCCTATAAATTTTAAATCATTTTCAAAGTGATTCGATTAGCTTCCTAGCTTGAGAATATCCTATAAATCCATAATTAATAAGCAATTATTTGTTAGAATT
The DNA here is from genome assembly GCA_028583015.1 of Wollemia nobilis. Lineage (NCBI taxonomy): Eukaryota > Viridiplantae > Streptophyta > Pinopsida > Araucariales > Araucariaceae > Wollemia > Wollemia nobilis. The sequence goes on from JAQPPZ010017057.1 coordinate 3,638,189, forward strand.
TACATTAGGTTGCCTCAGCCAAAATGTGCAAGGTAACACTCTAAGCAGCTAATCTTTATTGTCGTTACTATATTTTATGAATTTATAATTTAGATATACAGAATGTAATACAACCTTGAAAATCATTTATGAAACTTATGTTTTATGAAAGCATATGGACAACCATCTATATATCTATGATCGTGCTTTCAATACATACAATTTGAACTTGATTTATGTTAATATTCCATAGTATTTATATTTGAACATAATTCATATAATGACATATTAAACTTGTGTCTTATGATGAGGCAAAACATTACCTCATACAAAGACTGCTTTTGATAACTTTTTAAACTATTTGGAACCACTTATGATATGATTTTGTACTAATTTTAGTGATACTATGCATTATATGATGATGTTTGCATATTGGAATGATAAAGTGCATATGACATGTTTTGACTATTTATCTATGTTTTATAATCTATTTCAGCTGTATTATTTAGTATATTTTGCATTAAGTTAATGTTGTAATATTAAGGTGCTGCTACCTATTTGTTTTTGTGCTTCTTTCATAAGCTTTACCCACCGTTTAACCATTTTAAATAATCAAAAGGCGCTAAAACTTTATCAACAGTTTAACTGTGCAAAAAACAAGAACTTTTCCATACAAATTCCAGTCAGCTGTACATATACAACATGGCTTGGAATTTGTCTACTCTAGCTCATGCAAAAGATGAAATCAGTCTTCTGGGCACTTATGGAGACTATTTCTGCCATCACAACTTTTCTCATGCGCTTCTGGAGCATGAATTAATATAAACTCTGTTCTGTTGCTTGATATTCTGGAGTAGCTTCGGAATAAGTGCAAAAGCAATAGTTTGGGTCAAAAGCACCTTTAATTGCAACAGAGGGTGGTAAATGGTGGTTGCAACTATTTTAGGGATATCCCTATCTTTTCCAACACTTGTCCCTCAACGGATGAAGCCCAAAAGATGGAATGGATAAGAGATAATAGACCTAATCCTTGCATTTTGGGAAATAATCCTGTAACAGTTGTAACATTCCTACATGGCAACAAAAAACCTTATCAATGTTGTACCCTACTTGTATAAATAAAATGCTCTCATTTGGTTGAGCATATATAAGAATATAGGAAATAAGTGATAAGAGTTAGATCTGTTTTAAGTGTTGTAACTGTGTATTGCAGTAGCACAGTAACCTGCAGATCTTCGCCTGCACTGTTGTCATGCTGCTGAGAATGAAATAAAGGTGCAATATTTGAAATTCATGTTTGCTTCTGAGTTGAGTGTGAAGAATTAATAGTTTAGAGAAATTTTATTTGCCCTCTTTTGGTTCAGGAATAAAGGGCCACTTCCAGGTCCAGAGGAGGGTTTTTACCTGACAAAATTTTGCTATTTTTGGCTGTAGCAGGTCAGCAGAGATCTGACAATTTTTGTATGGTTAGTGATTAGGATGATGTGGCATTTGAATGCATGGGAGGTAACTCATATAGGGTAGAATTTAACACAATACTTTATATTTCTAATTTGTTTCATAATTTGCAACATTTCCATAATTTTTTGTCAACAAATTGTGCAACTTTATTTATCAGTTTTTGAATGTTATTTCCATTTCAGAAAGTGACACTGTTTTCTACAATTTTAGAAAGTTTCATTATTTACCAGCTTGAATGTTAATGCTACAATTTCAATTTAGTAATTTCCTGTCAATTAAATTCTACTATTTTCAGCTTTGCAATAGTTTAGTTTTATTTTTCTGCAACAGTGTGAATTTCAATTCTGCAAGGATAAGTACGAGTTTAGTTTTAGTTTTTAGGAGTAAGAAAGGAGACCCCAAACACCCCAATCTCTAACTGTTCCATGAATAAATCCATGATCTAAATGAACTAAAAATCAATTTTTTAACCCCTGCTTTCGTATATAGCCTTGGACACCGCCCTTGATTGACACAATGATTAAATGATGAAGATTTGATGACACTCATCATCTTACCAAATTGTTCCATTTTTCAAATGTGTAAAAATAAGTACAAATAGACCACATTTAACTCAAGTTGTTGATCCATTATACATAGTTGAAAAAATGAAAAGACCAATATTAACTTTTAAGATTTAGAAGTAAACATATTATAAGGATCTAGAAGAGTTCACTAGGGACTGTACACCAAAAGATCTAAATTTTTTGAATTAATTATCTTATATTTTCAAATATCTTCTTGGAAGCTCCTCATCTCCACTAGTCTCTAACTTATGACTTTTACATTCAACCTAAGCACATTTTTTTAAAAATAATTGTTATATTTCTCATCCTAGATAGATTATTTTGCACCTCACAATTATTGTCACTGTGCTTGTCGTTGTTGTCATGCCAACTATCATACCATGATTTTAAAATGTTTGCTAATATTCTAAGTGAACATGACTCTTGAACTTCAAATAAAGGTATTTTATGCTTTAGCCTCATTCTCATCAAATGCATGGTATTTTACAACCAACATATCCTCTTCTTGTTTCTCTAAGTTGAACTCTACTTTGAGGGGTTTATTATGACTCTCTATCATACTAAAAAACATGCAACTTCTCTTATGTCAATGTGGATGAAAAATAATAAATCTTGAATATTTAAAAATAAAATATTTTAAAGAATAACAAAAATTCTTACTTTATATGGTAGCAATGATGGTGGCCTATTAAATTCTAAAGGCATTGAATATTCACTATCACTAAGTGATGAATAGTCCTTATTACCTTATACCTTCCCTTTATTGTCATTACCCTTGTCATGTCAATGACAATACCATGAATTTAGAAACTTATGCTAGTGTTCTAAGTGAAAAATACTCTTGAGATTTAAATAAAGGTTGTTTTTTGCATCAATCAATATCATTCTGATCAAATCCATGGTATTTTACTACAAACACATCCTTTTTCTCTTTCCCTTTCTGTCTTCTCTTCCCATTTCTGTAAGTTGACCTCCACTTTAAGGAGATTATGATGAATCTTCATTGTATTGAAAAACATACTACTTTTCTTAGCTCAATATGGATAAAAATGATGTCTTTATTATTTAAAAATGATAATTTTTTTAAAGAATAAAAATAATTCTCACTTGGTTCAAATCATAGTGAAGACCACAAGATTTAGATTGCACTCTAGATTGGGAAGATATGACCCTTATGGTCATTGGGTGCAGAGCGGGGTGGTAGAGAGTAAAAAAGATTGTGTCAGTGGAAAGAGAGCTTATATGGGTAGGGCTTTACAGATCCTGCTTGGATCTCTTATCTGGTGGCTCTAATATGTGTGTTGGATCGCACGATTTGGACCTATTATTTTCCAGATTTTTCTTGGATCACCTGCTTGATGGTGTTGAATATCCTGGCAGTCTACATGGTTTGGGTGATACTCTAGGGGGTGGCATTGTTCTACCCCTAAAATTGATAAATCTACTTTTGCTCGTCAATCCATGCTTTTAGTCTTCCCTTGAAGAGTTACCAGGAGGTTGGCTTGGTGTTCATCTTTTACAGTGGTCCAACTCTATTTTTGTTTTTGTGTGCCTATGGGATTAGAACCCATAGGGATTGAGGAAGTTCTTACCCTTTTTTTGGGGATCTCAAGGTGTTCCTTCCTGGTGCAAAACCAATATTGAAATACCCTTGAGATCTCTGTGGTAGAGCCTATGTTTTCTAGGGTTACAATTTTAGTGTTCATGTTGGTGGTCTTTGGTGGTTCACGATAACAACGGTTGACAGTGATGGTCTCGTTGTTGGTAAGGGTTTAAAACCTATGGATTGTGGTTGTTTTCAGTTGGGAGAGAGATCCCAGATATGTTTATTTTTTTGACCCATATTTTGCTTTGATTGGCTTCAGGGGTCCTTATGCAGATCCAGAGTTTTTCCAGATATTGTAGTTTTTGGGTCTTTTTATGGATCCTGAGCGAACTTTACTTTGTTGGATATTTTTTTAAGCTCAAATTTGATTTGGGAGAGGACCCTTTGGGTCCTTATTCAAGGTCTCTTTCTATGGGTATTTATCTTTTTGCTGGTTGCAAAGCTAGATATGCAGGTTTTTGGCAGTCCTATTTCAGTTCCAGGATGACAGTTCCCTAGGTCCTATTATTTTGGGTGAATTTCCCCCTTTGTAGCCTGTGTTAGATTGAGAAATGTTGTAAATCACTTTGGCAGTTATGTGCGAGTTCTTGATAGGAATAGTTGGTCTAGTCAGGTTGTTTTTTCCAGACCGTGTTTGTTGAACAAATGGTTCTTAAGTGTTTGCCCAATGATTGATGTTATGGGAAAACTAGATCTCGATCTGTATTACAAATATTTGTGCGGGAGTTTTTATTTAAAAAATCCTTGGCTCGTTGGTGTGTTCCCCCATGGAAATGCTTTTCCTTTAAGGGTGAGAATTTGTTTTTTCAAATTTTACTTTTTTGGGTGCAGGCCTGTGTTTCTTGGCTTGGGCAAGAAGTTGTATTGTAATGTTGAATTTAAAAATTTTCAGGCCAGTGCAAGAAATTTATAGGATTTAGATTTGATGTTTTTGAGGATCTCTCAGTTCGTTTAACCCTTGCCTTGTGTTTGGTCATGTTGGATCCTTGGGATTCAGAACTATTCTCTATTTCCTGGGTCCTAATTTGTCGGATCGTGTTCCAGATCCTATTTTTAGTTTCTTTGATAGCCTTCTTCTTGTGGCTCTATCTTATTGTAAGTGGCTTGGGGTTTCTCTAGCCACCTTTCCAGCTTTGTAAAATAGTGGGGGAGCATTTCAAAACCCTTCTTATACCTAATAAAAAAATACTAATTCTCACTCTATCCTCAAATACATGGTATTTTACAACCAGCATATGCTCTTCTTCTTTCTCTTTCTCTAAGTTAAACTCTACTTTGAGGGGCTTATGATGACTCTTTATCATACTAAAAAATGCAACTTTTCTTGTCAATGTGGATGAAAAATAATACATCTTGAATATTTAAAAATAATAAAGATTTTAAAAAATAACAAAAATTCTTACTTCATATGGTAGTACTAATGGTGGCATATTATCAAGTGGCATTAGCTCAACTGGCTAAATTCCTCAAGATTTCAAGGAAGAGACCCAAATTCAAATCTTATCAAAAGATATACGGATAATATCCAAGCTTTGTTATAATACCACTATGTGGTGATGATGTAATACGGGTGGGGTAAAGACAAATCCCATATAACCCATTAAACAAAAATAACGATGACATATTAAACTCTAGATGAATAGTTTTATTACCTTACACCTTCCATTTATTATCATTACTTTGGTCATTGTTGTCATGTCAACTATAATCCCATGACTTAAAAAATTTATGGTAGTGTTTTTAGTGAAAAATACTCTTGAGCTTTAAATGAAGTTTTTTTTTGCATCCTTCTCCTCCATTTTATGTAAGCCAACCTCTACTTTGAGGGGTTTATGATGAATCTTCATTGTATTGAAAAACTTACTAATTTTCTTAGCTAAATATTGATAAAAAAATTAATGTATTTATTATTTAAAAATAATAAATATTTTATTTGAGAATGGTAACATATCCATTGTGTAAGGGAAATATTTGAACTTGGGGCCTCTCAATTTCAATTGGAAATTTTTAACTATCCATTTAATCTTCTTTTTTTTTGGTAAATAAGGTACAAATTCATTACAACCGGGTTTTACAGGTTGACCCAAAACCTATTACAACAACACCACAAAGCTAAATCGGGACAATGCCTCAATAAGGACACTCTGGCATTAGCCCCCTACTGAGGTTACATCGCCAAAAAAGAGCAACATCCTCACAAAAGATGACCCACACCTCATAACACAGGCGGACGACACTTTCGCCTCCTAACACTTTCTCTTCTCTTTTGGTAGCGAAACTGCGACATGTCACGATATCGCAACATTTTTCCTTCCTCCTCTTTATTTTCTCTTTTGGTTGCGAAAAAGCGACATGTCATGAAATCGCGACACTTTTCCATCCCGCTCTATCTCTTCTCTTTTGGTCACAAAAATCCAACATGTCGCGATATCACGACATATTTTCCTCTTGCTTATTCTCTTCACTTTTGGTCATGAAATAGCGACATATCGCGATATCGCTACACCCTTCCATGTCGCGAAATCATGACACTTCTTCTTTCCTCCTCTTTCTCTTCTCTTTTAGTCGCGACAATGCGACATGTAGCGATATCGTGACACTTTTCCTTCTTGCTCTTTCTCTCCTCTTTTGGTCACGATAGGATGACATGTCATGAAATCGTGGCCCTTTTTCCATATTGCTCTTTCTCTTATCTTTTGGTCGCGATAAACCGACATGTCGCGATATCACGACACTTTTTCCTTCTTGCTCTTCTCTTCTCTTTTGGCCACGAAAATCCGACATGTCGCGAAATCGCGACACTTTTCCATTCAAGCTCAACACATCACCAAAAAATGACACAATTTCCCTTTTTCTCACCATGTCGCGAAATCACGACATTCTTTCTTTATTGCTAAGCATGTCGGGATATCGCGACGCTTTTTATTTCTTGCTCTTTCTCTTTTCTTTTGGTTGCAAAAATGCGACATGTCGCGATATCGCGACACTTTTTCCATGTCGCGATATCGCGACACTATTTATTTTATCAACATGTCGCGAGATCGTGACACTTTTTCCTTCCTCCTCTTTCACTTATTTTTTGGTCGCGAGAATGCCACGTGTCATGATATCACACCACTTTTCCTTCTTGCTCTTAGTCTTCTCTTTTGGTCACGAAAAAATGACATGTCGCGAAATCGCTACACATTTTCTTTCTTGCTCTTTCTCTTCTCTTTTAGTCGTGAAAACACATGTCGCGATATCGCGACACTTTTTCCCACTTGCTCTTTCTCTTATTTTTTGGTCACGATAATGCGACATGTCATGATATTGTGACACTTCTTCCTTCGAGCTTAACTTATCACCAAAAAGTGACCCTTCTTCCTTCAGGTTTAACTTATCGCCAAAAAATGACACAATTTCTTTCTTGCTCACCATGTCGCGACATCGCGACACTCTTTCTTTCCTGCTAAGCATGTCACGATATCGTGACACTTTTTCTTTCTTGCTCTTTCTCTTTTCTTTTGGTCACGAAAATGCAACATGTCACGATATCGCAACACATTTTCCATGTCCCGATATCGTGACACTTTTTCCATGTCGCGATATCGTGACACTTTTTCCATGTCGCGATATCGCGACACTTTTTCTATCATCAACATGTCACGAAATTGCGACACTTTTTCCTTCCTCCTCTTTCACTTCTATTTTGGTTGCGATAATGCGACGTGTCGCGATATCGCACCACTTTTCCTTCTTGCTCTTAGTCTTCTCTTTTGGTCACAAAAAAATGACATGTCGCGAAATCACGACACATTTTCTTTCTTGCTCTTTCTCTTCTCTTTTAGTCGCGAAAACACAGCATGTCGTGATATCGCGACACTTTTTCCCACTTGCTCTTTCTCTTCTTTTTTTGTCGCGATAATGTGACATGTCGCGATATCACGACACTTCTTCCTTCAAGCTTAACTTATTGCCAAAAAGCGACCCTTTTTCCTTCTTGCTTAGCATGTCGCGATATCGTGACACTCTTTCCTTCTTGCTCAGCATGTCACGATATCGTGACACTCTTTAATTCTTGCTCTTCATGTCACAATATCACGGATCTTTTTCCCTCATGTTTTTTCTCCTCTTTTGAATGCGACAGCGTGACATGTCGCGATATCGCGACACTTTTTCCATGTCGTGATATCGTGACACTCTTTCTAGCATGTCGCGACATTGCGACACATTTCCTTAAATGTCATGAAATCGCGACACTCTTCCTTTCTTGCTCAACATATCACGATATCGTGACCCTTTTTCCAACATGTCGTGATATCGCGACACTTTTTCTTTCTTGCTCAACCTGTCGCGAAATCGCTACACTATTCCTTTTTTGTTGAAATTTGCTTTTCCTGAAAATCGAACAAGTTACAAAATTGTGACATTGGTCTTTGGCCTCAGCCATTGCCCCTAACCCCATTTCAAGAAGCCACCAATCCATCTGGATCCTTCCCTTGTTGCAAAGAAAACTAAAGCCGTCACAATAAGGACCTAAGCAATACTGACAAAACCACATTGAAACTGCTCTCCCTTTTTTCGATCCCCACAGCTTCACCAACATTGACTCGCAATAATGCGACATGTCACGATATCACGACACTTCTTCCTTCGATCTTAACTTATCGCCAAAAATCGACCCTTCTTCCTTCAAGCTTAACTTATTGCCAAAAAGCGACCCTTTTTCCTTCTTGCTCAGCATGTCGCGATATCGCGACACTCTTTCCTTCTTGCTCAGCATGTCGCGATATCGCGACACTCTTTCATTCTTGCTCTTCATGTCGCGATATCGTGACACTTTTTCCCTCATGCTTTTTCTCTTCTCTTTTGAATGCGACAGCACGACATGTCGCGATATCGCGACACTTTTTCCATATTGCGATATCGCGACACTCTTTCTAGCATGTCGCGACATCGCGACACATTTACTTAAATGTCGTAAAATCATGACACTCTTCCTTCTCAACATATCGCGATATCGTGACCCTTTTTCCAACATGTCACGATATCACGACACTTTTTCTTTCTTGCTCAACCTGTCGCGAAATCGCTACACTTTTCCTTTCTTGCTGAAATTTGCTTTTCCTAAAAATCGAACAAGTCACGAAATCGTGACATCGGTCTTTGGCCTCAGCCATTGCCCCTAACCCCATTTCAAGAAGCCACCAATCCACCTGGATCCTTCCCCTGTTGCAAAGAAAACTGAAGTCGTCATAATAAGGACCTAAGCAATACTGACAAAACCACATTGAAACTATCCATTTAATCTTCAACTCCTCTACATGAACGTATATCATATCCACTTACTCTCCAACTCTTACTCTCCAACTCCTTTACATGAACGGATATCATTAAGTGATTAATAATATTTATTATATAGTGTTGAATATTCTCTAACATGTATGTATCTACAAATACATTAATAATACAAATATAAACATATTTTTAAATATTTTTAAAATCGAAAAATAGACTGAGATAAAGGATTCATAAAATTATAAATAATTCTAAGCAAAAATTAGATTTTTAATATATATATATATATATATAAATTTAAGATACAATTATAAAAAACATAAGGTCATAATATCACTTAAAAATTTGGTACAAATTCCTTCAACAAGAATTTTTTAATGGCATTATCACCGTTTGGATGCTGCTTTCTCCTATGATGCTACATTAATAATACAAATATAAACATATTTTTAAAATCGAGAAATAGACTGAGATAAAGGATTCATCTAGAACTTGTTAAAATTATAAATAATTCAAAACAAAAATTAGAGTTTTAGTATATATATATTAAAGATACAATTATAAAAAACATCGCATAAGGTCATTATATCACTTAAAAATTTGGTACAAATTCCTTCTACAAGAGTTTTTTAATGTGGTATTATCACCGTTTGGATCCTGCTTTCCCTATGATCCTTCCAACAACTGTTATTAAACTCACCTTTTAGTTTATGAATTTGATAGTAAAAATTAAAAACCATTTAGAGGATCTCCCCATTTTTATTGTCCAATTCTAAGCTCAAAGGCATATGTGGCTTTGCAATAGTGCCAGTAAAATACCATCTATATAACATCAAAGTAACGTTAGTATAATGTTGGTAAAAAACCTATGACATTAGAATAGCACTATATCACTCCTAAGTTTTCCATTAAAAAAAAAAATCGAGTGGTACTACTTAAATGTGAGTTGTGATGCTATATAAATAAAATTTAGTTGTGATCCAAAGCATTTTTCTTGGTTGTTCCTAAAGTTTTATCCAATGGACTTTGGTGGCATTTGTCCTATGATGAGGCAAAGAGTCCATTTTTTTCCTATTTTTAGAACCTTGAGTTATTTTCTTTTATTTAATTCCTTTGCTTCAACTCTAGGCTTGTTTTATAACCTTTTACATATAAATTTCAATCTTTTTAATTTGTGATCTTTTTCCACGTATCCAATCTCATGGCATATATAAAATTCACGTATTTGATTGAAATTTAATAAAAGAAGAGTTTGATCAATGTTTTGAAATATCCATAGCAACACATCTATCCATAAATTTCAAGATTCTAATTTATAGAATTTAGTTCCACTCAAATGAGCTCCCCCAATGTATTACCAATATTTTTAAAAATTCTTATGTTGATAAGCTTGTATAGAATTCTAAACAAGATGATATATATGAAATGTTTTTTTAAAACCCAACATGACATTGATATCAATGAAGAGAGCTAAACATAACAAGAGCAACAAAATAAATATGCAAACACAAAACCATTATTTAGAACAAGAGAAAACCCCCCTTGGGGTATGTTTTGACATTCCAATTTTTTCATTAGCAATCTCAAATAAATACAACATTGCATCTTCTACAAGGCAAACCCTAGCATCTGTCGCTACCAACTCATATGTGAATGCAAGGTGACACCTCATCCTTACATACATATTGACACCTCATCCTTGGACTTTGACCCATATTACAAATGTGTGATTACATAGGTATTTAATGTCAACATTCCCCCTTAATGATATATTTGTAATTTTGTAGTACAAACAATGATTTTTTTACACAACCCTTCATGGGTACAAGCTAGAACCGGTCCTTCCGAAGATAAGTAGCCTTAACCCGGTTACTACCAGCCTCTAGACCTATAACTTCCACTAGCTATATCCAGTCGTTCCAAGACCTAGCCACCCTACAAGCTACCTCTAGCCTTCTAAACACATTAGCTTCACTTGTTACCCTCAATCATATACTAAAAAGGTAACAAAAAAGTCCATAAAAACACTTTTGAAACATTACAAATATTATTGGAGCTAACTCTCAGAACATTACACTAGAAAACCACCACTAGCATCCACACCGGTCTCCTTTGGGTATAACTACACCAATTATAGTAGTCAATAATCCAACTACACCAATTACAATAGCTTCTTGGGGTGCAAGCTACACCAGTTAAAATAGTTAATACTTACCCCAAACTTGTGGTACAACCAATAAACCATCTCAAACATTCTTCAACAACTTTGTAAAATATAGATCTAAGACTTTAGATCTACACAACACACTAAAATAGGAAGAGTGCCAGTTGTAAAATGAAACTTCATGCATGAACACCTTTGCAACTTGCATAATAAAACCACTAGAACAGACATTTCTAGCCTTAAACTCCAACACCTTTTCAAAAAATAAACATCTGAATATAGATAAAATATAGCGCCACCGTCGAAGCTTTCCAAGTATATTGTTGCCGAAGCTCACTAGGTTTGTCATTGCCGAAGCTCATCATATTTTCCACTATCGAAGCTCACCATATTTATCGTTATCAAAGCTCACCAGATTTACCACTATCAAATCTCACACTCAAAAAAATAAACATCTGAATGCAGATAAAACACATTGTCATTGTCGAAGCTCACCATGTCTGCCACATGCTAAAGCTCACTAGATATGTCGTTGGTGAAGCTCACCAGATCTATCGCTAGCAAAGCTCACTAGATATGTCATTGGTGAAGCTCACCAGATCTATCGCTAGCAAAGCTCACTAGATCTACCATTGTTGAAGCTCACTAGATTTATCATTGCTAAATCTCATGAGATATGCTGCTATTGAAGCTCACCAAATCTACCGCTACAGAAGCTCAACAAGATTTAAATATCAAACCTTAGGATGAACAATTCTTAATCTAGATCTATCACTATTGAAGCTCACTATATCTGCTACTATCGAAGCTCACTATATCTGCTACAATTGAAGCTCACCAGATCTACCGCAAGTTATAAACCCTTGCATATCTTCATATAATGCCATAAACTACCCAGGTTCAAGACCATAGGTCCCAATACCAAATTTTGAAACTTAACATGACATTAATATCAATAAAGAGAGCTAAACATAAAATGGAGCAGCAACATAAAGATGCAAACACAAAATCATTTTCAGAATAAGAGAATAACAAAGGAAACCCCCTCTTGGGGAATGTCTCGACATTCCAATTTTTTTTCCATTAGCAATCTCAAATAAATACTACATTGCATCTTCTACAAGGCAAACCCTAGCATCTGTCGCTGCCAACTCACATGTGCATGCAAGGTGACACCTCATCCTTGGACTTTGACCCATATTACAAATGTGTGATTACATAGGTATTTAATGCCAATAATTTTCAAGACTTAATATTCATTCTATGGCCTTAAGTACGAGTCAACCCTCCCCATAAAATATGATCCATCACGTATTACTTTACCCCTACATTCCCAAATGGAAAAGTTTACAAGAAAAAAATCATTTAGAAAGAAAAATGATTGAATATTGTACATTTTATCTCTATTTATTTTCATCCCACTTCCATGTTTTCGAAAATTATATCTAGTAACTATTAAATTTACATATTAAGTATATTTAAAAAAAAAAAATTATATCATGCTTATTCATATCATTCTTGAAGATTATTTATGGTGAGTCACACATCACTTCTATGAATGTTTCTATTAATTCCTTCTTTCCTTTAGCCTTCATTAGCAAAAGATTACTTTCCCCATTTAGGTCATCCTTACTTCCAACTTGGGATTCCTTTCATAGTCATTATATTTATATGTAGCTTATTCTAATGATAGTCCTCCATTACTTGAATTTCTATGAACAACCATAATAGAAGCATAAAGTCCAAAGACAAGGCTCATTTGCACTTTTTGATCACATTTACCATTACTACTTGCTTTTGCTCACTCCTACTTGAACTTAATTACAATTAACCTTTACTATTTAAATTAAAATATTATCAATGGTCTACTACTACATTTCATGATCATAGTGTTTTTTATAACATCATTATGGCACTATATTAATATAGCAAATTATATTTTTTTTGTCATTCCTTTGTAAAGTGTTCTTGGTGCTAAGATGACTCTAAAATGGTGTTGCAAAGTTTAACTAGCCATTGTCTTGGGGTCAAAACAACATCAACAATCTATACACCAATTGTATAATAGTAATATAGCACCCAGGTCTTCGACTAGAGTAGCACTTCCAAAAGGTTAAGAAGTAACACTAATATAGTGTCACTTAAGAAATATAATAAAAAATAATTAAATTGTTATCAATTACTTTTTTATTTAACAAGTTATGTGTGGATTTAAGTGGGGGCCACTGCCATCAAAATAACAAAACATTACATTATTGTCAGGTTAATTAAACCATATTTAGCTTTCATTTTTTTCAAATATATCCTTTATCTTTCTTAAACTACTTTTTTTTAGTAATCAATTACTTGATATCATTTTTGTTAAGAAATAAAATCTCACTCGACCAATTGCCTTCTAAAAGTTTAATTTTACCAAAATGAAGATCAACACCTTAGATGACTAAAATATCTGCTACCTGATTTCCTTCTCTATAAATATTTTGCTACCTAGTTTTATTCTCTATAAATATGTTGGCTATAACATTCTATCAATTCCCTAATGTCTCCTTTTTTAGGGGTTTTTTTCATGCCCCTGTTATTTTAAGATATCATTTTCATTATCACTTTTGTTTTTATTTGTGGGGTTCTCGTAAAGATTGTATTATTTTATTTTGTTTTCCAATATCAATATCCCTTTGAGTTTCCTTTATCTTTATTTTTTCTTCTTAAGCATTCCTATCCTTTTTTCATTCCCACCAACATAGTCATTTTCATCAATGTCTTCAATTTTTTCATTTTATTCATAGTAAATCTTATCATCTATAGGTTTGTCTTGCTTTCAAGGATGTGAAAACAAGGAATAATCTCAAATGTACATTCTTCTTATGTTGCCCTAGAAATCCTAAATTTCTATAGATATCATCCATCATTATTTCTTCATTATGTTACTCTTGAAACCCTAAAGAGCAAGGGATAATGTTGACACTACTTTCATTTCTACTACAAAGAGAGGATTTTATACTATGAATAAAATGATGATTTAATTGAAATAAACTAAACATATTCTACCTCCTTTATTTTAAAATTATCCTCCACATATTCATTTGCACGTTTAATTCCTTATGAATGAATGTATCCTTATTTGTTTTAATGGTTGATCTAAGTGAATTATGATGACCTTTGTTATCTAATGCTACAAATAAGATTTCTTTACCTTTTTTTTGGGAGTGGAATATCCTTAGTCTAACCCAAATTCTAATATAGTATGATCTTCTTGTTTCATATTGAAGTCTATCTAATGATCACATTTTTTCTCTTTCTCCATAATTTTTACTTTGTAATCTCTTGCCATGTGTCAAGTCTCATAACATTTGTGGCATTAGAATGCAATGTTTTCCTAATCCACTTGTTGATGTCATTCTCTAAATTTATATTTAATCTTAATGAATTGCAACAAAAGTTTTTAAATATCCATAGGAACACATATTCATGTATATACAACATGCTTTCACTCATTAGTAGTTAGTCCCTCTTGGATGAACTACCCTAGGGTATTTCCAATATTCTTCAAAACTTCGTTATTGATAAGCTGATATGGAAGTTCAAAAACCCCAAACCACAATGAAATATTTTTAATATTTTGTATTGATAAGAAAAATCTTCCTTTGGTGGTCTTAAATGTAGGGTATATCTTCCCTTAAACCATGGGTCACCACCCATTATTTTATCCCTGATTTTCAAATTAAAATTATGATGAGAAAAAAACATTAAGAAAAATCATGGAGTAATTTTAATTTAATCCCTATTCCACTTGATGCAATTTTGAATCTGTGAAAACCTTATCCACTATCCATGGAATTTACATATTAACCATCTAGTTTAAGAACCATTATATCATGCTTTATTATCTCATCCTTGATAATCACTCATGGTCTAACATTTTCTACTTGGATTGAAGTTGTCATATATTTGATCTTCCTCTTATCTCCAACTTGAGTATCTATACTTTAATCTAGGACCTCCTTCTTTCCAATTAGAAATGTCAAATATGGCTTTCCTTTCATTATACGTAGCTTTTCCTTATATAAATTCTTTATTTTTTAAAATTTCTCAAAGATATAGAACAAGAAAAAGTTGATAGAAAATAAGCGTAAACAATAGTTTAGAATTGATAAATCATAGTGCTTAAATAATAATAGTCATAGGCTATGAATAGCCTAATAGGTAGTCCCCCCATAAAGGTAGCTAACAGCTTAGGGATTAGTGCTAACTACTAACAACATATTATTCACTTAACAATGTGAATAATATCTCACATCTTAACAATAGGTTATTGTTTAGACATTTACAATAGTAAAAAAAAGTAATGTAAGAATCTAATAGTAAAAGTAAATACTAATTTTTACCCTAACATCCCCCTTTATTAAATTATTTTGAAATACAAAGTGTACTTTTGAACAACTCAAATTTGACACGTCCAAGTGCCTTTTTGAAGATATCTGCAACCTGTTCGTCAGTAAGAATGTATTGGAGCTTGATGTTGTATTTAGGAACTTCGTCGTGAATGAAATGACACTGTGTGCCAATATGTTTGGCGCATTCATGGTGAACTAGATTCTTCACTAAGTTCAAAACACCCTGGTTGTCCTAGTACAAGTGAATTGGAAGTTTATTGGGTAAACCCATACTTGCTATGATGTGACTCAACCATATCGCTTCGCACACTGCTTTTTGTGCTGCATGATATTCTACCTCTGTTAAGGATATAGCAACCACCAATTGCTTCTTGATGTACCATGAGAGTAGGTCTGGATCCTAGATAAAAAACATATCCAAATGTTGACTTCCAGTCATCTATTGATCCAGCATAGTCAGAGTCTATGAAAATCTGTAAGAAGAATTTTTCATTCTTCCTATACTCTAAACCATCCTCCATACTACCATGAATATAGTGGAGAACACGTTTTGCTACTTTCCAGTGAGTAACTTTTGGTTCTTGCGTGAATTGAGAAAGATAATTCACAACAAATGTGATATCTGGTCTAGTATTTGTTAGGTATATAAGGCTCTTAATCATATGACAATAAAGAGTACCATCTACCTGAGGTGAATTATTGTATCGTGATAATTGAAGCCCTTGTTCCATCGGTGTTGCTTTTGGCTTGTAATTAGTCATACTATACTTTTCTATCATTATCTTGGTGTACTTCTTTTGAGTCACCCTTAGGTAATTATTTTTTTGTTCAATCTCCAGACCAAGATAATAGTGAAGTCCCAAATCTGTTATATCAAATGACTCTCTCAAGTCATTCTTCACGACGTCTATTAATGTCTTTGAGTTTTCGATTATGATCAAATCATCCACATGGAGTACAATAATTACTATCTCAAAACCAATGTTCTTAACATAGAGATTTGCATCTGAAGAACTTCTCTTAAATCCATGATGAAAAAGGTGATTGTCTATCTTTATATACCATGCTCTAGGGGCTTGTTTCAACCCATACAAGGATTTAACCAGTTTGCAAACTTATTGCTCATGGCCTTCCTCAAAAAATCCTTGTGGTTGAGTAATGTATACTTCCTCGTTCAAATAACCATTTAGGAAGGCGCTCTTGACATCCATTTGATGAATTTTCCATCCATACTATGCTGCCATAACACAAATAACATGAATGGTGGTCATCCTTGTAGTGGGTGCAAAGATATTTTCGTAATCAATGCCTTCCTTTTGAGCATAGCCCTTTGCCACAAGATGGGCCTTATGCTTTTCAATGGTTCCATATTCCTTGTGTTTCATTTTGTAAACCCATTTACAGCCAATGTGTTTCTTACTTGAAGGTAAATTAACCAACTTCCATGTATTGTTCTTGATGAGAGATTTATATTCAGCATCCATATCTGCCCTCCACTATGGCTCACTAAGTGCTTATTTGACCGTGGTGGGTTCATGTTCATCATATGAAGACATATAAACCCTCTCATCATCAATCTCCATATCTTCTCCACTATCAATCTCTATGTCTACAGAAAGCTCTTCGAAAAATTGGCAGAGATCATTAACTATTGGTGATGCTTCTGCTCTTTTTGCCGAGACATGCTGCATGTTCGAGGATGATTTAGAGTAAGATCAGGAGGTGAGGTCAACTTTGAATCTCTCATCGTACTTGTATACCATTTTGGCACATTTTTCTAAGGTGGAGGAGTTTGTTTCTGTGGCTCCTCATCTTCCAGGTATACATAGGATGTGATGTTAGGTGTGAAAGCCTCATCAAACACCACATCTCTACTTATGTGTATTTTAATTTTTTCTAGGGTCATACAATCAATACCCTTTAGAAAATTCATTATAGCCAAGGAAAATGCACTGTAAGGTTTTCTCATCTAGTTTCTTTCTATTTTCTTTAGGTATATGCATAAATGCATTACACCAAAAAACTCTTAGATGAGAGATGGAGGGCTTTCTCCCACTCCATGCTTCTAGTGGAGTTATATCTTTAAGGGCCTTTGTGGGTTCCCTATTCAAAATATATATTATCATTGTGATAGCTTCTGCCCAATAGCATTTCTCAAGAATTGCACCCTTAAGCATACTGTGAACCATTTTCATGATGGAACAATTTCTCCTTTCAGCAACTCCATTTTACTATGGAGAATAGGTTGTGGTTAGCTATCTTTTGATCCCATGTGATTTTAGAAATTAAAATAATTCATTTGAGGTATATTCCCCCCATCGATCTGAGTGGAGTATCTTTATGTAGAATCCAGACTCTTTCTCAACTAGTTGCTTGAATTACTGAAAGTAGGAAAATGCTTTTGATTTCAGTTTAAGAAAGAAGACCCACATCTTTCGTGAGTGATCGTCTACAAATAATTGATAATACCTTTTGCTTCCAAAAATTGGTGGTATGGGACCGCATAAATTACCATGCACTAACTCCAATGGTATCTTAGCTCTAGAAGAGCTAGCTTCGAATGGTGCTCGACATTGCTTTTCGGCTAAGAAATTCGAGAAGATTGGCAATGTATATGAAAGGGTGGAAAGTCCCTTCACCATTTGAGATTTATTTAGCTCAATTAAATATCTTGTACTAATATGCCCAAATCTCTTATACCATAGAGAATTGGCCTCCTTTGTGTTGACCTCCATGGCAACATGAGGCATTGAAACAAAATCTAGTGTGAACAAGCCATGCTTGTAAGAACTGATTGCTATGTGTTTACCCTACTTGGTGATATAGCAAAGTTTTAGTCCATTTTCCACTTTGAAATTGGCAACCATGTTTTTATCTAGGATTTGTACTGACAACAAGTTGTTTATCAATCCTAGAACATAAAGGACATTTTGAATGTGATATTTTCCATCTGGAATGGAAATAGATACACTGCCTTCTCCCTGGACACGATAGGTCTTATTATCAGTAATTGTTACTGGTTTGCCTTCTCTTGCCACAAATGTCTCAAACCACTGCTTGTCACCAGTCATGTGTTTGCTAGCGCTTGAATCAATGTACCAAATAGAATCCTTCTATGTAGAAAATGTATGGGTCATGAGCACTTTTTGTGCTCTTTCTGGATCAGAATCAGAATTTTCAATAACAACATGTACTCGTTATTGTCTATTTTTCTTTAGTGACTTGTTTTTTCCCTTTTTGTCTTGTTTGTTTTTAAACCAACATCAGTTGGTGTTATGGTTGTCCATTTTGCAATTCATGCAATAATTCCCTTGAAATTAAGGTTGTTTACCCTTATTTATTGATCCTAAATATGAGCCTCCCTTTTGAAAGTTACCTTTCTTCTTGCCACCCTGTTTATTTTTGTAAGTGCATTGTTTGACACTTCATCACTTTGGAGCTGATTTGCTTCCTCAGTCTGAAGTAAACTGACTAACTCCACAAAGGTTATAATTCTTTGAGATACATTAAAGGATGTTATTAACATCTTATAGGATTTTGGAAGAGCCCTCAATATTATTGAAGTCAGAATAGTATCTCCTACTTTGGATCCTAAAGCATTTAGCTTTGACTTCAGTTCTACCACTCTGCAAAGAAATAGCTCTACTGATTATCCTGACTTCATATGGAGTGTATGGAGTTGAGTTTGAAGGTTTAGAATAGTCGATTGATTCTTACCTTAAAAAATGGTACATAATGCATCCCATGCATCTTTACCATTTTTAGCTTCACTTATGTGAGGCTAGATTTCATTAGTAGTGGCAAGCAAAATCAACATGAGAAGTCTATTGTTCTTTTTATCCCATGTAATTTGATCTGCTCCAGCTATAGTGGGTTTTTGAATAGTTCCATCCACTATATCCCACATTTCTTCAACAGTTAGAATGGCTTTCATCTTGGTTTTCCATGCTGAAAAATTAGGACCTTTAAGCAATTGTGTATCATTGAGGTATTTGTTGATAGTTGCCATGATCAAGGTTCTAGAATAGTTCCAATATGGTCTCTCTTTCTCTCTTCTTTATTGAAAAAACCTTGAGGAAGGATTTAATCAATTTGAGGATATTTAAGCCAAACAAGAAGAAATGAGAGATAATTCACTCTTTATTGGTATTTAATGGCACCTGCCTAAAAATCCTCCCAAAGAAGGATAGTTAGTTTGAGGGAATTAAGCCAAACAAAAAAGAGTGAATTAGGGATTTTGATTTAGGAGAGAATATCAAGAAAAAATTGGCTTTATACCTATGCAAATGAGTTTACACAAATTATTGTGAAATTTTGAGATTTTGAGTGCTCTTGATTTTGATGACTTATAATTGTAAAAAATAAGAAATTAAATGCAATAATTAATCAAAGAGTGCCCACAAAATTTTTTATCACATAGGTGTCGGATGCAACTGAAAATGCACCTAATTTAGCAATGCCAATTTTTAATAAAGGTGTCGAGTAATATTAAAAATGCACCTAATTATAAGTTTTTGAAACAAAATATGGATTTTGTGTTCTACAAAAAAATAAATTTTATTTTCAAATTCTCCCCCCTTTGTGTTACAATTTTTGCAAAGAGACAATTTATCAAAGAACAATTATCCCCCATTTTTTTTGCAAAAATTACAAAGTAGCTCACCTTTCAAGACAAGTCGACACACGACAAGCTTTTGAAAGGCTTTCCAGAACTAGTCGACAAATTACTTGGTTTTAGTGGACCCTTAAGGCTTCAATACTAAAAAATTGGAGGTGCATCAGGATTAAAAGGTTCTCTAATCCTCATGGGACCATAAATTCGATCCAAATCCTTCCAAGGATATGTGTAAGTATTGAAATGAGGTAAAATTTTTCTATATATTCTAAGCATCTACCAAAAATTTGATCTTGTGGTTTGATGGTGGAGTTTGTTTCTCTTACAAATGACTCTTAGACGACGAAGAGATTTTTGGATCCAAGGCCTCTTCTTCATGAGACAAAACTTATACTCTAAAAAATGATTAGAAAAATTTGGAGCAAAGTGTTACAAATCTCAATTTGTTGCAAAAAAAATGTGCTTTGGTTTTTGTCTCTTATCCCCTCTTTTGGAGAAAACAAAAAACATCATTTCTTACAATTTTGCAAAAAAAATGGCCTTTTATTTTTCAAATTTTATTGCATAAATTCAATTTAATCTAGCATAATTAATTAATAAAAAACATTTTATGAAAAAATTACTTAGTTTTGTTAAAATAATAATTTTTAATTCAAAAATTATGAATTTATTAGTTAAAATACTAAAAGAAATATTCAATGTTTTTACCTTCACGAAACAAATATTCAATGTTTTTATTCACAAAAAAGGTATATTGAAGGCTCGACGGGCTTCGAAACCACGACCACGAGCTCCAAGCCTTAGCTTGGGCTGATCAACCGGTCGGGCTAGGCCCTTCCTTGGGAGTGAAGGCCTAGCACCTTCACTTTCTTCCTTGGTGAAGCCCACGCAAAGAAAAAATACTCGAGACAATGTCCCACATGCACCCTGTGGGTGCTCTTTGGTGCTATAAAACTGGGAAGATATGCTTTTGAAAGCAATTACCTTCGAGTAATCGTTGAGCCCAACTTTTTCCGCCCAAACCAGAGTTGTATCCCCCTAAATTGCCATGTGGACTACCTTGAACTCTATGCTCTTTTCATGTTAGCGAATAGCTATGTGTTCTCAAAGTTTGAGCCTCTGCCATGTCATTACCTTGGATCGACCAGGTGTCCACCTGTGTGTCTCCTCAAAGTTTGAGCCTCTGCCACATCAACAAGCAATACCTCAATCTACGCATCCATATCAGCTAGGGTTCGTTATAGGTGTTACATTAGTAGTTATATTTCCACCTTGATCTGTATGCCACCTTAATTTTAGTGTCATCAAATATGAGATCAGGGGTGCCACCTCGATTTTAGTGTCATGTTGGAGGTCGTGTTAGTTTGGTCTTGTCGGTTCCATGTTGGAGGTCACATCAGTCTGGTATCATTGGTCTTGTGTTAGGGACTATCCTCTTGGGGATAGTTTTTGTCCCTTGTGTCAAGGACTGTCCTCTTAGGGATAGTTCTAGTATCCTTAGCCGCTAGCATCATAACAAGCTATCAGTCCGTCTGTGGGTTGTTTGGTCTAGTGTTAGTGGAAAAAATCTAGGAAACCTTGGGGGTTAGAAATAGCACAGCCAATTGAAAAAAAATCAAACCCTTCAAAGGTATTATGTGTTAGCTTCTGCCTTGATCTACGTTCCTATCCAGGGGGGTCTCGAGTCTCAGGATTTTGGCCCCTTGGCCCAGTTGTAACGAGAAGACCTCCCACCTTGCCCAATGATGCTTGGAACAGTTTCGCTTGCCCAAGTGAGTCTTCGTAGCTCTAATGCCAATGATAGAATATGAGCATGAACATTAGTTTAGAATTGATAAATCATAGTGCTTAAATAACAATAGTCATAGGCTATGAATAGCCTAATAGGTAGTCCCCCCATAAAGGTAGCTAAAAGCTTAGGGATTAGCGTTAACTACTAACAACATATTATTCACTTAACAATGTGAATAATATCTCACATATTAACAATAGGTTATTTTTTAAACATTTACAATAGTAAAATAAAGTAATGTAAGAATATAATACTAAAAGTAAATACTACTTTTTACCCTAACAAAAGTAAGGCTCACACTCACTCCAAAAATTTTAATAATTATTATTTATTATATTAATTTAAACTAAAAATATGGTTACTATTAGTTTATTTATCTGTACTATAAATTTATTAATTATTAGATATTATTATATATTTATTACTAGAATTGTATAGTAGCATTACACATACATAACATGACTAATTTACATAGACTATTTGATACTTATAATATGTGTAATTGTTTTTTTGTTGGAGAATAAAAGGTTGTTCTTGGGTCCCCCACCCTTAAAAAATCATAACTCCCTCCTTTAGAGCTTGAGATTTTACAAATAGATTTAATTATAATCTCAGTTGAGTTGTTATAGCTAGATACCTATATCATTTTTCATAAAAAGTTTGAATTCTTGATTTCTATTTTGTGAATCCTCTTCAATTTTTGAGTGAATACAAATATTCCAAAATTAGCAATCTTCTTCTTGAATTTTTCCTACAACATCCTTCATAATACCAAAAATCCACCTCTACCTTTGATGCATTGCATCTTAGTAAAGTAACATGTCCAAATATCTATGTTATCATAGTTCGCTTTACCAAATTTGGATTGCTAGTTTCCTTCTTAAAGCATAAGCGCAACCACTAGAATTGTATAAATAGTATATATGAAAACACATTAATGTTATAAAATAAAGCAAATATTACCAATGGAAAAAATTAAGTAAATCTTAATCATTATTATATTTAGACCCACGTGTTGTAGGTGAGTTGGAGAGGAGAGGGCAATCCTCCAAGGGAGGTCCCAGGTTCAAATCTCCACCCTACCAAAAAGCTGAATTGGGTATCCAAAATCCAATTGATAATGTTAGTGCGAGCACGGTCGGGTGCGACTCCCGGGTGACTTTGACGGTGTAGATCCCCCTGTTTGTGGTCTCTTAGACCAAGGCATCCCCACAAGGGGTTTTTCGCTTAAAAAAAATATATATATTTAGACAATCAACATTTACTTATCAGCTTCAACTAAACTTACTACTTCCTCTAACCATGGAAAATAGAATTTAACTTTATGATCCTCAATTAAAACACCTCTATCGGCTAGCCTATATACATATTTGTTTCCTTCCCTTAATGTATATGTAAACCTAATTTATTCAAAATCTATAGCAAGATATTGTATTTCCACAATTATCTCTTGTATGTTCCATGGAGCCTATGCTTTCCTCAAAATTGCATATATCACTATTAATGAATCACCTTTCATCCAAACTCTATTACATTTCATTTATCTACGTATTTTTAACCCTTCCAAAGCTTCCCAACCTTTAGCTTCACTATTTGTCTTAAATCCACTATTGAAAGTGTAAAGAGATAAAATCTCTCCCCTATTATTTCTAATTATTCCTTCTCTTCCTGTTGGTCCTAGATTCCCTTTAGATGCTCCATCAAAATTCAATTTTACCAAATCCACTTCTAGTGGTTTCCACTTTATATTCTTTTCCTTATTTTTGTTTCTCCTATATCCAACATCATAATTCCATTTGACGAATTGGATCCATTTATCAAGGCTCTATGCTTCAATTAGGGTCTATCCTAGATGGTAAAGCCTTGCCTTAATTATGGTCTATCCTAAATAGATGTGGGTACTAGTGGTAGTAATACATATAAAATCTATTAGAGCAAGCACATTATATTGAACCATAGTGACTACCTATATTCTTATTAATGGTTGTATGATAGTAAGGATTTCCTTGAAAAATTACTATCTACTCTTGCAACAATGGAATGCAAGTATGCTATGTACTTCCAATGGTTGTGTTTTGAATCTACACTGTTCATATAATTTGTATAATGCATATAATAAATAGATACGTAAGTTTTTGATAGATGATTGTGTAACTTTATAAGGTAGTGTCATATCTTGTTGTAGTATCTTCCTATGTGATTATAAAGAGTAAAGGATCATTGTGTTAAAGTATACACATGGAATGAATTAGAAGTAAAAATAATATTATGGATTCTTATGTGTGTATATATATTTATGATAATATTAAAAAAATAAGAGTAGAATTCATGCCTTAGTCTGATTGAATATATGGTAACCAATGATTCTACACTCTCTATGAGTTTAAAATTTGGCACCAACATCAAAAGGTGGTGTCAAACTAGACATCATAATGACAACACCAAAATATGGATTCAAACTAAAATTCCTTTGCCCCACGTTCAAATAATGGTGCCAAGTAAAATTATTTGGGTTCTAATCGTGACTAGAGGGTTGAGCTAAAATCCTTTAGTGCCAACCAATTCTTATGGCACCAACCCACACAAAGGCACAAACAGAAAACACCAAAGTTGAGAAAGGTGCCAACCCATTTACACCCTTGACCACAACATTGGATTTAATAATTATCCAAAGTCTTAATTATCACACTTGATGAGTAGGGTGCATTTTGTGTATTATTGAGTTGAGTAGCATATTATTAGAGTATCAAAAATTCCTTGTTGACAACATTGTCAATTAGGCTCCCAATATATCTTAACAAAAGGTTTTTCCATAACCTAGTTACCTCCTAGATATTAGTGGTTGGGTGCCAAAATTTTACTCTGGTGTCAAATTGACTCCATAAAACACTAAATATAATAAAACCAATAAATTATACCTACACCAACTCTATAAATGTTTCCTACCCAAGTTGGCATTGGTACCAACAATGGAAACAACCTTAAGGATGAAAATAATGTTGATGTTGATAAAAGAGTGGTACCAAAGGCAAAATCATATCCATCCCTTAACTTGGACTTGATGCCAATGGTTCCAATCACAAAATAATGCCATGATGCCAAAAATATTTTGTGTCAAGGTGAGGACAATGTCATGTTTCAATGTTGCACCATAAGTGGGTTGGACATAAACCTTTAAACTAGAAGTATGATATGGGCATCAATCTCCTATTAGATCTAAATTCTATGTATCATTCAAGCATCACCTTAATAATGATGTGATTTCCTATTGACCGCTATTGAGGATATAACTTAGTAATGTTACTCTTATATTGTAAATAATAATGTTAAATTCATGTTCAAGTTGTTCTACCTAGTGTTTTACTTCATGTAATAATAACTAAATCAATTCAAGAAAAAAATTGCATTGTGGGTGCTTGAGAGGGGGCATTAAATTTTTTTCAATGGATTATATGGGATTGAAACGAGCCCTATCCATATTACATCATAATCACATAATGGTATTATAATAGCTTGACAATAATACATGTATCATTTGGCAAGATTTAAACCTTGGTCTTCTCCTTGAAAGTAGAGGAATCTAATCAGTTGAGCTAATGCTAGTTGATGAGAGAGGGTAGTACATTATAACTGTAGATACCAAAACCTAGCCACTTGTCATATTTGTATCCTCAAATCATAACCGGTCATTATATATATATATATATATATATATATATATATATATATATATATATATATATATATATATATATATATATTTATATAAACATTTTATATGTATATATGTAAATAAATACCAGTCGTCCATCATGTCTTAATCTCAACCATTCATTTCATATGATCGGTGTCACTTGTCCAATCTCAATCTCAACCCTTTATTATGTTTTAATCTCGACTACCCATTGGTGTCGTTGAAACCCTAACATGATCAAGGGTAAATTATAAAATATGATTCATTTTTGTGAATCAAGGTCAGAAAAATTAACATCCTGGTCATGAACCCTAGCACTCTATCATTTCATATTTCTCTTGCATTCGCTCAAACCCTCACCACCTCTGCATCTACCATATTCATCACCTAAACCTCTGTGAACTAGATCTTATTTTGTAGAACAACCCCCCACAACCAAAAAATGCTCTAGGGCATTCCTTTAACATTGTAGTGCATTTCTAGAATGTTGCAAGGTGTCCACAGCCATTCCCAGATGCTCTTGGGTGTTTCCCATCAGCCAGTTTACAATCGATAAACCCTCAAACACTCACAAGCATTCATGTGTCATCATATTGAGGAAGCAATGGCATAGATCGGATAAATTAGGTATATTATGATAAGGTAATAAGTATTATTGGATTTTAACTTACATTTTCATTACTTGACTTACATTTTACCATCACTGCACCTAGGGTTTGTAGATCTATTGTTTAGAGTATCTCACACAGTGGAGCCCTTACATATACTACTAATATTTTTGTGTTGTGATCTGTTTACAGGTACATGAGATATCTTCATTGACAGTTTTTGCAGTTCTAGTGGCCCCGTAGGGATACACAAACCCACTCACAAATTTTTTGGAGTGAAGACAACCTAGAGACACCAACATTATTTTGAACAAGGGTTTCAAACCCTCTTATTGTAATAATTGTATCAAAGCAATACGTTGCATTGTAACCCCCGATTTGGGGTAAATTTATTGTATAAAGTGGATATCTAGGCTCCTTGAGTTCAATATAAATAAAGATCTTTCATTTTATGCATATTGTATCATTTGCTTTGATCTAGTTCTTTTATTGGTGTTGTTCATTTTCATTTTACAAAATGGTGATCACGATGGGACCCCTAAAGGGTTTCACATTTTAACTTACCTTGTTAATATTTTTTATCTACATTTTTTATTTTTGTTGCGGGTTTTAAAAATTTGTTAGCTTGAAAATCATGATATCTAGAGCTAGGGTTTTTGTAAGTAACAATATTTGATCTGTGGTCATACAAACACCACACAACATTCGAGGGATGCCACACAACACCCACATGGATGCTATAGAGTATCTATGGAATTCTATAGAGCATCTACGAGTTTTGATAGAGAAAATTATGGGTTTCAATAGAGAAAACTATGGGATTCTGCACCACGTTTGTAGATTTGAAGAAAAATACGTAGGACTTCTGGTCAAACTTGTTTAAACTCTGCTCACATTTTTCACTTTTAAAAAAAGAGATAAAAGAAAAGAAATATTCATTTTTCTATTTAAAAAGTAACATCTTACATTTTTAAACATCTTAGGCATTCATAAGCATTTTCAAAATCATATATAATTGCACATAGGGATAAATCTGCATCTGTGCATTCATTTTAGCTACATTAGATATTCATTACACTAGATTCAAGTTTTTGTTGTCTTTCATGGTGTTTTTGCTTTTTGCTTTGTGTGTTGTGTGCAATAAAATTGAAAAGCATAGTAGTTGCACTTTAGGCTAAAGTTTCCCAATCCTCACTCTTCTAGGCTAGAACAAAGTCACTTGTGCTCAAGCTTCCTCCCACTATTGGAAACACTCGCTGATTTAGAGTGGAAGAGCTAGGCAAACCCTCCACTGTTGGAAACACTTGCTGATTCAGAGTGGATATTAAGATGTATACCCTATAATATTTTGAGGGGCTTGGTATTAGTGTTCCTAGTCACTAGCTTGGTTGAGCGAAAGAGGGTTTCTTTGCACTTTGTGAAAAACACCATAGACAAAATTTTTTAAAAAGAATCCACACTTTGCATGTTTCATTTTCAATATCAGTGAGTTGGATTTCATCACCAACCACTGATCGAGACTAGTGACGATGGGATTCATCTTCATCCGTTGGCTCGCCCCATAGATACCTTAGCAACTCATGAGTGATTTATCTAGATTTCATCACTATAAAAATCCCCACTTGACATCCACCTTAGGAAGCCACCCTATATAGTTATCTAGGCTTAGGGTCATAAAATCAAACACACAAAAAAAGAATAAAATAAAATAAAAACAATTTTTTTTTTGCAAAAACATAAGATATATTTGTTTGTTTAATCTGTGTGTTTTCATTGCCATCTCACTTTCCACATACATCATGCACATTCACTACCCCTTCCTGCTTACAACTTATGGTATTGACCAGAAATCAAGCCAAGGTTATGAGTCAGGTACCTACCTCATCCATGGAGTGCTCCACTCCTTTCCTAGCCACTTTTGTGGCTAACCCAACCAACATGACACATATAAGCTATTTTGGTTTATCTACCAGATCTTCTCACATAGTATTCACTTCAAATGCAGAAGTGATACAAAGAGCCATACACACTTCCATTTGAAAAACTGAGCCATCCACACCCACTGATACCCGCATCACTTACATAGATATTGATAAGGTTGGAGCTTATTTAAGACCAACCAATCCTATTATAGAACCACTTCACATCCCACCCAAACATGTTTCTTCTTCTTAGCAATAAATTGCTCACTCACATCCCAATAAATTTAATCAAGTCTACACAACCCTCTTTTTGAAGAAATCTCCACACCCTCACACCAAATTCCTTCATAGTCATTCATCCAAAGTACCTCCATTCCACCTACCTACACCACTACCTATTCTAACCCACTCTATGAAGCACAAGTTAATGTTGCTTCACAGATTCCATTTACCATTCCATCTACCACTCCTCATTCAGTTGCGATTCCTTTCACAACTTACCCTCCATTAACTTCAACCAACATTTCAAACACTCACATCACACCTACATCCACTTCCACCACAACCACACAGTCTGCAGCTAAAATTGCCATACAAAAAGTATGGAAATATCTTAATCAACTACTCATGGGCCATCGAGATGCTCGTTCTTACCCTCAACAATAGTTACAGGTAGCAGATTTTAAATCCCATTCCATTCCAAACCAACACACTTTATTCACCCTCGATCCATCTTGGATATCACAATATTCTCATGTTACCATACCCACGCCTCCATTCGGTCACATCAATACCACTTCCACAACCCAATACATTCACATCCCCTAAACTTCATCTCTACTTTATCAACATCAGTCACTTCACAAGCAAGCCCAACACACCCAACATCATCAGATACCCATAAATCCATTAGGCAATTAGTACCACATTCCATCCCAATAATTCATCACTCCACACACACCACCCCCATATGTCAATCAAACAAACCAGGGCTTTCACACAAAAATGGAGGAACCTAATATCCAAGCTATGCAACAACAAATTGATAGCTTAATCATGCATACTCCTGGTATGATGTACCAAAAACCAACATTAAGACAATTTATCAATCAACCCATTCATTCTTTGGTACTTTCATTGTCTTATCCAATAGACTTTACACTACGAAAGTTTAAAAAATTTAAAGGGACTAAGTATCTTAGGGAGCACATTAGCACATTCATCCATTCATGTTTCTAAATCCAAGAAAATAATGCTTTTATGCTCTGAACGTTTCCTCAGACATTGGGGGGAGATGCCTCAGATTGGTATAATCATCTACCACATCATAGTGTTTACACATTTGAACAATTGGCGGATAAATTTTTGGAAAGGTTCTCCCTCAATGTTCGCAAAAAATCTACCTTGACTGACTTATACATTCTCAAAAAAATTGAAGAAGAGTCAGTCTATGACATTGAAAACCATTGGAGGGCAATTATCACCAAGTTGTCATTCTCCCTACCAATGGAAGAATTAACTCGAATGTTTGCAAGAAGTTTTTTAAAACCTATCTCCTTGTTATTACAATTACAATAATACAGAATGTTCGATGAAGCTCTTTCCCAATCTCAAATCATAAAAGAAATAAAAATTCAACAGGGTGAGATCAAACCAAAGAAAAGAGAATGGAAAAACAAGAGCAAATCTATAGGAAACTATTATGGCCAATTAAAACTAGGACAAGTTAATCAAGTGGTTTTGAGTCAACCTCAAATGATTCAACAACCCCATGGTCAACACCAACCACAACCATCATTGCAACAACCGCAACAAGTGTATTATCAAGCGGTTCCCCCATCACAACAAATCCATAACACAACACCAATTATGGATAACCATCAACATTGACAATCTCTTCAACAAAATTGTACTTACATACCTTTATCCAAATCATATGCTTCCATATTTCATAGGTTGTATGACACTAATGCTATCACCTTTCTCTAAGTTAAACCGTATGATCCAACCAAACATGGAAAGGGCTATAGGGAACATTTGGTTTACCCTTACCATCAATAGAATGGGTATGATATTAACAACTGCTTTATGTTCAAAGACATGGTGCATGACTTGATAGACCTTGGGACCATTAAGTTGGATAATCCCTTAGCTTAACAATATCCAAATCTTGGTACCTACCACATGCCACTTCCTCATCATGAGGAAGTGCAACAAATGATAGGGGGATCAAATACCATGACTCCCCCTAACCAAGTTAATAATGTGCAACAGTACCAAGGTTTTGTGGGGGCTATCCATGTAGTCACTCAAGGTCAACAAAGCACCAATAACCAAATGAAAAACCTCAAGAAGTTTGATGTGTGTCGTTAATAGCATCATTTAATATTTATGATTTGTCAATCCAGGGTGATGTCCAAGGCTATATACGAGAGAAGGTTTAAGTAGGTTGGAGATCAACTCATTTAGACAACAAGATTTTATTGGTGAAACATATTTTTTGGGGGTTTTAGGTCACTTCTAATCCTATTTTGCATGAAATGAAACTAATTACTTGCAAGAATTGAAAACTACTTCTAAGACCTAAAATTGAAACCTAACTATAGTTGCAAGAAATGAAATTGCAGGAATGTAAATGCTGCTGAATTGAAACCTAGTTTACACTTGCATAATTGAAATGATAGAATTGAAATGTTGCTTGAAAAGGAAACACACATGCTAAAAATAACTATCAGTTCCTGCTGCAGGAGGTTGTTAGGCTTCTACTGTAGTGGTTGACAATAAAATGAAAGCTGCTAAAAGACTTGATAAAAATTGCTAAAACATGAAAAATAGGGAAAAAAGAGGAATCACTGGTTGATGCTACTTAATAACTGACACACACAATTTCTACATAAAAACATAACTGAAAACATGAAGACATCACATTGATTCAAAACAGGGGTTAGTAATCAACAAGAAATGACAATGGACAAGCATCCTGCTAAATCTATTGTAGCAAAGTTTATCAGAAGAACCTATCACCAGTTAGTCCTCCTTCCAGGCCTAAAAGTGGCCCTTGCTTCCTGATCTAGAAGAAGGTGGGAAAGTGCTGCTAACTACTTAGAATTCACACTTGCTCATGAACAGAAGTTTGACTGAAAAGATTGCACTTTTATTGATTGAAACAATACATTACAATACTACAGGAAAATCCTGCTATTGGTTGCAAATGTGTTACAACATCTATTTCCTATTAGCTATCACCTATTTAACATCTACTAGCTCAACCAATAAGGGAGATCTATTATTTATACTACTCTATTACATTTATCTCCTGCTCAATATCAGTTGTGTTGCTGCTTAACAGTGATTTGCTAACAGTTTTGAAACTGACTTATTCTAAATCAGGACAGAAACTACTGCAGTGATGTTCATTGGTCCTTGGGATGCATCTCCAGTGGTGGGAGTGAGTTGGAAAATATTATAAATAGTCTTGTACACCTATCTCCATATCAAGATATCCTTTCCCTACCGAATTGGGTGCTATATTCTTCGTTTGGTTAAAACTGGCGTCTTTTCCCCTCATTCCGAAGCTTCTTCGGAATGTCCGACCATGCAACCTCTTTATGCTCAAGTGTGATAAAAATGGCCAAAAAGTGGATAGGATGTCTTCCCTATCCCTCAGAAGATGATTCCAATAGGTTTCACATGCTTTGGTTGACAAATTCCAAGCCATGCCATTCATTGGCAACTGGCTGGAATTTGTATGGCTAATTTCTGCATTTTCCATATTTGCTGCACAATCATAGGAATTTGGTGCTCTTTTGCAATTCAAACCAATTATAAAGTGGAAAAAACATTTAAATACCATTATGGAGGGATATACTTTAACATACATCATTCTACTACTTAAATTACACATTTTATTCACTAAGTATTCAAACAGAAATAGTGCAAAAAATGCAAAAAATTGTTAAAATATGGTAATATGCTCCTAAACATTTTAATCATGCAAACATTAATATATAATGCATTCAAACCATCTAAATTAACATAAATAATATAACATAAGGTTTATAAGGCAGTTTATGATAATCCAAAACATGTCATGAATGAGGTAATTCTTGGCCTCATCATTTCCTCCCAACCTAATCTAATGCATGCCCTCATGCATTCTGTAGGGCTACAGAGGCACATAGATCCATTTCTTGATTCCAGATCTCCCAAAATAATACATCCCCTGTATAGTATCCTCTGCTCTTCTATAGCTGCCTGAGCCAATCCTGGAACTGCTCATCCGATTGAGGATCATTGTCAAAATAGTAAGGGATAGGGGTTATGATGGTAGGCAATATGTACCTTAGGCCTATCCATTGATGTTTTAGTGTTAGGATGGCTTGCATTACACCCTATGCTCTTCTTCTAGACCATAACAGGTTGTTTGGTGAGATGGGTTCTCTCTTCTGCAGTGATATTGGCAATTCTACCCACCTAGCCTTACAGGCTGATAAAGCATTTGTAAACTATCCTGCACAGAACATCTAGAAACCAATCATGCAATCCTTAAGATTATTTAGGTAAACAACCCTAATTTTTGGTTTGTTCATCATAGTAAAATGTTGACTGGTGGGGATCTTATG
Organism: Wollemia nobilis; assembly: GCA_028583015.1. Classification (NCBI taxonomy): domain Eukaryota; kingdom Viridiplantae; phylum Streptophyta; class Pinopsida; order Araucariales; family Araucariaceae; genus Wollemia; species Wollemia nobilis. Next base: position 3,670,889 of record JAQPPZ010017057.1, read on the forward strand.
ATTTGGTTGGATATGTCTTATCAGCAGCTCAACTTTCAATTCAATCTCCTTATTCTACCCTTCTTCTTGGTCCTAGTATATTTGATTTTGCAATGTGGACACAAAAGACCTTAATTGAACATCCCCTATGAAAATATGAGGTAAGAACTCCACATCTTCTGCCATGAAAAATTTGTGCAGGAACAACTCACACATCAAATTTTTCTGTTCTTCTAGGCTATGCAGGTAAGCATCCAAAAATTCCTCAATAGTGTTCAAGTCATAGGAGAGATTAGAATGAATCCTCATTATCTGCCAATGCAGGTACTTCTCCTTAAGGATCAGACTATAAAATCTAGATGGCCTCCTACATTGTACTAAGTATTCTACATTCTGATAGAGATACTATACCTTTTCCTATAACCTATTCACTTCTACAGTTTTAGCTTCAACCTGTTATTCTAATGGTTTTAGTGTTGCAACCTGGGCTTCTAATTTTTGACACTTCAATGCCTAGTATGCAATATCCTCATTATACTTAACCAATGGAACTATTTGTGGGGGCCTAACTATCAGTTGGTTCTTTGGTAATAGATCAAATTGCACCCCAATTTCTGCTGTTTCAATTTTATGCAAATTTAATGGAAAAACTTGTTCAAGGAACTGGTGCAAAATTGGACTTACTAGTAGTGCAACCTCCTGAATGTCTGTGGCTTCCTTCTTAGGTGGTGTTTGTCCTTCCTACTGCTGTGGGCTATCAGATGGGCACTCTACATTTTCTAATTCAGTTTTGTTATTTCACTCCATTGTTTTGACTTCACTCGCATCTGCTACAACCTCACTTCTGCACTTCCTATACTACAATTTCTTCTGTATTTACCTTCTTTGTCTAATTCCACTGTAACTCTAGTTCTGCAAAATCTTGTGATTTGAAACCCGTGCTTATGATTTTTGTGATTCGAAGCTATAGTGATTACAAGACATGACATTGAATTTCAGAGGTGCTTGAATCAACTTCAGAAGGTGGTGCAGAATATGAAAAACCTTTGGTATGTTTTGATTGGATGCATGGCAGATTGTTATTCATTGCTTTTCCAAATTTTCAATTTTAGAATGTGCATCTTGGGTGATGGGAGTGCTCAAGCGTTGATTACCTATTGTTGGTTGCGGGTTAGCTGAATTGGAAGTTTGTTATTGGTGATGACTTGGCTTATTTCATGGAAAGAGAATGCAAATTATCTTGGTTGTTGTACCCTCGTTTGTCGAGGCATCTTGATCGAATGGCCTGAATATTTGTGAAAGAAATCGAGGCACATATTTTCCAAAAAAACCTGATTCAACATCACGCGGTTAAATGCAAACATGTGACCTTAGTTACTCGTGCCTTGACCTTACGTTGGTGTCAGATGATGTGGCAAAAAGAAATAATTTTCTTATTTCCTTTATGCACATGCCACGTGGAAATTCAAATTTCAAATTTCACCATGAAACCTGAATTTCAAATCTGCCCTTTTTATTTTGAAGTTATTTTTCATTTCGAAGCTCAAATAGTTTCTCATTTCAAAGCTCTGCTTGTTCAGAAGATATGCTTTGTTCTATTATAAAACAAATAAAATAGCATTTTTTTCTAGATCTTGGTATCATTCCAAAGCTCTGTGCAATCTCCAGGTATTCATGCCATCAAAACTACACTTATTTCCATGGGTCTGCAATTTTTCATCCATTCTCCCTTTTCTGCCCCTCAAACCTGCAATTTTTAGAACAAGGAATTCCTTTTGTTTTCTTCTGGACAAGTTGGATGTTTTTGGTTTTTCCAAACCCTATGAATGTTTCTATGCTAACTAGTGATTTTTATACACTACATACTAAATGCCTACAATGATCAAAATGCAAGAAACACATACCTGATTTGAACAAGTATTTCACACTTTTACAGATGGTTGTTTCTGTTGATTACTAGCTGATTTTTTATGCAATCAAACAAAACAGGTGCAGTCTAATGAGATTTATACAATGGTGGGATAGAAATGGATTGGTCAATTCAAGGTAAAGCACATCGAAATTTTGATTTTCATGCCAACCAATTTAGAAGTGCCTCCTAGAAGGTTTTCACTTTCTGAATTATTCATTTTTCTCTTTTTTTTTCATTTTTTTTTTTTTTTTTTTTTTTTTTTTTCTTTTCAATTTTGCTAATCTTGGTTGTGCCCATGAAGGAATTTCACAATTTCCCTAAAATTATGCCCATGAAGGAAGTTCACAACCAAGATTTATTCCTCTTTTTGTTTTCTTATTTTTCTAATTTTTTTTTTTTTTCTATTTTTTCTTGAAACTCTTCATTGTTGTATTGAATCTATTGAATCTGGGATGGAAGAGGGAATCTCTTCCATCATGCATATGTCCAAGTTGTCAATTTTCTGCAAGAACTCTTCTTTAGTTAGTGGTGCATGGTATACCCGAAGGCGATGCCCATTCACTACCAACTTCCTCCGTGAGTCATCGATGGGAGAAAGATGAACTGCCCCATTTTTGAACACTTCTTCAATCTGATAAGGTCCAAGCCACCTAGTCTACAACTTCCTAGGAAAATCCTCATAATGAGAATCAAACAATAAAGCCCAATATCCTTGCTAAAATTTTCTCTGCTGAATGTGGCTGTCATGCCACAGCTTTCGTTGCTCCTGAATCACCTCCATTTGATGCAATGCATCCAATCGGAGTTCATCCAATGCATTCAATTACAGAATCTTGTCCATTTGTGCTTGTGACAAATCAATTCCAATTTCCAAAGTCGTTCGAAGTGTTAGTAGCTCAAACTCAATAGGCAAAAGAGGCTTCTTACCATAAACCAGTTCGTAAGGTGTGAAACCCATGGTGGATTTCCATGTAGTGTTATAAGCCCAAACTACTTCAAGTAATTTATCAAGCCAATTTCTCCTATGAGAAGCTACTATTTTAGTTAGGATCTTTTCTAACTCCCTATTTGTTACTTCAACCTGACCATTTTCTTGTGGGTGGTAGGGTGATGATTTCCTATGCTTAATCTCATATAATTCAATAAAAGCTTCAATGACTTTGGATGCAAATTGGGGTCCATGATCTGTGGTAATAGACCATGGAGCTCCAAACCTCTAAAAAATATGAGTATACAGGAAATCAACAACCTTCTCTTCACGAGCATATTTGAAAGCATGCACCTCTGCCCACTTAGTCACATAGTCAGTGCATACCAAGATATGCACCTTTCCTTGAGATGGTGGGTCAATAGGTCCCACAAAATTGATCCCCCACCTCTCAAATGGTTCTAAAACCACTTGAGGCTACAACAACATTTCATTTGTGTGGGTGGGTTTCCCCATCCTTTGATATTTATCACAATGTCTGATGTATATTTTTACATCCTTGTGAAGAGATGGCCAATAATAACATGCACCTAGAATTTTCCTAATTGTACTTTTTATCGAATAATGTCCACCTGATGGTTCATCATGGCAAGCTCAGAGGACATCATACACCTCATCCTTTTGGATGCACCTACATAAAACATGGTCAGGACTGCATTTAAAAAGTAGACCCTTAATCCATTTAAAAGAGGAACTTTGTTTTATTAACTGTTTCTTTTGTTTAGGAGTGAAATGTAGAGGAATTTTCCCTGTTACCAAGTAGTTAGCTATATCTGCAAACCATGGTGATTGGACAGATATAGCAAACAATTGTTCATCAAGAAAAGTATCTTCAACCAACTCTTCTTCCCCTGTGTTTTGTAATCTTGACAAAAAATCTACCACTACATTAGCCTTTCCTGGTTTGTTGATTATAGTGATGTCAAATTCCTACAACAACAGTAACCAACATATAATTCTTGCACTTACCATAGGTTTATTCATAAAATATTTAATTGTTGCATGGTCTGTATGGATGAATACTTGATATCCTGTGATATAATATCTGAACTTGTTGATAGCATATACTACTTCCAAGAATTCTTTCTTAGTAGTGGTATAGTTATTTTTTGCTCCTATCAGATTCTTGCTAATGTAGTATATGGCATAATGCTCACCATTTTCAATCTGCCCTAATGTTGCTCCAATTGTAGTATTGGAAGCATCAGTTTGGATGTGAAATGGTAGCTTCCAATTAGGTCCTCTTAACACAGGTGGGATTGTCAATTTTTCCTTCAAAGCCTCAAAAGACTCTTGGCACTTTGCAGACCAGATAAATTCAGAATCTTTAGTCAATAGTGCAAACATGGGGTTGGCTATTGTGCTGAAATTTAGAATAAACCTGTGATAAAAGCCAATATGTCCTAAGAAACTCCTAACATCAGTTTGAATTTTTGGAGGTGGAAGGTTCTTGATGATCTCAACCTTCTTGGGATCAACTTTGATCCCATGAGAAGAGATGTGGTGACCAAGAACAATGCCTTCCTCCATCATCATAAATTTTTTTTCAGGATTTAAGGATAAATGGTAGGTTTCACAGTGTGTTAGGACCTTATCAAGATGTTCCAATGTAAAGTCAAAGGTTTCTCCACACACTATGAAATCATCCATGTAAATATCTACACTTTCATTAGTTAGATAAGAAAATATTGCTAAAACAACCCATTGAAAAGTTGTTGGGGCATTACATAAACCAAAGGGTAATACCCTATAAGCAAATGTTTCCCAAGGGCATGTAAAAGTAGTTTTCTCTTGGTCTTTAGGTGCAACCCAAATCTGGTTGTACCCACTAAAACCATCAAGAAAATAGAAACATTTTTTTTCCAACAAGAGTGTCTAACACTTGATCTATAAATGGTAATGGGAAGTGGTCCTTGTGTGTGACTTTGTTTAATTCCCTGTAATCTACACACACTCGCATTTTTCCATTTTTCTTTGGAACTATAACCAATGGAGAGACCCATCGACTATCAAAAATTGGATAGATGAACCCTACCTCTAATAGTTTTTCAATCTCTTCTTTAACAATATCTTTCAAGGTAGGATTCAGTCTTATTTAGGGTTGCTTCATAGATTTAACATCTTCAATATAAATTCTGTAAGTGCATACATCAAGGTGGATCCCTGACATATCCTTGTAGTCCCAAGAAAAGGTATGAACATGTTTCTGCAGAACAACAAATAATTTTGCTTCTTCTCCTTTAGTCAACCAACTATTAATATTCAAGAATTTTCCTGGTTGCACTTCAATCTACTTTGTCCCTAGGAGGACAAAGTTTACTCCTTCATACTTGGTTATCAAGGAGTTTAGTGGACAATGGTGTGGTTTGAGAGAATGAAATACTCTTGTCTCCTTATCAACAGTGATTCCTGATGGAAACATGTCTTGCATGGGACAATGGAAAGAGGAGAGAAGGTGATGGTGCCATCCATGTGGTAGTGTAAAAGAACTATCTTGTAGTGGAGTAGATGACATATTTTCAGAACTTTGGCCCTCATCATTCCATAATAGGCGATGAACAACTACTGGTTCATCTTCCATTCCTTGCTCATGCAGAGCACTCACTAGGATGGTTTCATCCTCAAAAACTTCTCTTTCTTGGGAGTCTATTTCTTCTATGTGTTCCTTTACTACTAAAGTAGCTAGTGTGGAAATGGTCTCTTCTTGCTCTTCATCTGAATCAGAAAATCATAACTAACCTAATAATTTGGTTGAAGGTTTTGTAGGCGGGTAAAGATAAATCTGCTTTAAGTCAATGTCATTGGAAATTATCATTTCACCTGATCTACAATTTATAAATGCAGCTTTAGTTTCCAGCCAAGGTCTTCCCAAGATGATGGGGTAGCCATTTGCTAAATTTTTGGGCTGTAAAACCAGGAAATCTATAGGGTATTACGAAGAAGAAAATTCTATGGGGATGTCTTCTATGATCCTTCAGGTTTTGCAACTGATCTATCTACCATTTCTAAAACTGTAGAAGTAGGATTTAGATTTTTGAGCTACAATTTCTCCATTGTTTATTTAGTCATAACATTTATTGCAACTCCTAAATCAACCAAGATATTTGAAATTGTTATTGACCTTATGGTGACTGTAATAACTGGGCTCCCTGGGTCACTATACTTTGGGGCTACTAGTTTTCCTAATAGGAGATCAACTAGCTTCCCTTCAACTTGAACAGTCTTAGGAAATGATTTCTTCTTTCTTCCTGGTCTTTTGATACACAAATCTTAGATAGTTTTTTTAATCAAGGGCACGTCCTTAATTGCTTGCAATAAGGAAAGTGATATGGTTAACTATTTAAGCTCTTTAACCAGGTCTGATTCAGGATTTTCTGCAAAGTTTTTGAATCTTTCAAGGTATGGAACTGAAGAGACAAAATGCAACACCAAATAATGCTAAATAAATTGAACACAAAGAACCCATAATTGCACAATAGATGATATTATATTAATTGGGGGAGCCTAAAAAATCCATTGATATAATGGGGATATTTAAATCCTTTTTTTATATAGATTTACAATGGTTAGGGTTCTCTGAAATCCTAGCAAACAAGGCTGGTGGTGTCTTCAGGCGCGTCCTTTCTCCCAACAAAAGTGAGTGAGCTTTTAGTTATCCGATGTCAGTCCACTCTAGCTTAAGCAGTTGTCTAATATTGATGTCACACTTCCAAATATGCACACACTGAAACAAAAAATAAGTTAGTAGCACCTATGAGGGATCCACAATGTGAAATCCTAACTATTTACTATAAATAACATGAAAAAAACTAAAAATACATGTAATAAAATAATAAACACTTGATTTACCTTACGTACTTACTATCTTCTGATATAATGTGTCTCATTATAGTGAACTGATGCGGCGATGCTCTAGCATCACCCAAAGGCTAGGGGGATTTCAAGATCTCTGGTGTAAAATGCCTGCAGGTGCTCAGCGGCTACAGGAAACACCCGTGGGTGCTCGATTATGTGGAAGGCACCCAAAGGTGCTTGGAAGTAAGGAAGGAAGTTCCCAAAGGCACTCACGAGTGACAAGAAGTTCCTGAAGGTGTTCAACAACCGAGGGGAAAGTCTGAAGAAGCAGATATGGCTAAGTAAGGGATGCGATGGCTGATGTAGGGGCTATGTCAGATGTGGACGAAAGGCGAGTGTGCTTGGATACTCCAAGAAAATCAAGGATTCAGGGCCAATTCTCATTCAGGGTATGAATTACTTAGGATTTTTCTTAGGGATTGCTTAGGGGTTGAGCCATCAAAATAGATCCTCTTAATAATCCAACCTAGGGCATACTTAGGGTTTCAACAACACTAATCCTATGGCTATGATAAAATCATATCAAAGGGTGGATATTAAGTCTAGGGTGTGGTATGGATTGATGTAAATGGATGGATAGGATTAAATGAAATCGGATGGTTGGGATTAACTTACTTATATAAATATATTTATTAGATATATAAAATATTAATATTAAATATTTATAAAATAAATATATGTAAATGGTGGGAAAGCATAGGTGGAGGAAAAATGGCTAGGTTTTGGTATCTATAGATGCCCCTTTTTGTACAGTGTTGTGTAAAACACAATGCAGTGCAAAAATACGAGACACCTATTTTGGTTAGGTGTAGAAGCAACTTCTCTTGGGATGTGGAACACGAGCTTAAAGATAAAAAAATAAAATAATTTAAATTTTGAGTAGCTTATCCCCTCAATTGGCGAATGAGTTTGTTGATGAATCTCACGAGCCAATTGAAAAATCTGTGCAAATGAATGATGCAAATGTGATACCATTTTTGCCCCAATGGTGGGAAGGGGATTGGTGAAATATGTAAAATGATGCATCTATTTTTACCCCAAAATATGAAGGGTTTTGTGAAAGATGTGATAAAAAATGTGTCTATTTTTACCCCAACAAATGAAGGGATTGTTGCCAAGTACAGATGCCATGATCATGTAAGATGTATCCCATTGTGGGAAGTCAAAACCAAATGTGGTTTCCCAAATTTGGGGTGATTCGATGATGTTGATGAATGTGTATTCCGGTGTCATTGATATGCAAAGATAAAAGTAAACTTCAGAATACCAACTAGTGATTGTCATATAATTCCTATGATCGAAACCAATCACCCTAGATAAATATAGTTGCCATGATGACTGTCAAGGAAACATGTAATGATGAAAATGTGATATTATCCATGTTTTAAGCCCCACAAACTAGGCCATCAATGATAGGTTTTGTACAAATTGTTCTTGGTAATGTTTCACTCAAAATGTGAAGTACCAAATATGATTTTAATTTTGAACAATGAGATATGGAATGATGAAAATTACCAAGTGTCCTTATGGTAGGCTCTTCATATTACCGAATTGCATGGATGCAAATCGTTGTAATCACCAAGTATATAGAATAATCCACTAGATACAAGGTTCACTTGAATTTTGTTTGACTAGGAAAATATGCAAATGATAATATGGAACGATGTGAAAATAGTGTATGAATGATGATATTGATTATTATGGTCATTTTGTGAATATTTGGACCATTTTAGAGTGCTTTTGTAACTTGTTAGGCAAATTTGCAATTTATGGTCGCAAATGAAAATTGTGTGTTCAAATTAGTTGGAATCTTCACAAAACCTGATAAAATGATGGACTAGATTCTTGGATGCAATATGAAAATATCTAGTGGGGATAAGCCACTATTTTGTGAAAATTTGGTCTTTTGTGCAATTTGACGCCAAATACCCTTTGGCATTTTTGGCCTGCAAAAATGCTCATCGATGTTTGGGCATTCTGTAAATGCCCATGGGTGCTTCAGTGCACCAGGAAATTCCCATGGGTATATCAAGGTGCTTGAAGCAGCTATAAATAGCTGCCAAGATGAGAAACCAAGCTCATTTGTGCATTTGAGAGTTTGTGAAGTTATGTTTGGGAGAGTGGAGTGAAGTTAGGTGAAGTGATTTGAGCATGGAAGCTATGGCAGAAGAGGGAGTGGATGTGAAGTATGGGGCCAATTCTGGAGTGCAGGTTGCTGAGGTAATACCTTGTTTGTGTATTGTGTAAAATTTTTGTGTTTTTATGATTTTTTTTGCAAAATTATTGACAAATGTTTTGTGTTGTGCTGTAGCTTAGGATTTGGAGGCTTAGCACCGATTCTCGCCATACATTCTTGGTATGAGGAAGGTAGTGTCATATAAGGAGTGGAAGTTGCTGGAGGATGTGGGGCTAGCGAAGATAGCCCAGGTTGATGTGGTGAGGGCTGACGAGGGGTACCTCTCTGCCCTGGTGGAATGCAAATAGGGGGACTTTTTAGCTCCCCACAGGAGAGATGATCATGGCCTTGGAGGATGTATATCGCATCCTCAAAGTAGCGGTGGAGGGGATCCGAGTTGAGTTCAGGCTCAATCAAAAGATAGATATGATGAGGATGTTTAGAGATGCATGGTATGGTGTGAGGGTGGAGAGTGGGAGCATACCATATTTATCCATGTATGTGGATAAGGAGTTGGATGTCCTTCATACTTTGGTTATGTTCATGTTGGCCAACATCGTGGCCCTGAATAGTATTGGGTGTAGGTTCCCTTGGAACCTGATAGGGGTAGTGAGTGATATTCTCACTAGGTGACAAGTGTACGCATGGGCTCCTGCATTGTTGGTGTAGGTAACCGAGAGCTATATGAGGTGATGAGGTAGGGGAGAAAGGGATTGGGTTGCATATTGCTACTATAGTGTTGGGGATGAGAGCATTTCATCATTGCTTAGCTGGAGGGCTTTCTGGTAGGAGGCTTGGGTAGGCATAAGCCCTACGCTAGGATATGGGTGATGTTCAAGGAGGTACAACCGAGTTGGCCAGTGTATACAAGCTAATGGTATTAGGAGCTATGGGCTAGATTGACATTCACCCAAGTGATATGGAGAGCATGGTGGGCTTAGAGGTGGATCGAGGATGGAGAGCACTTGTGACAAGTGCAGTAGGCTTAGTGGATGGTTGGGAGACATCCAAGTGAGACTGAGTATATTTAGTTCTCATGAGTACTCTGATAGTTTATGCTGAGGTAGGATGTCCTGGATGAGTCGATGCAGTACAGGAGGCATCAAGAGGAGACAGGGTTACCATATTTAGAGCCATGGAGGGTGGCATGTGAGGACGATGAGGAGGTGGACCTCCCAGACATATATGATGTAGGTATGACCATGAATTATGATGTGTGCTTTGTAGTGCAACTAGCATGGGCACCATCTCGAGGTGTAATCGATGGGGGTGGTTGTACGACTAAGGATTATGTGGAGGGGACTAGGGATGAGGGGACCCAAGAGACCCCCAAGTGGTAGTGATGCCTTCGATCAAACAGTCGAATGAGGAGGACCAAGGGTGCGATGAGGTAGGCTCTCAAGAGTGAGGGAGATGATGAAGATGGAGAGGATGTGAAAGAGGCTCTAGATAGACCTCCAGATTGAAGCAAGTAGGATTGGGCATAGTTGGAGCAGTAGGTGGCAAAGCGATATGTGAGGATCACAAGGCTTCAAGTAGAGCTAGTAGAGAGAGAGCATCAACATAATATCGACATAGCACATCTTCTTTCTCAGAATAGATATATTGAGGCATTGGAGGATAGGTTGATGGAACATCATATTCCACTTCCATATCCTTCAACCTCATCTGTATCTGAGGGTACTAAGCGTAGTGAGTCTAGGCATAACTCTAGGTCTAGGGATCCTACTAGGTCACAGGGATCCTTTTGGAGGGCATAGCTAGTGCTTATATGCACTATTTTATATGAGTCTTGGTGCTCCACTATATGTAGCTTTTTGGTACTCATTGTACATGTGATATTTATACATATATATACATGGCTTTTACCTTTTGTGTTATATTTTTGTGTGAATGCTTTTTGTGGAATGCTTTTGTGTAATGCATGTGTATATGAATGATGAATGTATATGATATGTTATGGATGATTAATGCAAGGTGGAATGTATGGATGATTAATGCAAGGTGGAATGCAAATATGCTAATGATCATTTATAGTTTAGATCTTTGCTTGGCCATGTTCTAGCATTGTTGTTTAATCAGGGGTGCCAAACTTGGTGGCATATGGGATGGATGACTCATGAACTAACATGGATGGTGACATGGAAGAAGATATGGATGTTGATATGGAAGAAGATATGTATGTTGATATGGAAAAATATATGGATGTTGATATGGAAAACTGATTGTTTTGCAAAGACTTAGACATACTAGTGGTATCAAACAAACTCACCAACATTGCCTAATACCTCTAGGACCAAATGTGTGTGCAGTGAATTCATTTACTGAATCAAGAGCATGGTAATGACTCAAGACAATCAATAACCATAATGTATTCAAGTGAGTTCATTAAATCATCTTGAGTAAATTGGGTAAACATGTTATGGATGAAACCAAGAAGCTAGCTTGTTCGTATGAGCGATCAGAGATCTCTTTACAAGAGGTGTGTCACCACACATGAGCGTACTCCACTACTATATATAGCTCTAGTGGAGGTTAATTCCATAGTCCATGATTTGTGTTTTTGATATCTTAATTTTTGGGTATGACTACCTAACCGTCTGATTGGAAATGTAGTACGATCCTTACAAACCAATGATCAGTGGTGTGTGATGTAAAAGATTTAGATTTTTTGCTAGGTATTTTTCCCTACTATTTATTTTATTTTTGGAAGTGTGATAGTGGTGAGAACCACTATTTTTATGGACTATGTTGCATGATGGGACTAGCAAGGATGACCCTTTTCATTTTGAGGTTCATACCAAGTATGGTGTTATCTCTCCTTGACACAAGATGTTTTCAAGATGTGAAATTGTGTCTGGTTCAAGAATGTTTTGGAGTGAATTCCCAAAACTCAAGGTTTTCTTAGTGAAGATGTGTAATGGTCCTAAAAGAACACATGTATTTTGGAGTTTTCTTAAGACACTAATAGTGGTTGAGTGACCAAAAATAACTAGGAATTTTATGAAAATGTGGTTTTTTTTAGGAATGGCAATTTGACTTGATGGAATTGTGTGGATGACATTGTGAAGGTGCCCCTGATTAAGGAAACATGACTTTTGTTGGACCAATTAAAACCTTGAACTGAATAAATGATCCTTGTATGAAATTTGGAAATGTAGATGTGAATGCAATGTATGAAATGCAAGTTTGTGACATGCAATATGAAATGTGGGCAAGTGCATTATTTTTGGAATGTAGATACAAGTGAAATGCAATGTTATGAATGAAATATATGCAATTTTTTTTGTGTATTAGCCATGTATATATACATATATAGAAATAAAATCATGCATAGAAGAGGACCCCCAGACAAGGAAGAGCTAAGACCGGTCTAAAAAATCAATACAAATGTGTATCGCCCCTTTAGGCTTTTGAACAGGTACCATGCTTAAGAGCCAGTTAGGATAGTCTATTATGTCATCTAACTCTTCTGACTTATCCTCATCTATTTTTTCCTAGAAAACCTTAGGATCTGAAGGTGAGGTTGAAGGCAAATTTGGAGGGGATGGAGGAATGTAGTTGGTGAAAGCCCTTAACAATTCCTTGGACAAGACAAATTCAAAAAAGGATGGAGGTGAGGAAATCTAATCCATATCGATAAGGCTTATGTCAATTAGAATTGGTTTATTCGGATCATATGGATTATGGAGGGGTAAATAAATCAACAAGATTCATGTTGACTTATGGGCAAAGGTGATAAGGTTTGATGGAATGGATAGGACCTAGGAATCGATGCTAGGAGCTTGGTAAACCTGGATAGCAATAGGCAAAACAAAATGCATTTTAACTGGATGATATATACATGTAAAAGAAAGACAATTGTTTTTGTTGATTTTTGATTTTTTTATTTTTATTTTTAGTGGTAAAAACCACTATTTTTTTTATTATGTACATATGTTACGAGCTTGGCTTATGAAATGAATTAATGGAATAAAGGTGGTGGTTCACCGGTAGGGGCAGCTCATTCTTATGGAAGAAGAAAATGAAATATGGGCTGATGGATGGGGAACATGTTGAGATAAAACTCATCTTGTTCGGTGTGGGGAATGATGGGCCCTGATTATTCTTCAGATTCATCCAAAATTATGATATAAGTTTGAACTCTTTGTATATTTCATTGTTAGAATTATAGGTATGGAGGTCTTCTTCTCCTAAATTTATATTAAGCCTTTGGAAGACTTGTTCAAGAGAAGAGATGGTGGAAATTGGGTGGAAACCTAGACCTAAACGGTCATGCACCTCTTGATATGGAATATCAATAGGCTGATGCACTCCCTATTCATGCAATCCTAGGCCATGACCTTACCAATTAACTATGTGGAAATATCAAGATGGAAATCTCGATATGTTTGGAATGTTGGCAAGTGCTGGTTCTTTGGGTTCCTCTAGAGGTGTTGGAGTTGATGAAGAATCAATCCCCATATACAAAATTTATGCTATTTGGAGTTGAACCCATGTTATATATTGCTCTTATAGCCAAAGGTTGGTCACGTGGGTGATCTAAATCCTTAGTCTTAGGAATGGTAAGGGGTGTGACGGTGATGTCTTGGACCATGTAATCAATAATATTGAGATTAGTGAGGTGGAATTCGACTTGGGACGACATGGAATGACTATGGTTAGATGATGGCTAGGGAAGCAGTTGATGTGCAAGGTGCAACCAAAGTATTGTCATTGTTGTCAACACAGTTAGGTTGATCAGTTGATGCAATGGACAGGAGTTCAGTGATGAGCAAGGTGCAGCCAAAGTATTGTCATTGTTGTCAACACAGACAGAGGATCGGTTGATGCAATGGACAGGAGTGCAGAGGTCTTTAGATAGATCGATTGATGAAGTGAACAAGAGTTCAGAGGAGTCAGAGCATGTACAGTGAATTTCCAAGAAGACAGAAGTGGCCCAGATTCAAAGGATCAAAGAAAAAGACAAGTAAGAAAACTGTCGCGATATCGCGACATGTTTTCTGTCGCGATTTCGTGACATATCGAAGGAGAGAGAAAATGCTGGCAAAAATGTCACGATATCGTGACATATCGGAGGAGAGAGAAAATGCTGGCAAAATTGTCACGATTTCATGACATGTTTGAAGAAGAAGCGCATGCAAGAAAAACTGTCGTGATTTCGCGACATGTTGGAGGCAAAGAAGCCAAGTAGAAAAATTGTCGCGATTTCACGACATGTTGGAGGCAAAGAAGCCAAGTGGAAAAACTGTCACGATTTCGTGACATGTTGGAAGAAAAAGAAAAAAACTCACAACATGTGAGAAAGAAAAACTGTCACGATTTCGTGACATGTTGGAAGAGAGAGAAAGCACAAGAAAAACTATCATGATTTCGTGACATGTTGGAAGCAAAGAAGGCAAGTAAGAAAACTATCATGATTTCATGACATGTTCGAAGAAGAAGCGCATGCAAGGAAAACTGTCATGATTTCGTGACATGTTCGGAGAGAAGGCGCAAGCAAAGAAAACTGTCACGATTTCGTGACATGTTCGGAGAAGAAGGAGCTTGCAAAGAAAAGTGTCACGATTTCATGACAATTTGCAAGAAGCAAACGAAAATATGTCACGATTTCGTGACATGTTTGAGAGAAAGAGCTTGCAAGGAAAAGTGTCACGATTTCACGACAATTTGCAAGAGGATGGTACGGACGAAAATGTGCGATTTCTGAAGTGAAAAAAAAAGTGTATTCAAAATGAAGAAGAGGAAAAAGTGTCACGATTTCATGACAGGTTCGAAAGAAAGAGCTCGCAAGGAAAAGTGTCACGATTTCGTGACAATTTGCAAGAGGAAGCGCTAAGGAGAAAAAGTGTCGTGATTTCGTGACATGTCGGGTTTTCGTGATCCGATGAGAAGAAAAGCGCTAAGGAGAAAAAGTGTCACGATTTCATGACATAATGCGAGAGAGAAAGTCCAAAATAAAAAAGTGTCACGATTTTGTGACATGTTTCATTTTTGCGGTTCAAAGCGAAGAGAAAGAGGAGAGAGAAAAAGGTGTCATGATTTCGTGACATGTCATGTTTTCGCTAGTGCTTGCAGAGAAGAGTGTACGAAAGCGAAAGGTGTCACGATTTCATGACATGTCATGTTTTCGCTAGTGCTTGCAGAGAAGAGTGTACGAAAGTGAAAGGTGTCACGATTTTGTGACATGTCATGTTTTCGCTAGTGCAAGCAGAGAAGAGTGCAAGGAAGTGAAAGTGTCACGATTTCATGACATGTTCCATTTTTGCAGGCAAGAAACAGAGAAGAGCTCAAGGCAGCGAAAGTGTCACGATTTCATGACATGTTATGTTTTCGCTGGTGCAAGCCAAGAAGAGTGTACGGAGGCAAAAAGTGTCACGATATCGTGACATGTTGTGTTTTCGCGGATGCAAGCTGAACTATGAAACAAGGAGGCGAAAGTGTCACGATTTCGTGACATGTTATGTTTTCACGGTCAACTGCCAAGAAAAAGTCAAAGGGGCAGAAATGTCGCGATATCGTGACATGTCATAGTTTCATGGGTAAAAGTCGAGAAGCATACACAGGGACAGTTGCAGAATAAGTTCATGCAGCAAAATAAGAAGCATTACAGGTGGAGTTACAGTGAGATCATGTAAGCTATAATAAGAAATGTGAAAAAGAGTGCGACGGTTATAGAAATGCTACACAGTGAACTACAGATAGTACGATAGTAACAAAGGCAGTTACAGAAAGAATTCATGCAGCCAGAATAAGAAGAGTTAACTAGAGTAGAACAGACAGTTACAGGGGCAGTTGCAGAGGAAAATCATGTAGCAAAAATAAGAAGAGTTAACTGGAGTCAGAACTATAGTTACAGGGGGCAGTGATAGAATAAAATCATGCAAGCTAAAATAAGAACAAAGCATTAAAGGAAGAACGGCAGTTACAGGGCACGTGTCGCAGTGAAACCATCGAGCAGTGGTTATACTGTCAGTCCGAAACAAGAGACAAATCCATTAATAGGTTGCGTATAAGAATAGTGTGTCAGAAAGGAGTTACTCACAGGAGTAGCTATGAATAGGCTGCATGCGGGTTAATGGCAGTTACAGAAGACTTAGGGTTTCAAGATGAAAATATTGTTATAAAAGGGTAGTTGCGTGCAAAAGAAAAAATTTGGCTCATAATTGAAAAGAGTGCCGTCGAAAAGAGTAAATGTGTCACGAGGGCAGTTGCGTGCAGAAGTGAAAAGGTAGCTCAAAATTGAAAAGTGAGAAGATAAGAATGATAGAGCATCGAAATGCACAGAGAAGGTTGTCAGAGCGCAGAGAAGGTTGTCAGAGTGTAGAGAAGGCTGTCAGAGCATAGTAAGTAGAGCGGTAAGAGTGATCCGTTAGGTTGAGCTCTATGTGGGTAGATATATATGAGAAAAGCCGAAGAGAGAAATGAGGCTGAGGGAGAGCAGCTAAGAAAGAGCGACTGAGAGAGTGCAGCAGCAAGTGCGTAGAAGGAATATGTGTTTCCTGAATTGAAAGAGAGGTTGGATGAGCAATAGACCAGTAAGGGTCTTGTAGAAGTGAAGGCATATTTATGTCAATCTAAGATTCAAAATAGAAATCCAAGTTGGTGCTTGGAATCAGGGGTTGGTGCTCCTTCCAGTTGGTGCTGGTAAATCAGGGGTTGGTGCTCCTTTCTATTGGTGCAGATAAATTAGGGGTTGGTGCTCCTTCCAGTTGGTGCTGGTAAATCAGGGGTTGGTGCTCCTTTTTGTTGGTGCAGATAAATTAGGGGTTGGTGCTCCTTCCAGTTGGTGCTGGTAAATCAGGGGTTGGTGCTCCTTTCTGTTGGTGCAGATAAATTAGGGGTTGGTGCTCCTTCCAGTGGGTGCTGGTAAATTGTTTGTAAAGTTGGTGCTTTGCAAAGGCTGGATTTGGATGGGTGTCCAAGCAGTCTATTTTTGAGGAGTAGCCAAAACTGGTGAACCTCGTTACATCTTGTGTTATGTGATGCTCTCATGTGATATTTGCTTTATCTGTTTTAAGTTCTCCTTGCTTCAGCTTTAAGAGTTGTAGATTTGAATTTAAATAGCTACACTGATTCACCCCCCCTCTCAGTGCCATTGTAAGACTAACAATTGGTATCAGAGCCAAGTTCCCGTCTCAGGCTAAATCAGCTAGGGTTGATCTTGGATTAGTACACAATGGGTAAGAAGAATAGATCCTCCTCCAAAAAGGCATCTCAGCTAGTTTCAGTTCTTGTGGAAGAGAAAACTAAACTAGAGAAGGGAGAAGAAGTGGTTTCTAAAGTATGCAATGAAAACCTGGAGATTGAAGTAGATCTAGAAGGTGAGTTGATAGCCGCACTTGAAGAGTTAAGTATACAAAAGAAAAAGAACAACAGACTATCCAAAAATTTGGAAGAATACGGGGATGAGATTGAAAATCTCTTCTTACAATTTCAAACGGCCAAGAAAACAGAAGATGCCCTGAAGACACAACTGGATAATAAAGTTGAGGTATATAACAAACGTGAAGAGGAATCTAACAAAGTTGTTAGTAATCTGAAGCTGCAAGTAGAAGAGTCCAAAAGGACTGAAGAAACTCTCAGGTCGCAGATCAATGAGAAAGAGACTGTTTGCCGCCAACAAGAAGAAGAGATTGTTTTATTGAAGAAACAACTAGAAAAATCCAATACAAATCTCAAATTTGAGAATAGCACAGAGTTGCTAGAAAAAATGATAAGCCAACAAAGAAGTTCCACGGATAAGCATGGTCTTGGATATGAAGCTGAACAACCTTCATCCTCCAAATATGCAGAGAAGAAGAAGTTCACAGTTAAAGGATCGAAGCAAGAAAAGGTGGAAGCAGAACAACCTTCATCTTCCAAATGTGCAGAAAAGAAGAAGCTCACTGTTGAAAAATCAAAGCAAGAAAAGTTTGAAGCTGAATCTTCAAAAGGAAGAAAATATCAAAGGAGATCTACAGCAAAGCAACCACAACAAAAGAGGTTCTCTCACTCTCACTCTTTTCATAATAATGCTTTTAATGGCTATTGTTTTAGATGCAACCATTACGGTCACAAGGCAATTTATTGTGGACTGAATAATAGATCAAAGAGTTATGCTGATAGAAATACATCTGCATTCTTGAGTGAACACCATGTGCAATGTTTTAAATGTAATGGCCATGGGCACATAGCAAGGTTTTGTCCAAGCACTTCTGTATCTAATCTAAGGCAAGACCATAGATTTCATCAGACACAAAGAGGGCAACACAGACAGGGAACATATCATGTGCATAAAAGAAAAGAAAATAATCATCCATCAAGGATGCACAAGAGACAACCCCGCAAGAGAAATGTTCAAGTTCACGAAAAGGGGCAAAATAGGGATGTAGTTGAAAAACTCAAGCCCAAGTTCAAGAAAGTCTAGAGAAAGACAGAAGAAAGGAAATCGTGTCTCCTTGGACTGAAGGAGACTACTCCGCTATTGCTCTAAGCCACTCCAGGTGGCACATCCTCAGGGGGAGCAATATTAAAGTTTTATTTTAATGCTCCTATGTATTTGTCTAGTTATCTGAGGATGAAAGGCAAGTAGTCGGGATATTGTCGTATAGTTGTTAAAGTGTGTTTTTAGTTTATGTAGTGGTTTGTGGAAGTGCCATGAAGGGTGGTGATTAAATTGAGAGTTATCACCATTGGTAATTTTGCTATATGTCATTGTTGTACTATTGATGGTTCTCACTACCACTATCAAAAGTTAAGGATTATAACAGTTCAAATGATTTGGTTGGTTTTGTGGTACTGTGTTTGATGCTTGCACAGAGTTGGCAGTAAAATTGTAGTGTTGGTACAGTGTTGGACAAAAGTTGGTACAAGTGTGAGTCACTTGTCAATTTTGTTGACAGATGTGAAATCAGCATGTTGAATGGGAAGATTGAAGAAGAGGTTTATAATGAGCAGCCAGATGATTTCCAGCCTAGTGATGAATGGTTGAGTTGCTTTCATAGAGGTTGTTTTGATCAAGTTAATGCTTTACTTGATACATGATTTGGGCTTACTCCATTGAGTTTGATTTGAGCAAGTTATTCTTTGCATTGGTGATTTATGTTGGTGGCTATTTTGTTCAAATACCTTTGGAAGGAAAAGGATGTCTACTAGTTTCCTTTTCATGTAGTGATCAATTGAATGCTTCAAGGTTAATCTTGAGTTGAATGATGTTGGTTAAACCTTGTCTATAAGCATTGTTTTTAAAGCCCTAATTGGTTGAGAAAAGATATAGGTTGTGGAAAGAACATGAGTATCATTGTTATATGAGTTATTGCATGGTTGGCAATTGTTTTGGGTTGTGTTTCATGTTCTTGAGAAAAGCATACTACATCTATCTTATTCTTTTGAGATTGAGATTGAGATTAAGATTGGGAGTTAAGTATAGAACATACTGAGTCTCTAACAATTCTCTTTATGCTTCTATGAGGTTGATGAATCACATTGGGTCTCTAACAATTCTCTTTGTGGGTTCATGCTAAGCAAGTTTTTCTTGATGAACTTGTGAGCTGATTTGAGGACAATGCTGGGACAGATTTCCAGATGCAGATTTGGGCAGGATGTGTAGATGATAGAAAGAGTACCAGTGGAGGTGCATTCTATCATGGAGATAGTTTGGTCACATGGAATAGTAAGAAACAAGAGTCAATTTTCTTATCCACAGTAGAAGCAGAATATATTACAGCGATAGTGTGTTGTACGCAGAGGGAGAATTTATATATTTAATTATCTTTGTGCTCATATTTGTAATTTTTGCTAACTGTCATAACGTGTGCCTAAGAATGATGTGCATGGACTCAGGGGGAGTTTTGCAGCCACCCTTTGGTATTATTGTCAAAGGGGGAGAAGAATTACAGGTAATTGCACGCAATTACGTGTGTTGCCAACAATTCCAAAGGGGGAGATTGATGAGCAAGGTGCAACCAAAGTATTGTCATTGTTGTCAACACAGTCAAGTTGATCAGTTGATGCAATGGATAGGAGTTCATTGATGAGCAAGGTGCAGCCAAAGTATTGTCATTGTTGTCAACACAGACAGAGGATCGGTTGATGCAATGGACAGGAGTGCAGAGGTCTTTAGATAGATCGGTTGATGAAGTGAACAAGAGTTCAGAGCAGTCGAGCATGTACAGTGATTTTTCAAAAAGACAGAAGTGGCCCAGATTCAAAGGATCAAAGAAAAAGACAAGTAAGAAAACCGTCGCGATATCGCGACATGTTTTTTTTAAGGAGAGAGAAAATGCTGGCAAAAATGTCATGATATCACGACATATTAGAGGAGAGAGAAAATGCTAGAAAAACTGTCATGATTTCGTGACATGTTTGAAGAAGAAGTGCATGCAAGAAAAACTATCATGATTTCATGACATGTTGGAGGCAAAGAAGCCAAGTAGAAAAACTGTCACGATATTGTGACATGTTGGAGGCAAAGAAGCCAAGTAGAAAAACTATCATGATTTCGTGACATGTTGGAAGAGAGAGAAAGCGCAAGAAAAACTGTCATGATTTCGTGACATGTTGGAAGAGAGAGAAAGCACAAGAAAAACTGTCATGATTTCATGACATGTTGGAAGCAAAGAAGGCAAGTAAGAAAACTATCGCGATTTCGTGACATGTTCGAAGAAGAAGTGCATGAGAGGAAAAGCGTCGTGATTTCACGACATGTTCGGAGAGAAGGCGCAAGAAAAGAAAATTGTCATGATTTCACGACATGTTCGAGAAGAAAGAGCTTGCAAAGAAAAGTGTCATGATTTCATGACAATTTGCAAGAGAGGCAGTACGGACAAAAATGTGTCACGATTTCGTGACATGTTTGAGAGAAAGAGCTTGCAAGGAAAAGTGTCGCGATTTCACGACAATTTGTAAGAAGGGTTAGATGAAAAAGTGCTGATTTAAAAAAGTTCAATTTCACGACAATTTGAAAGAAGGATGGTACGGACAAAAAAGTGTCACGATTTCATGACAGGTTCGAGAGAAAGAGCTCGCAAGGAAAAGTGTCACGATTTCATGACAATTTGCAAGAGGAAGCGCTAAGGAGAAAAAGTGTCACGATTTCATGACATGTCGAGTTTTCACGATCCAATGAGAAGAAAAGCGCTAAGGAGAAAAAGTGTCGCGATATCGTGACATAATGCAGGAGAGAGAGTCCAAAAGAAAAAGGTGTCACGATTTCGTGACATGTTTCATTTTTGTGGTTCAAAGCGAAGAGAAAGAGGAGAGAGAGAAAGGTGTCACGATTTCGCGACATGTCATGTTTTCGCTAGTGCTTGCAGAGAAGAGTGTACGAAAGCGAAAGGTGTCACGATTTCGCGACATGTCATGTTTTCGCTAGTGCTTGCAGAGAAGAGTGTACGAAAGCGAAAGGTGTCACGATTTCATGACATGTCATGTTTTCGCTAGTGCAAGCAGAGAAGAGTGCAAGGAAGTGAAAGTGTCATGATTTCATGACATGTTCCGTTTTCGCGGGCAAGAGACAGAGAAGAGCTCAAGGCAGCGAAAGTGTCGCGATTTCGTGACATGTTATGTTTTCGCTGGTGCAAGCCAAGAAGAGTGTACGGAGGCAAAAAGTGTCGCGATATCGAGACATGTTGTGTTTTCGTGGATGCAAGCTAAACTATGAAACAAGGAGGCGAAAGTGTCACGATTTCGTGACATGTTATGTTTTCGTGGTCAACTGCCAAGAAAAATTCAAAGGGGCAAAAATGTCATGATATCGCGACATGTCATAGTTTCGTGGGTAAAAGCCGAGAAGCATACATAGGGACTATTGCAGAATAAGTTCATGCAACAAAATAAGAACTGTTATAGGTGGAGTTACAGTGAGATCATGTAAGCTATAATAAGAAATGTGAAAAAGAGTGCGGCAGTTATAGAAATGCTACACAGTGAACTACAGATAGTACGATAGTAACAAAGGCAGTTACAGAAAGAATTCATGCAGCCAGAATAAGAAGAGTTAACTAGAGTAGAACAGACTGTAGTTGCAGAGGAAAATCATGTAGCAAAAATAAGAAGAGTTAACTAGAGTCAGAACTGCAGTTACAGGGGGCAGTTACAGAATAAAATCATGCAAGCTAAAATAAGAACAAAGCATTAAAGGAAGAACGACAGTTACAGGGCACGTGTCGCAGTGAAACCATCGAGCAGCGGTTATACTGTCAGTCCAAAACAAGAGACAAATCCATTAATAGGTTGCGTATAAGAATAGTGTGTCAGAAAGGAGTTACTCACAGGAGTAGCTATGAATAGGCTGCATGCGGGTTAATGGCAGTTACAGAAGACTTAGGGTTTCAAGATGAAAATATTGTTATAAAAGGGCAGTTGCATGTAGAAGAAAAAGTTTGGCTCATAATTGAAAAGAGTGCCGCCAAAAAGAGTAAATGTGCCACGAGGGCAGTTGCGTGTAGAAGTGAAAAGGTAGCTCAGAATTGAAAAGTGAGAAGATAAGAATGACAGAGCGTCGAAATGCACAGAGAAGGCTGTTAGAGCGTAGAGAAGGTTGTCAGAGCGCAGAGAAGGCTGTCAGAGCGTAGAGAAGGCTGTAAGAGTGCAGTAAGCAGAGCGGTAAGAGTGATCCGTTAGGTTGAGCTCTGTGTGGGTAGATATATATGAGAAAATCTGAAGAGAGAAAAAGTTGAGGGAGAGCAGCTGAGAAAGAGCGACTAAGAGAGTGCAGCAGCAAGTGCGCAGAAGGAATATGTGTTTCCTGAATTGAAAGAGAGGTTGGATGAGCAATAGACCAATAAGGGTCTTGTAGAAGTGAAGGCATATTTATGTCAATCTAAGATTCAAAATAGAAATCCAAGTTGGTGCTTGGAATCAGGGGTTGGTGCTCCTTCCAGTTGGTGCTAGTAAATCAGGGGTTGGTGCTCCTTTCTATTGGTGCAGATAAATTAGGGGTTGGTGCTCCTTCCAGTTGGTGGTGGTAAATCAGGGGTTGGTGCTCCTTTCGTTGGTGCGGATAAATTAGGGGTTGGTGCTCCTTCCAGTTGGTGCTGGTAAATCAGGGGTTGGTGCTCCTTTCTGTTGGTGTAGATAAATTAGGGGTTGGTGCTCCTTCCAGTGGGTGCTGGTAAATTGTTTGTAAAGTTGGTGCTTTGCAAAGGCTGGATTTGGATGGGTGTCCAAGCAATCTATTTTTGAGGAGTAGCCAAAACTGGTGAACCTCGTTACATCTTGTGTTATGTGATGCTCTCATGTGATATTTGCTTTATCTGTTTTAAGTTCTCCTTGCTTCAGCTTTAAGAGTTGTAGATTTGAATTTAAATAGCTACACTGATTCACCCCCCCCTCAGTGCCATTGTAAGACTAACAACAGTGAAGGTTGGTATGTTTCATAATTTGCTAACTCGACTTGTGAAACATTAGGTGATGGCAATGGATTGGCTTGGGAAGGCTATGAAATGGATGATGATGATGAAGTGGATGGCAATAATTCTAATGATGTGGACTTATTATGACCACATGTGCATGTAGTCAATGATTAAGATGATGGGAGTGTGGAAGCTTAAAGTGAAATGGTGATAGGGAGCTCCTTAGGAATGGTATTTTTTTATGATGAAATTGGAAATATGGTATATGGGTTAGCTGATGGTGAAAGAAAAAGGTGAGTGGCTCCTTAGGAATGGTATTTTTTGATGATGAAATTGGAAATGTGGTAGATGGATTAGCTGATGGTGAAAGAAAAAGATGAGTGGAAGTAAGCATGGACTCATAAGGATTTGAAATTAAATTACAATGCTTAAATGGCTCGACTTCCATCGGTATGCAATGTACTTGTCCCTCATGAATGTATTTCAAACATTGATGTAAAATGCAAAGGAAAAATCTTATTTTCCTCATCCAAGGTCTTCTATGGAGTACATTGTACACCATGGATCCTTACAAGATGTGAAATATGGTGTAAAACTTTTTGACCCCTACTTCAATGGGCAAAACAACAGTGCCAACTGTGGAACACAATGCATCATTGAATGCTTTCAAGGTGAATGATGACTTGGTGATATGGGATGGGGGAAGGTTAATATGATGAAGAGCAGATGTGGGGATGATATTAATAGAGGAACCGGTATCAATTAGGACTCTTTTAAAAGACTTATTGTTAATTAGATCCATGATATGTAATGGAGGGTCTACTGATTTCGATAAGATTAGCTTAATCTCAAAGTCATAGAATATGATGGAAGGCTCGATGCATGTTTGGATGCTCCCTACAAAGTTGTTGAAGGTATTAGAATCTTGAGATTATATTTTAGTGGATTTCATAATATCCATTAATACCTCACGATGTGGGGGAGATTTTTGAATTAACTCATAAATTGACAATTTAGCGGAAGCCATATTTAGGCTTCTAATTAACTGGCTACTCAATGAGATGACTAGTCGTGGTGGATGATTTATGGGTGGAATTGGATGATTTGATTGGATAGGGATATGGATGGGTGATGAAGGATTAGGTGAAACTTGAATGGGTGGTGATGTAGGAGGTTGTGACACACTTGCTTGTGGTTGTTGCCTTTGATTGTTTCTTTGACCTCTAGTGACCACATGGATGGCCCCTATAAACCCTTGGTATTGTTGGACGTGATTGACTTGATTAGGAGGAGTTTTTGTGTTAGCCCATTTGATATTTGGTTGCACCTCCTCGTGATGAGGGAGTGGTGTTTGAAATACACCAAGGTTTTGATTTTGTTGAGCAAGGGGATTATCAAGCTTGATCGCCCCCAAGTCAATAAGATCTTGTGCTATGTTTTAAATGAATGGCAATTGTTAATGTCATGCCCATTTTGCCTATGATAAGAACAAAATATATGTTCTCGATGGTGTTTACTATTTTTGGTAGGACCATCGGGTCTAATTTTGGGTAAAGCAAGTTTTTTGTATCATATAACCTTCAAAAAAGGGAAGTATATGACTCGGCTAAGGGGGTGTATTGGTGATTTTTTCAAAAATACTATCATCAAGGATGGTTTTCCATAGTTGGAATTGTGTTTTGCATGGCTTGAGTTATCAAGGGTACCACATGATAAGCATTTGTTGTGGTGTTTGTTGCATGGATTGTTGTTGAGCCATTATCGTTTTTCTCATGACCACTCGATTAACTTGATTAAGATAACTGGATGGGGTAGCCTATGTTGATTTTGGTTGGCCATAATAGTTACTTTAATATTGGCCCTTATTTTTCCATTATTTCTTCTTAGGCTTAAGTATGCCTTCTTGGATTTTGATTTCCTCAATGACACTAGCTTGAGCTAAAGCTTCTTCAAATGATCGATAGGTTTGTAATTGAAGCATCCAAGAGATAGGTTTTAGACAACTCTTGGTGAATAATTTGATTTTCTCATCCATTGGCAAAGTGAATTGCAACTTAGTAATAACAAACCTCCAATAATTTCTAAAATCATAGATAGATTCATCATCATGTTGTCTTAAAGCATAGACATCAGATAATGAAATCTTCTTTTTAACATTTAGGATGAAACATTCAAATAATTGGTCAATCAATTGCTAAAAAGTATAAATGCTATGGTTAGGTAATTGATTATACCACTCTATGGTCTGGTAATTGATTATACCACTCTATGGATTGTCATTTTGAATTCTGAAATAGACATGTACAAATGTACTCACATGTTCTTTAGGATCCTCAATTCCCTTGAATTTATCAAACTTAGGCACCATAAAATCTGTCGAATATGGTGGTGATGGTCTGAAGGATGACTGGGCTGATTGATAAATTGGTGTAAGGTTGGTTTTTGGTTTGTCAAACCAGAAGTAAATTATATCAATTGATCTATCTATTTTTGCATGGCCTTAATTTGAGGGTCTTCCTCAGGAATGTGGAAGCCCTGAATTACCTGATGATTTTGTTGTGGGGTGGATAAATGTTGTGGGGTGACCAAGTGATGATGAGATTGCTAATGATGGCTAGGTGAATTTTATGGAAATTTATGAATGGGATATTGATGGTAAAAATATGAAGAATTATGGAATGACGTTGATGTGTGAGGGTTATGGCTAGGTTGACCAATGGGAATAGGATAGGTAGTGGTATGACTTGGTGGGGGAATAGGGATAGAAACCATAGAATATTATGGTGCCCATGATGGACCCTGGTAAACAAGGATAGTTTGAGTAGAGTATGGTAAAGGCTGAGGGTTCCCTTGTACTTGCTATTGAGCATTTTGATGTTGTCTAAGAAATTTGTTCAGGTGTTCCCATGCTTCATTAATCTCTCTATTAGAAGCTAAGGGTATGGAATATGTGGCTTGGGGGTAAGTTACACTAGATATGGCAACTTGTGAGGCTAAAATTGTGAAGCAAAATTTACATGTGCTTCATATAAAGGTTTGGTGTATGTGGATGTGTTTGAAGTGCTAGGAGCACATAAGGGTTGGGTAATGGACATATGGGAGGATGGTGCAATTGATGCCTCAAAAAGAGGGTTAATGTACACCTGGATAAAGTTGGATGGAGGCTGGAAATAAATAGACTCCTCCTAAAAAGCAGGATACTATCTAGGTAAGGTGGGGACTGACTCTAAGTCATAGTTAGAAGACTTCATGAGATCTTATACTTGTGTTATGTCTATATGGATAATATAATTGTCAATGGTTGGTGAGGTTGACTCTTCTTGGGGCATAGCCATTTGAAAGGTCATGGATGGCAAGGAATGCGAGGGACCTACAGATAGATCTACCCGTGTCACATTCAGAGAATTTACCATAGAAGTGGTGGGGAAAGTGGATGAGGTTTCCATTATATTATCTTTATTTTATGCTTTCTTTTGTTTTCTAGCTAAGACTATAAAGAAAATAAATCAAAATACAAATTATACATTAAAATGAAACATATAATTTAAAATTTTCACAAGAAAAATAAACAATCAATGCTAAGTTTGTTTCACACGCGTGTCTTACCTTATTCATTGATTATCTCCTTTTAATGTGAGTTCATTTCCTTAGGTTTCAATCTTGTGTGTTTAAAATGTGCTAATCTGAATTAATCCAAAGAAAGGTAAAAAATTTGGCTAAGCTGGGGCAACGAGATTCTTGCTAGTGATGAAATCCAACAAGTTTGCTCAAGAGTGACCAAGGGTTTCTAAGGGCAGTGGATGGAGATGAAAGCCACCGTCACCAAATATCAAGCAATGGTTGGTGATGAAATATAGCCACTACTATTAAATGTAAATCATGCAGTGTGTGGTTCTTTTTAAAATTTATGATTTTCTATTATGTTCATACAATGTTATAAATATAACCACTTTCAAAGGTCTAAATCAGAAGCCACTATTCACAATACCAATTTTTACAAAGGCTATAGAGTACACCACTTAAAACCCGCTCTAAACAGTTGGGGGGTTCGTCTATTCCTCCATATGGAATCACCCAAGTACAGGGATACTCTATGAACAATGTTCCTACTTAGACCTAAAAAAATAGGAATCCCTAACCCTATAATGCAAACTAATTATGCAAATCTCAATTCACATGAAATCAGAATACAATATTTTCAATTCATACACACAGTAGAAAACAAAAACTTTAAAATAGAAAGTAGGTATGGATGCAAATTATTAATCTAAAACCTAAGATACAAGCTAGTATGAATGTTATTTTCCAAATTAATTAATGAAGTTATTTTATTTTAAAACCTTGAAAAAACATTAACTGCCCAAAATATGTAAATAAAAAAGCTAGGGTTTTGGTTGTAGACTTACAAAATAGCCTACACTTCTACTCCAACTCTTTGTAAAATTCTCTTAGGCATTTTTGAAATGCACCTGGGCATTTTTGGATAGCCCTCGAGCACCACCGGGCATTTTGCGCACCTTCTGCAACTTCCAAAAACCCTATAGCCAATAAAATCTATGAAATCTTGCTTCTGAAAACCCTATAAGATGACTAAAAAAACAAATAAATTAGTAAGGCAAATCATAAAAAGAAACCCTTAGGGGGTCCCACCGTGATCACCATTTGAAGAGACAAAAATGCAACACTAAAAAATGCTAAATAAATTGAACACCAAGAACCCAAAATTGCACAATAGATGATCTTATATTAATGGGGGGAGCCTAAAAACTCCATTGATACAATGAGGATCTTTGAATCCTTTTTTATACAGATTTACAATGGCTAGGGTTCTCTAAAACCCTAACAAACAAGACTAGTGGTGTCTTTAGGCATGTCCTTACTCCCAACAAAAGTGAGTGGGATTTTAGTTATCTAATGTCAGGCCACTCCAGCTTAAGCAGTTGTCCAATGTTGATGTTACACTTCCATATCTGCATACACTGAAACAAAAAAATAACTTAGTAGCACCTGTGAGGGCTCCTCAATGTGAGGCCCTCTATGATCAAAACTAAAACCCTAACTATTTGCTGTAAATAACATAAATAGAACTAAAAATGCATGTAATAAAATAATAAACGCTTGATTTACCTTACGTACTTACTATCTTTTGATCTGATGTGGCTTGTTGTAGTGAATTGATGCGACGATGCCCTAGCGTTACCCGAAGGCTAGGGGGACTTCAAAATATCTGGCATAAAACACCCGCGGATGCTCAATGACTACAAGAAATACCTGTGTGTGCTCAGCGATGGTGAAAGGTTCCTAGAGGTGCTTGGTGATGGGGAAGGAAGCACCTAAAGGCGCTCAAGAGTGATAAGAAATGCTCAAAGGAGTTCAACGGTCAAGCGAGAAGTCTACAAAATTAGATCTAGCTAAGCAAATTATGTGGCGGTGGATGTGAGGGCTATGGTAGATGTGGATGAAAGGTGAGTGTGCTCGGATACTCCAAGAAACTTAAGGATTTAGGGATTCAGGGCCAATTCTCATTTAGGGTACAAATTGCTTAGGATTTTTTTTAGGGATTGCTTAGAGGTTGAGCCATCAAAATGGCTCCTCTTAATAATCCATCCTATGGCATACTTAGGGTTTCAATGACACTAATCGTGTGGCTGAGATAAAGGTATATCAGAGGGTGGATATTAAATCTAGGGTGTGGCATGTATTGATGAAAATGGATGGATAGGTTTAAATGAAATCGGATGGTTGGGATTAATTTACTTATATAAATATATATTTATTAGATATATATAAAATATTAATATTAAATATATATAAATTAAATATATGTAAATGGTGGGAAAAAAATAGCAAGCAAGCATAGGTGGATGACAAATGGCTAGGTTTTGGTGTCTACAGGAACCATCCCTGATGAAGGCAAATTTTGTGCATGTACTTTTTCTATGTTTCCTTCTTTATCTAGGGCTGGTTTTAGTTGGTCTGGATGAGAAGGTTCTTGGGTTCCATCAAGTTCTTCAATTGTGGGTGGAACGGGTTCATGTAGAATATTTCCTAAACACAATTGGATATTACTGCAGTCAACAACATGAACTACAACATTTTATTTTGATTCAGCCACATAGACAAGGGTTGCATGTCTTGTGTTATTTGGGTTAGTCACATGTTGGGTTGGAAGTGGATGTTGCTTCACCTATTGTGATGGTTTTTGTTGTGGTTGGTTGGATCTTCCTTGAAAATTTTTATTAGGGGTAGGCAGCAAATTCTGAGTTTGACGTTGATATCTTTGCTACCTTGGATAAGGTGGAAACTGTTGTCCCCAACTTGATCCATAGGACTAATTTTGCATCCAAGGTGAATTGAATTGATTCCAATATTGATTACTCCATCCATATTATGACCAATATTGAGGAGATATCCAAGTAGGGTGACTCCAAGATTGTTGGGGTGATTATGAATAACCCCATGGCATATTCCAAGGACTTTATCCCCAATTTCTAGAAAAACGAGGGGTATTTTGATATTGTGAAAAAAAATTTCCCTATTTTTACCTAATAAAATTGAGTTCTTCAGTTTGTATTTCCAAAACATTTCTAAGTTGTGGAAGCAGATGGCATTTATCAGTAGGATGCTCCTTTGTACAAATGCTACAAATAGCTGAAATTGAAGTTTTATTTAAGGGACAGTCTTGCAAAGCATATTTATTTCTACATATTGGGTAGTAAATAGCTAAGGGTTCCATAGATTTTGATTTTGTATTTATCTCTCTGAGAGTTGTATTTAACTACACAAGAATGTTAGTTTTCATGTTTACCAATTCCTCCGAAAAATCTGACATCATTGTCATTAGTACCTCACTTTCGTCTTCTTTGCCTAGTGCGGGAGTAATTTTTGCATAATTCCAAAATTTCATCAATTTTAAGGGTATTTTAGTGTGCAACCCCCAACTGAGATTACCATTTATCACTCCGATTTGGTGTTTTGATTTGGATTTTGTGTATTTTGCAATATATGAAAGAAAAAAGAACACACACTGTTGAAATAAAGAAATGCTTCTAACTTTTTTTCTACAACTCTAGATGCTACCAAATTTGTACATAAGCTTCCTCTAATATATATAAACAAACCCAATGAAGGAAACTGCATTAAAATGATAATACCCAAAAATATGAAGGTCTGATATAAACTAGAAATTGCATGTCAGCTACAGAAAACTCATTGTTTTGCTCATAACTTTCAAATTACAAACTTCTCCATCAAACTAGTGGCAGTTTTAAACACCATCTATTAATAAAATGACAATGAAAGATTGGAAAGCTCCAAAAAAACAAGGCATCTCAACACCCAAGTCCCACGTCCCTCTCTGAGTTGTACGGCTAGGCTGGGAAGTTGTACGGCTGCCAAGGACTCTTCCAATATGCCATGAACTTGACTAAATTCTCTCCTATATGAATCGGTTTGGATGTATGAGGAAGTATGGTTACAATACAATCAAATCCTATCTGAATTTTCCCCTTGCACAAGCTGATTTCACCTCAAAATGGTACAGCCTCCTTGTGGGTTCAAGTACAAATAATGTACAGTTGATAATGTATTCAAACTCTCACAAGAAACATCAATTTTATACTAAATTATACCTCCAATTCTATTGAAATTCACTCCCAAGGATTGAGAATGCAACTAACCAAAGTAAGGAGATATTTCACTCCCAACAATGGTGTCCTCTGTTGTGGTTTTCGTCACAACAAAGCAGCAATGAGAAACTCCTGCACAATGCAAGCTCTCCTTCAAAGACTCCAAGAGAATACAATTGCCAAAGATGTCTTCAAATGCTCTCACAAGCTCTATTTATTCTTCTCTCAAGCTGGTCAATCCATTTCCATGAGCAATGTGGGATAATTTGTTTTCACTTTACTCAAAAGAACCCCTTGAGGGGGTCGTCCCACTTTCCTAGGGAGGAAAAACACATTTAAAATAACTTTTAATCAAGTCTTTATAATATGACCTTTAAATCAAGTGGTCATAAGGCCCCCCTTTATCAATAAAATATGCCCAACATTAAAATAATTAACTTTTATATTTAAATATAACCTTATAAATCTTCGGGCATTAAAATTATTGCTCTCCTAACACCCAACCACCAAAAAAAATATGAAAATAGATACCCATTAAGCTCTATTGTCCATCCGTAACATTCACTTCCACTGAAACCTCTAGAGAATTGACTTACTAAAAATAGTAAGTCCCTGCAAAGATACCCAAAATGGTCCAGAAGACTGGCAATCAAGAGCTCCACCCACTCTGACATCATCCAAATTGTCCATGTGGGTCCCCACATAACTCCCTCCTGCCTATGGGAACCCGTGAGTAGGCAAGTCTCACACTACATCATGATGTTGACTAGGATGGGGACATTACAGGTATTTACATCTCCTTTACCCATTAAGTCTAATACCTCCTTGGAATCATCTTGTAATCCCATCAAAAAGATAGCCTTACACATTTCTGGCTCTATAGGTCCACATATTTTTTGAATAAAGGTAAATATATCAAGATAATCCTCCAAGGTATCATCTTCTTTTTGTTTAATTCAGAATAATTCATCTTTTCTATTTCTTACCCTCCAATATTCTTAGTATTTATCTAAGAATATGCTCTTCATATGTTCCCAATTTTGAATAGATTCTGGTTCTAGACTCATAAACCAGCGTAGAGTTGCATCTTTAAGTGTGGAAGAAAATACTTTAAGCTTCTGATTGTCATTCACATAGTCATAAGTCTGACATACCATCTTAAATTTAAACAAGAATTGATCAAGATATTCAGATATAACCCCTCAAAAAGTTGGAAGTACTGAAGGTGAGATTGTTTTCATACAAGAATTTTACGTAGGATTTAATTGAATAGGATATTCGAAAGTCCTATAATAACGAGGATTATCTGCTCGATTGTGGACATTACTATCCCCATTTAGATTTTTTGGTAAATCTACCATAATATTGTTCCAAACCTTGGTGTAGATATGTCCAAATTGCCCTGGTGGTATGGTTTCAACAGGAGTAGATGGAGGAGTACTAGTAGATAGTTCCTCTAAAATTTCCTGGTTAAGATATCCTACACTTCCTGATAATGAAGATGATTATTTTTCTTAAGTCTATCAGGAATTTCAAACATAGGTAATTCACCTCCTGAGCATGAATATTTGGTAGACAAAGGGGTAGTTCAAATAAATATACCTTTTCCATCCCTTAGCCTATTCATTCATGCTTGTATCTAGATGTACTGAAGTACAACTTTTCAAAACTGTTACTTGTATTAGTCATTTGCCCATATTTCACTATGAGGTTCACAACTTAACACACTTAACAATTATTGGGCTACTTTTATCTTCTAACAACACCAATCCCCAACAACGATGCCAAAAATTATGTGTGTCTTTAATAACATTATTTAATCTTTATGATTTGTCAATACAGGGCAATGTCCAAAGCTATCTACGAGAGAAGGTTTAAGCAGGTTGAAGATCGGCTCATTTAGACATCAGGATTTTATTGGTGAAACAAGTTTTTTTGAGGATTTTAGGTCACTTCTAATCCTATTTTGCATAAAATGAAACTAATTACTCACAAGAATTGAAAACTACTTCTAAGACCTAAAATTGAAACCTAACTACTGTTGCAAGAAATAAAATTGTACGAATGTAAATGTTGCTGAATTGAAACCTAATTTACACTTGCAGAATTGAAATGTTATTGAATTGAAACCTAATTTACACTTACAGAATTGAAATTTTGCTTGAAAAGAAAACACACATGCTAAAAAAAAATTTCAGTTCCTGCTGAAGGAGGTTGTCAGGCTTCTGCTGCAGTGGCTGACAATAAAATGAAAGCTGCTAAAAGACGATAAAAATTGCTTAAACATGAAAAACAAAGAAAAACTGAGAAATCATCGGTTGATGCTACTTAATCATTGACACACACAATTGCTACATAAAAACATAATTGAAAACATGAAGACATTATATTGATTCAAAATAGGGGTTAGTAATCAACAAGAAATGATAATGGATAAGCATCCTACTAAATCTGTTGTAGCAAAGTTTATCATAAGAACCTGTCACTAGTTAGTCCTCGTTCCAGGCCTGAAAGTGGGCCTTGCTTCCTAATATAGAAGAAGGTGTAAATATACTTCTAACTACTTAGAATTCACACTCGTTCATGAACAGAAGTTTGATTGAAAAGACTACACTTTTATTGATTGAAACAATATATTACAATACTATAGGAAAATCCTGTTATTGGTTGCAAATGTGTTACAACCTCTATTTCCTATTAGCTATCACATGTTTAACATCTACGAGCTCAACCAATAAGGTATATTTATTATTTATACTAATCTATTATATTTATCTCCTATTAAATATCAGTTGTGTTGTTGTTTAACAGTGATTTTCTAACAGTTCTAAAATTGACTTATTCTAAATCAGGACAAAAACTACTGCAGTGGCGTTCATTGGTCCTTGGGATGTATCTTCAGTGGTGGTAGTGAGTTGGAAAATATTAGAAATAGTCTTGTACGCCTGTCTCCATATCAATATATCCTTTCTCCACTGAATTGGGTGGTATATTCTTTGTTTGGTTAAAACTGACGTCTTTTCCCCTCATTCTAAAGCTTCTTCAGAATGTCTGGTCGTGCAACCTATTTATGCTCATCTATGATAAAAATGGCCAACAAAGTGGATAGGATGTCTGCCCTATCCCTCAAAATATGATTCCAATAGGTTTCACACACTTTGGTTGACAAATTCCAAGCCATGCCATTTATTGGTAGCTGGCTGGAATTTGTATGGCTAATTTTTGCATTTTCTAGATTTGGTACATAGTCATAGGAATTTGGCACTCTTTTGCAATTCAAACCAATTAGAAAGTGGATAAAACTTTTAAATATCATTATAGAGGGATATACTTTAACATACATCATTCTGCTACTTAAATTACACATTTTATTCACTAAGTATTCAAACAGAAATAGTGCAAAAAATACATAAAACTGTTAAAACATGGTAATATGATCCTAAAAATTTTAATCATGCAAAAATTAATATATAATGCATTCAAACCATATAAATGAACATAAATAACATAACATAATGTTTATAAGGTAGTTTATGATAATCCAAAACATGTCATGAATGAGATAATTATTGGCCTCATCATAGTTCAACCTCCCATGGCACCTCAAGTAAATGTGTCTTCACAACCTGCCCATTCATCTCCAACTATTCATTTTTATACCAATTTATCTCAACCCATTCATATTCCAAGTCATCCATCACAACCCATTCATCTTCCAAGTTATCCATCGCAACCCATTCATCTTCCAAATCATCTACAATAAATAGGAGTCTTCAAAGACCCCTCGCGAACACATGAGACTAACACAACACTTGCCAATCAAGCAGAGCAACCTAAGCAAGTGAATCAGGTGTATGATAGTCCATCTCACCAATATTTTATGGGAATGATCAATATTGTGACAAATGATCAATAATGCCCAAACCAATCCACACAACCTATAGATCCTCCCAACATTCCCTCCATACCATAAGTATGACTTCCATCGAATCAAGTCACATCTACCCTATCTCACCTAATATCTCCACATAATTAATAATAGGTGTACACACTACATCAGGGTGGGGATAACCTAGCTACCATAGTAGAACATTCCAAGTAGAATCAGGAACATGAGCATATGGATATACCCACTAGAAAAAATCATCATGAACCATTCATATCGACTCATATATCGAGGACTTCTTATCCACATTCATTAAATTATTTTACATCACCTGCACCCAATCCACCTCCATGACTCACCAATTTTCAACAAATTTCATCAACATCCATCCAAAAACCCCCTCAAAAATACCAACAGCCACCGCCACTAGACTTATAGCAAATCTCGGAGCGGTTAACTAACATCGAGTTACAATCAAATTGCCGAAACACTCCAATTCTTCAAAAAAATTAACTTGACTTACAAACATTGAATTACAGTTGAGGCATCATCAATCCCATCAAAATCCATCTCAACAACCTCAGCAGTTGCAACATCTATTTTTGCAATCCACTTCTCAGGTTACACTATCTATGTCATAAACTCAAAATCAACCACAATCTAATAAGCGCACCAAGCATTTTGTGAATCCCCTCTTGACTACACGTTTATTTTAGAGTCTTACTCATCCATATTTCGAATATTGCATGAGGTAAATAAAATTACCTTACCACAAATAAAACCTACGAACCTAACCAAACAAGGCAAACACTTCAAAGAGCACTTGTTTTATCCCTATCATCAACAAGTGGGCCATAACATCAATAATTGTTTCACATTTAAAAATATGGTCCAAGATCTTATTGGTAGGGGAGCATCACCATCCCTAGTTCACCTTATTCATCTCATTCAAAACACCAACACCATACCTATACCCCTCTTTCCGAGCCCATTTCGACCATCTTTCAAAACTTGTAGGAGGTAAAAACAATTATTTTACCTGATGTGCACCCTCTTGATTCGAACAAACTTAAATCCAAGTTGTATCGAGAAGATCATTATTGTATCTATCACAGGCAAGCGGGCCACAACATCAACAATTGTTACACATTTAAGGACATTGTCCAAGATCTTATTGATAGGAAGACCTTTTTCATAGATGGTCTGCTCATCTCATTTTATAATGACCTTGGTATCAACTCAAATATCATTGGGGATTCTCAAGGTATCATTGATGTGTGTCGTTAATAGCATCATTTAATCTTATGATTTGTCAAATTCGGGGTGGTGTCCAAGGCTGTCTACGATAGAAGGTTAGGGCAGATTACAGTTCAGACATTCATACTACAAGTATTGCTTTGGTGAAACAGATGTTGGTTTAGCCTTTTGGTGTCACACTAAACCTAGTCTACAGAATGGAAACTAAATTAACTTGTAGGAATTGAAAACTAATTACAATTGCAATAATTGAGATGATAGAAAATTAAACCTAATTACTTTTGCAGAATGGAAGTTGCTTGAAGTAAACACAATTTAAACACCTATCAGTGTTCTATTACAGAAGGTTGTCAATCTTCTATCATAGTAGCTGACAACAAAAAGGGAAATGCAAGAAAACTTGTAAAGTTGCTAGAAATGAAGAAACAAATACAATGCTACATATTACTTTAATTGTTGAAACATGAATCAAGGAATCACAGATTAACTAATCTATCAACTGTCACACATCTATGCAATCTGAAAGCTCACTCTTAAACATGGAAAATAAATCTTAAAGCTACAACAATGGTTAGTGTGAAACAAATAAAGAAATTGACAAATATTCACCTAAATTCTGTTGCAGCAAAGTTCAGGGGAAAACCTGTCAGTCAGTCCTTCTTCTAGGCCTAGAAGTGGCCCTTGCTTCCTTTTCCAGAAGAAGGTATAAGATCTCTTCTACTTACTAAATACTAACACACTCATGCATAACAATAGATGATGGAAAACTGCACTTTATTTATCTGGAAAATAACATTACATTTCCTGCAGGACAATCCTGCTGCACACTATTACACTTTGATATCTACTGCATCTATCTCCTATTTTCCTAATATCTTAGCTCAACCAATGAGGGAGCTATTATTTATATTGTCTTATTCCTACTCTACATGCCCAAAATATCCTATTTGCTATTTTACATTGATTTACCCAATCAAATCTAAAATTGAATTAGTCCAATTTAGGACAAAACTGTTGTAGCATCTTTTATTGGCCCTTGGAATGTGTGTCTAGTGGTGGGAGTGCATTGGAGGAGGTTATAAATATTATTATACACATGTATCCACCTTAAAATACCTTTTCCCTACCATTTTGGATGCCCAAATATTTGTTTGACTCAAACTAGCCACTTTCCCCCTTATTCCAAAGCATCTTTAGAATATATGGTTGTAGAATAACTTTATGCTCATATATGACTAAATTAGTTGCCAATGCAGTTGTAACTGGATAGGATGTCTATCCTATCCCTCAGGAGATATTTCCAATCATTTTCACATGCCTTGGTTGACTAATTCCCTGCCCTGCCATTCATTGGTTGTTGGCTGGAATTTATATGATAAATTATTGCATTTTCTAGCTCTGTTGCATAGTTGTAAATAAATTGGCGCTCCTTGCAAATTCAAACTAATTAGCACATGGAAAAATATTCACATATCAATATGAAGGAGTACATCAAGTTGCTACTAAAATTATACACTTCATTCACCAAGTAACCATGCTGAAACTAGTGCAATAGTGCTGCACAATTGTCCCTGCTCTATTATACCCTATTGTTATCCATTTACACCATGTGGAAATGCTTCTAAATAGGTCAGATATCTTATTTAGTCCTTATGAACTCATTCCATATATTTCCTCATGCTTTTCTTGACAACTTCAAGGTGCTCCTATAAAGTGACAACTTGCTGATTTTTATATGGTTATTTTCTGCAGATTTCCAGATTTATGATAGTCCTAGGAATTTGGCTCCAATGTGGATTTCAAACAATTTTAAAGGTGGGAAAACATTCAAACATCATTGTGAAGTTAATGGACATCAGCATACAACATTTGGCTAATTGAAATGCATGTTTTATTTGCTACTTAATCAAGAAACAGTGCATAAAATGCTAAAAATAGTCAAAACAGGGGTATAGTGTTCCTAACATAAAATCATGCAAACAATTAACAAATAATATATTCTAATCAACTATTTGGCAATTAACTTTGTCATGTTTGGTAATATGGCAGTTTTTTATATGTCAAACATAGTGTAACAATGAGGTATTTCTAGGCCTCATCATCCCCCCAGCTTGAACTGATGCATGCCCTCATGCATCCTAGTAGGCCATAGTAATATGCAGGTTTTATCCTTTTGAACAACATCCTTTGCCACCTGCCACCCAAGAAATTTCTCCTTGCTGCACTACACCAAGCATTTTGCAATCTTGCAATTTTTCAATTTCTGTAGTTCCTGCAATTTTTCTTTTCTTCTCTCTTTTTTTATTCTGCTCTTTGTTTTTTTCTTGCATTTTTTTCATTTTTTTTTCATTTTCAACTTGCAATTCTTTTGACTTCTGCACTTTCATCCTTCAATATTGCAATTTCTGCAATTCCTGCAGTTTTGACTCTTTTTCTGCCCTTCTACAAGTTTTAGTGTTGCAAGGTACCTCTTAAAGGCTTGGTATCATGTGATTCATCTTGCAATAGCCTTATTGTATTTTTCTAATGGAACCATATTTGGAAGATGCACTACTACTAGTGGAATTTTCTATCTTGACAACATTTCAGCCTAGATACCTATTTCTGTTGTTTGCACCTTTGAAACAAAATTGACAAAATTTTGATTTTGAAATGCTTGAGGGATGTACTTACTTGTGGTAGAGCTTTAGGGAACTCAATATTTGATGTGCCCTACTTGTTTTACTATTCTACAACATTTTCAAGAATTTTTGGCACAATTTCTGTCTCATTTTGAAGATCTTCGAAATGAGACTGTTATTTCGAAGATGTCTTTGCTCATTTTGAAGATGTATATAAAAATGCAGAAATGGCCTCCTATGCAAAATTTAGCTACAGATTCTAGTGTGGGCCCATATCTAGGGTGTGTAAGCCTTCCATAACATCAAAAATCTCTTCTCTATCCTTTTATTTAAATGTTATTCTTCATTTTGTATGTTGTTTTATTGCAGTAGTAGTAAAACAGAATCTTCAGGTGCATTTTCCAGATTATCCTCTTCAGATTTATGAAGCATTTATGGGGTATCAACTTGTAGTTCTCCTTCTGAAATCTGCCCTACTAATTCAAATAGAATTGCTGCCATGTCTATCCCAAAATCAGGTTTTTGCACAGTTTTGAAGTTCCCATGCAACTAAGGGCAGAAGGGGGTGTTTCTTGACATTTTGAACAACATGTTCCATTTTTTTTAACTTGCCAATATTGTATGAATAGTTTATGCCAAATACCGATTATCATACACTAAATGCTAAATGCTTACTATGACTAAATGCAAGAAACACATACCTTACTATCATGAAAATTTATCATGCACCTTACAAGTTGCTTTCGATGATTGTTAGTAAGCTATCTGAAAACATAAACATAACACATGTGCAGTGTGAGATTTGTACAATGGTGGAACAATGATGGGTGGATCAACTCAAGGTAATGCATATCGAAAAACTGGTTTTCATGCAAGCCAACTCAGTAGTGCCTCAAGGAGGTTTTCACTACTGAATTATTCATTTTTTTTCATTTTTTCTTTTTTTTTTTCATTTCTTTCTTTTTTTTCATTTTTTCATCAGAAGAGGCTGCCATTTCTAGTTTTCAACCAACTTCTATTTTTTTCAAGGGCTTCAATGAGATAGAATGTATCTCATGAGGCTACAATGAGAGATAATTTCTCTCATTCTTATTTGGATAAGAACAATCCTTATTCTGCAAAAAGCACATCAATTTTTTTGTATGAAAACATATTTTTCTATTGAAAGCTGCAACAATGATGCAACCTTCCTTCCATATGAGTAGTAAGAATCTTATGATGTCATCATTACCTCTGTATTGCTGGAAATGAAGTATTGACCTCATTAGTTCTTCTCTCTGCTGAAATTGATGCATATCCTCATGTATCTTCATTTTGTGGGACATGCCTTATGCTGCAATTTTTTTCTTTCTTTTTCTCTCTTTTCTTTTGTCTCTATATTTTTCTTTTTCTTTTCTTTTGTTTTTT
The DNA here is from genome assembly GCA_028583015.1 of Wollemia nobilis. NCBI lineage: Eukaryota > Viridiplantae > Streptophyta > Pinopsida > Araucariales > Araucariaceae > Wollemia > Wollemia nobilis. The sequence goes on from JAQPPZ010017057.1 coordinate 3,710,934, forward strand.
CAAGATTCAAAGATATGATCATTTGGAATCTTTGTCAGAAGAGGAAGCCTCTTCTATCTTATGCAAATGTAACTGTGTGAAATATCGAGCAAATTCCACCTTTGTTAGTGGTTTATGGTACAACTGTAAAAGATGTCCATTCACCACTAATGTCCTCCTTGAATCATCAACTGAAGAAAGTTGAACAACTTCATTCTCAAACTCCTCTAGTTCATCCTTATTGCTCTTAATGTGATCATCATGCCACATTTTCCATTTTTGTTGAGTGAACTCTATTTGGTGAAGTGCTTCCAACCAAAGTTCATCAAATGCATTCAACTGCAAAATTTTCTTTTTTTGTACCTGCAACAACTCAATGCCAACTGCTAAAGATGCATAAAGTGTTAGTAAAGCATTAGGATGTTGGATCAATACATCAAACAAATTTGCTTCCTGGTTTTTAGTCAACCAACTATTGTTGTTCAAAGGTTGTTTTGGCTGCATTTTAGTTTGTTTTGTACCAGGATGTTTTGAATTGGTTCTTGGAGAATGATGCATTAATGAATTAAGAGAGCAATGATATGGTGGAAAAGAATGGAAAATATGTGTATGTTTACCAAAAACAATTCTTGAAAGAATTAACTTTGATAAATGATAATGAAAAGATGAGAAAAAATGATGACATCCATGTGGTAAATGAAGAAAACTATTTTGTATTGGAATGGGTGACAAATTTTCAAAATTTTGCTTTTCATCATTCCATAATAATTGTTGAACAGTAGTTGGTTCATCTTTAAAATCTGAAATATGAACATTTTCAGCAAAAACAAACTTTTTGGATGAATCCAACTCTTCTACATTATCCTTTACAACTATGGAGGCCAAAGTTGAAATGTTCTTTTCATTTTCCTTATATGTTCTAAGAAACTGTGGGCTTCCTAGACAATCATACTTAGGTGGAGTAAGTTTTCCTGCAAGCAAGTCAACTAATTTTCCACCTATTTGTATGGTTTCAGGATATACTTTCTTCTTTTTTCTTGGTTTCCTAAAACACATTTCTTGAACAATCTTATTAATGATTGGTACATCTTTAATAGCTTGAAGTAAAGGGATTTTAATAGTTAAATGTTCTAATTCCTTTATCAAATATGATTGTGAAGATGTTATTTTTGATATCTCAAATTGTTCAAAATATGGTACTTTCTTTGATGAGTTATCCTGTGGGAGGTCTTCTTTTTCTTTTTGATATTTCAGTGTAGATTTATTTTCATGTTCATTCTTTTTAACTCCCATTTCTACACTAATAAGTGGAATAGGTTCAAGAAGTGGTTTACCTGAACACAACTGAGTTTTATCACAGTCACTAGCATTCATTATGGCTGCATTTTTTGATTCAGCCATAGAGACAGGGGTTGCCTGTTTAACAATGTTGGGATTGGCCACAGGTTGAGCTGAAAATAAAGGTTGTTTTGCTTTTTGTTGTTGTTGTCCATGAGAGAAATTATAGGTATGAGTAGGCAACAAGTTTGATTTCTATTTTTGATAATGTTGTTGCCCTTTGTACAGTTTTTGTTGTTGTACCCATTGATATCCTTGTAGTTTTAGCTGCAACCATGGTGGATGATGTTGATTCCATTGTTGTTGCACCCAACCATGTTGAGACCATTCTTGGGAATATGCCCATGGTGGTTGACTCCAACATTGTTGAAGTGGACTTGAAGCAGACCATGGCATATACCAAGGATTATTTCCCCAATGTGCAGGAAATTGAGAAGCATTATGATATGGAAATTTATGAAAATTATTCCCTTGTCCTTGTCCTACAAAATTGAGTTCTTTCATAGGTTGAGACTATTTTTCAAAGACACTTTTGAGTTTTGGCAATAAACTACACTGATCTGTGGGGTGTCCTTTTTGACAAATGCTACATGTAGCAGGTATAAATGTTTTTTTCAAAGGACAGTCATGAAGAGAGTGTTGCTTCTCACTACATTTTGAACAATAGATGATTGAAGGTTCAATAGATTCATTCTTTTCATCTAATATTTTATCAAGATGTACTAAAATATCACTTCTTTCATGCATTCTTTCAAATCATGTTTATCATTACCAATTATGTGTTTTCTATGCCTTGAATGAGAGTAATTTTTACAGAGTTTAAGGATTTCTTGAAATTCAAGTGCATTTGCATCTCCTCTTCCCAAGATATCCAATGCATCCCTAGATTCATCTTGCAGTCCCCTTAAGAATATGACTTTGCAAATTTTAGGTTCAACACTTCCACATCTCTTATGAACAAAAGAAAATCTGTCTAGATAGTCTTCTAAGATTTCATTTTCCTCTTGTTTCATTGTAAGAAATTCATCATTTTGATTCTTGACTTGACAATATTCTTGGTATCTCTCCAAGAATATATTTTCCATCTCATCCCAAGTTCTAATTGAATCAGGTTCTAAGGTAATAAACCATCGTAGAGCTAACTCTTTAAGAGTGGAAGGAAATAATTTGAGCTTTTGATTGTCATTAGTGTAATCATGAGCTTGACATACAATTTTAAACTCAAATAAAAACATATCAAGGTCTTCAGATGTAACTCCCTTGAAAGTTGGTAACATTGAAGGTGAAATGACCTTCATGGGAGCATTTTGATTAGGATCTAATTGAATTGGGTTTTGAAAAGTTTTGGCAGGTGCACTAGTTGCACTAGGGTGGAGCACATTACTGGCTCTCCTTGGATTCTCTAGTGAACCTTCCATTATAGGTTCCCAAAAACAATTATAAATCTTGTCAAATTGTCCTGATTGTATGGATTTGTCAAGAGAAAGTGGTGTTGAACTACTGATTTTTCCTCCTTGTAATGATTTCTCAAAGGATCTTGCAGTGCTTGAAGTGGATGATTGTGATTCTTTGAAAATTCCAACATTTTTGGAAATAAAAAATTTAGACAACTTTGACATAATTTCAACCTCTTGTGAAATTTTTCTTCCTATGGTTTCTTGCTTATTTTCTAAATGGACTGAAATGCAATTTACCAAAAATTATTACTTATACCAGTCATTTATCCAGATTTCACTCTAAAGTTCACAACTTAGCATAATTAACAATTATTGGGCTACTTTTACCTTCTAACAACATCGTGTTCCCTGACAACGGTGCCAAAAATGATGTGTCATTAATAGCATCATTTAATCTTATGATTTGTCAAATTTAGGGTGGTGTCCAAGGCTATCTACGATAGAAGGTTAGGGCAGATTACAGTTCAGACATTCAGACTACAAGCATTGCTTTGGTGAAACAGATGTTGGTTTAGCCTTTTGGTGTCACACTAAACCTAGTCTACAGAATGGAAACTAAATTAACTTGCAGGAATTGAAAACTAATTCGTACAATTGCAATAATTGAGATGACAAAAAATTAAACCTAATTACTTTTGCATAATGGAAGTTGCTTGAAGTAAACACAATTCAAACACCTATCAGTGTTCTATTACAGAAGGTTGTCAATATTCTATCACAGTAGCTGACAACAAAAAGGAAAATGCAAGAAAACTTGAAAAGTTGCTGGAAATGAAGAAACAAATACAATGTTGTAGATTACTTTAATTGTTGAAACATGAATCAAGAAATCACAGATTAACTAATATATCAACTATCACACATCTATGCAATCTGAAAACTCACTCTTAAACATGGAAAATAAATCTTAAAGCTACAACAATGGTTAGTGTGAAACAAATAAAGAAATTGACAAATATTCAACTAAATTATGTTGCAACAAAGTTCAGGGAAAAACCTATCAATCAGTCCTTCTTCTAGGCCTGGAAGTGGCCCTTGCTTCCTTTTCCAGAAGAAGGTATAAGAGATCTTCTACTTAATAAATACTAACACACTCATACATAACAACAGATGATGGAAAACTGCACTTTATTTATCTAGAAAATAACATTACATTTCCTACAGGACAATCCTGTTGCACACTGTTACACTTTGATATCTACTGCATCTATCTCCTATTTCCTAATATAGCTCAACCAATGAGGGAGCTATTATTTATATTGTCTTATTCCTACTCTACGTGCCCAAAATATCCTATTTGCTATTTTACATTGATTTGCCCAATCAAATCTGAAACTGAATTAGTCTAATTTAGGATAAAACTACTGTAGCATCTTTTATTGGCCCTTGGAATGCATGTCTAGTGGTGGGAGTGCATTGGAGGAGGTTAGAAATATTATTATACACCTGTATCCACCTTAAAATACCTTTTCCCTACCATTTTGGATGCCCAAATATTCATTTGACTAAAACTGGCTACTTTTCCCCCTTATTCCGGAGCATCTTCAGAATATCTGGTTGTAAAATAACTTTATGCTCAGATACGACTAAATTATATGCCAATGCAGTTGTAAATGGATAGGATGTCTATCCTATCCCTCAAGATATATTTCCAATCATTTTCACATGCCTTAGTTGACTAATTCCCTGCCCTGCCATTCATTGGTTGCTGGTTGGAATTTATATGATAAATTATTGCATTTTCTAGCTCTGTTGCATAGTTGTAAATAAATTGGTGCTCCTTGCAAATTTAAACTAATTAGCACATGGAAAAATATTCACATATCAATATGAAGGAGTACATCAAGTTGCTACTGAAATTATACACTTCATTCACCAAGTAACCATGTTGAAATAGTGCAATAGTGCTGCACAATTGTCCCTGCTCTGTTATACCCTGTTGCTATCCATTTACACCATGTGGAAATGCTTATAAATAGGTCAGATATCTTCTTTAGTCCTTCTGAACTCATTCCATCCATTTCCTCATGCTTTTCTTGACAACTTCAAGGTGCTCCTATAAAGTGACAACTTGCTGGTTTTTGTATGGTTGTTTTCTATAGATTTCCAGATTTATGATAGTCCTAGGAATTTGGCTCCAATGTGGATTTCAAACAAGTTTAAAGGGTGGGAAAACATTCAAACACCATTGTGAAGTTAATGGACATCAGCATACAACATTTGGCTAATTGAAATGCATGTTTTATTTGCTACTTAATCAACTGAAATAGTGCATAAAATGCTAAAAATAGTCAAAACAGGGGTATAATGTTCCTAACATAAAATCATGCAAACAATTAACAAATAATATATTCTAATCAACTATTTGGCAATTAACTTTGTCATGTTTGGTAATATGGCAGTTTTTTATATGTCAAACATAGTGTAACAATGAGGTATTTCTAGGCCTCATCAATCACACATTCCCAATCATCCACATCATCAACCATAAAATAAATCAGGGATGCTTAAGATCTCACACCTTCCCCACACACACAAAAAAATATTATGTATTCATACTTTATTTCATACATTCACCTTTGCATCCGTGTCATTTTAGTACATTTCATCCACCAAATTAGTGGTCATTTTCTTAGTTCGGATATTGTTAATCCAATAAGTCTTATTGCCTTAATCAAGGGTACCTTTGATTTCACATCCATCACATTTCACCATTTCATAAGTCATATCATCATTGACCATAAGTTTTCATCAATCCTTAGGTGTTTTTTGGTCACTCATCCACTCCTAGTGTTTCAAGCAACCTCAAATACATTTCAAATTTTCTCTAGGACCAAGTTACATTTTCACTAAAAAAATCTTGAGTTATGAGATTTGACTCTAAAATTATTGAACCAAACACATCTAACACTTACTAAAAAAATCTTGTGTCAAAGAGGGATAACACTATGATTGGTTGATCCTCGAAGCAAAAAAGTCATCTTTTTTTGTCCCATTATGCACATAGTCCAAAATCAAAATAGTGGTCTTAACTGTTGATAACGCTTCCAAATAAAAGAATGAGTAGTAAGGATAGGGTAAAATTCTCATCACACTTCGGTTAAGAATCCAATTCCCCAAAGCTCTAATTCTTTTACATATCACACACCGCATATCCTCAAGTATGTTAGAAATAGCTTATATTACATTATTTGTATCATGGAAATGTACCTTCCTTGGTACATAATTAGAACATTATATTACTTTAGGGGGAATTTATCTAGTTACTTCATGCAATGTAATAAATGCACAAGTGTCAATGTGCAAGTTGTAATGTGCAAGGTATCCACTTGTACAACTAGGTAGAGTGTTGGCCAAGGAACTTATCTTCCTATATAAAGGGTCATAGATATAGAAGATTTATCACAATAGTGTAGGATTATAGTAGGGTAGGATAGATAGTAGTGCAATGTGTGTGAGCTATAAGCTCAAAGCTCATTCATTGAGCAGTAGCTTTTATCATGGAGTATTTATTTCTTCCATAGCTACTATTGTACTCAGTTTTTACATTTTTATTTATAGCATATTTTAGTCATCTCATAGATTTACTTACTTTCTTATTAATGTGCACCTTGTGAATGCTATCTCCCATTGCATATTGTATAAAAAGCTAACAATTGTATCAGAGCTATGGTAGATCAAGCTATAATAGATCAATAGGAAAATCACCATTATCATTGACCCTGAGTTTTTTGTCAACCTGATGCGCCATTGGACCAGTCACTATAAAAATTTCTCTGAATAATTTAGGTTATAGAATTAGATAGATACACAAGTGAGGATTGAATGAAATCTTAGTTTCAATATTACTAAGATTGCATATGGATAGAGCCTTTCCATCGACTTGTAGAATAACTTGTGAATACTAGGACTCAGTTTTTGATCCACTAGTTTGATGAAACAACTATTGAAGCTCATCTAAAAGATCTGGAAATATTTACCTAAAGTTTCTTTTATTACAAGGAATTAATTCTTATATGATTGGGAAACCTCCTACAACAGAAAGCTAGGAGACCTCAACTTCATTACCCGAAGGTCAGAGTGCCTTCATAGTGCAGAGATTAGTTGTTGTAGAAAGGAGAATACTTCATAAGAAACTTCTGAAAAAAATCATGGTGAAGTTAGGAGATAGGAGATCTCCATTGCTATATTGAAGAAATTCACAAAAATAAAAAGTCCGTAGAAGCCTTGATCTAGAAGAAAATACCATAGAAACCTATAAAAGACCATAGAAGCCTTGATCCAGAAGAAAATGCCACATAAGCCTAGAAAAGGCCATAGAAGCCTTAATATTGAAGAAAAGTCTATAGAAGTCTTGATATTAAAGAAAAGGCTACAAAAGCCTTGATACTAAAATAGGCCACAGATACCTTTATCCTGAAGAAGACTCGAGAAGAGAGTACTTAATTCAGAAGCAGATTTTAGTACTAATATTTTTGTTGCAGGTAAAGGATATCCAATAAGTTAGAAAAGCTTCCAACAAGAAATTTAGGAAGAGCAGCCTCTTGAGAATCAATACAACACCTAAAGCAAAAGAGATCAGGAGGAGATATCATTGAATAACTTCTAGACAAGGAAGAAGAATGACTAAGAGATTCATGCTCGTATAATCAAATATCCAAGAGAAGATCTCCCCACCAACACTTCCAGAAGCATAAGATTGAATATAAGGTCTTAAGGAAGACCAAAAGAAGCTACAAGATCAAAGACCTTGGCGAGGTCTCGATGAACATCCAACAAAAGGATAGGAGAGCCTTGTTGAAGAAATCATCAAATAAGAACTCACTGGAGAAATCCACTACCAAGGAGAAGCCCTTAATAGTGAAGGACTTGGGACAATTTTCATCATCTAACAATAAGCCTAAGAGGAGGAGAATCTGGTAAGGAGTGTCAAATTCAAGTGAAAGAAGAATCCAGTAAAGACCTCAAGATATTCGAAATCTTGAGCAGAAGATCCTTCTTGAAGTCAAAATTTGACAAGACGAATTAAATATAGAATAAGCAGGCTAGAACCGAAATATTGAATATTACCTCACATAGCAAGAGGACATTGCTTCAGAGACACAGACTTCTCCAAATCTACAACAGAAGGAGGAGACCACAAGAGGAGAACAAAGTCACCAAATCTTAGGTTCATGAAAGAAATTTTGAGACTATAGTTTGGTGAAGAAGGAGCTATTCAAAATAGTCTACAAAGAGCTGCAAGATCTTACTCAAGGCAACAAATTGGTGATCTAAGACACCAAGATCTACATCCTCTACAGAAGCAAAAAATAAGTTATAAAATATTTCAAAAAAAGTAAGCAATAATTGGTGCAAGTAGATTCATTAATTGGATTACTTTTTAGATTTGTTAAAGCACCTTAATCCAGATTAAAGTTGCAACCTAAATTACAGTCTTCAAAAATGTAAAATAAAAAGGTTCCTTTTAGAGGCTCATTTGCACACTATGAGTTGATTAGATTCCAAATATTAATTATCTATCAACTACCTATTATCTACTTTGGAAAGCGAAAAGAAGATTGAATCCTACAATACTAATTATAGTGAATTTATAGAATATTTGAAGGTTCAATTCAAATTATTCTTGGTTAGTTGTAGTGAATTTATTAAGTGTGGTTTTTTTAGAGTAGATTGGAGTGATAAGGTGTAATTCGTTAGTGCATTAAAAAGTAGAATTTGTTAGATTCATTTGCACTATTATTACTATCAAAAGAAATTAGTGTTGTGCATTGAAAAAGGTACAAAATCTAGTTTACATCAACTATTTAAATAAACTCTTAAAGCATAAAAAATTGCAACTCTTATTGGCCAATAGAAGCCACCAAAATTGGTTAATACAAGTAAAGAAAAGTTAACCAAAAAGAAGCTTCAACGATTGAGACTTGGTGAGTCTCAAATCCAAAGCACTAGATGGGTTAGTGCAACTAAAATAAATCTTTTATTTTATAGCATTTACAAGGTTTGGATTCACTATAAAATATCCAAGCAAAGAGGGTAAGGATTCTAGCAAAAGAGACATCCTCAAAAACCTCATAATGCACTCATAAAATCTGCTACAAAATCAGAATCTCAGGCCTGCAAAAGAGTGCAAGAAAAGGTGCAATAAAAAAGGGTTTTATATACATGTAAAGGTTACATGGTATTGCACTTCTATAATACATCATATGCAAGGAAAGGAGTATATTTGAAGGTGCCTCAAAATGCACAATAGGTACTGGAAAATCCAGCCAAAGAAGGGTCGAAATATCAGTACTCTTCAACCATAAAAAGGGTATACTCTCCGTGAAAAAACCTACAAGACAAAGGAAACTCATAAAAGTGATTTACATAAACCAAATCAAGCTTATCAAGGACATCTGTGAAGACAAAAAGAAGAAGATTATTTACGTAGACAAAAGATAGCTCATCCACAAAGAAAGAGCATCAAGCTTCCACTCCTACCAAGGAGAATAGGCAACATAACAGGGAGCACATTGAAGGCAAGAAGAAAAAAAGAGAAGGATAGATTCTACATTGAGAGTAACACCCACAAAAGGAAGCACTATCATCCACGATCGAAGCTCCAAGATGCCTCACGAAGCCACTTGCAAAATAATAGGTTGCTTTTTGCCCAAGAAAACAAAGCAAGCTAAGGAGGAAGATAATCGAAGGAGTTACAATCTCCTTCTTGAAGGCATTACATCAAAATTCTCATGCAAGAATATTGAATTCCACATGGCATAATATTCTCTAGCACCTCTAATTTCCTAATTTTCAAGAGACCATCAAAAGGGAGTTACAAGCACCAGAGAAAATTCTTATACGTTATAAATGTGTGACGTGTACCGCATAAGTGTTACAAGAAGATAATGACATTACACAAGTGACAATGCTATCAAGAAATGAAAAATACACTTGGCCATCCTTGATATCCAATAAATGCAGTCTAATTTTGAAACAAGAACAAGGTGAAGAGAAGAGCAAATTGTAGTCAAAAGAAAGGAGGAAATATCGTAGTCAAACCAGTTCTAACGCAGTGTGGAAGAAATAAATTAAGGAGCATTTAAAGATCCATATAAGAAGGACAACTTACCATCATCAAACTTTCCAACATCGAAGAATAAGCCTAGCCATTTCTCAGTCAACCATACCGTACTTGGCCCATCTGAATTCGTCAACTCAAGTGCCATAGAAAGGGTACGTAAGAGGACTGTTATACTCAGTCAAAACCAGTGCTATTCAAATGTGAAGACAAGGAGATAAGATAAGCAAATTATCTCATTAATATTTCTTTTAAACATAAGAGATATAAGGCTATAAAATCAAGGATAAATTTTAAGGTTGTGAAAGCAAAAGAAATAGGAGATAACATATTAAAATCACAATAATATTTGTAAGCTAACCTAGGAGATATAAGGCCTTCTACTTAGGTTGAACTATTTAATACTTTGCAAATATTATTATCTTTTCTAATTTTCCAAATTTGGGAGTCATAAGGTCTACTACATCAAATTGATTTATTGAAAATTAGAAAAATTAAAATCAAATTTCAAAGGGCCATTATAAGAGGTTTATTAAAAAAATTTAAAGGTTGGAAATTTATAATATTTACTTGTCTCAAATATTCTCAAATCAAGACAAAAGATCCAACATTAAAACCTCTTTAAATTTGGGAAAAGTGCTTAGTTCAATAGGAGCAATAAGGATAATAAAATTTGATTTTGTTATTTACAAAACTTTACAAAATCAACCAAAATTGAACTAAAATTTACAAAAGCACTTTATATCTCATCCAAAATATACGGAGTCATAAGGAATTCTACAAAACCTAAGAATTGGTATTAGGGAACTTAAATGAATTCAAAAAAACTCTTCCTAGCATAATCTTAGCTATTCAAGGGTCCTAATTATTTCTCCTGGAAGAATAAAGTGAAAGCTATTTGGTATATGAAAAACTTTGGGATATTGTCAAAGGGAAAGCTCAAATACCTACTACAGATGATATTGAAATCCTAAAGTTTGTAGAAAATGATTCAAAGGCTCTAATGATAATAATCTTTGTTATCACTGATGAAATACAACCCTATATCAGTTCAGCAAAATCTTCTTCAGATGCATGGACAAGCCTAGAGAAAAAATTTTAAGGAAAAAGTAAGGTAACTATTCTTCATCTTCAAAGTCAACTTCATTAATTAAAGATGAATAATGGATAAAGCATAAAACTGTTCCTAAGGAAAGTAGTAGATATCAAAGGGAAATTATTCACCTTAGGAGAAATAGTTAAGGATGAACTTCTTATTAAAGTAACCATGAGAGAACTTCCAGATAGCTATAAAAATTTGGTAACATATTTACAAGTTCTAAGTAAAGATACTTCTTTTTATGACTTAGTCAATATTCTATAGGAATATGAAGTGGAAAATACAGTTAAATATGAGATGTCTAACACTACATTGGAATCTAAAGATAATCCATAGGGAAATATTACTTCTTCATAAAAAGGACGAAAACCATGGTACAACAAGTATTGTCAGATATGCAAGAGAAAAGACCACAATATCAAATATTGCGAGTTCAATCCAAGAATCGGAATCAAGGATATCAAATAAATAATGGAAACCAATTTCATCCATGACAATATCAAAATCCTCGTTAGCAACAATTTCAACATCCAACCAATTATCCCCAATTGGAGTATTTAAAAGGATATCAAAAATGACATCTATAGTAGAGGATAGAATAAATTGAAGAGCTGGGATAACCAACAAATGATTATTAAATCAAAGCTCTTTTAACAAGAATGGCAGGTTTTGAAGATACTAACTTGCTTGAATAGGTTACAAAAATCAGAGAAGAAGAATCAAAATTTCATATTCAAGAGAAAGATCCACATTGAAGACTAAAGCCTTCAATACCCAAATAGTGTAATACAGGGGGTGTTAGAAATAGCTTATATTACATTATTTGGGCCATGTATAGGTACCTTCCTTGGTACATACTTAGGACATTAGATTACTTTAGGTAGAAGTTATCTAGTTACTTCATGCAATGTAATAAATGCACAAGTGTCAATGTGCAAGTTGTAATGTGCAAGGTGTCCACTTGTACAACTAGGTAGAGTGTTGGCCAAGGAACTTATCTTCCTATATAAAGGGCCATAGATATAGAAGAGATATCACAATAGTGTAGGATTATAGTAGGTTAGGATAGATAGTAGTGTAGTGTGTGTGAGCTATAAGCTCAGAGCTTAATCATTGAGCAATAGCTTGTATCATGGAGTGTTAATTTCCTTCATAGCTACTATTGTACTCATTTTTGTCATTTCTATTTATAGTATATTTCAATCATCTCATAGATTTACTTTCTCTTATTATTCTGCATCTTGTGAATGTTATCTCCCATTGCATGTTGTATCAAAAGCTAACAAAGTAGTAAGTATAGAACTACATTTCCATACATATGGTTAGGTAGTTTGATTCCCCAAAGCTTAGAGATTGGATCATTGTACTATGGAGCTAATCTCCACTGGGGCTATAAATGATTGACTGGTAGTGGATTACTGTCATGCATGGTGACACGTCTCTCTTGAAGAGACCTCTAGTCGCACATAAGGAGAAGCTAGCTTCTTGGTCTTCTCCATGACAGGTTTTATCTCACTTTACTCAATATGGATAAATGAAATCACTTGCACACACATTGGTTCTTGATTTACTTGAGTCATCACCATGCTCATGATTGGTAAATGAACATTCACTACACATACATTTGATCTTGGATAATTTTGATAGAAATTAGTGATTTTTTTTTAAATCACTAGTATGTTTGAGTCTCTACAAAACAATTCTAGACCCATAATTCACAATTTAAAACAACATCCATACCATAAGCACATCACTACATGAGTCTTTCATTCCATATCATTCCATTCGATGTTGGTGTCCCTGATTAAGCAACAAAGATCAAATTGGTCAAGCAAGAGTCTAAAAAATTTTATGAATGATTATTAGAAAATAATGTCATTCATTTATTTGCCTACACCAAACCATCATCACACAACTTGGGGGTACTTAAGGTATCACACCTTCCCCCATCAGTCACATCAAGTTAAAAAAAAATCCACTTGGGGATGTTCAAGGTATCACACCTTCCCCAATAAAATAATTAATCAACTCAGGGTGCTTAAGGTATCGTACCTTCCCCATCAGTCCAACAAGTTGCTTCATCAAAAGTAGCATCATCCAAAAAAAATCCCTATCCTACTGGGGTAAAAGCAGAACCAATCAATTCATCATCAACCCTATCTTGCTAGGGTAAACATAAAATCATCCTATTTCACTTTGTAAGAATGAAATACACTTACCCCATATTATTTCCCAACACCCCTCAAATCTACTCATCAATGCTTTTACATCATCTCCTCACATCACCAAATCCATTTACATTATCAAGTGAACCTCGTATCTAGTGATTTACTCTATTTCCCTAGTAGTTGCAGCGATTGGTTATCCATGCAATTCAATAGGATGGATATAACACCATAAGGATGCTTACTCATATTATCATCCAACATCCTCTTATTCAAAAATAGAATCATTTTGATTCCTCATTTTTTGAGTGTGACTGTGCTAAAGAAAATTTTCCCAAGGATGCCCTATCTGTGGGATTATAAACATAAATAACTTTTATTACATCATTAATTTTTACATTAAGGAATTATAGCTAGTCACTTGGGATAGAAGGGCCCTAGTATGATCGATTCCTTGACTTTTTTATTTTGCATCTTCATCATTTTGCATTTCAATGATGCCAAAAGGTATATTTTCCAATAGCACTAAATCACCTCAAACTTGGGGCAACCAAATTTGATACTGAATTCCCACATCATGATACATCATACACATCCATTGCACTATCTAAATCAAAACCCCCTTTTCTGTTGGAGCAAAATCATAATCAATCATTGTATCATTCATGATCATTTACATCATTCATATTATCCACATTTCCAAAAACCTCTTTTTTGTTGGAGTAAAAGCAGAATCAATCATTGCACTATTAACAGTCATTGCATCTTTCCAAATCAAAAACCCCATTTTTTTGTTGGGGTAATAACATAATCAGTCATTACATCATTTACAATAACTACATCTTGCACATTCATCGCATCATCCATACTTTTTCAATTGGCTCGTGAGATTCATTCTTCACTCATTCACCAATTGAGGGGGTAAGCTACAACCAAAATTCTTGTCTTCAAAGTCTTCTTGTGCACCTAAGGAAAGAGTCCATTCTACCAAACCAGGTGTCTCTTGTTTTTTCACCGCATTGTGTTTCACGTAACATGATAAAAAAAAGGGTATCTATAGACACCAAAACCTAGCCACTTATCATCTACACATCCTCAGATCGTAACCATTCATTATATATAGATATATGTATTTATTTTATATATATATATATATATATATATATATATATATATATATATTATATTTATATTTATATACACATTTAATAAATATATATATATATATGTAAATAAATCCCAGCCACCCATCACGTTTTAATATCAACCATTTATTTCACATGATTTGTGTCACTTGTCCAATCTCAATATCAACCCTTCATTATGTTTTAATCTCGACCACCCATTGGTGTCATCAAAAACCTAACATGATCAAGGAAAAATTATAAAAGATGATTTATTTTTGTGAATCAAGGTCAGAAAAATTAACATCCTGGTCATGAACCCTAGCATTCTATCATTTCATCTTTCCCTTGCACTCGCACAAACCCTCGCTGCCTTCGCATTCACCATATTCATCGTTGAAACTTCTATGAACTAGATCTGGTTCTACATAACATCCCCCCATAATCCATAGATACTCTAGGGCATTCCTAAAACACTGTAGAGCATTTCTATAATGTTGCAATGCATCCATAGCCATTCTCAAATGCTCCTGGTTATTTCCCATCATCTAATTTGTAGTCGATAAACCCTCAAACACTCGTGGGTGTTCTTGCATCATCATATCGAGGAAGAAATAACATAGATCAGACAAATCAGGTACATTCTAACAAGGTAATAGGTATTTATTTTTAACTTACATTTTTTGTACTTGACTTACATTTTACCATCACTACACCTATGGTTTGTAGATTTGTTATTCATAGGATCTCACACAGTGGAGCCCTCACATATACTATTAATATTTTTGTGTTGTGATTTTTTTGCAGGTATAAAAGATATCTTCATTGACGGTTGTTGCGGCTCGAGTGGCCCCATAGGGATACGCAAGCCCACTCACAAATTGTTTGGAGTGAAGATTATCCAAAGACACCAACATTCTTTTGAATGAGGGTTTCAAACCCTCTTATTGTAATAATTATATCAAAGCAATACGTTGCATTGTAACCCCCGATTTGGGGTAAATTTATTGTATAAAGTGGATATCCAGGCTCCTTGAGTTCAATATAAATAAATATCTTTCATTTTATGCATATTTTTTCATTTGCTTTTATGTAGAGCTTTTATTGGTGTTGTTTGTTTTTGCTTTGCAATAATATATATATATATATATATATATATATATATATTAATTATATTTATATAAACTTGAAATATTTAACATAAAAATAAAATTTGTATTACTAATATATTTCATAGTTGTTGCATCCATTCTAACCCTATCCAAATAATAAGAGACATCTTCATCCCTTTTTTAACCCTTGCATAATAACCCACTTTTGGCTAACCTTTGTATCAGACTCTCTTTTGTTGTTATTTTCTTTATTCAAAGTATAGATTCATAACCTTCGGTGTTTTTACACCAATCATTGCTCATATTTTTATATATGCCACATTAAATTTAAATGTAGTATTATATAAGAATAAATATTTAGACAATATAATCCTTTTTAAAAATGATACTGATAACTAAAATAATCTAAATATCAAATATCATGAGCTTAAGTGGTCAAATATATGGAAGTTCAATGCAAAGATCTAGGTTCAAATATCAGTAAGTGATATTTGTATAATTCTCAAAAATACCACTACGTGGTTTGTTGAAATACCATGGTAACATGATCAAGATGAAATATGGATGAAATCCATTTTAATCTTATAGAACCCACTAAAAGTAACTAAATTTATGAACTTTACTTTCAATTCTTATGCAAGCAAACCTTGAAATCTCTTTGTGTACATCATTCATGACCTAGCTCATGTTGTTGTTATGCATATCCATTTTGTTTGACCCTATCCTCCATTAGTATTATGAGGTAAGACAAGGACACCATCACCATAAAATTACAACATACTTCATAGCCTAACTAAAATAATCACCTAACCCTAATTATTATCTCTACACTTCTTGCTAAGACTAACTCAAACACTATTGGAAACACTTAAAAAGAGACATCCAATTTTGAATAACTCCTAAGTCTATATAGGGAGATTCTTATGGTGGTTGTGGTTGATGCAACTCTCCTCCATGATTTTATCCATATTCATTGGGACATCTAACTATGTATTCCTCATGATGTTAAATTTAAATTATTCATTGGTGTGTTACCTCCCAAGGCTATGGACGTATTATATCCATAACTTCTTTGTTCCTATAGATTTTTTTACCTCAAACACACATCCCTTATATGCCCTTCATTACCACCACCAAGAATCAAAAGTAGTGTCTTGTTTCCACTAATAACACCTTCCCAAAATCCTTCCCAACAAATCAAAATGTCCACCTTAGTTGTACTAAGCAAAGAGGATAAATACAATCACTTCCACACCAAATCCACCTCTATAATCCCTTTCTACTCCTCCCAATTGCAAGATAATTTTAAATCCCCATCATACATGCTCTTTAATCAAAGAAAATGCACATCCCATGCATCTAAGTAGAGGTCATTTTAAATTTTATTTAAGGTAATAAACTCCTCTACAAAAATTTCACTAGTCATCCACTACTTTGTTTCCATGAGGCCCATGAAATAAAAGTAAGCTTTGACATTAAAATAATATTCCCAACTCCTACTCCAAAGGATAACATCTACAATGCTTAATTCCTTCCATGTCACAACAAAGTAACCTTAGAAGAAGACACACAAAGAACACTACTAATGCTCATAAAATATTTTTGAATTTACATTGGGCCTTATAGATCAATGACACATAATGGCATTCTCCCAACTACGGTATTGTCAAATATACCAAACTCTAACTTGATATTATAAATGGTAGATATACTTGGTGTGGGTCTCCTCAATCTATAATGCTACAAAGTAAATGATACTTAAAAACTTTACATCTATAGTATCATCTTATAAATACCTTCATTCGAACATGTATGTGTGCCATTTTTTCCATATGTTTTATAGCTCTAGCCTCCATACTATAGGATTTCACCAAGCCCTTGAACTATATCTGGTTTTTTAAAACTATGTTGTGTTAAAGGATCAAGAAATAAGAGATATTTTAGTCACTTCTCAACAAGCTAAGTGGCATGCTTCATCATATTGGTGTCAAATTTTACAATCCAAAAGCCACATAAATATTCAAGACTTAAATCCTTCAAAACACTATCTTGCTAGCAAAGGCCTTGACCCCATTCTCCACCACTAAATGGTCCATTAAAATTCCAAGTCATCTGAAACAATTTCCTTACCTCCTATAAATTCCTATAAAAATCCACCTTTACCTCCCTAAAGTTAATAATAAAATCCCTACAAAGAAATTTTAATTGATTTTAAGAGTTGAACCTAAAAACCACCCTATTACAAAAACCTTATAACATATTGTCATTGAGAATATAGAGATCATGAAACTTAAATCTTGATCTTAGTTTGCATCTAAAGACTTTGTTGGAGATTTAAATTCTAAGGAAAATGTTCCAATACCACTATCTAGGGTAAGCAAAAAACCAGTTTTTCAAGGAGCATCCATGGCGACAGCTGAAGAAACATCTACAATTTTTTTGTGCATGTGAAAAACAGTTTGAAGAAGTTTGTTTGGCTAGAATCGTGGAGTGCACGCAGTAAATCTAGCGTTTGCAAAGTAAAGCACAGAGATGACAGTAATTTACTTTTTTGGAAAAATATTTTATTTTTTGGAGGAACAAATTTGAGAGAAGAAAAATATCCCTAGCATCGATTGATTTTTCCATGAGAGATTGTGAGTATCAGTTCAGGTATGGTACTTCTTTGGCTTTAGCTTTGAAAATATTTTATTGGTTAGGGCTTTAAAAATAGGGACCTCTTCTTTGGGAAGTTATTTATGGCAATCTATTGGTTGTAATTATGACTGCAACCTCACTTTTCAAACAAGCAGTCAATGAGACCTTCTCCATGTTTTCACAATAGTTTTCCTTTGATGTGGAGAAGCTGGATCATATGCATCAAGTGCTTAAAATGAGAAATGCACCCCATCCAAAACCACCTAGTCGTTCTAACAATGGCACCTTTGTTCCCAAGTTAGATGAGTCTCCTGTGATTTAGGTGCCTCTAGCCTACATACAACAGTCTTTGCTCATGCTTTCCATCCAAGCCCTTGCATGTAAATTTATGGAAAAATGGCCTAGTCCAATCACAATCTATAAATGGATTAACACACAATGGGGGGTAAAGTATCCTCTTATGAATTCATGATGACAAGTAGGGTATACTTTGTCATTAAATTTTCCTCTGTGGAGGACAAGAGCACTATTTTTCATGGAGTTCCTTGGTTTCTGGGATCTAGCCCACTCTACATGACCCCATGGAGCATGGCATTTGATCCTCAAGAGGAGGAGCCTGAAGAAGTTTTTATTTGGATGAGTTTGTCATTTCTACCACTGCACCTGTGGAACAAACCTTTGATGGAATTAATAGAAAATTCTATTGGAATGTTCATTGACTAGGCTCCTCCAAAATCCAATAATGTTATATGTGCATGCATCTGTGTGCAAGTAAATCTAAAAAAGGGTTTTCTTGAGCATATTGAAATAAAGGTGTTTGATTGGATACATAAACAACCCATGGACTATGAGCATATACCATTCAAGTGTATAACATGCCATGAGCATGGGCATTTCTCTCGAAACTACCCAATTAAACAAGCACAGGAAACAAAAAAGGAATAACTAGGATTCCAGGAAGTCAAAAGGAGACCACGCTAATCAAGAAGCAAGAATCGACAACCTCAACCATAGGATAAAAAAATGATCCATAACAAAAATAAATTTGTAAGTCTTAATGAAGGGGAAAAGGAAATTTCCTCTCTAGATGTGATGGCTCCTAGAGATAAAGATAATATACCTACAACTGAAGTTGACAAGTCACCAGAGATCTTACGAGATACACCAGAGATCACAACAACTAGAGAAGAAACTAATGGGAAATCAAAGGAAGAGGTAGAAGAAACACAAGTGGAGGAAATAGTGATTATTTGGGGCTTTCCAACCACATGATCTACAACTAAAGGAAGAAAATCAAACCAATAACTCAGAAATGAGCAAACACATAAAGACTTGCAATCCAAAATGTTGGTCAAAATTGAGGAGAGCTTCATAAAAAATAATAAGCAATCCAAAAAATGAAGATTATGTCATGGAACTATAGGGGACTGGGAAGTCCTCTAAAAAACTATCTCAAAGTTCTAATATAGGATCAAAATCCAACAATAGTTTGTATTTAGGAAACAAAAACAATAGATGCAACACTAACTATAAAATGGCAGAAGATATGGGCACAATCAGAACTAATAACTATTGATTCTGTGGGAGCTTCAGGGGGACTAGATTTGTCTTGGGATCTACAACAATTAGTTTGTATCCTACAACATAAGCATAATAACTAGATCGATACAAAATTTGTCTTACCATATGGAACTAGTGTAGCAGTAATAATTTTTTATGGTTCAAATCATCCTATCCAGAAAAGAGAAGCATGGAAAAAGTTAGCACAATGGCTAGACAATGAGAAGTTTAAAATAATACTGGGAGGAGATCTCAACATGATTCTTTACCACTGGGAGAAATATGGGGCAAGTTTATAAAGGGGTCCAAATAGAGATCTGCTCAATCAAATTATGGCATATGGAAGCTTACAAGACATTCAACCGACCAAAGGAAAGTACACCCAAAGCAATAGAAGAGTAGGTTCAACCTATATTACAAAATATTGGATAGATTTTTTATCATTAAAAATATCCTAACACACTTTCCCCTCAATTCCAGTCACATCATTCAAAAATATATCTCAGATCATAAGCCAATTCTCTTAGATAGCGACCAAAGCCTACAACCCCAAAAAAATCCTTTTAAATACAACTCTGAATGGACGACAGAAGAATATTTTAGTGAACTTATGGAAAGCACTTGGAACCAACTAGTCCAATCGACCAACCCTCAATAAAAGTGGAAAAGAAAAATTCAAATATTGAAGCACGTGATAAAAAATGGTTGGTAGAAAAAGCAAGAGTTAAACTAGACAAGAAGTAGTTGATGCAACAACTAGAGTAGCTAGAAACAAAAATTAGGGATCATCCTCCTCAACCAAGGTAATAATATGCAATAAATGACCTAATTTAGATCTCAATAAATTAAGCACTAAAGAAGAAACACATTGGAGGCTTAGATCCCGAATGGTTTGGCTAAGCAAGGGGGATAGAAACACCAAATATTTTCATTTGAAAACCATGCAACACTGCCAAAGGAACACAATCAAGGAGATAGAGCATGAAGGAACCACTTATACAGATAGGGAGAAAATTAAGGAACTTGCCAATCAACATTACTCAGATCTGCTCTCCAGATAAAATGGTAACCCTCATTCCCAGGGAATACTACTGCAACATATACCAACAATATTAAGTTTGGAAGACAAACAAGATCTCAGTCAGTCAGTCACTATGGAGGAACTTAAGGAGATTATATCAGCTCTACCAAAGTACAAAGCTCATGGACTTGATGGATTTACAAACAACTTTTACCAACAATACTTACACATAATCGGAGAAGATTTGCTATGCATTATTGAGGATGTTGGGGTGAAAGGTAAGCTTCTTGGATCCATCAACTCCACCATTCTAGCATTGATTCCTAAAGAAAAATGCCACTACTTTCTCTAGATTCAAACCAATTTCTCTATGTAACTCTTCCTATAAAATTATTACCAAACTTTTGGCCAATAGAATAAAGAAGAAACTTGACAAACTAATATCAGAAGAGCAAGGGGGGTTCATGCCTAGAAAACAAATATATGATAATATTATAACAGTGCATGAAGCCCTCCATAGTAGTAGAAAATCAAAAAAGAAACAAAATGCTATAAAACTTGATATGGCAAATGCCTTTGATCGATTTAATATACAATTTGTAGAACAGGTCTACAAAAGTTTGGATTCCCACATCAAGTCATCAGGTGGATCGAAGCATGCATAATAAACCCATGGATAGCCCCATTAATAAATGGAGAACCATCAATTTTCTTTCAGACTACAAGGGGAATTAGACAAGGGTGTCCACTATCACCATACCTTTACATCATTTTAGCTAATACTCTTGGAAGATTAATTAACCATCTTCGAAGAGAGAAAAATAACAGGAATAGAGGTTGCAACAAGATGTAAATTTGTAACACATGCCCAATTTGCATATGATATCATTATTCTAGGTGAAGCCACCAAGCAAAATATTAGACAATTCAAGCAATACTTGGATTGGTTCACACAAGCTACTAGGGCTCATATAAACACTCAAAAGAGTCAATTCTATACACAAAATATTGCAGCAATAAGAGTCAAAATATTTTGCACTATCCTAGGATTTTGGTTTGGCACAGAAAAATACTTTAGATATTTAGGAGTGCCCATGAGCTTCCACCTTAAAGCCTCAGATTGTTGGACCCCAATATTGGACAAGATGGTTAGGAGGATAAAAAGTTACAATAATAGTTGGCTCAGTCTTGCAGGAAGGGTAGTATTGATCAAATCAATGTTAGCTTCTCTTCCAATCTACCAACTATTAGTATATCATGCTCCCAAGTTTATCTTGCAAAAGGAAGCTGGAATCATATGCAACTTCCTATGGAAAGGATGTAGGCAATCAAAAAGAAAAAAGTTCCACAAGGTCAATTGGGAGATGGTCACCAAAAGTAAAATTCAAGGAGGACTAGGAATAAAAAAATGGAGATAGTTTCCAAAGCACTGGGAGAAAAACTTCTCTCAAATATGCTTAAACACAATTGAGCATGGTAGTGCATACTAGTCAACAAGTATGTAAATATCCAAAATAGGTATTCAAATGCTCAAACACATAGACAAACTTCCTAGAGCCTCGTTGGTTTGGAAACATATAGTGGTTTCAAAGAGAAAATTTAATTAATCAATGGGAGGACCCGATCCTAGGATATCCACCATTAAGAGAGAACTCTAATAAAATTGCAGAATCACTTGGAAAGCCAAAGAATACTCAAATTAGGTGACTTGTTTTATTGGACCTCAAAAACTTTGAACTGGATCTCCCCTTCCATTCCATCTCAGCTCCAAGGAGATTGGAATTATTTTAAGTCCCTCGTGGTGAGCATTAAACCTCTTCATCCCACAATGCTAGACAAAGTTATTTGGGGTAGCATCAGCAGTAATGGGGAATACTCATTGCATCTAGGAGTCCAACATCAACAGATTGGGCCTACCAATAAAAAACTATCGATATTGTGGAAGACTATAGCACCACCTAAACTACAAGTATTCAGCTAGCTAGTCTCTCAAAATAAAATCTTAACAGGTGATCATTTGTAAAAGAGGAGTATAGCAGGGCCTCATGTTTGTTACAGGTGCATGCAAAATAGTGAAACAGTTTTCTATATTTTGTATGAATTCCCAAAGGCAATTTCAATTTGGTTAGGAATAACCTAAATTCTTGGTATTTCCTACTCTAGAAGGTTAACCATAGACACATGTTTTACCAAGTGTAACAAAGAATATAAATGTAAACTGGTAGGTAAGCCCCTCCTGAAATATTTGTGGACTTCTATACCATATTTTGTCATCTGGCACATCTGGTTGGACAGAAACCAAAGGATTTTTTAGGGAAAATGTAAGGACAATAAAACTCTAATATGAAGGATAAAATAAGAATTAGTCCTAAATGTCAAATCTATTTTCTGTCAACAACAGTATGAAGAATATCTATCACCCATAGAAAGAAGAATGATCTGCCAACTTAATCTCCAAGCTATCCTAACACAAGAAGGATGCAGAACAAACAATTCTTTATCCAACATATGTTTTTTGGCACTCTTCTTTGATGGTGCCTCCAAGTCCAACCCCGATCAAGCAGCGGCAGGGGGATTGATTCTTACAGGACCCCGTGAGATCCTTCTCAAATACATGCTCAACTTGGGAACATCTAATAATGTGGTGAAGACTATTGGATGTGAAATCGGCTTAAAATTTGTGGCAAAGCAAGGAATAACTTAGGTCACAGTTTACGAGGATTCTAAACTGATAATAACGATGTTGCCAAAAATAAAGATTTTAGATCTTTACAATTGAAGATTATTCAAGACAGGATTAGACAACTAGACAAGATAATTGGTAAAATATCCTATCAACACATAAGGAGAGAATTCAACAAAGAGGCTGACACACTAGCGAATCAAAAAATAAATATAGTCCCTGGTTATTGTTGCCAAATCATCAAGAAGCAGAAGGGCAGGGGTGGTGTGTGATGCTGATGAAGACTCCAATAATAAGATTTTTTTTTGTCTTCATATTCTGTGTTTTTTAAAATGTTCAATTTGATCTCTCTGATTAGAGAGTTTTGTACCTTTTTGTTAAGTAAATAAATCTTTTCCTTTTAAAAAAAAGAGAAATAGATATTGACATTATATTTTGAGATATTATACCTCCATAGATGATTAAACATCCTAGGATTCACCTGTACCATCTATTTTAATGCTTTAATATTCCCAATTAAGTTAGAACTATGTGTGCTTTTTGTTTCATCCCAAGTTACAGGTGATCAAATAGATCAACTAACTCTATCTAATGTAGTGCTACCTTAGTGAGTAAATACATTTATTTTATAATTATACATAGGAAATTTTGTCATGTGTGTTGTTAAAAATTTGTTAAGTGTTTTGATCAATAGGTTGTAACAAGTGTTAATCGAGTATTGTCATTCTGTACACAACATGGAGTCATGCATGAAAATAATACAATGAGTTGTGTTGTAATTAGTCTATATTATTTTGATAGTTTGATATGAAAGGGTGACGTTGGGTTGTAACTATATACTCACTTTTCAAAAATTATATATTCTATTGAATGGTATCATTAATGAGATCATTATTGTGTGATCTCGTTGCATACCAGAGATATTCTCCTATAATTAATGCAAATAACATATTGCACATGATGAAATGGATATGTTCTTGAATTGCCTTTGTTGTTTATTCCTTGTTGTTTATTCCTTGTTGCTTATTCTATTTGGACTTGTTTACTTTATTGTTAGAAATACATCTATATTATATTTGGTGGTGTTGTCATAATGACCTAGATCAAGGAGGATGCATGATGAGAAAAATAGAAAAAACAATGTGACAAGGTGAATGAGTGAGACACTGAGATGTGTAAGATGCACTTAGAAAGGACAAGAATGACAAGATGGAATATATGCACATGTGAGATGTGGAGACGGTGAAGATGGAAAAGCAAGCATAGAGTGCAAGCTTATCAAGATCCCCTCTCGCAAGAGAGAGGAAGTGCAAAAGAAAGTGTAGAAGGTATACCTTTTATAAAGTTTATCCTTGGTTGAAGATGCTTGGAGACTACTTGGGTGACAAGAGATGTTGAAACTCTAAAGGTTAAAATAATGTCACCCCCTCAAGAGAAGGAAATTGAAGAATTTTTCTACACAATTTTGTTGATGGTTAGAGAAGACAACGAAGGTTTTGCAACAGGAGATTTTGCAAAAGATAGAGATAATGTAATTAGAGGGATTTCTAGAAAAAAAAGTGTCAATTATAAAAGTGTTGAAGATGAAGAAGGTTGTATTGTCAATAAATGTGCTGACAAAATAGTTGATGCATCCATGAAAGAGGTTCTAACATAAGTCATGAGGTGAAAAAAGTAGGAAGGTGATAAGATACACTCATGCATACATAAGAAGATCGAGAGGGAGATTCTAGAAGCACATGATATGGGAGTTTTATTCAAAGATAACTATTGTATATAAGTGTGTCTATAGGGGGGTGTACTTTTGGGAGTTTTTCGGATCCTATACAAGTCTATTCACAAAGACAATCATGAACCAAAAGTACAAGTGCTCCAACTGGGAGATAATTGGACATTGAATTAAAAAAGGCAATCAAAGTAGAAATCAAGAAGCAAAGACTTAAACAACATCAAAGTGAGTGAATCAATCAATGTCAAGTCATTCAATGAGTCTGTCAACTTTAATTCAATCGACCATGGCAGTTGCTAAAATTGGCTAAAAGTACCCCAAATTCAATAGAGATAGAAGAGAAGACCCTTCAAGACATTAATACTTGTGAGATAATATGAAAATGAAATGGGATAAAGGAAAAGAACACTTGGGTAGAGTTATTTCCAATGACATTGCAAGGAATCGTAATATAATGTTACTTGAAACAAGAAAACTAACCCACGACATATAAAGAAACGAAGAAGGAACTTGAGAAAGAATTCAAACTATTGCATGATGATACAAAGATCATTGGAGAGATCTATGTCACAAAGAAGAAGAAAACCAATAATATTAATCCTTATAATCATCATCTAATAAAGTTTATAAGATGGAGATTAAACTTGGAGATGGACTCTAGAATTGATGGTTTATGAATGGGCTTCTTCCTAAATACAAGAAGATGAAGATTGTACCATTGACAATGTATCATAAAGCATTTAGCAAGACACTAAATTTGGAGAGTGAGATGAAGATAACACTAGTAGGTGGCAGTCATAATAAGAAAGAAAACTACTCGAAAAGAGATCATGATTATGTGGGTATAAGAATCCAAGCACTCAAGAAACACCTTGAAAGAGCAATCCATGAAATGAAGGGCAAAAATAAGAGTAAGGAATAGAAAGACATTTGATGTTCAAACTATCATATAGGAGGATATATGAACACCAATTGTCCAAAAAAATGCTTAATGAAGTATTTGTGAAGTTAATGGACATTCCATTACAAGTTTTTCATTTAAATTAGAATGCAAAAGACAACAAACATTGACAATGTAAAAGGAAGAAGCATCTAACCAAAAACCAAGTACCTTAAGAAATGGTCAAGGTGCGACAAGTGGAGGATATAGAAGTAACTACCAAGGAATGAATACCATGATGTACCTGGGAAAAATCAATAGGACAACAAAAATATATTAAGGATGTCCCTTTGTAGCACAATGCAAGGAAGGGAAAAAATCTTGCATAAGCAAAAGTAGAATATGATGAAGCAAAATATGGGGGAACAGAAGGATGGTCCTCCCAACAAAGAATTTTTTGAGCTGCCTAAATTTGTAGCACATGTTTACCATAAATATATAGAAAGGATACAATATGAGTGTCAAAGGAAAAAATGTAGGTTTTTCACACAAATACTAGATTTTTTGAACAAAGCATAATGAAGACTTCGTTAAAAATTACCAAAGTGGCAACTCTAGATAGAGAATTTTTTTTGGGATATTAATAATTTCTATGAGTGGTTTGTGAATAGCATATAACAAAACTAGCTAAAAGAAATCTAAGATTTGTAGAAGTGGGATGAGAAAGTCACAAAAGTATTAAAATTGAAATAATTCTCATCAAGTATGGAAGATCTCTATAGAGAACCCCCATAGAAGAACAAAAGAAACAAATTATCACACCACCCAAAGTAAACATATATTGTCTACTTGATCAAATGGAAGCATCCTTGTGGTAGTTGAGCTACTTGAACCTTAGAATTCAACATTTGACAACATGTAATCAACTTTTTTGAGAATAAACTAGAAGTTAAGGGGAGTTGTTGAAAATAAATAAAACAATGTTGCAACAAATAGAGAAAGAATTGGCACAATTGAAGCAACAAGTGGAAGAGACAACTCGGTATAAGAAAGAATTGGAACAAGTTCATAAGATTTATCAAGAGCGGATAGGTTAGCAAAATCAACATATTGTTGATCTTGAGCAAAGTTGAGTAGCATAGAACATAAGTTGAGCAATGCAGAGTACACTATTGCATTCCACCAATAAAAAACTTGCAAATTTACTCGAATCAAGTGGAATGGGAAAGAATGCAAAATAATCTTGTCAATAGAATGCAAAAGATATTCATTGAAACAAGGCAAGAAAATCAATAGTTGAAAGCATTATTTGCACAACACAATATCTAGCCATCTCATGCTCCTATTACACAAATAGATTGCAAGGAGAGTATTGCCCATGGAGAGAGTACAATCATATGGTTGATGACATCAACAAATGTAGGAGAGGATGGATATAGGTGGTCAAATAGATCAACCAGATCCATATAATTTGGCACCACCTCAGTAAGTAAATGCATTCATTTTGTAATTGTACATAAATAGTTTTGTCATGTGTGTTGTTACAAGTTTGTTAAGTATGTTGATCAACTGGATTATAATGAGCATTAATCAAGTATTTTCAGTTTGTACATGTGATGGAGTCATCCACGTGAATAAGATAATGAGTTGTGTTGTAATTAATCTACATTAGTTTGATAGTTTGGTGTAAGAGGGTGGTAGTTAGGTTGTAACTATACACATTTTCAAATTTAATTATTCCAATGGATAGTAATGCAATGGTGTTGTTACTAGGATCATCATTGTGTGATGTTGTTGTGCACAAGAGACATTCTAGTATAAGTAATATGTATGTCAGATTGCACATAATGAAATAAATATATTCTTGAATTGTCTTTTTTTTTATTCTATTTGAATTTGTTAACTCTATTGTTGGAAATAAATATATACTACACAAGCCTCTTCCAAAAGGCAAGAGTTATTTGTTAGAAGGACTAATCCCTCTCTCCCTTATAAATAACTCTACAAAAGTTTCTAGAACCACCAATCACAAGTCCTAAACAACCATACACATTGGACCTCCAAAATACATTGCCTTGCATAAGCATACAAGAAATCAAATTAAGACATCCCAAATAACTTTCCACTTATAAGAGAAACATAATACAAGCAAATGATTCACCTTTCTTTTCTAATAAAAATACACATAAAATTGACAACGTTTAACACTATTAGCATTTGCAAAGAAAATTCTTCACATCCAAGAAGGCTCTCTTTAGAATAAATAAGAATCAATTCCCTCGTTTGGCACACTACCCCGATTACAAGTGCATTTAGTAACTCAAACCCTTTTTTGAGAAAACATGTTAAGGATATTTTGTTAAATTCCCAAAGTACCTCGCATACCTCCTAAAATTAGAAGTTATATTTAAGAGGTAATTAGTGTGATCGCTAATGAAACTTTATAAGGCTTCATCATTTTTTAACTACTTCATAGTTTATATTTTTTAGCTATTGTAATTGTAAATATAGTAGATCAAATGACATTAACTCAAGTAGTCAAATTCCTCACTTTTTAAGGAGTAGACCCAAGTTCAAATCATACCAAGTGATACAAGCATAATAATGTTATAATATCAATATGTGGTAGCAATGTAATATTAAGGAGTAGGCCCAAGTTCAAATAGTACCAAGTGATACAAGCATAATATTCATGTTGTAATATCAATATGTGGTAGCAATGTAATATTAAGGGGTAGACCCAAGTTCAAAAAGTAACAAGTGATACAAGCATAATATTCATGTTATTGTAATACCAATATGTGGTAACAATGTAATATGTGTTGATCTCGTTTTAGTTCCATATATCCAACTAAAAGAAATAGTAGAAATCCACTTTTATTTATTAAAGACACCCATAAATTTACATATTTTTTTCTCAATTGGTTATATGGGAATGAAACGGGTTCCACTCGTATTACATCATCACCACATAGTGGTCTTACAACAACACTTGAAGATTATCCATGTATCACTTGACAAGATTCGAGCTTGGGTCTCCTCCTTAAATGTTGAGATATCTAACTAGTTGAGTTAATGCCATTTGATTAAAATTTAAGTTTACATGGGTTTTTATGAGGGGTCTGGACCCCCTCATATTGAGGTTTAAACTTAGGTCTCTTGAATGAAAATCCAAGGACTTACCACTAGAGTATCACTCACGGGTCACAAATTTACATTTTTTTAATAAGTTATGTGTGGCTTCTATTGTGGGCCACTCCCATTACGAAAACAAAACATTACATTGCTCTCATTACATTTCTAACAAGTTAATTAAAGCATATCCAACTTTGTCTTTCTATCAAATATATTCTTCATCTTCCTCAAACTGCTAAGTTTCCACAATCAACTCCTTTTATATCAAATGCTTTCAAAATTTTAAATTTTGTCAAGATGAAATTCAACACTACAATTGGCTAAAATAGTTGTTACCCGACGTCTATATCCAAAAATATTTTGTCTATAACAACCTCACAATTTCTTCATACCTTTTTTAGGGTTCTTATTCATTCCCCTAATATTCCAAGATATTATTTTCATTGTTATTTTTAAATTTTATTTGTGGGTTTAGCTCCACTTTTTGTTAACACTTGTGAAATTAGCGTTTGTTTTCCCATATCAATATCCCTTTATGTTTCTTTTTCTCTTTTTTTTTGCTTCTTGGGTCTTCCTCTCTTTTTTCATTCCCAGCAATACTTTCCTCTTTATCAATCTCTTCAATCTTCTCACACTACTCATAGTAAGACTTGTCATCTTTAGATTTGCCTTGTTCTGAAGGATCTAAAGTGCAAGGAATAACCTCAAAAGAACAATCTTATTTATGTTGCCCTAGAAACCCTAAAGTGCAAGGATGCTCTTATGAATAAATTACCTTCTTATTCTTAGCTAAAAATCCTAATTTATTATGGGTTTTCTCCAATCTCATTTCTATATTATTATGCTCTTAAAACCTTAAAGTGCAAGGGATAACATCTTCACCACTTTCACCTGTATTACCCGAAGAGGATTTTATACTACTTGAGGAAAATGAAGATGATTTACCTAGAATAAACTTGACCTCTTTTGTTGTCTTTGTTTTGGGTTTTATCTCTGCATCTTCTTTTGCATCTTTAATTCCTTCTGAACTTGCCAAATGATATTGTAGATGAGCTTTATTTACCTCTTCTTTTGGAGTGGAATATCCTTGATCTGATCTAAGCTTTTATTATTGTATGATTTTCTTGCTTCATCTTGAAGTTTATCTCATGGCTATAATTTTTTGTCTGTTTCTTCATAGTTTTTACTTTGCAAACTCGTCATACGTCCAATCTCAAAACAATTATGAAATGCAATATTTTCATAATCTACTTGTTGATCTCATTCTCTTGATTCAAATTTAATATTAACAGATTGTGGCAAAGGTTTTAAAATATCCATAGCAACACATATTCGAGTATATAGCATGTTTTTGCTCCTTAGTTGTTGGTCCTTCCTTGATGAATTCTCCTAGGGTATTTCCAATATTCTTCAAAACAACCATTATTTTATCCCTAATTTATGAACTGGAAAAGATGATGAGGAAAAAACCTTTAGGAAGAAAATTCAGAATAATTTGAATTCAATCCCCACTTCGACTTGATCCAATTTTGAATCTCCAAAAACCTTGGCCATGATCTATGAAACTTACATATTAACCCTCTACTTTTAAGAACCATTATATCATGCTCAATCATCTCATCCTTGATACGAATATCCAAAAACCTTGGCCATGATCTATGAAACTTACATATTCACCCTCTACTTTTAAGAACCATTATATCATGCTCAATCATCTCA
This sequence comes from Wollemia nobilis, assembly GCA_028583015.1. Taxonomy (NCBI): domain Eukaryota; kingdom Viridiplantae; phylum Streptophyta; class Pinopsida; order Araucariales; family Araucariaceae; genus Wollemia; species Wollemia nobilis. The sequence goes on from JAQPPZ010017057.1 coordinate 3,741,635, forward strand.
TCCTTGATACTTACTTTTGGTGTAACATCTGCTACCTAGATCGAACTTACCATGTATTCGCTCTTCTGCTTATCTCCGAAGATCTATGAAACTTACATATTAACCCTCGACTTTTAAGAACCGTTATATCATGCTCAATCATCTCATCCTTGATACGAATATCCAAAAACCTTGGCCATGATCTATGAAACTTACATATTCACCCTCTACTTTTAAGAACCATTATATCATGCTCAATCATCTCATCCTTGATACTTACTTTTGGTGTAACATCTGCTACCTAGATCAAACTTACCATGTATTCGCTCTTCTGCTTATCTCCGAAGATCTATGAAACTTACATATTAACCCTCTACTTTTAAGAACCATTATATCATGCTCAATCATCTCATCCTTGATACGAATATCCAAAAACCTTGGCCATGATCTATGAAACTTACATATTCACCCTCTAATTTTAAGAACCATTATCATGCTCAATCATCTCATCCTTGATACTTACTTTTGGTGTAACATCTGCTACCTAGATCGAACTTACCATGTATTCGCTCTTCTGCTTATCTCCAATTTGGGCCTCCATACTTTCGACTAGGACATTTTGATTTCTATCTAGGGCATCCCGACTTCCCCTTAGAGCTTTCAAGTATGACTTTCCTTCCACAATAGCTAATGGGCCTTGCTCTTGGCTTGCACTCCCTCTTGGTTCGCACTCCCTCTCTGCTCGCACTCGTTGCTACTCCTGGCTTGCACTCTCTCTTGCCTCACACTTGCTCCAAGCTTGCACTCCCTCCTGGCTCACAATTGTTTCTCTTCTTTTTCTCAGCATTCCTTAGCTTCAGCAATTTTCTGGAAATAATGTTCCACGCATTCGTGGTAAAGGTTTGAAGCATTGATGCACTCTGGATGAACTTGCCACTCTTTTGCCATGACTAAATCTTGGGTCGCACTTCCTCTTGGTTTGCACTTCCTTTTGGCTCGCACTCGCTCTTGGCTTGCACTCTCTCTTGCCTTGCACTCACTCCCGACTTGCACTCCCTCTTGGCTCACAATTGCCCTTGTCTCTTCTTTTGCTGGTATTCCTTGGCTTCAACAATTTTTGGAAACAATATTCCATACATTTATGGTAAGGGTTTGAAGCATTGATGCACTCTAGATGAACCCCCGCTCTTCTGCCATGATTAAATCTCGGCTTGCACTTCCTCTTGGTTCACACTCCCTCTCTAATCTCATTCCCTCCCGGATTGCACACTCACTCCCAGCTCACGCTCACACTCACTAATGCACTTACTTCGACTCACGCTCGCACTCACTTTCGATTGCACTTACTCGCACTCACTTTCGGTTGCACTTGCACTCTCTTGCGACTGCACTTACTCACACTTGCTTTCGATTGCACTCACTTCCGATTCATACTTGTATTCACTGTTGCACTTACTCCCACATTACACTCGCACTTGTTGCTGCACTTACTCTCAGCTGGTGATCGCACTCACTGCTGCACTTACTCTCGGTTCGCGCTCACTATTGCACTTACTCCAGCTCGTGCTCGCACTCATTGCTGCACTCAATGCACTTACTCCGGCCCACGCTCACACTCAGTTTCGATTGCACTTACTCGCACTCGCTTTCGGTTGCACTTACTCGCACTCGCTTTCGGCTGCACTTACTCACACTTGCTTCCGATTGCACTCACTCCAAATTCATCCTTGTATTCACTGCTGCACTTACTCCCGCTACTTGTATTCACTGTTGCACTTACTCTTGCATTGCACTCGCAATTGTTACTGCACTTACTCCCAGCTAGTAATCGCACTGACTACTGCACTTACTCCCAATTCGCACTCACTGCTGCACTTACTCCAGCTTGTGCTCGCACTTACTACTGCACTTACTCACGACTTGCACTTGCACTAGCTGTTGCACTTACTCTTGGCTCGCATTTGCTCCTTGGCTTGGGCTGCTGCAGCCACAAATTCACATATTAATTACACAAGGAAAATCTTTTTTTTTCATATTAATGTTATTTTAGAGTAATTTATAGTCAACTTTAAAACTAAAGTTTATAGTATGATGTGTCTTTAAAATTTAAATTAAATTTATAATATAATGTATTACTGTATAACTTTGCATTTATCAGATGACAATAGTTTAATTGGTTAAATTCCTCTAGTTTTAAGGAGGAGATTGAGGTTCGTATCATGGTAAATGGCATAAACAAAATTCTCAATTTGTTGAAAGACTACTACATGAAAAACAAGTGGATCCATTTCTATCCCAAATAACCCATTTAAAAAAACTTTACACATTCGTTTCACTTTGATTTTATTATATAATTTGATTTTGTTGTGATTGTATACACATCAAAATAAATTAAATTAAATAAAAATTATTCAAAATTTTAAGCTAAGTAATCTATAATATAATCTCAAAACTATTGACCTTTGTTTATTATATGAAATGATCAAATTCAATGTTATGTTGTATAGTCAATTAAACAATAAACAATAAATAGATTCAATGTTGGATATACAAATGTAATCATAAGAATTAATTTGATAAAAGGTAGTATCATCAATAGAACGATTTTCAACTAAGTTGTTGAAGGCATAAAAAAAACTTTGAATATCCACTTTACTATGATTTTTTATTATTTAATTTGATTTTGTTGTGATTGCACACATTGATATAAATAAAATTAAATAAAAAATATTCAAAATTTTATGTTAAGTAATCTATAAACATAACCTCAAAACAATTGACCTGTATTACACAACAAAATAGATTCAATGTTGATCATAAAAACTTAATCATAGGAATCAATTGATGTGAAGTCCAAATAATATTTAGTATATTAAAAAATAGATTTTGCCTAACTTATTGGAGGCATAAAAAAACTATACACATCCATTTCACTTTGATTTTACTGTTTAATTTGATTTTGTTGTGATTACACACATTAAAATAAATAAAATTAAATATAAACTATTTTAAAAATTTAAGCAGGGTAACCTATAAACATGACCTCAATTCAATTACCCTTTGTTTATAATATGTAATATAGTCAAATTCAATATTAGATGTTACGAAGTCAATCAAAAGATATATTTAATGTTGGTTATGTAAACATTGTCATATGAATCAATTTTACATGAAGTTCAAATAATATTCAGTATCATCAACCAACTAAAATCTAATGGATTTATCTAATGGATTTGAGGTAAAGGAATTCCTCATCATAAAATAAAAAAATTTGTAGGGATACTTTAGCAATATAGTTGAACTATTATCCAAGCTACCAAAATTCAAATCACATAAAAAGAGACCCCTGTTATTCCCTCAAAGAATGTAACCTAGTTATATCACTGTTGTACTTCTAACTTAAAAAAAAAATCTGTTCATCAAAACAATGCATGAACAAAGGAGACAAGGTTATTCATTCTAGGCATAATAGATTTTAACCGGTACATACCATCTTGTGACACTTCATTTCTCTTTAGAAAGCCAAAAAAAGAAATTCAGAATAGATATCTTTAATGGGTCAAATCAAAACTAATTCAATTTTATTTTGTATCACCCACTATATATAAGAGATTAAGCAAAAACATATCTAGAAAGCCCAAAAAAGCCTTCAAAACTACCATTAATGGCTGCAGAAAGAGCTAATGCCTCTGAAGATATGTAAAAGACCATTTTCTTTACCTTTGTAGCATATTCAGCTGCTAATTCTCATTTCTTGATGGCTTTTAGATAAGAGGTTTAGAAGATCTCATATACCCATTCCTATTATCCAAATCGTGGTTCTTCAGTTGAAATAAATAAGGTGCTTGTATTCTTTAGAATATTTCTGCAGCTTAATTATAAACAAAATTAAAGACTATTGTTCTAAAAAAATATTGTCTAATGTTGGCCACCTTAGGAGTAGATTTTCAACTCATCTCCGTTAGAAAGGATGTTGGTACAGAAATTTTGGCAAGAAAGGATGTCATAGAGATCTCACGCAGCACTTGAAGTTGGTTTTGGTGCCCTTATGACTCAATGTCTTTGTTATTCTTGTGGTAAGATATCTTTGTACAGTGTGTAGGTAGTACATGCTGCTCAGTTTATGGTCTTTGGTTTTATGCTTGTATCTGAATCTTTATTACTTCGAAAAGAGGTCCTAAAAAAACCCTTGTTTGCTTTTAAAAAAAAAAAAATTGTCTAATGAATAATTTTTTTCATGAAAATCTTTTTACAATAGCCAAAGGATAACTTTCTTGAAAATCGTAAAAAATACAGCATGCAGGCTGTAGCCAAAGTAGAGCAGACTGCATGTGTGTTCTATAGAAATGCAAAACAAGAATCAACAGGACTAGGCCACTATGTGACCCTTATTTGTGATAAAGGTTTTCAATGAAATTTCAAGCTTCATATGCATAAGCGTCATTCCTACCCTGTATATACAGTATGTAAATGATTCCCTTTTTTGCCTCTTGATAATAATTTTCAATAAACTTTCATGTGTCATCTACACAAACATCATTCCTACCCATATCTATATATATAGTATGGCAATAACTCCCTTTTTGAGGCAAGGGGAAAGTATTGTTTGAGTGTCATTTACTCTCTGCTTATGGCCATATGCGATGTTCATGTCAGAATGGTAAATGCTTCTCATTAGAAGAAGGACAAGAATTCAACCAGAAAAGATAGCTATAGGTTCAGCAAGGTTCACAAAGGGCACTGCCAAAACGTGTGCATAAAAGATCAACCTAGAATCAGGAATGAAGCTTATTCTACCAATATTATAATCAAGACAAGCCAATTCACACCTACAAAATTTGTGACGACCCAGGCCCCAAATAAGGACTTTCCTAAGTAAATGCATGAGAAAGAGTTTACAGACAAGTACTCCAAGTTGGCTCAAACTTAACAGTTCCAGTTTCAACTGGAACGTCAACTCAATTCTGACGGACCAGATGGACCAAGGGAGGATATTGGACGGAAACGTCACATATCGGACTGTTCAGACAGAGGCAGGCCACTAGACAGCATACCCATGGTTTGTTGGGACTCCATATTAGTGATGGGCAGAGACAGATCATTGATTTCTTCAGCAGAGATTCTTCGGCCTCGACTGTTAGGAAAGACTAGTGCCCGGGGCCGTGGGAGAGCACCCTTTAGGGCAGCCCCTCTCTCTCTTTCCGTTCCTCTTGGAGAACACTCCACACAGCTTGTTTCTAATGGATTGCAGCCCACCTCTCTCCTCTCTCCTCTCTTCCCATTCCCTTTGGCCCGCTTATCGGGTCGCATCATTGTATTTATCTTTGTTTCTTTCCTTCTTTTGTTGGGTGCTTTGGCCCATTCGCTTGTCGTTACTGTTGTCCTTTTTATAGTCCTTTGGGTCATCTTTGGTCGACCGTGGACATTAATAATATTTCATTTCTGAAACTTGGTTTACAATGCAAAAGCAAATCCACAAATTCTTACACTATCACCCATATTCTTCTTTCACCTATGCCAAATACAATCTGACATTCACCTTAAATCATCATATAACCCCTTGACTGATTCTCCAAGAATCTGACGTTTGCCTTTGCCAGTCCTCGTATGTCCCCCTTTGCTGATTCACACATCCTCATGGAGATGTGCTAATATTGAACCATTAACAGATGCAAAGGTGAAACTACATACCTGCCAAAAGTTTTATTCTTCTCTCCTTCAGAATCAAGCACAGCAATCTTGGCAAGTATAAGATGGAAGATGAGGTCATTGAAATGAGGGACTGGCAAATGGGCCAATAACAAACTGCTCATTTGGTACAACCTAAAGATGAACCATGTTTTAGTGGTACAAAAATAAAAAGTGAACAATATCTCTGGTACAACAAAAATAAATGACCAGTGGCTTAGACCACTCTCTAGATCCTGCTACTGTCTGTCACACTAGGATTGCCAATGACATGGGATAATTTGCCTGCAAGGCTTGTACGGTATCTTAACAAACTTTGTACTGTCATGAATGTCAAAGCCCTTTCTGATCCTAGAACAAAACAATATAACGGGAGTAATCAACATGACAAAAGAGGAAAAGAGTTGAACACATTATTTGTATGACTCACGCATTAGATAGATTCACAATTTATGAGTAATGCAAAAGGCCATGCAATTGTTCAATTAAGCTACTTGATGTATTTAAAAATGTTGACATGTTTCTTGAGATCTCACTGTCATCAAAAATATGCTTAGTGATATATACTATAAGCAAGACGAGCAAGAGAACAGTTGACACAGGAGAGGCCATACAAACAACTAGTGCAGACATGCCTGAATAAAATAAATGAAACAAGCAAAATGAGTATTAAGGAATATTACCTTTCTAATCACAATCCATCTGTAGAAACTTGTACTCGAATAATTCCCTATTTAACCACCAACACAAAATTATGCCCAAGATGTTAGCTCGCAGAGGTGGTGTTTATTGGAATAATAAAAGGCAAAATTCCCCTTACTCACTCAGAATCATATGGAACTTCAACTAACAACCATGAAGAGGATTAGGACTCTTCTTATAAGGATCAATAATGCAATTGAAAAAGAATAGAGATATATTAAAATTGAGAGAGATTCACAATGCTGTCAAGAAAAATGGATGTGGAGATTTGATCAAATCCATCGACTATGGTTGGAAGCCATACCTCAGAAATGTCAGCATATCTATAGAGAAGGAGACAAGGTGGCAGAATATTTAGCCAATTGCAGTGTTGATAATCATCTTTATGAAATTCAAATTTGAGAATGCAACTGGCCAAAGAAGATTCTATCTCTTAATGAGATTGATATCAAGGAGTTAATTGTGAAAATATAACAGTTTGAGGAAAATGAAGAATGGCTTTTGATAGAAAGGCAAGTTGGATATAGTCTAATTGACCTAACAACAAATGTAGTTCACATCATTGCTGTTGTAGATGTCAACAAGATCTAAAAATTCTGGTAATAGAATCTTACGCTAAAAAGAAGAGTTTTCCAAAAAATAAATTATTGTCTAAAATCGATAAGATATAATAAAAAACAAGTCCTGATCACTGTCACTATAGATGTCACACACAATCTAAAGAAAAACTGGCAACAGACAAACTCTTACATTTAAAGAATGTGTAAGCTTTCTAGAAAATAAGGCTAGTGCATAAATATAAAATAAAAAAGTGGCAAATCTCCACTCTTCTGTTATATGCAAGCCTAACATATAATGTATGCACTGTTGATGCATAACTTTCAGAAATTGCAGCCTGAAACATAATGCACACCTCATCCATTAAGATAAAATTCTACTAATATATACACAGTTTAAAGAGCATTATTATTAAGGTTATGATCTCTCTCTGCAAAATGAAATTGTACTGATATATACACAGTTCAAAATATTCCAGTTGCATCTGCCATCAATGTTATTGGTCTCCATTGCATTCACCACACTAAAGGTCATGAAAATTCATTAAAGTGCATCAGAAATCATCTAGGCATCAAATGTAATAATACGCCAAAGAAAGACAAGGGGAAATGTACTCACAAATTCCTTTTTGCTACAAACTTAATTGATTCATTTACCAAAAAAGGCCAAAAAAAACACTCCCCTTAAAGAAGAATAAGACAAAGGTTAAAGAGACCGTATAGACTCCATATAAGGAAAAAGGCAAGCATAATCCACTAACCACATATATAAATCTAAAATGTGAAAATAGAACATTCAAAAGATATCAAATTATAAACTTAACAATTTAGGAACCGACGTCTTCTGGTTGTCCAACGTCTAACTAAAATAAGAAATGTTATACTTCTAACCAAAAGTAACATTGATGTCTATCATAATTATAAACCTCAAATTCCTACTTGAGCTTTCCCACAACTATCAAATTTTGACAGAATAATCAAGATTTCCTACATTTCTAAAACCCACCATAAAGGACTAGATGAAGGATGGATTCTTTCTGAATGTTGTAATCAACAATAGTGCGCCCATCTTCAAGCTGCTTTCCAGAAAATATCAACCTCTGTTGATCTGGAGAAATCCCTTCATTATTTAGCTTTGACACTGTCAATTGTATACAAGCTCTTACCTGTCAAGGTCTTTACAAAGTTCTTTAATTTTAACCTTTACATTGTCTATTGTGTCAGAGCTCCTAACTTCAAGCGTGCTGCGTGATTGTCTTCCCAGTCAAAATTTTAACAAACATCTGTCTTACCGCAAAGGCGAAGCACAAGGTGTAGAGTGGATTCCATTTGAAATTTGTAATCAGCAAGAGTGCTTCCATCTTCCAGTTACTTTCCAGAAATGATCAATCTCTACGGTCTGGAGGAATCCCCTCCTTGTCTTGAATATTTGCCTTGACATTGTCAATTGTATCAGAACCCTCAACTTCAAGAGTAATTGTCTTTTCCGTCAATGTCTTCTTAAATCAGTCAAGGTGCAACCATCCTTCAAATCTACGCTGGTCAGGGGGAATGCCCTCCTTATCTTGAATCGTTGCCTTGACATTATCAATGGGACCATCCTCTTAATGCTTCCCAGCAAATATCAATCTTTTCTGGTCAATGGGAATGCCCTCCTTATGTTGAATCTTTGCCTTGACATTATCAATGGTATGAGAACTCTCAACCTCCAAAGTGATAGTTTTGCCAGTAAGTTTTCACAAAGAACTGTGTCCTCCCCTCACACGAAACACCTGATTCAGAGTGGATTCTTTCTGAATATTGAAGTTAGCAACTGTACGTCCATCCTCCAACTGCTTTCCAAGAAAGATCAATCTTTTCTGGTCAGGGTGGGATTCCTTCTTTGTCTTGAATCTTGGCTTTCACACTATCAATAGTATCCAAACTCTCCACCTCATGAGTGATGGTCTTTCCAGTCAATGCCTTCACAAATATCTGCATGATGACTACAAATTCTAGGAAAAAGCCTCTTGAAAACAAAAAAAAGAAAAATAAATAGTACCTCAGTAAACCCTGAAAATTAATCTGAAAAAGAAAAAGAAAATGTTTTTGAGCAATTTAGGAAAGCAAGCAAAGAGAACATGTTCTAAAAAAAGGTGACATTAGCCTACATGTAAACACCCGGTAGCAATATTCCAATGCCAAAATCCTTTCTCAAATAAATCGTATAAAACACATCTCAGACTTCTTGCAGATTCACCTCTCATGAACATAAATAGATTAAGCAAGTTATTTATCTGGAATGTTCAATAATCAAGGTAGAAAAACCTCTATAAAGAGCAAATTTGCAAAATCCTAATTAAACAACCCAGGAACCAATTCTAACAAGTCTCTGAACAGGTGCATGTCAGAATTCAAAATACTATCCAGAATCATTCCAAAACATGCATTCACCAAAATCATAAACAAAAAAGATGCAAGAGTGAATTAAAGATAGCATTGATAGACCAAAGTGAAAAATGAAGGAAAGCGAGATAAATGACACGATTTGAGAGAAGGAATAAAGGGTAGGTGATAAATGACACGATTTGAGAGAAGAAATAAAGGGTAGGTGCCCATAGGCACCCTACAATATTTCACTTATATTACACACTTATACAATGGATCAGTCATTGGGAGGTATTTATAGTGATACCAAAACCCCCACACACTTAGACAATGGATCAGTCATTGGAAGGTATTTATAGTGATACCAAAACCCCCACACACTTAGACAATGGATCAGTCATTGGAAGGTATTTATAGTGATACCAAAACCCCAATTAGAGTTAACCTCAAACTGACATTAACTTGACTTTGAGATTAAATTACAATAAAATAATAATAAATTATACCCTTTAATCAAGGTTATCCATAAAGGTGGATTAACCAAAATCACTAAGGGTGAAATATGAAGGGTGCCCTTTAGGCTTACATGAACATGCCCGTAGGCTTACATAAATGATGCCCAAAGGCTTTACATGAAGAATGCTCATAGGCTTACATATACACATGCCTATAGGCTACATTAATAGTATTCATAAGCACTTCTTCACATTTTTGACCTTGGAGAGGAGGCATCAGAGCTAAAACCTCCCCCCATAATGGATGCTCTAATAGGCCTCCACTTTACCATCTTCATCATCAAAAAGCTTGTGTCCTGCTCTCAAAAATTCTATCTCAATCTACTCCAAACTTGTAATGCAATTTTTGATGGAGTGTCCTTCTACAATACTCACAAGTATTTGACTTCTTTGAAACCTCAGACTTGCCCTTGGGCAACTAAGCCTTAAATTCCATTGATTTGAAGTCCTTTGAATGAGCCTATGTATGAGAAAGAGCTCCACAATTTTTCATTGCAACTTCATAATGAATAAGAAGCTTGAAAAGTCCTTCAAGAGAAATAGGTTGTGGATCCTTGATAGTCATAGCATTCACATAAAGAACCAAGCCAATTGTATGAAAAAGAGAAGGATTGGAAGTAATAGATTTGACATATTCTTCATCAGCCTTTACTTTGCCTCCCGCCATAGCTAAGTTAGCTTTTTGGGCTTTCAAGTGAGAAATGTAGTCTTCATTACTACTAAAATTTGAAATTTTGAGGTTGGAAAGCTGTTTCTATTCTGTTAACTTCACTAGCACTTACTTTTCCATACAAAGTGGTCCATAACTCAACAGGATCAGTTTTCTTCTTTATGTGGAAAAGTACATCCGGTTCAACTAACATGAAAAATAGTCCAAAAGCTTCCTCCTTTCCAATTTCATGATTGCCAAGACCTTCTGATTCATCATTGAAAATAAAACAGAGATTCTTGCTTCCGAGTAATCCTACCAGTTGAATTTACCAAGTGCTATATTTTTTTCATTAATGCAAGTAACATACCCTAGGGAATCTATTTCGCATAAAAATCCCACGTAGAACTATAATAGCTCTGTAAATTGATGTCACCACTATGTAAGGCTTGAAAAATCGTGCAATTTGGAAAACAAATGGGATCCAAACACTTCTGTATAGGAGAAAATTCAAACTGTCGAACCTTAGAAAAAATTTGCCAGGTCAAATTCGTCCACTTGGAGCAACCAGAATAGGCAGTGTCTTCTTCAATTGGTGAATCACAAATTGACAATTTGACTGATGTGATTAGCTGTAGATTCTCATATATAATTAAAAATATATAAATTTTTAATACTTTCGTAGTCGACAGGGCTCGAACCAACAACCTTGCAACACCAAGTGTGCAAACGGACCAATGCGCCATGCACATTGTTTTGAAGTAGGAGGGAGACGAATGAGTAAAGAAAACTTCTTGTTGCATATCTTTCAAAAGAGGAGGGGTTCGACCTCAAAACTTGAGAACCACAAGTCACTCAACCGACCATTGTGCCACCATTGCTATTGGAAAAAGAGAGAAAACCACTTGCCTTTAATTGTGCATATGCAATCACTAAGCCAAAGCTCCTCCAAGCCACAAGTCACTCAACCAACCATTGTGCTACCACTGTTATCAGAAAAAGAAAGGAAACCACTTACCTTTAACCGTGCATATGCCATCACTAAGCTAGAGCTCCTCCAAAGAATGACTACTCATGGGAATTGAACTTCCAACCTCTTAGCAACAAGAGAAGTACCCAACTGATGCGCCATAGAGTGTGGCTGGTAGAGGAGAAGAGAATGAACTCGTCAAAGCCCCTTAACAAGCAATGCACTCCCAAAATTGCCCGAGATTCAAACCAATGACCTTTGTTGAGAAGAGAAGTTGTCCAACCATTATAGTATATTTGCTTGCTAGAGAAAGTATTGCAAGGGTCAATTGATCTACTGACAAGTTGAGGGGGACGCGTACACCACCCCAGTGTTGCTTGTAGTCGACACCCTTGCAGACGTTAATCCCTAACAAAAGGTCCAAACCAGGTCTTGAACTAGAGACATGTCTCAAATAGCCAACATCTATGTCTTAACGCCACTCTCTCTGACGTGGATGAGAAATGGGATGGTGCTAAGAGGCAAAAAGACAAATAAAAATAAAAATAAAAAATTGGCCTTGAGATTTGAAAAATTGAAATCTTGACCTCCCTACAAGCAACCAGCGACAATATAGGTGCACTATCTACCTCCAACAGTCTCCACAATATGCTACCGACAATTAGGTGGATAGAGGGAAATCCGATATGCATGAAAAGCGCACGAAAGAACATCATGAAAATGGTGTGCAAAAAAATAGAAGGATTTGGCGCCAAGGAAAAATTGAATTTTCAATTTTCAAATTGCATTTGAAATTCCCTCCAAAACAACAAACTAAATTTGCATCTTCAATTGCCAAGGAAGGATAAATATTTTCGACAATCGGATGATGTAGCTTCGGTCCTAGCTCTGATACTATGTCAAAATTCACAATACTTTCAAAATCATTAAAAAACATGCATTCACCAAGATCATAACCAAAAAAGATGCAAGAGCGAATTAAAGTAGCATTGATAGACAAAAGGAAAAAACAAAGGAAAGAGAGAGATAAATGACACGATTTGAGAGAAGGAATAAAGGATGGGTGCCCATAGGCACCCTATAATATTTCACTTATATTACACACTTATACAAAGGATTAGTCATTAGGAGGTATTTATAGTGATACCAAAACTCCAATTAGAGTTAACCTCAAGTTGACATTAACTTGATTTTGAGGTTAAATTACAATAAAATAGTAATAAATAACACCCTTTAATCAAGGCTATCCATATGAGGAACTATGGAGCGAGAACTGCAAGCGAAGTTGGAGTGCGATGGACTGCGGGTGAAGTTGGAGCCTGGTCATCAGGGGTAGAGCGCGAGGAACCTGTGTTTTAATTTTTGAAATAGCCTTTGCCACTATGCACCATGAAATCCTGGCGCTGGAAGAAGTGTTCATGCTAATGCGAAGAGCGAAATGCTAAAGTTTTGTGGTTTTTGCTGGGAGGACTGCGAGTGAAGCTGGAGCCACTATGCGTGAACTGGAGAGCTTGGTCATTTGAAGGCCGCCTGGAAAGCCAAACTGTCATGTAGAGAGCCAAAAACGAAAGAGAACTCACAAACAACAAACCCTAGGAGCTGTAGAGTACGGTGGGAGGATTTTGCACTGCTTAGAGTGGAGGAGGATTCAATTCTTTTTGCAATCTTGAGATCTTCAAATATGGGGAAAGAGCAACGGGTTCATCCGGAGTGTATCAATGCTTCAAACCCTTACCATGAATGTAACGAATATTGTTTTCGAAAAATTGCCAAAGCAAAGGAATGTTGGGAGAAAGAAGAGACAGGAGGGAGTGCGAGCTGGGAGGAAGTGTGAACCAGGAGGAAGTGTGAATCGGGAGGAAGTGCGAGCCAGGAGGGAGTGCAAGCCAAGAGTGAGCCCCACTAGCTAGTATGGAAGGAAAGTCATATTTGAAAGCCCTAATGGGAAGTCAAGATGCCCTAGCTAGAAGTATGGATGCCCAAGTTGAAGATAAGTGGAAGAGCAAATATATGGCAAGTTTGATCCAGGTAGCAGATGTTACACCAGAAGTGACTATCAAGGATGAGATGATTGAGCATGATATAATGGTTCTGAAAAGCAGAGGGTTAATATGTAAGTTCCATAGATCCTGGCCAAGGTTTTTGGAGATTCAAGATTGGATCAAGTGGAAGTGGGGATTGAATTCAAATTACTCTATGACTTTTCTTCCTAAAGGTTTTTCCTTGTCATCTTTTCTAATTCAAAAATCAGGGACAAAATATTGAGTGGTGGCCCATGGTTTAGAGGGAGAGATGCCCTTTATTTAAGACCATGGAATGAAAATTTTTTTTGTTGAGACAAAAACTATTAAGAAGCTTCCGGTTTGGGTTAGGCTTTTTGGACTTCCATATCAGCTTATCAATAAGGATGTTTTGAAGAATATTGGAAATACCCTAGGAGAATTCATCAAGGAAGGACTAACTATTAAGGAGCGGAAGCATGCTATTTATACCAGAATATGTGTTGCTATGGATATTTCAAAACCTTTGCCACAATCCATTAAGATTAAATCTGAATCAAGAGAATGGGATCAACAAGTGGATTATGAAAACATTGCATTTCGTTGCCACAATTGTTATGAGACTAGCCACTTGGCAAGAGTTTGCAAAGTGAAAACTATGAAGAAAGAGACAAAAACTTTGGTCATGAGATAAACTTCAAGGCAAAGCAAGGAAATCATACATTATTAGAAGGTAGATCAGATCAAGGATATTCCACTCCTAAAGAAGGGGCAAAGAAAGCCTATCTACAACATCTTATGGAAAAGACCACCATAACTCACTTGGATCAACCGTTAGAAGAAACAAAGAAGGATATAAGGGATGAGAAAGTACAATATGTAAGTTCAAGTTCAGAAGGAATTAAAGGTGTAAAGGAAGATGTGGAGGAAAATCCTAACACAAAGACGACAGAAGAGGTCAAGATCTTTCTAGGTAAATCATCTTCATTTTCCTCAAGTAGTATAGAATCCTCTCCTTGTAATAAAAGTGAAAGTGGTATAGAGGTTATTCCTTGCACTTTAGGGTTTCAAGAGCAGCATAATAAAGAAATGAGGATGGAGGAAGTCTGTAACAATTTAGGGTTTTTAGGGCAGAATAAGAAGGTAATTGCTTTGGAAGAGTGTCCTTGCACTTTAGGGTTTCTAGGGCAATATAAAGAAGAATGTGCTTTTGAGGTTATTCCTTGCTCTATAGATCCTTCACAACAAGACAAACCTATAGATGATAAGTCTTACTTTGAGCAGTGTGAGAAGATTGAAGAGATTGATGAAGATGAAAGTATTGGTGGGAATGGAAAAAAAGAGGAAGACCTAAGAAGCAAAAACAAAGAGAAAAAGAAACCCAGAGGGATATTGATATGGGAAAACAAAAGCAAATATCGCAAGTGTTAACAAGAAGTGGGGCTAAACCCACAAATAAAAACAAAAAATTACAATGAAAATAATATCTTGGAATATTAGGGGCATGAATAAGAACCCTAAAAAAAGGTATTAAGAAACTTTCAGATTGTTATAGACAATATATTTATATTTATAGAAACTGGGCAGCAAATATTTTAGCCATTCACGGTGTTGAATTTTATCTTGACAAAATTTAAATTTTGGAAGGCATCTGTATGAAATGATATATAGGAGTTGATTGTGGAAACTTAGCAATGAGGAAGATGGTGAATCTCTTTGATAAGAAAGGCAGATGAAGAATATTTTTTATAGAAAGGCAGGTTGGATATGGTTTGATTAATTTGATAGAAATGTAATGAGAGCAATGTAATGTTTTGTTTTTTTAATGGGAGTGACCCCAATAGAAGCCACACATAGCTTATTAAAAAAAAAAAAGGCTATCCATAACGGTGGATTAACCAAAATCAATAAGGGTGAAATATGAAGGGTTCCCTTTAGGTTTACATGATTATGCCTGTAGGCTTACATAAATAATGCCCAAAGGCTTTATATGAAGAATGCTCATAGACTTACATAAATGACGCCCAAAGGCTTTATATGAAGAATGTCCATAGGCTTACATCTACACATACCCACAAGCTACATTAATAGTGCTCAGAAGTACTTCACACTTTTGGCCTTGACCTAACAAGATCAGATTACATACATTTCAATACCCCCCATAATCTGAACTGAGGGACCAAGAAGAGAAGACATTAGAGCTAACACCTCCCCCCCATAATAGATTCTCTAGTGGGCCTCGACTTTACCATCTTCATCATCAAAAAGCTTGTGTCCTGCTCTCAAAAATTGTCTCAATCTTCTTCAATCTTGTAATGCAATTTTTGATTGAGTGTCCTTCCCTTTTATAATACTTGCAAGTATTTGACTTAGACTTGCCCTTAGGCAACTGAGCCTTTGGTTCCATTGATTTGAAGTCCTTTGGATGAGCCTGTGAGCTCCACAATTTTTTTATTGCAACTTCATAATGAATAAGAAGCTTGAAAAGTCCTCCAAGAGAAATAGGTTGTGGATCCTTGAGAGTCATGGCATTCATAACGAAAAGTCAATTGTATGAAAAGGAGGAGAAAGATTGGAAGTAATAGACTTGACATATTCTTCATCTCCCTTTACCTTAGTTCCTATTGTAGCTAAGTCAGCTTTTAGGGCTTTGAAGTGAGAAATGTAGTCTTCAACACTACTAAAATTTGAAATTTTGAGATTGGAAAGCTCTGTCTCTATTTTGTTAACTTCACTAGCACTTACTTTTCCATAGAGATCTTTCAAAGTGGTCCATACCTCAATAGGATCAGTTTTCTCCTTGATGTGAAAAATTACATTTGGTTCAACTAACATAAAAAAAAGTCCAAGAGCTTCCTCCTTACCAAGTTCATGATCACTAAGACCTTTTGATTCATGATAAAAAAAATTGCCAAATCAAATTCGGCCACTTAGCCCAACCAGACTCAATACTGCCTTCTTCAATTTGCAAATCACAAATTGACGATTTGACTAGTGTGACTAATAAAAAAATGTGTATTTTTAGTAAGTTCATAGCTAATGGGGCTCAAACCAACAACCTTACCACTCCAAGCGCGCAAACGGACCAATGCTCCATGCCCGTTGTTTAGAAGCATGAGGGAGATAAATGAGTAAAGAAAACTTCTTGTTGCATACCTTCCAAGAGAAGCGTCAACGCCAAGGTTCGACCTCATAACCTAAGATCCACATGTCACTCAACCAATCGTTGTGCCACCACTGCTATTGGAAAAAGAGAGGAAACCACTTGCCTTTAACTACGCATATGCCATCACTAAGCCAAAGCTCCTCCAAGCCACAAGTCACTCAATCAACCGTTGTGCCACCACTGCTATTGGAAAAAAGAGGAAACCACTTGCCTTTAACCATGTATATGCCATCACTAAGCTAGAGCTCCTCCAAAAAATGAAACTACCAACCTTGAGCAACAAGAGAATTGCCCAACCAATACGCCAGAGAGCGTGGTTGGTAGAGAAGAGAACGAACTCACCAAAGCCCCTTAACAAGCAATGCACTCCCAAAAATTGCCCAATATTTGAACCTATGACCTTTGTCGAGCAAAGAAGTCCAACCATTACAGTATATATGCTTGCTTGGAGAGAGGATTGAAGGGATCAATTGATCTACTGGCAGGTTGAGGGGGACTCATACACCACCCCTACATTGCTCGTGGTCAATGCCCTTGTAGACATTAATCCCTCACAAAAGGTCCAAGCTAGGTCTTGAACTGGAGACATGCTCAAACTGCCAACATCCACATCATCATGCATCTCTCTATTGTGGACGAGAGATGGAAGGGCACTAAAAGGCAAAAAGATGGAGATACAAATCGAAAAAAAAAATGGCTTTGAGAAACTACAACCTCCCCTCAAACAACCAACACCGGTATGGGTGAACTATCCAACTCCAAATCTCCACAATATGTTACTGGCAATTAGGCAAATAGAGGGCGATTTGATATGCACACGAAGCGCATGAAAGAATGTTGCAAAAAATGACGCACAAAAAACAGAGGGATTTGGCACCAAAAAAAATTGAATTTTCAAGTTACATTAGATTCCCTTCAAAACAGCAAACTAAATATGCATCTTCAATTGCCAAGGAAGGATAAATATTTTCGGCAATCAGATGATGTAGCTTTAGTCCTCGCTCTAATACTATATCAGAATTCACAATACTTTCCAGAATCATTCAAAAACATGCATTCATCAAGATCATAAACGAAAAAGTTGCAAGAACGAATTAAAGATAGCATTGATAGATGAAAAGAAAAACTAAGGAAAGAGAGATAAATGACACGACTTGAGAGAAAGAATAAAGGGTGGGTGCCCTTAGGCACCCTACAATATTTAACTTATATTACACGCTTATACAATGAATCATTCATGGAGGGCATTAATAGGAATTAAAGATAGTATTGATAGATGAAAGGGAAAATACTAAGAAAAGAGAAAGATAAATGACACGACTTGAGAGAAAGAATAAAGGGTGGGTGCCTGTAGGCACCCTACAATATTTTACTTATATTACACGCTTATACATACAATGGATCATTCATGGGAGGCATTTATAGTGATACAAAAACATCAGATAGAGTTAACCTCAAACCAACATTAAATTGATTTTGAGGTTAAATTCAATAAAATAATAAAAAATTACACCCTTTAATCAAGGTTATCAAAGTTATCTATAAAGGTGGAATGAAGAGTGTTCTTTAGGCTTACATAGTCATGCATGTAGGTTTGCATACATAAATGATGTTGGAAGACTTTAAATGACAAATGCCCATAGGCTTACATAAATAATTTCGTAAAACTTTACATGAAAAATGTCCATAGACTTACATAAAGGGTGCCCAAAAACTTTACATGAAGAGTGCTCATAGACTTACATATATATAAACTACATTAATAGTGCTCATAAACACTTTTTCACATTTTTAACCTTCGATCTAACAAGATTAGATTATACACATTTCATAAGGAAAGAGGCTTCCACTTTCCCTTGTAGTGTACCCAAACGCACCTGTTTTAACAGCAGCTGTCTTGACTGCTAACATTCTCGGAATAGAACTTCCCACCTTAAAACAAGAACTAGGCAGCCTCAAATTAAGTTCCAAATGATGACATGGCTGTTTCGTGAAGGCAGAAAAGCACTCCATGGTTTCTTGAAGATGTGTTTCATGCCAAACTTAAGTAAGAAACAATTTTGTATTCACTCAAAAATCAGCATTCTTACTGTTTGGATATCCTTCATATTCAAGATGAACCGACAAGGTTGCAGAGATGGCTCGGAATTTTGTTCTCATTGATTGTAAAATGTCTTGTACGGACTCATTTTCTGGATCAAGAATTGGGTACCTATCTGCCAATTCCTCCAGCTGTTTTATATTCTTCTGGACCCTTGTAGAGAATATAGTTGGTTCAACCTCAACGGCAGCTTTCCATACATTGATACAACCCCTGTAAAAACCCAATTCTTCCCCCACTTCAAAACCAGACTTCAAACCCACGTCTTTTCCTTCCGCTTTCCCTAGCTCCACCCCTTCTTTGAATCCCTCGTTGTAGCCTTCCTGAATATGTTGCTCTTCGAGGTTCACAGAGGACTCAAAGATGTCCTCTAAACCTTCTGCTTCTTCGCATGAACCACTCATGACCTCAGCCTCAGTTCAAATTTCACTTTTATTCAGTCTGCAACCAATCATTCAATGAAAAATGCATTGTGAAACTCTATAACTTTCACATAATCTTGCATTGACAGGATATAGAGGTGGTTTTCAAAGTTATTTGAAAAATAAAAAATAAAAAATCCATGCACTCCAGTGTACATATTACTAAATTAAATAATTGGGTTACATTCCAAATCACATATGTCCACAAACAAATAGAAAGATGGATTGACCATAACCACTTGTAATTTTCGTGGAAACCTGGGTTAGGGTTACAGAAGATGGATTAAAGAGAATAAGCACACCAGCTTTAAGCCCACACCCAGACCAAAGAGGGTTGGACAGAAAGTCTAAAATTCCACGTTTGAAAGACATCAAAAACATTGAGGTTGTCAAAAATGAATGTAAAAAGGTTAATAAAGTAGATAAATAAATACCTGTGAGGAGAACAGAACCGATCAGAAGAGCGTAGACAGTCCTTTGCGTCCTCGCCGGCGACGTCCGCAGTAAAATGGCAGTGAGAATCTTGTGGTCTGTAATTAGTTTAAATCAAACCGTGTATACGTTTCACAAAATCTCAAGATGAGCACGGTCAGACGTGTTGGCGATGGTGGGACACCTTTTGACAGGACACCTATTCTAAACGAGAATTTAACAGTTTCCTAACTATATATATTTTAATAAAAATATATCGGGCCACTTAGACCTATTATGTGGTTTGAATGCAGGTTTTTTAGGAGAATTTAAAGACATGCTAAAGGAGCTGAAGACATTAATTTGATGTCCATATCAATTTTATTTTACAATATAAATTGATTTAATGATGAAACTTAAAAATTTTAAATAAGAGATGTAAGGTTAAAATTTCATAGTAGTAAAGTTATACACAGTATTTTGATTACTATATTCATAATATTTGTTAATCAAAATACGGTTGAATAGTCATATATTGAGTTAAATAATATTAGGTCCGTGGGTTTAAGTGGATTGGTAAGTTAGGGCGCTTAGCGAGAGGAGACCTAGGTTCCAATTCCACCAGCGTGCCCATGCATAGCTAGTAACCCGATCCAACTTCTCTGCGTGTTGCACTTGATTGATGATGGCGATTTGTTTTCTGTTTGTCCGGTGATCCCCTTCATGCCACGTGTTGAACCGGACTGATGAAGACGGTGCGAACCTTGTGCCTCCGACAGATATATATATATATATATATATATATATATATATATTTGAAAAAAAAAACTTATCCGCTCATGTAGAGGAGTTGGAGAGCAAGTGGGCAGTTAAAACTCTCCAGTTATCGAGAGGCCCAGGTTCAAATCTCTCCCCTCACATGTTGCGGATCACGAAGCTTGAACAATTATATGCAAACTCAAGGGCAAAAGACCAAACCTAGAGGAGCTCAAAGGATACATTAAAGATTGGTGGACTAGTGCATAATTCCCAGTAACTCTCCTACCCAAAAAATTATTTTTTGTTTCCTTTTCTAATTTAGCGGATAGAAATAGGGTAATGTGTTATAGATATAATTAGTTTTTTGGACAAAGGGGTGTCTATATAAGTCCTTGGACTCCTAGTTTCAATCCCTTTATAGAATAAGTTAATGACTAGGGGTGTCTATATAAGTCCTTGGAATCCTAGTTTCAATCCCTTTATAGAAGAAATTAATGACTCCCATTTTGGATGAATCTTTATGCTTTCCCTACGAAGTTTTTGGGAGAGAAGGTATTCACCAAAACTGGTAATGCCATTGGTGCATTCTAGTAAATGGATGCCCAAACTAAAGAAAAATTTTTCAAGTAAAATTAATATGAGTAAAGCAAGATTGGTTGTTTGGATGGATGTTTTAGTCCATGGACCTCAATCCATTACTATCTCCTCAAGCAAAGGGGAATGAATCCAAAATATTGAATATGAAAACTTCTCCCTAATATGTTATGGTTGTCAGCAATATGGCCACTTGAAGAAGAGATACCTGATCATCCAATCATGCTCTGATTCTTCCTTGGTGGAGGAGAAAGCTCTACATGTGAATCATTCAAAACCTTCAAATGTATGAGTTTAAAATAAAGAATCTCATCCTCTAGATGCATCAATTATCCAACAAGAATCATGCAAGCAACAAAAGACTCAACCCTAAAAGAAGAATATGAATAAGATCATTGACACAAACCAAATGGTTACTAAAGACCATCTAGATGGTTCCATGGATAATATTAACACCTCAAATGGTATTCTTGAAGCTAATTATGAAATAATTGGTGATGATCAACTTTTTGAAAATGAAGATCCTACAAAATGTGTTACAACTAGATATTACCTCAGGAGCTTGAAGTGCAAAAATTCATTCTCAAATATTACCACTCTAAAGGAGGAAGAACCTCTACTACAAAATAAAAATAATCAAACTGATTTCTCCTTGATGGATGATTGTTATGTTTTTTTGCCTTCTATCTATTGGAGGTATGTGTCATGTAATGGTTTTTCTTGTTGTTAGTTCCTTAAAAAAAAGGGTTGATTATGGAAACTTAACAGTTTTAGGAATATGAAGACTATATTTGATAGAAAGGCAAAGATGGTTATGCTATAATTAACTTGTTAGAAATGTAATGAGAGCAATGTAATGTTTTGTTTTTGTAATGGGAGTGGCCCCCAATAGAAACCACACATAGCTTATTAAAAAAAATCAAGAATTAGATTGTTTATGTAAAATGATGTAGGTTTTTAACTATAGAAAATATTTTTGTAAACTCTCAAGATCTAAAGAAAAGAGTTGTGATTTGTCAAGGGTGGGGACCCAAGTACAACCTCTTGTTCTCTCACAAAAAATAAAAATAAATAAATAAATAATAATATTTATTATTTTAGAGTTGCAAGCTTACTGCAGTGGTAAGGGCTTTGGTCTCTCTTTGAAAGGTCCAACGTCGAAACCCCACTCGGTATGAGGGGATCGAGACCCCTCATAAAAACCTATCTAAACTCATCGAAAATAAAACTTATTATTTTAAAGTAGGTTAAATTTAAATTATACTTTTTATTCAAGCCATAATTAAATTTCTTTCAATAATATTTAAACAAATTGTTTATGATTTATTTTCAGATTTTGTATTTATGTATAAAAGAATTAAATTTCTCATTAAATGGTATTAGCTTAAATATTTATATTCCTCAGTTTTTCAAGGAGAAGAATTAGGTTTAAATCTTGTCAAGAAATACATGTATAATTATAAAATTGTTAAAATAGTTGTACTACCATTATTTGATTATGATATAATATAGGTAGGGCTTATTTCAATCCCATATAACTAATTAAAAACAAAAAATAAAATATTTCTCATAATTTAATATTTATGTGGAGGAAGTGTGAGCTAAGAGGGAGTGCAAGCCAAGATTTAGTCATGACATAAGAGTAGTTAGTTCATCCAAAGTGCATCAATGCTTCAAACCCTTACCATGAATGCGTAGAACATTGTTTTCAAAAAATTGTTGAAGCAAAGGAACACAAGGAAAAAGAAGAGATAGGGGCTATTGTGAACCAAGAGGGGGTGCAAGGCGAGAGTGAGTGTGAGGCAGGAGAGAGTGCAAGCTGAGAGCGAGTGTAGGCCAAGAGGGAGTGCAAGCCAAGAGTGAGCCTCATTAGCTAGTATGGAAGGAAAGTCATATTTGAAAGCCCTAATGGGAAGTCAGGATGCCCAAGTTGAAGATAATTAAAAGAGTGAATACATGCCAAGTTCAATCCAGGTAGAGATGTTACGCCAGAAGTATCAAGGATGAGATGATTGAGCATGATAAAATGGTTCTTAAAAGTAGAAGGTTAATATGTAAGTTTCATCGCTCATGGCCAGGGTTTTTGGAGATTCAAAATTGGATCAAGTGGAAGTGGGGTTTAAATTCAAATTACTCTATCACTTTTCTTCCTAAAGGTTTTGTCCTCATCATCTTTTCTAGTTCAAAAATTAAGGATAATATAATGGTTGGTGGTCATGGTTAAGGGGAAGAGATGCACTTTATTTGAGACCATGGAATGAATAAATTTTTATGTTGAGACATAAACTATTAAGAAACTTTCAATATGGGATAGGCTTTTTGGACTTCCATATAAGCTTATAAATAAGGATGTTTTAAAGAATAATGGAAATACCCTAGTGGAATTAATCAAGGAAGGACTAACTACTAAGGAGCAAAAGCATGCTATATATACTAGAATATGTGTTGCTATGGATATTTCAAAATCCACAATCCATTCAGATTAAATTTGAATAAAGAGAATGGGATCAACAAGTAGATTATGAAAAATTACGCATTTTATTACCACAATTGTTATGAGATTGGACACATGGCAAGAGTTTACAAAGTGAAAACTATGAAGAAAGAGATAAAATTATAGCGATGAGATAAACTTCAAGACGAAGCAAGTAAATAATACAGTAATAGAAGCTATATTAGATCAAGGATATTCCACTCCAAAAGAAGAGGCAAAGAAAGCCTATCTATAGTATCATTTATAAAGTTCAAAAGGAATCAAAGGTGCAAAAGAAGATGTACAAAGAAATCCTAAAACAAAGATGACAAAAGAGGTCAAGTTTATTATGGGTAAATCATCTTCATTTTTCTCAAGTAGTATAAAATCCTCTCCAGATAATAAAAATGAATGGGGTGAAGATGTTATCCCTTGCACTTTAAGGTTTCAAGAGCAACATAATAAATAAATGAGGATGGAGAAAATCCATAACAATTTAGGTTTATTAGAGCATAATAAGAAGGTAATTTCTATAGAAGAGCATCCTTGCACTTTAAGGTTTCTAGGGCAACATAAAGAAGATTGTATTTTTGAGGTTATTCCTTGCACTTTAGATCCTTAAAACAAAGCAAACCTAAGGATGATAAGTCTTACTATGAAAATATGAGAAGATTGAAGAGATTGATGAAGACCCAAGAAGCAAAAACAAAGAGAAAAAAAAAAACCTAAGGGATATTGATATGGAAAAACAAAAGCAAATATCACAAGTGTTGAAAAGAAGTAGGGTTAAACCCACAAACAAAAACAAAAAATAATAATGAAAATAATATTTTGAAATATTAGGGGAATGAATAAGAACTCTAAAAAAAGTATTAAGAAATTGTAAGGTTGTTATAGACAAGATATTTATAGATATAGAAGTTGGGCAACAAATATTTTAGCCATTCATGGTGTTGAATTTCATTTTGATAGAATTTAAATTTCAGAAGGCATCTGATATAAAAGGAGTTGATTATGAAAACTTAGCATTTTGAGGAAGATGGAGAATATCTTTGATAGAAAGACAAATGAAGAATATCTTTGATAGAAAGGCAAAGTTGGTTATACTTTACTTAACTTGTTGTAAATGTAACGAGAGCAATGTAATGTTTTGTTTTTGTAATGGGAGTGGCCCAATATAAGCCACACATATAGCTTATTAAAAAAATAAATTCTATTTGTTTCTGAAGAAGTTGGTAATTATCTTTGATAGAAAGGTAAATGAAGAATATCTTAGACAAAAAGGCAAGTTGAATATGGCTTAATTAACTTGATAGAAATGTAATAAAAGTAATGTAATATTTTGTTTCTATAATGGGAGTGGCCCTAACGTCACACATAGCTTATTAAAAAATAATAATAATAAATTAGAAATACATTTTATTCTATTTTTACTAAAAAAACTTATTATTTATTGATTATATTATTGATCATCCATTAGGTTCATATCCAAAATAGGTCTTGGCCTGAACTCCTAAAAAAAACTTTCACATTGAACCGGAGTGGGGATGGAGCAGCGGGAATAGTGAAGGCAGAGAAGGAGGTTCGAAGGTTTCGGGTGGGAACCTCGAGCAGGCGGCAGGTGAGGATCCAGAGGCAGGCAGGTCGACTGTCTCTGGAAGGGGATAGGGGCCCGTCCACGAGCAAGTTGACAAGGTACGAGGACCCGAACCCCCTGACAAAGACCCGGACAAATGGACCCAGCAGAGTACTGTGGGTCCCAGAAGAGGTCTATCCTTTGTAGAAACCCTAAAAGGCAAAAAGAGTGATTTTCATTCACTCCCACCCCTCATACCTGAGAACAACCGGATTATGGCACCTGCGAATGCTATGGGTCCATTTTTATCCCTGGAGGAGTTTTCACTAGTAGGCAAGTTTCTGGGCGGAAGGCCGGATATAGAAACTATACGCTCCTGGGCGCTATCCAAATGGAGAACAACTGGGAACCTGGAGATTGTTGCTTTGTCCAGGGGCTTTTTCATCTTAAGATTCAATAACAAGGAGGATGCAAATCGCATTCTAACAGGCGGACCGTGGTTTTTAGGAAAACGCAGCTTGTTTCTCAAAAAATGGGGGGAGGACTTTGACCCCGAAAAACAAAATATTAATATAGCTCCCATCTGGGTCCGCCTGCCAAACCTTCCCGCTCAATTTTTTAATGAGTACTGGTTGCAAGGGATTGCCAGAGCCATTGGGGAGTTGGTTGCCATTGACCATTCAACCCTGGCAAGGACAAGGATGATGCATGCAAGGATCTGTGTCAACGCAGACTTAGATTCCGAACTGCCAACCTTCGTAGAACTGGGCTATGGAGATTATCTGAGAAAACAGCCGGTGGAATATGAAAATAAGCCAACATTTTGCATAGAATGCAAAACTCAAGGTCACCTACGAAATCAATGTCCAAGTCTAGCAGCTAGCAGAGAAGCTCAGAGGATAGAAGGCAAAAGGACAAATGGCAAAGCATTCCCCAGGAACCAATCCACGGGAGGACCAACAGGTAGAGGAGGGTTCAGGCCGGCCAAGAACAACAATATTTACCAGGAGCAGGACAACCAGGCTCAACCCCAGGAGAAAGGAAAGCAACAAATCACCAACGAGCAGGAAAATCAGGTAAGCCCTAGAATCCCGAGTTCAAATAAGTTTAAAGTTCTTGCTGACCTGACGGTAGAAGGGGAGATGGGCGAGGACGGAATCCTTCAGGTTGAATTACCAGAAACTTTAGAATCCCCATCCATATCGGGTCCTTCCAACATCAAAACTAAAAGACTCCCAAACCATCAGGAAGGATTAAAGCACACCCCTGAGGAATATAGGAAAAGGATGGAGGAGATAGGATCAAAGGAATCGGGTCCTTCCAATATCATAACCAAAAGCCCTACAAACTTTCAGGAAGGTTCACAACAGAATTGTGGAGAATATAGGATAAGGACGGAAGAGTTAGAATCAAGGACTGAAATGGTAGGAACAAACAGGCCAGAAGAGTGTTCTAGTCCAGTCCTTCAACAGATTGTACCTCCTCATTTTAGCCCAAAATAGACCAGAAGCACAACAAAATCCCCAATTGATTACGACAGTGAGAAAAAGAGGGGAAGGATGTCTAATGCTGAACATAATAGATTGAGGACTGACAACGAAGTGGCAAGTGGAAAACAAAAAACACTGATACAACAGGTTATCCCAGGTCAAGATGATAACAAATTAGGCAAACCTCCCCAAGGAAGGGGGAGGGGAAAAAATCCCAAATAGTCTAAATGAAGGTACTCTCATGGAATGTGAGAGGCCTAAATGGCCCACCGACCCACAGGGTGGTCAGTTCAATAAGAAGGCAATACAACCCAACCATTATTCTCTTACAAGAAACAAAAATAGATGAAGCCCAGTCGAAAATAGCAGCAAAAAAAATATGGAGTCAAGGAGATTTGGTTTTCAAGTAGGCAAGAGGAGCTTCAGGAGGACTCATGGTGCTATGGGATTCTAGGAGTGTGGAAGGCAACATTATTCAGGATGATGACAGGGTGTTAAGTGTGTTTTTTCATGACATTGACAAGAATAGATCGTGGATTGTGTCAAATGTGTATGCACCCAATTCAGTTCAAGGAAGAACCTCATTGTGGGAATATCTGAGCCACTTGAATGCAGTCTTTCATGATATTCCCTGGATGGTAGCAGGAGATTTCAATACTCCCTTATACCCTTCAGACAAAAAGGGTGGGGTTGGGCTTCCAACAAGGAGCATGGAAGAATTTAATGAGTTTGTCAATTCTAACGAGCTGATGGATGTGAGGCTAAGAGGGGCTAAGTTTACTTGGAGCAACCATAGGATAGGAAGCCAACTTATTCAAGAAAGGTTAGACAGGTTCTTTCTATCAAAAGAAGTTGTCACAGTTTTTGGAGACTCCACTCTGCAAGCTCTTCCCAAAATTGCGTCAGATCATAACCCCATTTTATTGGAGGTCCCGCAAGCTAACTCCTTTAAGAAACCCTTTCGCTTTCAGTCAATGTGGATCAAACATCCAGACCTGAAGGAAAGAATCAAAAGTTGGTGGCAACAACCCATTCAGGGCAGCTCAGCTTTTAAGTTAGCCCAAAAGTTGAAATCAGTGAAGGAAAACCTGAGAATCTGGAATAAGGATGTTTTTGGGAACCTGTTTGAGAACAAGAAACAAGTGGGAGAAAGTCTGAAGGCTATTGACAATAGGATTCAAAATGGTACTTATGATGAAACAATAAGAACAGAGGAGCAAATTAAGCTTTCAGAATATCATAATATTCTGGCTTGTGAGGAAACCTATTGGAGGCAGAAATCCAGGGCTTTATGGTTGAAGGATGGTGACTCGAATTCAAAAAATTTCATATCACTACCCTGAGAAATAGAAGTAATAATAAGATCAGAGAGCTGACTAGAGCTGATGGATCCAAAACTCAGGATTTAATTGAGATCAGAGAAGAAGTTGTTAGTTATTTTAGCTCCCTCCTCGGGGATGAAACCCAATGCCAAGAGGAAGCCAAGGAGACTCTCCTCCAATTCATACCTAGTGTCATAGATGGGGCCACTAATGCCAAACTTCTAGCTCCCTTCACAGAGGAGGAAATCAGAAATGCTTTGTTCAGCATGGAACCTGATAAGGCCCCAGGTCCTGATGGATTCCCTCCTCGTTTCTACCAGGTTTTCTGGGACATTGTTGGGGAGGATGTAATCTCGGTGGTCAAGGAGTTCCAGGCTTCAAAACACATCCCTAGAGGGTTTAATTCTACTTTCATTGCATTGATTCCTAAGGGCCCGACCCCCGAAATGATGGTAGATTTTAGACCAATCAGTCTATGCAATGTGTCCTACAAAATCCTTACTAAAGCCATAGCTAATAGGATGAAAGGAATCTTACCCCTTATGATTGATCCTTGTCAAGGGAGCTCGGTTCAGGGAAGATCGATTCTTGATGGGGTGATTACAGTCCATGAAGCTCTTCACACTGCAAGCCAAACTAAGAAGGCAACCTTTGCCCTAAAGCTTGACATGAATAAAGCCTTTGACCGCATCAACTAGGATTTCTTGATTGCAGTTCTTCTAAAATTTGGTTTCCATCCTCAGTGGGTAAGACTTATCAAAGGATGTATTCTCAAGCCTTGGTTCTCTATCCTTGTAAACGGTATGACAACAGGGTATTTCCAAAGCCTTAGAGGCCTCAGACAAGGGGATCCGATCAGTCCAATGTTGTTCATTATTGTGGCGGAGGCTCTAGGAAGAACTATCAAAGCGGCCTGCAATGCAGGTCTGATCTCTGGGATTAAAGCCACCTCCCTTACCAATCCGGTAACCCACCAACAGTTTGTTGATGATACCCTTATGTTGACCCAGGCGTCAGTAGTTGAAGCTAGAAGGATAAAGCGCATTCTAAAGCTTTATGAGGAGGCGGCTGGGCAGAAGGTGAACTTCTTCAAGAGCAAAATTTACTTCCTCAACACCCCCATTCCAAGGCAGGTCAGGATAGCTGGGATTTTGGGATGTTCAATTGCTGCTCTCCCTACTTCTTACCTAGGTCTTCCCCTGTTTACAGGCTCCCCAAGAAAATCAATGTGGGACAATGTGGTAGAAAGAATTCAAAAGAAACTGGCTGGTTGGAAAGGGCTCTTTCTATCTCAAGAAGGTAAAGCTACCCTCACTATGGCCTCCCTTCAGAGCATCCCCATGTATTTTTTATCCATTTTTAAGGCCCCAACTAAGGTATACCAAAATATTGAACAACTCCAAAAGAACTTCCTCTGGTCAGGGTCGGAGGAAAAATAGAGAATACACCTAGTTGGGTGGAGTAAGGTATGCAGACCTAAGGAGAATGGGGGGTTAGGCCTGAGAAGAGTATCTCAGTTGAACACAACACTGCTAGCTAAGCAAGCGTGGCATCTCATAACCAACGAGGAGAACCAATGGACTGCCATTATTAAAAGAAAATACCTCCAAGGCATTGATTTTCTAAAGGACAATATCCTAAACAGAGGATCAACTTTTTGGAAGGTAATCTTGACCAGCAGAAATGTCATCAATAAAGGGTTGAGATGGATCTTAGGGAATGGGCAAAATATTAGCTTTTGGGATGATAGGTGGGCCAGGGAGGAGGCTCTCTCTCAATTGCCACACCTAGCCAGGGTCAAGGATTATACTGATCAGTTCATAGGAAGGAAAGTGGTTGATTTTATGATGCAGAATAGGGGAAGGTTTAGATGGAAATAAATCAGGATACCGGGATTTGAAGTCGAGTCAGAAGAGATCCAAAATATCCTGCACCAACAATTCATTCCCATGAGAAGTGGAGAGGACCATGTAACGTGGGCTGCAACCGAGAGCGGGTATTTCACTGTCAAATCCGCCTATAAGCTTATGATTGATCCTGAGGATCCCATCCTCCAGACCCAGTTGGTGTGGGTCAAAAATCTCATCCCCAAAATCTCCTTTTTTTCATGGTTGGTGATCCAAGGGAGGATACTCACCATTGATAATATGTTAAGGAAAGGTATGATAATTGCTAATCATTGTTATCTGTGCAGGGCTAACTGGGAATCCACCCTCCATATCTTCCTTGAATGTTCGATTGCAGATGATATTCTAGGTGGGGTTTTCCAAGATTTTAGCATTTTGTGGGTCAGACCAGCCTCCATCATTGACCTCTTCCAGCAATGGCCTAACCCCTTTACTAACCTTAGGCTCAGGTTCATGTGGAAGATTTCCCTTCACCATTTCCTGTGGTAGGTCTGGTTAGAAAGAAACCATAGAGCCTTTAAGGGTTCTAGTCATGATCCCGTAACCATTACCAACAAGATCCTTGCCTTTGCTCATGAAAATGTCAGTATCATCCCCTATGAAGCTCAGTATAACCATCCCTGGGAAAAATAACTTGCTCAATCCCTACATATTACCTTGGAAGAGGAACCCTTGGTCATTAAGCCCAATCCCAGAATAGGTGTGAAGTGGACCCCGCCCCCGGTTGGTTGGTTCAAGCTCAATTTCGATGGTGCAGCTAAGGACAATCCTGGAAGAGCAGGTGTTGGA
This sequence comes from Wollemia nobilis, assembly GCA_028583015.1. Lineage (NCBI taxonomy): Eukaryota > Viridiplantae > Streptophyta > Pinopsida > Araucariales > Araucariaceae > Wollemia > Wollemia nobilis. Next base: position 3,772,072 of record JAQPPZ010017057.1, read on the forward strand.
GGAGTGGTTCGCGACCACCAAGGAAACTTGGTGCTGGCATTTTTTGAACAGCTTGGAAGAAAGACCAACAATGAGGTGGAAGCAAGAGCCCTATGGAGAGGGTTGCAGATGTCCCAGGAGATCGAAGGTAAACTAATAGTTGAAGGGGACTCAATGAACATTATAAACCTCCTAACCAATGGGAAAAAACCTCCGTGGTGGATCAAATCAGTCATAGAAGAGGCAAGGATCCTTTTTGAAGCTAGGAATGATAGGCTGGCACAACACGTGTTCCGAGAAGGCAATAAAACGACAGATAAGTTGGCCAACTTAGGGGTGGACGTTGATGGACTTGTCACGTGGGAGCAAGGGGTCCCCAATGATGTGGAAGAAGTAATGCAAAATGACCGCCAATGAAGTCTGAGGTGGGGACACTACGGGCAACATAATTCAGCACATGAATGAGCTCCATGGAGCCCTCACCAAAATTTTTTTTAAAAAAGGGAAAAAGGGGGGAGAGGGGGGGGAAATTCCCCGGGGGGGGGAGAGAGGGGGGGGGGGGGGGGGGGGGGGGGGGGGGGGGGGGGGAGGGGGGGGGACTCCATCCCAGCTCAATACAGAGGAATTTTGGCTTGTCAGCCCTGTTCTGTTCTAATCCGTGACAAATTTTGGTTTTCTGTCTGTACTGAGGAAAGGGTCCTTCGTGGGGATATCGTTCTTAATAGCTCTGTAGATTGTCTTGAAAGATGTCTGGGGGTCTATAGTGTTCTTACGGTATGTTGTCAGCTTGATGGTTGGGCTATTAGTATGGGTAAGGGGTATCGAGCCCACTCGTTTCTAGGGCTTAGAAAGGCAAGGAATAGTAAAGGACAGGTAGTCCTTAACAAGGCAAGGATCCATATCAGCTTAAGGTTGTATTTTGTAATAGGTTTTGGGTTAACCTTTAAAACCCGGTATTAATGAAATGACCCTTAATTACCAAAAAAAAACTTATTATTTTAAATCAAGTTAAATTTAGATTATACATTTATTTGACCCAAAATTAATTATATTTTAAATGTAATATTTTAACAATTTTCTAATAAAATAGCATATTATTTTAAAGTACTTGAGATTTAAATTACACTTGTATTCAATTCTTCCCACTTTGTCCCCACTTACATATGGAACTTTAACTAACAACTATGGAGAGGCTACGACAAGGGATTAAAATTATTTTTGAAAAAGGGTGGAAATACATTTCAATCAATAAGGATTTCAATATTTTCCCGTGCACCAAACCACCTGAGTCTACCCTTGAGTCCACTCTTTTTCAGTCCCTCAGTATTCCCTATAGTCCAAGCCATTCTCCTTTTGTTCCTCATCCTAGATTAGGTGCTCATTGGACTCCTCCTAAAGGATGGCTTAAACTCAATTATGATGGTGCTTCCAAAGGTAATCTAGGGGCTACGGGTGTCGAAGGTCTGGTCAGGGATCACACTGGTCAACTCATCATGGCCTATGCTAAATTTTTGGGCATCCAAACTAACCATTATGTTGAAGCCCGTGCATTGTGGAGAGGGCTAGAAGTTCTCAAATATTACATAGGAAATCTACAAATAGAAGGTGACTCCATGAATGTTACAAACTCTATTATCAGTGACAAAATTCCCTCGTGGAATGTGCACACTATTATTCAGGAAGCTAAGGTTTTGATGCAGAATTTTAGCAGCACTGCAACCTACCATGCGTATAGGGAAGCTAACAAATTTGTTGATTTACCTACAAATATTAGGGCTAGTCATAAAAATTTGTATATATGGCATCAAGATTTTCCTCAAAATGTTCTTAATGTTGCTACCATTGACCTGGATATGCACAATGGGCCCTGAGAGTTCCACAATACCATTCTCAGTAGCATCATCAGTAGCATGGATACCATCAGTGCCTCCCTAAAACTGCTGATCAAGAATCAGGGCCAAAAGAGTTCTGTAGCTGAAGAGATTACCGATGATTAAAGTTGGGCTGCTTTTTCTTTTAAGTTTTGTTCCCCTACGTGGGATTGGTGGCTTAAATATTTTGACCTCTGTGTGGGTTCTATTTTGGTCGTGCTTTATTTTCTCCTTAGCCCCCTGTGTGGGTATGTTCTTTCTATGATTTGGTCCATGGAGCGGCTAGGGTGCTTCTCTACACACTTTTATCATATGCTTATGTATCTAGTTTTGGGAACCATTTAAAACCCACTTAATATAATTCCAACCACTTACCAAAAAAAAAGGATTCACACGTTATAATTAATGTTATTAATAAAAATAAGTTGCAAGATTACTGCTATGGTAAGGGCTTTGACATCTCTTTGATAGGTCCAAGGTTTAAACCCCACTCAGTATGAGGGGAGAAGGACCCCTCTAAAAAACCCGTGTAAACTCATTGAAAAATGTTATCAATAAAAATGGATGTGGAGATTTGAGAAAAATAATATTCCACAAGATCTTGAATTTCTTCAAACTCTTTAGAAAGATCTTGAATTTCCACAATTATCTCTTGTATGTTCCATAGAACCTTTGCTTTCCTCAAAATTGCATTTATTACCATGAGAGAATCACATTCCATCCATACTCTATTCCATTTCATTTGTTTACATATTTTTAACCCTTCTAAAGCTGCCCAAGCTTCAACTTTGTTATTTGTCTTTAAACCACTATTGAAAGCATAATGAGACAAAATATCTCCTCTATTATTTCTAATTATTTCTCCTCCTCTTGTTGGTTCTGGATTTCCTTTAGATTCTCCATCAAAATTCAATTTAATCCACTCCACATCTGGTGGTTTCCACTTTATATTTTTTACCTTCTTTTTTCTTCTCTTGTACCCAACATCATAATTTCATTTAATGACTTGAATCCATCTATCAAGACTCTATGCTTCCAAATTAGGGACTGGGTGAGTTGATAGGGTTGGTTTAGACTCCTCTATGGCTAAACATATCTTATTTTTCATTACCTCTAAATTGCTTTCCTTTCCTTTAAATATTCTTCTATTCCTTTCTAGCCATATAGTCCAAAGTATTGTATCTTTTGATATATCCCATATTGTTTGTAAAGCCTCACTTTTATAAGTGCTATGCCATTGCTTTAACCAATATTTAATTCTACTATTCATCACCATGCATTTACCAAACATATTAAGAATTCATTGCCATAGATTCTATACTATTGAGCAATGTCCCAAGAGATGGTATATACTCTCCTCCTCCTTATTATAGAAAACACATTGAGAGGGGCCATGAAAATCCCTTTTCATAATGTTATCCCAGGATAAAATTCTTCTATGACCTACCAGCCAAAAAACTATTTTAACTTTAGGAATGCTTGGGCTATCCCAAATATATCTCCATATTCTACTGATATTATTATTAAGTCAGTGTTGAACATTATATCCACTTCTAGTTGTGTATTCTCCTGAGCTATTCAATTCCCAAATAAATTTATCGTTAGCACCCCTTGGAATAATCATAGTTGTTATCTTTCTACTCAATTGCATCCTAGCATCAATGTCTTGTATACTTGTAAAAAAATATTCTTTCCATTTGTATCTTCCTTCTCGATGATTGTACAAAATGTTTGAAACCCTATCACCATATTTGTCTTGAAGCAATCTCATCCAAGGTTTCAAAACTGGATCTAAGTTGAGTGGTTTTTTATCACACCAAGTATCCATCCAAATGTAATTTTTTCTCTAGTTCCCACCAACCATCTTAAACCTTTAATCATAATATCAATAGATTTTTTTTAAACCATTCTGAGTAAAACCACTTGGAAGAGAGAATTTTGTAAATATTAAACTTGGCTCATTGGGATCAACATACTTACTTAGAATAATTCTTACCCATTGTCTTTGATCTCTTTGTACAATCTCTAGATAGTTTTCCCCTAAGAGCTAAGTTTGCATCTGTAAGAACTCTCAAACCAAGACCTCCCCTAGTTTTGTCATCACACAACTTGCTCCATTCACCAAAGAAAAATTCCTTTTATCATGTAAACCTGACCATAAAAAATGATTGCATAATATGGATTAAACTTTTTTCAACTGATTTTGGTATAGAATACAATGACATATAATATGTTGGAATGGCTTGTAAGACTGGCTTAATTAAATATGCTCTTCCTACTAATGATAACTGTCTACCTTTTCAAGCTGGAATTTTATTTTGAACTTTACTAATAACTAGATTCCATAAATCTATCCTCATTCCCCCATCAAATAAAGGCATCCCTAGATAAGTTTTTGGTAAATTTGCCTCCTCCATTTGAAGCAACCTGTAAATTCTTGCTTTGATATTAGCAGGAGTGTTAAGGAAGTAAATTTTGGATTTAGTCCTATTAACTTTTTGCCCTAAGCTCTTTCGTACTCTTTTAAAAATTTGTTCAAAGCTCTGGCCTCATTTATCCTTGCCTTTCTAAAAAGGGTTGTATCATCTACAAATTATTGATGGGTGATGTTATCGATGTTATTACTAACCTTAAGTACACTTATAAGCCCATATTTGTAAGCCTTCTTTAAGTTCCCACTCAAAACTTCTATCATAATAATGAATAAATAAGGATATAGAGGATCTAAGGTCTCTCTTGGATTTTAAAGATTCTATCACTAACCCATTGACCAACACTGAATAAGAAACTATAGAGACACAAGATTTAATCCATATAACCCATTTCTTCCCAAAAACAAACTTATCTAAAATTGTAAAAAGAAAATCTCATTTAACCCTATCATAGGCTTTACTCATATCAAGTTTTAAGATCATAGCTTTCTATTTTCTTGAAGCTACTGAATGTATAACTTCATGAGCTACTATGATCCCATCCAAAATTTGTCTCCCTTTCACAAATCCTCCTTGCTCTTCTAAAATAATTTTGTCTAACAATGGCCTTAATCTATTTGCCATCACTTTAGAAATAATCTTATAAGCCATATTACATAGGCTTATGGGTTTAAAAGAATCAAACAATTTAGCATCCTTCTTTTTTGGAATTAGGGTAAGATAAGTTGCATTTATTTTATAAGGAATGTATTGTTTTACCCTAGACTGCTCCATTGCCACCAATAAAGAATACTTCACTATATCCCAATTATGTTGGTAAAAAGTTGTAGAGATCCCATCTAGACCTAAGGATTTATCATTATTAAATTATAAAAGAGCTAAATGAACTTCTTCTATAGTAATAGGCTCCATCAGTTTCCTATTGTCTTCATTTGTTATAATTGAAGGAACATCTTGAAGAAGTTTATCATTAAGAACTTTGGTATCCTTTGAACCTAGAATATTTTGATAAAATTAATTTACCTCTTTTCTAATTTCACTTTGATGTTCAATATAAACCCCTTCTATTGATTTAATTCTACTAATTCTAGAAGATGATCTTTGTACTATAGCCATCCTATGAAAAAACTTTGTATTTCTATCTCCTTTTAACCAAGTCTTTCTTGATTTTAATCTCCAAAATTTCTCTTCCTTACTCAAAATATTATGATATTCAGTAAGCAAGTCCCTTTCCTTTGAGCTTGGATTACTATCATCACCTTTTGGAATTTTGAAAGTTTATCTTTTATATCTTCTTTCTTCTCAAAAATATTTCCAAAGGTGTTTTTGTTCCATTATTTTAATCTAGTTGTCATAAATTAGGTTCTAGCCTAACCTGTTGTTGGTCCAAGTATAGTTGTCTTCTTCAAACACAACCTCCCATAGATTATTGTTTTGAATAAAAGATAAGAAATATTTCATACTTTGGGTCAATTTCCTAATTCCCCAAAAAAATTTATTTAGCTTGGTTATGGAATTAAAATCTAAAATGATCATGAATCGAGTTTCTTGGTCTTTACTTCTCATAAAGGCTTTAATTCCACTCCAAACTTCTAATCTACCTGACTGAGTTGTAGATCCATAGATATTAATAAGGATGAAACAATATCTACAAAGTAGCAAGTGACTAAAGAGGCTATCCAATGCCTAGTTATAAGAATGGTTACACAAGAGGTTCTAGAAATATTCTGACAAGTTATAATTCCCCTTTCCACTCCTTTAGAATCCATAGCATCCCATTCACATCTTGCTCAAACTGCTTTCATAGTTTTTGAAACTTCTTTTATCATTTTATTTATTTGGATACAAAGAGTATCAGGTTTATTACTTAAACATAGGTCCCTATTACACCTATGCTTTGAGGAGGAATTAGCACCCCTTATATTCCATGAGATGATGAGCATGTCTCATTAGGCGCTTTTGGCCCCTTGTACGTATTACCAATATCATTTTATTGTTTCGTAAAGAGAAGTTCAACCAACTTAGTTTGTGTTCCTTTCTCTATGTTAGCTCTTGCTTCCCTGGATCTTGCTTGATAATTTAAGGGTTTTCCTCTTTTTGCATTGCTTATATCAGGAGTAGGTCTTATTATTCTATTCCTCAATATTCTTTCACAATTTTATTTTTCAACATATTTATCCTCTCCTAGCCCTATTATAGAAGCTTTTAAGTTGTCCTACTCATTTTCTGGTATTTCCTTATTAATGGCAGAGGTATTAACTTCTAAAACTACATTTTCTTTACCAATTGTTGTTTCTTGAATGGTGCATGGTACTTCAAGAGAGTCTTCAAAATCTTATGAGACACATTCCTTAGCTTCATTGAGAATTTTATTTCTTAAATTGGGATCATACTGAATAAACGGTTCCTTGCTAATATGTTGAAATTGTTGTACTGTGTCCTCTAAATTTTGATCTACTTTTTCTTCATAGGCTAAAGCCTCAAAAGAGTTGGTATTTCTTCCAATATTCTTTCTTATTGGTCTCCACTATTTGTTTTCTTCTATTTTTCTAGATCTATTTTTTGGAAGTTGAAAACCATCTTCATCCATAACCATTTGTAAATTTCTCTTATGGTTTTCTACAAATGATTCTGTTGGTCTCTTCTTAGGGCATGATCTCTCAATATGCCCCACCTTATGACATCTTCTACATCTAAAATATATGTTTTCATAATCTATAGTTTGGATCCACATCTTATACCCATACTTAAGAATGATAGATTTTGGTAAAGCTTTACTTATATCAATCATGAACAATATTCGAGCATAAATAGCCAAAAATCCATCTTTTGTTGTATCTAAAATTGAGGAATTCTCCTAGAGTGTTGCCTATTGACTTGAAGGTATATATTTCCCAAAATTCAATGGGTAACCCAAACATCCTAATCTAAACTGGTACTAGGAATAAATTTACATTTTTAGGTGAAAAGCCTTCATACCAACGAGTAAGAAAGAGTCCTGCTCTTCCCATAAACCAAGGACCCCCTTTTAGGATTCTTTCTCTTTCTTCCCTAGAACAAAAATTGGCTAGGAAGAAACCTTTGGGAAGAAATGATAGAATCACTCATGAAGACTTCCAACTCCTATCAATTCATTTTATCAAGGCTAAAGCCCCTGGCCAATACCCATTAAATTTACCAAAAACTACCCTATCTTGGAGCAATGAGGATATCTTTGAGGTGCGCTCACTAACATCTACCACTAGAGATGATTCTACAGATTTAACTATAAATTAATCCATAGAAAGGAAACTAAAACTCAATCAAATATAATATTTGATAAAAACTTTATAAAATTTTCATGCACAATTTCTAAGATAAAGAAAGGGAAAAAAATTAGCTAAACAATTCTTTGTCCAGACAAAATGTCTTTTCTCATTGAATTCCTAGCCCTTCATTGCTCTTTCCATCATTCGAACCCTAGTTGGCAAATATTTGCAATTTTGTTTTTCGCGACTTGAAAAATCGTCACTGCCCTTGTTCCTAATGGTTGACTTCACAGGGTCATATCTCCCTAAATATTGCTTAGATTTTTACATATGACCACTCATACTAAATTTATTCAAATATTGCATAAGTTGGTCCAAGAATCAGTTGAATCAGATAACTCTTCGCGAAGATATGGCTCCTAAAAGATGAGATATATTTTAGGAAAAAAACCTAATCCTTCGCACTTTGCAATTTCGCTTTTTGCGACTTGAAAAATTGCCACTGCCCTTGTTCTAGATGGTTGACTTCACATGATCGTATCTCCCTCAATATTGCTCGAATTTTTGCATATGACCACTCATTTTAAAGCTATTCAAATTTTGCACAAGTTGGTCCAAGAATCAATATTCCAAAATATTATTTTCATTGTTATTTTTTGTTTTTATTTGTGGGTTTAGCCCTTCTTCTTGTTAATACTTGTGATTTTTGCTTTTATTTTCCCATATAAATATCCCTTTGGGTTTCTTTTCTCTTTGTTTTTGCTTATTGGGTATTCCTCTTTTTTTTTTTTCTTTTCCACCAATAATTTCATCTTCAATTATCTATTCAATCTTCTCACACTGCTCAAAGTAAGACTTGTCATCTATAGGTTTATCTTGTTGTGTAGGATTTGTAGAGAAAGGAATAACCTCAAAAACACATTCTTCTTTATATTACCTTAGAACCTTAAATTGCAAGGATGCTCTTCCAAAGCAATTACCTTCTTATTTTACCTTAAAAATCCTAAATTGTTACAGATTTCCTCCATCCTTATTTCTTTATTACGCTGCTCTTGAAACCCTAAAGTTCAAGGGATAACCTCTATACCATTTTCACTTTTATTACCAAGAGAGAATTCTATACTACTTGAGGAAAATGAAGATGATTTACTTAGAAATATATTGACCTCTTTTGTGGTATTTGTGTTTGGATTTTCCTTTGCATTTTTAATTCCTTCTAAACCTGAACTTACACATTGTACTTTCTCATTTATATCCTTCTTTGTTTCTTCTAACCGTTGATCCAAGTGAGCTATGGTGGCCTTTTCCATAATATGTAGATAGATTTTCTTTGCCCCTTATTTAGGAGTGGAATGTCCTTGATCTGATCTACCTTCTATTAATGAATGATTTTCTTACCTCACCTTGAAGTATTTCTTATGATCAATTTTTTTGTCTCTTTATTCATAGTTTTCATTTTGCAAACTCTTTCCAAGTGGCCAGTTTCATAACAATTATGGCAACAAAATGCAATTTTTTCATAATCCACTTTTTGATCCCATTCTCTTGATTCAAATTTAATCTTAATGGATTGTAGAAAAGGTTTTGAAATATCCATAGAAACATATATTCTAGTATATATAGCATGCTTACGCTCCTTAATAGTTAGTCCTTGATGAATTCTCCTAGGGTATTTTCAATATTCTTCAGAATATACTTATTGATAAGCTAATATATAAGTCCAAAAAGACTAACCCAAATAGAAAGCTTCTTAGTAGTTTTTAGTCTCAATAGAAAGATTTTCATTCCATGGTCTTAAATAAAGGGTATCTCTCCCTCTAAATCATGGGTCACCACTTAATATTTTATCCCTGATTTCTAAATTAGAAAAGATAACAAGAAAAAAACCTCTAGGAAGAAAACCCACATAGTAATTTGAATTCAATCCCCACTTTTGCTTGATCCAATCTTGAATCTCCAAAAGCCCTAGCTAGAATCTATGGAACCTACATATTATCCTCCTGCTTTTCAAAAGCATTAGATTATGCTCAATCATCTCATCCTTGATGATCACTTCTAGTGCAATATTTGCTACTTGGATCGAACTTTCCATATACTTTCTCTTCCATTTATCTTCAACTTGGGCATCCATACTTCCAGCTAGGGCATCCTCACTTCTCATTAGGGATTTCCAATGTGTTTTTCCTTCTAAACTAACTATTGGGGTTAGGTTTGGGGATTACTCCTGATTTGCACTCCCTCCTGGCTCACACTCCCTCTCAACTTGCACTCACTCCTGACATGCACTTCCTCTTAGCTCGCACTCCCTCCCAACTTGCACTTCCTCTTGGATCACACTCACTCCTCTTATTTCTATTAATGTTAATTTACTTTTGTAATTTTTTGAAAACAATATTTGTTGCATTCATGGTAAGGGTTTGAAGCATTTATACACTCCAAATGAATTCGTTGCTCTTCTTCCATATCTAAAGATATCAATTTTGGCTCACACTCCCTCTCAGTTCACACTTGCTTTTGACTTGCACTTCCTCCTAGCTCGCACTCCCTCCTAGCTTGCGCTTCCTCTTGGCTCACACTAAATCTCACATCTTCTTTCTCCCAACATTCCTTCAACATTTTTTTGAAAATAATATTTGCCTAAAAAAATACACTTTTATTCAAGTTTAAATTAATTTCTTTTAAATAGTATTTAAATAAATTTATCATAACTTTATATTTTAATATTTTGTACCTATATGTACCTATAAATAAAATATGTTTTAATTCTATAAGCATTATATTTATAATACCACCTTATGATTATTGAGGTTTATTATATCTTTCTATAATGTATTGGAGGTGACACTTGTATTATATGTTTTTTTATTGATGGAAAAAGGGTTTTGAAAGGGACCCTAAACCTTTTACAAAGCGAGCAAAGTGGTAGCCTTCAAGAGGTCACCACCGAAAACCAACCAAAAAAATATGATCATACAAAAAGGACCATCCCAAAGAGCACCTACAGGAGAAATAGAACAAATAAGAAAAATAGAGACAACAAGAGCCCAAGAGACTAAAAACAACCATAGGAGTCGAGGAAACCACGAATTAGGCAACCCAACAAAAAACCAATGGGGATTAGGCTACTGAGACATATATTGCTTGCTATCACTTGTAGGGATGTCTTTGGTCGGTTTACCATCTTCATTCTTGACTGAGTTAATAGCTTTGGCAATTTTAACCACTTGCTGGAATATGGTCCAAGTTTTGTTAAGAGCCATAGAAGAATTCTCAATCATTTCCACAAAAATAGCAAAGGGGTCAAGGGTGGTCTTTGGCTTGGAATCATTCTCCTTCAATGAAAGAGCCCTTAATGAACCAACTTCCATTTTTGGAATTTTAAGCTTGATAGGAGAACCATCAGATGACTCTTCTTCATTAACATAGAGTTTTTGCTTCGTTGTTGATGCTATGGATCTGGAGGTGCGACATCAAAATTTAGTTTTAACAAAAGATAGTGTGTCACCCTTAAACACCTTTCTTTTGGAATTATCGGTGCTAGTGAAGAATTTCTGCTCATCTTCACTCACTATGATTCATTAAGGATTGTCATGGTTGGATCCAGTTCTAATATTACCAATGGCGATGATAGTGGCCTTTTGGGTCTCTTTCTGTAGAGCATGCTTATACATGATTAGATGGAGATCCTGATGCTTGGGGTGGGCTTAAGTGCCATCCTTGAAAACCTCCATCGATAACTCCATTGATATCATGAAGTAATCAGACACATTTATCTCTTTGACATCCCTAAGATGATTTAAGAAAGCAATATGGAAGCTTATTAAAGGGACATTAATCTCATCAACTATAAAAAATATATTCTAGGAATCAACACTTTATTCTAGGGATTTCGAAGCCCTTTCTTGATGATACCCCCTTTATCCTTTGCTAGCTTTCATCCCTTATCAACAAAATGCTTGAGTTCTTCCACCAGGGAGTGTTTATTCCAACAAATTACGTCCTCGTCGGTTGGAAGCTATGTTACCTCTGCAAGAAGGTACACATTAACCTTGAATTTTAACCCCCTGACGATAATGCACCCATTATCCCAGGAATTTATGAATTCCTAAGATATCTCATGATAACTCCCACTAAATTTTTGAAGGAGAGGTATGAACCTATGGTTTTTAAGGATCACCTCTACATCAGGGTCAATATTTAGGGATTCAATCTCGAGCAGGTCCATAGCAGTGCTAGGACGATTGGTAGGGGAATTAGGGAAGGATATGAAATGGCTATCAGCTCCAGGTGTGTTTAAGTTAACATGGATATGGAAAGTTGAGAGGATCAAACCGTTCCATATAAGCATACTACCGCTCCCAAGAATCTCATTGCTCCACTATTGGTTATGATACCAAAAAACTTAGGTACATGAGCCAAGTTTATTTTAGGATTCCCACATTCATTGGTGAGGATATTTAGACTATCAAGACTGAACATTGCATAGAAATTTAAATTTTCACGGTTAAAGATATTGTGGGAATGATGGTTTGATTGATCCTTTTGATTATTTGAAGATTAATGTTGGCACACACCTTTATAGGAAGGGATTGACACAAATGCTTTCTACACAAGATAATGAGAAATATTGTATGGATTTGGAGCTGATTACTAGACCAGCAGAATCCCTCATGATTATCATTTTCCATCGACTTGACCTGCCACCAAAATGATTAGAAATTTAATAGATAGTGGTTAGAAGAGAAATTTTGATACCTGAGTTCAAAGGGCCAAGTTTCGATATGATCATTTACTAGGTTGGGTTTCCAAGCTTGAAGCTGGATAATTGGTAGGGAGTGAGCCAAAATTTCTTGGGCCTCATTTTTATGATTGACTTGATAGTGTTAATCATGATAATTACTACTCATAATTAGAGAGGGACTCATGTGGAACCAATTGTTGTTGTACATGGTTAAGGTGGAAGGAAGACTTTTCCCTAGTCTACTTACTTTCAAGACAAAAATCTAGTGTGATCTTTGAATTGGGCAACTCAACTTCCTTGGCTGTTGAATTTTAGATTTGTGGTGATTTTTTTGTAGCTAACAATGATGCTGAATAGAATTGGAGTTCATACCAATGGAGTCATTAGTGAATGAAGGATGTTGTTGAATATAAGTCAGCCTGGATATGACGCTTGCCAAACAAGATTTCTTCATCAACCACTTTGGGTTTGAGGTGATGATAAAGAAAGGATGTTCCTTCATCAGTGATTAGAATTTGAAGATTTTGAGGAAATTCAACATGTCACACATGTAAGGATTTCTCGATCACACCCATATTTGCGAGCACATCAACTACCTTGTTCCCTTCCTTGTAAACATGTTGGATGATCAAATTTTTGTAACTACGGATAAGTCTTCTACATTCACCAATGGGATTGGAAATATTCCAAGCTAGAGTATGGGTACCTTTGAGATAGTTGATGACATTCAAGGAGTCACCTTTAATAATAAGTTGATCGATACCCATACCTTCCATGATTACCAGACCTTGATAGAGAGCTCTTGCTTCAAGAATGTTATTAGATTAAATTCTTATATTTTTTGTGAAGGCAAGGATGATTCTTCCATGATAATTTCTAATAATACCCCCAACCCTTGCCTTACAAGGATTGCCTTTTGTTGTGCCATCGAAGTTGAATTTGATCCACCCAATAGGAGGGGGAGTCCAATGAATGATGGATCTATCAATGGTAGGAATAGGGTATCCAGGAGAGGAGATGATAAACTTGAAGTAGGTAAATAGACGAGCCTTAAGACCAGATCCAAGGGTCTTCCCTAAAGGGACAAGGTGATTATTTTTAGTAGTAAAGGAAATTATATGAAGGAAAAATGAGTGAGGATCTTTAAAAACATCAAAAAATGCTCTATTGTTCCTCCAACAAGATTTTCCAAAGATAATGATGTAAGTAGAAAGATCACATGAATTTGAGTTTGGTTTTAAGAAAGGGATTGGACCATTGCTCAAATAGATGATTGATAGATGATGGTTGAACCCAGGTTAGGTTGACCATACTAGATAGAGAATTTAGGATGATTAAGGAAAAGGAGAAATCCAGGAATAAGTAAAACATAGACTCCCAAATATACTTGCAAAGGAGACACCTGTTAGGAATAGATAAGCCCATGATGAGAAGGTTAATGATAGTTAAGACCTTTTTTTGGATGACCAACTAGGAGAACAGGGCAACTTTGAAAATCAAACTTTTAAGCCAAATAATTTTGATAGGGGTTCAACCAACCAAAGGAGGATCTTGGATGTGATAGGTAAATTTAACAGTGAATTGGCTATCTTTGCAAAGCTTCCACACAAGGGAGTATTTGGATTGATTGCTTGGGATGACATAAAATCTAAGGATATTGGTGAGAACATTGGAAACTACCAATTGATCAATGTTGAAGTTATTCATGGGAATGACTTTCTAATTATGGTATCAAGAAGTTTGGGTAATGAAATTGCACTCTTTCACCAAAACTATGATTAGTAAAAATTTTTAGAATGACTAGATAAGGGTCATTGATCAGAGGATAGTCATTCAACTATGGGTCTTTACCACAACTAAGCCACCATATTAGACCATATTTTATGAGATATTTGGTTTGAAGAACAAAATTCCAGAACCACGATCCATTAGGAAGATGATGATCATCAAGAAAAGAATTTTGTTGGAGATATTTGCCTTTGATAACATCAAACCAAAAAGTTTAGATATTTTTAATAATCTGTCATCCTTGTTTGGCCACAAGAGCCATGTTCATTCTCTGCACCTTTCAAAAATCTAGTCCTCCTTGTCATTTCTTGGTGCAAACCTTATCCCATGCCACCAAAGGAAATATATTTTGGTTCTCATTCCCAGACCATAAGAATCATCTTTGAATTTGTTCATTTTTTTGACAAATGGAATCTAGAACTTTGAATATCGATAAGAAAACTAGAATACTCTATAGATAAACTTTAATAAGAGGGCCTTAGCTACTTGACTCAGCATAGCTCTTTTCCAATTGGTTATTTTTTTGAGAATTTGATCTATGATATTGTTCCACATATTTTTTGTAGGATTTCCTTGAAAGAGAGGAAGGTCAAGGTAAGTGGAGGGAAGGTTGGAGATGGTACATTCCAAAATTTTGGTAATTTTGAGCTGTCTTCAGATGGGGGTATTAAAAAATAAGATTTTGCTTTTTTGAAAGTTAACCTTTTGTCTAGAAGCCTCTTCATAATGATTGAGAATAATTTTGATGACTTTGGCTTCAGGAATAGAATACAGAATTGCTAAAATTGTGTCATCAACAAATTATTGGTGGGTAACTGGTGTAGACATAGAGGAGGGTTTGATACCTGAAAGAACACCTAAAGAACAAGTTGTTTTGAGGGATATACCAAGGGATTCAACAAGAATAATGAATAGAAAGGGATACAGAGGATATCCTTTTCTAATGCATCTAGAACTTTTAAAATAGCCTAAAGTGGATCCATTAATAATGATAAAAAACTAGGCAAACATTATGCACTCTTTTATTAAAGCAATCCAATCTTCATGAAAGCCAAATTTGGAAAGGATAGTGAAAATAAATTCCTAGGAAACTCTATCAAAAGCTTTGTTCATATCAAGCTTCAAGAAGAGGCTAGATTTATTGCTCTTGGAGACTAAATTAATGAGCTCATGGATCATGATGATGCCATCCATTATATGTTTACTTGTTGAGGTCATGATAAGCTGCAAAAAAATATAATTTATTATATGTCCACAATCTCATTTCAATAGTTTTGAAAGCAAGGGATAGTACCTTCTTTAACCTCCAAATATAGGTTGGCTTCCCACTATCCTTGCTAAAATCTTACTAGTCTAATCTAATTGAATGAAATTAAATGTAAAAAATTAAAACATGGAAATTAAGATGCATTTAAAGTATATTTGGAAATTTAGGGTGCAATAGATAAAAGTAAATATAATTGTAATCGTAAAAAGGAGAATTTATGATCAATCAACTCATGAGGAAATCAAATAACAACAATGGAATCTCATGCATATGAAATTAAATTAACAAGGAATGACAAGAGAAAAAAAAGGTAGTTCCATAGTCATCATGTATTCCATAATCCAAGAGAGCAATGCCATTGATGGAAACCATAAAGTCTCATTAATTTCTCAATAATCTTAGGAATTAGCACATAGAATATGGTTCTCACAAAATGTAGCTCTATCCTAAAGGCCAAAATATATATACAATGGAGCCCATGGCTCCTATTTATAGAAATAATTCATCCTCAAGTTATCTTGAGTGATAAATAAACGTAAAGATTTAGAGGTATCTTTTCTATGGGGTTTAGGAAAATTGGTTGAGAGCAATGAATTTCATAACATAGATTAAGGTTCAAATCCCATGGGTAAACCTTAATATTTAATCCAATGGATTAGCTCAACTAATTAAATTCCTCAACTTTCAAGGAGGAGACCCAAGTTTGAATCTTGTCAGGTGATACATGCATAATTATCAAGTTGTAATACCACATGTGGTCATGATGTAATACAAGTGGAACCTATTTCAATACCATATAACCAATTGAAAAATGATTTTGCAGTATCTCTAGAAAATGACACACCTTTGAATATTTCATGCTTATAAATACATTTATAAATCACTTAAGAGACAACCCTTGTCCCTTGATAGGTCATGAGCTTGCTTCTTGTGTTACAATTCCTTGTATTGTAATAATTTCAAAAAATAATCCATGTGGATCTCCTTCCTATCTCTCAAATATTTCCCTCACCATATTCTATACTGTAGCACTTACCATTGTCAGTGTTGTTGGTCCTATAGATATCATGATTTTTGGCATTGTGATATGATGTGGACTAGATGGATTTCCCTTTGGGGCCTCTCTACATTATCTCTTTAGTCTTCTTCTATGTTTATAATCCTAGGTCATTGAGAATTGCACATTGAGGGGATCACTATGCACTAATAATTTTGTAGATCTAGTTTTTTATCTCACCCTTTTTTCGGTAAAGATCTCCCTTCAAGAGAATCCTAGGTTTTCTAGTGCCTCATCACCTGATGGTTCATTTTGCAGTTAGGGTCAAAGTCATCTCAAATTTTGGCCTTGATTTAGAATATGAATCACTTAGGATAATGAGTGTACCATTATTGAATTGCATCCACATATCCTTGTTCACTCCCCAGAGTGGTTTGAGCTACTTATTTTGAAGGGTTTGCTTCCTTTTCCACATTGTATCTCATCTCATGCACATAAAATATGTGGAAACCCTTGGCCTCCAATTTCAACAAAAGTATCATTTGATATCATAGGAAATATCCCTAAGCTACTTGAAGCCTATAATTCTGAGTTTGTCTTTAATGATGTGGTAGAACTCTCGTATCTTGGGGGCTATTTGCATTATTTGTTATATTAGATAATATAATGTGGCATTCTTTTATCCTCAAAATTACTTTAGATCAACGGAGTCTAGCTACTGAACATAGTCCATATTGAATAGGTAGTTGGGTACATGCACAAGTAGGTCGAAAGGTATGGTTGAGAAGCCATATAAATGGATGAATGATCTAGATTTACCCAAATAAAAGTTCCCATTTGGCCACTTCTAAGACTTCAATATATTTTGACCCTCCCTAGTTAGCCTTGAAATCCTCCACTTAATCTTCTCTATTATGAGATGATAGATTACATCATAGAAGTGATAGGAGGTTTTTCCTACTTCTTGGCAAGGTAAATTTATGTATTCCACTACTAACAATCGATTATATATGTATTTATAATCGATTGCTGCAAGGAGGAAACCACTCTTTATTCTAGTAGATGATCAACCAATCTAGGTAGGTATAAGTAAACTTGCTTCCTCCTTGAAATATTTCAGTTGTCAATTCATTTGGTTGATGATGTACTTCGCATAATCAATTATCTACGAGTGATTGGGGTAATTCTCTACTACATGTAGGATCACAATATACTTTTATAGATTTTAGAATTTATCTTCTCACCCAAAATTACTATAATATGTGACAAGATTAATTTTATGTCATCCTTGAACCATTCTAACTATAGTAGGATGTTTATGTCAAGGGCCTTATTTAGGTCTCTCAAATGAGGTATCAGAAAGTCCCTCTAATAGTGTTGGTCGATTTTATAGTAATATTCCTTTTGGGCTTTTGGATTGTAAGTGAACCACATTATCGGGTCATCCGTCATGTTCAACATTTTATAGATATCATCCTTCCTTATGTAGAAGGGCTCTTCTACCTATTGTCGAGGCCTAATGCTATTTTTATCAAAATTATACCTCTCAACACATACTTCTATTAACTATGGGAAACTACATACTTAAGGAACTAGGTTCATAGCTAGCCCTAAGGTCCAAACCTAGTTGATGCTCCATGAAATGGTTTTAGGTCTAAGGTGGAACCTACTTAGTGCTTTTTATATCACTTCCACTAGGGGGTGATTGAATTTACCGTCTTATAGGGTTCGTCAATCAATTCTTCATATGTCCTATATGAAGGGTGGTTTTCTTCATTATTTGCTTATTTTTTCCTTTCCCTTAGTATAATTACACTTTACATATTTTTTCTTGGATTGGTGGTCCTAGGATTAACATAGGAGAGGCAGTAGTGGTGGTTGACAAGATTACAGGATTATCTTGGGGGATGGATAGACTAGTGGAGGCACATGTGGTATCCATGGTGAATGAAATATACAATGGATGATTTTTAGAAAAGTATTTTTTTTTTAAATCTGCGCCTAAGGGGCAATTTACTTAGAAGGAGGACCAATTCACTAGGAAGACAAAGTGAATTGCTAGCTATAAAAAAGTTTAAAATATATATTTTTGGAGTGAGTCACTTGGTAAAAGGGGCATAAATTGCTCATAATATCTAGCAATTCATCACCTATGAAAAACTTGAACAACTTTCTTTTAGGGAAGATGGTTGGCTTGAGGTAGAGTGATCTTATCAAGGGGTCAAGTGAATCACTTGATGATGGTCCCTTGCAAAAAGTTTATTTTCTAGAGGAGAATAAATGGGTCACTCAGCCTTAGAGGAGTGAATTGTTTTTCTTAGTTCTTTGAGGGAGAATGGTTTGCTTATCTTTAAACAAACCACTCCTAAGAGTAGAACTTGGCCAAAATAGAAGAGGTTTTATAGTTAGCTTCACACAAGATACTTAGGCACCTTGAGGATTTGGTAATTCAAAGTGGGGAGCCTAAGTTGGGTTTGACCCAACCAACGAGTGTTGATGGGAGGAAGGAAGATTTCACAAACTTGCTCCACTATAGGTTTTTGTTTAATGGTAGTGGTCGTGTGACTTGTTGTGAGGGTAGTTTAGGAGGGAGGCACATATACATAACTCAAGAAAGATAAATCTTGGCAAGCATATCGATTGTAATGATAATGGATCCTATAACTAACAACTATAAGCACAAAGTGGTTTATGAAAATGAGAGGGGAAGGAGTGTAGTTAAGGGGTTATATACCCTTCATCTATCCACACTAGCTATTAATGGATTGAGCAGGTGATTAGCTTGGATATGGCATAATGGTTTTTAGTTGGGTGGGTTTAAATGAGTGAATAACTTACTATATCAAGTGAATTCCTCAAATATAGGAGTAATTCACTCCCTCCACCTTCAATTTGTTTTTTTTGAGAAAAACTAAAAAAATATATTTATCAAGAAGAAAAAGGGAAGAATATAAGTGGTATTTTTTTCCAAAAGAAACGGGGAAGTAGGAATGGGGATAATAGCCATAGAGTAACAAAAGGGCTATGTACATATTTACATTTTTCTTTACAATTTATGTTTCTTCAAATGGCCCTTAAATGCTATCCATTGACCAAAAGTGGTAATAATATTCTATCCATAGTCACAAGCTTATAAGCATTTGGATTCGTGATCTGAAGGATTTGGTATGGTCTACTCCAGGGAGAATTAAGTTTTTTATGACTAATTGGTTTAGCTCTATCTTCATCCCACTTGAACATCAAATCACCTTTCTTGTAATACATTTTAATGACCCTTTTATCGAACCATCTATTTACCACCATCTAATATTGGACCATCATTTTGAATGCTTTCTAATATTTTTTCTTCCAGTGCTAATAAGGTATTTAATCCATCTTGCATTAATTTGATCTTAGTATCTTCAAGCTCCAATTATTGGGATATTTGGACAAAAGGAACTTCTAGTTTGACTAGCAATATTGCTTCCTTCTTGAAACTAGCTTGTAAGGGGACAACCCTATCAAAGCTTTGGGTGTCATCCTATCTTCCCATAACACTTTTATTAGCTTGGTATACCAAACCCCCTATGATTTGGCTATTATCTTCTCCAAAATCCTGATTATATTCTTGTTGGTGGATTCCACTAGGCCATTCCCATGGGGATAGTAATTGGAGTTTTCTCAACACAAACCATTTTCTAGGGCAAACATCATCACCTTGAATCCAATAAAGGTGATGATATTATTAGTGATGGACTCCCAAATCTAGTGATAATATATTTCAAAATATGGGTTACCACTTCTTGGTTTGCTTATTTGGCTAGCACTACTTCAACCCATTTTGTGAAATAGTCATTTGTAGTTAAAATCCATCCAAATCTACAATAGGTAAGGGATTAATCTTGTTATTGAAATTGATGTCTTATTTTTGAAAGAGTTTGGTGATGATGATGAATTTCAAGGGTATTGGAAGCAATAAAAAAATCTTTGAATTCTTTTACCTATTAGAAGTAATCCAAAAAGGTGATAGACTAATAATATCCCGCTCTTAGAATATTATGTGTTAGGGCTTATGTGGAATAAATCTCTCCTTTGTCATTATATTCCTTGATTATATCTTCTATTACTTCCTCTTCAACACACCTCAACAAGACTCCATCATAACCTTTTTGGAAAAGCACATTGTTTAGCTATACGCAATGCATTATTTCTTGTGTGAGTTAGGCCCCCTCTTTTGGTGTTAATACTTTATGGAGTTTCTCAAATATCATGTACCTTCAAAGTCTCCCATCCAATCTAGATTATCATCTAGATATATCTCTTTGACCAATACCCCTTGATCTCTTAGGGATGACATAACAAGGTTTTCACATATATCTCTACCCTTGATAAGTTTAATGGGATTTATTTATGTGTCAAAATCTTGGATCATCCATTGAGATGAACTACAAATATAGAGGTTTTAATTTGGGATAGGTTGTACCTAAATTTACTTAGGGATTTCATTATGTAAAATACTTTTTTTTCAATGATAATGTACCTTTATTTGTAGTTATGGAGGACTTAAGTCATAAAAAAACTCAAAAGCTCCTTAATTTTATCATTTTTATGTGCCAATACTGCAATAATGCTTTCATCTATCCCAAACACATAAATTTCAAAGTCTTTGGAGAAAACAGGAATGATGAGGACTAGGGCTTTGGTAATTTCATATTTAATATTCTAGAAGGCCTTTTTACCTTCGTTGGTCCATACTAGGGTTGTATCCTTTTTTAGCATTTTAGTGATTGGACTAACCATTGGTGCAAAATTAGTTATAAATTTGGCTACCAAATAGATTTGACCTAGACAAGATTAGATCCCTTTGATAGATGTGGGTAAGGAAAGCTCTTGGATTTCAATTATGCTATGGCTAGGTTATCTTTAGAAACCACATATCTTAATTTTTTTTTTTTTTTTACCATAAAAATGAATTTCTAAAGGTTAGATGAGATACCATACTTCATACATCTTTGAAAGTTAGATTCTAAGTGTTCAAAATGTTTACTTATTTATTTTGAAAAGATGGTTAAATCATCAAGGTATATAAGTATGATTTCACCTACTAGTTCTACAAAGGTAATGTGCATGACTCATTAGAAGGTGAACCCAATATTTGACAACCCAAAAGACATTCATTGGCATTTAGAGGTTTCTAATGTGATGGTCAAAGTTATTTTGTGCTTAGAATCACCCTTGACCTAGATTTGGTTTTATTATTGTAAGAAACCATCTAGAAGTGATAACATCTATAATATTTCCATATATTGTAAAATTTGATTTATGGAAGGCAGAGTGTAGTGATACTTTAATGATGCCCTATTCAAACTTTTTAAACTTCTTTCAAACTGGTATCAGTTTGGTGACTAAAGTAGATTGCTTGATTGGGAAGATGTTTTAAGCTTGCAAGAGTTACAAAAGCTATTTTTTTATAATTATGTCATTTTTGGGGTTCACAAGCCTCTACTTTTGCATAAAAGGATTTACATCTGGCTCTAATTCAATAGTATGTTCTATGATGATTTTATCAAATACCTTCAAATATTTGTAAAATTAGATAAACTTCCCATAGAGATCCTTGAAAAGATAAATCTACTTTTTGGTACATTCCTTTCTTAACAGTAAATTATTCCCTTTAATGACTTAGATAGGGTGATATGACACCTTTACTTTGGTGCTAGATTTATTTACATTGTCATATAGGTTAAATAAACTTTTTAACATGATCAATTCCTTTGGCAAATGGTTGATTTTCACTAGAATTACCTCATATTTTATATTGTACTCATTCATTTTTGTTTTTAGCATGTTGAGATTCTTTGATAAGGAACTTAATCATTTTATTGTCATTATTAAATTTTTTCCAATGATTAATATTATTGGGGATTGTTGGCATAAAAACCACTTTTTTTGGTAGGTAAAAGTAATTTTATTTACTTTACGGGTTGGAGGGTCCCGCCCCTTTTTACATTCGAAACATCCACTTCTGGAAGGTCACAGTCCATTACCCAGGGGGTATGGATACGACAACAAAAACTAGCAAGCCAAAAATATTCATGGACTTCCTTCACATATGTCCTTCCACAAACATACATTACGACCCAAATACATAGAAACACAAAAACGCACACCATCGGACCCACGCGAGACACTGACCAGGCACCTTATTTCCCAGTCTTCTGGGACTTGCAGCTCGCTTCATTCTTGGTACTGTCCCCGCTTGGCAGGAGGGTTTCCAGAATGGCGGGGAGTCTTTTGAGCTCCTCGATGGCACTGGACATAAGATTATTCCCTTCACGTTGGACGTTGGCCGCCGTCTGGAAGTGTCCGACTACCTCATTGATGCGGGTCAGTGCCACTATACGCAACATGTCCTGGGTGAGGAAATCGCTATCTCGGTCCTTCTGGTTGTCTCCTCGAGGCTCTGTCTACCGCTCTTCCTGGATATCCTCCTGAAGACCATCTTGAGATTCTTCGTCATCGTTGGTGAGGTCCTGGAATGATCGGTTGCCACTCTGAGTTGACGTCGACAGTCGCTTGGACACCCTTCTTGTCGGGGGGGTCTGGCTACCTTCTGCTTGGGTCGTAGCCTCTTGCCCACCCTGGGCTTCTCATCAACAATGGGTGCTTGGAAACCCATGCGAGGCATCTCCTCCATAGGGGGTTTCCCTTGCCCTGGGGAGTGACATCATTAGCCTGAGAGGGGGGCAAAGCGGGCGGTGGTGAATGGCGGTCTTCCTGAGGCTGGGGCATGGGCAGGCTGGCATGGCCAGGGGACTTGGGTGAGGAAAAGCCATGCTACCGATTCGGGGAGGGGTTACTGGAACTGATGCTGCTAGAGGGATGGGAGCTGCGGGCATGCTTGTAGAGGACTAGGAACAGGCCTTGGTGGTGGGGGGCTTCGGAGACTGACTTCTTCTGAAGTTATTGATGGAGATGGTGATGGACCAGAAGAGAAACTCTGGGACATTGATGGGTCGAACATCACGTAGATGGTTGACAAAGGCTAAATTGTAGGCGCTCAGAGGCTTATCGGGATTGTCCACAGAAATATATTGAAGGATGGGGATAATCACCGTATCCCAGGGGCGAGGGAGGGATGACCACACAATGCCCTTTTTCTCCCAAACTAACTCGCTCCCCCTATCGGGAAATTGATCGATCTCTTCCTTAAAGTTGTGCCCATCTCTACGAACAATTCTGCCAGAAAACCTAAGACCAGACACTTGGGCAATGGATTGAGGACTTACCATGAAATGGAGGCCATGGACTCACACCTCACCATCATTCCAGGACTCCAAGAAGTCCTTCGTTACCTCATCATCCACACCTTCGAACATTTTGAAGAAATTCACAAAATGCTTGGAATCGAGAAGGGCAGCGGTGCCTGGGTCGATCTACAGAGATGCTGGTTCAATGATGGCCATGGTGTTGCAGGGGTTCTGGGTGCCGATAGAGGGTCTGAGAGGAAAGCAGGTTGAGCTCAAATAGAGGAACGACACTAAGCAACCAAGGGAGGCGAAGTGGATGAGGAAAAATGCCCAAAAAGGGAAGGTCACGGGAGTGGGAATCCGAACAACCAGCTTATGGCCGCAAACCCAGGCATGACAATAACTCAAGCTAGGGGTGGTGGTCTTGGCGGGAAATGTGGACGAGGATAGACAAGTAGTGGGCATCAGACAGAGGCACGAGAGAACAGACCTTCGCTTGGGTTCGCACGGGCGGAAGGGATGGGCCACGGAGTTTGCGCTATCCTCAGAGTCTTTGCCAATTCAAAAAATGATGAAGGTGCCTTGGAACCAATGGGGCAGAGTGTTGACAAACACCCTACTGAGTGGGAATTCATTGGTGTGGTGGTTAGAACCACCGTTAGTGGCGCAGAGGCCCTTAGGTGTCACAAGGACACCGTTGGGGTGGCAACAACCACCGTTGTTATTGGAACTGGAATGGTGTTGAGGGTTAAGCTTGTCCCTCGATGGTATTGATGAAATACCGTTGGTCACATAGTCGAGGCTACGTATTAGTGAGATTTCTAGCATCATGGTTGACTTTCTCGGTGATCTCGCTCGGGAAGCTATTTTCCCAAATCGTTAAGGAGGTTTGAAGGATGGCCTTATTGGCTAAGGCATCGACCACCTGATTAGCCTCTCTGAAAACGTGGTTAATTCGATTTCGCTCCTTGTCATTGAAGTCTTTCTGGCAGTCCTGGATGATGCTCTGGATATTTTTCCCGCCTTTAGAATTGTTTTGAACCAGCCCCACAATAACTTCTGAATCACCTTCAAAGATGATAGGGCTAGCCATGGATTTGCATATGTCAATGCTTCTCTAGAGAGCTCTAGCTTCAGCGTAATTGTTGGTCTGGGTACCCAAATTTTTGGCAAAAGCTCAGATGAGATTACCATTGTGGTCCCTGACCACACCTCCTGCTCCAGCTTTTCCCAGATTGCCTTTAGAGGCACCATCAAAATTAGCCTTCAACCAACCTTGGGGGGGAGTCCACTTGGCTGCGGCTCTGTCCTTGTGAGACTCTTTGGCTTTGTAGCAGTCTTGAGGAATCTTGAGAGCCACAAACAGGTGACCTTCTGTTCCATCCTGGGGAATTTTTGGGCATGGGATGAGACTGCTATTTTCTGTTGCAAATGTCAAGGCTCTTGATGCAACTGCTTCATGATCTCTGAGATCTTCACTAAAAATCTGCCTGTTGCATTCCAGCCAAATCTTCCAGGTAATATGATGGACCAGGGATTTCCATAGAAAGTTTAGTCTCAGGTTTTTAAAAGTGTTGGGCCATTGGATGAACATGTCCTTGACCGTTCTTGGCCTGATCCAACAAACCTAAAACTTGTTGACCACCAGGGAAAACACGGTGCTTGTGAATGGGCAATCCATGAGGATATGTTGGGTTGATTCCCAGGCTTGCTCACACAGGTAGCATCTATTGGGAACAATGATCCCTCTACGCATCAGGTTGTCAATGGTAAGGAGTTTATTGTGGATGACAATCCAGTAGAAGTGAGCTATCTTTGGGATTAGGGCCTTAAGCCACACACTTCTGGCTAAGGTCTGCCCTTTGTTGGGGCTGGCTCCTCTGGTGGTGCTCTCAATGAGCTGGGAAGCAGACTTCACAGAGAAGTTACCATCACTCGTGCCTTTCCAGCATCGTTGATCTTTGTTCTGGGTTTGGGGGATGAAATTTGCCCTCATGAGCGCGTGGATCTCTGTCACTGCATTGCTGATAGTGTCGTTCTTAAGTCTGAACTGAACCTTCTTCCACATTTTGACACCCTGGTTTGAAGTGATGAAATCTGCTATGCGGGCCCCGTACTTGTTGTCTGTCAGATGCTTTATAGCAGCCAACCTCTGGTCTCTTATAAGAGGATCTTTTTTGGCCCAGGCATCCTCCCAGAAGTCGATCTCTTTGCCATCTCCCAACTGCCACCAAGAGCCCTGGTGCAAGAGATTTTGGGTGAGGGATATGGACTTCCAAAAGTGAGAGCAGTTGCGAGGGGTGTCCGTCTGAAAAAAGGATTGCTGCTGGAGATACTTCCTCTTGACTATATCCACCCATTCGAGATTAGCATTGGAGACTACCTTCCATGCTTGTTTAGCCAGGAGGGCTAAATTGGTTACATTGATGCGCCTCATCCCCAGGCCTCCCTGATCCTTGGGGGAACATACTTTGTCCCAGGAAACCAGGTGGAACTTCTTCTGGTTGTCATTTCTCGACCACAAAAACTATTTTTGGATTTTTTTGATGGTCTCACCCACTACCATCGGGATTTTGAAGACAGACAGGAAAAAGGTGGGAATGCTCTGAAGCACAACCTTGACCAAGGTTGCCTTGCCAGCGCTGGAAAGGAGAGCACCTTTCCAGCCTGAAAGCTTTTTGTGAATCCTGTCGGTGACATTCCTCCACATGTCTTTGAGAGGTCTTCCTTTAAACATGGGGAGACCCAAGTAGGTGGTCGAGAAATCTGTGATGGAACACCCCAGAATACGTGTGATCTTGCGTTGTCTTTTGGGGGGGTGTTAATGAAAAACAACTTGCTTTTAACATAGTTAACTTTCTGACCAGCTGCCTCTTCGTAGAGGTTAAGAATAGTTTTGATACCTTTGGCATCAGAAACTGCTGCTTTGGTGGCCAACAAGGTATCATCCACAAATTGTTGATGGGTTGAGGGCTGGAGACCAGTGGCAGCTTTGATGCCCGATATCAGATTGTTGGAACATGCATTCTTGATAGCTCTTCCCAGGCTCTCTGCCAAAATGATAAAGAGAATGGGGGAAAGCGGATCACCCTGTCTGAGGCCCCTGGAACTGGGGAAGTATCCAACAGCAAACCCATTCACCAGGACCGAAAACCATGAGGAAGAAATGCACTTATAAATTAGATTAACCCAAGATTCATGGAAGCCAAACCTGAGGAGGATTTGGGTGAGGAAGTCCCTGTTGACTCTATCAAACGCTTTGTTCATGTCTAACTTGAGGAAAAAGGTAGCAGACTTGGAGGTATGGGCAGAGTGGATCAACTCATGAATGGTGATGACTCCATCAAGGATATTGCGGCCTTTGATAGTGTTGCCCTGGCAGGGGTCGATAATGGAGGGGAGAATGCTTGACAACCGATTAGCCATGGCTTTGGAAAGGATTTTATAGATGACATTGCACAGACTAATGGGACGGTAGTCTAAAAGGGATTGGGGATTCTCGCCCTTAGGGATCAAAGCCAGGAAGGTGGAGTTGACATCTCTGGGGATGGATTTGGAAGACTGCATTTCCTTGATAGAATTGCACAGGTCAGAGCCCACAATGTCCCAATAGGTTTGGAAAAATCTAGGCGGGAACCCATCCGGGCCAGGGGCTTTGTCTGGGTTCATGGAAAACAGAGCTTGACGAATTTCTTTATGGGACAGAGGGCTGAGGAGGAAGAGATTGGAATCTCGAGAAATGATGGAGGGGATGTTAACCAACAAGGCTTCCATGGTAGACTGGGACTGGGACGGGGGAGAGGTAAGGAGGTTTTTGAAGTGGCTCACTACTTCTTCCCTGATCTGGAGGATGTCTGAAGTAACAGACCCATCTTGCTTGGCCAGGTTTTTGATCCTGTTTGTACCCCTGTGCCTCAGGGTGGATATGTGGAAGAATTTGGAATTAGAGTCTCCTTCCTTGAGCCACAACTGGTGGGACTTTTGGTGCCAAAAGGTTTCCTCCTTACTGAGGATGTTGTGGTAGTCGGCCAGTAGCTGCTGCTCTTCAAGACGGAGATTATCGTTGCCTGTTCCCTTCTAAAAACTATCCTCGATCTGGCTGATTCTGGTCTTGACCTGATTCTTTGCTTCAAAGATATTCTTGAAAGTCACCTTATTCCAGATTCTCAGATTTCCTTTGATGAATCTGAGTTTCTGCATGAACTGATTGGTGGCTGAACCTGGGAATTTTCTTTTCCACCACAACGCAATCTAGTTACTGAGATCGGGATGCTGGGTCCACATGGATTCGAACCTGAAAGGGGTTTTGAACTGGGATTTGGTGCCAGTTTCCAGCAAAAGGGGGTTGTGGTCGGACCCGATCTTGGGAAGGGCTAGCAAGCTGGCATCCCCAAAAAGTGGGAGGGCTTCCTGGGATAGCAACACTCGATCGAGGCATTCCTGAATAAGACTATTGCCTTTCCTCCTATTACTCCAAGTGAATAAAGACCCTTGAAGCTGAACATCCATGAGGGCATTGGAATCAATAAAGTGCCTCAGGTCATCTGTGTCCCTGTGGGATATCATAGTTCCTCCCATTTTATCTGAGCCATACAAGGGAGAGTTGAAGTCCCCTGCTAAAATCTAGGGGGTTCCATCAAAGGCTTGCCTTATCGACGTGAGCAGGTTCCATAGAGCCACTCTGCCCTGGGGGGAGTTTGGGGCGTAAACATTGGTCATCACCCAGGATACCTGGGAGCTGAGATCCTGGAATAGGATATTACTCAGTCTCTCCTAGCCGAAAATGAGGTTGCCTTGCACTTTAGTGGGGTTCCACATGCACAACAACCCACCAGCCGATCCGGACGTCGGGGAATGGATGCACTCGTAGTTTCTCCAAATATTTTTGGCCACCCTGGGTGACCATTGGTCATTGAGTTTAGTTTCCTGGATGAGAAAAATAGTTGGGTTATGTTCTCTTCTCATGGCTGTAGCCACTCTCTGCTTGGCTGCCCCATTTAGTCCTCTCGCATTCCAAGAGAGGACTCTCATTTAGAACTTTTGGGAATTATTTTGCCCCCTTTTCCTTGCTGCGTAGGGGGTTTGGTTCTTCGGGTTTCTTCCTTAGTACTAGTTTTGGTATCCTGAAAAAGGGTTTTCTGGGTCCCATTAGCTATGTCTTCTGTAGTGTCCCTGATTCTTCTATCTGCTTTCGACGGTCTACCTTTTTTCCTCTCTCCTTCGACATCCATCTGAGATTTTTTGAAGCTACGGGTTTGTTTGGGGCTCCACTTCTCAGGGGAAGGTTGGTCCAGGTCTTCACTGTCAGAGTCCACAGGGTCGTAGAAGGTGGGCGAGGTTGGAGTCCTGGATTTCGGGGGTGGAGAGTCCTACGAGGAGGACGACTAGGCGGAGGGTTTCAGGGGTGAGCTACGGGGGGATCGGGAGGGGGGGACTGGGCGATTGTTTCGACTGAGAGGTAGACTTAGAGGCCTGGGTGGATCTGGGTCTAGGGCATTGGAGAAGTTCAGGGTTAAAGCCCAGGTTTGAATCAGCAAGAATTTCACCTTCCTCAACATCCTCAAAAATGCCATAATATTTAAGCGCATCAAATTTATTAGTAACAGGAACATAATCACTTGCCTTTTGAAATGGAGTGTTCACCCACAATTTAGCTTGATGCCCGACGTTCGACGCATGGTTCTCTAAGATTCATCTGTAAATATACTTTGGGTGTTCCTCGGTCTGGTTGTCCACGCTCGGGTTCTTAGCCTTGGGGCACTGGGACTGCAGATGGCCTTGCATCTGGCACTCAAGGAAAAATACCGGTTTGTTCTCATAGATCAACGGTTGTCTCCATTTGAAATCTTTGTAAATGAGGTTCAGGTGCTCCGGGAGATGGCTTTCCAAGTTCACATTGACGCAGATGCATGCCTGAGTTAAGCGCGTTCTCGCTCGGGTGGCTGGGTCAATGGCCATGAGATCCTCGATAGCCATTATGTTCTCTTCTCATGGCTATAGCCACTCTTTGCTTGGCTACCCCATTTAGTCCTCTCGCATTCCAAGAGAGGACTCTCATTTAGAACTTTTGGAAATTCTTTTGCCCCCTTTTCCTTATTGTGTAGGGGGTTTGGTTCTTCGGGTTTCTTCCTTAGTACTAGTTTTGGTATCTTAAAAAAGGGTTTTCTGGGTCCCATTAGCTATGTCTTCTATAGTGTCCTTGATTCTTCTATCTGCTTTCGACAGTCTACCTTTTTTCCTCTCTCCTCCGACATCCATCTAAGATTTTTTGAAGCTACGAGTTTTTTTGGGGCTCCACTTCTCAGGGGAAGGTTGGTCCAGGTCTTCACTATCAAATTCCACAGGGTTGTAGAAGGTGGGTGAGGCTAGAGTCCTAGATTTCAGGGGTGGATAGTCCTGCGAGGAGGATTATTAGGCGGAGGGTTTCAGGGGTGAGCTACAGGGGGATTGGGAGGGGGGGACTGGGCGATTATTTTGACTGAGAGGCAGACTTAGAGGCCTAGGTGGATTTGGGTCTAGGTAATTGGAGAAGTTTAGGGTTGAAGCCCAGGTTTGAATCAACAAGAATGTCACCTTCCTCAACACCCAAAAAAATGCCATAATATTTAAGCGCATCAAATTTATTAGTAACAGGAACAAAATAACTTGCCTTTTGGAATGGAGTGTTCGCCTACAATTTAGCTTAATGCTCAATGTTCGATGCACAGTTTTCTAAGATTCGTTTGTAAATCTACTTCAGGTGTTCCTCAATCTGGTTGTCCACGCTCATATTCTTAGCCTTGGGGCACTGGGACTATAGATGGTCTTGCATCTAGCACTCAAGGAAAAATACCGATTTGTTTTCATAGATCAACAGTTGTCTCCATTTGAAATCTTTGTAAATGAGGTTCAGGTGCTTTGGGAGATGGATTTCCAAGTTCACATTGACGTAGATGCATGCCTGAGTTAAACACGTTATCGCTCAGGTGGCTGGGTCAATGGCCACGAGATCCTCGATAGCCTTGGCTAAACCTCGCAATGTGTCTTCATAGAAAAATGGATTGGGAGGTTCGAAAGCCTCACCTGGAGTGGAACATAGTTGATATTCTAAGAGTTTGGGTAAAAATTTGGCTATCATTTTTTTAAAAATAGGCTTCTCCTCCCCAAAACCAAGACCCTCCAGATAAGATGCGTTCTGCGTCCTCCGAGGTGTTAAGTTGGATCATGAAGAAACCCCGAGTCATAGCCGACAGCTCCATGATTTCTAGTGTTTTCCATTTGGATGCCACCCATATGCAAATTGAATCCATGTTTAGATGGCCTCCTATGAACTTTCCCACCAAGGAGTAAGTGTCACGAGTTTCGTAATCTTCCATGAGGCTCCTAGGGCATATGACATCACAACCATGTGTAACGAACTCGAATGCGATGTTAGGGTTGCTTTTTTGCTTGTTCTAAAGCAATTCTACAAATGAAGGGTTTTTGTTGGTGTGGCCGCTGCTAGTGGTCGAAACCCCAGTGTCATCGTTACTCTCAACATTATGGTTGGTGGTATTCAAACCCACCGACACCCCCATATTCAGAGTGGAGCTTGTGGTCGAAAGAGGTCCACTCGTTGCATCGCTCTACACAGTCTTAGTCCTGCCTACCTCCTCGTCTCGTGACATCATGGTTGTGCCCCTCGACACTCATCCGGATCACATGGAGGTTTTGACCCTTCGGAGCCTTGGATCTTCTTTCGCCGCCACCAAAGCTGGCCTTGTCGGATTGTAATTTAGGGTGTCGCAGAGCCTAAAAACCAATTTTAATTATTGTGGTTTATCTTATATTTCAGTGGTAGGGTTGATCCTTACTACCATAGATGCCAATTACTCTTCCTTTATATTCAACTCCCAAGGAATTTCTTTAATTACATAAGTCTCGAAGCTTTCCAACAAATCTTAGACCTTGTGTTTGTATGACTTCAGGTGTTTGTTTTTAGTAGAACATTGTGAATTATCCTAATTTATGACTAGTTAAGCAAATATCTTGATATTATTGATCCTCATATTCTTAGCCTTTCTCAAGACAATGCATAATGCTTCATACTCAACTACATGATTGGTCCAATTAAACAAAATACAAGGGAAAATTAGTCAATATGCCTTATGGGTCACTAAATTAGATGTTTATACCATCCACATTCACAGTTATTATGCCATCAAAATTGATGATCCATGCTCATTCAAATCCTTGTACCTATTGACTGGTCAAAGTTGATAAAATAACTAGTTCTTTGGATATCAAATAGTTTCCTAGTTAAATTTCTTCAAAGATCACTTTTGAGTCTTCATCATCTTAAAACAAATTAATGATCATATCAATTTTAGATGTTTGATCACCCTTTTTGATTTTTTCATAAACAAATTTGAATAAATAATTGTAGCTTGCCATGCTATCTTCTTCCAATTTATGCATCAAGTAGTTACATAAAGGATTGTTTTTTATCCAAATCATCTTACCATCTTAAGGTAACTACATATGGGTATAATCCATTACCAAGTGTTCATCCCTTGATATCTTATGCATCCATCTGTTTAATAGTAGCATATCAAAATACAAGGAAAATTTTATGACTATAACCTATTGAACCACCACTAATCTAAGATGTTTTGCCATGGTCATGACCAAATATTTCATAACTATTACAACATCTTCCTAAGTTCCATCCATTTGGATTGAATTTCTAATGGTCTCTATATAGGATAGACCCATTTATTTTTAGACAACCTTTAGCATCACTATTACAACGAATCTTGATTCTACTATGCAACTCTTTAGTAGATACTTTTTCGTTTTTAGTCACATAAAATAACAACAAATTTAGATTTTTAGGCTTTGGAGAATTTAGGATATCTATTGTTTTAATTTAAATTCTTGAAGGATCTTTGACTATTAGGTTCTATTGCTCTGTCGAATTAGATTGAGTTGACTTATATTATCTATTCTAGATGTAGCTTCTTTCTTGCTCCTTGAGAGCCTCTTGAAGTAGATTTCATTGTCCAAGAAGGGCCAAGGTCACAAGAATACTCACTTTTGCTAGAGTTTTCTTCATTTCTTTGTTATATTGAATTTGAATTCAATAGAGCTACTTTCACTATGTGCTATGACTTTCTTGTACTACTTGATGGCTATTGTATTCCCTTGATTACTGAGAAAAGAATATCTAAGGTGTTGTTCAACCTCATTTTGTAAATTATTCATTTCTTTTCCTCATTTTTTTGCTTTTTCTTTTTAGTTTTTGTGTTTACTTGGGGGATGCTAATTGAATCTTTCCAAGCATGTTCATTTTGTTTCTATTATTGCATCATGGTCATTGACACCTTTGCCTTTACATGTGTAGTGATCTTCCTCTTCTCAACACTATGGTATCCTTATTTGATATAGCCTATTTTTAAGCTAATTATTGCTTTTTTGTTTCCTTCCCTTTGCCTCTAGTCCCAATCCCTTGTTGATTTGTACAGACAACATTGTCCTCCAATGTAGAGTTTTCATCTCTCTCAATTGCATAGAAGTTGATAAAAACTATGTTGTTAGAGTTTGGTAAATTTGGGATTGCATATTATACTAGAAATGAATCCTAATACACTAATTGGTTCACAATGGGTAGCTAGTAGATGGTCAAATTAACCATCATAGGTTGATTCATTACTGGTACCATTTTCCCTATGGTGGTAACTTGTTGGGATTAGCATTGTTGATTATTATTTTTTGTTAGAGAACAAGGGGCTGTACTTAGGTACCCCACACTTGAAAAATCACAACT
This sequence comes from Wollemia nobilis, assembly GCA_028583015.1. NCBI lineage: Eukaryota > Viridiplantae > Streptophyta > Pinopsida > Araucariales > Araucariaceae > Wollemia > Wollemia nobilis. The sequence goes on from JAQPPZ010017057.1 coordinate 3,805,408, forward strand.
CTCTTCTTTAGAGCACAAGAATTTTCAAATAGATTCAATTCTCATCTCAACTATAACTAGAAACCTACACCATTTTTCATAAAATGTTTGAGTTCTTGATTTTTATTTTTTGGAACTTTTTAAAATTTTGCGTGAATACAAATATTCTATAATTAAGCATCCTTCTTGATATTTTCCTATAAAAACCTTCACAATACCAAAACTTCACCTCTACTATCTATGCATTGCATCTTAGCAGAATAATATTTCCAAAACATCACATTAATATAGCCATCTTTACCAAATTTAGATTGCTAGTTTCCTTCCTGAAGCACAAGTGCAACCATAAAATTATAATAAATAATATATATGAAAGCACACTAATGTTATAAAATAAAGCAGATATTACCAATGGAAAATATTAAAGTAAATATTAATCATTATTTGATTCAGGTAGTCAATATTATTTTGTTAGCTTTAGCTAAACTTACTACTTCCTCTAACCAAGCAAAAGAGAATTTAACTTCACGATCCTCAATTAAAACCCATCTATTGGCTATCCTATCTGCACATTTGTTTCCTTCCCTTAATGTATGTGTAAACCTAATTTCTTCAAACTCTATAGCAAGGTCTTGAATTCCCACAATTATCTCTTGTATATTCCATGGAGCATTTTCTTTCCTTAACATTGTATTTATTACTATGAGTGAATCACCTTCCATCCATACTATATTCCATTTAATTTGTTTGCATATTTTTAACCCTTCCAAAACCACCCAAGCTTCAACTTTATTATTTGTCTTAAATCCACTATTGAAAATGTAATGAGATAAAATCTATCCTCTATTATTTCTAATTATTCCCCCTCCTACTGGTCATGGATTTCCTTTAGATGCTCCATCAAAATTCAATTTGACTAACTCCACATCTAGTGGTTTCCACTTTATATTCTTTGACTTCTTTTTATTTCTCCTATCCCCAACATCATAATTATATCTGATGACTTGACTCAATATATCAAGGCTCTCTGCTTCCATATTTGGGATTGGGTAAGTTTATAGGGTTGGTTTAGACCCCTTTATGCTAAAAACATATTCCTTTTCATTACCTCTAAACTGCTTTCCTTTCCTTTAAAAATTCTTCTATACGTTTCTAGCCAAACAATCCAAAGTATTGTATCTTTTGATATATTCTATATTATCTGTAAAGCATCACTTTTAAAAGTGCTCTACCATTACTTTAACCATTCCTCAATTATGCTATTCATCACCATGCATTTACCAAACATATTAAGAATCCATTGCCATAATTTCTATACTATTGAGAAGTGTCATAAGAGATGGTCTAAACTCTCCTCCTCCGTTTTACAAAGATACATTTTGAGGGGCCATGAAAACCCCTTTTCATAAGGTTATCCTAGGATAAAATTATTCTATGAACTACTAGTCAAACAAATATTTTGACTTTAGGAATGCTCAGGCTATCCTAAATATCTCTCCATGTTCTTGCGATATTCCTATTTTTATAGTGCTTTATATTATATCCACTTATTGTTGTGTATTCTCCTGAGCTATTCAACTCCCAAATCAACATATCCTTGGCTCTCCTCGGAATAATCATTGGTGTTATCTTTCTACTCAATTGCCTCCTAGCATCAATGTCTTGTATACTTGTAAAAAAATCTTCTTTCCATTTGTATCTTCCTTCTTGATCCTTGTATAAAATGTTTGAAACCCTATCACCATATTTATCTTGAAGTAATCTCATCCATGGTTTCAAAATTGGATCTAGATTGAGTGGATTTTTATCACACCAAGTATCCATCCAAATAGAAAATTTTCTCCAATTCTCACCACCCATCTTAAACCTTTAATCACTAGATCAATTGATTTTTTAAAACTATTGCATAGTGCAAAACCATTTGGTAGAGAGAATTTATTATATTTAAGCTTGGATCATTGGGCTCAACATACTTACTTAGAATAATTCTTGCCCAAACTTAGAATTATTGATAATATTAATTTGTTTGTGAATACCTGATAGTCACTACACAATCTATGGGATCACACCCTACATTACATGGGAAACAACACAACATGTTGATATCTAAATTCATGTGGGACAATGCCCTAATTTGTGCTTTGCCTAGTGTTTTAGCGAGGCACCTAATCCTTTGTAAGTTAAGGGTTTTTATTGCCTACTAATTCTACTATTGTCATCTAATATTATGCTATCATTATCTTTTTTTCGTAATATTTCAATTCACCATTATTTTTTCTACTTCCTTAAGTTTCTTCATATTGAGATTAGTCTAAGTGTTCGATGATGGATTTGGTATCATTAGTGTTTTACAATAGAGTGAGTAAAGTTGGTAGTTGAGGCTAGAAGGTGATAATTGATGGTAAATTTTGACCTAGGTGTGTCACGATGTATGGAGAATGTGCTAAATTGGTGGATGATGGAGCATTTAGAATGAGGAAGATGGTGGAAATGGATCTAATAATTTGAGAGATTTAGGTGATATGAGCAATATAATCCATAGGTGAGGTGGGTGGAAATTTTTCTACTCTAATTAGGACATCTTCTATGCAGTTTACCTGTTCAAAAGCTACAACTAAATAAACATGATTAGCATTATAAACCATTAATACTAAATCAAATTTTAATCCCTTGATGTAATATGTAAATGAATATTCCTCATTAGATCTAATGTTTGGAGGAAATTAAATATAAGGTCCTCATGAATATAGTGTTATAATCATGAATGTATTCTTGAGGTTGCCTTTGAAATACATTCAATTGTAATAAAACATAATACCCATTACCCATGCTACCAAACCTATGCATGAAAGGTTATATAATTAATGCTTAGTTAGTAGTTAAATTATTTGGTAATCCCCTATACCATAAAGCAACTTTATCTCATAATGAATTAATAAACAAACATATCATAATATCTTCTTTCTAAAAGTGGTGAATTGATTTTAGTGTTGAGAGAATATTTTTGTGATCCATTATTGTCTTTGTCTCATTTTCATCAGTACGTACGACTTTCATGGTAGATATGAAAATGGTAGAATAGACTCTTAGGTTTAAAATTCCTTATAAATCCAACCTAAAAGTTGATTTTGGGTTATAGGATGTTGAGGTGCTTGATTATTTTGGTGAGGTTAACCATACTACATAAGAGAGGGGCACACCACATAGCCTGAGATGAGGTTGCATATGTTGGGTATGGAGGCATTTAATGGAAGTTTTGTTGGGGAAAACCTTAAGGGTATTGTTGCATAATGTAATATGGTGGTGAAAAGGAGAATTAGAATTTTAAAAATGTGGTCGATTAGGATAGGCCAACTATTTATTTGGAAAGGCTTGGAAATTTTGGTTAGGAAAAGGATATTGTAAGACATATTAAGGGATTTATTGATTTTGAGAAGGTGGTTATTACTATTGATTTTGTAGTGGATGACTGGCTAGAAGTGGTGTTTGTATGAGGATTTATCTAAGCTTCTTGTACCCCTATTTGACCAACTGAATCTTACAAGTTTTGAATGATACCTTGGATTTTTATACGACTGTAGATTTATATTTAAGTATTTACATTGGGTGACATAAATTATCTTGATAATAATGTTGCTAAATTAGATGTGGTATTTTTTGAGTAGATCTAGGTAGACTTAGAGTCAAATCCATACATGTAGGAGGGTTTATCTACGCAAAGAAGGCTGGAGGTTAACTCATGTTAACATCATTATGGGTCACTAAAATTTGGTATTTCGAAGGATTATTCACATCAATCACTGGCATCCTATATAAAGGATTAGCGTGAGTCATGGTGGGTCCCAAAGTAGCCTAAGCTTGACTTGAGAAACTAGATATGATGGTGGTATAATTTTAAGGTGATGGGGAAGTAAAAAGATGTTCTCTTAGAACACAAGATTTTGACTTGTTTGAGTATCCATTGGACCTTTTCCTTTTTGACAAAGTAGGATTTGGCATAGGATCTTCTCTAATATAATCCTCATGGTGCATATATACAAATATTTATTTTTTCTATCCACTTTGGCATTCCTTCTTTGATATGATTTTTTTATTATATTAGAGGAATCAGTAACACGTTACAATTTTCTACGCCTCTTCATGGGTTCGAATCTCACTCCTTGTCACCACTATAACCTCTAGTTGCATCGGGATAAACCTTTTACGTAGTTGGTGATGCTGATGCGATATGCCCAATGGTACTACAAGGCCCGAGGTATTGGAACCCTAGTCTTCACGCTCCTACAAAAGCATTTTGATTGTTGAACCAAGCCCTCGGACCATTTCCTTCTTTTATATGCTATCAAATTTTCCAGTTGAAATTACTTGCTTGATCATTGTGTTTTTGAGTGCATATTCATAAGTTTATGTTTCCTTACATACATATCTACATGGAAAATGTTTTGGAGCTTATTTAATTTTTTTTGTAAAACATAAAGAATTGCTCCCTAGTTGGAGTGAATCATTCCAATAATTGCAACTTAAAAAATGTTAAAAGAGAGGCTAAGTAAATCACTTCAATTAGAGAGAAAATTGCTTTGCTAGGATGGGCTAGAAAAATTCTTGATCTTCCTTAGTGAATTACTCTGCGTTTTAGGTTCAACTTGGAGAAATTTTACTCTCAAAGAGTGAATTACTAGTTGATATGGAGTGGATTGCTCCTTGAATTAGATTTTGAATATATATATTTTTTCTAGGTGATTGACCTCAAACAGAGTGAATCACTTCCTAAGTGAGAACTTTGCAAAAATTCTCTAAAATTGGACCAGTCACATTTTATTAGTGGAAAATATAAAATGAGAGCTAAAAATAAGAAATTTAGATAATTAGGGGCCACCTTTCTTGTTTTACCTTGTGAGAATTTTATATTTTACGATTCATAATGGATTCACCATTCATAAAACACTTGCACAATTAGACACCTAAAAATGAAAGATATGTGATATTAATGTTCAATTTGAAACTAGGCTCAGTCTCATTATGAAAATCAAGTCCTTAATCCCATTGGGAATGCCAAAAATGATGTTGATTTATAAAAAATTCTAGCTTGTTATACATCCATAATCTCATTTCAACGATCTTGTAAGGAAGAGATAGTTCTCATTTTAAACTTTGAATTTAAAATGAATCCCCATTATACTTGCTGAAATGTAACTAATCTAACCTAATTGCATGAAATTAAATGTAAAAAATTAAAGTGTAGAAATTATAATGCATGAAAAGTAGATTGGAAGTTTAGGGTGTAAGAGATTAAAAGTGAATATGACTATAATTGTAGCAAGGAGAATTTGTGATAAATCAACTAATGATAAAATTAAATAACAATATAAAATATCATATGTATAAAATGAAATTGACAAGGAATGATAAGAGGAAAAAAGAGTATTTCCACAATCGTCATTCATTCCACAATCTAGGAGGGCAATGCCATTGATGGAAAGCAAAAGGTCTTATCAATTTCTCGTTAATGTTAGGAAGAAACAAGTACAATGTGGGTATCACAAAGTGTAGCTATGAATTCCTCAAGGCCAAAAATATTTACAATAGAACCCATGGCTTCTATTTATAGGAAGAATTCATTCATGACTTACCTTGGGTCATAAATTCTTACTCCCTAGTAAAAGTAAATATTTGGGGGTATCTATCACAAAATGTTGCACTTGTAAATATTATGTGCCTCTAAATACATTTCTAAATTACTTATAAGGACTTGAAATGCTTGGTGGTTCCACTACATGCCAAAATATCACTTTTTCAAAATCTTCCTCAAGTTTTGGGGTGATACCAGGTGCTTTCTTATCGTGGAGGAGGGCTTTATCGAACAATTTCATGATCTGGTAGCAGTGGAAAAAGGGTTGCACAACCTGTATAATATTCTTGAGAAGCACTTTGATGGACCTCCTTCTTCATGGTTCTTTGTGGTATTAGACGAGGACTAGGGGCTTTCTCGTTGCCCACAAAGGAGGGATTTCAGAGATCATATTTCGGCTTGACAACCTTTGTCCTTGACCCATTGGGTGTGGAAGTCTCAGTGAACCTGTCTCTATAGTTTTTTTGTCTCATCAGGGGAGAGACCTCATGCTTTCACGATGACCACAGTTGAGAGGTTTCAATATTGGATTCTGAGACTTGCCCTTGGGTGGTTGGGGTTATTTCATCTTCTGAAGAGGAGCCTATTCCTCTAAACTCTATTCTTTGTAGCTTTTTAAGGTCTAGGGAGAGGGACCTAGTGCTTTCAAGTTGGCTATAGAGGAGAGTTCTAGGTTTGGCTTCTTGGTCAGTTGGTTGGAGACGCTCTATGGATGGTGGTGTTGGTGGTTCGCATCTTTTCAAGATAGTCTCTACATCCAACTCTGTTGCTAGCTTCTCTAGTTCTTCTAGCTGGTCAAGGTTTCCATAGGTGGGAAACCTCTTTTCAAACTTTTATGTTGCTAGTAAATATTTCCCTGGATGGAAAACCTCTTTTCACTTTTTTGTTTTGTTGGCTCAGTTCCCCTAATCCATATGGCTAGCAAAGATTTTCCAGGGTGAGAAAACTCTTTCCAAGTTTTGAGTTGTAGGTGTTGGTTTCCCTAGATGGGAAATATTTTTTAAAATTTTCATTATTGTTGTGTGATTTTGAGCGAGAAAATATTGTGCTTCAAATTTTTATGAATTTGTAGTTGGTCCTATAGATATCGTCTCCCTACGGTGATTGTCTTCCTATTTCAGATGTTCCTTTATTTTCTTCTAGAGATCATCTTCAGGAGGAGATATCTTTTGTAAAAGGTTTAGTAGTCCTTTCAAAACCCCTTTTTTCAACCAATAAAAAAATTCTATATTGTTGCAATATTAGTATATGATCATGATATAATATGGACAGGGTCTATCTAAATCCCATATAACCAATTAAAAATATCATGGTTATTAATAAAGAGTTGATATTATTTGCATGAGCTTATGACATGAGTAGGGTCACACAAGGTGGAGGGACAACATGGTGAAATAAGAAGAGGAAAGATGCATGACATGGAATATGATGCACCATGCTCTAAGTGGAAAGTAGTTGTAGGACCCTCCCTCAAAGGGTGTGAGTCCTATTGTATTTAAATAATATAGCTTAGAATGGATGGGAGCATATGAGGCTAGTTTTATAGAGCAATGAAAATATCCCAATCCTCATGATGGAAGGATAATGCATTGTTTGTCCCTCTTTCCAGAATATTTCGGTCTCCATATATTTATCTATTTATAACATACATTTAAAATACTTGTACAATTAAAGTGGACCTAATGGTTAAAACTTTGAAACTCTAAAAATAAGACCTAAAATTCAAACCTAAAAGGGTGTAGGGTTGTACTCCACATCTCAATATGGGTGCATAAATATTTGGATAACCAAATCAGCTCATATGGCCTATCACAATGTGGACGTTAAAATCTTCTTTATGTCCCCACAAATTATATATATATATATATATAGTAAATATTATCAATTAAAATGAGCTTATGTGACTTAAAATATGGACTTTTAAAATAATGATCAAATTCATTTTTTTCAATTGGTTCTTTATGTCCCCACAAATTATATATATATATATAGATAGAGTAAATATTATCAATTGAAATGAGCTTATGTGACTTAAAACATGGACTTTTAAAATAATGATCAAATTCATTTTTTTTCAATTGGTTATATGGGATTGAAATGGCCCCACCCGTAATACATCATCACCACATAATGGTATTGCAACAAAGCTTGGATATTATCCATGTATCACTTGGCAAGATTCAAACCTTGGTCTCCTCCTTGAATATTGAGGAATCTAACCAATTGAGCTAATGCCATTTGATCATCAACTTCAAATCTTGTTAATGGTAATGTAGCTATAATGTATTATGAGTGGAGTTTGTTTTAAATAAAAATAATGTAATAATAGCAAGGTTTCTTTTAACCAAATTAATTACTATAGTATGATAAACCAAAATTAATGTAATAAGAGTGTGGTTTTTTTTTACTAAATAAATTAATATAATATGAATACAACCTTTTTTATAAACTATATGTGGCTTTTTTTGGGAGCCTGATGAGGACATCAAATATCATATAGCCTAAGTATAAACTTAGGTATATTTTCTTATTGTTATTGCTAATAATGTGAGCCTTCTTGCTCACACTAGCTTCTAGTTGGTGGGTTATTCTGGACAACCTTCTAGTTGTTAGTTGTTAGCTTTTTGCTAGCACTTAGTTAGCACTACTTTATCTTCAACTAATTAAGTGTTGCTTTAGTTAGCTAGTTGTTAGCTAAGTTTTTTGTTAGTTACAACTCATCTCGTCTCCTTCCAAGTAGTTGCAACTACCATATTTTTGTAATGTACTATTTAAGCGCCATATTGGCAATACAATATTTAGTCTTGGCTTGTAATTTCAAACTTAGTCTCTTCACATTTGTGTGTGGCACTTTGTTGCCATATCACTTATTTCAGAACCTCGTACTGATCACCTGGTACAACTTGTGAAGCTTATCTTTAGTTTACTATTTTGTAAGTTTACCTTGAATTATTCATCCATTTTATTTTTGAAAGTCTAGTCTAAGTGGATTTTATTGCTATATTACCATTATTTTACAAGGGATGATCGAGCAAAAAACATTCATGACTTTCTATACACTCACATTAGCCCTAAGGAGTTTGTCAACTTATTAGTATTGAATAAAACATTCATATTAGAGTTACCCATTTTTCTATCACCAACCAAAGCCAATGTCTATCAGATAGTTTTATAGCCACAAATGTTGATTCGCTAGTTGTGATAATTTTGAGGCCATCAAAGTTGACAGTTTGATTTTGTACCAACCATGTGAAGCATGACCATTGGACCTCCCTTTCATCCAAAGAATTAGAGGACATTGTTTGTAAAGGACCCTAGGTTGGATCAATGACAAAGAGCCATTGAAAAATATAGGTGCCACCTCAATTAAAAAGTTATTCATAGGAGGAAGCCCACATTAGGGAAAACAAGGCTGAATCAGGCTGATTGCACATAAAAGGATGAACTTGGGTCATTGTTTTCACAAGGAGAAGGATGTGCAGGGACGTTGTCATAGAACAATGGCCATGTCTAGGTGCAACAACTTAATTTAGTGGCTTAGATAGCTATAGGTCACAAGATAAGCATGACTCATAGAAAGTGGTGAGGGAAACTTGTCCTCCTTATCTCCTTCTCATTGAAGTGGGAGGAATGAAGAAGAATGAGGGGAAGAATGAGAATTGTTCTTCACATTCTGTTGATGTTGATTCCCACCTTTGGAAGAGCCCTCCTATGATGAATGAGAATTTTGATATGCACCAACGTTTTCCTCTGCAATAATGGCATGATTGAATGCCACATCCAAGGTGAGGAAAAATTTGAATTTGATTTCCCTGAAAATTTGATCTTGCAATCCACGAGTGAATTTATTAATCAAGTCATCTTTTGAATATTTCACACCAAGCAATACCCTTAACCTATTGAATTGAAAAATGAAGTCAGAAATCGACATCCCATAGGTTTGTCTCAACCTATACCACTTGGTAGTGAGGTCACTTTGATAGTTTGGTGGAAAGAAAGTGTTTTTCAGAATTTGAGTTAATTCTTTCCAAGTCATTGTGGCATTATGGCTCTGTCTTTCTACAATGAGAACTTTTGCTAAACCTATGAGTTTGAGTGTAGCAAATGTAGCTTGTTCATCCTCCAGAATTTTAGCATAAGCAAACCAAGTTTGCATATCTAAAATCCATGTAGAGAAGACATCCGGATCTCTAGATCCATCATACAACATAACCTCGCATTTATCTTTGTTGGCATGATTATGGTTAATTTTGATATCACCTGGATTGAAATGCACAACAATATCTCTTACCTTCTCTACTAAAATGTCTACTGCTGAGGTAAGGTTTTCCATGTTTGATATGAGGTCTTGAGCCATATTTTTCCTAGTATATACCAGACTAGGAGGATTACAAAATAGTGCAAGAACTAATCTAGGCTTTAGGAATAAATTTCAGTTTCCTAATGTAGAAAAATGCCTAGATTTACAATTATTTTGCTCTCCAATTACAAAATTCAGGGCTATTTTAGTGCTTTTACAAAATGAACTTCACTTTTGCAACTACAAAAAGTGCACTAAAAATTAGCCCTTTTACATGCAAAATTTGTGTTAAGAGGTAAAATATTAACAAACTGTGAAAAATAATTGGTTCATCGAAACCCCATGAGGGGGGCAGAGGTCCAAGGTTCAAATCTCAGGCCTCACCGGACTGAATGCTTGTCCCTTTCCTGGTGCTTTCAGTGGCGTAAAAGGTTTAAAATGATTGTGGCATGACAGTTATAGGGGTGGACTGCACGAAGATTTATGTGGCAGTTTCTAGGGCAGACAACACAAAATACTGTGGCAACCATAAAAGGTGGACAACCTACCCGGATTTGTGATGGTTATCGATTCCACCATGAAAAAAAAACAAACTGTGGAAAATTTGCAAAATAATGCAAAAAAATTGGCAGAATGTGAACAAAAATTGAGAAAGTTATCACCTTTCAAAGTTTGCAAGTTTTTCTATCCTTTGTTGCAGGTTTGGCACCAAATGTTTGAATTTGAAATTTCAAATTGTTGCAGGTTTGGCACCAAATGTTTGAATTTGAAAATTTTAAATTATTTTGCCTAAATTGTTTTCCCGCAAAAAAAATTGTTTGAGAATGGGTCGGGCGGTCAACTCCCGCCCAAGGCCGAATAATGACCAGGTTTCGAAACCACAATGGTCACAATCCAAGGTCACCCCCTCAAAAAACAAACTTTGCCTAAGCTACCACGGAGGCGCGGCCACTTGGCAGCCCGACACCCATGCAACAGGAACCTCCACGCGCGTGCGTATTATGGTGAGTGTCTAGCAAAGCTAGATAATAATAAGGTGCGTATTGCACCTTATAAGGGCCTCTACGCCCCCCACACAATCAATGTGGGACAAAGTATGTGAGGCTTTTCCCGACTTCCTCTGCCCGACAGTCAAAAAAATTTTGCGACACCAGGAAGATGGTCACCGTCTGTCGAAAAATTAACATCATTCGCCTGCCAAAAACTTCATGACCACTGGGAAATCGATTAAGGTTTAAATTTTAGCTTTTTCTGTCGAAAAAAATAATTTACTCTAGGAATTGTCTACGCTGCTAGAAAATTGTTTTTGTCATCGGGAAGTTGTTTGAATGCAACGTGAGGGTGTTTCGATCACCTGGGAAGAATTGAATTGGCACAATGTTTTTGCCTGTTTCACTAGAATGTCGTCTACTATTTGCTATCCAAACCTAGGAATACCAACAGATTTATCTACGTCGTCTACCAAGAATATTCGTACTTTCACCAGTTTAGTACATCACCTACTGCAGTGTCCACACTGCTATTTAATCCACCATTAAGAATGTGCCACATGGAATGGTTGTAGTAGAATCAGGACCGTACACATGGTCAAGGTAAACTATGCAATTTTTATTTTTGGTAGTATTTTGTTAGGGTCTTTTATCTCACATGCACCGTGGGAAAATCCTTGTTATGGCTTAAGAAGGTGAACGCCCATCCATAGAATTGATCACCACCAATGGTCAAATTTAACCATCATGCCTATGTAGCTTGCAGTTCCTATGCCTAGGTGACAAGTGGTAGAGCTAAAGCACTTTGGCATTGATTGATTGAAGAATTAGGTGGGAGTTGCAATATTTTTGAATTTCGAGGCTTAATATCCCACATTCACTGTGGGACAGTGCATATAGTGCCTTAAGAAGGTAGAGGCCCCTCTATTTTTTTTGACCACTAGGTGGTGGTCAGTGGTGCCTCTATGCGGGGTTGTATAGAGGCATCAGTTGGTGGGTGTAGGAGGCTATCAATTTTGTACTGCCACATGGTGGCCTTGGGGCTATTGATCGCCCATACTTGTGGCAAGCTCTTGTAGGCATTAACATTTCAATGGAGCCATTGACTATTTTGTAATGGTGATAGTGACCGTCTACCATAGAAAATTACTTTTTGCCGTCGATGATGACTTTTCTCATAATTTTCAAATTTGAATTCAATTTTTGGTGCCAATTTTGAGAGAAGGTGAAATTTTTTTTTTTTCCCCAATTTATTTTGATTTTTGCCTCCAAAAGCTCAAATTTTGCAAAATTTAAGGGTTAAACTACATTTTTAGTGCTAATTTCCACCACTTCACACTTGAAGGGTAAATTATTTTTGTAATTGCACAAATTGTGTAACATTGAAAGCAATAAATTTCACCCTTTTTGTAATTTAGAAGGTAAAATTTTGTAATCTAGGCCAATTTTTGCATTAGGAATCCCTCAAACTCGTTTCTAATAATTGCCTAGATATTCATTGCAACCACTTAGTACTCTTCTAGTCTAGCATATACAAGATTTTAAATGGCTTCTGATCTCACATAACAAGTGGTAAAACTCACCAATGTAGTGGAAAAATTGATGGATATAGTAGAGGACATGATAGTACAAACAAATACTACTAATTTCAAGATATATAACAATAAATTTTCTCATAAGGTAAAGTGTAATATTAAGCCTTATGACAAATAAAGGAATCTAGATGTCTTGTCTAGTTGGATTCTAGATATGGATACTTGGTTCTCCTATGTAGAAATCCTTGAGGATGAACAAGTTGTCTTTGCTAAAATAAAACTCACAGGTTTAGCAAAAGTCTTGATCATAGAAAGACAACAAAGTCAACACCCCATCACGACTTGGAAGGAACTTGTCCAAGCCTTGAAGAACACCTTTTACCCACCTAATTACCAAAGTGATCTCAAGACCAAATGGTATAGGTTGAGGCAAGCATATAATATGTTAGTCCCAGACTACATTTTTCAATTTAATAGACTAAGGGTTCTTCTTGGGGTCAAATATTTAGAAGAGGATCTAATCAATAAATTTGCTAGTGGGTTGCAAGATTAGATATTTAAAAAAGTGAAATTCACTCGCTTCATGACCTTGGATGTGATATTCAATCATGCACTTATAGTAGAGAAGAAGGTTTTTGCTCAATATGTATGCCCTTCCATGGTACCAAATTTGTAGTAGTCACATCAGGAGAAGACACCTTACTCTTCTTCTTTCCCTCCTCCCTCTTATTTCTCTCCTTCTTCTTCCTTTTCTCCTTCTTTCAATGGATTTTTTTTTGTAATCGTTGTAAAAAAGAGGTCATATAGAAAAAGAATGTTTTAGGAAGAAGAAAAAGTTAATTGTACAAACACCACATGAGGAACCATAGGATGGTCCCATTTGTGTTATAGGAGAGGCAATACCTTATATTGATCTTATGGGTAAGCTCAATAATTTCAAACAATATCACATACTCCACATGAGGGTACATGTGACAATTTGCTCATCATAGAACAAGAGCCATGTTTGGGCCAAACAACTTAATTTAGTGGCTTGGATAGCCACATGCCACAAGATAAGCATGACTCAAAGTGGACCACAATACGCGTACGAGGATAAGGAAATGTGAGGTGAGTAACTTCCCTCCCTTCATAGGTGAACATTACCTATAGATGAGTGACAATAAATGTAGGAAGACATCCAAAGACCTCCTTAGACTAGGCTAGATCAAATGAAGAAACCCTAGACTTTGATCAAAATCTAGAAACATATGTAGCCATCCACCAATCAAATTGCACAAATTGGAGGAGATTCTATCCAATAAAGAGAAATCCTAAAGATATTTAATCCACCATTGAGAATGTGCCACATGGAATGGTTGTAGCAGAATCAAGACTATACACGTGATCAAGGTGAATGGTGTAGTTTAGATTTTTGGTAGTATTCTATTAGGGACTTGTATCTCACATGCAACATGGGAAAACCCTCGTTATGGCTTAAGAGGGTGAAAGCCCATCCATAGAATTTATCACCAATAATGATGGTCAAATTAAACCATCACACATGTGTAGCTTGCAGTTCTTATGCCTAGGTGACAAGTGGCAGAGTTAAAGCACTTTGGCATTGATTGATTGAAGAATCGGGTGGGAGTTTCAATTTTTTTGAGTTTTGAGGCTTAATATCCCACATTCACTGTGGGATATTGCATATAGTGCCTTAAGAAGGTAGATTCCCCCCCATTTAGTTTGACCACTAGGTGGTGGTCAGTGGCACCTTTGTGCAAGGTTACCTAGAGGTATTAATTGGTGGATGGAGGAGGCTATCAATTTTGTGCCACTACATGGCGGCCTTGGGACTATTGATCGCCTGTACTAGTGGTAAGCTCTTGTAGACATTGACATTTCAATGGGACCATTGACTATTTCATAGTGGTGATAGTGATCATTGACCACCAAATATTACTTTTTGCCATTGATGATAAATTTTCCCATAATTTTTAAATTTGAATTCAATTTTTGGTGCTATTTTTGAGAGAAGGTCAAAATTTTATTTTTGCCTCCAAAAGCTCAAATTTTACAAAATTTAAGGGCTAAATTACATTTTTAGTGCTAATTTTCCACCACTTCACACTTGAAGGGTAAATTATTTTTGTAATTGCACAAATTGTAAGTAGTAAGTTTCATCCTTTTTGTAATTTGGAAGGCAAATTTTTGTAATCTAGGCAGATTGTTGCATTAGGAATCCATCAAATCGTTCCTAATAAAAGCCTATATATTCATTGCAACCACTTAGTACTCTTCTAGTATGGCATATACAAGATTTCTAATGGCTTCTGATCTCATAGAACAAGTGGTAAAACTTGCCAATGCAGTGGAAAGATTGATGGATAGAGTAGAGGACATGATAGTACAAACAAATCCTACTAATGTCAAGATATATAACAATAAATTTTCCCATAAGGCAAAGTGTGATATCAAGCCTTATGATGGATTGAGGAATCTATATGTCTTATCTAGTTGGATTTAGATATGGAGACTTGGTTCTCCTATGTAGAAATCCTTGAGGATGAAAGTTGCCTTTTCTAAAATAAAACTCACAAGTTTGGCAAAAGTCTTGATCATAGAAAGACAAAAAAATCAACACCCCATAACGACTTGGAAGGAACTTATCCAAGCCTTGAAGAACACCTTTTACCCACCTTATTACTAAAGTGATATCAATACCAAATGGTATAGGTTGAGGTAAGTATATAATATGTCAATCCTAGACTACATTTTTCAATTTAACAGGCTAAGGGTTCTTCTTGGAGTCAAATATTTAGAAGAGGAGCTAATTGATAAATTTACTAGTGGGTTGTTGTTGGTCGGAAGTTTATCTAATGGTAAGGATTGTGCACCCACAGACCTCAACCAATGTTGAATGGCTTCAAAACTAAAATCTTTGAGACCAATAATTGGAGAAGGTCAGTTTCTAAAGGGTCCTAGATAACTATGCTTCAAGGGAAAAAGGAGGCGAGGAAAAGTAAGAAAATCAAAGCTAGAACTTACAGGGGATGGATTCAGCTACATAAAAATGCATACAATATTCAAATACCCAAAAAGTACATGTAGATCATCTAATAGACCATAAAACGCTTCTCATTTACATTTAACATGCAAAGTTAAATTATGAATTCTAGAATTAGAGAATGAAAATCATGAAATCTAGAATGCATAATTACAACATAATCATTCATCTAACTTTAACATAAATAAATAATCAAACAAACATACATACATGAAAATTTTTAGAGGCTAGACAATGATCCACTTATATTATCTATATTTCAAATATTACATGCAAGTTGTAATAGCCAAAGAGTCAACCATGTTTCTGCCTTACATTCTTACATATATAGCCTTTTTGAAAGCTCTCTACTACAAGTGGGTACAACATCAATAACCTGGGCTGGCCAATCACCTTTGCTACACATAATTAAGAAATTTTAATGAAGAGTGGATGAACCAGGAAAAGCTTGGATGAATGCACCAACCATGCACCTCCCTATTTATTGAAGTTCAGTACTCTTCACTGGCCACCTCTGATTGTCTCTACGACCATTGCATTATGCTCTTGGACTATATAACATTTGCATGCACTTGGATATTGGAGTTTCTAGGACTATTAGTGTGACTTGTAGCCTATCACAGAGAAGGTACTTGCAATAGATTACATTTTATGTGCTCCATGGATACGCATTGGTTGTGCACAAATATCTTGATTGATCATGCATTAAATTTTTGAACTACCCATGTCTCTTCGGAGATAGCACCTCCTCCTCCTCATTCCTATTTGAATATAACTTCATGTCCCCCTCCTCATTCCTATTTGAATTGATTTCGAGCTAGAGATAACTCACGTTTCTTGTCATACCTAGTTAAACCATTTTCTTGGTTTATGCCCCATCTATCATGACATTACTTATGCCAAATATTTGGAATCAATCGTGGGACTACGACCTCCCATTTTCTACCTCACTACCATATTATTCAGACTTCGACCATCAAATTTGATGAGATTTTGGGTTCTTGCACAGTCAAGGGACTTCCTACTTTTTTGCCTTCTTTTTCCTTTAGAACATTGCAATGAAATTTTGGGAATGTTAGTAGTTCTCTGCCTTCCCAGTTCCCTACCCTTTATAATATGGAGGTGAAGTTTTGGACTTTGCTTTGATGGTAAGCCATCTCAATATTTTTCCTACCTGAATACTTATCAATTTTTGGGTGAATCTTCAAGGAGGCATCAGAAGGCAATCATGTCCAATTCTCTACTTGGAACTTTTCCTCTTTATTTGTGCCATAGAATCTCCTAGTTATCTTCAACCATTATAGGCACAAGGTGGGTGGAAAAAACCCACAATTCTGGTGACTTACAAGGATTTTCACTTATTGAAAAGGAGTGAATCTCCTTTAACAACAACAAAAAAAACAAAACTTGACTATGTCCATTAGGCCACAGAGTCAATCTAGGGCATAAAAAACAAAATTGTATATTAAGTTAAAACTTACTTTGGGTGACAACTATGTCATATCTTTAGGCTCCTTATGCTATTGTTGCTAAGCCTTCGAGGTTTCACTCTAAGAAGTATATGTTGTAGTGATTTGAACTTGGAACTTCTGATAGATCAAATTCCATTGCTCTGTAGGAGGGAGAAGAATAAGTTTGAGGTATTTGGTGATGGTGCCCAAGTGATAAACATCCTTGTAGGGAGGATTCCTATATCTCTCAACCATTTCCTTTGCCTTGGTAAGAAGACTTGATAGCTTTAGGATCACATTGAGCATTTCATTGACCGCTACTGGTTCTTATAATACCACAATTTCACTTTGATTTCCCTTCAAATATTCGAAGAGCTTGTTAAAATCTTCTTCTATATAAATTTATTCCTTCTTTTATGAAAATATTGGGAATTCGAGCTCTTGGAGATTCTCATTATCCCTGCTCATCTTATCAACCTCCATCTTAACTGTGCCATGGAAGTTCTTCACTTCATAGTAGAGGTCTACCGGATCTAGCACTTGCTGCATGGCAATCTCAATGCACTCGATGTCTCTTCTTGAGTATTTGGCCAAGAAGGCATCTCCCTTTTTGAACAATGCTCTAAATTTTGATGCTTGCCCACCCATACTTTGCACCAGGCTTGATTTCATCTCAATCTCTTTATCTACCATTTTAGAAGTCGCCAAGCCTTCTTATAATTTTTACACAATAGTAGGGAACATTCTAAACATTGCTTCTCTTATCCAATCCCAGTAGGCGTTCCTGATGTCCTTCACCTATTCTTTAGAAATCAATGCTCCTTAGGGCTTGTCCTTTTATGCCCGTAATTATGCCAATGTAATGTCTAGAGAACTCTACTGCTATTGAAGCTCAATCTTAAACTAAGCTCCCTTCTCAAGTTCACCCCTCAATGCAACAATTTATTCTTCATTTTTCCTCAACATCTCCTATGAAGGAGCTTTGTCCAACGTGGCCTTCGCTTGTTTCAAATCATTTTCAAAATAATGTTGCCTCAGTCCTACTTTATAGAGTTATGCTTCTAGCGATTCCAATATTTTCTTTGCCACTTTGAGTATTTTCTAAGAGCCCTACCCTTTCACAAATAGTGCGTCGACATTAGCATAAAGCACCTTGAGAGCCAGCACTTGAGAAATATCTTCCATATTTGTGGTTTCAATGTCATACTGCCAATCCTTGTACTTCATATTAGCAACAACCTTTTTCTCCTTACGATGAGTAGATATCTTATACTTCTTTTCCTTGATTGGATCAACTTCATAGTGGGTGTGTGGAGCAACTTCTACCTTTTCATCATGCAATTGCTATAACTTCTCATTTGCCCACTATATTTGATTATCCTATGCTATTCTCATAACATTGAAGGCTTCAGGTAGGGTCTGATCTACCTCCTAGGATGCAAGAGGGGCAGTTAGAAATATTGATATCGAGGTAAGATATCATTGGTCTAGCCAAAGTTGTACCAACTATACCACATTGATATTTGGGCTCTCTTGATGGTGGGAATGGGAAAGGTTGCTTATATGGAGTCTAGACTTGGGATGAAGTGGCTAATGAAGGTGTGGGTGAAAACAAAGGAGGCTAAGGGAGGGACATAGTGGTGTGTGGATTAGGTATGAGTAGCAACAAAGGAGACTATGTAGTCTTCTAAGGAGAAATATTCCTGGGAGGCTTACCCTTATGCATAACAGCTATGTTAGGAATTATTCCAGAGGCTTGGGTTTGGGATAGAGTAGGTGAATCCTTGATTGTTTCCAATGAGGGGGTATGCTGAGGAGAAGAGGATCGAGAATGGATTTCCATCATACCCTACTTCTACATGTTCTAAAGAGATTGTTCTACCTTATGCTTCCCTATGCTCCTATGGGTGGCCTTCCCTATTTCTTCTAGTTTTGGTGGCCCCAAAAATATTTTTAACTGCTTGGATTTCACTTTGCCCAACTTGAAAGATATGCTAGATTTGGTGGACTATTTCCTCTTCCTACTTATTTTAGATCCTTGCGGTGAGGGAGATGAGGGCTTTTGTATTTCTACTCCAAAAGGTTTGGATGACCTAGTCCTTATAGTGTCCTATTAGGAATATGTACAATGCACCTTTTGTTGAGCCACCTGCTCTTGGATTTGACTTTCTTATTTCTGTGGTGGATTTTGGAATTCCAACTCCTCATCATCTTATTCATTTTTTTTTACTTCTTCTTCATCTTCATCCACCTCGATGTCTTGCATGACTTGCATTGTATCCATTTCCCTTAGGACCAAGGGAGTGAGATCCTCATCTATTATTTCTTTCCAGTCTTCATAATCAACATCATACCTAGTTGAGAAGGTGGCATCCATCCTTATAGGAAAGGGGTATGTGATATCATATGCCTCACAACACACTATCCACCATTGTTCAATCTTATATTCATCCCATTTATTCTTGTTTATGATTGTATGAACCATTGTTCAATATTTTATTTTGTATTGCTTTAGTAGCAGCATCACAAAACTTAGATATCACATGAACCAATTCAGGACATGGATGAGTAAAAGTTGGTATGAACTAAGCCAACTGGGTTCTCTATGCAAGAGCCCCTGAGATATTGAAACTTTAGCTCTTTGTCATTTGCATTGCACCTTCATGGAGAATTTCACCTTCGCCCTAAGGGTGATTCGGGTGTCAAACAGGTTCACATATCCATCTTCCAGCTACTTTTCAAGCTTTGCTTTTGTCATCTTGGGACTTCAACCTTTAACTTCTACACCCCTTTTTCAGAAGAATATATCCACCTCTAAGAATTAGTGATTTATTCAGATACCAATTTTACAAAATCCTTTCAGTTTCTCTGATATGGTAACATAAGCAGGGAAGAAATTTGAATTATTGGCAACTCATGTCCTATTTAAGGTGTCTAAAAGAAGCACTAGAAGAGCAACTGACAGGACCATCTAAGGAATTCTATTAAAACTATGAATATCTAATTGGAATATGATCTATCTGACACATAACACCTGTCAAGATTCTTGGGAAGTGTAATTTTTCACTAGCCAACGTTCTCGTACATGTGATTTATGACACCTAGACATGCTAAAATTAAAATCCTTTCATTTTGCTTGAGCTTCTCAGCTATCGTATCTTTGGAAGAAGTTTTAGTCACATAGCATTGAATAGCTTTTGTATGAGATTTGGTATCTTTAACAATATGTCCAGTTCTACCACTACTTCAACACACCAAGTCAAGAAGTTTCCAAGTGGGAGGTGAGGCTGATCTAGTCGTAATCTCCATTACAACATTCTTGAAATGCACACCCATTGGGTCATATATAAAATTGGCTGACGTAGTAATCAAAAATTTCCCATGCATATAATTAATGATATAATTTTATAGAAGACTCAAGAAATGATGATGCCACCAAGCTTCAGGATAACTGATAGGTGTTTAGGATATTTACATACTTCCATATGGCATGATTGTACCATTCACTGAAAACAACTAGGAATTTGTTCACCAAGGTTGAATTTATTATGGGTAGGTTTTTGAGAATGCACTTGACTCACCAAGCTCCCAATTTCCTACTCAAGGAGGGGTGGACTACTAGGCGGGACAAAACCAACCCACCTTCCATTTTTCCACTTAAAGAAGGGTGCACTTTCAGGGAAGGTAAGTACTTATATGTGTCCCCATTTCCCGCCTAAGGTAGAAATTGATTCATATTATCATGACAATCTTAAAAAAATATGCATCGTCGCTTGGTACTACTAACCAAGGTATGGGATGAAATTAGGGATTAACAAATCCATCTGGTCTAACTAAGCTCTAATTATGTACAAAGAGAAGCTAAAGGAGGAAAATAATTATGTACATATATACATACCTGGCACCATTAGTGCTATGCATAGTTCTTGAGGTACTGCACATTTACTAGAATTAAGAGTAGTCACCCTTCCAAGTCACTCAGTTGATAAGCATTTGCATCCTTGTAACTTTTAATAAGATATGGACCTGACCATAATGATTTTAATTTGTCATGCATGGCTAGCTTTGCTCAATTCACATCCCATTTCAGGACCAGATCACCTTCACAAAACTGCTTTGGTACCATTTTCTTATCAAACCAGCACTTGATCATGTTTTGATGTAGACACAAATCATTGTACACCTTTTCTCTTTTCTCCTCCAATTGGACCAACTGCACCATTCTCTTTTCCATAGCTAGAAAATCCTCCATATCCATTTCACTCATGAATTTTAGTGCTGGAAGCTCTATAATGATGGGAAGGACCACCTCTTTCCCATAGACCAAGGTGTATGGTGATGTTTATAGGGCCTCCTTAGGAGTTATCCTATCCACCCAGAATTCCTGATCAAGCAAAAGGTGCTAGCTCCTAGGATTATGCTCAATATTTTGCGTTATTATATTGAGAAGATTCTTGTTTGTAGACTCAACTAGACCATTCCCTTGCAAATAGTAGTTTGAGGTAGCATTCCAATAGATACCATACTTTCTAGAAAATTCCATTGTTTTGGTGCCTATAAAGGCTGTGCCATTGTCTAATACAATGGTGATAGGATTCCTCAATCTAGTAATCAACCTCTCAAGGAAATTAATGATTGTTTGCTAATCATCATGCTTAGTGGCTTCGACCTCATTCCATTTTGTGAAATAATCTATTACCATTAGAATGTACTTATGACAAGTTGATGAATTTGGGTTGATAACTCCAATGAAATCTAACCCCCATTTTTGAGAGGGTTCCTCCACTAGTATTGGTCATAGAGGTATAACATGGTGCTTTTCCTTTCTAATAAATATTTGACACTTATCACACGCCTCGAATAATTTGAATGCATCTGAGAACATGGACTGTCAATAGAATCCCATCCTCAAGATTTTGGCTACTGTAGTCTATTCTGAGTAATATCCTCCTAAGAATCCAAAGTAAAATTCCTCAAGTACCTCTTGAGCCTTCTTTGAGGGTATGCAATGCAATAAAACTCCATCAAAGTTTCTTCGATAGAGAGTATCATTGACCATTGTGTATTTTCTAGCTTGTAGACTATATTTTTGCCTTTGATATGGTTTTAATCCTTTTGGGCATTTTCCTGTATTGAACTAGTAAATCAAGTTGGTAATCCAGGAGTCAGGTGAAATTTGTGCTCGTTCTAGCTCAATATTATCTACTTATTCTATGCATAAGTTGGAGTCTATCACCACATATTTTTCCAGGTGCTGGCACAATGCTTGACCTCTGACCAAATTTGTTGGATGAATTTCTACATCAAACTCTTGAATCTTTGTTGTCCAACCAACTCTCTGGTCACCCAATTCTCCTTGGATTACAAAATTTCTAACATTTGGGTGCACTACATACACCATGGTTTTGCTCTAAGAGATAAAGTGCCATAATTTCTTGAGGTATTTCATAACAACATATACTTGTTTTTCAATAAATTATACATTTCTTCATGGTCGTGCAAAGTATGACTGAGAAAAGCAATTGGTCTTTCATTACCATCATCTCCTTTTTACATCAAGATCACCGCATAAATTTCTTCTGCTCCAAAGGCATATATAATGAAGTCCTTGGAATAATCAAGATTAATGAGAACTAGGGCATGTGAGATGGCTTACTTGATACTTTTGAAGGTATCTCTTCGGGCGTCTATCCATTTAATTCCACATCTTTTTCAGCATCTATGTCATAGGTTTGACTATCTATGCAAAATTAGGTACAAAATTCTGCACAAAGTTGATCTATCTAAAGAAATATTGTAGTCCCTTATTGGTCATAGGTAATGGTAGATCTAATATGGAACTAACCCTTTCTGGGTCTATAGATAGCCTTGCTTTTGATACCATGTGACTTAGGAGTTTACCCTCTTGCACAACAAAGATAGATTTCTTTGGATTTAGTGATATCTCAAACTCCTAGCACTTCTCAAAAAATCAATGAAGATGCTCTACATGATTCTCCTTTTATGAGAGAAGATAGTTATATCATCAAGGTAAATAACAATTACCCTATTTACCAATTCACCAAATTCCAAATCTATTGCTCTCTAAAAGCTAGCACCAACATTAGATAGTCCAAATGGCATCCTCTGTTATGCAAATGTTCCCCATTTAGTAGTGAATGTCATTTTATACTGATCTTCATCCTTTACCCACACTTGGTTAAATCTTGAAAAGCCATACAATAGTAAGAATCATTTTTCGCTCAAAACTGTATGCAATATTTGATCTATTTGGGGTAGAGGATAATGATCTTTCAGGAAAAATTTATTCAAATTTTATAAATCAACATAAAGTCTGATATCTTCATTATTATTTTTGATTGGGACTAAGTTAGCTACTTGTTGGCATTTTTGCCACATTGATTCTCATTGATGAATGCATTGATGTATTGTTGGGGATCTGACCTTTGATTGATGCAGCTTGGGCAAAAAAAAGGAGAAAAATTGAGGAAAAAATGGTTAAGTCTGAAAACTGCAGCGACGCGCTGACATGTTGCAGAATCGCGGTCAACTCAGTCAACGCAGGCAGGTTGGCGGAACCGTCGCGATATCGCGACATGTTCCGGAATCGCGGGTCGGCAGGCAAAAAAGCATTAAGTTGAAAACATGCGGCGATTCGCCGACATGTCGGCAAATCGCGACCGGGCAACTTCGAAGGCGTTAAGTCAAAATTTACGACGCGTCGGCCGACATGTCGGCGAATCGCGACCGAAAAGCGATTGGTACGGCGACGGAAACATGTAGCGAAATCGCTACATGTTCCGTTTTCGCGGGGCAGAGCGCAGGGAGGAGCCAACGGCGGAAACATGTAGCGAAATCGCTACATGTTCCATTTTCGCGGGTCAACGGTGGTCAAAGCGTACTGCATGATAAGACGTCACGATTTCGCGACCCGTCGCATTTTCGCGACCTGCGCAGTTTTCCCGCCAAGTGCACTATGAACGGCCGAGAGGGTTTTTGGGTTTCCGATGATTTAATGCTGACCCGAATTAAATATTTTGCGGATTTCCGATGCGGTTAAGGTCGAAGAGTGTCCAGGCCACCAAAATTAAAGGGTTTATTGGTTCAAAGCCGCGGTTCGTGGATTATTTTAACGGCTTCATGCACATGTTTGAAAAAACGAATTTAATGAAGGGCCGCGAACGTTTCATGGTATTTAATTTGTATTTCCTCGAGGCCGCTATTAAGGGGTCGTGTTCTTGATTTCCAAGTGACGGTTGTGGATCACGAGGAAGTTGTTTTTAAATTTTTAATGCTGCAAAGAGGATGGACCTCTATAAAAACCAATGTAATTCTCATTTACAAGGGTTGGAAAAACTTGCTGCTAGAAACTGGAATTGTATTTGCGGGAATACAAGGATCGACTTCTAATTTTTCAAGCGTCGCATGGATGAATTTGCTTTCTGTTTTCTGCATTTCTAATAGCATTCGTACTCCTGCATTGCTATTACATTTAAATTCTGCATATTGGATTTAAATACTGCGGTCGAGTACGATTCCTGGAATGTGGGTTTGGAGGGATTTGCGGCATGTGATTGTGCGAGGATGAAGCTGATTTCTTATGTTACTTGTTGTTGTTGCGTTTGTAGTTTCCTGCTATTGTTTTTCTGATCCCATCACTTCGGCCTGTGGCCATATTTCCCATTTCTTTCTGCAACCTTTTAAATCTCTTTCCAGCAACCCTATCTTAAACCCATTTTTAGAGTAGTGAAGGGAACCAGCCCACTCTGGAGATTGGTCTGGGAGCCATTTCTTGCTTCCAGCCTTTCAATGTTGGCCGGGTCTAGGGCGCAATTGTAAAAATCCTTTCCTGTGGCAGATTCGTGACCAACACTACCCAAGTAGAATGCTTAATGGGATACATTATTTTGTCATTCAATAAATTTAGTAGCTCCTGCTTCATCAAGGCTTTTATTTTTGGGTTCACTAGTCTTTGCTTATGCAAAAAGGACCTTGTGTTAGGCTCCAACTCAATGGTGTGTTGGATAGCATCCTTACAGTATACCTTGAGGTCATCATATGTCCAAGTGATGATTTCATCATACTTTTTACATAAATACTGGATCTAGTAGACTTCCTCATCTGAGAAATACACCGATATCTTTAGACTTTTACTAGCTAATACTTGAACCTCTTTGTAACCTTTGGAATCAATCTTGATCATACGACCTGTTGGCCAATCACTACTATCAAATAAAATTTCTAGAGTGATTAGCCCTTTTAAAATATGGTTATTTTTAAGCTGAATGAACCCTTCTTATTCATAATATTTAGTCTCAGAGGACCCATTTGTTGAGCAATTCATTTCATGGATTAAAAAATCCACTATCTGTTCATCATTTTCAAATACTTGCCAAAAGATATTATTGTTCAGGACAAATGGTCTATACACCAACCTGAATGATTTTGCCTTATGAATGGTATTGAAAACTAGAAAAAATTTGCTCCTATAGATGCTAGTATACCAGTGTGTCTATTTTTATCCCTAGGGATAGCTTTGATATTAAGTGCCTCAAATGCTTCTAACAAGTCCCACACTCTATTTATATAAGCCTTTAGGTAATTCTACTTACTGACACACTTTTTAGTGATTTTATTGACCACCAACTTAGAATCTCCAAATATTTAGAGTTGCTTGACTCCATGCTTCTTTGCCTTTTTAAGTCCCAGATACAACGCTTCATGTTCTACTGCATTATTAGTACAAATCCATGTTAATATATATGAGAAAATATTTTGTGCTCTAGTAGGTGAGATCAATACTACTTCGGATCCTACACTATTTTTACATCTTTCCCCATAAAAATATAGTTTCCATAACTGATGAGGTGAAGGCAAAAGTTCTTCCTAAGCAACTAGCTTTTTAACCTCTGGTTTCTCAATGGTATAAGTGCCAACCTCTATTTCTATTATACTATTGAAGTCTTTGAGAGAGAATTTATCTTTCATTTGTAGTTATTCAAAAACTTCTTCCATGATGTCTCCTTCCTCAATAATAGCATTTACAGTGATCGCTTGTTGGTCTATCTCCTTCAGTCTCTCTATATGAAACGATGACAATTTTTATAAATAAATATTCACTCTCATTCCTTTATATGGAATTTCAATGTGAGAGTAGTCAAGATAAAGATAGCCTCCCAACTTGGCAATGAATTCCCTTAAGAGGCACATCTCGAAGTATGGTTCCAGGTCAACTAGCACAATTTCTTGTATAACGATGATCTGAGGTAATCTATGAAGGACCATGGGTACATATTTGATAACTTCCATAATTTTCACTGGGATACCATATAGCTACAACACATTGGGAAAAATTCTAGTGTATTCTATACTCATAACATCGCACACCACCTTGGGCATTACCGTAATGGTGAGGCTTGAATATATCATGCAATTATGCACCATCCATCCTTCCATTTCTAAATACAGGTAAAATGGAGAAGGCCTATTTTTTGCGTCCTCTATAATTGAACTACCCTAGACCATATTATGTTTCGGTTGAACCTTGTCTTGGTTCTTGATCATTTCGAGAGAGGCTTGAAGTAAATAAATCTATCCATGGATTAGCAATCATAAATGCTAGTCCTTGAAGGGGTTTTATTTAGTTCCTCCATAATATTAAAGGCGATATTTTGGAAAGTGTTCAAACTTGCTCCTATATTAATGAGTGGTCTCAATATGCTGATTCTTTATCAAAAAAGGGTATTTAAGTTTATCTCTAGCCTCTGCCTGAGTCTTTGCTCCATTTTGTTGAGTTTCATTGGGTCTAAGGTTCCCTTTCACCTGTTGAAGAGGTCTGTGAAGAGGGACATTTTTAGGAGTTTTATCTCTAGATTTTCTCTTATCTTGATCATTAGGAGTGATCTTCACAAGATTAACTCTTCAAGATTCACCTGAAGTGGTTTCTTCTCAGATCTCATTAAGATAGAAACTTGTTCCACTGATGGCACCATGAAGTTGTACTCACCATATCTGGCCATATTGATTTGTCCTTTTTGAATTATTTCTACTTTCTCGATGGCCATCTTCTACACATAATACTGATGCATCATACAAGTATTTTTCCCATGAGGATCATTACATGTAGAACACCAATAGTATGATTTAGATGTAGAAGTAGAGGGGTCACCCTCTTACTTAATAAGGATGACATTAGGTCTCTTAGAAGGCTTGCTAGTGGAGGTGAACTGATCCTTTAACACATATGGGAACCTTCTTGGCTGAAAGTTCCTTTTGGCTTATCTTCTTTTCATCATAGTAATATCATTAGAAATATTTTTCATGAAGTTTTGCATCTCCCATAAAGTAGCAACTTGTGAATCTAGGGTAGGTAATGTAGGTACTACAGGAGGACTAGGAAGAGCTAGGGTTGTAGATAGGGTAGGGAGCACTGGCACTATAGATGTATTAGGCCATTGGGGGAAGTTCACGAAAGGCGAGAATGTTGGATAAGAAGGCATTGTGACAACTGGATATGACTGACTATAAGGGAACTCAAGGAAGGTAGGCATCAAAGGCTTGGAAAGAAATCTACCTATAGCAATAAGAACATGTTCTACCTTTATAGCCTCTTGAAATATCTAGGGAAAGGCAAGGAATTTTGATTGCCTTATCATCAATCCTAGATCTGAACTAAAATATCTTAGATAATAGTTTATGGCCTACTCATGGGTTTTCCTAAGACCATCTGAAACTCTTTGCCAAGTGTGACTGAAATTAATATTAAAGTCCACAATTTTCTCTTGTGGATGTATTTGTATTACTATGAACTGAATAAGTAAGGAGAATGGGTCTGCTTGTTCATTAAACACTTCTATTAGCTTGGATGCCAGGGCATTCTAGGAATTTATACTCTTATTGGGCAGAGTTCTATACCAGTAAAGCATATTTCCTTTTAGGGAAATGACCAATAACTTTATCACATCCTCATATTAGATGTTATGCACAAAAACCAATAACACTACATCTTGATAATGTTTATATGCTATTTTTTCAATACCATCATAAGTCGATAAGGCTTTCAAGGTTGCTTCGGGGAATAACATGTTGATAAGATAAATTAAGGGGACCTATGTTATTCCAGTTAGGAACTCCTGGGTTCTAATTTTGATCCATTACTATTTTTTGAACAATAGGCACTTGGGACACAAATACTGAGTGAGTGTCAATCTGATCTTCCTCTTGATCTTCAACAAAATCATGAGCTTCAGTAATTAGCTCAAGCTATGTTCTTCTAAAGGACAAATCTAAGAGCTCAACTACTTCTTTTGAGATGATAGCCCTATATCTTGTAAATATGAAATAAAAACAACATTGATATGGATTTTTGGGTGTATCTTCAATGAAATCGCTAGGTGGTTAAAGGGGACTAGACAAAACCAGGTATCACTAGACCTTTTGTTTATCCAAAATATGGGTCAGGGTCCCACCGAGCGTGCCAAAAAATGTTGGTCAGAAGTGATTCTAATGGTAAGGATAATGCACCCACAGACCTTGACCAATGTTGAATGGACTCAAAACTAAAAGCTTTGAGACCAATCTCTGGAGAAGGCCGATTACTAAAGGGTCATAGTTAACTATGCTTCAAGAAAAAAAGGAGGTAAGGAAAAGCAAGAAAATCAAAGCTAGAACTTACAAGGGATAGATTCAGTCATATTAAAATACATATAATATTCAAATACCCAACAAGTACATGTAGATCATATAACAGACCATCAAACACTTCTCATTTACATTTAACATGCAGAGTTCAATTACGAATTCTAGAATTAGAGAATGAAAAGCATGAAATCTAGGATGCAAAATTACAACATAAATTCATCTAACTTTAAAATAAATAAATAATAAAACAAACATACATACATGAAAAGTTTTGGAGGTCAGACAATGATCCACTTGTATTATCTGTGTTTCAAATATTACATGCAAGTTGTAATAACCAAATATCCAACTATATTTCTGCCTTATATTCTTACATATATAGCCTTTTTGAAAGCTCTCTACTAAAAATGGATACAACATCAATAACTTGGATTGATCAACCACCTTTGCCACACGTCATTAATATATTTTAATGGAGAGCAACCAAACCAAGAAAGCCTCGGATGAATGCACCAACCATGCATCTCCCTATTTTCTAAATTATAGTACTCTTCACTGACCACCTCTGACTATCTCTACAACCACTGCATTATCCTCTTGGCCTATATAACATTTGTGTGCACTTGGATATTGGAGCTGCTAGGACTATTAATGTAACCTGTAGCCTATCTCAAAGAAGGTACTTGTAGTATATTACACTTGATGTACTATGTGGATATGCATTGGCTATGCATAGGCATCCTAACCAATTAGGCATTAAATTACCAAAGTACTTATGCCTCTTTGAAGATAGCACCTCCCCCTCCTCATTTCTAGTGAGAGATTAATGTTTTCAAATTTGAATCTAACTTCATTGATTGAATGGGCTTTCAGGCTAGAGATAAATTACGATGCTTGTCATACTATAGTTAAACTATTTTCTTGGTTTGTGCCCCATCTATAATTAAATTCCTTATGGTGAAGATTTGGGCTCAATCCTGGGACTACGAACTCCCGTTTTTTGCCCTACTACTATCTTATTCAGACTTTGAACATCAACTCTAGTAGGATTTTGGGTTCTTGCGCAGTCTAGGGTCTTTCTAATTTTTCACTTTTTTTTACCTTCAAAACATTATGGTGAAATTCTGAGAACATAAGTAGTTCTCTGCCTTCCCAGTTTCCTGCCCTTTATAATATTGAGGAAAAATTTTAGGCCCTGCTCTGATGGTAAGGCATCCTAATTTTCTAGCTTGCTCAAATACTTGTCAATCTTGGACGAATATTGAGCGAGGAATCAGAAGGTGATCATATCAAATTCTCCAATTGGAACTTTTCCTATTTCTTTGTGCCACATAATTTCCCAGTCCTCTTCAACCATTATAGGTACAAGGTGGGTGGAAAAACTCCCACAGTTGCAAGATTAGATATTTAGGAAAGTGAAATTCACTCCCTTCACCACCTTGGATGCGATATTCAATCATGTACTTCTAGCATAGGAGAAGGTGATTGCTCAGTATGTATGCCCTTCCACAACACTAAGTTTATAGTAGTCACATCAGGCGAAGACACCTTCCTCTTATTATTTCTCTCCTCCCTCTTATTTCTATCCTTCTTCTTAATCTTCTTCT
Source organism: Wollemia nobilis (assembly GCA_028583015.1). Taxonomy (NCBI): domain Eukaryota; kingdom Viridiplantae; phylum Streptophyta; class Pinopsida; order Araucariales; family Araucariaceae; genus Wollemia; species Wollemia nobilis. Next base: position 3,835,584 of record JAQPPZ010017057.1, read on the forward strand.
TATTTCAATGGAAAAAAATTCTATAATCATTGCCAAAGAAGAGGCAATACCTTATATTGATCTTAGGGGTAAGCTCAATAATGTCAACCTAATGTCACATCCTCTATATGAGGATACCTATGACAATTTGCTCATCATAGAACAAGAGCCACGTCTAGGCCAAGCAACTTAATTTAGTGGCTTGGATAGCCATAGGCCACAAGATAAGCATGAATTATAGTGGACCACAATATGCATATGAGGTCAAAGGAAGGTGAGGGAAGAAACTTCCCTCCCTTCATAAGTGAACATTACGTATAGGCAAGTGATAAAAAAGGTAGGAAGACATACAAATACCTCCTCAAATAAGGCTAGATCAAATGAAGAAACTCTAGACTTTGATCCAGACCCAAAAATCCACGTAGCCATCCACTAATCAAATTGCACATATTGGAGGAGATTCTATCCAATCGAGAGAGTTGTGACCAAGCATGGCAATACAACACAAGCACTTATGGGATCCATCGGGCTTTTCTAGGATAATGATGTGGTACCTTAGCCTTTGCTCCATATAGCCAGCAAAATTTATTTTCAATGTTTGGTATCTCACACTCCCACTTCTATTTTAAAAGCATTGGAGCCCAATATTCTATTGTGGGGAGGTATGATGAGGATATCAAATATCATATAGCCTAAGTATTAGCTTAGGCATATTTTCTTATTATTATTGCTAATAATGTGAGCCTCCTTGCTCATGCTAGCTTCTAGTTGGCAGGTTGTTTTGGACAACCTCCTAGTTGTTAGCTTTTTGTTAGCACTTAGTTAACACTCCTTTGTCTTTAGCTAACTAAGTGTTGCTTTAGTTTTCTAAATTTTAGCTAAGTTTGTTGTTAGTTGCAACTCATCTTGTCTCCTTCCAAGTGGTTGCAACTACCATATTCTTGTAATGTGCTATTTAAGAACCATATTGGTAATGCAATATTCACTCTTGGATTATAATTTTAAACTTAGTCTCTCTACATTTGTGTGTGCCACTTTGTCTCCACATCAGAGTCACTCCCTTCAAAACAATATAATATTACAGTTGTTGTTAGGTCAATTAAACCATATCTAACTTTCCCTTTATCAAAGATATTCTTCTTTTCCTTTTCTATTAAATATATTCTTCATATTACTCAAACTACTACATTTTCACAATCAAATCCTTAACATATTTTCACTAAGAGATGATATCTCACTTCACCAAATACCTTCTAAAATTTGAATTTCACCAAGATGAATATCAACACTACAATCGACTAAATTATCTTCTACCCAATTTCCTTCTCTATAATTATCACATTCCCAAGAAATTGTGTGAACATCAACAACAATGCTATTTTTTATCCAATCTCCACATCCATGTTTATTGAGGATATTAATGATAATTTATGAACTTCCCTCATATTAGATATATTTCCATTCATTTTCAATTACAATTTTTATATTTGTAAGAAGTGCTTGTCTCTACATAGTTGTTACTTGAAGTTCCATATGATTATGAGTAAGTGAGGAAAAATTTACCTTCATTATTTCAAAAAACACACTTCATCAAAATTTCCTAATTTTTCTTTAAAAGCATCATCAAAATTAATTTTGATAAACCTAATTTTTAAACATTTCTATTTTACCATAGATCAAAGCAAATCCTTTGTGTTAACTCCATTGTCATATATGGCTCTTCCCTGTATATTCAATTCATGTAACCAAGAGGATAATACCCCTTTCCATAATAAATTCATATGATGAGCACCATATTTGTAAACATTCTCCAAGAGAGACGATAATACAATTATAGACTTGTGCTTGATTTTGAGTTTTTTTAAAAAATTCTATTATTCCTTTCAAGCCATAAATTCCAAAAAATAATGGAAGAGTCAATTCTTTACGTAACACATAATGCTTTAGATTGGAAATAATTAATCCAACATGCCATCAACTCTTTTAATGTTGATGAAACTACCCAATATATTCTCATATATCTAAAAAAATTGCACTAAAAGGTGTAAACAAAGGGACAATGATTAGGTAAATAATTTGATGTTTCTATACCCTTCTCATACAAGGTACATATAAAATGTCCATGATATCCTCTTCTTATTTGAATCCCTCCTATAAGAATCTTGGTTTGGGCAACTATCCAAAAAAAAATTGAGTACTTAAGGAGGGCCTTTTGTAACCAAACATCCTTCTAGGGAAAATTATTTGGAGTGGGAAATTATAATTGCTCTAAATCCTCATAAACCATATTGAAAGAGTATCCACCATCATTTAATAGATTCCAAACCAACTCATCCTTTTGCATCAAAGGTAAAATGAGACTCTTTATGCATATTTTTAATCTCATTTTCTATTTTTAAGTTCCTCTTCTTCAACTAGGTTACTAATAGAAATCCATGATCTAGATATTTTGCTCATATTAATATAATCTTAGACTTTGGACCTTTACAAGCTAGACATTATAGACCCAATGGTTACCATTTTGAATCAAATATAAGAGGATAAAGGTTCAACTGAGTTTAGAAAAAACTTTGTATAATTTTCCTCATTGATTAACCATATTATGTCTCTTGATCAATTGTAAACTATCTAATATGAAGTTATAGGTTTACGATCCTTTAGGTAGGGTTTGTTTCCTGAATAATTTCATTGCATCAATAGAACCTCTATATTTTTGAGGTAATATTTTTGTCTAACTTTTTTTTATATTTGAATAATCTCCAACCAAGTTTTGCCCCTAAAACTAAACCTATGAATCTTCAATTTTGCAAGCCTACACCTTCAATATTCTTTCCTTTGTATCCCTATCCCACTTACAAATAGGAAACCTATATTTTTCCTCACATAATTTAAAAATAAAATATTTTTGAATTTATCAAATTTGAATGCTATACTTATTTGCAATCTTAAAAATGACATCTTATAAATAAGGATGAATTGCAATATAGTCTTTATGAGTTGTAGCCTTCAAGCCATAGTTAAGGACTTACCTTCTCAACCTTATCAAACAAGATTTCATTTTATTAAAATTTGAGTCCCAAATATCCTTCTTTGATTTATGAATTAAAAGAATACATAAATATGTTGAAGGGAATTTTCCAATTTTAAACTCTAAAATGTCCATAAAATCCATTATAAATCTAGGGTAGTGAATGAAAACAATCCTAATTTTTTTTTGAGTAAAAGGTAAAAATTTTATTCAAAAAAATTGATTAGCTTATACAAATCCATTTTGATATCCTGCCTTTCCTGGCAAGGCTCAAAATGCAGTTTTTCTATTTTCTTTTATCTACCCAGGATCTCTGAATCCCCTATTCTTTAAACTTTACCTCCTTCTTAACTATATATGTCCTATTCCAATAAAGATTACTGAAACCTTCTTTGTTATTTTTTCTATTCTTGATAGCTTTGATGTTGCATTTGATTCCATAGTTGTCCCCAAATGTCTTGTTCTACCTCTGTCATTAGAGATTCTTCCTGTACTTTGGTCTGCATTGTTTCTAATAACTTCCTTAACATAATCCCCCAGGTCCTCTCTTCTGAACCGAATTCCTTTTTAAAAATTTTGTTGTTCCATTCCAACATATTTTCCAGCAGATGAAGCCAATCCCTAAATTCCAAGTTTTGCTTAGTGTTTTGTATTTGAAGGTGTTATGTGACCAATAGTCCCAAAAATTACTATCATTAGGAGGATACCATTCTAGATTGTGTAAGCATAGGAGCACTAAAAAAGGAGGTGGTTTATAGTTCCTACCTCTTGGAAGCACATTACACATCTACTAGGTCCAATGAACCCCTTTCTCCTCATATTATCCTAAGTCATAATGCTTTTGTGAGCAACCTACCATATAAAATAATTAACCTTCGGTCAACCTTTTGGTTGCCATATTTCTTTCCAAGGCTGTTGTTTTTGGGGGTGGTTCTTGCTACTTTGGTGAGCCTTTTGGTAGTCTGATTTCACTTTGTAAGTGCCTTATTTCCTATATCTCCATGCTAGTTGGTCAAGTCCATCTTACCATAGTCATGTTATTTTTTCTAGGATTTCTTTCAGTTCACGTTTTTCAGCTTCCCATTCTTCACCAACCACTGGTCCCAATTTTACCATCTTCCTGAAGCTATTAGTTGTTGGCTTGGGGGATGAGATATTGAGATATAAGAGTTTGGCCATGATTATGAAGAGTCTCCCTAATGCCACTAAGATGAGGGTATTTTTTAATAATGGGGGAGGAAAATTCCCAAGAATTATCCAACAAACTGAATTTTATCCCATCACCTACTTTCCAATGTAAGTCTTCCTTAATCGGTGAGGCCCCTCTTTTGAGTGTTTTCCATATCTCTGATCCCACACTTTAGACTGAAAACCGTGGGACATCCTCCATTTTGTGTGCAAGGTAATATTTATCTCTTAGAACTTGACTCCATAACTAATCTGGGTTTTTGATCCACCGCCAGTATAACTTCCCTATTAGTGCTAGGTTGTTTGTTGTTGCAACTTTGATTCCAAGACCTCCCTCTTTCTTTGGTTGACAAAATTTCTCCCAGCTTAACAAAGCATATTTTTAATTTTCTTCTACTCCTGACCATAAGAATTTTCTCATTAGACTATCCAAATATTTGAGTATGCTCTTTGGGGCTGCTAAAATGGAAAATTTGTAAACTGGTATTGCTTGTAACATTGACTTCAAAAGTGTGACTTTGCATCCAAAGCTTAACCATCTATGAGACCAGTGTGACATCTTTGAGAAAATTTTATCTTTTATAGATTTCCAATCTTTATTTTTTAGGATTTTTATGTTAAGGGAATTCCCAAGTAATCTAATGGACACAAGGCCATTGAGAACCTAAGAATGTTTGCTATCCGATCTCTGATTCTCTTATGTACATTAAAGAAGACAAATTTAGATTTTTCTTCATTTAGAAGTTGGATAGTGGCTATAGTGTAGCAGTCTAATATTTATTTGATACTGGTTGCTTTTTTTTATTATTGCTTCCCCTCCATAATTTTGTATCATCTATGAATCATAGATGAGTGATAGCAATATCTCTATTTATTTGAATTTATGTAATGTTGTTCTCTACTTTTTTCTTCTGCATAAGTCTTCCCGGTCATTCTGCAAAAAATAATGCATAAATATGGAGACAGAGGATATCTTTGTCTAATTCCTCTGATGGCCTTGAATAGTGGGGAGGGGATTCCATTGATGGGCACTAAAAAGGAGACTGTGGAGATGCATTCAAGTATCCAGTTGATCAAATCTTTCTGGAATCCAAATCTTTACAAAATTTGATCTAGAAATTCCCAACTCACTCTATCATAGGCCTTGGATAGATCTAACTTCAGGAACATTCCTTTGTTCTTTATTTGGCCCATATGATATATAGTTTCTTGTGCTATTACAATCCCATCTAATATTTTTCTACCCTACACAAATCCCCCTTGTTTAGGAGATATGATATTTGGTAATATAGCTTTTAGTTTTTTGGCTATTACCTTGGTGATGATATTGTAGATCACATTGCAGAGGGCTATTGATCTATAATTGGTTAGATTCTCCATCTCTCCTCCATTTGGAATCAAAGTTAGAAAAGTATGGTTGAGATATTTGAGAATCCTACCACTGGATCTAGCTTCTTCTACTGCTCTAGTTATATCTTCTTCTATAATATCCCAAAAAGATTTGTAGAATTCTATTGGTAATCCATCAGGACTTGGGGCATTTCCTAATTGTATGGAGAAGATTATTTCTTTCACATATTCTTCTTTGATCTCTTTCATAAGCTCCTCATTATGCTCTTGAGAGACTAATATGGGGATACTTCCCAAGATTTCCTCCTAGGATTGTTTTGACAGATGTGAATTTGCAGTAAATAAAGTGGAGAAAAACTCATTAGCTAATTTTTGCATATTTAAGGTGGTAGTTTCTAGGAGTCCTTCTACATTTATTAAAGCATCAAATTGGTTATAGTGTTTTCTAGCTGTGGCTAACTGGTGAAAGAACTTTGTATTCCTATATCCTTCTTGAAGCCAAGTAATTCTAGATCTCTGCTTCTAATAGATTTTTTCTTTCTTATCTAGCTCTTCTTCCTCCTACATTAAGATATGTTCATGGGAGAGTAATTCCTTTGAAAGGGGTTCCGAACAAATTCTTTCGAAAAATCCTTGAATTTTATCAACTAGCTCTGCTCTTTGTTGCTGAAAAAATGATCTTTAGAATTTGCTCCAGTTTTTAAATTTATATTTGATATATTTCAATCTGGAGTGTAGCTAAAATTGTACCTTTTCAAATGCTAGTTTTCCTTGTTGCCACCATTTATTGAACTAGCTCTAGTAATTCTTGGTTTAGAAGCCAAAAGTTCTCAAATTTGAAGGGGTGATTTTTGGACTGGGGTACTCTGTTTGTGATATTTATACATACCGAGAAATGGTCAAAAAATAACAGGTTTATGATTTATGAATGAAAACTCTATAACTATGGAATTTCTTCCTCTATCAATATCCTATCTAATATTGATTTTATTGCTCGATCTCCCTTCCTTTTATTGGTCCAAGTAGTACCACATCTTGGAGGTATAATTTCAAATATATTTAAATTATTAGCTTGGATAATCAAGAGTTTGTCCTTCTCACTAAGATGATTAAGGCATACCTCTTGGTCATTCACTAACATCTTGGCATCGAAGTTTCCACCCACCAAGAATGTATCTTCTGGGTAAGCTTCTCTAATATCATGGATTGACTTCCATTAGATTTTTTGTTCTTGCACTTCCTTCATCCCATAAAAGTTAATAATCAACCAAACTAAATTTGATTCTCTATATCTCAATCTCGTCATCAAGATACCTCTAGCTAATGCTGCTCCTACCTACTAAAAAATGTCTTTATTCCACAAAGTGGCCATTCTCCCAAAAAAACCATGGGAATCCTAGGCCTCATAGTCTCCATTCCTCCAAAATATCTTGGATATTGTTTGCATTGCTTCTAGTGATGCTCTAGTTTCCTATAATAAAACCACATCTGGGTGGTTATCTTCTATCATACGTTTAACAACCAATTATCTAGGGTGTTCATTTAATCCCCTTACATACCATATGAGTATAATCATTGGGAACCCATGTTGTAGAATTTGGCTATGGGTTAAACCACGCCTGACTCTCTCAACTGTTCTCCTTGTTATTGTATTTTTTATTTGTTTGTCTTTCTACCTACTCCTTGAGAGTTTACATTTTTTAGCCTTTTCTCTATTTTTCTTATCCCAAGGGTTGGCTTTTTTTTTTTTTTCTCTACTATTCCCATAATTACCTCCTTAGATGTATGTGGCTCATACAGTACTAGAGCTCCTTTTGTATCTGGTTGTGGCTGCTCATTATATTCTATCTGTTGTTCTTTGGTAGATACAAATTGTACTTGTATAGATTGTCCTTCTTCTACCCCTCTCATTACTTTTAGGTATTATTATTTTTCTATATTCGTATGTTGTGGATGATGAACCTCTTCTGCTATTGGTTTATCTAGATTTTCTATTTTATTTGATTGCGTTAGTTCCTCTCCTTCCATTGGATCATCTAGCCTGAGAATCTCATATTTGTTGGATGAAGCCCTTCCTTCTTGGCTTGATTTGTATTTCCTCCCTTCTGTTGATTTCTTCCTCTTTCTTGGTTATTATTTTTTGTTCCTTTTATCATAACCGTCTAAATCCTTATTCATTTTATTTTTACTGAGGTTGGTTATTCTAGGTTTGAATTCGTTGGATTTATCTCTCCTTTGGCTAATTTGGGGTAGCCTCCCACCAAATATCTGTATTCATGACATGCTCTACATAAGAAAGGCACAAATTCATAGTCTATTTGTTGTCTCCATATATTCCTTCTAACTTTGAGGTCAATTTCCACTGGCAATGGTTTTCCCAAGTCCATATCCACACAAATTCTAGTATACATTGCTGATCCTCCTTCTATTGATTCTCTTGATCTGCCTATGTATTTTCCCAAGAGATTACCTATCAACTCCAAAATTTCCTCTTTCTAGTATTCTAAAGGAAGTGAAAATAATTTTAGTCAAATTAGACCTACCGAGGGTTCAATTATAGGATTAAAAGTGGGTCACCATGGTTGCATGAATAGACCTATAGGGCCTATGTTATACGGAACTTCATCGAAAGCTCTGTCTTTGTTAGATATCATTATGAATTCAGCTACTAAGTATCCATTCGATAATGTGAAGATATCCAATTCCTCTTGTGGTACCAAATGCTTTCTAGCCCAAGAGTACAAGAACCTTGTAGAAGGTCAAAGTCCCACAAAATTGCATATTAATATATGCTTGGATTTATACACAATCTCATCTGCTATGAGATCTTCTACAATTTCTACCACTGGGATTATTTTATTTGGCTTGTTCAGCTTCAATATCCTTGCTTTTACCTATGGCTTATAGGATTTTTTGGGCCCGTTCTCCTGTATCATCTCTCTTTTCATTATTACCTCTCATCGCTTTCGCAAAGGATTACATATTAGGTCTCTGGGGACTCTGAGTACTTATCGTAGAAGTCCCCTATGTGAACCCTCCTATCGAGGATTATCCCATTGAATTCTTCCCCCTTGTAAACCCTAATTTTTCAATTCTAGGCTCAAAAAATTTGAAAACCCAACTATAAAAACCTTACACAATCTTGCCACACCTTCTTCATGAATAACTTGTTCATTTTTAAAAGCCAAGGATAACAGGAAAAATCAAACCTATACCAAAACAAATAATAAGCACCTAGCACTGGGCTTAGGGTTTCAAAGAGAGATAATTTTGCCACACCTTCTTCATGAATAACTTGAATTAAATCCGGAAGTCCCTTCCAAGTAGGTCCATGCGAGCAAGCATCATCCAATATGATCACCAACACCACACAATCCGACGTCGGAATGCTCGCAAGTTGATGGTATCTTGACTACTCACAAAAAATACCCTTTATTTGAAACCATCAAGATTGGATTCAATCTAAAAAGTTTACTATGATTTTCTCAAAGCTTGGCCTTACATGTTCATAGAGAGGTTTGACACTCTACAATACTTTCCTCCATTATTTACAGTTAAAACAATCCTAAATTTTGTAGTGTTAACCAACTATATAGTAAATTTCTCATATCAAGATAATAATGATTTAAAATCCATGGCCTCATTGACTTAGGTATGACCCAAAAGAAAAGTATAATCAATAAATTGGAGATAAGATTCAAATGGACCATTTTTTGCAACTAAACGTCTTTCATTTTTCCTTCCATTTTTACCTTTGAGAAAGTTCTTTGTAATGCTTTCACAAGAATAATAAATAGATAAGGAGTTAGTGGATCACCTCAGTGAAGTCCATGGAATGACTAAAAGTATCCAATAGGGGATCCATTTAAAAAAATATAATATTTTTGAGTGTTATAACAACTTCTAATCCATTCACATCAACCTTGATCAAAACCAAACTTTTTGAGAATATCATTTAAAAAATTCAAAAAAACCCTATCATAAGTGATAGCAATTGAAATATTTTATCTAACTAAGAACTCTGAGATACAATTATTGAAAGTAATGAATTCTAAATAAAAAATAAAATATAGGAGAAGCAAATAGCATAATCCTTAATGCTGTAAGGACTTGTACAATAAATATGGAACTAAGAGTCCATAATATAAGTTTACAAATGGGAGATGGGCTCTGCAGGAGACTTCCTATGGAAGTCCTGTTCCACTTTCCTACAACCCTTCCTCGACCCTATCCTAGGTCCCTGATCCTATCCCAGCTTCCCTGGCACCTCCTTTTCCCATCCTCCATGGTAGGAAGGTGTTGCAGATGATCTCCTTTGGGGGGAGATCACTGTTCCACTATTCTGCCCTTTCCTTACCCTGTGGTGGGAAGATCTTTGTTCCATTGTTTTGCTCCATTGTTCTACCATTTTCCTTCAATGTCTAGGTTTTGAGATGGGTTTAGGTTCTTCCCTAGGACTTTTCCTAGGTTTTTTGGATCATTCAAGGTTTTTCCTTGTTTTATCCTTTTTTCTCAGGTTGTTTTTGGAAGTCTTCTTGACATTTGCTCTTTGAGGATATTCAGTTGTGGAATGTTGGGTCTAAGGAATTCTGGCTTCATGAGCAGTTTTGCACAACATCCTTTTGGGTTTGGGAGTGGCCCATGCACTTTCTACTGTGACTCTGCTCTTTGGGATTGAGGTGGTGGGTCCAGTGGGATTTTAGTTTCTTTTGTGGCTTTTAGAGGGGCCTCTGTTTTTCTTGCTGCTGAATCCTTGTAGGACTTCCTCATATGTGTCCTTGAAGCTATTTTCTAGTAGTGCTGAAGGTTGTATAGGATGCTTGGCTACTTTATTTTGGTTTGGGATCTAACATCTACAGTCGTGCTTTCTCGTGACTCCTTCCTTTTGGGTTCATGTGGAACTTTCCTGCATTTTCCTTCAAAAGTTTTGTTCTGCTGCTGATATTTCCTCCTTTGGGTTGATGTTTTTGAAGACTTGATTTTTTCTACTTGAGGAATTCATGGCCTAGGAAACTTCTCTTGTTGCTGAACCACTATTGCACCATATTTTAGGCTGATGTTCCATTACATTACGATTTTGTTGCATGCGAAATTCCTCTTTATGCTGCACCATATTTCAGGCTGAAGTTCCACTACATGAGGATTTCATCACCTATGGAATTCCTCTTTATGCTGCATCATCTTTCAAGCATTCCAGGGATTGGTTTTTTCTAGTTTCATGATCCTTTGCCATCCTTGGGTGTTTCTCGTCCCTGTTCTGGTGGGATCTACAGTTTTGTTGAGGCTCTTCTCCACCTTTTTGTTCTAGGTGGGTTTTTTGGTTTAGTATGATGTTCCCCTACATGGAAAGCAATTTTTCATTTGGGTTCTGGTTTTCCAAGGGTGGTTTTTGGTTTTCCCGCCCTTGGGAGGATTCAAAATTTAAATTTTGGCACCCGTGTCTCTTTCCCACATGTGGGATGTTTCAATTTGTTTTTGGCTATTTGGGTGGTTTGGCACTTTTTCCCGCCTTTGGAAAGATTCAAAATTCTTGTTTGGCGCCTGTAGCTTCAATTTCGTCTTTCTAGCAGGATTTTTGTTCCTACACGATTTTCCTTTGTAGTTTTCCTGGATTCCATCCTTTTTTTCTTCCTTTGTGCCTTCCTTTGTAGGTTCCTAAATCAGTTCCTTTGGCACTTTCTTTATATTGTTCTTTTTCACTTTCCTCAAAGCCTTTCTTGATGTATTTCCTTGGTTGTCTTATTTTGATGTAATCTGGTTTCAATGTAATCAGGTTTTGGGATCCTTGATAAAAACCCACTTTTAATCTAACCTACCAAAAAATATAGGTTTACAAATGATCTTTGGTCTTCCTCAAATGACCTTTGATTTATTACATACCAAATCATGTTATGTATTCTAACACCCCCTGTATTACATTATTTACGATGATCTTCTATTTATTTGCACAATTGATCTTTGAATATTTCAAACTTGTTTTGACCTAGAGCTTTTGTAAATATATCTACCATTTGTTCTTCTGTAGGAACATGCTTCAAATTGATTAGATTGAGTACTCCTTGATTATCACAATAAATTAGAGTTGGAGTTATCTTTATTCCTGTATAAAATAAAATGGATATTGTAGCCATAAATCTTCACAAGTTGTATATTTGGTTGTACGATACTCTGATTTAGTGGATGACTATGCTACTGTATGTTGTTTTTTAATATGCCATGAAATTGGTCTTGGCACAAGATAAAATGTATCCAGAAGTAGATTTTCTATCATCAATAGATCCAGCATAATCAAAATCTGAATAACCCTATAGACAAAAATATTTAACATAACTCATATAAAATAGTATATAATATATAGTTTTATTCACATACTATAGTATTATTTTGTAGCTTTCCAATGAATTTTTCTAGGCTCTTGCATAAACCTTGAAAGATAATTTACAACAAAAACTAAATCAGGTCGAGTGTTTGTTAAATATAGAAGAATTTCTATCAACTAATGATAACTTGCAGCTAAAACTAAAGGTGTACCATCATTTTTGGATAATTGAAGTCCTTGTTCCATAGGTGTATCTTTAGATTTATAATTATCCATATTATATTTCTCTAGTAGAGCTTTTGCATACTTTGTCTGCGTAATTGTAATGTTGTATTTATTTTGATGAATTTCTAGACCAAGGCAGTAATTCATAAGTCCTAAATCAGTCATTTCAAATGCCTTCTCAAGATCCTTTTTTATCTCACTTATTAGCTTTTCAAAGCTTCCTGTAATTACTATATCATCAACATATACTATAAGAATTAATATATCATTTCCAACTTTCTTTGTATATAAACTTAGATCCAATGTACTTTGTTTGAAGTTGTGCTATATTAAATGATTATTAATTTTTATGTTCCATGCTCTAGGAGCTTGCTTTAGACCATATAAATATTTGTTTAATTTGTAAACTTTATGTTCTTGACCTTTGACAACAAATCCTTCTAGTTGAGACATGAAGACTTCCTCTTCTAAATCACCATTAAGAAATGCACTTTTGACATCCATTTGATGAAGTTTCCAACCATGATGAGCTGCTAAGGCACATACTATTATGATAGTAGTCATTATAGCTATTGATGCAAATACCTCTTCATAGTCAATTCCCTTTGTTTGTGTATATCCTTTGGCCACTAGTTGAGATTTGTACTTATCAAGAGTTCCATATGCTCTATACTTAATCTTATAAACCCATTTGCAACCTACTATTTTCTTTCCTAGAGGTAACTCTACTAGAATCCATGTTTTATTCTTTTGTAGTGATGAGTACTCTAATTCCATAATTGCTTTCCATTATGAGTGATTTAGAGCCTGAAGTGTTGTTGTTGGTTCTTCTGTAATACTTAGTAACCCTCTATTCATTTTGCTTTGACTGTGTCATGACCCTCCCAGATGGACCTTTTTGATATGAAAAACAATGTATTAAATGCTGATGCTTTAATACTTGATTTTATGCAATTAAGCAACTATGCGATATTAATAGATATTGAAGAGCATGATACTGCTAACAAATTGCCAATGTGTAGGATCAGGTGCACTCGTAAGTGGAAGAATTTGAGTCATCCATCGAAGGCAAGGGTACTTGAGATTGGGGAAGTGATGATAAGGCAACTCAGAGGTAACAAGGATGGATACCTTCATATAGATATGCATTCGGTTAAGGGATAATCGTCAATAACTAGCCACCTTGAGCCCAAGTCTAATAGCCTAGTAGCTATCATAAGTTCTAGAGGCTGAGATAGGTGACTAGATTGATGGAAAAACTCCCTCTTTGCTTACTATACATGCTTGATTGTATTTTACTTCAAAACTATTTGCCTTAATAATTTGTGATCTATGAATGAATAGGTTGTCTTCATAACTCCTTGCATGCCCTAGTAAATAGAATAGTAAAGAGATATCATTTTAAATAAATAGTTGATTTATTTAAATAGTAAAAAGATATCATTTTAAATAAATAGTTGATTTATTTAAATAATAAAGAAATATCATTCTATTGTGAATAAAACTATAAATTTATTATTATGCGCTTCGAAAATGGCCACGTATAGACCAAATACAGATACTACAGTTTGAGCAACGAGGAGGAACAATAGGAACAATACTAGGGGTCACCAAATGCTTCTAGTTGATACCACCATTGTTGAGGGTATGCTTCTCAGGCACTGGAGCTGAGTTATGAAGGAGAGGGCATTAGAATCATTAGAAAATTGAATGAAATTGCTCTATCGATATTCAATAAATCACATGAATGAAACCCTTTATTTATTTATTTTGGCCGTTTCTACTTGTGGTGGATCTTAAGCATTTTGGGTCTTGAGCGATCCATAGTTGAACTATTTATAAAAGGTGAACATAGAGGCTATGACCAGGTACGATAAATATAGAGGCTATGGTAAACACAACAATGGACATGGGCAACATGCGACAAGCTACGGTGAATGTAGAAGCTAGGGAAAAGCAACAATGGACATGGATAGGAAGGCTCCTATAGAGATGTGGAGGCAGGTGAGGGTAAAGTTACTAAGAAACCAAAGGATTATAAGAAACACTAGCAACGGTGATACGGGTTGGATGAACTGTTAGTCATGTGTAAACCATTGATGCACTCAAGTATTGAAGGGAGAGGGTTATTTGCAAACCATCTCTTCAATCTGTGAGAAAACCTATTCGGTCATAAGAAATATCTCTGAAGAATCCCTGGTTTCTAAGCGAGATGAAACTCTGTTCTCTATCAATATTTTGAAGGATAAATTTGGGTTGGATATGATTTATTATGAAGCTCAAACTATTATCTGCAAACTCAAGGGTAAAATACTAGGTTTGGAGGAGCTCAAAGGATACATTAAATTTTTATGGAGTACATACTTTCAAGTAACTCTTCTACCCAAAAATTTCTTTTCTGTTTCCTTTTCTAATTTAGCAGATAGAGATGAGGTAATGGACTATAAATATAATTGGTTTTTTGGACAAAGGGGTGCTTATATATGTAGGCAAAAAAATATAGCCACTTGTCATCCATCCATAGTTTCCTGCCACATTTACCCATTATTTATATATATTTGTTTAATATGTATTTAAATAATAATAATTTATATATTTTATTTATATATATTTAATAAATAAATAAATAAATATATAAATATATATATATATATATATATATATATATATATATTTATATATTAATCCCAACCATCCATCATGATCTAATCCCAACCATTCATTCGCCTTAATCCATGCCACATGCCCAGATTTAATCTCCACCCTCCATCATGTTTTAATGTTGACCACACAAATTATGTCCTTGCAACCCTAACATGCCCTAGGAGTATAAAGAGGAGTCATTTTGATGACTCAATGGCTGAATACTCATTAAGTTTTTGAAGGCATAATTTAAAGAAAGGACTTTGACAAACATCCTAGGTGGACTGAAACTACGAAGATATATAAAATCAATAGATTTTCTCTATTGAAATATTCATTGATATATTCCTCTTTAATCTCATTTGGTACTCAATCTTATTTTTTTCAAATTTTTTGAACAAATTGATGCCCTAGTTTTAGGATGAGATTTTTTGGGATTTTTTAAAAACCTTGTTTGACTTTTACAAAATTTTCAAAAAAACCCATCTCATTTTCTCTTCCAACTTTAATAGTAATATTACTAAGAGGGTAGACTTATTCACCATCATGAGATAAGAAAAGAAGAGGCTACATTTTTCTAGATAGACCCCTAGTGCTAGATAGCCCATGGGAGAACTTCCATTCTTAATAAAGACATCCAATCCCCTTGACAAAGTTACGAAAATGGTTTGACAACTTTTCTACTACAAAGGTGTGAGAGGATGGCATGATTGGTGATGTTATAATTATGGGTGTAGGAAAAAATGTAGTAGACATAGACAAAGCATCAATATTTTTGGATTCTATATAAAAGTTTAGGGGGTCACAATTTAGTATTTTTTACCATTTTGCCTTTAGGTACTCTTAGATTATGTTTGAAAATTCTTACTATTTTCCTCTATTTTTTAATTTTAAAGTTTTAAAATGGAATATTATAAATATAATTCCTTTTGGAAGTCCCAAAAATATTTATAGGGGTATGCTTGCATAATTTTAATATAAACTTGCATCAATGATAAGCTAGGGGGAGATAAAAGTTATTTGTTGCCATTTTAGTTATATCTCTTCTTCTTTATCTCCCAAGGATGATGCCTGGGGAGATGGATAGTTAGAAGGGCTTAATTCATTCACCCATGGAAGATCTCAGGTTCAAACCTCCCTCCTATTTTTTTTGATGATGTCAATACCCCATGAAGTGGTGATCTATGATGATGTCAACACCCATGATGACATTACAACATAAGATGACATTTCCACTTCCATATTCCCTCACTTGTCATCATATTCGCATCCATTGCCACCCACATCGCACGAACTAGATATGCCTTTGTAGCTTCTACTTCACTCCCAAAATGTCTCTTCGAGTTCCTTGAGTGCTTTTGGGCACCTCCTACCATCATTGAGCACCTCTAGGTGCCTCCTACCATCACCGAGTACCTCTAGGTTCCTCCTATCATCATCGAGTGCCTGCGAGAATTCAAAACCCTAGTTTTGCAGTATTGCGATCCCTCGGGTGTCGCTAGGGTATTTTTGCACTAGTTTATGCAACAACAATGAAGATCAAAAGACAACATGAGAGAAGGTAATCTATTTATTGCATTTATTTTAGTATTCTTAGATTTGTTTACAACATTATTTTTGCAACAAGGGTTTCTAATAATTTTATTTCTGAGGGTCTCACGTGGTGGAGCCCTCACAAGTATTGTTAACTATTGTTGTTGTTGTTTGTATGAAGATCTAAGAATCATAGTTATTAGCAACTTTTAAAGTTAGAGTGGTCCTGCATAGGATATCAAAAAGCCCACTCACCTTTGTTGGGATTAGACCAAACATGAAGACACCACCACTATTTTTTTACTAGGGTTTCGAAGAACCCTAGTGTATTGTAATAATTGTATCAAGTATAATAAGCTTTGTAACCCCATATTTGGGACACATTTTATTGCAACATTGAAGATCCACCGACAACATAATAAAAAGTCTATCTCATTATGCATTTTTATGTGTCACATTGCTTATTTAGTTTTATAGTTCATATTGTTTGGTGTTGTTCAATTTGCATTCACAAATGGTGATCATGGTGGGACCCACAAAGGGTTCTAAATTATAAATTACCTTGTTATTGACTTGTGATTTTCTATTTTTATGTCACAGGTTTTCAAAAAAATGAATCATGTGAATTTCGTAGAACTAGGGTTTTTGAGGAGCTATAGAAGTTGCAGAAGGTGCATAGATGCCCTGTGACACTCATGGGACATTCAAGAAATGCCTAGGTGCATTTCATAGGCACCCAAAGGTATTTCAAAAAGAGGAGGAACAATACGTAGGCTTATCTATAAGTCTACCTTAAAACCCTAACTTCTCTATTTTACGTATTTTTATGTTTTTATAGATTTGGTATTAAAATAACATCATTAATAATTTGTTAAAAGCAAACATTTTAATCTATATATTTAGGCATTAAAATAGTGTTTGCATCCACATTCAATCACATATTTCACATTTTCAATTAAAGTTTCATTGTTTTTTGGTGTGCTGCACTTAATATCCTGCATTTTGTTTTCATATGAATTGTTAATTGCATGAAATAGTCTGCATTTTAGGGTTAGGAATTTATCCTTTTGCTGGTCTAAGTAGTAACAAAATTAGTATATTGAAAGTACCCCCATATTTGGTGATTCAAGGTGGAAGAGTAAACGAACCCTCCTTTGTTTAGAGAGTGGTCTTAAACGGAGTACTCTACTTATTTTGGGAAAATTAATATTTTTGGTGTTGGCTTGTGAAATTGGTCATTTCTAACATTGTATGTACACCATAAAAATTGGAAATATTAAAAGGAATCACACACACAACATGCATCACTTTAAATAGTAATGTGTTGGATTTCATCACCAACCATTGCTTGAGATTTGGTGATGGTGGGTTTCATCTCCATCCACCAATATCTGCCCTTAGACACCTTAGGACACCCCTGAGAAAACTTGTTGGACTTCATCACCAGTAAGAATCTCATTGCCCATCCAAGCTATAGTTTTTACCCATTTTAATTCATATTAGTTCATCAAAACACACAAAAACCAAAAAAAAAGAAAAAAACATTAAAACGAGATAACAAAAAGAACAAAAGGTAAGACACATTTTGTTGCATAAACATTAGATTGGATTTCCTGCATGATTTTATGAGTTTTTCATTCCGTATTTTATTTTCTAGCATATTTTATGTCTGGTTCATTCGTTTATGGTATTAACAAGAAATCAAGCTAAAATAATGAATCAAATATCCACCAATCAAACCACTTCAGCAATGGAGTGTTCATCATCACCTTCTACCACCACTTCCATGATCAATCCCACTAGTGTGATATAGGAAAGTCATTCAGATTTGTCTATGGTTCCCTCATACATTGTGTCACCCACATCATTTCACATGGTCTAACTGAAAATAGAATCATCTTCACCAACCATTGAACATCACATCACATCACCCATATAGACAATGACACAAGTGGAAAATCTTTTGAAATCCACTATCTCTTAGAGTCAGTCCCTAACTTGCCTAGACATGATCCTTATTTACAGTAAGAACTTATCTCCTCCTAGCCTTCAAGCTTTACCCAGGTGTACAATAACCATATTTTTGAGGTATCTGCTGCACCTTCCCAATATTTATCCATACCACAATCATCATGTACCCAAAGCACATCCATCCCATCCTCATACACCTTAGTCTATGGTAACCCCTTGTACAAAGCACATGTTAATGCTTCTTTACAAGTACCCACGTCCATTCCACCTAGTGTCTCCTATCAATTTGCAATTCCCATTACAACTTACCCCCACCTACCTCATCAATCCCATCCACATCCATTCCATAATCCACTGATATGGAAATACATGAAACATGGGAACATCTCAAAAAATTTCTTAAGAAGCAACAAAATGCTCAACAACAAGTTCAAGTGATCAACCCTAAGACTCAACTTATTTCCACTCAACCCATCTTTGTTAGACAAATTCCATCTTGGGTACCACAATATTTTGTGGTTTCCATTCCAACACCACCACCAACCCATACTCATTCTATTCCCATCGAATAACCTATCCAAAGCCCTCATACATCATATCCATATCTTCATTCACAATTATTTCTTCATCAAACCCATTATCATCAACATCAATCCACTCCACCAAGTCATCATCACCTCATTACACCTCAACATATTTCCACCTTTCCATCACAAAATTATCAAGTGATTTAGGGTTTCCACATTCTTAGGGAAGACCCTTGAATCCATGCTATGCAACAACAGATTGACAGTTTGATGCAACATACTCCTGGCATGATAAAATATAAGCCTACCCTATGTCAACTAATCAATAAACCAATTCATCCTTCGGTACCATCACCACCATATCCGATAGATTTCACAATATCAAATTTTGATAATTTTAAAGGGATGAAAAACCCTAAAGAGCACGTGAGCTCAGTTTTTTATTCTAGCTTTAGAATTCAAAGAAATGACTCTCTAATGCTTAGAAAATTTCCTTAAATATTAGGGGAGATATTGTAGAATAGTATGAACATTTTTCCAATCATAGTATTTATACTTTCAAGCAATTGGTTGACCAATTTCTTGAAAGATTCTCTCTCAATATAATAAAGAAAGTCTCATTATCTGATTTATGATTTAAAACAATATGATGATGAGTCTATCTATGAATTTGGTAACCATTGGAGGGTTGTTATCATCAAATTACCATTTTATCTACCAACGGAGGAGTTGATTCGATTGTTCACTAAGAGTTGCCTAAAACCCATATCTTGGTTATTACAATTATAGCAACATAGATTATTTGATGAAGCTCTTGACTAGGCTAGCACAATTGAGGAGATAAAAATCCAAGGAGTGCTTAAGTCTAAGAAAAAAAAATGGTAAAACAAGGGCCAATATAAAGGAAGTTATTTTGGCCAGTCAAAATCTAATCAGGCCAATCTGGCCTATTCATCCAATCAAGTAAATCAAGCAATCATGAGCTAGCCAGTAATGGCTACAAAAAAACCCATGCAACAACAACCATGAAAAATTGAATATTATACGATTCCCTTAACAACTCAATCAAGTCAAAACACAGTTTCAACTATGGAAAACTGACCACGTTGACAATCTGTTCAACAACCCCATCAATATACCCCATTGGATGAATCTTATACCTCCATTTTTCGTAGGTTATATGATACAAATCAACTTCCCTTGCCTGAGGTCGAACCTAATGATCCCACTAAACATGGTAAACACTACAAGGAGCATTTGTTTTGTCCTTATCATAGACAGAATGGGTATGATATCAATATTTTCCATCAATTCAAAGATAGAGTACAAGACCTTATTGAGTTAGGGGCTATCAAGCTTGACAGTCCTCTAGCTCAACAAAATTAAAATATTAGAATTTTTCAAACACCACTTCCTCATCATGAGGAAGCACAACCAACAATAGGAGGATCAAATACCAAGACTCCTAATAAGGTTAATCATTTTCAACAGTACCAAGGTTTTGTGGGTGCTATTCATGTAGTAACCCAAGGTCAACAACAATGCTCCAATCAACAAAATGTTCAACAACAGTCTATTCAATCACCCATAACTCCATAGGCAAGTGTGTCTCAACCTACAACATCATCATCTCCTATCTAATTTTCTGCCAATCCCTCCCAACCAATCCATATTCTAGCCTATCCATCTTAACCCATTCATCCTTCCAATCATCCATCTAGGCCAATCATCTCATTGAGTAGCCGATTAACCACAAGTTTAAAAATGGCTTCAGCCAAACTATCCATATATGAGCTAATACAACAATCTCCTACACATTGTGAAGCATTAATGGATATTCTAAAATTCATTGAATTTCAATCTCAAGATACTAATTCATTTAAAATTTTTATGGGAAATATTCAAACATGTATGTATCCTTCCATAAAATTCTATAATTTTGAGATCAAACCAATATCATCGGAATCAGTGGACCCTCCATTACATATCATGGATCAAATTTATAGGAAACCTTTCAAAATATTTTTAATTGATATTGATTCCTCCATTAACATCATCACCATATCTGCCCTTCAACATATCAAGCTTCCACCAGATCACATCACCAAATCCTCTTTTACATTAAAAGCATTTAATGATGTTCTTTTTTCCACAATTGGCACTATTTTTTTGCCCATCGAAATGGAGGTCAAAATATTACATACTATGTTCCACATCTTGGAAGGGTCCATGGTGTGTAATGTACTCCTTGGATGACCTTGGATGAGGGAAATGAGATGTATCCCCTCCATATTACATCAATGCTTGAAATACATACATGAGGGACAAGTACATTGCATACCAGTGGATGTTGAACTGTTTAAGTATTGCAATTTTATCTCAAATACCTATGAGTCCATGCATCCTTCCACTCATCTATTCCTTACATCATCAACCACTTCATCATCCACTCCATACATATCATCATATAAATTCCCTATTCTTGAGGAACTTCCAATCACCAATTCACATCAAGCATCCACTTCCATACCTCCAGCTTCATCACCATTAACTACATGCACATGTGGTCAAACTCAATCTACATTAGCCACATCATCAACATCCTCCACCACTCTTTCTACATCATTGTCAATTCAAAAATACACCTAGCCAAATCCATATTCATCCACATCATCCAATGTCACAAGTCAAAATGACAAATTATGAGATACTATCAGTCGACCATGAGTCAGTTCCATCCACATAAAACTCATCCACATCATCCCAAGTCATGGTCCACATCACTAATCCTGGTATTCGTGAATATGTGGTCCACGAAATTATAGTCACACCACTCAACATTCAAAGTACTAAGGACTACGATCACCCACATGATCCACCCTTATCAATAGGAGTGGTATATAAAATTAGTTTAGTGCCTAATATCATTAATTTTATGTATGAAGGACTTGATTCATCGTCCAATTTAGTTACCCTAGATGAACCCAAATCACCAACATCGACCAATATACAATATTTTTCGAGTTTTCCATCTCGGTATTTCCACATTGTTAATTGGTAAGGACATGGCATAGGATGACATGAACAGAGAATGCATGAGATTATCGATGTTTCATATCAAGAAATACATGTCTGTTCAGGTTTAGGTTATCATCCACTTTCATCCATTTCTTCTCTTGAACAAGCTTTTCAAAGCTTAAATTTGAATTCAAGAGAAGATATCCATCACATAGATGACTTTGAAGATGAGATCTATGAAGAATTCAACCTGATGTCGATAGCTTTTGATCAGGGATGTCAATAGAATTCAATAGTTGTCTAAGATGTCCATTTATCATTGGTCTATGGAGCCAAAGTAATCATGCCTCTTGAGCTTGAGATCCCCTCATTACAAATTTTATTGCAAAAATTCATAGATGACAACACTGTTAGACAAGCACATCTTACCAACTCACACTTCTTTATGAAAGGTGGGTCAATGCTTTAGAGGATTTATGAGTATATCAACACCACCTTAATCGTGCTTACAATGCCAAAGTTCATTTATGTGAATTCCAAGTAGGAGATCTTGTACTTAAAGAGAATCAACAAAATACCAATGCTTTACCACACCTTTGTGATAAATTTATGACTAATTGGTTAGGTCCATACATTGTTACTCAAAAAGTGGATAAAGGAACTTATAGGCTTGCCAGTCTAGAGGGAGTGAAGAACACAAGCTTATACTGAGAGGGGGGGTGAACAGTATAAGACCACTTTTAACTTTTTCTTTTAAAGCAGCTTTCAATTCAATAACATGCAGAATAAAGATAGCAGTAATAATAGCAGTAATCAAAACAATGCACAAAATACAATCCACAAAGTGACACAACAATTTACGTGGTTCACCCAAGGTGGGCTACTCCACGGATAAAACTTTTCTTCTAAAAGTTATATCAAAGTCCTCCGGGAATCCTTCCCGATTACAATGTTTATGAGCCTCAGCTCAAAGGAGACACCTTCCCCTAATTCTGCTTTGGCTGGTGATCCTCTAGAAGACCTCTACCTCCTCTGCCCTTAGCAAGTGGAACTCTATCCATAGAAGACACCTGTCTTCCCTGCTCTGGCTGGAGATCTCTGTCCTCAACTCTATCACCGCAAAGCTGGTCCTCGAATTTGCACTAAACGCAGTCCTTCGGTCTAGCACAAATGTCCTCTTCTGCCTCAAACTCTGTCCTCAATCTGGTCCTCAAAATGGGAAAATAAAAATGGTTCACAAGCTTTCAAATGCTTGCTCAATGCTATCCCCAAGTCTTCACTGTTCTGTCACAGCTGTTTTAGACGAAACCAACTTTCGCACAGACTGCGCAACACAGCAGCATACAACACTTCGGCTATCAAACTTCTCACTTCTACGTGCTGTCTCTGAATGTCGCAACACCAATAGCTTCTGCTCCTTTGCGCATCCACCCAGCATAGTATTCACACACTTTGCGCAACCACAGCAGCACAGACTTTGCACACTCTGCTTCTCGACGATCGAACTTCTCCCTCGCACTATAATTGCATAGATCGCACTTCGAACGCACACTTCGATCGATGCCAAACTCATCAAGCAACCCTCCTTTTATACACATAATCTCAAGATTAGAACCTTGATCTTAGTCAACTGTTTACCCTTCAATCACGTCGGCTACAAAACCCTACGTTGCGTCGGCCCAGATTTAACTCTGTCGGCTTCACTACCTCCCTGTAGCTTCTAGCATGAAACTTCAACATGTCACGATATCGTGACACCTTTGCCTGTCGTACACCTTCTATAGCTTGCTGTAGCGATATCGTGACACTTTGGCCTTTGTCGACTTCCTTTGTGCTTCTATCATGAAATCGTGACACTTTTGCCTCTTGCTGACGTCATCTCACTTCTATCATGAAATCATGATGCTTTAGACTTCAAAGCCTTCTTCTCCGCTTCTATCATGAAATCGTGACACCTTTGCCTCTTGCTGACGTCATCAGCAACTCTGTCATGAAATCATGACGCTTTAGACTTCAAAGCCTTCTTCTCCGCTTCTATCATGAAATCATGACACCTTTGCCTCTTGTTGACGTCATCAGCAACTCTGTCATAAAATCGTGACACTTCTTGCTTCTTCAACCTTTTCTCGGTTTGCACCAGAAAATGGAACATGTCACGAAATCGTGATGCTTTCGTTGCCTTAAGCTCTTTTCTGCCAGAAGCCTGTGAAGCTAGAACATGTCACGAAATCGTGACGCTTTCACCAACTGCAAGTTGCCAACTCAACCTGTCATGAAATCGTGACACTTTTTGCATCCGTACAACTTCTTTGAAACCTATCACAAAATCATGACGCTTTCATCAACTGCAACCTGCCAACTCAACTTGTCATGAAATCATGACACTTTCTGCATCCGTACAACTTCTTTGAAACCTGTCATGAAATCGTGACACTTCCTGCAACTCAACATTGCCAACTTAACATGTCGCGAAATCGTGACAGTTTTGCCTAAAATTTCTCTCTCCTCAAACATGTCACGAAATCACGATAGTTTTGCTCGCTTCATCTCTGCCTTCCAAACATGTCGCGAAATCATGACAGTTTTGCCAGCACTTTCTCTCTCCTCAAACATGTCACGAAATCGTGATAGTTTTTCCAGCCGCCTGCAAACTTATTCTAACTTATCTTTTTTCTTGATCTTTTGCAACTGGGCTACTCTGATTTTCTTGGAGACTTACTGACCAGCTGAAACCTTCATCAAAACACATTCTTTGACATAAAAACAAATTGCTTCAAGAACTCCTTGATATCAAATGACAACAACTACCAAGAACTCCTTGACATCAATGACAACAACTACTCTTGAGCAAAGGCAATGTACTCAAGGTACCCAAAATTGCCAACAATCTCCCCCTTTGTCATTGATGGCAAACCTTTACTAAAAACACATCTTCAAGAGCCAAAATTGAAATCACTCTCTTTGAAGTTTTGCTCCCCCTGACTTGAAGCTTTCCTCTTCACTTGAAGCTCTCCCCCTTACTCATATCTCTCCCCCTTTGTCATCAATGGCAAAGGGTCACCTTTGGGGCTTGGGACTAAGAATGAGCCTCTTAGCTTAGTCCCTCCCCCACCTCCCGATGAGGTGATTAATTCTGGGGTGGGAGTACAACTCCCAATTTCTCCCTTAGATACTCAAACGTATCTCTTGGAAGAGGTTTAGTGAAGATATCTGCAATCTGCTCTTTAGTAGACACATAGTCTACCTTGACCTGCTTATCTTGCACTTTCTCCCTTAGAAAGTGATACTTGATGGAAATATGCTTTGTCCTTGAGTGCATTACCGAATTTTTGGAAATACTTATGGCACTAGTATTATCACAAAATATGGAGATGGGTTGTTCATGCTTGACTTTGAAATCCTCCAAGGTGGTTTTCATCCATAGAACTTGAGTGCACCCAGCCACTGCTGCTATGTATTCAGCTTCTACCGTAGATAAAGAAAATGAAGGTTGTTTCTTACTTAGCCAAGAAACCAAACTATTTCCCAGAAAGAATGCTCCACCACTGGTGCTTTTCTTGTCATCATTACTGCCTGCCCAATCTGCATCTGTATAGGCTGTGAGAGTGAAATCATCACCTTTGGGATACCAAAGCCCAAAGTCCATAGTGCCCTTCAGATATCTGAATATCCTTTTAACTGCTATGACATGAGAATCTTTCGGAGCAGCCTAAAATCTGGCTACTAACCCAACAACCTGCATGATGTCTGGTCTGGTAGCTGTAACATATAATAAATTGCCAATCATCGATCTGTACAATTTCTGATCTGCTGCTGGAGATTCATCATCTTTACTCATCTTGCACCCCGTAGTCATTGGAGTACATACAGGTTTGCTGTCCATCATCCCAAATTTTTTTAACATTTCTTTGATATACTTTCCTTGAGAGAGAAATATACCGTCTTTTGATTGAGCAATCTGAAGACCCAAAAAGAATGACAACTCTCCAATCATAGACATCTCAAATTCCTTCTGCATGGTGTTAGCAAAATCTTTGCACATCTGGGTATTATTTCCCCCAAAAATGATATCATCAACATAGACAACTACAATCAGCATATCATTACCTTTATCCTTTATATACAAATTGCTATCTGCCACACCTTTCCTGAAACCTTGCTCATGAAGGTACCTATCAAGTCTTGAATACCAAGCCCTAGGTGCTTGCTTTAACCCATACAAGGCCTTTTTCAGTTTACACACATAGTCCGATTGATCTGATAGAGACACGCCTTCTGGCTGTTCTACGTAGACTTCTTCATCCAAAACTCCATTTAAAAAGGCTGATTTCACATCCATTTGATACACCTTGAATGCTTTGAAACTTGAAAGAGCCAAAAACATTCCGATGGCTTCGAGACGAGCAACGAGAGCGAACGTCTCTTCGAAATCAACACCTTCTACTTGAGCATAACCTTTGCAAACCAACCTAGCTTTGTTTCTAACAATCTTCCCATCCTCATTGAGTTTATTTCTGAAAATCCATTTTGTGCCAATGACATTCTTGTTCTTAGGTCTTGGAACTAAATCCCAAGTTTCACTTTTCTCTATTTGATTTAGCTCTTCATCCATTGCTTTTACCCAAAATTTATCTGCACATGCTTCACTTGAAATCTCTTGGCTCAATCTGAGATAATAAAGAAATATTTGTAGAATCGTGTGCCGGAATGACTCTTCTTCTAGTTTGTCTGCTGTTTGGATCACCAATGATCAAATCTTTGGGATGATGTTTTTGAACATATCGTGACGGAGTTTTGGGAAGCAGCTGCTGTTTTTCTTCTTCTTCATCTGAAACCTCTCTGAATTCTTCTTGACAGATTTCATCACTGATTTCCTTGATAGGTTCTCTTATCCCTGTCTTTTCATCAACTGTTACATTTATGCTCTCTACGACTGTATGCGTTCTTTTGTTGAAGCATCTGTAAGCCTTACTTCTGCTGGAATAACCAAGAAAAATTCCCTCATCACACCTAGGATCAAACTTACCCAGATTCTGATCCTCCCTTCTGATGAAGCACTTACTCCCAAACACTTTGAAATGTTTTACTGTAGCTGGTCTTCCTTTCCACAACTCATAAGGAGTTTTATGATGATTTACTCTAAGTTGGGCCCTGGTGATGATGTAAACTGCTGTACTGACTGCCTCTTTCCAGAAACCATCTGAAAGTTTCGACTCATTTAACATAGCTCTAGCCATATTTTCAATAGTTCTATTTTTTCTTTCAACTACTCCATTTTGTTGAGGAGTTCTTGTTGCTGAATATTCTCTTTTAATTCCCTGTTGCTCACAGTATTCCACAAATTCATTTGAGGTGAATTCTCCTCCTCTGTCCGATATCAAGCATTTGATTCTCTTTTCAGTCTCATTCTCAATCATTTCTTTGAAAGCTTTGAATTTTTCAAAAGCTTCAGATTTTTCTTTGAGAAAGGTCACCCAAGTCATTCTAGAATAATCATCTATAAACAACATGAAGTAGCTTTCTCCCTAGATGCTCTGAGTTCCGGTGGGGCCACATAAATCAGTATGAATGAGATCTAATGGTTTTGAAGAAGTATACCCTTTTGATTTAAAAGCTGGTTCTGGTCTATTTTCCATGTTGACAAGGACTGCAAATGATGTTAGGGGGCATTTTTATTCTGGGCAAGTCTCTAAGTGCTTCCTTGTTACTAATGTTGACAAGATTATCAAAGCTCAAATGCCCCAATATTTTATGCCATAACCAACTCTCATCTTCTTGAGTTAGAAAACACTTTTCCCTTTTTATCTCACTTAGCATGTAAAGATTGTTTGGAGTCCTTGTAGCACTAGCAATGAGTTTTCCATTTTTTTCTTTACGAATCTCACATCTATCTGAAAAGAAAGATACTATGTGTCCTTGATCACAAAGTTGACTCACACTTAGAAGATTATGTCTTAAACCTTCTACATAAAGCACATTTTTAGTTTTAGATTTCCCATCCAAGCTAAGAGTCCCTTTACCATAGATTTTAGCAGACCTGTTATCTCCAAAACTAACTGTTCCTCTGTTTGTGTTTTTTAAGACCAGAAACTTATCTTTTTCACCAGTCATATGTTTTGAACAACCACTATCAAGATACCATTTCTCTGCTTTGTCTTGAGCATGAAAAGCAGTTTGAACTATCATTGACTTAGACTTGATCTCATTTCTCTTTTTAGCAGACTTTAGGCTAGGTCTATCCAAACTGCACATCCTTGCTATATGCCCAACATCCTTGCAATTGTAACATATGACATTTTTATCCAAAAGAGGTGCAAAAGAGTTAACATTTTTCTTACTATGGCTATTCACGGATTTAATGCAATGTATAGCTTTGTGACCAAATTTCTTGCAAGAAAAACAGTAGCCATGGAAAGTATTCTGTAACCTGCTTTGATGCCTTGGATGATTGTTCTTTTTGTGACCAACTGGAATCCATCGTTCTTCAGGCTGAAGATTGATCTTGCTGTCTCTTCTTCCTGTCATGATTCTTGAGAACAGAACTCTCTTCCCTGAAATTCTTAAAGCCCAGAAGAATTTACTTTAGAGATCGAACTTAACCTCTTCATCCTTTTTTGAAACTGTGTGTTCTTCTGAAAGATCCTTCTCCAAGCTGTTATGCTTTTTTTGGAGAAACTTGGCTCTGATACCAATTGAAGAACACAAGCTTATACTGAGAGGGGGGGTGAACAGTATAAGACCACTTTTAACTTTTTCTTTTAAAGCAGCTTTCAATTCAATAACATGCAGAATAAAGATAGCAGTAATAACAACAGTAATCAAAACAATGCACAAAATACAATCCACAAAGTGACACAGCAATTTACGTGGTTCACCCAAGGTGGGCTACTCCACGGATAAAACTTTTCTTCTAAAAGTTATATCAAAGTCCTCTGGGAATCCTTCCCGATTACAATGTTTATGAGCCTCGACTCAAAGGAGACACCTTCCCCTAATTCTTCTTTGGTCGGTGATCCTCTAGAAGACCTCTACCTCCTCTCGCCCTTAGCAAGTGGAACTCTATCCATAGAAGACACCTGTCTTCCCTGCTCTGGTTGGAGATCTCTGTCCTCAACTCTGTCACCGCAAAGCTGGTCCTCGAATTTGCACTAAACGCAGTCCTTCGGTCTAGCACAAATGTCCTCTTCTGCCTCAAACTTTGTCCTCAATCTGGTCCTCAAAATGGGTAAAGAAAAATGGTTCACAAGCTTTCAAATGCTTGCTCAATGCTATCCCCAAGTCTTCACTATTCTGTCACAGCTATTTTAGACGAAACCAACTTTCGCACAGACTGCGCAACACAACAACATACAACACTTCGGCTATCAAACTTCTCACTTCTGCATGCTGTCTTCGAATGTCGCAACACCAACAGCTTCTGCTCCTTTGTGCATCCACCGCAGTATAGTCTTCGCACACTTTGCACAACCACACAGACTTTGCACACTCTACTCCTCGACGATCGAACTTCTCCCCCGCACTGTAATTACGCAGATCGCACTTCGAACGCACACTTCGATCGATGCCAAACTCTTCAAGCAACCCTCCTTTTATACACATAATCTCAAGATTAGAACCTTGATCTTAGTCGACTGTTTACCCTTTAATCACGTCGGTTGCAAAACCCTGCACTGCGTTGGCCCAGATTTAACTCTGTCGGCTTCACTACCTCCCTGTAGCTTATGGCGTGAAACTTCAACATGTCATGATATCATGACACCTTTGCCTGCCGTACACCTTCTATAGCTTGTTGTAGCGATATCATGACACTTTGGCCTTTGTCGACTTCCTTTGTGCTTTTGTCATGAAATCGTGACACCTTTGCCTCTTGCTGACGTCATCTACACTTCTATCATGAAATCATGACGCTTTAGACTTCAAAGCCTTCTTCTCCACTTCTGTCACGAAATCGTGACACCTTTGCCTCTTGCTGACGTCATCTACAACTCTGTCATGAAATCGCGATGCTTTAGACTTCAAAGCCTTCTTCTCCGCTTCTGTCATGAAATCGTGACACCTTTGCCTCTTGTTGACGTCATCTGCAACTCTGTCACGAAATCGTGACACTTCTTGCTTCTTCAACCTTTTCTCGGTTTGCACCAGCAAAAATGGAACATGTCACAAAATCGTGACGCTTTCTTGCCTTAAGCTCTTTTTCTAGAAGCCCACGAAGCTAGAACATGTCACGAAATCGTGACGCTTTCACCAACTGCAAGCTGCCAACTCAACCTATCGTGAAATCGTGACACTTTTTGCATCCGTACAACTTCCTTGAAACCTATCACGAAATCGTGACGCTTTCATCAACTGCAACCTGCCAACTCAACCTGTCATGAAATCGTGACACTTTCTGCATCCGTACAACTTCTTTGAAACCTGTCACGAAATCATGACACTTCCTGCAACTCAACACTGCCAACTTAACATGTCACGAAATCGTGACAGTTTAGCCTAAACTTTCTCTCTCCTCAAACATGTCACGAAATCATGACAGTTTTGCCTGCTTCGTCTCTGCCTTCCAGCATGTCGCGAAATCGTGACAGTTTTGCCAGAACTTTCTCTCTCCTCAAACATGTCGCGAAATCGCGATAGTTTTTCCAGCCGCCTGCAAACTTATTCTAACTTATCTTTTTTCTTGATCTTTTGCAACTGGGCTACTCTGATTTTCTTGGAGACTTATCGACCAACTGAAACCTTCATCAAAACACATTCTTTGACATAAAAACAAATTGCTTCAAGAACTCCTTGATATCAAATGACAACAACTACCAAGAACTCCTTGACATCAATGACAACAACTACTCTTGAGCAAAGGCAATGTACTCAAGGTACCCAAAATTGCCAACAGGGAGTTGAAGAACCCGAACCACTTAATGTTATACACTTGAGAGTATTCTATGCATAATGTGATTTATATATGTATATATACATGGCTATTACATAATTGCATACATTTCATTAACACACTTGCATTTCACAAAGTTTACATTAAACACATTTCATTTCATAAGTTGCATTTCATACATCACATTCACAACCACATTTCATATTAGGGATCATTTATTTAGTTTAGATATTAATTGGTCCAACAAAGTCATGTTGCCTTCATCACGGGCACATTCAAACATCATCTATTTTATTGCATTACTTCATAAAGTCAAATTATCATTTGCAAAGCCACATGTCTACAAGTCCTAGGTGTTTCGGTCACTTGGCCACTCCTAGTGTTTTAAGAAACCTCTAAATACATGTCGAGTTTTCTTTAGGACCAAGACACAATTTCCACTAAGAGAATATTGAGTTTTGGGAATTGATTCTAAAAAATTCTTGAACCAAACACAATCACACATCTTAATAAATATCTTGTGTCAAAGAGGGATAACACCATACTTGGGTTGAACCTTGAAGTGAAAAGGGTACTCCTTGCTTGTCCCATTATGCAACATAGTCCAAAAAATAGTGGTTTTCACCACTATCACAATTGCTTCAAAATTTAAAATATAGAGTAGTAAGAATAGGGTACAATTCTCATCACACTTAGGTTGAGAATCCGATTCCCTAAAGCTCTAAATATTTCATTACACACAAAAAATAATCATGCTATAAGGATAGTACTACATTTCTAGTCAGATAGTTAGGTAGTCATCCCCAAAGCCTAAAGATCAAATCCTTGGACAGTCTCCACTAGAGCTATAGATGCTTGACTAATAGTAGAATACGCTCATGCATGGCGACACACATCTTTTAAAGAGAAATCTGACTGCACATATAGAAAAGCTAGCTTCTTGGTCTCATCCATAACAGGTCACACCCAATTTACTAAAGATGAGTTAATGAACTCGTTTGCACACACATTGGTTCTTGATTACCTCGAGTCATTACCATGCTCATGATTCAGTAATTGAATTCACTGCATACATATTTGGTCTTAGAGAAATTAGGTAGTATTTAGTGAAGTTTGTTTGATCCGACTAGTATGTCTGAGTCTGCAAAACAATTAGTTTTCCATATCAACATCGATATCTTCTTCCATGTCAACATACATGTCTTCTTCCATCCATAGCATTTGAAGAGTCATTCATTTCACATACCACCAGTTTGGTACCCCTGATTAAACAATAATGCTAAACATGGTAAAAAAAAATCTAAATTATGAATAATAGAACATTTGCATTCATTACATATGCATTAATCATCCATATACACAAACATCCACACAAAAAAATCCACACAAAAATATTCACACAAAAACATTCACACAAAATCATAACACAAAAGTAAAAGCCATGTGTATATATATATCACATGTACAATGAGTGCCCAAAGGCTATATATAATAAAGCACCAAGGCTCATATACAAAAAATTGCATCTAAGCACTAGCTAATACCTATAAGAGGACCCCTGCAACCCTGAAGGAGCCCTAGACCTAGAACTATACCTAGACTCACTAGGCCTAGCAGACCCAGATATCTCATATATCTCCCGGTACAAGAATTTGGATGCCCTCACCTCATATATCTCCCGGTACAAGAATTTGGATGCCCTCACCTCATATATCTCCCGGTACAACTATGCCAATAAGGTAGGAGCCCACACATACACCTAGGGTGTAGTGATCATATTACACACCAACCCGATAAGGTTCCATGGGAACCAACAACTAGTGTTGTTCGAGGCCACTATGTTGGAAAACACAAGCATCACGAATGTGGTTAGGGCATCCAAATTCTTGTCCACATACATGGAAAAGTATGTTATTCCTCCACTCATCAACTACACATCCTCCCATATGTATCTAAACATGTGGCTCAACTCTTGCTTCTTGTTGTGTCCAACCTCGACATGCAAGCCCTCCATTAGAAACTTGAGGATGCGATAGACATCCTCAAGTGTCACAGTCACCTCTCTAGTAGAGAACTAAAACATCCCCCTATCTAGATCCCATATATCTACCAAGGTAGATATACCCCTCATCCACCCTCACCACATCTATCTTGGCTATCCCAACTAGCCCAATCGCCTCCAACCACTTCCACTCATCATCCCACAATGCCTTCCTCACCCCAGGGATGAGAGGTAAAAACTGATGTCGAGCCTCCAAAATATTCAGCTACAACAAAACACAAAGCATTTATGTCAAATACATTACATTAAAAAAACAAAATTAAAAAAAAGATCTTCAAGGGCACTTATCTTGGCAAAGTTCACACCTTCTCCTACGACTGCATCTACTCCCTCCATCGCCATAGCTTCCATAGCTTACAAAACACTCACTTCACTCCAATCACTCCACTCCACCCCCTCAGACACAACTTCCAAAATTCATGGATGCACAAATGAGCTTTATTTCCACTCTGTAGGCTACTTATAGCTATTTCAAGTGCATTGAAACACCCATGAGCACTCCCAAGAGCACTGAAATGCCTCTCTGCATTTGGAAAGCACCAAACTCTGGCGGGTATTTATGCAATCAATAAGCATTCATCGGTGTTTGGTGTCAATATTGAAAAAAAGAACAAAATGATCCAAAAAGGTAGCTTACCTGCACCAAATCATTCCAAAATGCATCCATACATCAATGTCATTATAATATAATATTTTGTGAAAACCAAAATTGATTTGGATTCATAATTTTTGCTTCCAACCAAAAGTCGTAAAATCACATTACAAATTACAAAAATGTTTCAAAATGGTCCAAATTTTTCCAAAACGACCATTTTCATCATCAATTCCATCATTGCACTCATTAACACATCATATTCCAATCATTGCATTCATACATTTTCCAAGTTCACAAATTTCAAGTGAACCTCGTATCTAGTGGTCTATTCTATCTCCTTGGTGACTACAGATATTTGCATCCATGCAATTCGATAAGATGAATAAATCACCATAAGGACACTTGGCCATCTTCATCATCCAATATTTCATTGTTCAAAAAATAAAATCAAATTTGGTACTTTCCAAGACCAATTTTCTCTACAGTTGTTATTGATACCCTTTTCCATGGGGTTCCCAACATGGATAACTTTCATCATTTCATTAACAATTACACCAATATCCAAGGATACATGCTGGGTAAAGTTATTGAGCAACCATTTGGGGATTCCGTCTGGGAATTACTGCAATTATGAGTGGCTTCGAGTGTAAGACTATCTTTCTTTTCCTTTTGCATATGCATCCTTGCATTTCAATAATGTCGTAAGGCACATTCTTCAATAACATGGAATCACCCCAAACTTGGAGTAACCATATTTGACTTTAATTTTTCCAAAATGGGGTAAATATTACATGATCATGGCATCTACACTTGGCAAAAAAAAACCCTTTTCTTTGTTAAGGCAAAAACATAATCAATCACTTGCATCTTTTAACAACCCCATTCCACAATTGGGGTAAAAATAACATCTCTTTTACATCATTCATATCGCCCACAATTGCACCATACATTTCACATAATCATTTGCATTAATCTATCAATTGGCTCGTGAGATGCATCCATCACTCATTTTCCATTTGAGGGGGTAAGCTACACAATAAAAATTCTTTTATCTCCAAGTTCATCTTTGCATTCCAACAAGAAAGTTGCTTCTGCATTAGGCCAAACCAAGTGTCTTGTATTTTTGCACTGCATTGTGTCTCATGCAACATGGTACAAAAAGGGACATCTATAGACACAAAAATCTAGCCACTTGTCATCCATACATAGTTTCCCATCACATTTATCCATTATTTATATATATTTGTCTAATATATATTTAAATAATAATATTTTATATATTTTATTTATATATTTAATAAATAAATATATATTTATATGAATTAATTCCAACCATCCATCATGATCTAATCCCAACCATTTATCCACCTTAATCCATACCACATACCTAGATTTAATCTCCACCCTTCGTCATGTTTTAATATTGACCATACAAATTGTGTCGTTGAAACCCTAACATGCCCTAGGAGATATTATAAAGAAGAGTCATTTTGATGACTCAACGACTAAACACCCCTTAAGTTTTTAAGTCCTAAAGTATCCAAGCATTCTCACCACTTCCATATTCCCTCGCTCATTGTCATCTCTGCATTCATTTTTGCCCACCTTGCATGAACCAGATGTACCTCTACAACTTCTGCTTCACTCCCAAAATACCCCTTCGAGTTCCTTGAGAACCTCTAGATGCCTCCTACCATCATTGAGTACCTCGAAGTGTCTCCTGCCATCATTGAGCACCTATGAGAACCTCCTACCATCATTAAGCACCTCTGGGTACCTCATGCCATCACCAAGAGCCCATGAGTATTCATAGCCCTAGTTCTACAGTCCTACGATCCCTTAGGTATCTCTAGGGCATCTGCGCACAAGTTTCTGCAACAACAATGAAGATCAGAAGATAACAAGTCATCGTGAGATAAGGTAAACTATTTATTGCATTTATTTTAGTATTCTTAGATTTGTTTACAACATTATTTTTGCAACTAGGGTTTTCAGTAATTTTATTTTTGAGGGTCTCACGCAATGGAGCCCTCATAGGTATTGCTAACTCTTATTGTTGTTGTTTGTATGAAGATCTAATAATCATAGTTATTGGTAGATTTTGAAGCTAGAGTGGTCCTGCATAGGATATTATAAAGCCCATTCACCTCTATTGGAATCAGATCGAATGTGAGGACACCACCACTATTTGTTTACTAGGGTTTCGAAGAACCCTAGTGTATTGTAATAATTGTATCAAGCATAATAAGCTTTGTAACCCCATATTTGGGGTATATTTTATTGTAACATTGAAGATCCACCAACAACATAATAAAAAGTCTATCTAATTGTGCAATTTTATGTGTCGCATTTCTTATTTAGTTTTATAGTTCATATTGTTTGGTGTTGTTTGATTTGCATTCACAATATAAGACCTTGGACTCTTAGTTTCAATACCTTTACAGAAGAAGTTAATGGCTTCCCAGTATGGGTGAATATTTATGCTCTCCCTGTGGAGTTTTTGGGAGAGAATATATTCACCAAAATTTGTAATGCCATTGGCGCATTCCAGCATATGGATCCCCAAAGAGAGGAAAATTTATCCAGTAAAATTAATATGAGTAAAGCAAGATTGGTTGTTTGGAAGGATGTTTCAATTCTTGGGCCTCAATCCATTATTATCTCCTCAAGCAAAGGGAAATGGATCCAAAATATTTAATATGAAAACTTCTCTCTAAGATTTTATGGTTGTCAATAATATGGTCACATGAAAAAGAGATGCCTGAACATCCGGTCAGGCTTTGATTCCTCCACGGTGGAGACGATTAGTTTTCTAAAAATGAATATCCTAAAAAATGTATTACAACTAGATATTACCTCAAAATCCTGAAGTGCAAAAAAGCATTCTCAGATCTTGCAACTCTACAAGAGGAAGAATATATGCTATAGAAGAAAAATAGTCAAAATGGATGACTAAAGGAAACTAGCAATCCTGATTTGGTAAAGTGGACTATCATAGTGTGATGTTTTGGAAATATTACTCTACTAAAATACAATGCATAGATAGTAGATGTGAAGTTTTGGTATTCATATGATCTAGAAAATGAAAATCAAGAATTCAGATATTTTATGTAAAATGATGTAGGCTTCTAGCTATAGAATATCAATTGAGATGAGAAGCATATCTGTTTGTGAACTCTCAAGCTCTAAAGAAGAGAGTTGTAATTTGTCAAGGGTAGGGGACCCGAGTACAACCCCTTATTATCCAACAAAAAAAATAAAGAAATATCATTCTTAAATAAATAATTGATCTAATTAGAATGATAAGGAAATCTCATTTTAAATAAATAGTTAATTTATTTTAATAATAAAGAAATCTCATTTTAAAAATATGGATGATTTATTTTATGGTTATAAAGAGTTTAAATTTTGAATAAAATGTGATTTATTTTAGATTAATAAAGAAAACTTAAAAAAAATGGTTGTTTTATATTAAGGAATAAAAGAACCCCATTAAGCAAATGACTTCTCTATTTGAAATGATAAACATAATTCATTGAACTCATAGAGAATAGAATTTAACTAGTTGAACTGATGGGAAATTTACTTAATTCAAAATGACCAACCAATATGGTTTAAATATGACAATACCACCCTTCAGAATCAGATAGACCACCCTTTGTAAATCTGATAGGACCAATTGTATGAAGCTCCCTCTAACGTGAAGGGATGGCCTCTTTATGGAAAGCGCCTTGGGAAGAGGTAGGAGGAATATTTGCTCGTATCGCCTGACCGATGTAGATGGAGAGTTATGGTGGGTAGGCGAGGGAAGTGAGCCAAGGAGAAGAGATGTGGATGGGGGAAAAAGGTAGTAAGGGAGAGGAGAGCGTAGAGGAGAGAGGAGGAAGCACTATAAAGTGAACAAAGTAACCCAGAAGGAAGAGGAGTGATGGGCTCTCTTGAGTGCAACCCAAATAGACCTCCAACAACAAATATACCAGGTTGGACTCATATTACGCTAAGTAATGTGTTTAGTATTTTCATTCACTAGTTTTAGACTATTGCTAGGCTATGGGTTCTCGCCTGTTGCATCAACTACTTTAAACTATGGTAAACTTACTCCTTAAGTGTGTTATGCTAATACTAGTGAGGTGGTCTTCTGGACATCCTCCTGTTGACCGCTATGGAGCTATTGTAAGCTTGTGGCCATGTGGTAGCACCATTTTCTGGTTGGCTGGTTATGGCAACACCCTTGTCTAGTTGGCTAGTTATGGTAGCACCCTTTGTCTAGTTGGTTGGTTGTATCAAACTCTACCTACCATCGTAACCACTGCTCCTAATGATTAATCTATTGCTGGTGAGCTTGGACAATATGTAGAATAGGAGGACTTCCAAGTAAGATGTCTGCTTGTGTGCCAAAGGCAACCTTGATGTTCGTAGCCATGCTCGATAGTTGCCCTTGGCTATGTCAACATTGGGATGATGCGATCATGTCACAACTATCGTTTGACACCGTGGATGACCCGAATGTTTTGTGGCTATCATTTGACATCATGGATGAACCGACCACGTTGTGACTATTGTTTGACACCGTGGAGACCCTGAACACTCCACCTGCATTTTGGCTTACTGTAGGACACAAGCCATATTAGTCACGCCTTGTCATCCTTTACGTTGTAAACCACCCTATGTTAATTTGTACTCCCTTCGCTAGAGTCAACCCTTGGTTAATCACTGTGTAAGAGGGAGCATAGGTTATGCTTGGGTGGACATAATATTTAAATGTTATTTCATTATCTAAAATTGTAGATTTTAGGGTAATGAAAGGAAAGAATATTTAAATGTTATTTCATTATCTAAAATTGTAGATTTTAGGGTAATGAAAGGAAATAATATTTAAATGTTATTTCATTATCTAAAATTATAAATTTTAGGGTAATGAAAGGAAAGAATATTTAAATGTTATTTCATTATCTAAAATTGTAGATTTTAGGGTAATTAAAGGAAAGAATATTTAAATATTATTTCATTATCTAAAATTGTAGATTTTAGGGTAATGAAAGGAAATAATCTTTAAATGAGATTTCATTATTTAAAATAGTAGATTTTAGAATAATGAAAGGGAAGAATATTATCATTTAATTAGCTAAAATGATAGAATTTAGTTTAATGAATGTGAATATGGTTTGTTTTGTAAATTAAGGGTATGGGACAAGAAAAATATTTATTTGAAGATTAAAGTAGTTGGCTTTAATTGGATAATAAATGTGAATATGGTTTGTTTTGTAAATTAAGGGTATGAGACTTTAATTTATGAAATGAAGAAAAAGATTTATTTGAAGATTAAAGTAGTTGGATTTAATTGGATAATGAATGTGAATATTATTTGTTTTGTAAATTAAGGGTATGGGACTTTAATTTATAAAATGAAGAAAAATGTTTATTTGAAGATTAAAGTAGTTGGCTTTAATTGGATAATGAATGTGAGTATGTTTTTTTTTGTAAATTTAAGGGTATGGTACTTTAATTTATGAAATGAAGAATTTTTTTATTGAAGATTAAAGTAGTTCGCTTTAATTGGATGATGAATGTAAACCTAGGTTATTTAGAAATTAAGGGTATGGAACTTTGATTTTTAAATAAGGGTTGGACCATTTATTACAAGTAAGAGCATGTGGTCTTGATGCATGGTTGAATAGCTCTCATGAGAAGATGAGAGGGGAAAATGAAAGAGTGGATTTCTATGATGTCAACTATGCATTAGAAAGTTGAATTGCTTGGGTTATTTGTATAGTTGCAATTTGGCAATAAAATGAAAAAATGCATTTAGAAGCATGTCTATCCTAAAATATGAGTGTCCTGATCCCCTACTATCCTCACTTGATTGATGGAAGAGCGGGAGGACCAAAGTTATAAGATGGACCAATGCACAAGTTTGCTCTCTACCTTACATCTTGCTTATTTATGCAAATAGATTAGATTTGTGGGGAGGATTCCCCAATGAAATTGATGTAATGTATTGTTTGAAGGTATGGGGTTTACCATACATACTTATGTAATAAATGAACAATATGGTTGATACACCTTGTATTCCATTAATTGAATGTAGTTGTATTAAATCATTTCTATTGCATGTTTATCCTTATTTCTTATGTTTTAGTTATCCTTTGCTTGTTAATAATTCATGTTTTGTTAAATTTAGTATCTAGATCTATTATTTATATTCTTGTTTTAATATTTGGTATAAAAACAATAGTAAGTTCTAGGTGAACTTAGAGGATAACCTAAGCGCTTGAGACCCCCTTAGGGAGATTGGTAACTAGG
Source organism: Wollemia nobilis (assembly GCA_028583015.1). Lineage (NCBI taxonomy): Eukaryota > Viridiplantae > Streptophyta > Pinopsida > Araucariales > Araucariaceae > Wollemia > Wollemia nobilis. Next base: position 3,875,209 of record JAQPPZ010017057.1, read on the forward strand.
TTTAGAAGATTGTACCAGAGTTAAGATAGCTTGTCAGAGGACAAGATTGATAGCTTAACTCGCAGTACACGTAGCATGCCCACACATAATGGCTTATGTGGAATAAAGGGATGTATGTACACCTTCTAATGATTGAAAGTGGTAATTCTAGCTCATCAATATTGATGATATGGATGGGCTTATGTGCATAACATGAGATATGCCTATGCAGAAGGGACTTTCATGAGGGGAATCTTGTGTGGTATATTTATTGAGAAACTTAGGGGTTGTTAAACATTAAGTCAATCTAAGGTTGGTTAGGGGTTTATGAATCCCTCTCCTTAGTCAAAAAAAAATCTTTCTCTTTCTGTGTGTTTTGTTTCTTGATTTTTGGGTTGTTACACTATGAGTTTGAGGTCTTGTAGTAGTAAGATCTGGCATTTGTTTAAAATTTGATTCTCTATGTGTATTCCTAAGCCATATTGGTTCCTTGCTTGGAGGAATTGTGGAAGTTTTCGTACATTCTAACTCAAACTCTATTTCATCTTGAGATTCTAACTCTATTTCTTTTGATAAATTTAGAACTTCTAAATCACTATTTTCTTCTTCTATTTTAAATTTAAATTTTTTATAAAAAACTACATCTCTACTTATATACACTTTCTTTGTGCTTGGATAAATTATTTTATACCCTACAAATTCATCATCATAATCGGCAAATATACCAACCATTACTTTTTCATCTAATTTTTTTTGTTTCTATTTTGGAATATGCATATAAGCTTTGCATCCAAAAATCCTTAGCTTTTCAACATTTGGTTTTTGTCCTGACCATGCTTCTTCTGGAGTAATATTCTTGAGTATTCTTGTAGGTAATCTATTTTGTAAATATACTGTTATTTTAACTGCTTCTGCCCAATACAAATTATCAAGATGAGCCTCTTTTATCATATATCTTACCATTTCTATTATAGATCTATTTATTATTTCTGCAATACTATTTTGTTGTGGTGAATATGTTGTAGTGAGTTGTCTCCTTATTCCATTTTATTTTAGAAATAGATTAAATTCTTTTGACACAAACTCTCCTTCTATGTCTGATAGAAGAGTTTTGATAGTCTTTCTTGACTCTTTTTCTACTTGAAATTTAAATTGTTTGAAACAACTAAAAGCTTCTGATTTGTATTTCATGAAGTATACCCACATTTTTCTAGTGTGATCATCAACAAATAATTGAAAATACTTATGTCCTCCAATACTTGTAATATTCATTGGACCACACACACACACACACACACACACACACACACACATAGTGGTTGTTGAGATCTATGTTGATAAATTTCAAAAGGTATTCTATGTTGTTTTTCTACTAAACATTCTGGGCAAACTGTAGATTCCTAAGAAATATTTGGCATTCCTTTGACCATTTGATATTTGAATATTTTATTTAAGGATGATGCACTAGTATGTCCCATAAATTTATGCCATAATCATCTTGCTCCTAATGTTTTAACTAAGAGAGTCATATTTGTAGTGGTATCTAAAATAAATAGACTTTCCTTATAAGACCCTGAAGCTATCATTTTTCCATGTTTGATAATATGACATTGTTTTCTTTCATTCACCACTTTAAATTCTATTGTCATATATTGATCCATGAGTTGAGAAACTAAAAGAAGGTTGGTAGTCAATCTAGGAACATATAAAACATTGTTAATTATTCATTTTCCATTTATAAGATTGACTAGAACATTTCCTATCTCTTTTACTTCATAAGTCTTACTGTTTGCTATTGCAATTGCTTTCTCATATTTTTCTTGTAGAGACTCAAATAATTTTTTTATTTCTAGTCATATGTTTACTTGCTCCTGAGTCTATATACCAATAATCTATAATCCTTAATTTTTCAATTTCTAGAGGTTGACTACCTTATGTCTCCCAAATTAATAGGTTCTAAATTTCAAATTCCTAATTTGATGTTGAAGTCCTTATGACTCCTAAGTATTTTTTTTTTAGAATTTCGTAATCCTAATTTGATATAGGAAACTTTATTTCTCCAAACTTATCAAATTGCAAATATTTCAAATTGTTTTGTAAAAATAAAACTTCAAATTAATTCCTTAAATTCTTCAAATTAAATTTTAAATCTTCATATAACTTTTCAAATAGCAATAATAAAGTTTCTAAGGTTTCAAATATTACTTCAATATATTGTCTCTCTAATAATCAAGCCAGTAAAATAATTTTACTTTAAACTTAGAAAATATTAATTTCACCCAACCTTATAACTCCTATCTTGGGCATATACACATTTTCAAAATAAAGTAAATTACCTCCAATATTAAGGTACAAATTATCTTGGTCAAAATGGTTGACCTTCCCTTTATGGAACTCTTAATATTTTATACTATACTCTGGATTGCTTCAAAAATTGGCTCTCTCTCCTCTTTGACTAGTCAAATATCCTCCCAAGCTTCTCCAAAAATTCTCAAATTAAATTCAAATGCATCCGTTGTGTTGTACTCAAAATTATTTTTGGCCCATACATTAATAGGCACTCCTAGACATTGCACCTTCCTCTAATCACGATTGGAATTCTAAACTTCAAGTGCCAAATGGTACCAAATGTTTTTTTGCACTTAATAACTCGTTCAAAAATTATTCTTCTTCCTCCAATGGCTTATGGCATTCCTCCTTTCACATACCAAGTGGTATAAAAAGTATTATAACATTCAACCAACCTTACGAATGATTATTTCAATCCTTTGTGCTCCTGGTAATATTCTATTATTATTTGGTTATGTTATTCTTCCTCTCTCAACACTTGGTCACTATGTAATGTCTTTTACCTTACCAATCAAGCAATGCGACGTTGTATCCTTTTTATTGAACATTATAGATTCCAACTCTTCACTTCTCATAATAGTAGTTGTAAAATTTAAATGGTTGATTTTATTCCTATGCCTTTTCGATGTCTGAGTGGTGTCTCTTCTATTGCTCATATTCTAAAACTTACAAGTGATGATTCTACTTCTATTATGGTGAATCTCTACTCTTTGGTAGTTCTTACTCCTCCTCCTAGGCTTGGTGGCTCCACCTTTCAATGGTGGCTCTCTAAAAATAGTGCTTCGTGGGTTCCTCTAAGATGACTCTTCATGGTGGCTCCTCCTATTGCTTGGTGGTTCCTCCACTCACTTGGTGGCCTATCCTTACACGTTTAGTGGCTGCTACTCCCTTCTTTGGCTACCACTCTTGAACCTACAACACTTCTCCTTAACTCAACTTTATGTTGTTCAGGTTCTCCACTACGTAAGCTAAATTGTTGGCTTTCTTTAACATTGCTTTTCCAATGCTCATGCTCCTCCTTTTAAACTCATTTTTTTGAATTTTAATTTTGAAATTTGTGCAAGTTTTAAGATTCTATTCTTCCTTTAAGAGCTCAAAATTAAATTCCTTCAAAAGCTATAAACTTTGCACTATATTTTAGTGCTCCTTTGCAGTCTCTTTACTTGTTGACTCTAGATTTTTGCTTGCCAAGTTTGTTGCCCTGAAATGGTGAAATTGTAGCTCCTCTTTCTTTTGATTTGATGTCCAAAGAATCTTTTTTGACTCTTCCAATTTGCTACCTTCTTTTGCTATCAATATTTTATTCAATTGGTTGTCCAAGGGCACTTCAAAAATTGCCCAATTATTCTTCAATTTGTAGCACTATATCACATTCAACTTGTTGCCTTGTGACTCTTCAACTTCTATTACGAAATCCAACAATATTCTTCTCTAAAAATTAGCCTTCAAAATATTTGTGGTTGTCCTCAAAATTCTCAAGAATGTGGTCTCTTCAATCCTTCTTTCTCTTTTAATCTCTTGTCAAATTCTAACTTCAAATATGGCCTCTTTCGCTGTCCTCTTCCTCAAGAATCTCAATGTCTTGAGATCTTTAAAAATATTCTAAAAATTTGACAAACTTATTGCCAAATCCTTCTTCATTTTTGGCTTATTGTTGAATGGTGATAATTTTCCCATTTTTGATTTTTAGGAGCTTCTCCTACTTGCAGTATTCTGACACAAAATTTCTTAAAGTCTCCTCCAATGACCACTTCTTCAACTTTGAAATGAGGCTTTCTCTAGAATTCTTGTTCTTCAAATTCTCTTGAGACCTCTTCATTGGGTCTTCTAATTTAGCAGATTCTCAAATTCTTCTTCTGTCTATAAAAAATTTCAATAGGATCTCCTTCTTGGGTCTCTTAATCTCATCAATATCAAGGTCTATATTCAATACCTGTAAATTTCCTTCTATTCTGAATTTTCTCTTGGAATAGGTAAATCTTCAATATTCACTAGTTTTCCCTTAACCAGTGGAAATCTCCTTTACACATTTAAAAATTGTAGAAGACAAAACCTTGTTGTGGCTCTGATACCATTGATAGCAATTGAACCCTTTTATCTAAATAAGAACTCTAAGATATAATTACTAAAACTAATGAATTACTAAATAAAAAAGAAAACATATGAGAAGAAAATATCATACTCTTTAATGTTGTAAGAACTTGTACAATAAAATATGGAACTAAGAGTCCATAATATAGATTTACAAATGACATTTGGTCTTTCTCAAATGACCTTCGATTTATTACATATCAAATAATGTAATATATTCTAACAATAAACTTTGTTTATATCTAACTTCTTAAGCATACCTATATTTTTCATGGAATGAAGAGAATGTATAGCCTCCTACAGAATGATAACACCATTAAAAATTTATTTGCCAAAAACAAAACCACTTTATTCTTTTGAGATAATAAAATTTAGAATACCTTTTAACTAATTTGCCATAATTTTTGAAAGATCTTATAAATCATATTACAAAGGATTATTGGATAAAAAATATCAAAATATTGGTCTCTCCTTTATTGGGAACCAATATAACAAAGGTGCCATTAATTTCACTTATCATAACCTTCATTTTTTGGGTCTATTCAACCACATCCAACATATCAATATTCAATAATTCCCATTATTTTCAAAGAAAATTGTAAGATATCTATTGGTGCCAAGTACCATGTTCATATGAAAAGAGAAAACTACCTCATATAGATCCTCTATAGATATCTTCTTCAAATTTTATTTTGTCCTTGTGTGATAAATATGAAATATTTTGCTAAAACTTCCCTTAAGCCTCCTTATCTTGCCCAATATCTAATAAAATAACCTTGAAATAATTAATTACATATTTTTTATTTCTTATTCCTTAATATTTATTCCATATATAGTTGAAATATTTCTATCTAATGAAAAGAAAAAATTATTTTGGCTATAGCATGAAAAATTTGGGTATTTCTATCTCCTTTGTTGAGCCATCTCTCGCAAGAGTTTTTTGAACCAATACGAGTCCTATTTTTTAATACATTATGATAATCATAAAGTAATTATTTTTCTTGCACATAAGTATCATAATCCATTGCACTAATTTTTACTATCTCTTATAATTTATTTAGCTTTGATTCAATTTCCTCCTTTCCTTTAACATGTTACCAAAAAAATTGGTATTCCAAATCTTTATTTATCCCTTTAGATATTTCATATTTTGAACAAACCTATACATATATAATATTTTAAAATTTTCTTCATCCACCATAACATAACCATACAGAAGAAACCAAGATCTTGAAGCCATATAGGCTAAAAGCGAAAAAAATTTGGATTACCATTATTAAGTAAATGACATCTCAAAAGGATAGGTTTGTGATCTAATACTACTCACAATAAAATATATGAAAGGATTGTATAATTTATTTATAACCATGTGTTATAATGCACATCTATCCAAAAAAAATTCTATATGAATTTTTCCAATGTGTCTATTATCCCAGGTATATTAAAATATTGAAGGAATAACATCCCAAAGGGTATTTGATTTGACAAATAAAGAAAACTCTTACATTGATTTAAACCATCTAGGAGTACCACCCTTGTTATTTTAAGGAGACATAAATTTGTTTAAGTCCCCCCATGAATGTATAGATCTTAAATATGAATTATATGTGACAAAAATGTACTATGGTTCTTCCAATATCTTTTGCAAGAAGTAACAATCATTGGGACACACATTTATAGCCCTAACTCTGATGTTTTTCTCTTTCCTATAAAATAGGCAAACAACCTAATTTCTTTTTGCTTCTAGCAATTGTCCATCCCATTTGCATTTTACCATACCCCGAAAAGCTCGTATATAAAAAGCTATTATACAATCCTTCATCTTCAAAATATTTTTGAATGCATCCTTACATTCCTTAGTAAATTTTATTTCATGTATTAAAATAAACTCAAGATTATAAAAACTTGTTAATTCCATACTAACTATTTTTTTAAGGGTCTTATTTATACCCCTAATATTCCATAATACAATTTTATCATTACTTGTTTTAATTAGGGGGTTAGCCCATTTCTTATTAACATCTATGATAGTTGTTTTTGTTTTACCAAATTGATCTCTCTTTGTGTTGCTTATTCTCTTTGTTCTTTCTTTAAGAGCCTTACTCTCATTTTTTCTATAATGAAACAAATTCAAACAATATAGCAATAGTAGTAGCAATTCAATAATGTGCAACAATAAACATCCACTAGAATAGTAGATCAATTTAAATGCCAAAAAATAAATAATGCAAGCAACAAATTCCAAATTCTAAATCAATATAAAACTTATCCACTTAGAGAGGGAAAGTCTCATAACCACTTGAAGAGGGTAAAATCTGATATGCACAATAGAGATTACTAAGATTCAAATATGAAATATTATTCCAACTATAACATAAGGCTTCCTATTTATGGTTTAATCATTAATAACCCTAACCCTAATGCTCAAGGGTCAACTACGTTAACCTAGGACCCGATCTAATAATAATAAAAATAGATGATATGGCTATATTCGAGTCATCACATGGATCTCACCCTAAAAAATATTTTTCCTCAAAGCTAGAAATGATTGGAAAATGATCTCAAGATCCCACATTACATATTTTTATGGTAGATCATTCCAATTGATGAGGAAATAAATCTAGTGAGATTGCATATTATGAACTCTCGACTACAACCTCACTTTTATCTAGAGAGTGCTTTGTTGAGCAAGGTGCAACAACAATATTGTCATTGTTGTCAACACACTCAGATGGACATGTTGATGTAGTGGATAGTTGTTTGAAGGTTATTCGGAGTATGTACAGTGGTGTTCAATTATTATGAGGATTTTTTTGATGTTTGGGTGAAGTTGTTACAGGTTGTTCATGAAAATTTGCATAAGTTGCAAAAATCATCACAAAGTTGTCAAAGTAGCAAAAGTTGTCAAAAAGGTGCGCTCCTTGCTTGCAGTGCATGGTCGGACAAGTCGGATCATGTTGGAATACTAGGAAATGTGTTAGAATAGTTTTGGAGGTGTCATATTGATGTTTGGATTGATCGTTTGCATCGCCGGTACTTGGTTGGACAATTTTGTACTTAGTTGGACAATTATAAAATCTGCGTTAGAGGCGACTTTGTAGGAGGAACATTAAGAAATCCATGAGGATTTAGACCTTGAAATATTTACTGGAGGTAGTATGATGTACAGAGAGCTTATATTTTAAATTTAATCCTGAACGGAGACCCGAGGAAGAAACGGTAGCAGTAGTAGTTTCAGTTTATGTGACGTGTAAAATCAGCGTTAGAGGCCACTTTGTCAGAGGTACTGCGAATAATATGTGAAGAGTTAAAATTTTAAATCTAAACTGAAGGTAGTCGATTTATCCAAGAATATATGTGTCAATTTTTAGCCCGTTTGGAAATTTGAGGAGGAAGTTATGACTGTTACAAAAAGCCCTATCAGCTCTTTTTGGCATTTTTGGCAGTTTCTAAGAATGTAACGGTTGAGTGGTACTTTTGTGTAACTTAAAAAAAGAGCTGCATTTTTTAATGTGAAGCATATATATATTTTAAAAGAAAAGGGAGAAGTGGGTTTTTTGAAGAAAGGACCGCTGGTGCATGTTGTGAATAATTTTCTTCTTTGGCATTTTGATTAAAAAAAATGTGCAGGGTGTGAGATAATCAATGTGCAGAGTTGAGAAGATTGAAAAGGTTAGATAGAAGATTTTAGAGGAGAATATTTGTGAGCTAGACCACTCAGGATATTTTGATGAGATTTAATACTTTTATTAGAGCTTTTTAAATTTGTCGGGTCGGTGCTTGGCAACAGGGGTCGATGCTCTTTGCAGTTGGTGCTGCTAAATTTCGGGTTGGTTGGTGCCATTACCTGTAGTTGGTGCTACAAAAATGTTGTAAATACCAAATATTTTTGAGGCTAGATTTGGATGGGAGTCCAAACAGTCCATTGGCACAGTGGTTTTCCCACATTGGATTTCCACTATAAATTTAGTGTTATGTGATGCATGTTTGTGTGATTGCTTGTTTTGATTTTATTTCATAGTTTGATTAAATTTTTAATATAGACTGATTCACCCCCTTCTCAATGTCACGCTTAGTTCAACAATTGGTATCAGATCCAAGTTCCTAAATAGGCTTAACCGGCTAAGGTGATATTGGAAGTGACATAATGGTAAGTGGTGAAGGCTTCTCATCAAACAAAGTACCATTGTTTGATGAAACTAATTACGTATTTTGGAGACTCAGGATGTAGACATATCTTTGTGCTTTGGGATACAAAATTTGGGATTCAGTAAACAATGGATACACAATACCCACCACTTCTCCAACCGATGCTGCTAGTAAGAAATTATTTGAGAATGACTCAAAAGCAAAGAATGCTATCATGTGTGGATTAGTGGACAACAAACTAGTAAATATTATGGGTTGTAAAATGACAAAGAAAATATGTGACAAATTGAAGATCATTCATGAAGGAGACATTAAGATCAAGGAGACCAAGTTACAAACACATCAATCTCAGTTCAAAGGATTAAAGATGAATGAGGATGAGAATATAGAGGCATATATGATGAGAGTTAATGAAGTCATTAATGTGATTAGAGGACTCGACGAGGAAATTGAAGATTCTGTCATTGTAAAAAAGGTATTAAGGTCCCTTCCCCAAAGATTTGAATCTAAATTTTTAGCTATAGAAGAAGCTAAAAATCCAAATTATTTTAATATGGATGAGATGCATGGTTATTTGACTGCATATGAGATGAGAATAGAAAAATCTAAACCCATAGACAGAGAAGTTGCTTTTAAAGCCCCAAAAAATATGAAAGCAAAACAAGAATCTGAGGAAGAAGAGACATCATATGAAATGGAAGCAAACTTTGTTCAAAAACTAAAAATGGGAAAAGGAAAATACAGAGGAAAGTTATCGTTTAAATGTTTCAACTATGGAGGTGTTGGGCATTTCACAGCTAAATATCCACTTAATGAGAAGAACAGAAGTGATGAAGGATCACATGGAGAAATAAGTGATTGGAAGAAAAAATCAAATTTCAGAAAAGGTAACTTCAAGAAGAAAAGTTTCATCTCCAAGAAGGTCAGTTCATCAGAAGACAACTCCAGTGAGGATTCTGTAAAAGAAATATGTGAAGCTCTTTTCATGGCATTCGAAGAAAAAAAACCAGAAGAAGAACATGAATATGATGAAGAAGAAATTGACAAAGAAGTGAATTTAGAAGAGGAACTAATTGCAGCTTTGGATGAATTGAAGATAGAAAGAAAAAAGAATAAGAAAATTTCAAGAAAGCTTGAGGATGTAAATGAAATCATAACAAGTTTGAAAGTGCAGATAGAAGAATCCAAGAATATCTCTGAAGATCTGAAAGTGCAAATAACCATAAAAATAGATTATTGCAACAAGTTAGAAGAAGAGATTGTTGGTTTAAGGATGCAGCTAGAAGAGATGAATCAAAAAATTAGCTTTTATCACAAACGTGAAGAGAGTTCTATGAAGCTGGATAAGATCATAAAGAACCATAAGACTACATACATCAAATTTGGTTTGGGTTTTGACGAAGGAGAATCATAAAATGGATCGAAGGCCACAAATGAAGAATCCACAAAGAATGAAGAAAAGAAACAAGTTAATCAAGCAAAAAAAAATCATGCAAAGGAAAGCAATAATGCAAGGCACACAAGGAAAATTGATAATGATGGTTTCACAAATGTCACACATCAAAGAAGAATAAGATTTATGGCTCCTACAACAACATGGCAAAGACCACCACCCAGGTTCAATCATCCCTTTTCTGGTTACTGTTTTAAATGCAATGGTTATGGACATAAGATTTCAGATTGCAAGTATAATATAGGACCAAGGAATTTTGCCAATAGAAATATTTTTTCACCTTTGATGGATTATACAATATAATGTTATAACTATCATAACTTTGGGCATATTGCAAGAAATTGTAGAAGTACATTTGCATCAAATCAATTTCAGGGAAGAAAATTTTAGCCAAATGGAATAAGACAAAATAGAAAATTTCTTGAAAAACATGCACAAGCTACTGAAAAAGAAAAGCCAAAAAAAGAGCCCAAAACTGTAAACAAACCAGAGTGGAAAGAAAAAGATCAACCTACGAAAGAAAAGGAATCCTTGATCGTACAGATGACATTTAAAGCGTAGAATAAATCCACACCATGAATACTTGATAGTGGATGCTCCAGTCATATGACAAGTGATAAACATAAATTTGAGAAGTTGCAGCAATATGAAGGTGGTTTTGTGAAATTTGGAAACAACGATGGAGCTAAGATAGTTGGTAGAGGTTCAGTTAAGATCAATGATGGAAAAATTAGGTCAGAAGAAGTCTTGTTTATGGTTGGTCTGATGCATAACTTGTTGAGCATAAGTCAGATTTGTGACAGAGGTCATGATGTGATCTTTTTTTTTCCTTTACATGGTGGAATCGGTAGTCGCCATGAATCTGGGCAGGCTGTCCATATTTTTATGGCCACCATAGTATTTTGCACTGTCCGCCCTAGAAGCTGCCACACAGATCTTCGTGCAGTTTTCCCCTATAACCACCATGCCACAATCATTTTAAACCTTTTATGTCGCTGAAAGCACTAGGAAAGGGACAAGCATTCAGTTCGACTAGGCCCAAGATTTTAACCTTGGACCTCCGCCCCCATTATGGGTTTTGGATGAACCAATTGGTCTACACCTCGGACCCCATGATGTGATCTTTAAGAAGCAAGGTTGTGAAATTAGAAAGGCAAACAATGGGAAGTTGATAGCAGCTGGATCAAGGACATCTAGAAACCTGTACACTCTCTTTAGGACTTCAGAAGGATATTGCTTGATTGGACAGGAAGAAGAGAATTGGTTGTGGCACAAGAGGCTCGGTCATATCAATTTTGACAACCTAGTAAAAATTAGTTCAAAGAAAGCAGTGAGAGATATTCCCACCATTGGCAAACCATAAAATAACATTTGTGCTTCATGTAAAAAAGGAAAGAAAACTAGAGTCTCATTTAAAACAAAATAGTACTACACGAGAAAACCTTTGGAACTAGTACATACTAATTTATGTGGACCCATGAGAATGTAAAGCATAAACGGTGACAAATATTTCATGTTGTGTATATATGACTATTCTAGGATGACATGGGTATTGTTTTTGAAGAATAAATCAGAAGCTTTTGAGATGTTCATGGTTTTCAAAAACCAAGTCGAGAATTAAATAGGAAAAAAGATTAAAATTTTAAGGTCAAACAAAGGAGGAGAGTTCGTTTCAGAGGATTTCATAGAGTATTGTGAAAAATATGGCATCAGGAGACAATTTTCAGCAGCCAGGACACCTCAGCAGAATGGTGTGGTAGAAAGAAAGAAAAGGACAATGTAGGAAATAGCATGGACTATGTTGAATGAGAGCAAAGTACCAGATATATTTTTGTAAGAGGCAGTCCATAATGCATTATACATCCAAAATAGGTGCATGTTGAGGATGCATGAAAGCAAAACTCCTTATGAGTTGTGGTTCAGTAAAATAGTAACAACAAGATATTTTAAAGTTTTTGGCAACAAGTGTTACATCAAAAGAACTGAAGAAAACCTTGGTAAGTTTGACTATAGAGTGGATGAAGGTATTTTTCTTGGCTATTCGTAAAAAAGCAAAGCTTACAAATGTTACAACAAGAGGCTCAAAAAAATTGTGGAAAGTGTCAATGTTAAAGTTGATGAAGGAAGGGAACGAGTAATTAGCTATGAAGATAACTACCCAATTTATGAAGAGGTCATTGAAGGATATGAGGAAGAGAAAATAGAAAGGAAACCAAGAATTGACTCAGAGGATTCGAAAAGTGATTTAGAATTGGAAGAAAACAAGAAATTCAAAACATGTAGCTGGAAGAAAGATCATCCTAGAGAGAAAATAATTGGAGACCCCATAATTGGTGTTCATACAAGAAGAATATTAGTAAGTAACTACTATTTACTATCCATCATTGAGCCCAAAATTTTTGTCGAAGAAAGCAAAGATGAAAGTTGGGTAAAGGTAATAAATGAAGAATTAGATCAGATTGAGAAAAACAAGACTTGGGAGTTAGTACCAAGACCTGCAAATAAAAATGTAATCGATGGTATTTTGAAACAAATTGAATGAATATGGACAGGTAGTCAAGAACAAAGCAAGATTGGTATGCAAAGGGTATGCGTAAGTTGAAGGTATTGAATTCAAGGAAACCTTTGAACCTGTGGCCAGACTAGAGGCAATTAGGATGTTTCTCGCTTTAGTAGTTTACAAGAATTTCAAAGTTTATCAAATGGATGTGAAATGAACATTTTTGAATGGAAAACTTGAATAAGAGGTTTATATTGAGTAGACAGATGGTTTTTAGCTTGGTGATGATCCCAAAGTGGTTTGCAAGTTGAAGAAAGCGTTATATGGCTTAAAACAGGCACCCTGGGCATGGTATGGAAGGCTAGACAATTATCTTACTCAATAAGGGTTCAAGAAAGGTACGATGGACAATAATTTGTATGTCAAAATATAAAATGGTCATCATATTTTTGTTGTTGTATACGTAGATGATATCATATTTGGCAGTAGCAAAGATGAGTTGTGTAAAGATTTAGCAAATAAAATGCAAAAATAGTTTGAAATGTCAATGATTGGTGAACTTTCGTATTTTATTGGATTGCAAGTTAATCAAAAGTAGAAGGGCATATTTATTTTTTAAATTAAATATGTGAAAGAGATGCTAAAAAAGTTCACAATGGAGGATTGCAAGCTAGTTAACACTCCCATGATGACAGGTTGCAATTTGAGCAAGGATGACAAATCTCCACCTATTGATCAAACTATGTACAAATCCATAATTGGGAGCTTACTGTACTCGACAACTATTGGACTGGATATTTTGCAGGCAGTATGCATGGTAGCACAATTTCAAGCTAGTCCCAAAGAGACTCATGTTATAGTAGTGAAGAGGATTTTTCGGTACCTCAAGGGTACTATGGAGTATGGGTTATGGTATCTGAAAGGTAAGGACTTAACCATTATTATGTATTTAGATGTAGATTGGGCAGGATTTGTAGATGATAGGAAGAGTACCAATGGAGGTGCATTCTATCTTGGTGATAATCTTATTGCGTGGCATAGCAAAAAGTAGGAGTCAGTCTCATTATCCATAATAGAGGCAGAGTATATTGTAGCGACATCATTCTGTACACAAGTACTTTGGATGAAACAAAATTTGAAGGATATTGGAATAAATTTCAATGAGCCCATCTCGATCATGTGTGACAATACAAGTGCAATCAATATCTCAAAGAATTTAGTTATGCATTCTTGCATAAAACTGAAGAACACAAGCTTATACTGAGAGGGGGGTGAATAGTATAGCACCCACTTTTTACTTTCTTTCCAAACCAATATCAATTAGTGTCCTTAATTTCAATATCCAAATATAGCAATGTGCATTAATGACATAGATAGCAAGAGTACAAATCACCACACATAATGGAGACACAATATTTAACGTGGTTCCCCCAATGTGGGGTACTCCACAAGATAATATTCTTATAATATTTCACAAAGAAATAAGGATCCTTATCCCAACACAAATGATTACTTTGATATGCTCAAAGCTAGGCTATCCACTGATATGCTTAGTAAGGCAATTCACTGATCTGCTAAACTAGGCAATCCATTGATCTGCTTAGGTAGGCAATCCAATTATCTACTCAAGTAGGCAATCTTGATATACTCAGGTAGACAATCCACTGATCTACTTAGCAAGGCAATTCACTGATCTGCTCAGCTAGGCAATCCACTAATATGCTCAGGTAGGTAATCCTGATCTGCTCAGGTAGGCAATCCATTGATCTGCTCAACAAGGTAATCTTTATTTACTCAGGTAGAAAAATCCATTGATCTGCTCAGCAAGGTAATATTTATTTTCTCAGGTAGGCAATCCATTGATCTGCTCAGCAAGGTGATTCACTAATTTTCTTAGCTAGGCAATCCGCTAATCTGCTCAGCTAGGCAATCCACTGATCTTCTCAACAAGGTAATCCTTATTTACTTAGGTAAACAATCCACTGATCTGCTTCAGCAAGCTCACCAATAACTTACTCAAAATATGCTCTAGAAAGCTTCACCAAGAACTTGCTCAAAAATGCTCTAGCAAGCTCACCAAGAACTTGCTCAAATATGCTCCAGAAATCTCACCAATAAATTGCTCAAAATCTGCTCTAGTAAGCTCACCAAGAACCTGCTCAAATCTGCTCAGCAAACTCACCAAGAACTTACTCAAAATATGTCCACAAATATATCCAAAAGCCTTCTCAAAGGCTTAATCAATCATGCACAAAATCTGCCACAAATCTATCCAAAAGCCTTCTCAAAGGCTCAATCAATAATGCACAAAATCTGCCACAAATCTATCCAAAAGCCTTCTCAAAGGCTCAATGAAGGCTCAATCAATAATGCACAAAAGCTACCACAAATCTATCCAAAAATCTATCTCAAAAGCCTTATCAAAGGCTCAATCAATCATGCACAAGTAGCACTCAAATCTCATCCACAAATATATGAAGGCAAGGCTCAATGATGAACTCAACAATGAATGACAATGCACTCTACAATGGATGATAACAATGATCCATAATGATCTCAACTCAAATCAGAATATAGAATAGTTTGTTTCATGGAACTTGAACAACCACTTCACTCATTCACTTGACTAGGCTCAAACAACTCTACTCAACCAATCACAACAAGGACCAACTCTTTCTCACAATCCCTAGTCCAAGAATGTATCAACCAAATCAAAATGTTTCCAACAATGCTTAACCACAAATCTCACATACCAATGATACTCATATTCTTCTCAAACCCTATCTTAGGTTTTTCACACAACTAATGGCTTCAACAACAATGCTTATAAAACAAGGTTTAAACACAACTCTCAAACCAAAAAACCTTGAAGCATTCAACCAACCACTTTTGAAAAGGAAACCACAATCAATCCTTTTCTCTCCAATGATATTTCAGAAATCAACCACCATAAACAAAGTCAATGGAGAATATTGCTCATACCTTTTTGATGCCTTATTAGTTGTCCACTAAATATGCCACACTCAACAAACTTTTTTTTTCAACTTTCAATAAGGGTTAGGGATCATGATTAATAACACAAAAATAATATCCAAATAACACCTTATTACTCCTACTCAATAAATACATCATGTCCCCTCATGAAAGAATTAATCCTATTTGAAAAAGAACAAAGAAACCTTCACTTTTGAACCTCTTTATAAAATCAGAAATATCTCTTTACACACACCTTATTTCTCCCTCTAAGCAAGTTAATCAAATAGCCCTCGAAATAAGATTTCCAATGATATATAATATGATATACTTCCAAAAATAAAATCACCAAAAATATCTCTTTTTCTTAAGGTGCATCATAACCCTTATTTCTCCTAGGGCAACTTTAGAAAAATAAAATATTAAAAAATATTAACTTGCCTCTGTCCCTGACGGGATTCAATCCCTTGACACCTCCTCGCTCATCGCCTTAATCGTGGCCAAGCCATCATTGGGCCACACACCCTCATGTGTTCAAAGGAGCACGAACCAAAACAAATACCTTAATATTCTGCACCCTTCAAAAACTCAAAAACACTTCGAGCGAATCAACACAACAAGCATCCCCGATAAGACTCGATCGTAGGACCTCCTGATTCTTACAAAATGCACAAACCACTAGGCCAAAGGTGCCTATGCATTTGGTTATCCTCTGCAAACAATTCTTCAATGGACCCAAATTTTGTAAACCCTTCACACGCCTCTTTACACACGCTTCAACACACAGGCTCTTTTCACATTACATTATCAATTCAAATGCATTCGAAAATCGAGGACAAGGATTTATCAAAAATTTTGGTGGCATATATATATATATATATATATATATATATATATGATTTTCCTCCTTTATTTAGATTTCGGCGCTATTATTTTTAATATATGCCTTTCCTCCTTTCTTTAGACGTTGGCGCTATAATTTTATTTTTAATTTTAAAATCAAAATTAAAATTTTAAATAATTTAAAATTCAAACTAAATATTTAAAATGAAATATCTCCATCACCGGGGCACCTTTTTTGATGAAACAAAAATCCAACCTGGGTTTTAAGAAAAAACCATTTCAAATATGCCATCTATGGTTTTAAATAAAACCTTTTATTTTTCTTGCCTTGGTTTTCACAAAAATCCTATATATATCCATGCTCTCCAAAATATCATAAATGATATTTTATGAAGTGCTTTTGCCACCAAAACTCAAATGTGATCCATGTGACATCAGTGATCCATGTAACATCAATGAAAACATAAAATAACTCAAATTTCCAACAATATTCCCCTTTGTCATTTATGGCAACACCTCTAATGCAAATCATCACAATCACTGCAAAAACCATATCTGAGAATCAAAGTTGCTCCACCTGACTCAATACTCTCTATGGAGGCTGCTCTCCCTAACTCAATACTCTCTTTGGAGGATGCTCCCCCTAACTCAATTCTCTCTTTGGAGGCTGCTCCCCCTAACTCAAATCTCTCCCCCTTTGACATCAATGGCAAAAGGGACACCTATGGGGCTAAAAGATATGACTCTTAAGCATAGCCCTCTCACCACCTTCTCTATTGAGGTGATTAATTTTGGGGTGGGAGTAATTTTACTCCCATATTACATTGTTTCTTTCCTCTGTCAACTTCCTTCCATATTTTTTTGATATCCTTTTTTTTATGAATTACTTGATCTTCTTGTCTTGAACATGTTTGACCTTCTTGCCTTGAAACTGCTTGACCTTCTTGTCTTAAATTTGTTTGGAATTGAGTCTTACACCATTTTGCAATATATCCAACATTATTGCAATTAAAACACTTGATATTGTAGCCTTTGTATGGTGCCCATATCCTAAATTCTTTCTTGAAATAATTTCCATATCCATTCCTTTCCTGAACCCTGTATTGTGAAGTTATGTTTTCATAATCATTATGACCATGAATTTTAAATTGTGTAGCTCTAAATCCAAAACCATGTTGCTCATTTTATTGCATTGAGATGCTTTATGACCAATCCTGTTGCATGAGAAGCAATTTCCTTGAAAACCATACCTTCTTCCTTTGAAGTTCCTTCTAGCAAAATCAGACTTCTTTGATCCATAAACCCTGCAATGTATAGCCCTGTGTCCAAATCCATTATAAGAAAAACAATGTCCTTGAAAAGCCCTTTGTTCATGCCTTGGTTCCTCATATCTTTCTTGACCATTAACCTTGTGATCATTTTTGATTTGTGCATTGTATCCTTGAACCTTATTTGTAGTATCTAAATCCTCTTCCTTAATTTATTCCTTACTTTCCTTTTCAAGAATTTCTTTTCTTTTTGAACTTGATTAACCTATCTCAAAACAACATCCAAACTGAGTGTTTGGAGCCATAGGAACTTTGGAAATTTCTTCATAAAACTTAGGTGCTTCCTTGCTTTCATATTTTAGAACTTCCTTTCCTTTTGAGTGTTATTCCCCAAACCTGAAATATGAGACCTTTGGTGCTTTGGAACCTTCCTCTTTTTTCTCTTCATTTGTGTCAAGCAGCAAATTGGTACACATCTCTATAGCCTTTGAAATGCAAGTATCCATTTCTACTGCTTCATTTTCTTTGGGAACTGGTTCTTCCTTATATATTTTTGAAACAAAGCCTCCTGATACAAATAGAGGTCCTTGTGTGTTTATTTTTTATTTCCATTCTTCATAACCAAGCCCTATCTTTATAAATGGATCTCGTTGTAAATCCAAAAAATTATCCAGAGTTTTTGAATTCCTTTGAAATTGTGTTAACTCATTTATGTAGGTCCCCAAACATTTCTGATCTTCTTCTTATAACTGATTACATATTTCTTTCTTCTTCTTCAATTGCTCAAAAATAGTGATGCCAAGCTCTTTTGTTTCTTGAAGCTCTTTTTCCAAGTCTTGAATGTGTTGATTAAGCATTATTTTGACATTTTCATTTTCATGAACCATATTTTCAAGCCTTTTGATTTTCCTTTTCAATCTCCCGATTTTATTTTCTTGTTTTGTGGATTCCTCTTCTTCATCATCACTATTGCTGGAATTGTCACTAGAACTGTTGCTAGAACTATTACTGGAACTGTTGCTTTCTTTTTCAACAAATAAACTTTCCTTGTTGCAATTGATGTAGTACATGCAATCATCATCTAAATGCTCAAAATATCTGCATATGAAGCATTTTAGTAGTCTTAGACCCTTCTTGTACCTATTTGCTTGCTCAATGGTTATAGCAAGCTCTTCATGTATTTATTTGATAGATATATCCTCTTCAATACCTAGGAATAGGTGTTCTTGTCTTTCTTCACTTATTCCAAATAATGTACATTCTTCTTCATCTGACTGGTCTCTATCACTGTGATCTGAGCTATCACTTGCTTCTTCAATGTAGAAAGTTTTCTTTGTCCTATGAAAACTTTTCTTCTTCTCATACCTGCTTTGCTTGTATCTATCATATTTTTCATGCTTATGCTTTCCATATTCTTTTCTTTTGTGACCCTATTTTTCATCATCACTATTTTCTTCATGTGGACACTTGTTTGCATAGTGACCAAAATCACCACACTTGTAGCATTTTATTTTTTCATATCTCTGTAATTCCTTGAGTCCTTTTTCCTTTTGATGAAGTTAGCTTCCTCATAATTATCTGAATCTCTATCTATCTCTAGAATTTTCCCTTTCTTTTTCTCTGAAGCCTTGAATGCAATTTCTTTTATTGGAAAATCCTCATCTCATAAGCTGTGAGATGTCCTTGTAGTTCTTCCATTGTTGGCTTGTTGATATCCATTGTTTCTTCTATTTCTAAAACCTTTGCATCATACTTCATGGCAAGTGATCTCAAAACCTTTTGAGTAACTTTTGATTCTTTCATCTCAAATCCTAGACCTCTCATGGTGTTAGTAATATCATCAACTCGAAGTAAAAACTTTGCTATATCTTCAATCTTCCATTTTCAATTCCTCAAATATTTTTCTCCGAGTTTGTAGTTTTGCCAACATTACCTTGGAATCTCCTTCACAGGTATTTCACAACTTGGTCCATATTTCATTAGTTGAATTACATACCATTATCTTTGCAAAATCTGTCTCACGTAACGCACTCAAAATATAGTTCATTGCTCTTGCATTAATATCAACCAATTTTTTGATAGTATTATCTGCCTCGAGATCACCTTCAACCTTATACTCTTTTTCAACCATCTTCCATACCTCTTATCCTTATGATATCAAGTAGTTATTCATTCTCATTCTCCAGAAAGCATAATTGTTACCGTCAAATAGTGGAGCCTTATTTGTAGATGATCCATTCTGTGAAGCCATCTGTGTTCTTGTAGAATCTACCCTCAAGTTGTTAGTATTTCTAAAGGAACCCGCTCTAATACCAATTGAAGAACACAAGCTTATACTGAGAGGGGGGTGAACAATATAACACCCACTTTTTACTTTATTTCCAAACCAATATCAATTAGTTTCCTTAATTGCAATATCTCAATATAGCAATGTGCATTAATGACATAGATAGCAATAGTAAGCAAGAGCACAAATCACCACACACAATTGAGACACAAGATTTAACATGGTTCCCCCAATGTGGGGTAATCCACAAGATAATATCCTTATAATATTTCATAAAGAAATAGAGATCCTTATACCAATACAAATGATTGCTTTGATCCGCTCAAAGCTAGGCTATCCACTGATCTACTCAGTAAGGTAATTCACTAATTTGCTCAGTTAGGTACTCCACTAATATGCTTAGGTAGGTAATCCATTGATCTGCTCAGGTAGGTAATCCTGATCTTCTTAGGTAGACAATCCACTGATCTGCTCAGCAAGGTAATTTATTGATCTGCTCAGCTAGGAAATCCAGTGATCTACTCAGTAGGTAATCCTGATCTACTAAGGTAGGTAATCCACTGATCTGCTCAGCAAGGCAATCCTGATCTACTCAGGTAGGCAATCCACTAATATGCTCAGTAAGGCGATTCACTGATCTACTAGGCTAGGTAATCCATTGATCTACTTAGCTAGGAAATCCACTGATCTTCTCAACAAGGAAATCCTTATCTACTCAGGTAAGCAATCCACTGATCTACTTCAGCAAGCTCACCAAGAACTTACTCAAAATATGCTCTAGCAAGCTTCACCAAGAACTTGCTCAAAACTGCTCTAGAAAGCTCACCAAGAACTTTCTCAAATATGCTCTAGAAAGCTCACCAAGAACTTGCTCAAAATCTACTCTAGCAAGCTCACCAAGAACCTGCTTAAATCTGCTCAACAAGCTCATCAAGAACTTGCTCAAAATATGTCCACAAATCTGTCCAAAAGCCTTCTCAAAGGCTCAATCAATCATGCACAAAATATGCCACAAATCTATCCAAAAATCTATCCAAAAGCCTTCTCAAAGGCTCAATCAATCATGCACAAAAGCTACCATAAATCTATCCAGAAATCTATCCCAAAAGCCTTCTCAAAGGCTCAATAAATCATGCACAAGTAGCACTCAAATATCATCCACAAATCTATGAAGGCAAGGCTCAATGATGAACTCAACAATGAATGACAATGCACTCTACAATGGATGACAACAATGATCCACAATGATCTCAACTCAAATCAGAATATAGAATAGTTTATTTCATGGAACTTGAACAACCACTTCACTCATTCACTTGACTAGGCTCAAACAAATCTACTCAACCAATCACAACAAGGAATTTCTCAAAATCCGTAGTCCAAACATGTATCAACCAACTCAAAATATTTCCAACAATGCTTAACCACAAATCTTACATAACAATGATACTCATGTTCTTCTCAAACCCTATCTCAGGTTTTTCACACAATTAATGGCTTCAACAACAATGCTTATAAAAAAAGGTTTAAACACAACTCTTCAACCAGAAAACCTTGAAGCATTCAACCAACCACTTTCGAAAAGGAAACCACTTTCCACTAAATCTGCCACACTCAACAAACTTTATTTTTCAACTTTCAATAAGGGTTAGGGATCATGATTAATAACACAACAATAATATCCAAATAACACCTTATTACTCCTACTCAATAAAATACATCATGTCCCCTCATAAAAGAATTAATCCTCTTTGAAAAAGAACAAAGCAACCTTCACTTTTGAACCTCTTTACAAAATCAGAAATATCTCTTTACACACACCTTATTTCTCCTCTAAGCAAGTTAATCAAATATCCCTTGAAATAAGCTTTCCAACGATATATAATATGATATACTTCCAAAAATAAAATCACCAAAAATATTTCTTTTTCTTAAGGTGCATCATAACCCTTATTTCTCCTAGGACAACTTTAGAAAAATAAAATATTAAAAAATATTAACTTGCCTCTGTCCCTGACGGGATTCTATCCCTTGACGCCTCCTCGCTTAGTGCCTTAACTACGGCCAAACCATCATTGGGCCACATGCCCTCACGTGTTCAAAAGGGAACGAACCAAAACAAATACCTCAATATTTTGCACCCTTCGAAAACTCAAAAATGCTTCGAGCGTTTCAACACAGCAAGCATCCCCAACAAGACTCGATCGCAGGACCTCCTGCTTCTTACACAGTGCACAAAACACTACGCCAAAGGTGCCTATGCATTTGGTTATCCTCCGCTAATGATTCTTCAACGGAATCGAATTTTGTAAACCCTTCACACGCCTCTTTACACACACTTCAACACACAGGCTCTTTTTGCATTACATTATCAATTCGAATGCATTCGAAAATCGAGGACAAGGATTTATCGAAATTTTTGGTGGCATATATATATATATATATATATATATATATATATATATATATATATATATATATTCCTCCTTTATTTAGACGTCGAAGCTATTATTTTTAATATATGCCTTTCCTCCTTTCTTTAGACGTCGAAGCTATAATTTTATTTTTAATTTTAAAATTAAAATTAAAATTAAAATTTTAAATAATTTAAAATTTAAACTAAATATTTAAAATTAAATATCTCCATCATAGGGGCACCTTTTTCGATGAAACAAAAATCCAACCTGGGTTTTAAGAAAAACCCATTTCAAACCTACCATTCATGGTTTTAAATAAAATCTTTTATTTTGCTTGCCTTGGTTTTCACAAAAACCTTGTATATATCCATGCTCTCCAAAATATCATAAATGATATTTTATGAAGTGCTTTTGCCACCAAAACTCAAATGTGATCCATGTGACATCAATGATCCATGTGAAATCAATGACAACATAAAATAACTCAAATTGCCAACGAAACATACTGCCATCCGGTACCATTTTTTGAAGGAGAAAGTTGCAGAAGGTGAGGTTAAGTTGGATTTTGTTCCAACAACAGAGCAAGTAGTAGATATCTTCACCAAACCATTGCCCAAGGAAGTCTTTGAGTACCTTCGTAAGAAATTAGGAGTGGTCACACTTCCCAAGCATTGACTAGCTATCGGGGCCGCATTCTCAGGGGGATCATTTGTATATTTGTTTATCTTTTTGCTCATGTTTGTGATTCTTGCTAAGTGTATTAATTTTTGCCTGAGAATGTTGTGCATGGACTCAGAGGGAGTTTGCAGCAGCCCTTTGGTCTTGTTGTCAAAGGGGGAGAAGAGTTACAGGAAATTGTGCATGTGTTGCCAACAATTCCAAAGGGGATATTGTTGAGCAAGGTGCATTGACAGTATTGACATTGTTGTCAACACACTCAGATGGACAAGTTGATGCAGTGGACAACTTTTTTAAGGTTATTTAGAGTATGTACAGTGGTGTTCAATGCTCATGAGGATGTTTTTGATGTTCGGGTGAAGTTGTTACAGGTTGTTCGTGTAAATTTGCAAAAGTTGCAAAAATCATCAGGAAGTTGTCAAAGTAGCAAAAGTTGTCAAATAAGTGTGCTCCTTGCTTGCAGTGCATGGTCGGATAGGTCGGAGCATGTTGGCATGGTGGAAAATGTGTTAGAATAGTGTTGGAGGTGTCAGATCGATGTTTGGATTGATCGTTTGCATCACCGGTACTTGGTTGGATATTTTTATAATTAGTTGGACAGTTGTAAAATCTGCGTTAGAGGCCACTTTGCAGGAGGAATATTAAGAAATCCATGAGGAGTTATACCTTGAAATATTTACTAGAGGTAGTATGATGTACAGAGAGCTTATGTTTTAAATTTCAGCCTGAACAGAGACCCAAGGAAGAAACAACAGCAGTTGCAAAATGCCTCCGCAACACTTTTTCTAGTTTGTGACGTGTAAAATCTGCGTTAGAGGTCACTTTACGGGAGGAATATTAAGCAATACATGAGGAATTGGACCTCAAAGTTTTTACTGGAGGTAGCTGGATATACTTAGAGCTTAAGTTTTAAATTTCAGCCCAAACGGAGTCCGAAAGAAGAAACGGTGAGCGTTGCAAAATGGCTTTGGAGCACTTTTTCAATTTATGTGACGTGTAAAATCAGCATTAGAGGCCACTTTGTCGGAGGTATTGAAAATAGTCCGTGAAGAATTAAAATCTGAAACTCAAACTGAAGGTAGTCGGTTTATCCAAGAATATACGTTTCAATTTTTAGCCCGTTTAGAAATTTGAGGAGGAAGTTATGACTGTTACAAAAAGCCCTATCAGCTCTTTTTGGCATTTTTGGCAGTTTTTAAGAATGTAACGGTTGAGTGGTACTTTTATGTAACTAAAAAAAAGAGCTACGTTTTTTAATGTGAAGCATATATATGTTTTAAAATAAAAGGGAGAAGTGGGTTTTTTGAAGAAAGGACTATCGGTGCATGTTGTGAGGAATTTTTTCTTTGGTATTTTTATTAAAAAAAATGTGCAAAGTGTGAGATAATCAATGTGCAGAGTTGAGAATATTGAAAAGGTTAGATAAAATATTTGAGGAGAATATTTGTGAGCTAGACCACTCAGGGTCTTTTGATGATATTTAATACTTTTATGAGAGCTTTTTAAATTTGTCGGGTCGGTGCTTGGCAACAAGGGTCGGTGTTCCTTGCAGTTGGTGTTGCTAAAGTACAGGTTGGTTGGTGCCATTCCCTGTAGTTGGTGCTGCTAAAATATTGTAAAGACCAAACATTTTCGATGCTGGATTTGGATGGGAGTCCAAAAAGTCCATTGGCACAGTGGTTTTCCCACATCGGATTTCCACTTTAAATCTGGTGTTATGTGATGCATGTTTGTGTGATTGCTTGTTTTGTTTTGATTTCGTAGTTGGATTAATTTTTTAATATACACTGATTCACCCTCCCTCTTAGTGTCACTCTTAGTTCAACATGATTTGTGCTTCTTAATTGAATAGTGGAAGATCTACTTAGGACCAAATATTTTGGCCAATAACCATTTAAAACAAGAACATGAAAGATAGGGTGAATACATAATTTCAATGGAAGCTCCAATTGATATGCCAAATCACTAATACAATGAATACCTTGTAGGGCCCATAAAAGCAAGGAGTAAACTTCTAACTAGAACTAGTCTTCAAGGATAATTGGTTATAAGGTTGGAGGTATAGAGAGGCCATATCGCCCTGTAAAACCCTCCTTGGTATAACTTATGCTCGACATTTTAATTATGTATTATTGAGTCATTATCTAATACATAGTTTTATTTTATGATATAAAAGTCCATTTAATGATTGATTTTATCACTTTAGAATATGGTATTTCTAATGGATTCTATGGTTACAAAACCAGGTTCTCTTGTTGATGTATTGATATGGGACAACCACCAGAGTTGAGAGAAATTTAGGAAATGATGGTTGATGACTTGTTCATTGTTAACTCAAGGGGTAAAAAAATACCCTTCATGTAGATGCATTGCATTTGTGCTTCTTGCATGGTAACACCATTGGGCTAGAAAGTTGCTTGTGCAATGAGCCACCTCAATAGGTTGGTGATCATGGGTGGATATCTTAAAAGAGCCACCTAATTAAGGATAAAACAATGGTGTGTAATATTGTATATTTGGAAAGGTTTTGTATTGCTTATGTTTGTGAAGTTTATATTTAAAGTATTAATATGGGTAGTAATATTAATACTTGTGTTATTAATATCAAAGCTAATAACTAATATTAGCATTTGGTATTAAATAAAAATTAATTAATTTAATTTACCTGTGGATAAAGGTAATAGTATTAAGGATGGAATTTAGATTATTTTATTATTTTAGCAAAGCTTCAATGAAAAGAAATAAATTAATTAACTTAATTATTGCAAAGGTTTGCAAAACATAAGAATCATTATGGATAATGTTAGTGGGTAATTAATTAAAAACCATAATGCATAGTAATCAAAGCATGTAGAAGAACATTGGCATTTGATTGTGTGTAACACCTAAGAAGAGAGTGTTGGTTGAAAACGTGATGGGAAGCTAGCAATTTGGAGACTTCTTGGCGCATCCCACATTTTGGAAGGTGAGGCTATAAGGGAAGAGAGACCCCTTATCCAATGGTTGTTGGTAGTGGAAGAGAAGTAGAGGCCAAGAAGGATGAAGAGCAAGTTGCACCAGTGAACGTCGAGCCTATAAGAGAAAACAATGAGTAAACTTGGCTATCTCTTGCTTGCTTGGTAATCGTTATTGGTATTATCTCGCTTATGATTGCTGCTTGGAAATATTGTTTGGCTCTTTCTCTTTAGATGTGCTTTTAATTTATGTTGTGCTTTAGTTTATGCTTACGAGCCACTTGTTGAGGGCTCAAATTTGGTGCTAAAATTATCAATATTTTAGACTCCAAACATAGATATTTTACTATAATATTTTGTAGTAGTTTTTCTATCCTTTGGAGTCCCCATTGTAGTCTTAGATCTGTAGCTCACTATGCACCTTGATCCTATTGAATGGGAACAAGTTTTGGATTTTATTCCAAGGTAACATTTGATGTGCTCAGGTCTGCATGTTTCACCTGGAAAGTTGATTGTCATGTCTTAGGGTTAAAACATCTCTATGGACTGTGTGTGCAGTGTATGGAGTCCTTGTTTGTGTTGTGGCTCTAGTCATAGACATTTGTACATGCAATAGTGGGTAGGATAGATCAGATGGGTTACATATATAACTAAATCTAGAGAATTTTAGGTTGGTGTTGCAATTGTGTAAATATTGAGCATCGCATGATTTGTGCTAAGGTTATTTTTATTAGATGTAAGGTCACTGACAATTTATTAAAGCTTTAGAATATTTTATTTTTTCCTTAGTCTTAGTCTTGCAAATGTTTGGGATATTTCTAGAGTTAGTTTTTATTTCTTCTATGTTTTTGGGTAGAATCTGTGGGTGATGTGTTTATGGTTTATGTTTGATTTGTATACCTTTTTAAATATATATGCATATTACATAGACAAGTTATAACTCTTCATTTAGTTGTGAATGGTCTCATAGTGAAGAGTTGCTTTATATTTCAAAAGGAAATAGGAAAGTTAAGCATATGTTTTCTTATTTGTTGATTGGCTTCTTTGATAGAATAAATTTAGACATATTTTTAGTTATCATGTTTATTATTTGATGAATAAAGAGATGCTAAGCATGCTTTAATTAAGTTATCTTTGAGTAATAAAATATAGGCATGCTATGTTGTTTGGTTATGAAATAAGAAGATAAAGACCTTTGTTTTTAAGTTGTTACCTTTGTTGATTAGTCTTTGATGAATAAGGAAAATTAGGAATATTTAGTTGTAATATTGCAATCTCCTTTGATTATTAAAGAAAATAAAAAGTTCGTATTGCTTGTTTTTAAAAGAAAGAGAGCATTGGATTATGGGTATAGATTTATTAAGGGTTTTCTAAGGCTTGTGTAGATAGGAGAACCTTTATAGAGAGAAGCATGAGATCTCTCATTGTTGCTTGTATTGTATTTTGCATGGATATTTGCATATACATAAAGCATATTAAGTTGCATTGCATTAAGAGTTTTCCTAATTCCTAAGATCTCTTTAAGCTTGTGGGGATTCCTTCATGAAGATAATCATGAAGAGAAGATGGTGCAAAGGACTTTTGGGCGTACTTGCCCTAATGTATTCAAGAATAAAAGGTTGCTATGTAAATGAGAGTTTTGCTTTGTAGCTAGTTTTTTAATTATTCTATTATGGATATTAAGGCTCAAAGGTCTTGTAAATTGTATAAGTTGCATAACTTTGAATCAATGAATTCTTAGGCTAGTTTTGATGTCTTTGGATTAAGATTTCACTATGGAAAGAAAGGAGAATTGCATGTTAGCATAAATTTATTTATGATGCTTTCACTTTTGTGGATGTTTATGCTAACCTCTTGTTGATAGTATTATGTTCAAATTCATTCATGTTTTATTTAAGCAAGATGTTATTTTTATGCAAATCATAGTAGCATGTGTAGTTAGTTTTTTATTATAACTAAGCATGTTTATAATTTGGAACTTTTATGTTTTGAGAGATATGATAATCTTGGTTAAATGAATCCAAGAAGAGTATTCTTGGGATGGTGTTCTAGATCCCTATTAGGTATCCTTGAGTCAATATTTAACCCAAACCTGGGAGGAGTTGTGGGTATGCAATAACCAGATAGAGGCGAGTCCTAGAAGGAGTTACAAAAATGTAATAGTTAGGAAATCATGAATATAGAAGGAGTTGAAAAAATACAACAATTAGGAACTCACAAATCTAGGAGTTGCAAGAATACAATAGCCATATTCTTAGTTGTGGTGGTATTGTAAACAATTAGGTTAGGAATCATGCTCATTACTAAAGGATTGGTGATGACCTTAGTTAGCCCATGGAGGTGTGGTAACTAAGCACCAAGGATTTACACCAGGATATTCTCCATAGACAAACTTATGGAAGAATTAGTGAATAGGTGTTCCCATTTAAGTGATATGGGCCTTAAAGGATAATTCCTACAATGTTATCAAATTGTCCTATATCGATGAGGATATATAAAAGGTTGGGGGACCACTTTGGCATCCTTCTAAATGGTGAGGTTTAGTAAGGTGAACCATAGAAGATATGGGATGTTGGCCACTCTTATCCACTTGAGTGTCATCTACATCGACATAGATTCAAATGTTGTAAGCCTTGTAAATGCTGAAATTGAATTATTGGGCATCATTGTGAACCTTTCTTATAAAAAAAGAGTCTATCTCTTGGGTTGGTTTTGGTGGGTTTTTTAGTTGGTATCAGAGCTCTAGGTTGTATGGCTAGAAGCTTCCTTGGAGTGCACCTAGGATGAGCCTTGAATTGATGTGCTACTTTGGGTAAACTTACTCCTTAAGTGACCTTAACGTGATTTGGGATACATCAGGTTTTGCAATCCATTGGGACCGGTTAGATCAAGGAGTAAAAATATTGAGGGATATAATTTATTATTGGGATAGTGCCTTACGGGTAGGCAAGAGTGGATAAGAGTATTATTGATTACGTGATAATGGCTTAAGTTAGCTTATGGGAAGATATGACAAAATAAATGTAAGTATAATCAAAGTACTTGTAATGTTAGTTAGGAGATGATACTTCCTTCAAAGGGAGGATTTCCCAAGAAATCATGATCGATCACACAAGAGGAAACTGTAGTGCATTCCCAAAATTGTTTTGGATAAACATGGACTCCAACAAGAAAACTTGGAGAACAATGAATCCTAGTAAGAGGTTTGATACGATAACAAACCTCGATAGGGACACCCAGGGAACAACAAGTTTTGAAGGGAGATAAAAATATCTCTCCTCTATAGTAAATTTTCTTCAATAATGGTTGGAGCAACAACAAAAATTAATAAAAACCTTGATCAATAAGGAATTCGGTATTATAAATATAAAGGGTAGGAAGGAAGAGAACCCTATAAAAAGAATCCAAGAGGGCAAATCCTAGATAGAGGTTGAGCTATCTAGAGACTTAAGAATGTTAAAAGTAACCAATTAAATGGGAAATAAGGAGATGTGAATGAGTTGTGGTTGAAAGAGTTAGAAATCTTATTTTCCATGAAATGTTACTCCTCTAAGACTGAGACTATGTGGGCTACCCTTCATCTTCTGGATGCAGCCCTAGAATGGTGGGACACATTCATTACAAGCATAAATATTCAAGCCATAAAACTTAAGTGGTATGATTTTTTTGGGGCTTTTAAGAAAATATTTCTTTTTGAGCAATTTTATGTAGAGAAGTTTGAAGAATTCTCAATGCTTCAACAAGGATCACTATCAATAGAGGTGTATTTTTAGAGATATGTAAAACTTTTGAAGTATGTATTAGAGTACGAGAGCAATGCATTCCTAAAGGTTTATAAGTTTATTTCAAGGGTGGAACCTAATATAAGGACAATGATTAATCTATGCAAAACTAAAACTTTGCAAGAGGCTTATGACTTGGCTAGGCAAGAGGAGACTAATATCCAAACTAAAAAGTCTTTCTTTAACTACTCATGATTGTCAAAGATAGAGAGATCGGAGCTTAAGAAAAGAAAAAGTGCAGGGTTTATAAAATGGAACAAGGAATAAAAGAAAAAGAATAAAGGGAACCCAAAGTTTAATAATAGGAACAATGGAAACCAAGGGTGAAACAAGAAGTTTCAAAAAAAGGAAAATTTTAACCCTTAACCTCAAAAGCAAAAGTAATCGGTGCAGAAAGAGGGAATAGGGAAGAAAAAGTAAGAAAGGTCTTAGGTGTCCAAGATAGGTTGCTTTATATGTGGGGGTCCTCATTATGCTAATAAGTGTCCCGAAAGGCTAGAATCAAGTAACCAAGTAGAGGGACAGTCGCATAGGATATATGCTGCTATCGAAAGTTAGAACCTAGATGGACAAGAAACACCTATGTTGTTGAATGGTAAGTTGTTTGATAAATATGTAAAGTTTTAATATATAGTGGGGCTACAAATAGTTTTATTTCCACTACTATTATCGAGGATATATCAAAAATACTTATATTTTTGGCACAAGGGTGGAAAATCAAGTATTGGGTTGGATAGACCATTTAGTGGATCAATTTTTACCTAAAACTAAGATAACCCTACCCAATGGATCCACTATATAGAACTTATATGTGGTACCACTCCATGCTTTTGATATTACCCTAAGGATGGATTTGTTGAAGGCTCATGGGGCCTTAATCAACTTCCAAGATAAGTGGATGGATTACACCAATAAATATAAGAGAAGGGTAAGAGTTTATAGTAGGTAAGGTTCTTTTCAAAATCATTTATTTTAAGTTATGCAATTAAATAAAGCCATTAAGAGAGGTGGAATGTTGTATGTAGTGAAGATCAATGGAAAAACTAGAGAAAAGAGGAATGATGAAGTATTTAAGAAAAATCCAATAGTTACATGAATTCTAAGATGTTTTCCCTAAGGATATCCCAGGTATGCCACCTTGATAAAAAATTTACTTTACTATAGAGTTAATACCTGGGGCTGAACCTATTGCAAGGACACCTTATAGAATAACCCTAATTGAGTTACAAGAACTAAAGGTGTAACTTCAAGATTTGTTGGAAAATGGTCTAATCAAATCTAGTGTGTCACCTTGGGGTACCCTAGTATTATTTACGAAAAATAAGTATGGATACTTGAGGTTATGCATAGAATATAGGATGCTAAATAATTAAACCTTTAAGAATAAGTATCCTTTACCAAGGATTGATGACCTCTTTGATCAGCTAAAGGATGCTACTATATTTTAAAAAATAGATCTAATATTGGGGTATCATTAGTTAAGAATTCAATAAGAGGATACCCATAAGAAAATCTTTAAGACTAGATATGGGTACTATGAGTTCACAATATTGCCATTTGGGTTGACAAATGCACCAACAAATTTTATGAATCTAATGAACAATGTGTTTAGAAAATATCTAGATCAATTAGTCTTGGTATTATTAGATGATATCTTAATATATTCTTGCACAAAAGAAGAGCAAGACCATAATTCAAGGTTAGTGTTAGAGGCATCGAGGAAAACCAACTATATAGAAAGTTGTCCAAGTGTGAGTTTTATACCTCACAGGTACAATATTTGGGATACATTATCTCAGGAAAAGGAATTGCCATGGATCCAAAGAAAATTAATGCTATATTGAATTGGCCAACACCAATAAATATGTCTTAAGTTAGAAGCTTTATGGGCTTGAATAGGTATTATAAGCATTTTGTGAAGGCTTATTCTAAGGTTACCTATTCAATCACCAACCTTAAAAGAAAAAGGAAAGAGTTCAAATGGATGGATAAGTGTGAGGTCACCTTTGAGGCTCTAAATAATAAGTTAACTACAACATTGATTCTCAAGATACCTGATCCTATTGGGAATTCAAAAATGTGTACAATGATTCCCTAGAAGGATTAGGATGGTTATTGTCCTAGGAAGAGGCTACAATAGCATATGAGTCTATGTAACGACCCTAAAATCAAGAAACAAGAAAACACACAGAAAGAGAAAGATTTTTTTTTAAACTAAGGAAAGGGATTCATAAAACCCTAACCAACCTTAGATTAACTTAATGTTTTAACAAATCCCCTAATTTTCTCAAGAACTACACCTCACAAGATTTCCCTCAAGCAAGTCCATCTATGTAGGCATATCTCATGTTATGCACATAAGTCCACCCATTTCATCAATTCTCAAGAGCTAGACTTATCATCTTCAATAATTAGAAGGTTTACATGCATCTCCATACTCTACACAAGCCATTGTGCATAGGTATGCTACGTGTACTATGAGTTAAGCTATCAATCTTATCTTCTGACAAGCTATCTTAACTCAGGTACGGTCTTCCATAAACCTACTTATTTTTTTCCTAAGGGGTCTTAATCCCTTAGTTCCATTATGGTCTCCCTAAGTGGTCTCAATCCCTTAGGTTATCCTCTAAGTTCACCCTAGAAATTATTACTAATTGTTGTTCAAACAAGAAAAACAAGATAAATATAGATACTAAATCTAACAAAACATAAACCATGAAACATGCAAAGGATACACAAGGAAACAATACTTAAGAAGATAAACATTAATTGGAAATAATTTAAATTCTAAGAATAAGTAAATCAATTAGTAATTTAAAAGTATATTATCTAATAAACAGTTATTACATAAGCAAGTATGGTAAATCCTCCATACTCTTAAAGAATAATATATTACATCAATTTCATTAGGGAAATCTTCCCACAAATCTAGTCTATTTGAGCATAAGTAAACAAAATATAAGTAGAGAGTAAACTTGTGCATTGGTCCATCTGTAACTTTGGTCCTCCTACTCTTCCATCGATCATTTGAGGATAGGAGGGGATCAAGGTACTCATAGTTCAGGATAGGCATACCTCTAAATGCATTTACTTTCTTTACTTTACCAAATTGCAACTATACAATTTAATCAAGCCTTTAACCATCTAAAAGCATAGTTGATATCATAGAAACTACTCTTTCTATTTTCCCTCTCATCATCCTATGAGAGTCTTTCAACAATGCATCTAGATTACAGGTTTTACTTGGAATTAAATTACTCAACCCTTATTCAACAATTAAAGTCCCATACCCATAATTGCCAAATAATCTAGGTTCCTTCAATCAAGAAATAATCATTTCTCCTTTGTTCAATAAATTAAAGTCTCATACCCTTAATTCACAAACAATCTAATCTCATATTTATTTATTGAATCAAATACAACTACTTCAATCCACAAATAAAACTTTTCCTTTCATTTCATAAATTAAAGACCCATACCCTTAATTGACAAAACAAACTAATTTCATATTTATTTAATAAATCAAAGTCAATTCCTTTAATCTAAAAATAAACCTTTTCCTTTCATAAGTAAAGTTCACTTACTCTTCTTAAGAAAATAATTCTTAAAGTATTTCTTCCATAAATAAAGTTCACTAACTCTACTTAATAAAATAACTCATAAATCACTTCTTTCAAAAATAAAGTTCACTAACTCTACTAAATAAAAAAACTCATAAATCATTTCTTTTATAAATAAAGTTCATTAACTCTACTTAATAAAATAATTCATAAATCATTTTCTTACATGTTCAAACCATATTTCTTTTTCACATAATATAATTAAAGAACATTTTCTCTAATTAATTAAACTATAGTTTCTTTTCACATAATATAATTAAATTCTAAAATCTTTACATTTAATAATTAAAGAACTCTTTCTTTAATTAATTAGAATCTAAAATATTTACATTTATATAATTAAAATACTCTCTTCACAAAACAAAGTAGCCAAGCCAAACTGTTGTTCACAAAAGGACGATGATTTTCTTCCTCAAATTAGGAAGAGGAGACGTCAGGTTAACATTCACGTAGGAAAAAGGATGATTGACACCCGAACACTCAAGAAGCCCAAACTTCCTACTTGGCAACAATGAAACCAACACCGAAGGGTTTGGTTTTGTGGTCTCACAACAACCTTACATAGGGTCACCCCCTCGATGATGAACCTCGACGTAGGAAAGGCAACACAAGACAATTTCCACTGATTTCGAATAGGCTTACCCCACATAAACATAACATAGCATAGAGTTGACCAACATATCATGTATACATGATGAGCATAGGGTTTTTACTTAGGGACAACCTGTATAGCAAAGAAGAAGCCTTAGCATGGCGATATTCTCACATCGGTCAACACCTTGGAATGAAGTTTATGGATATCCAAATGCGCGATGTTAACAACAACCGACTATGGAGAAGGGTGTTGGACATAAACCATATTTGGAAACAACATAACAACCAGGGAGCTTGGGGGATTACTCAGGAATCTTAATGGGTAGTTTGGTTTTGAGGGCACGACATCACAAGGTGGATAGAGCCACATAGTCATAACAAGACCAACCCAACCAACACAACCATAGGGGGTATTTTATTTAAACAAAATAGAATAACCATACGAAGTGGGAGAAACTATAGTTTATAAAGCCAACCTGAATCTTCGCTCATGCTTAGTGATGGTATCATTTTGCTAGTCTCCTTCACACACCCACAACTTTATTTCCTTCTGGCCTTCGTAGTGCTCTCCTCCTTCTCCAAGAGCTCAACACGTCTCTCTTTTTATCTTTTTTTTTTCTCAATCCCATTCCCTTATTCTCTTTTCTTGTGGTCCTCCTCTCTGATAAATCTCATAAATTATTACCTTCTTATCTTATCCTTTCACTTACCTACTTAGCGATCCCCGTCTGGATTCATATTTCTCGACATACCAACCTTCCTGGGGGAAGCTTTGTCATTAAGAAGATCTTACTTCAATGTCCATGAGGCTTATTTCAAGATTTCAATCAAATATTTTGGAGGATTGATTTCCAAATCCAATATTTGCAAGTATTATAAGGTTTATAATATAATTTTAAAATGATTCGAGCAATTGACTCCATATTTTTTATTCACATAGTCTTCTCTATAATTAATGAAGTCCAACGCGCTTACTCACAAGGAGGCTTACTCACAAGGAGTTACTCTTGTCATTATTTATATTTCAAAAAATAAAGTAACTTTCATTTTAATAAACTTATTGTCATATGAAATAAAATTCTTATTGCTTATATTATGATACTCCATTATCATAATAATAGAACACTTCTATTATTTAGGGAATGAGACTAAATTATTTTAAATAATTATTTTGCTATTTATAAAATGAAACCCTATTATCTTTTTTTTTTTAATTTACATGGTGGAATCGGTAGCCACCATAAATCTGGGCAGGTTGTCCATATTTTTATGGCTGCTACAGTATTCTATGTTGTTCGTCCCAGAAGCCACCGCATAGTTATTCATGTAGTCCACCCATATAACCACCATGGCATAATCATTTTAAACCTTTTATGTCACTAATAGCACCATGAAAGGGACAAGCGTTCAATCCGAAGAGACCTAAGATTTGAACCTTGGACCTTTGCCCCCCTTATGGGGTTTGGTTGAGCCCTTATTATAATTTTAAAATAACTATTTTATTATTTATAAAATGAAGCTCTATTATCATTTTTAAATTAACTATTTTATTTGTAAAATAAAATAAAATATAGGTTGAGAGGTTTTTTTCTTAATAAAACAAGGAGTTTTCAATGGTAACCCATGAATGCATGCTTTCCCATTTTTTTAAAACATCAAT
The DNA here is from genome assembly GCA_028583015.1 of Wollemia nobilis. NCBI lineage: Eukaryota > Viridiplantae > Streptophyta > Pinopsida > Araucariales > Araucariaceae > Wollemia > Wollemia nobilis. The sequence goes on from JAQPPZ010017057.1 coordinate 3,910,806, forward strand.
GCAGACAGTGATGGAGTAAAAGATAAAGCAAACACATGCAATAGTTAAAGAGAGAATCTTTCCATCAACCTGATCACCTATCTCAGCCTCTAGAATTTATGATAGCTACTAGGCTATCAATCTGGGGCTTAAGGTGGTTAGCTATTGATGATTATCCTTAATCGAATGCATGCCTATATGAATGTATCAATCAATGTTACCTTTGAGTTGCCTTATCATCACTTCCCCAACCTCAAGTACCCTCACCTTTGGTGGATGAATATTCTTCCACCTATGAGGGTACCTGATCCTAGACATTGGCAATTTGTTAGCAGTATCATGCTCTTCAATATCAACTAACATCACATAATTGCTTAATTGCACAAAATCAAGTATTAAAGCACCACCAATTTAATACATTATTTTCCATGCCACAAATTCCATTAGGCAGGGTCATGAAATTCTCTCCCACTAGGACTAAATATCATCTCAGTGTTTCCCAGTTTTATACAGTCACAACAACCAAGAAAAAGCAAATTATTACATTTTAGAGATCTTCAAACAAAAAAGAAAAATGTTTTTGCATATCCACCACTTTCTCCCTAGTGGCATTCCTTTTAGATAAATAGTCCCGTAGGACCTTACATTGCTCAAGAGTCTGATTTCGCATAGTCTTAGAGTGAAACTCGAGAATCTTTACTAGCATTACTTCAATTGCCTCTGGATTTGCAATCTATAAAATAGAATAATCCCACACATGTTCAAGGTCAGTAATGTATTTCCTAAGAAAATATATGTGGATGGTGTCATGGATTTTTGATAGATTAGGAGGTAAAGTACGTCAATATGCAATCGAAATAATATTTTTAGTGATCTCAAAGGGTCCTACAAATCGTGGATCCAATTTTGTGGAATTGATCACATTTTTCATTGGTTTGAACCTTAGGAACACTTTGTCTCCCACCGAATACTCCCTTGGAGTTATATTTAAATTAGAATAACTCTTCTATCTATCATAAACTTCCTTGAGTCAATTGCTCTTCCATTTATGGCCTAATCACAATTATATTCTCTAGGTTATCCCATAACAATGTCGTCCTACACTTTCATCCATACAAGGCATAAAAAGGTGTCATTCCCAGAGATGGGTGATGTCCATTATTGTAGGTGAAATCTACTAGAGGTAGATAATATTTCCAGCAAGTCTTGTGATCCATGTAGTACATGCAAAGCATATCTTCTAGTACTCAGTTTACCCATTTCATTTGACCATTTATCTCAGGGTGGTATGCTGAAATCATGTTCAACTTTATACTTATTGCATGATGAAGGGCTTTCCAAAATTAAAAAGTGAACTTGTAATACCTATCTAAGATGATTACCTTAAGAAATACATGCAATCAGAACACTTCCTTGGCAAATCTATTAGCCACAACCTTAGCATTGTCCTTGGTTCTCCTAGGTATTAAATATGCAACCTTAGTCAAATTGTCAACTACTACTAGGATTGCATCATGTTGGTACCTAGTCTTAGGTAAACCTAATATAAAATCCATAGATATGATCTACCATTTCTACGTAGGTATACTATGTGCATACAACCATCCGACGGGATGATTGCATTCTACCTTAACCTTCTGATAATCAAGGTATCGAGCAAACAAATTTATTATATCCTTCTTCATTCCTACCTAGAAGAAGGTTCTTCTCATATTTTACCTCATTTTTAACCCCTCTAGGGTGAGCAGAATAAGGAGATCTATGGGCTTCTTGAATTATTTACTTCCTTAAATCACCTAATTTTGGTATGATAATTCTACCTTTGTAGCACAAAAGGTCATCTATCATTCCAAACTCCTTATTTCCCTTAGGGTCTTTGTCTATTCTAGCTCAAATTTCCTAGTAATATTCATCCCGATATTGCTCTCGTCTCACTTGATCCATTAGATTTATGTGACTCCTGGTTATGGCTATTATATGTCTCCTTCTACTCAAGACATCAATAACCTTATTCTCTTTTCCCTTATGTACTCAATTTCAAAGTCATACTCAGTGAGAAACTCAATCCACCTTCTTTGTCTCGCATAGAGTATTGGATGGATAAATATGTACCTTAGACTTTGATGGCCATATTTTAATTCGAAAGGTATCCCTACCAGATAGTGGTGCCAGACCTTTAGGGCATGCACTACAATGACTAGATCTAAATCAGGAGTAGCATAATTGACTTTATGCTTTTTAAGTTTGCTCAAATTAAAAGCTACTATTGACTCTTCTTGCATGAGTACTTCTCCTAACCCTTCCAGTGATGCATCAGTGCTTACTAAAAAATCTCCTTAAGGGTCTGGAATCTTCAATATTTGTGCAATAGTGAGCTTCTACTTCAACAATACAAAGGTATAATTGACTTTATGCTTTTTAAGTTTGCTCAAAGTAAAAGCTACTATTGACTCTTCTTGCATGAGTACTTCTCCTAACCCTTCCAGTGATGCATTAGTGCTTACTGAAAAATCTCCTTAAGGGTATGGAATCTTCAATATTGGTGCAATAGTGAGCTTCTATCCATTTAATTTCCTTCCCCTTCTTTTGAAGGTTAGTTATTATTGTAGCAATCTTTGAGAAATATTTATATAATGTTTATAGTAGCCCGTTAATACCATAAAGCTTCTTACTTCAGTAATATTAGTAGAGGATGGCCAATTTAATATGGCTTCAATATTTTATGGATCCACAAAAATTTCCTCTGCTGATATGATATGCCCTAAATATCACACCTCTAAAACATAGGAATCACTCTTGGCCATATTTCCATAGAGTTGATTTTTCCTTAGTAACTCTAACACGATCTTGATATGTTTATCATGCTCTTCCTTTTTTTGATAGTATATTAGGATATCATAAAGAAATACAAGGATAAACTAGTCCAAATACCTTTTGAACATATTGTTCATTAAATTCATAAAGGCAGCTCGGGCGTTAGTTAGTCCAAAGGGTAGGACTATAAAATCGTAGTGTCCATACCTAGTATTAAATATAATCTTGTGAGTATCCTTCTCATGTATTCTTCAATGGTGATACCCTGATCTAAAATATATATTAGTAAACATCATGGCATCTCTTAGTTGATTGAATAAATCTTCAATTCTAGGTAGGGGATATCGGTTCTTGATTTTAGCTTTATTCAACATCCTATAGTCAATACACAATCTTAAAGAGCCATATTTATTTTTCACAAATAAAATTGGTGCACCCCAAGGTGACACACTTGGTTTTATCAACCCCTTTTATAATAACCCTTGCAATTGTACCTTTAATTCTTGCATCTCGATAGGTGTCATCCTATACGGAGATCTATGAATTGATTTTGCTCTTAGAATAATATCAATAGTGAAATCAAATTCCCACACAAGAGGAAGTCTAGGTAAATCCTCAGAAAATACATCCTTGAAATCCTATAAAATTGGGTGTGTTTTCAATACCTCTTTCTTTCGATCTTCTTCAACTTCATTTATCTTAATTACATAGACTATCCCTATTTTCTTGAGGGCTTTATTTAATTGCATAACTAACAACATTTGGGGTTTAGATACCCCCTGATCACTATGATTCATAGTCTTTACTTGCCTCTAGAGTATTTGATCCATATATCCTAGAAATTGATTACAACTTTATGGGCCTGTAACCAATCCATCCCTAGGATCACATCAAAGGCATGAAGTGGAGCTACATATAAGAAACCTTTCGTGGTTCCACTAGCTAAAGTAATTTTTGTCATAGGGAAACACTAGTTTACGGAGTAGGTTTATCTAGAACCATACTCGACCTTCCATCCATGAGCCAAATATCCTGGCCTTTCCGACATATCTTTTGCTAACTTACAAGAAATGAAGCTATTATTGGTCCCACTATCAATTAAAATATTAACTTTCTTATAAAAATATTACCTTTTATAATAAATGGGATAGTTTCCCCCTCAAGCTTTTGACTCCTAGTTGCAGCGTAGATCTAGTGTGTAGGTTATTTTACTTTAGCATTAGATGTGCTTGGCCCTGGTCGGTATGGGCACTAATTACCAAAATGCGGCCCTCTACAATGGTAACACCCATCCTTGGGCCCTTGTAACTTTTTTGATTTTTGCTCCTCTCCTTTGATTGCTGGAAATGAAGCTTATGGTTTCTATGGTTGAGGCTTAGCATTATTGGGGTTGTTACCTTTCTTATAAAATTTCTTGAACTTATTTTGGTTTCCCTTAGATTTCTTCTCAGGATTTTGGGATTTTTAGCCTTTCGATCTTATTTAGCCTCCCTTTTTATAATCCCATTGATATTTCTCTTCTTTAGTTCCTATCGATATTGCTTAGACAAGGTGTCATATTTGTAATGAAAGTGTGACTTTGCTTTCTTTGCTAGGTCGTACGCCCTTTGTAATGACTTAGGCTCATGCATCTCTACATAATGCTTTATCCTATATTCGAATTCATGAGTAAAATTATGAACCCAAATTTTCTCATTATAGGTAGGTACATACTTCAACAATATTATCAAATTTTTGTAGTATACCTCCACCAAGTTGGTTCCCTATCTTAAACTAGCAAAATCCTTAAAATTTAGGGCATAGAAATGTTTCGTAATGAACCTCTTTTTGAAGATGACTATAAATCCCTTTCATGGAATGTCTACTAGTTCAATATTAATTTTCTCATAATAAGTTTCCCACCAGTCTAGGGTGGCCCCTTCAAGTTAAATCATAGCCCAAACAGTTCGGGTCCTTGGAGAATACTCCTTTATTATGAAGTAAACTTCCAATTCCCTTAACCAAGCCTCAACTGCATATCCTTCTCCTTCTCCATCAAACTTGGAGATACATATATTATTTAGGTCTCTTACCATTTCCTTTTCTAGGAGGGCTCTAGATTGTAACTATTACGCAGTTAGTCCCTCAGATTGGTTAACCTCTAAGCCTCTAGCTTGTGAATTTTGGTTCGCAATGGTTTCTAACACCTGTCTCATCTAATATTGCATGGAAAAAACTATAGTGAGATCTTCCATTCCCCTATTGGGAGTTTTTGGATTCTTATTCTAGATTTCTTCTTCGATATTACTGTGTTGAGTCTTCCTAGGTGTAGGCCTCTCTCTTCTGGCCTTAGGTGGCATCTTGACCTGGTTTCAACCAAGAAAATGGTTGGGTTACAACTTCATTTTAAACTGTACCACTATTTCAAGCTACAATACAGAGTTCTTGTTAAAGCATCAATAACCTAACTAGAAAAACATTCCAAGATTATGATGTATCATTAATACCAAATCTCATATTGAGGTATTGTAAAATTCATCCACTCTTGGGATAAATTCCCATTAGATTCTAGCAAGAAGAGATTCTAGTTCATCCCAAATTTAGCTTAAACTTAAGCAATCCTTTATTAGAGATATTCAAATCACTTTTACCACATAAGAAGATGTATGCCCTCATACCTAGAGCTCTGATACAAAATGTAACAACCCTAAAATCAATAAACAAGAAAAACATATAAAGAGAAATATTTTTTTGACTAAGGAGAGGGATTCATTAACCCCTAACCAACTTTATATTAATATAATATTTTAACAAATATCCTAAGTTTCTCAAGAACTATATCTCACAATATTTCCCTCATGCAAGTCCATCTACGTAGGCATATCTCATGTTATGCACATAAGTCCATCCATATCATCAATTCTTGATGATCTAGACTTATCACCTTCAATCATTAGAAGGTGTACATGCATCTCCATACTCTAAGTAATCCATTATGCATAAGTATGCTATGTGTACTGTGAGTTGAGCTATCAATCTCATATTTCGACAAGCTATCTTAGATTCTTAACTCAGGTACGATCTTCCATAAACCTAGTTACTTCTCTCCCTAAGGGGTCTTAATCACTTAGGTCCACTATGTTCTCCCTAAGAGGTCTCAATCCCTTAGATTATCTTCTAAGTTCATCCTAGAACTTATTACTAATTATTTTTCAAACAAGAAAAATAAGATAAATATAGATACTAAATCTAACAAAACATAAACCATGAAATATACAAAGGATACAAAAGGAAACAATACTTAAGAAGATAAACATTAATTGGAAAGAAGTTAAATGCTAAGAAAAAGTAAATCAATTAGTAATTTAAACAGTTATTACATAAGCAAGTATGGTAAATCCTCCATACTCTTAAAGAATAATATATTACATCAATTTCATCAAGGAAATCTCCCAAAAAATCTTGTCTATTTGAGCATAAGTAAAAAAATATAAGTACAGAGCAAACTGGTGCATTGGTCCATCTGTTACTTTGGTTTTACTGCTCTTCCATCGATCATTTAAGGATAGGAGAGGATCAGGGCACTCATAGTTCAGGATAGGCATGCCTCTAAATGCATTTACTTTCTTTACTTTTTAAATTACAACTATACAATTTAATCAAGCCTTTAACCATCTAAAAGCATAGTTGATATCATAGAAACTACTCTTTCTATTTCCCCTCTCATCATCCTATGAGAGTATTTCAACAATGCATCTAGATTATAGGTTTTACTTGGAATTAAATTACTCAACCCTTATTCAACAATTAAAGTCCCATACCCATAATTGTCAAATAATCTAGGTTCCTTCAATCAAGAAATAATCATTTCTTCTTTGTTCAATAAATTAAAGTCTCATAGCCTTAATTCACAAACAATCTAATCTCATATTATTTTATTGATTCAAAGACAACTACTTGAATCCATAAATAAACCTTTTCCTTTCACTAACAAAGTTCACTAACTCTTCTTAAGAAAATAATTTATAAATTATTTCTTCCATAAATAAAGTTCACTAACTCTACTTAATAAATAACTCATAAATTATTTCTTTCGTAAATAAAGTTCACTAACTCTACTTAATAAAATAACTCATAAATCATTTCTTTTATAAATAAAGTTCACTAACTCTACTTAATAAAATAATTCATAAATCATTTTCTTACATGATTCAAACCATAGTTCCTTTTCACATAATATAATTAAAGAACATTTTCTCTAATTAATTAAACTATAGTTTCTTTTCACATAATATAATTAAATTCTAAAATATTTACATTTATATGATTAAAATATGTTTTTTGCAAACCAAAGTAGCCAAGCCAAACTATTTTTCACCAAAGGACGACGATTTTATTCCTCAACTTAGAAAGAGGAGACATCGGGTTAACATTCACACAGGACAAAGGATGATTGATACCCGAACACTCAATAAGCCTGAACTTCCTACTTGGAAATAATGAAACCAACACCGAAGGGTTTGGTTTTACAATATCACAATGATATTACACAAGGTTACCCCCTCGATGGTGGACCTCAGTGCAGGAAAGGCAATGCAAGATGATTTCTACTAATTTTGAATAGGCTTACCCGATAATATAACATAGAACAGAGTCGACCAACACATTGCATATACATGGTGAGTGTAGGGTTTTTACTTAGGTATAACCTATCTAGCAAAGAAGTAGCCTTAGCATGGAGGTCCCCTCACACCAATAAAAACCTTGGAATGAAGCTAGTAGACGTCCAAATGTGTGATGTTAACAACAGTTGGATATGGAGAAGGGTGTTGGAAATAAACCCTCTTTGAAAACAATATAACAACTAGGGAGTTTGGGGGATTACTTAGTCATATTAATGGGTGGTTTGGTTTTGAGATCACAACATCACAAGGTGGATAGAGCCACATAGTCATAACAAGACCAACCCAACCAACACAACCATAGGGGGTCTTTTATTTAGAAAAAAATAGAATAATCATATGAAGTGGGAGAAAATTTAGTTTCCAAAGCCAACATAAATATTCACTCATGCTTAGTGATGGTATCAAGTTGGTAGTCACCTTTGCACACCTAAAACTTTATTCCTTCTGGCTTTTGTAGCACTCTCCTCATTCTCCAAGAGCTCAATGATATCTTCTGTCCTCCTCCCTGTATGCCCAACAAGTCTCTCTTTTTTCTCTTTTTTTTTCTTGATCCCAATCCCTTCTTATCTTTTCTCATGGTCCTCCTTTTTGATAAACCTCATCAATTCTTACTTGATTATCTTATCCTTTCGCTTATCTACATAGCGGTCCCTTCCCAGATTCATCTTTCTCGATGTCCCAACATTCCCAGAGGAAGCTTTGTCATTAAGAAGATCTTACTCCAACATCCACGAGGCTTATTGCAAGATTTCAATAAGATATTTTGGAGTATTGATTTCCAAATCCAATATTTGTAATTATTATAGGGTTTATAATATAATTTTAAAATGATTCGAGTAGTTGAATCCATCTTGTTTATTCACATAGTCTCTACTATAATGAATGAAGTCCAATACGCTTACTCATAGGGAGTTACTCTTGTCATTATTTATATTTCAAAAAATAAAGTAACTTTTATTTTAATGAACTTCTTTTGTCATATGAAATAAAATTCTTATTGCTTATAATATGATACTCTATTATCATAATAATAGAACACTTCTATTATTTAGAGAATGAGACTCAATTATTTTAAATAATTCTTTTGTTATTTATAAAATGAAACCCTATTATCATTTTAAAATAACTATTTTATTATTTATAAAATGAAGCTCTATTATCATTTTTAAAATAACTATTTTATTCATAAAATAAAATAAAATATAGGTTGAGAGTTTTTTTTTTAACAAAACAAGGAGTTTTCAATGGTAATCCATGAATGCATGCTTTCATTTTTTTTAAACATCAATGTAGATAGTGATGAAGTAAAAGATAAAGTAAACATATGCAAAAATTAAAGAGAGAATATTTCCATCAACCTGATCATCTGTCTCAACCTCTAGAATTTATGATAGTTACTAGGCTATCAATATGAGGCTCAAGGTGGCTAGATTTTGATGATTATCCCTAACTAAATGTATGCCTATATGAAGGTATCAATCAATGTTACCTTTGAGTGGCCTTATCATCACTTCCCCAACCTCAAGTACCCTCATGTTTGGTGGATGACTCAACTTCTTCCACCTACGAGCATACCTGATCCTACACATTGGTAATTTGTTAGTAGTATCATGCTCTTCAATATCAACTAACATCACATAGTTGCTTAATTGCACAAAATAAAGTATTAAAGCACCATCAAATTAATACATTGTTTTCCATGAAATATCATTGATAACATTATTCCAGTAGCCTATAGGCTCTCCTTGCTGCCCAACCTACCAAATATCCATAATAATTTCCTCATATCCCTGCTTAGGAAAAATGTTGCTGATCCTACTCAAGTTTAGAATGTTTTTAAATTGGAGATGACAGATCCCTCAACCATTGAGGTGAGACTAGTAAATATTCTAGAGTTTCATTCCAAGTTATTGAGGAAATGAAGCCTAGATCAATGTAAGGTCTAGTAGGACCAATACTCTGAAAATTATGTAATATGGAAAAATGTTGAAGATATGAGAAAGCATTTCCCATATTTATTTGAATGAAATTGATACGTTGTATTTTTTAAAAAATATAGAGGACTGTGTTTAGTCTAGGGGGGAGTATGTAACAATCCTCCTTGGAAGAAATTATGCTTGACATTTGAATTATGTATTATGGAGTGGTTATCTAATACATAGTTTCATTTCATGATATAAAAGTGCATTTAATGATTGATTATGTAACTTTAGAATATGGTACTATTGATGGATTGTATGGTTGTAGGACTAGGTACTCTCACCAGTGGATTGATATGGGACAACCACTAGAGTCAAGAGAAATTTGGGAAATTATGGCTAATGATTTGTTCATTGACAACTCAAAGAATAACAAAATACCCCTCATGTAGATGCATTACATTTGTGCTTATTGCATGGTCGCACCATTGGGTTAGGAAGTTGCTTGTGCAATGATCCTCCTCAATGGGTTGGTGATAGTGATTGGCTATCTTAAAATAACCACCTACTTAAGGATAAAACAATGGTGTGCAATATTGTTTATTTGAAAAGGCTTTGTATTGCTTATGTTTGTGAAGCATAGATTTATTTAATTGTGCCTTTAAAGTATTAATATGGGTAGTAATATTAATACTTGTGTTATTTTTTTTTTGATAGTTATAAGTGTTTGTATTTATAGCGGGTTTTAACAAGGATCCCAAAACCTGATTACATAAGCAATGGGCCTAGGGCATCAATCCCTTGAAACTGAACACCAAAACAAAAATCCCGCCCACTGTAATAAGTAAGCATGAAACAATCCCTCTTAGCGGGAAACAAACAAATAAGAAAGAAAGTAGTTTTGGAGATCCCGCCAGCGGGGAGTAGCCAAGAACCACCATCGAGAAGATCCCACCCAGCAGAAGCACGAAAAACCGTTACAATAAAATCCCGCCTCGCGGGAAGCGACCAAAACCACCACAAACAGTCCCGCCTAGCGGGAAGCAACAGGGAAATCCCGCCATCCGAGAAACCAGCAGAAAAGAAAGGATCCCGCATCGCAGGAAAACCGGCGGATTTGGCGGATCCCGCCTTGTGGAGAAACCATCCCGCCCACCGGTAAAACATTCAGTTCAGTGAGAGCCATCCTGTAGGAAGCCGACAGCCAGCACAGAGAGGATCCAGTCCATCAAGAAGTGACCAGAGAGTTGCACCACAAGGAACCCACCTCGGGAAAACAAAAGAGGATCCCAACAGCAGGGACCAAGAATCCCGTCCAAGCACAGAGCCCGCCGAGGGACCAAGAATCCCATCCAAGCACAGAGCCCATCGAGGATTCACAAGAAAAAGGGGGAAGCTGTCCAAACCCTAAATCGTCACCTCCACCGCACCGAGAAACGCAGGGGACCAGATCCACGCGAATAACCTGCAAAAAAACCCCAGGGGGAAGCCTGAGGGAAAAAGGGAAGGGATCCCCAACCAAACAGGGATCCCTGGGAAGCACCAGTCCGAAAAAACAACCAAGGAAACCCTAGCCGGCCGGGAGGGGCGCAGATAGTGGAGAAGGATCTCCCCCCAGGAGATCATCTGCAAACAACCACTCCCCGGGAGGGATGACCTGGGTTGAGCCAGGGACTGGGCAGGAACCAGGAGCCATGGGAGGGGGAGCAGGGGAGGGACCAGAGCCCTCCCCTCTCTACTTTCTTCCCTCTCCATCTCCCCTTCTACCTAATACTTGTGTTATTAATATCAAAGTTAATAAATAATATTTGCATTTGATATTAATAAATAATTAATTAATTTAATTTACCCATGGATAAAGGTTATAGTATTAAGAATGGAATTTATATTATTTTACTATTTTAGCAAAGCTTCAATGAAAAGAAATAAATTAATTAACTTAATTATTGCAAAGGTTTACAAAACAAAATCAAGTGGCAATAGCTCAACCGGTTAGATTCCTCAACATTTCAAGGAGAAGACCCAAGTTCAAATATTGCCAAATGATACATGGATAATATCCAAGCTTTGTTGTAATACCACTATGTTGTGATGATATAATATGGGTGGGCCCCGTTTCAATCCTATATAACCTATTAAAAAAATGTTTACAAAACAAAATAATTATTATGGATAATGTTAGTGGGTAATTAATTAAAAACCATAATGCATAGTAATCAAAGCATGTAGAAGAACGTTGGTATTCGATTGTGTGTAATGCCCAAGAAGAGAGCACTGGCTAAAAACATGATGGGTAGCCAATGATTTGGAGACTTCTTGGTGCCTATCACATCTTAGAAGGTGAGGTTGTAAGGGAAGAGATACCCTTGCTCCAATGGTTGTTGGTAGTTGAGGAGAAGTGGAGGTTGAGAAGGACAAAGAGCAAGTTGCACCAGTGAACGTCGAGCCTATGAGAGGAAACAATGAGTAAACTTGGTTATCCCTTACTTGCTTGGTAATCGTTATTGATATTATCTTGCTTATGATTGTTGCTTGGATATTTTCCTTTGGATGTGCTTTTAATTTATGTTGTGTGTAACAAACCAAAACTACCAACCCAATTTTTTGAAGAGCACTTCCAACATGAAGGCTCGTAAGAGAAAACACCCTTGCTTTATTTATTCCAACATTCAAGGCTTCACCACATTTGAGTTTCAAGTCACTACAAATTACACTTAAAGGACAAGAGAGGCTAGCTCTCATGACTCTTGGGGTTAATATTACTGAACATACATGTTCATAAGGATGCCATAAGTGGTCCCCCACCTTTTATACATCCTCTTTAGTGTAGGACCATTTGACCATGGCATAGGGATTATACTTTAAGGCTCATAACACTTAAAGGGGACACCATTTCCCTAACCTAACTCTAGATCCTCCTAGATAGGTTACTCAACATAGAGTCTTGATGCCTAGTTACCATGCCTCCATGGGTTAACTAAGGTTATTGCCACTTCAATGACAACTAACATGATATCCAAATCCTACACGATCAGGGAGTCACCACTGCTATCTTGTGAATAGGTTTTCTCATACACTTGATCCTACTCATTCAAGGTGTGACTACTCATAAGTATCATAGATATTATATATACACAATTTATTCTAGGTTCAAGAGATTCTTTCTATTGCATCATTGCAACTCCTTCTAGGAATCTCGTATACTTGGTTATTGCATTCATGCAACTCCTTCCAAGATTGTATTTCATGGTCTTAAGAGGAAGGTATACCCACCCCAGGGATACAAACAACAATAATTATCATAAGATAAACCAAGTATAAAGCATTGCAATATTCATATTTAAATAAAAAGCATAAAGTTATATTCCTCTTAACCATAAACCATCTATGCACAAGCTTGAATCTCAAATATTTCCATTAACATTTATGCAAAAGCATGATATCTCTAACATAAGCATGCATAGCAACTAGTTAATGGAACAATATCAATTATATCAAGAGATTAAAAAAAGCAAGAAATGCAACCCCAAGTTGCCATTAATCATAATAATATTACATTGTACAATAACCAAATATTCAATGTTTAACTAAAACAATATAAGCTCTTGAGTTTCCACAACCTCAAAAATTTCAAGCACTACAAAAAAATATCCAAAGGTTCTTGATCCAACTCCAAGTCAAAAATATCTTCATGATGGGAAAACTACCATAGTATTTAGTAGGTATACTTAGGGATCAAAACAACTCTCTCATGCAATGCAACTAACACATGCTATAATCAAGAATGCAAGCATCTATGCATCAAAACATAAGCAAATACAAGAAGAGAACTCTACTTCTCTTTCAATGATTTAACTATCACTACTTAAGAACAAGTAGAAGCTTTTATTTTAAATACAAAGCATTAAAAAATAGAATCCCACACTTATCTTAAGATGATTATTTTCCTACTCAAGTCTAAACAATCTAGTAAAGCTTTTATTTCAATTAAACAAGCATTAAGTAAAGAGAATCCCATAATTTTCTTAAGATGATTCTTTTACTACTCAAATATAAATAATCCAATAAAAGCTTTTCTTTGTATTACACAAGCATTAAATAAATAAAATCCCATACTTCTCTTAAGATGATTATTTTACTACTCAAGTCTAAAGAATCCAATAAAATCTTTTTTTTAAACAACACAAGCAACTTAAATAAAACTCCTTAATCAACAACAAGGATACAAGCCACTTGCACCAAGATAAAGCATCAATTGAAAGTAAACTAAAGTCACCAATAAATTGCTTAACAATATAAGAAAACCAAAATAAAGGTTAAAGCCAACCAAGGCACATAACAATAAAACAAAGACCTTAAGCCACGTAAACCAAGGCACATAGTAGAAAACAAAGGTCTTATGTAAACCAAGGTGCACAACAATAAAGCAAATACATAAGCTATGAAAATATGAGGATGCACAATAGAAAAGCAAATCCACAAGCTATGAAACCCAAGGATGTAAAACAACAAAGCAAAGCCACAAGCTATGAAATTTGAGGGTGCACAACAACAAAGCAAACTTAGCAAGGGATAAAAGAAAGCTGAGCACAAGCTAAAATCAAACCTTAGGTAAGCACCTAAATAAAAAATGATTAAAAATGATGGCATGATGCTCATCAATGTCAACCTACATCATAAGAATGCTTACACCTCAATGCAATACAATAAAAGCCACATGGAAGGTAATATTAGAACAATCAAGTAAGCAATGAAGCCAAAGGTTTAACCTATATCCAACATACATAAATAAGACACAATGCACATGCAAAAACCTAATTACATCCCTTAAAAGCTTTTCCAGGGTGATGCACAGGTAGTGTGGAACACCATCCTCTTGTCTTGTGATTCAATTGGCTTGAGGGAAGATGGTGTGCATAGCCAAAACAATGCTCATAGGATCTCCAATGAGGCACCTTCCACATCAAGCGACAAGCAAAACTTACAAGATAGACCAAGGAAATAGGAAGGAAAAAGTGTCTAAAGAACATCTTCCAAAAATCAATGCAATAAAATACAATCTACTATGCCATACAACTAGCAAGGGAGGATGAAAGCAAGCACAAAGTAACTAACACAACATTAACTAGAACATAGCAAGATAACATAAGACACAAGCAAATCCACTTGTTACAAGCTCGTTCTCTCTCTAGTCTACATAGCACTTGATCCAATCCATGCCTTTCTCCTGCTCTCTCCTTCGATCCCTCAATCAACCAACTACCACCTTGCTCCCCCCATTCACCATCTTAAGGATTAAGAGAGAGAAATGATGTACCTTGGTGCATGAGCATTACAAAGAATTCCCAAGAAGATGTTCTTCCAAGCACCACCCAATTCTCATCAAGAGCCACTCACTCTTTCTCACATAGCAAGGTGGGTATTAATTAGGTTTATTAAAATAAGAGCTTAGTGGATAATTTAAATCCAACCTTAGAATATAATCTTTAATATATATTCCAGGCCAAACTTTAGATTTAATTATATAGCTCCAATATTAATAGTAATTTCAACCTGAAACTAAAGTATTTCAGCCCAAATAATTAATATGCACAAGCAAGCATTAATACATTCTAATCATACTCTACACCATTATTTTATCCTCAAGTAAGCGACCCTTTTTTTAAGATAGACAAAGCTATCACCGCCCTACTTTAAAAGGGGCTCATTGCAAGCAACTTCTTGGCCCAATGATGCAAGATATGGTATTTAAGAAAACAAGATATGCATCTACATGAAGAGTAATAATCCATGTTATCTTGAGTTGTTGATGAACTAGTCATCACCATAATTTACCTAAGTATCTCTCTTTGTTATGTGGTTTATCCATATGGTCCCACCAAGGAGAGCACCTGGTTCTGTATCCATAAATACATTAGTAGTACCATATTCCAAGTTTTCAAAAGAATGCAACATAAGAATTGATAAAATATTTTATACCATTAAATATTTACACTAATACATAGTTCAAGGCACATAAAGAGTTTTGTCCAAATAGGTGTGTTACACTATACTTTAGTTTATGCTTGTGAGCCGCTAGTCGAGGGCTCAAGTTTGGTGCTAAAGCTATCAATATTTTAGACTCCAAACATACACATTTTGTTGTAATATTTTGTAGTAATTTTGCTATCCTTTGGAACCCCCATTGTAGTGTTGGATCTATGGATCATTGTGCACCTTGGACCTATTGAATGGTAACAGGTTTGGGATTTTATTCTGTAAAATTTGACACACTTAGGTTTGCACGTTTTGCTCAAAAAATTGATTTTCATGTCTTAGGGTTAAAACATATCTATGTGTTCAGTGTATTGAGTCCTTGTTTGTGTCATGGCTCTAGTCATAGACATCTATGTATGAGGTAGTGGGTAGTAGAGCCTGACTATATTACAAGCGTAACTAGCTCTAGAGAGTTCTAGGTTGGAACTACAATTGTGTAAAGCTTGAGTATCACATTCTTTGTGCTAATATTGTTTTTGTTAGTAGGTTGTTGGCAGTTTATTAAAGCTTTAGAATACTTTATTTTTGCCCTTAACCTTAGTATTGCAAATGTTTGGAATGGTTATAGAGTTCGATTTTATTTCTTCTATGTTTTTGGGTATAATATTTGGGTGATGTGTTTGTGATTTATGTTTGTTTTGGATGCTTTTTTTTTTTTTTGTAATTATTATAATATATTAACAGTGGGTTTTTATAGAGGATCCCAAAACCTTATGTACAAAATTAGCCAACTTTCTAATGATGCATCATACCTCTTGGCTATAACAATAAACCTAAATGAAAATAAAACCATCCTAATGCTGCAGACTTGAAAACAACAAAAAGGGCTTTTAGGCCTGGAGACCCAACAACAAAAAGAAAATAGGACAGACCTGAGAGAAACCCAAAGAGAGGCCGCAAACAAAGAGACAGACACCATGGACAGCTAATCACGATCCTCCTGTCCTTCCGAATTTGGGCGCTGCTGGTTCTGCTTCAGGATAGAAATCATGGAGTTGACAGAAGTAAGAATGGAAGCAGCCAGGTCCAGGCCTTCCAAAAATGCCATGCCACCCCAAAACACGTCGGAATGGGCCTTCCAAAAATTGTGCAAGGAAAACATTAGGAAGGGATGTCTGCCCTGGCCAACCTTTCCACCTCGGATGGGAAGCGAGACCGCCACACAACCGGGCACGTGGTCGCGAGCCCTTTATTGGCCATGTGGTCAGCCATGCGATTTCCTTCTCTCAAAATATGATTTGCTTTCCATCTACCGTGATAGGAGAGAAGAGATCTAGCCTCGAGGATGATGTTGTAGACTTTCCAAGATGGATTTTTGGTGCCAAGAAGGTAATTCACGATGTTGAGTGAGTCACCCTCAATGATAAGAGGCCGGGGATCCTCAAAGAGAATCCGAATACCATTCAGAGCGCCTCGGGCTTCAGCATAATGATTCGTCCGGGAGCCCAAATCTTCACAATAGGCCATCACAATATTCTCGTCATGATCACGGACAACCCCACCGGTACCAACAGGTCCAGGATTCCCCTTAGCCGCTCCATCAAAGTTTAATTTAATCCACCCCATGGGGGGTTTGGTCCACACAACATTCCTTCGACAGGGCCCTTTAACAACCTCCAAAAATGGCCAGAGATTCATCATTTTGAGAATAGCTTCTTCGCTCAAAATATGGGGATGGGGACTGGGAACAACAATAGAATTCTCAATGGCGTAAGATAACGCCCTTTGAGCAACAGAAGGGGGCCCTCTAGGAGCTCTGCCAAAGATTCTGGCATTCCTCTCTAACCAAATTTGCCAAATTAAATGGTGGAAGGAGGCCTCGAGGAGGAAGCGGAGCTTGGGATTCTTGAAAGGATTAGGCCATTGGTGAAAAGCATCTCTAAGGGATCGGGGAGAGCACCAGAGGATCTGGAAGGAGGATAGGACAATGCTCAGAACAGAGTGGGAAAATGGGCAATGCAAGAATAAATGATCCCTCGTCTCACAATCTGCTAAACACAAGTAACACCTGTTGGGGAAGGCAAAACCTCTCTTGTGAAGGTTGTCAATAGTTAAGGCTTTATTGTGGAAAGCAATCCACGCGAAGAAGTTGATTTTAGGAACAACTCCTTTCCTCCAAACAATATTCCACCTGTAGTCCAGAGCAGTCTTGGTGGTGAGGAGCTCATAAGCTGATTTAACAGAGAAACGCCCATCCTCCGTACCACTCCAGATGATCCTATCATTTCTCCTGGCAGAAGGAATTAAAACCGACTGAAGGATATTATCGAGGAAGGTAACCTCATTATTAAACCCCTCCACAATAGGAAGCTTCCACCGAGGGAAACGGGTGCTCCGATCTATGAAACCCGCCACCCTGAGCTGGGCGTTAGGGTCGGTCAAGCTTCTCAGCCCAGTGAGGTCCGCCCTCGACCCAAGGGCTTCTTCAGTCGCCCACCTATCCTTCCAAAAGGAAATGTAGTTGCCATCACCCAAAATCCAGCGGGCTCCCAGACTGATCAAATGCCGGGTTTGGAGCACAGATTTCCAAAAGATCGATGCCACGGAGGATGTTTCAGCATCCAAGAAGGGAGTGGGGCCAAGATACTTCATTTTAACCAGTGAAACCCACTCCATCGGGTCATTAGACATAATCCTCCAAGCGTGCTTCATGATCAGAGCCAAATTCATAAGTCTTGATCTTCTCAACCCTAGGCCGCCTTGATCAATCCTCGAACACACCTTGTCCCGAGGCTACAAGGGGAAGTCTAGATTTCTCTTCATTACCAGACCAAAGAAAGGTCCTCTGAATCTTCTCAATCTTGGAGTGAACTACACTCGAAAGCATGAACACCGACATGAAGTAGGTCGGGATCCCCTGAAGACAGGCTTTGGTAAGGGTGGCTTTCCTAGCTTGCGATAGGAGTTTGCCCTTCCAAGTGTCGAGTTTCCTGTGAAGGCACTCAAGAATCGAGTTCCACATGTCCCCACTGGCCCGCCCGCTATAAGATAGAGGCAACCCCAGATAGGACGTAGGCAAGGAATCAATAGTGCACTCGAGAATTCTAGCAATCCGAATTTGTCTACGCAGAGGAGTGTTAATAAAGTAAATTTTGCTCTTGATGTAATTGACCTTTTGCCCTGCAACTTGCTCATAATGGAACAGGATCCTCTTGAGCGACTTGGCTTGAGAAACGGATGCCCTAGTGGAGATGAGGGTGTCATCCACAAATTGTTGATGAGTGACAGGATTAAATCTAGAAGTCGGCAAGATGCCAAAAATCTTGTTCTGTCGAAGAGCCTCTTTCATGGACCAACTCAGAACCTCCGCCAGAAGAATGAACAGGATGGGAGAAAGAGGATCGCCCTGTCTGAGGCCTCTGGAACTTTGGAAATACCCAGCTGGGGACCCATTGACCAAGACAAAAAAAAAGGGAGTGGATATACAACTGTAGACAAGGTCAATCCAGTGGGGATGAAAGCCGAACTTGAGGAGGACTGCACACAAAAAATTTTGGTCGACACGGTCGAAGGCTTTGTTCATGTCGAGCTTAAGAAAAAGAGCAACATTCTTAGAGCGGTAAGCGAAATGAAGGGTCTCATGAATAGTGATAACACCATCAAGAATGTTTCTGCCTTTGACAGTGCTTCCCTGACAAGGATCAATCAGGAGGGGGAGGACTGTTTTGAGTCTATTGGCTATAGACTTGGTAAGGATCTTGTAAAAAACATTGCACAGGCTAATGGGCCGATAGTCAGAGAAAATTTTGCAGGAAGGAGACTTAGGAATGAGGGCAAGAAATGTGGAATTGAGTTTTGGGTGGATAGATCTGGACGCTTGGATAACCCGAATAGCATCACACACATCCGGGCCCACGACTTCCCACATGACTTGGAAGAATCGGGGGGAAACCATCGGGCCCAGGGGCCTTATCTGGTTGCATGGAGAACAATGCTTCCTTAATCTCAGACGAGGAAAAAGGTTCCAAAAGTTTCATGCTTACCTCATGGGGAACTTTAGTCGAAAAGTTGGCGAGCATAGATTTCTGGACCTGGAGGTTGCTATCCGGAGGAGTGCCAAGCAAATCCTGAAAGAAATTAACCGCTTCGCTCCTGATTTCCTCAATCTCCCTGGTAATGTGCCCATCCTTACAAGTCACTTCTCTGATCTTGTTGGCCCCCCTATGCCTCATAGTAGACACATGAAAAAATCTCGTGTTGGAGTCTCCATTCTTCAACCATAGGTCACGAGATTTCTGGTGCCAAAACGTTTCCTCCCTAGCGAGAATAGAATGAAAGTCCACCAAAAGGCTCCGCTCTTCCTCCCTGAGACCCTCAGTGTAACCTTCGATAGCCATCCTTTCCTCCACAACCTTCAGGTTCTCAGCGATGGATTTTTTGGACTCAAAAATGTTGTCGAACACCTCTTTGTTCCAAATCTTTAGTTTTTCTTTGACCATTTTGAGCTTTAAAGCCACCCTCTTAGGAGCGCTTCCTTCCACCTTCGATTGCCACCATGCTGAAACCAATCCTTTGAAGTCTTTGTGGGAAATCCACATGGATTCGAATCTGAAAGGGGTCATAAAAATAGGCCCATCGTTCACCTCCAAGAAAATAGGGTTATGGTCAGACCCAATCCTTGGAAGAGCCGAAAGGATAGCCCCGCCAAGGATGGGAATGGCTTCTGGGGAAATGAAGAATCTATCAAGTTTGACTTGAATCAAACCGCCCCCAATCCTTCTGTTACTCCATGTGAAGGAAGCCCCTTTGAGTTCGATGTCAAGCAGGCCATTAGCAGAGACAAAATCTCTGAAATCTTCCAAGCTGCGGCTGGAGTGGTCAGACCCTCCTTTTTTCTCTGAAGGATGAAGGGGACAATTGAAGTCACCCCCTAAAACCCAAGGAAAGTTGCTAAAATTCTCCCTCATCAGAGAGATAGCTTTCCACATTTTTGCTCTCTCTGTGGCAGAATTTGAAGCATAAACGTTGGACAGAATCCAGGAAAAATTGGATGTTTTGGACTGGAACAGTACATTGATGATTCTGTTGGAAGTTGACAATGAGCTGCCCTCAAACCTCGAAGGGTCCCACAGAACCATGAGTCCTCCCACTATTCCCACTGTAGGGCTGGACAGACAATTTGCCTTGGCCCAAATGGCCTTCGCCACTTTGTCAGAGGAGATAGCATCAAGCTTGGTCTCTTGCAAAATAAGGATAGAAGGGTTAATCCTCCTACGGAGATCAGCCACTAACCTTCGCTTGGTTGCACCATTCAGTCCTCTCACATTCCATGAGAGGACTTTCATCTGGACAGTTTGAAGTTTTTCTTGCCTCCCCTTCCTTGTTGAGGGGGAGGTTTTGATGCATGTGCTTCATCCGACTGTGAGTCACAGTCATCCAGAACCAGCAAACGTTGGGTTCCATTTGCAACGTTAGTTGCAGTCTCTTTGTCTCACCTTTCCTTGTTAGGAGGACGACCCTACTTCCTCTCACTACCAAAATCCACACTTTGCTTTTGGCTCCTTGTATTTCGAGGGCTAATGTGACCGGACTGTTCACCCCTCCTTCCTAAGAGGTAATCTTCTAGCAGCGTCTACGACTGACTAAAATTGGGAAGACCCGTATCTTGGAGCAGAGGAACAGCCTTAGGCAAAACTTGGGAAGGGGTCCGTTCCATCTCTTCCTGTGATACACTTTCCAAGTGGGAGTCTGCTCCTCGTTGGTTGTCAGCCTCAAGATGCTCGGGGTCCGATTGGAGAGAGGGATTCTCTTTAGGCTACGAGAGTCTGCCACAGTCTCTAGAGGGGCCTGGGGATCCATGGCCCTTCACGTCTGGAAGATTTGGTTGCTTTGCCTGGTCTTCCTTGTGCTCCAGGGGGTTGCCGTTTTCACATTTCTATTTTCCCGATTTTTGAAGAGGACACTGGGACTGGAGGTGCCCTTGGGACCGACACTGGGTGCAGAAAGCTGGTCTATTTTCATAGACAATAGCTTGTTTATGAAGAAAGGTACCTCCAGACCGAAGAGTGATGGAAGTTGGGAGTTCAGCCTCCAAATCTGCCAGAACACAAAATCGGGCCTGGACGAACCTTGTTCGAGCTCGGGTGGGAGGGTCGATGGTGACCAACTCCCCAATGGAACGTGCAATACCTCTTATGACATTTTCATGCCAGCCAAAGAGGGGAAGATTCGGGAGCCTAACCCATACTGGGGCAATGTTGATGTTCTGGGTCTCAGGACTGAAATCCATGTCCCACCTCCTGAGAAATAAACTTCTGCGGCCCATAAACCATGGCCCACCAGCCAGAATTTTATAGTAATCCTCCTTATTGTTCAATCTAATGGCAAAAAAACCCCGGGATAGGGCCGCCAGCTCCAAATGGCCAGAAGTCCTCCATTTGCTTGCTGCCCATTTTTGGATAGTTTCCATGTCGGGATGGCCTCCAATGAATTTACCTATTAGGGTAAATTTCTCAAACTCCATGAAGCTTGAAAGAACTTCCATCGGGATGTCCAGCTCATCCCCAACCAAAAACAATTCTTTGGTAAAAAACCCGTTTAGGGTTTTTGAGGCCGCTGCCTGGGCATAAGACTTTTGAGCCCCACCACCCCCTTTGTCTGGTGGGTCCTTACCTCGACCAATACCGTTGCCAGCCCGGTCATCTTCAATGGGCCCGGGCATTTCCGCTCCACCGGAATCTTGATGCCCTCCGATTGTTCCGCTACGTCCAAGGACCGAACCACCGTCGCTCCCGATCTCCCCTGCAGACTTCCCACCCATCGACATCCTCCTCCTCCCAGTCCTAGTCAAGCACTCAGCTTGTTTTGGATGCTTTGGGTGATGTGTTTGTGGTATATTTATATAGATAAGTTATAACTCTTCATTTAGTTGTGAATGGTTTCATAGTGAAGAGTTGTTTTATATTTGAAAATAAAATAGGAAATTTAAGCATATGTTTTCTTATTTGTTGATTAGCTTCTTTGATAGAAGAAAGTTAGGCATATTTTTAGTTATCATGTTTATTATTTGATGAATAAATGGATGCTAAGCATGCTTTAATTAAGTTGTCTTTGAGTGATAAAATATAGGTATGCTATGTTGTTTGGTTATGAATTAATAAGATAAAGACCTTTATTTTTAAGTTGTTACCTTTGTTGATTAGTCTTTAATGAATAAAGAGAAGTTAGGAATATATAATTGTGATATTGCAATATCCTTTGATTATTAAAGAAAAGAAAAAGTTCTTATTGCTTGTTCTAAAAGAAAGAGAACATTCTATTGTGGGTATAGATTTATAAAGGTTTTATGAGGCTTGTGTAGATAGGAGAACCTTTATAGAGAGAAGTATGGGATTATCTCATTGTTTCTTGAATTGTATTTTGCATGGATGTTTGCATATACATAGAGCATATTAAGTTGCATTGCATTAAGAGTTATCATGATCCCTAAGATCTCTTTAAGTTTATGGGATTCCTTCATGAGAAGGATCATGAAGAGAATAAGGTGCAAAGGACTTTTGGGCATACTTGTCCTAATGTATCTGGGAATAAAAATTTTCTATGTAAATCAGATTTTTTACTTGTAGCTAGTTGTTTAATTATTCTATAATGGATATTAAGACTCAAAAGTCTTGTAAATTGTATAAATTGCATAACTTTGAATGAATGAATTTGTAAGCTAGTTTTGATCTCTTTAGATTAAGCTTTCACTATGGAAAGAGGGAAGAATTGTATGTTAGCATAAATTTATTTATGATGCTTTCACTTTTATGGATGTTTATGCTGACATCTTGTTGATAGTATTATGTTTAAATTCATTAATTTTTATTTAATTAAGATGTTTTTTTTATGAAAATCATTGTAGCATGTGTAGTTAGATTTTTATTATAACTAAGCATGTTTACAATTTGAAACTTTTATGTTTTGAGAGATATGATAATATTGGTTAAATTAATCCAAGAAGAGTATTCTTGGGGTGGTGTTCTATATCCCTATTACGTATCCTTAATTGAAATATTTAACCCAAACCTGAGAGGAGTTGCGTGTATGCAATAACCAGGTAGAGGTGAGTCCTAGAAGAATTTGCAGGAATGTAATAGTTAGGAACTCATGAATCTGGAAGGAGTTGTGGGAATGCAATAGCCAAATTCTCAATTATGGTGGTACTATAAACAATGAGGTTAGGAATCATGCTAATTAGTGAAGGATTGGTGATGACATTAGTTAACCCACAAAGGTGTGGTAACTAAGCACCAAGGATTACGCTAGGATATTCTTCGTAGACAGAATTATGGAATGATTAGGGAAATGGTGTTCCCATTTAAGTGATATGGGCCTTAAAGGATAATATCTATGATGTGGTCAAATTTTTCTATATCAATGAGGGCATAGAAAATGTGATGGGATCACTTTGGCATCCTTCTAAATGGTGAGGTTTAGTAATATGAACCCAAAAAATATAGAATTTTGACCACTCCTATCCACTTGAGTGTCATTTGCAGTGATACAGAATCAAATGTGGTAAGCCTTGTAAATGCTGAAATTGAATTATTGGGTATCCTTGTGAACCTTTCTTATTAAAAAAAATGCATCTCTCTCTTGGGTTGGTTTTGGTGGGTTGTTACACCCCTGCTACAATTTATGCTTAGAGAAATGCAAACCATGTTGCTACTTCATGCAAATTTTAACCTAGGACAAAATATATTTAATGAGCTATAACACAAGCTAATGCTACTGCAAAAAATCATCCACCTAGTGTTAGGACATCACATCCTAAGACTTTTTATTTTATTGTAATAGTTTAGTTCGTAATGAGTAGGAACCACTTTTGAATGTAAGGGTGATCCTCAACCATTAGAGTTATAGTTAGATAACTCAAATAGTAATTATATGTTTAATTTAATTTAGCATTATAAGTCATTTTGGGTAAAGCTATCTTTATATATTGCATTGTAAGAAAGGTGAAGGAATCTTAAATAATTATATTGTAGTTTTTCTCATAAATAAAATTGACCCCTAAAGTGGCCTGTAATAAAGGAGGTTGCTCCTTAAAAGTATCTTGTGATACTTGTAACTCTTCATTGCAATCAATAAAATCATTGTTATCCTATGTTTAAGTTGCAACATTGTATTTGTGTGCAAATTTATTTGTTGTTCTAAGTAATTTATCTTTTTTTGTATTTTCCTTCAATCATTAATCTTTTTATTTTCACAATCTATTTTGCAGTTATCCAAATCACTTCAAAATTTTCTCTTCTCTAGATTCATTAGGTTAGAAACCATATGTTAGGGGTTTTTAAATATTACAAAGAAGCTATCATTATTGGCTAAGATAAATTGTCCATTAAACATATAGTGAAGTAAGGGGTGCTTAGACTCCAATACCAGGCCTTAAACAACACCATTATACAACTATGAGCTCTCACATACCCTCAGGTATATAAGGAAACCCCTTAGAAATAGGAGAAGACTTTACCCATAGAAAGTTATTGGTCATTTGAGTTTTGTGGTGCACCTATAACCCATTAACCCTAGGAAGGTACTCGCATCGTACCTTAGAGATGAGAATAGTGACTATGAGAATAGTGGAATTCTCCATAGTTAGTGCCTTGAAATATTAGGTTGAACACTATCTAAGAATGAGGTAAGTATATCTATGATCCCACAAACCAAACAAACCCCAACCTAGCACACCTACTTTAAAAACATCCCAAAAGGACATTTTGGGTATACTAAGAGAACAATTTAGAATATGCTAGAATACTAACCTAAGTAGAGTTCCTTTTAGAGAATATTCAAGAATTTATAGAACTAAAAAAATCTATGAGGACTCTTGGGCATACAAAGAGTGCATTTCTAGAGAATATTTAGAAGTTTATGGACTTGAACAATTAAGGGATTATATGGATTTTTATAGATAAAGGAATTAGAGAGTTTTTTATAAGCAATCATTATAGGAAAGGATTACAAAGATTTTTATAGGTAAGGATTGCAAGATTTTTTTGTAGTGAAAATTATACTACAGTATGCATACCTACGCCTTGAAGAGAAATAAAATAGGATCACCCTCCAAAGCTAAGTATATGAGAGATCTGGAAGATCCATCCACATATCAAGTAGTTGATTTGAATAAAATATCAACAAGGGGTATTCTGTGCCAAATATTACTAGCATGCTCAAAGCTTCCAGTACCATGAGTTAAAGTCATTAACTTGGACCAAACCAACAAAGGATCATAGCCTTTATGGTGGTGACTAAGTTGCATCCTACCATCAATAGGAACCCTAAAATTCTTCTAGTGGTAACTAAAAAGGTTCTATTGATAGATGAACCTTTATTAACTCGATTCATCAGGGCCCATTTTCTAACTTGATGGGTGAGCCTCAAAATTGGGTTACCCTCTTAAAGTTGAGTCACATAACTCCATATACCTAGGTGTATTTGCTTAATGGCATGAGCAACATACCCATTAGGAATAGCACAAGGATCTTGTAGGGCAAGAAAAATGAGGATAGGATGATTAAAGTAAGGATTCAACAAGATAATTTGATCTAGTTAATCTACATACTAATCCCCTAGAGGAACAATGGCAAGAGGGGCAAGAAGAGAATACAAAATCCATACCAAACTGAAAGCATACCCATAAAACAAGGTCCAATGGAACCCCGTAAAAAGAAGTATTCAAATGATCAAAAATCAGAAGGAGCAGGGTAACATTAAAGGTGACATCAACTAGACTAGAGGATAAATAGAAAAATAGGAATGAGAGCTACTAGAGCAATCTAATCACTAGAGAAAAGGTTCAAGACCAAGCCATTGTTGAGACCCAATGTACCAACATAAAATATGATAAATATGTTGAGACAAGTTAGAAATCAAGAAAGGACAAGGCCACGACCACTCGAGTATATTTTGATCAATAAAAATCACCATTCAAACTCAATTTTCCATGGGAGAAGGTGAATTCATTAATGATACCTTTGTAAGGAGATTAAGCTACTCATGGAGGCATTTATGGTGCCTTGACCCTCCTAATCAAATTTAGATTTCCAAAAAATAAGTGCAACTCAATCCCTCTAATTCAACAATAAAAAATGATGTAGGTGCTCCTACCCATAACCATTTTGGGGGAAATTTTAAATTTTAAATTTTAAATTTTGACGTAAATATTTTAAATAGCCACCAATAGGACCAAGGAAAGGAGGTTAAACTATTTTCATGTCTAGTATCTAACCTTAAGCAATTTTCTTCCTCTTTCTATTTTGTATATTAGTCTAGAATCAAGCCTTGGATCTTTGCATGTACATGCCATCAATCCTCTTTCAATTATGTATGAATATAATGAGCTTTAATATGAATATAAGAAGATGTTCCTATTCCATTATTTCTATTTTGGTATAAGTATTCATATATATCTCAGTGGGGAGCTATAAATAGTATTTGTCTTGGCTTTCATAGGATATCTACCAATTTGCATCCATATATGGTTAGGATCATGTTCACTTTAGTTGTCATGCATGATTTATGTGTTCATTAATCCCATTAATGTATATAATGGAAACTATAATCTTTGGCACATTGCCACTTATAGCTTAGGCTAGCTAGGCTAGTTTAGTTTTACTACTTTTCTCTCTTTTCCTTTTTACCTGATCAGAACCTAGTAGGTTAGGCTAGCTTAGGAGGAAGTGTGACAAATATTACATCCATACAAGGAGTTGACCTTGGTAAAAAAACTCAAAGGTCATCCAAAGGATCCATGTACCATGCTCCTCAGACTTCCTAAGACTGGTGCTCCAAGGAAGGTGTGGGCATAAGATGCACCTAATTAAGAACCACATCATGGGGGTCATGGCACATGGGATGTAGGGACCATTTTTAGTCCCCAACAATTCAAAATGGCATTCCTAGTGGTACTAGAATCACTAAATCTATCCCATGATAAATATTAGACTAAGATTCCAATGAAAGCATCAGTTTGTAGCTTATTGAAGTATTGTAAAGATTCACCCGGTGATCTCTCTATAAAGGAATACCTTAGAGAAATTATATTCTAAGGAATAGGATGAGGTTATGGTGGGAACCTCTACCTTATTAGTAGTAATAAATTATCACCTAATGACTCTGATATACAAGGAAAGGAAAGAGAAGCAAAATAAGGTGGTAGAAAGCAAGCCCATTATTTCATGAGCTCAAGGCCTACCACAAGGTCTAGCACAAGAGTAAACCCTCAATTACTTCTACCATATCTTAACTTTGGTAATAGACAAAGATTTCAATGACAAAATATGATTTCCCATTAAAACCTAAACTATAGGAGACTTTTGACATGGGAATATGGAGGTCCCTTATAGCCACCAATAGCACTAGTCACCTATAATGCAGTCCTAGCTTCCACTTTAAAATCCCTACCATATCAACTCCAATAAAGCACCTCTAACACATGGTCAATATGCATGCTCTCTATATAATTGGAGAACAAAATATTGTGCTTAGGCTATTGATGACCTATTTTAAGAAAAAAGTAAGAGTGGTATATATCCCTCACCCCTCACTCCATCCTTGACTAGGACCAACTTGTAGACCATCTTGTGGATAGGTTCGGGGAAAACGTAGATGAAGTATCATTATTAGAGCAATTAGAAACCATAAAAAGGTCCCCTTGTGGAATCCATGGATGAATTCAATATTATATTCCACAAGTCTTGATATAGGATCCACAAAGATATATGACCCATCCTAGGTATGCATTTTATCTACTTTTTGAAGGCAATTAATTCTGAAATAGCCATGATGATGAAAATAAGAAGAGACAATTCATTGCCAAAAACCTATAGGATAGCCATTAAAGTTGAAAGAGACCTCATACAAATTGAAATGTTAGCCCCTGGACCCCCTATGTATCTCTTCTCTGATTTTTAGCCACCATATCATTGTCCTGTGAATATATAGCCTGCCACATTCTTGTCAACTATTGTTTTTGGTTAGACCTTTATGAAAACATCTCCATCTACTTCCAACGTATCCCCTTCAATATCTCAATATCCAAAAATATAAAGGATGCAAAATATTTTGAGGGACATAAACAATAAAATTATATCCCTCAAGTTCCAACAAAATCTCTAGAGTTTTGTTTATCAAAACTACCCAAGACCTTCCTACTAGTGAGGTAACCAAGGATACCAACCTCCACCAAATGGATATCAAAGGTACCCTCCTTAGCCCAATAGAGAGTATGGTCCACCCCAAGACCCTAGGAGGAAAATAATATCCATTCCCATCCCTATGCAACTAGTGCCATCAAATATGGTAAGAGACATGGTATTTGCTAAAAATAATCATATAGGAGATCCATATGGATGGTAATATTATCACCTTGATCCTTACTATCTAAGCCATGAAGATCTCCAATAGATGATATTTCTAATGCCTCAACCCCTATATTAGAATCATATGGTGTAGGCACTGAGGTCAACTATTTAGAATTAGCCATCAAAACTTCTCTCAATTTTGAGAACTAGAGCATCGAAACATACCTTGGTAACATAGGACAAAGAAGAGGCCTATGCCATCTCGAGATGAATAAGCGATCCACTAGACAACCAAACCCAAATGAATTCCAATGTTCAAAAAAGAGGAAAGAGGAGAGTGATTGAATAAGTTCAAAGAAAATAGAGCCTAATACGAGAGGTCAATAGATTGAAAATAAGTCAAACCTAGGAGGAGAGTTGAGAGGATCCAAAGCAACAAAAATTAGAATGACCAATATCAAAGTAGCTTCTATTAGAACCAGTTCAAGTACCCAATATCAGTATCAAGTGACCAAGACCCCAATGGATCTCAAAAAACATACCTAAAGCTCATCCACTAGAAGCTTTTAATATGGTTGAGCACCTAAATAGGTCCATTGTACCCATGCCACTATGGGATGTCCTCACCCTACTAAAGTAGATGAAGCAATTGCATGGAAACTTTAAAAATAGATAATTGGAAAGTAGAAAGAGCAAGATATTTTGCAAATATTCGGTCTTAGTCCTAGAAGACCTAATCCACAACTCTTTTACCTAATTCTCATATGTGGAGACAAGCTCATCCATAATTGCCTAGTGGATTTTGTGGCAAGTACCTTGGTCATGCCTAAAATGGTGGTTGATGCCTTAGAGTTAGCCTACAAATTGGTCAAACAAGGGATAGTACAATTGGATGGAACTCCAATTCCTATCCTTGGCCTCATCAGAGACCTACAACTTTCACTATACACCTACCCCAATATGATTATCATTTAACAGGTAGAAATAATCAATCTACCTACATCATTTGGCCTATACCTCTTTTGTGACTTCATTTCAAAGATTGGAGGGTACCTCTCATTGGAATGGATCCACATGTTTATCAGGATTGACTATGGAGATAAGCTAAAAGTAATTTTCAAGCCCTTTTACATGCATCATGTGGAGCATATTCTAGCAGTCAAGACCAAAGGAGAATGAGCTTTCTTGGTTAAAAAATATGAATCAAAATCCAAAATGCTTAGGGATGATGTAAACACCCTGATATCAAATGACCAAATGGAAAAATGGGTCGATAGCACATGGGAGCAGGCCCATATGGGGGCCTTGGATCAACCCAAGTAGACACATACCCAATCCAATAGGAGGATCTTGTCACATTGAAATACACTTAATATACATGAATCCATCACTCACTAGGACTAGTTAAACACACACCCCTGTAGTTTATCAACCATTACAAATAGAAGTTTAGATCACTTTGGTCCAGATATTATAGATTCCAATGAGGAAATACTTGCACATAATGGTCAACATGTGATAGCATGTCAATACATGTACTATATTGCAAATATATGATATTTAAATAAAAAGGCCATGTTTTATAGTTAATGGTTGAAGTAAAAGGTAACCTAGAAAGAAGGGGTAAAAAATTAAAGTGCATGTATGAAGTATTTTTGGAGAATGCACCAATAGGCCAAATTTTATGAATAAAGGAAGGTTACATGGATTAGGAGGACCAATGATCAACAAAAATGGTTTGAGATAATCATGTCCTATGTTACACCTAATGACCATAAAAGCAATGAAAATACATCTATTGTAGAAATAAATTTTTACATGCTTACACAAACAATTCCATTTCCACTTAACAGTTCTATAGATCTAGAATCATTAGTATAGCAATAATAATGCAAAAAAATATACAACAACAATAATAATAGCAACAATGACATAAATAGCAACAACAATGGTAGAGAACAGTAAACACAATAGTTTATATTAACAATGGCATTTATGATATAACATTATAGTTTCAACATTACAATCTCAGCTTGCAAACCCTAGGCTGAACATCCTTCATGGTTGCATACAATAATGGACTGCATCAATCACCTTGCATTGCTCTCCTTACTGCCTGCACATCTTCTATGGGTGAACAACCGTGCATGAACAACTTGAATGAATGAGGGGGGTTTATTTATACACCCAAAAGTAGTTATATTCTCCAACTACCTCATAACTTCCCTCAAATTACATTTCATGTGCATTTGCTCTTGCATTTGCATTTCATTTCCAGTATAGGACGAAATAGCTTCTAATTCTAATTTGATCGACATATTTGACTTATATGACTTTATTTTCACGTATAATATTAAATTTCACTTTACAACATAATAATTAAATATATGCATGTGCATTTCATCAAACACTTTGTGTACATTTACAAAATAACACATAATAGCAAAACTGATCCAACAAATAAGGACATCTTAATTTGCTTGTCTACATCTATCCCCTCCTCTAAACTAGTTGTTATCCTCAACAATACAAGATAAATACTAGAAACAGAAGACTAAATAATATAACTTGATCTCTTGTCACACTCTTTCCTATTTCTCTTGTTCCATACATCTATTGCAATTAAATTCACTTGAAACTGCTTACAATACCTTATTATTTGATTGTACACTTCTTTTGCTGCAAGCAATTGTAACATCAGTATGATCAATATTATCTGAATAGGTACTTCACTTTGAGCAGTTAGCCATATCATCATCATGATCAATATCATCAACATCATAAACATGACTGACAATACCCATCGCCATTTGTGATGAGGGTCAAGGGGGTGGGAGCCCCCTTGTAGGTTCAAGGGATAGTTTCCCTTGAGGTGTCAAGGGGTATCACCCTTTGCGTGCTTCGAAACCTCAAAGATAAAACCATCGAAAGCATCAATGTCCAAAATAATTTTTTCTTCTCAAAAATATTCTGGAAGCCTTCATTTAATCCATTAAAACTGCTTCCTTTCATCTCTAATTCATTGCTTTCATGATCCAACTGGATTCTTCTCAACCTTTGATAGATATATCCCTTGTCATATTGTGCTTCTAATGGCAACTGCTCTGACTGCTTTGCTTCATATGACAATATTTTTTATGATAATCCTTGAGGGATTAGGCTAGACATATTGATAAGTTTGATAGGTATGAACTTAGACGTGTTGCCAATTGACATGTACGATCTAGATAGGTTGGAAAGTAGATGTCTATGAAAAGATGGATATCTAAATAATATATGTCTAGGATGATGAGGTAGACATATAGGTCAATAGGGTAGACGTCTAGACAATAGACATCTAGGACGATGAGGTAGACATATAGGATGACAGGGTAGACATCTAGATAGTAAAAATATAGGATGATGAAGTAGAAATCTAGGACTAAATGTTAGACATCTGAATAGTATATGTCTATGACAATAGGTTAGACATATGGACACTAGATTTTTAGGACAATAGGTTATACATTTGGACACTAGATGTCTAGGATAATAGGTTAGACATCTAGACACTAGACGTCTAAGATAATAGGTTAGACGTCTGGATACTAGACATCTAGGACAACATGTTAGACGTATGGACACTAGACATCTAGGACAACAAGTTAGATGTCTAGACACTAGATGTCTAAGACAATAAGTCATATGGGTAAATGTAGATGTCTCAGATGAGTAGAATTTCTTATATGGGTAACCTGTCGGACGTGTAGGTTCCTGAGATGGGTATATTTTAGATATGTAGCCTCTATACGGGTAGCCTTTATATGACTTCTTCTCAGACATTGGTACCTCAGATGGATCCTCCTCCAATAGATGCACTTTAGAAGTCTCCACATCAAACATATCCACCTCAGATGATTGCACCTCAAACATCTCCACATCAAATGACTCTTGCTTAGATATTTGCAATTTAGACATCTCTTTCTCAGATAGCTACACTTTAAATGTCTTCTTCTCAGATGACTCTTGCTTAGATTTTTGCACCTTAGATGTCTCTTTCATCACCATATGACTGCATTATCTAGTTGTCTGAGTCTCCTTCATCGATGAGGTTTTTGCATCTCTTTACCAAGTCAAGGCATTATCCAAAGCCTATTGGTATTATCTTGGAGGAAATATCTTCATCTTCCTTTCATACATAGGAATAAGTCCATATATGAACCACAAAATCTTTGATTCCTCTGTGGTCTTTCTCTACATGGTCAAACAACCTACTCACCCTTCAATTGTAATAACGAATAGGATCCTTCTCTCCTTGAATGTTATAATTTTCTTCAGTATCATATGATCGAAATTCTTCCACAATTACATCATGCAACTCTTCCCATGTCTGGAACTTAGATTACGATAAGTATATGTACCAATCTATTTCATATTCTCAAAATGTTATAGGAAACCACCTCCTCCAATATTCTTCATTATTCTGCCCAATTACTTTCCACACCATGCGGTAAATTCTCCAATACATGATCAGGTCTTCCTTACCTTCTCCTATGAAAAGTGGTAAATTCTCCAATGCGTTGGTGACTACGTTATCCATTTCTAAAATATTGGATGTGGCCCTGGTCTTTCTTCCTGAGACCTTGCACATTGTTGCTCTAGTTCTTGACTTCCATCCTTTGCACTTCTCTACAACCTTCCTACCACTTGTTTAGGTGTTACCATATACTCACCATATCCTTGCACAATTTCTACATCAATATTTTCCTTTATGTCATTATTTTCTCAACTCTTGGTGGTATTTGTACCCATTTTTATCAATAATGTTTTCCTCTTTCTTACTTTTCTCTTGGAATCTCTCATTCCCAACAAATGACTAGTCTATCTATATTGCTGTAAATATCTAGATTGCTTCTGTAGATGTCCAAATTGTATATGTCTAGATTGTAGATGTCAAACTACAGACATCAAGGCTGCAAATATCTAGGTTGTAGACATCAAGCATGTAGACATCTAACTACAGACATCAAGCCTGTAGATATTTAACTACATATATCAAGCCTGTAGACATCTAACTACAAATATCAATCTTGTAGACATCAAGCCTGTAGACATCTAACTATAGATGTCAATCTTGCATATGTCTAACTGTAGACGTCAAGCCTATAGACATCTAACTGCAAATGTCAAGCCTGCAGACATCTAACTATATATCAAACTATAGACGTCTACGAATTCTCCACCTACAAAGTCTTCACTTACATTTTTCCCTTCGATTGACATGCATGTCCTTTAATCTATAACCAATAAAATCTGGTATGTCTTCCCCTCCATTGTCGGCTACACTGCATTGTTTTTGTTTGCACGTCTCCCCAAGGGTTTTAATTTTTATAACTCCTTGTCACCAATAGTGGACCCAAATTCGATCAAGAAATGGTGCCATATGTAGAAATAAGTTTTGATATGCTTCCACAAACAATTCTATTTCCACTTAATAGTTCTACAGATATGTAATTATTGTAGCATAGCAATAATAATGCACAAAAATCTGCAATAGCAATAATAACAACAATGGTAGAGAACATTAAACACAGTAGTTTATATTAAAAATGGTATTTATGATACAAAATTACAGTTTTAGCATTACAATCTTAGCCTACAAACCCTAGGTTGACCATCCTTCATGGCTGCATACAACAATGGATTGCATAAATCACCTTGCATTCCTCTCCTTACTTCCTGTACATATTTTATGGGTGAACAACCGTGCATGAACAACTTGAATGAATGAGGAGGGTTTATTTATATACCCAAAAGTAGTTATGTTCTCCAACTACCTCATAACTTCCCTCAAATTACATTTCATGTGCATTTGCTTTGCATTTGCATTTCATTTCCACTACAGGATGAAATAGCTTATAATTCTAATTTGGCCGACATATTTGACTTATATGACTTTATTTTCACGTACAATATTAAATTGCACTTTACAACATAATAATTAAATATATGCACGCGCATTTCATCAAACACTTTGCGTACATTTACAAAATAACACATAATAGCAAAACTAATCCAACAAATAAGGATATATCAATTCATATCTACATCTATTACAGTCAAACGGATAGCAATGTAATAGATAACCATGCCATCACTAATTCAACTATGTCGGGAAGATTAAGGAGAAGTACCAAAAGGATGAAGGACCTCAGTGTTTCATCATTAGAAGATCTATAAAAGTAGGGCTCCCCTTGACATATCACATGATATCACTCCTCTTACATATCCTAAAGCCTTTAGGATCTACACCCTAGACTCCATACCCAAATGATGAGAATACCACTTGTTGGATTTTTTAACCCCTACAAGTAGAAGTCCCCTATGAGTCACCAAACTATAGTGAAAAATTCACTACAGGGTAAGACCTATGCCCTAAAGAGAAATTAAATAATACTATAACTCAAAGCTAAGTAGATGAGAGACCCCGAAGCTCCATCCAAATATCAAGTAGTTGATTTAAAGAAATACCAGAAAGAGGCAGTCTATGTCAAAGACTACTAGCATTCTCAAAGTTTACCATGCCTTGAGGTAAAGTAATTTATCTTGACCAAACCAATAAAGAGTCATAGCCTTTATAATGTTGACTAAGTTGCATCCCACCATCAATAAGAACCCCAAAGCCCTTCTAGAGGTAACTAAAAGGGTTCTATTGATGGATGGACCTCTATTAGCTTAATTTATTGGGGCTCATTCACCAACTCAAAGGGTGAGCCCTAAACCGTATTATGGTAATTGGGTAACAACACTCTATATTCGTAGGTGTAGTTACTCAATGGTATAAGCAACATACCCATTAAGAAAGGCCCAAGTACCTTGGAGAGAAATGAAAAAAGGGATAGGGTGAGTCAAGTAATCTATATACCAATCCCCTAGAGAAAAAATGGTAAGAGAGGCAAGAAGAGCATGCAAAAGCTACACTAGACTAAAATCATACCCATTAAATGAGGTCCAATAGAATCCCACATAAAGGAGTCTTCATGTGATAAAAAATTAGGAGAAAGAAAACGTCAAAGGTGGCATCAAATAGACTATAGGATAACTAGGAATACAAGAATGAAAACTACTAGAGCAACCATATCAGTAGAGGAAATTTTCAAGATCGAGCCATTATCAGGACCTGATGGACCAACACAAAAGTGAAGAAACATGTTGGGATGGGTTAGAAATCAAGAAAGAACAAGTCCATGACCACCATAGAAAAATCCCATCAATAAAAGCCACCACCCAAGCTTGAGTTTCTATAGGGGAAAGAAAATTCATTAATGACACCTATGTAAGGATATTATACCACCCATAGAGGCATTTATGGTGACTTGACCCCCCAATCAACTTTGAATCTCCCAGAACCCATAAATAAATGCAAATATATTCCTTTGATTCAATAATTAGAAATGATGTAGGTATTCCTACCCATAGCCATTTTGGAGGGAATTTTGAATTTCAAATTTTGATGTAAATATTATAAATAACCACCTATAGGGCCAAGGAAAGGAGATTTAATTGTTGTCATATCTAGTATCTGACTTTGAGCAATTTTTCCTCTTTCTATTTTGTATATCAATCTAATTCAAGCCTTGAGTCTTTGCATGTATAGGTTGTTGAGTCTCTTTCAATTATGTATGGATGTAATAATATTTAATATGAATATAAGGAGCTATACTATTCTAGTATTTTTGTCCTGGTCCAAGTTTTCATATATCTCTCTATGGAGAGTTGTGACTAGTATCTATCTTGGATTTCACAAGGGATATTTAGATTTGTAGTCATATATGGTTAAGGCCATGTTCACTTTAGCTATCATGCTTGATTCATGTATTAATTAATCCCTTTGATGTACATAATAGAAACTATAATATTTTGTGCATCACCACTCATAGCTTAGGCTAGCTATGCTAGTTAGGTTTTTACTATTTTTCTCTCTTTTCCTTTTCCTCTAGAAAGAATCTGGTAGGTTAGGTTAGCTTAGGAGGAAGTCCATTGAATATCACATCCAAACAAGGAGTTGGCCTTGGTAAAAAAATCTAAGGTCATCCAAAGAAGCCATATCCCATGTTCCTTGGACTTGCCAAGACTTGTGCTCCAAGTGAGGCATGACCACTGGATGCACCCAATGAAGAATCACATCGTGGGTGTCATGACCCGCCCTAGAAGAGCCCTTGTTGAGAAGATAATATAATTTGACTTATTGTTTTAATGCCTAACATCATTGGTGCTGTGTATATGTAGGGATATGATGTAGCATTTAGTTATATTTTATAATTATAGTGATACTAAGTTCTTGTGGTTTTGCAGGATAAATCATGCTTGCAGGTGGACAATAGTAAGTTAAAAATTTAATCGACTGTAACAATGCTTTTAAATTGTTTAGCAAAGAAAATGTTTAATATTGTCCTATGAGTATAATGGTTAGATTAAAATAATTAACCATTACTTTATTAAGCTAACAATATGATATTAGCTAGGATATTGCTTTTTAAATTGACTAGCAAATAAAATGTTTAATATTATCTTGTGAATATAATGGTTAAATTAAAATGATTAACCATTACATTGCATTTAGTTGACAATTTAATATTTTCTTCCATAATACCTTTCTATATAAAAAAGAATTTATTAATAATTATTCTGTGCATATGATGGCTCCAATTAATATGGTAGTGATCATGGATTTTTTAATATATATTTTTATATAAACTAGTCTCTTTTGACTTTCCAAAAGAAGCAAGTATGTTTGATTACTTAAAAGGATGAATATTATAGAAACTGGAATTATAGCCCATGTTAGTTAGGCCTGACTATGGAGATTGTCATAAGTAAAAAGCTTGTCCCTACCAACTTGAAAAAATGGAAATCAAGTGAGCATGATGTTTTTGGAAAAAGTGCAAGTGATCTAAGAAAGGGGTGCTTTTGGAGGGGCTCAAGGAGGGAGGTAGGTAGCAATGGGAGGAATATCAAAGGAAGGTGGAACAAAGGCAACCTATTAGAATAGAGAAGTTTTAGGTTGGGGGGCTTTACATTTTCTTTAGCATTGTATTACTTTGTTGATAAATTATTATGTTTTACTTTAAAGTCTATGCAAATGCTTGTGTTTATATCTAAACTTTGTACCTTTTTAAATCGATTGAGATTGCTTTGTTTCTCATTTGAATCCTGATGTTAGATGGCATTTTGTGCCATATTTTTAGGAATTTCTCTATTTTATTGAGGGAGGATATTATTATTTTGTTGCTTGCTTATGTTTGGTATTTTAATGATGCCATCAAAGCCTATTATTGTTTGAAGCAATATATATCCTTATTTGAGTTGCTTCGATAATGTTTCGAGGCTCTATTTTGACAAAATACTTCCCCTTGATTTTAAGGATTAGATCTACCTTCATTGCCCATATTTCAGCATATAGATACCCTCATCATTGTAGGATGCCTTTCATTATGTTAACCTAAGTTTTTCTTTTGTTCATGTTTTGATGCATTGCCCCCCTGTAACCTATCATTGGTGACCCCTAAAGCCAAGATAGTTAGCTCATAATGGCATCCTTGTTTGTCAGTGTATTCATTGGTTCAGTGTGAATTTATTAGTACTTTCATATGGTGAAAGGTTGATTTTTGTTTTAGTCACCTTGACCGATCTAGCCTTCTCGTAGAGGCTCTATTGAGACCGAACTAATCCCCTACTTCTACCTGTATCCTCATCAATGCTTTACCTCAAGTTTTATGAATGGTGTAATTAACACTTTATATTTATAGCCACCATCATTTTCTTTCTACCTTCCAAGCATCGCCGTCACGCGGTGCTTCCACACTCAGGAGGGCACAAATGAGGGCAAAACCTCTATGATTTTTCTATCTAATATTCCACATGGGATATGGGAAAGACCTAAGGGAACCTTAAAATGTGCTAGGCCTCCATTGTTTATTGACCATCAAGTGGTGGTCAGGGACCAGGCCACTTGATGACCAACTAGTACCAATTGGAGGCGTGTGTGGTATAACATTAACCTTGGTTGACTTAGTTGACCATAAACTAAACTTTACCCTATTGTTGCCACATGAATTCATAGGATTTAATCCTTTCTATGTGTCGTAAGGGCAGTTTAAACCATTTATTTATTTATTTGTTTAAGTGGAATGCTTTATCCCATATTATGGGTGTGGAGGGTCAAGTGTGGTCTAAAGGGAGAAGATGCTCCCATTAGAGAGTGACCATCACTCGATGGCCAGGGGAGCCATTGAGCAGGGCCACCCATATGGACTATATGTTGACTATAGCATCTTGCTTGATCGGTTGAGCCCTTGGATGTTTGAACCGTGTGTTGATTGCATTTTCTTGGCTTTATGGCCGAGCCCTTGGGGTTTATAGATTAACCTTTATTCCATATTTTGAAGGATATTCTAGTTATAGGAAGGTAGAAACCTTAGTTTCTTAGTAGAGGTTAAATTATTGGAACCATTATTCCTTGATTGAAGCAGGCTTGGAAAAATATCTATAGGATTGTATTGTTTTTTTATGGTTAAAGTAATACACCAAGGATTATTTGTACTTTGGGGTAAAATAATTTTGGTCATGTATATACATGTAATTAGATAATTACTTGTATTTTTGGGGTAAAATACATATAGAGGATTGTTCAAATTTTGGAGTTGAAATATGATAGTGGATATTATATTTCATTTTTATATTAGATTAAATAGATTTCATTTAAGTGTTAAATTAAATTATATTTATTGCATGCTTAACCTAAGATAGATTAATGTGGAATTAATCTTAGATCAATTAGTTTTTATTTAAGTGTTAAATGAAATTATGTTTATTTTATGCTTAATATAAGATAGATTAATGTGGAATTAATCTTAGATTAAATAGATTTCATTTAAGTGTTAAATGAAATTATATTTATTTCATGCTTAATCTAAGATATATTAATGTGGAATTAATCTTAGATTAATTAGTTTTTATTTAAGTGTTAAATGAAATTATGTTTATTTTATGTTTAATCTAAGATAGATTAATGTGAAATTAATCTTAGATTAATTAGAATTCATTTTAGTGTTAAATGAAATTATGCTTATTTTATGCTTAATCTAAGATAGATTAATGTGGAATTAATCTTAGATTAAATAAGATTTCATTTAAGTGTTAAATAAAATTATATTTATTTCATGCTTAATCTAAGATAGATTAATGTGGAATTAATCTTAGATTAAATAGATTTCATTTAAGTGTTAAATGAAATTATATTTATTTCATGCTCAATCTAAAATATATTAATATGGAATAAATCTTAGATTAATTAAAATTCATTTTAGTTATAAATGAATTTATATTATTTAATTTAAGACAAATTAATGTGGAGTTAATCTTAGGTTAATTAAAATTCATTTAGGGGTTAAATGAATTTATCTAATTTTGAGGTTTAATCTGTTAGTGGATAAAATACTTCATTTGGATAAAATGAGTTATATATACATTAGTGGATAATGTATTTCATTGATTAAATGAGTTGAGATATATTAGCGAGTAATATATTTCATGAGTCAAAATATATATTAGTGGATAATATATTTCTTTGGATTAAATATGATAGAAATATATTAGTGGATAATGTTTTTCTTTTGGATTAAATGAGTAGAGATCTATATTAGTGGATAATATATTTCATTATGGATAAGTATTGTTTGATAGCATTCCATGCTAATATGTAATAGTGATTAAGAGGTACTTTGAGTAAATAGAAGAAGACTCCTTGGCTTCTTGAGAAGCTTGCATAGGAATTCATTTGAGAGGATTATGGGGTACTCTCTAATGAGTTAATATGTGCAATGCTATAGTTGACGTGCGATTACATTGGAATCTCAGAAAGGATATGTTCCCTACGTGTGGATGAAAATATAGAGGTTATATCAGGAGGATGAACATGGAGTTCATCCGAGGGAATTTATGGGGATTCCCTCATTACCTTTGAAATATAAATTAAAGGGATCAATTCATGATGTGAGAGCATAAGAATTATGGGGTTCTTATGTACCATGATTGTACTAATGATTTGAAAGAAGTAATTGTGTGATTCCTTGTAATAATGTAATAGAGATACTTTTGACAAGTAATGAAAATGAATATATTTTAAGGTTGGGTTTTTCCTGCAAGGGTTTCCCAAGATATATGATGTGTCATGTGTGATGTGATTATTGTTATCTTATGATCTTGTTCCTTATTGCTTTCTAAATTTAGATTTTTAATAATTATTAAGACTTGTTAGCTTTTAATGAATGAGTGCTCACAATAATATGGCCTCAAGATCAATAATAAAGTTGCAAATATAAAAGATATGATAATGCTAAGAAATCAAGCATATAAACTCATAAACTACTATAGAAATCAACTCAAATAATGCTAATAATAAATGCTCAATAAACTATGAAATCTTATTGAATAAAGACCTCAAATACATCATATTTCATCACTCTCCATTGTTACAATATGTGACTATATGTCACTCTTCATCACTTGATATATTTCCTTCACATCCATATACACATATATAGAATGGAATATGACTCTTCATATGGAGGACTCTTGGCCTTCACTCTTCCTATGACTCTTCATCTTCCTACTCTATTGACACATAGGGACAACTATGCACATTTACATTGCCAAAATATCATTGCACACTTGTGCATTTATTACATTACATAAAGTAAATACTTTCATCCTAATCTAAGACACTCTTTCCTAATCTATGGATGTACCCATGGTGGTACATTGGCATGTACCAAATAATGTAATATATTCCAACACCCCTTGTATTACATTATTTGGTTATTGAAGACTTCAATCTTCAATATGGATCTTCATCTTGTAGATACTCTGCATCTTGTTCAGGTTCATATTCTCCTTTAATCTATAGATGTCCTTGTAGAGCAATATTTTGTTGACCTCTTGTTTTTCTTCATCTAAATCATGTATTCCCCCATCTGCTTCCATAGAAGAATGGTTCTTTGTTTCCTACAATCTATCTCTTAGAAAGGATATTAGTGTTATCTTGAGCCAATATAAACTCCTGTGTAACTACAATGGAATCCAAAGAATATATGCCATTGCTAATTGATCTAGTAGCTTCAATTTCATTTTACCTTTTAATAAGGCATTTTTTATTTCCATTCACATATTTGTATTCTACTGTTCTTCCACTTTCAACTAATTTTGTTACTGAAATGAGATTTATTGACAACCCTGGTATATATAAGATATTGCATAATATAAAATGAGGATGAGATGCATTAGGTGTCACACATCCATTTCCATGAACTGGATACTTCTTTCCATATGCTAGTTTTAAACCAGAGTTATTTGTAGCTTTCAAGCAATCAAACCAATGTAGGTTTCCTATCATATGATGACTTGCTCCTAAATCAACGTACCAAACATTATTTTCATTTTGAGTATTAGTACTATCCTTTTGTGAAATGACTGCACATTGTTGATAAGGGATATGAGGAGTACTTTGACTTTGTATCTTATGATATGTTCCTCTTGCTAACTTATTCATAATTCTTTTATTTCTCTGGAGCTATGACCAAATTTGATAGGACTTTTGAAGTAGTCTACCTTATGACTCCCTAGTTTAGTTTGTCAAATAACTATTTGAATTAATTCTTCCTTAGTTGTGAATGATAGACTAAGGATAATATTTAAGTTGTTGACAACCTTTTGTCTCCCAAGTTTTAATATTGTTCTTTCAATTCTATGTTTTGTAGTATACCTTGTATCTCCCTAATGTTTGAAAGACAATACAATTTTTAATATCAATCAATGAGTGATTTGAATGCAATTCCAAATCCTTTACAAATATTCAAATTTATATCTCTAATAATTTTGAATTTAGAGATTAAACTATCAAATGTAATTTTGTCAAACACTTCTATGTAGAATTCCTTTTATCTCCCAAATTTAAGAATATAATATTTAATTCTAAATTTCATAAACTATGTTGATGTAGAATCCCTTATACCTCCAACTCTAGAAATTTAGAAATTCTAAAAATAATATTTGCAAGTTTTGTAATCCTAGTTTGATGTAGAATACCTTATTTCTCCAACCTTATCAAATTGCAAATATTTAACTAGTTTTGTAAACTTAAATATGCAAATTTACAAAACTCCAAAAATTAATGCTTCACTTTCAAAAATAATCTTCAATGTATGATAAAAGGCTTCTAAATATAATATTCAAATTTTCTAAGGTTTAACTAAAGCTTATCTCTCCAAAAAATACCTCTAAATTTTAACCTTAGATAATAATTCACTTTTTCACCTTATAACTCCTACTAAGCATAAAATTTCAACTTTAAAACTTAGTAAATAATACCTTTATTAATTCAGGCACTTCCTCCTTGAATTTGCTCGATAAACTGGCACTTTCACTTCTTTGGTCAACTTCCAACTCGGTCAAGATGCTTTTCCTCTACATGCTCGTGCTTGTGGTATGTGAGACTATTCCATCTCATGCAATAAATGAGCTCTCAAAAGACCTTTCACCTTCCTTAGTAATGCTCGTAGTCTATGCAGGATGAGTGACAAGTGTCACTAGAGTTCTTCCTTCACCTTCGTTAACGTAGCTTGTGGCTGTGTGGTGCTTCTTCTTCCCTGTGACAAATGGCTTTGCAATGCTCCTGTGGCTCTTGAATGGTGCCAATGTTTCCTC
Source organism: Wollemia nobilis (assembly GCA_028583015.1). Taxonomy (NCBI): domain Eukaryota; kingdom Viridiplantae; phylum Streptophyta; class Pinopsida; order Araucariales; family Araucariaceae; genus Wollemia; species Wollemia nobilis. The sequence continues at coordinate 3,954,246 of JAQPPZ010017057.1, forward strand.
TTTCCTGTGACAAGTGTCTTATGCAAACTTTCAATGCTCCCCACACATTATGGGGAATTTGTAATGCTTCTCTTGGCACTCAAAATTGTAACATTCCTTGGCGTTACTAGACACTTGGTTGTGCATGCGATGAATGTCTCCTTCCTTGGTAAACATTTGAATTTGAGTCTTTGGCCTCCTTGATACATTTCCAAAGAACGTAAATGCTCAACCTTGAATATTTGGCCTTCTTGATACGTTTTCAAAAAAATGTAGCTTCTTCCTTTTGTAGGTTTTATTTTCAAAATTGTAGGTGCTTCTTCGTCTTCCAATGGCAGCTCTCAGGTGCCTCTTCTGGTGTCTTCTTCCATGATAGATTTCCTTTCTTGGGTGCTCCTTCGATGGCTGTTCATCTGGATGTTGTTAGGGCTCTTACCCACCTGTGTTCTACTGTTACTCTTGCACTATTCAACAATGCTCAACCTATGCAATATGGTGGTGATTCCGACAGTGAATCTTACCACACTTTTGGTGATTTCCTTCACCAATGTAATATGCAAGTTTGGTGTTCTTAAACACCTTAGATCTACCTTCGATTTGAGGACTCTTCAGCCTCAAAAATCTACTTTGCTTTGAGGGTTATTCGACCTCACTAAAACATAGAATAGATTTACACTTTGCTTACTATCATAAACAACATATACCAATCTTCTTATTGCTCCTTTTGTAATACGTAATTTATGTTTGTAAAAGGTTTTGGGTCAACCTATAAAAATCGGTATTAATGTTATAGTATCTTATCTACCACAAAAAATAGTGTGCAATGGTGTCTTTTCCTTGGCTTAATGACACTCTAAAAAACTTCTTTTTGCTAGCTCTTGATAGCTCTAAAATTGATGCTCTTAAAAAACTTCTAATATGCACTTTCAAAGTTTTTTTAACACACCTTTTGTAGATTCTTTCGTAGCTCCCTTCTTGATGGCTTGCTATCTCAAATCTGCAGTAATACACCTTTACTTTTGCTGCTTGTAGGCTCTTTAACTTGCAGTTGTAGTTGCTGCCCAAAATATGCTTTCTTATCCTCAAATGTGTGCTCTTGATCTCTATATTTTGTAGCTGCAAATGCTACCCTTTTTCTATTCAAATCTGTAGTAGATCTCCTCCTTAGATGCTGCTAGATCCACTTATGCTTTTTTGTTCAAATATCTTATGAAACTATCCTAAAACTTCTCAAAAATACAGCTTGCTTTACTCTTTCAATGCTGCCCAAATATGCAGCTTAAATCCTCTCTAATCACTGCTTACAAAATCTGATTTGTTGATGTCCACGAACCTTCAAATATGCTGCTCTCTTTACTATCAAGCCTTCTCTTAGTTGGTTGTCCAAAGATGCTTCAAAATATTCTCCAAAGATTTTCCAAATCGTAGCTTTCTACCTTCTTCAATTTGCTGTCTTGTGACCTTTCGACTTCTCCTTCGAAAATCAGCAACTTGTGCTTTTACAAATCAGCCTACAAAACCTTTGTGGCTATCTCCAAATCTCTCAAAACTATGACCTCTACAATATTCTTGCTTTCTTCAAACTTCTTGTCAAATTTTGACTTCAAATCTGACCTCGTTCTCTATCTTCTTCCTCAAGAATCTGGATGTCTTGAGATCTTCAAAATATTCTCAAAATTTGGCAAACTTCTTGCCAAATATTTTTCCTTTTGGGCTTGTTGTCAGATGGTGAAAATTGTCCCAATCTCTTCTGGTCAGGTTCTCCTTCTGCTTGCAATATTCTGATATGAACTCTACTTCAAATCTCCTCCAATGGTCACTACTTATGTTTCTGCAATAAGGCCTTCTCTAGCCTTCTTTTCCTTCTTGAGACCTCTTCTCTTGGGTCTTCTAATTCTACAATAAGGCTTTCTCTAGCCTTCTTCTTATTCTCTAGAAATCTTCTTGAGACCTCTTCTCTTGGGTCTTAAAATTTTTGTAGCTACTCAAATCTTCTTAATCAAATATTTAATGAAACCTTACCTTGGTTTCTTCAATATTCCAATTATGGAATTTTTGCAATGAGATCTCCTTTCTTGGATCTCCAAAATCTATTGCTTCTCAATTCTGCAATAGGACATTTTTGTAGTCCTCTTTATCTTTAGTCTTCAGACTTCAATATTCAATCTTCCAAATCTGGAAGTTCTTTAATATGACCTCTTCTTGGGTCTCTTCAATCTATAGTCTTCAATGAGAACCTTCTCCTTGGTTCTTCTCAATCTTCAATGGGGCCTTCTTCTTGGACCTCCTTCAATGTCTATTTTTCTGCAACAAAGAGTTATTCCCTGCACTAGGAAAGCACATAGACTTTCAGGCAATCGAAGATGAAATTCTTCTCTATCCATTGTAGGAAGCTTCTCAACTTCTAAGAACTAATCTTTTGCAACAAAACTTAGACAATAATAATTAGATATATTCAAAGTTCTAGAATCAATAATCTTCACTAGCTATCTTAAAAACTAGTGGAATCAAATCTATATTGAGTCCTAGTCTTCACGAGTTTTCCTTCAACCCTGTGGATAGACTCTAGCCAAATACTAATCTAGAATATTTACTCTCTCTCTATCAAACTTATCAATAGGACCTCTCTCAAGGGTCTCTAAATATTTTCAATGACAAGGTCTATCTTCAAGACCTATAAATCCTCTTCTATTTTGACTTAGCTCTTGGAATAGGTAAATCCTTAACTATCACTAGTTTTCCTTCAACACAATGAGAAATGCTATCTTCTCTAGTTTCCCTTTCCAGAGGTAATTCCTTCAATATTATTGGTCTCTTCTTAACCAGTAGAAATCTTCTCTAGAACTAAAACCTGTGCAAGACAAAACCTTGTTGTAGCTCTGATACCACTGTTAGCTTTTAATGAATGAGTGCTCACAATAATATGGCCTCAAGATCAATAATAAAGTTACAAATATAAAAGATATGATAATGCTAAGCAATCAAGCATATAAAATCATAAACTACTATAGAAATCAACTCAAAGAATGCTAATAATAAATTCTCAATAAACTATGAAATATTATTGAATAAAGACCTCAAATACATCATATTTCATCACTCTCCATTGTTACAATATGTGACTATCTATCACTCTTCATCACTTGATATATTTCCTTCACATCCATATACACATATATAGAATGGAATGTGACTCTTCATATGGAGGACTCTTGGCCTTCACTCTTCCTATGACTCTTCATCTTCCTACTCTATTGACACATGTACATAGGGATAACTATGCACATTTACATTGCCAAAATATCATTGCACACTTGTGCATTTATTACATTACATAAAGTAAATAATTTCATCCTAATCTAAGACACTCTTTCCTAATCTATGGATGTACCCATGGTGGTACATTGGCATGTACCAAATAATGTAATATATTCCAACAATATTTAAAAAATTGGTAATATAGAGTCATTCATGGTATTTAAAATGGGTAAACTAGAAGTGATATAATTATGGTGATTAAGCAATGTGCACTCATATGATTGAATAGTCCTTGCTATGAGTAATCATAGATGAGTAAAGGATGACATCTATCAATTTTGGTGCTTAGAGAGAGAGAGAGAGTAGACTAAAGGATTGTGGGATAGCCTAATTTCCAATACGCTTAGTGCACCTACATAGATAGACTTATGTATGGTGTAGGGATGGGTGTACCCCTTTTGACAAATTAAAAGGGGATAAGTTGGCTCATCATGAAGATGAGACAGACAACTTAATTATAGGGCTTTATGTTAATAGACACCTACATAGAATTACTTATGCAAGGTGGGAAAATATGGATTCCTAATGAATGTATAAAAACAATTCTCTCAAGTGGGTTGGTTTCTCGAGTCGTTACAGTGGGGGGTCACAATACCTAGGGCATAAGGATTGTTTTTGGTTCTCAAAATTTTAATAGGAAACTGAGTTGTAGATAGAAAATTTTAGACACAATATCTAGTAATCCATTAAAAGAACAATACCAAAGTATCAAGAAAACGTGAGAAATATTTCCAAATACTAGAAATAATCATTGAAGGGTGTCATAACTAAGGATCAGAGCATGTATAAAAAATAAATAAAATGAAATAAATAATGGTTGCAAGGTAGAAATTATAGGATAATAATTTATAAAATGTGAATGAAGAGGTAAAAGAGCTACACGAATTTAGAGATCAATTTCAAGTTTTTGACTAGGACTTTTTGACTAAGGGGATAAAAATATTGGACATGATGGAATAGGCTATAAAAAGTACCCAAACCTTCAACATTGGTTTACAAAAATATCCAAGAAGTACACATTGTAGCATGGGTAACAAAAACCCATAGTCATTAAATCCATAAAATATTATAGTTGGACAACATTTACCCACTCCACCTCACCACAATTGGTTTTCCCAAGTTTGATGATGAAGATCCTATTAGTTTTTTTAATAAGTTAATTTTTCAACGAGTTTGCATAGGTTTTTATGAGGGATCCCAGTCACTTCATATTGAGTGGGGTTTGAACCTTGGACCTCTCAAAGAGATTGTAGTAAGCTTATAGCTATGAAGATCCTTCTAGTTGGATATATTGTACAAATAAATATTTTAATCTAAATCAAACTTAGGACATTCTATAAGTCCTTATAGTCTCATTCAACATGGAGAAGAAATCAATATAATGGTATCACTAGTTACATAAATCTAAGGTAGGAACATGTTCATGGGATGAATTTTATGAAAAATTACCTATCTGATTTGGCTCTAGTGCATATGATGATTATATAGGAGCTTTGATAAAGTTCAAACAAACTCACATAATTGAAGACTACAATTTTTTTTGAAAAATTAGCCAATAAGATAGAAGGGCTAACTAAGACATTTTTTTACAAGTTGATCTGTTAGTAGGTTGAAGGTAGAAATGCAAATAGAGGTAATAATATTCAAACCCAAGAACATGATGGAAGTCATTGGGCAAGTGAGGTTGGCTAAGGATAAGTTGATAACATAGTGTTGCAAAAATAGGTTATCCCAATTGTAAAATTTTACAAAACTGTTACTACCTATAGATGTAAGAAATGCAATAAGCCCTATCAAGCAATTCTATGAGGTAAATATAAAAGCTTTTCAAGATAAGGATCTATGCTATATTTGTAATAATAAATATAGTCCAGGTCTTATGTGCATTTGAAAAAAATTATACCTACTATATGTTGAGTCAACCACTACCCTCCCAAGGCCCAAGGCATCCACTAATAGCTTAGATGGTGAATAACATAAGGACATAAATACTTTAGAGGATCTCACCTAATTTCTCTTCACAAGCCTTGGAAAGTACAATTACACCATAGACTATGAGAGTGTGTGAGTATTTCAAGAAATATCCTCTAACTATTCTAATTGACATAGGTAGCACTCATAATTTTATTGATCCCAAGGTGGAAAAATAAGTAGATTATTACTTGTACCCATGCAAAAAAATTTAAGTCATTATAGCCAATGGAGGTATCTTTCTTGTGAACACAAATATTGTAATATTAATCTTACTATGGGATATTATAATTTAAAGATCTATATGTTTGTGTTTCCATTAGGAGGGTGTAATATAGTCTTAGATGCTAAATGGTTGCACACATCGGTTTCTATCTTATGAGACTTTTTAGAAATATGGATGCAATTTATAATAGAGGATAAATAATATACTCTCAAGGGATTGACAGCTAGACCACCAAGGCATTAGTTCTCACCACATGGAAAAATTACACAAAAAGGACACTCGAATATTCATGGCTCAACTTTTTATAGTGCTATATAACTTGATCAAAATTATCCATCCACCATGTTACAAATATTTGTTAAGAAGTTTACCTAGGTGTTTGAGGACTCTCAAAGAATTAATCATACCATAGTAATCATTCTAGGGAATCCAACATCCATCCTTACTGATATTATTTTGACATCACTAAGTTTATCCAAGAACTATTGAAAGCAAAAGTAATTGAATGGTCTTTCAATAATGTGGATTTTATTGATGTCACAAAGGTAATAAAATTCTTTCTCCCAATATACTCCATACATTACTAATTCTAGCAATAATATGCAAGTCAGTTATTTTTTTTTTTGTGGATCATATATCAAGGTATACCCATTTTTTTTCTCTTGCATATCCCTACCCAACTTCCACCATTGCCCAAATAGTTATTGATCATATTTTTCAACTCCTTCAATTGCCATCCTTATAGTCTATGACCATGACCATACACTTATCGACAATTTTTAGAAGGAAGTCTTCAAGTTTAAGAATCCAACTGAAGATGATCTTAGCATATCACCCCCAGATGAATGACAAAACTAAAACTATAACCAAGTTATTAGAGCCCTACTTACAATGTGTTACTTTAGAGCATAAAATATAGTGGACCAAATGGAAGACATCACTGACTCTCAACTTGTATCTTCTAAGTAATTCTAGTGGATCAAATGGTAGTAAGTTTTTTGAAGTCTCAATCATTCTCTAAGCAAAATCTATTTTGGATTGACAATCATTACAACTATGCAACCAAACTATTTAGATCTGGTCATGCAATAATATAGATTACATCTTGGATATTTTATTGGGGAGATGGTGAGGGAAGAAAGTAGAGAGGGGAGGGCTCTGGTCCCTCCCTTGCTCCCCCTCCCATGGCTCCTGGTTCCTGCCCAGTCCCTGGCTCAACCCAGGTCATCCCTCCCGGGGAGTGGTTGTTTGCAGATGATCTCCTGGGGGAGATCCTTCTCCACTATCTGCGCCCCTCCCGGCCGGCTAGGGTTTCCTTGGTTGTTTTTTTGGACTGGTGCTTCCCAGGGATCCCTGTTTGGTTGGGGATCCCTTCCCTTTTTCCCTCAGGCTTCCCCCTGGGGTTTTTTGCAGGTTATTCACGTGGATCTGGTCCCCTGTGTTTCTCGGTGCGGTGGAGGTGACGGTTTAGGGTTTGGAAAGCTTCCCCATTTTTTTGTGAATACTCGGCAGGCTCTGTGCTTGGACGGGATTCTTGGTCCCTGCTGCTGGGATCCTCTTCTATTTTCCCAGGGCGGGTTCCTTGTGGTGCAACTCTCTAGTCACTTCCTGATGGGTTGGATCCTCTCTGTGCTGGCTGTCGGCTTCCTGCAGGATGGCTCTCGCTAAACGAAATGTTTTCCTAGTGGGCGGCTGGTTTCTCCATAGGGCGGGATCCGCAAAATCCGGCGGTTTTCCCGCGAGGCGGGATCCTTTCTTTTCTGCTGGTTTCTCGGATGGTGGGATTTCCCTATTGCTTCCCGCTAGGCGGGACTGTTTGTGGTGGTTTTGACTGCTTCCCACGAGGCGGGATTTTATTGTAACGGTTTTTCTTTGCTTCCTGCTGGGCGGGATATTCTCGATGGTGGTTTTTGGCTACTCCCCGCTGGGCGGGATCTCCAAAACTACTTTCTTTCTTATTTGTTTGTTTCCCGCTGAGAGGGATTGTTTCATGCTTACTGTTACCGCTAGGCGGGATTTCTGTTTTGGTGTTCAGTTTCAAGGGATTGATGCCCTAGGCCCATTGCTTATGTAATCAGGTTTTGGGATCCTTGTTAAAACCCATTGTAAATACAAACACTACTTACCAAAAAAATAATACAGATTACATCTTGAGGCTATAACATGGGAATTGCTCCACCAACTCTCACAATAATTTCCTCATCTTCAACTTTGAGGATAAAGTTTGTTTTGAATGTGCAGATACCTTTTTATTTTATTATAATAGTCTAGTTAGTAATGAGTGGGTATCCCATTTTAAATGTAAAGGTGGTGCTCAATCATTAGGGTTAGGGTTAGCTCAAATAGTTATTTTGAATTTAATTTATTTTTGCATTGTAAGCTATGTTGGGCAAAGTTATCTTATATATTACATTGTTAAAAAGGTGAAGGTATCCTAAATAGTTATATTGTAAAGGAGTATTTCTCATAAAATGGGTTACCCCCTCGAGGTAACCAATGATATAACTCTTCAGTGCAATTAATAAAATAGTTTCTAGTATTTATTCAAGTTGTAACATTGTGTTTTAGTACAAATTTATTTTTGGTTCCACTTAATCTACTCAAGCAAAATGATTACACCTAGGTTACCTTAGGGGATCTAGGAACACAGTCTTTCACTGATGGAGGTATATAGCAATATAATGCATTGAATGGGGACATCTTGAGGGAATAATGATAAGAAGTGTTATACCACCATTTATCTAAAGAGAGTCAATGAACACAATGATATTAGTTTTCTTAGACAAAACATTTGTTTACAATCTATGTTTTGCCATTTGATTAGAAGAGAAAATATTCTATTGAGTACCATTGAAACAAAATAATTTATTCCAATAATTATTAGTGAAGAAAAAGTCACTATCGCTGACAAGGGACTTGGGCATGCCATGCAATTTAAAAATAAAATCAAGGAATACCTTATCAACCTTGTTGGTTGTGAAGGAATATTGAAGGGCACAAAAATAAGCATACTTTGAAATATGGTCCACTACCAAAAAGATCACAATTCTTCTCTTATATTTGGGAATACCTTCAATGAAATCCATGGAAATGTGATCCCATTAGCAACAAATAATAGGAAAGGGTTGCAAAAAACCAATAGAATTAATAATTTCTCCTTATTTCACTAAAATTCCTTATATTTTGCCATTAAGGTATTGGCATATGCTTTTAATGCTTTCCAAGAAAAGGATTGCTTTACTTTCTAGTATGTTTTTAGGAATCCACAATATCTAGCCAAATTAGATGCATGCAATTATTGGAGGACAATAGTTTTAATAGCCAAGTATGGAGAAGATAAATGTGATCCTTGTTGCAGAGAACCCCATCAACATATGAAAAAAATAAATGCAAAAAAGAGATAAACTCCACTTCATGGATGATGTGAGCAATCTATAGGTTATAAATATAGTCCTCCTAAATCTAGAAAATCTATTATGGAATAGGACTGGATATGACACTAACAAGAACAACACCCCCATGTTTTTGAGATAGAGCATTGACCACCATATTCTCCTTCCCCTTATTATATTCAATGATAAAATTATCTATCAATATATTTGTTATCCATTTATTATATTCTAAGCATGAGAGACACTATTCTATAAATACTTAAGGCTACTATATTTAGTTTTTATGATGAAGTGTCACCCCAAAAAATAAGGTTCACATTTCTCTATAGCATGTAGAACAACTAATAATTTTGTTTCACAACTGGATCAGTCCAGATTCTTTCTAGAGAGCTACTTGCTTTCACAGTTCAAGGGATGCCCATCCTACATAAAATTAGCTTTAATAAATATTCATAAAGCATCATATTCGATGATAAAGTGTTTGCTAAAATCAAGAGTGAAAAAAATAGAGGTGGTACCCATAACCTCCTTTAGGGTGTGGAAATATTGAGAAGCTTTTTTGGACCAAACAAAGGTGTCTTTCTTTGTGAGATAGTGAAAGGAGTAATACTCTTTTCATAGTTGGAGATAATTTTCTTGTAGTATATGGTTAGATGTAAAAATAGATGGAGCTACTTGAAGGATTTAGGTAGGGGTCAATCTTGCATGGATTTGATCTTGTTAGAATCCACCTTGTATCGTTCCTAAGATACTATATATCCCAAGTGTTCTACCTCATGGGCCCCAAAGGAACACTTGGGACTTTTGATACAAATTTTTTACTTCTATTAGACATGAGGAACTTGGTCCACATTAAATAAATGAGCTTCCTAGAACTTCTTGTAAACTAAGATATCTCAAAAACAACTAGTGCAAACTTATAAAAAAATTACAAAATATTGAATTCATGGGGCTTTGGAAATTGGAAGCAGAATTAGTAAGACCAAAAGGCATGACTAAGAACTCATAATGACCCTCATATATGTAAAAATTAGTCTTGGGGTTATCCTCTTCTCTAACTCTAATTTTATGGAACTCAAAGTGTAATTTAAGTTTTATAAACTATTTAGTGCCCTATAAATCATCCAATAAATCATTTATAATAGGGATAGGAAACTTGTCTTTGATGGTGATCTTGTTGAGAGATAAAAAATTAGGACACATGCATTGAGATTCATCCTTATGCCATACCATAACCATTATAGAGGGATAAGAACTAATACTTGCATAGATAATTCCTTTCTCCAAAATTTCCTAGAGCAATTTCTTGATCTCATACTTTTAGGGTTGGGGATAGCAGTAAGGATGAATATTCAAAAGTTAATTATCCAAAACTAGGTGGATGACATGATCATGTGTGCACTTAAGGGTAAGAATCATGTATTTGTGAAATATATATGTATAATGATCCACAATAGTCTACAAATATAAAGGGAGAGCTAGAATAAGATACTCTAAAGACTAAATTTATATGCAATTAACCTAGGCAAAGAATCCTAATTGCCTATCTTCAGTATATTTTCTATATTGTGAAAACTGATAACCTTGGAGGGAGGATTTTGAATTTATTGTAGATAAATAACATTTTCATTCTCCATACATTTGACATATAATCATTGTAGATTAATAATAACATAGCCAAGTTGCGATAGTTTTTGTTCTCTTATAATGACATCTACACTTTCAGGATTTATGGTAAAGAGATGTCTAGACCAATTATTATCACCCATATAGATTTTAACCTTAGTAATTCTACTCATACACTATGTTGTACCCCCATTTACAATTATACTTGAAATTTATCATGGGTCCAACCATTGATATATTGTTTTGAAGACTATTATTTTGTAATAAAGTTATACATACTACCTAGATCAATCAACAAATTAATATGTTGGCATTTGATGATTACTTGGACCTTGATGGTATTATGAGCATAGATACCCACTAGGGAAAATGCAAATAGATCCATTGTATCAATATCATACTAAGAGTCTACTACTTTAGGAAGTGCCTCCTAATATAAGGAATCTTGATCTTCATCTTCTAAAAGTGCTACTTCCTTTATTTTTTTTTAAAGTGAAAACCCCTTGCAGGGCTACCTTGGTCTGAGAGACCATGAATAGGGGGTTCTACACCGTTAAAGTCACCCGGGAGTCGCACTCGACCCTTCCCGCACCAACATTATCAATTGGATTTTGGATACCCAATTCAGGTTTTTGGTAGGGTGGAGATTTGAACCTGGGACCTCCCTTGGAGGATTGCCCTCTCCTCTCCAACTCACCCGCAACACCTGGGTTAAAAGTGCTACTTCCTTGCCTTCCACTTGGAAGTAATGATATTTTTCACATGCTTGATCTTAAGGATGATGTGAATGATATTTGTAACATAAGAATTCATGGGGTTATTTTTAGTACAATTATTAAAGTAAGGCCATCATAGGTTGAAATAATATCTTGGTTGTGGATAAGTCAGTTGAAGCTTATTTTTTCTATAAGAGCCACACGTTCTGTATTCTTAAGTTGTATGGATTGTGCATGTTGAATTCTTACCAAATTTCATCCTTAAGGGTATGGAAAAAGTCTGAGATCACCACCATTAGATCTAATAAATAGGTACAAGTGAGTAGACTTGTGAACTCTACATAATAATCCTTAATTGATCTTGTTTGCTTGGTTTTCATCAAATATACCACATACAAAGTAAAGATATCCTTGTTCAAACTTATGAAGTAATAATGCTTTGAATTGAGATCACATAATAAAGGTCTCTTGTTTATGGAGCTCTCATAAAAATCACTAATGAGCATGGGTCTAGACTAAGTGTTATGAACCTCTCTTCTCATTAACAATAAATCATTCACCAATATGCAGAAATATCAAACATGCATCCACAATAAATTCCATAATAAGAATCCATATAATAAAATAGAGAAAGATAATACCCTTAAGGTAGGGCAACACCAAAATTACTCCTTAAGGAAGGAATCACTCGAAAAAATCTCTAGGTCCATGAGACAATATTACTACAAATAACACTTCATATGACTTGCTTTTCCAATTGGAGGTGCATCTCTTTTTATAAAAGAATGTGATGGTTCACCTTCCATGAATTAGAAGGTCACCTATGTCCTTCCATGAGTTACAAAGTGCATAGTATTCTAATATAATACTATTTTATATATTATTATAATTTTATGTGTGACCCATGCCATAATACAATAGTATATCCCCACATTAATATACTTAGGTAACTAACATTCTATCCCCTTACAAAAATGTTTCAACCTCAAAACATTGGAGAAACTAAATAATATGATCTTTTAAGCAATATTGTCAATTGGTACCAATCTTGATTACTCCTCCATCCAAGTGAAATCTTGATTTATGGTAGTTTGTGATTATGCCAATTTGCCCTTGTAGCACTTGAATATCCATATAGCCCTTGTACCACTTGAAAATCCATAATAATCCTTGGGTTCCATGTATATCCATCATAGCTCCTTTGATGATCTTTGTCCTATTTCCATGATTATTGCTTCTCATGGTGATGTGGATGACGATATGCTCCAATATTTTGTACCTCTATTTTATGCTCTTTTCTCTTACTCCTCTCTTTTGGTTCATTTTTAGACTTTGGTTTAGCTTCATCTTTGATCTCTACCACTGCCTCCTCAAATTCTATTTGTTCTTTAGTTTTTTCTCCTAAAATGGTTTCATGGTTTTCCCTTGATCCTTGCTCTCTAAGCTAAGAAATATCTTGCAAAGTTATCTTCTTTTTTTTATACCATAATTTCATAAATTTCTTTTGCACATTTATGTTAATAGTGCCCAAAGAATGCAACCAAGGATAACCAAGAACAATATCCATATCACCCATCTCAATAGCATAAAAATATGAATGTAAAACATATTTATCTATGGTGATCTTCAAATCTTCAAAAAATTGAATATCTTCACCCTCAAGCTTTATGTTTTCTATTTTTGTTGTTGGAACCCACAAACTATTAGCCAAGTCCCTACAAATGGAGTTATACCTACTGCTAGTGTTTATGGAGACAATGATTTTTTATTTTGGATGCAACCATGAACTTGCAAAATAAACTTTATATATTCCAACAATTCTTTCTAATCACTGTTTGTTCTATCAGATACCAAATATGTGCTTTCTTTAATATGCATATTTTTATTTTCTTGCAATCCCCATTTTCTTAAAAATATAACTTTAATTTCTTTCCATGTTTATATAAGATTATAGGAGCTAGCAATGTCCATAAACCAAGATAAAGCTTCCCCTCGTAAATAAGTATAAAACTCACATCTCCATAAAAAAGAAAAAAATTAGAATAATTTAAAGACTTAAAAATTTTCCACCATAAAACTTATTAAAAAAACAATTCCACCGTTCCCAAGCATTACTACCATCATTTCCTATGAATATTGGCAACTCCATGACCTCAACCCAAAATTAAAAAAAAATCCAAAGTAGCTAGGGTTTTAAATAATGGAAAATTCTTAAAAATAAATTTTTTGAAATCTCATCTAATTATTTCTTCAAAAAATCAAATCTATAGATTTTATTTGAAACAAAACAAACAACATCTTATTTGCTTACCCAGATTGGGAGATATAATTTTTTCCTTTAATCAAATTTTCCACACAATCCAAAAACAGCCTCAAAAGCCCAACTTCAAATAGTTGTAACTCCTTTAATATTTATCAAAATTTAAAAAATGAACAATCATTTTTGTAGTATTCAAAATAATCTATAGAATGGTGTAAAAATCTTTAAAAAATGACAGCTAAAAAAATTGAAAAACAACATAATTAGCCAAAATTCAAATAACCATAACTTCCTCAATACTTTCAAAATTTAACAAATGAGTAGTCATTTTTGTAATACTTGAAATGATCTACATGATGTAGCAAAAATATTCTGAAAATGACTGCTTAAAAAATATATACCCCCACAAAATGGCATTTTTTTTAGAAAATATGCCTGAGCTCTACAAAAATAACCCCACTTTGCTAGAATAACTGCTCTAATACCAAATGTTATTAACCTCTCTTATCATTAAAAATAAATTATGCACTGATATGCAAAAATATAAAACATGCATCTACAATAAATTCCAAAATAACAATCCACACAATAAAATAGAGATAGATAATACCCTTGAGGTAGGGCAACACTAAGAATACTCCTTAAGGAAGGAATCACTCCACAAGACCTTCAACTGCATGAGCCAAGACTACTACAAATAATACTTCATATGACTTGATTTTACATTTAATGGCACATCTCTCTTTATACAAGAATGTGATGGTTCATCTTCCATGAATTAGAAGGTCAACTATGTGGTGATTCACCTTCCATGAGTTATAAAGTGCATAGTATTCTAATATGATACTATGTAATATATTATTATAATTTTACGTGTAACCCATGCCATAATACAATATTATATCCCCACATTCATATACTTAGGTAACTAACACCAAGTAGAAACCAATGTAATATGACCTTTTTCAAGCACATGGTGTAGATAGATGATGTTGTCCATATTTGCTAGCCATCCATGTGGATTTGCACCCTCAAATTTTGAGATTTCAATTCATGGAACAGGAACATCACGAGTCCAAGAAAGGAAATTAACATCACCTCCTATAGAGAGATGAGTATTAGTAGAAAAGAATGAGTTAAAACCACCCATACCTAGAAGAGTGTCCCTAATAGAATAGGGATACATTTGAATGCTAAGGGAAACTAGAGATTTGTGATCAAATAAAAAATACTAGTAAATATTGGTGTCCTAATACCTTTATCCCTTCAAATTAGTGCTTATTGCATACCTTATGGTTGAAGCCCAATGATTTTTTTAAACTCTTTGTCAAGGGAACACTCAATAGGGGTTATATTGAAATGGATTAGGATAAAATATAAGGTCTTTTTATTTTGTCTTGATATTTAATGATGGATTTAACCAATTTCTCCTAGTATTCAAGATAGGTTTATAGATCAATCTCAATTATATTGGGTAAAACAATGCCAATTGGAGTAGAGGGAGGAGGAGTGGTAGGAGGAGGGGTTGTGGGAGGAGGTGAAGCCATAAAGTTTAAAGAAGAAAAATATGTTGGTCAATGTTTCTAATATTTGGTGGGGTATTGTGGTTCTTACTGATATTTTTGGGTTAATTCTTCTTTTTGCTTATGCACATATCCTTTGGATGACCAATGTGCTACAAATAATATTGATTCACAATAAACTAGTAGAAGTAGTTGGTTTGTTCTTACATTACAAGTGAAAGCAAAGTCCAGAATAATCCTTTGGAACACTTTCAAAAAAGTGTTACAAGAAATACCCTTTACTTTGATAAGTTCGATGAGACAATCACAATGATATGGGTCTCCTGTAAGGGTCTTGACACTCTTGATTTCCAAAAATTATGTTGCTAGAGGTACCCCTTATTTTGACTCACATAAAGAGAAGATTGTAATAATATGGATCTATTGCAAGGGTCTTAGCAGACCTAATAATAAAGGGTCAAAAGTTTAACTAATAATTTTTTTAATCAAGTTTAGAAAAAGAAAACATCAATGACTAACTTATAATATTATAGAATAAAAATAAACAAAAATATTGAGAAAAAAATTGACAAAAATTATCCAAGTGATAAGAAGAAAAACTGATTGTCATAGATTTTATAGTGGTTTGCATGCCCTTTTGTTTCTCTTTTGCACCGCTATAGGGATCCAAGATCAATCCTCTAATATCACTTGTAATAAAATAACTTCCAAAAGTATACTAATAGCAGTAATAATCTAGTGATGAATAAAAGTAAACACCCACTAGAATAGTAGATTGGTTTCAATGCCATAAAATCAATCATGAAAGCAACAAATTCTAAATTCCAAATCAATACAACATCTATCCACTTAAATATGGAAAATCCTCATAGCCACTTGGAGAGGGAGAAGTTTCATGTGTACAATAGAGGCAACTAAGATTTGATGACGAAATGGTATCTTAGAATATTAGGAGCATGGAAAAAGACCCCTAAAAAGGAGGTATTAGGGAATTGATATGTTATTATACATAATATATTTATAAATATGGCAAAAGGGTGGCAAATATTTTAGCACTCATGGTGTTGATTTTTATCTTGGCAAACTTCAAATATTAGAAGGCAACTAGACAAGTGATATTCTATCTCTTAATATAAACAATATCGAGTTATTTATTGAAACATAGTAATTTGAGAAGATAAAAAATATCTTTTTCTTTAATAGGTTGTATGAGGTTGAAATGGCCCCACCCATATTACATCATGACCACATAGTGGTATTACAACAACTTGGCAACTATGCATGTATTTCTTGGCAATATTCAAACCTTGGTCTCCCCCATGAAAGTTGAGGAATCTAATTGCTTGAATTAATACCATTTTATAGATGAAAAATATATTTGATAGAAACACAAATTAAGAATATCTTTGATAAAAAAACAATTTAGATATGGTTTTATTAATCTGATAGTAATGTAATGAGAGCAGTATAATGTTTTGTTATTTTGATGGAAGTGCCCCCCCATTAGAAGCTATACATAGTTTATTAAAAAAACAAAAGGAGGATTCATATTGGTCGCAAAAATTTAGGGAGAGGTGGCTTAAGGAAGGGGATATAAATATTGCCTTTTCATGCTATAGTCAAAACAAATTTATCCTTTAACCTCATAAAAAATATTTACTCTAGATGGAAGAAAAATTAAGGAAGAGGCATTAGAAAGGAAGCAATTAATTATTTCAAATATAATCAATCAAATATCACACAAGAACAAAATGCAAGCTTGACAAGGAAGGTCTCTATGGGGGATCTAGAAGAGGTGCTTTTGTCATTCCACCCTAACAAGGCACCTAGCTTTAATAAAATTCCTAAAATTTTCTTTTATAGTTAATTTTAAATTTGTTGAAAAAATAATGTAGATTGCAATAGTCAAATGACATTAACTCAATTGATTAAATTTACCAATTTTCAAGTAGGAGACTGTTGAGTGTTAATTTGTCATATTACAAATAATAACACGCAACTTAGAGTCTCGAACAAAAGACTCTTTCTTGCAAAGAAATAATTTATTTTATTTTCCTTCCTTTTATTATTTCTCCAAGCTTCTTTGTGAAACAACTTTTACGTATATAAAAATGAATTTCAATTTAATACATACAAGCTGATATATCCCAGAATAACTCAAATCCTGCAGATATCTGTTAACAAGGGGCCTTTGTTGATTCTCAATGAACTTTATAATCTTGACTTGTTTGATTAATCAAAAATAAACAAAAATCCTTTTGATGTTCTAATATTCACAATTTATTCTAAGGTTAACCTGTTCGTTTTATCTCTATTCAATAGTTCTGTTATTTCAATGTTAGTCTCTGACATGAAATTAAGCATATCAAGGAATAAAACAGAAACTGTTATTTTTGAGTCAGCTGGAAAATAATGAAGGATATTAAAATGGTTAACGATCTCCTCCCTGCAAAATCCCAAGTTAAGAGATGAAGTCCCCAAAACAACCCAACCGATCAGATCTGTACTAACACACAATCTAATCAGATCAGATGCAAGACTCTAAGGAAAAGAATATAACTGCATCATTCTACCATTCACCTATCGTAACCCATCCCATGGCGTAAACGAAATAGATACAAGACAAAATGATGCAACGGAAATATTGACAGTAAAACAATAGTTTTGGCTTCGATCTCCTTTTGATTTTACACACAAAAGTCGTGTTACCAAAGAAAAATCCTTTATTTCAATAAATAATGCTTTTTGTTATAGTCTCCAGCCCAGTATCCATCTACATTTCTGCTATTTAACCTTTCTGTCATGCGTTCTCGGTTGTTCCATGACGCTTCGTTTCGACTCCCGGGACCCTTCGCTTCAATTCCCGCCTTTTGGTATTCTAACCTTTGCGTGCATTCGTAACGCTCGATCTCTACGGCCAGTAATTGTTGTTATGAAACGTTACTCTGGTTCTGTCATTTCCGCCACGTGTCCTGCGTCTCCTGCACCTTTCGTAACGCTTTCCCACGGAAATCCCGACAGAATTTGCATTTGGCCTCTTCCGTTTCCTAGCCGCGATAACGCGACATGTCACGATATCGCGACATGTTCTTGGTCCGTACGCCCGCAGTAGCTCGTTGTAGCGATATCGCTACCGACTTTGCTTTGCCTTCTTTTCAAAAAGTGGTAGCGATATCGCTACCACTTTGGTTCCGAGCCTTCCTTCGATGAAGTGGTAGCGATATCGCTACCACTTTGGTTCCGAGCCTTCCTTCGATGAAGTGGTAGCGATATCGCTACCACTTTTGTCTCGAGCCTTTGCTTCACGAAGTGGTAGCGATATCGCTACCACCTTGCTTTCACGCCTTTTGCTTTGTAAAGTGGTAGCGATATCGCTACCACTCTTCTTTCACGCCTTTGCTTCACGAAGTGGTAGCGATTCGCTACCACCTTTCTTTCGGCAACTTGTAGCGAAATCGCTACCATTCTCAACTTTCCGTACGCTTCCAAAAAATGCGTCGCGATTTCAATTTTTCGCAGCGATGGAGAGACAGGTCGCGATTTCGCGACATGTCGCGATTTCGCGACCCTTTCAACACTTAGGCATTTTTCTTCTTTTCTTCATTTTTAGCATCCGGGTCTTTGAGATCTTCCCTAAAACCTGCAAAAACAAAGGTGGGTCCCCACTTTTGGGGTGTGTTGTGGATGAACCACAACAAATGGCGACTCTACTTGTCAAATGCTCTTGAGCATTTTAGTAAGAACCCAACCTAACACAAATCACAAATTTGAAAACATGGGTTAGCCCATAATCAATATAACTAATGCCCAAAATCAGAAGTACATGAATTATCGGAATCATCAAGTACTAGCTCGGTGTGTGCAATGAATTCCTTTCCTTATCATTTGAATTTGATCCACATTCCATCATCGGTTTTGCATGAATGCATATGCGAAATTGTGAATGATTTGTGTATCCTACTGAATATGCCATGAGAAAATGCATAGTCACTCTTGTAGTATTATGTGCAAACATTCAAGACTGCCAAACCCTCTTAGGATCCACTAGTGAACGGTTCATTATATCCCAAAGTTGGTTATGAGTCCCTACTATCTTGAACCCATGTGCAAGTGGATGTGAAATCAGAACTTTGGGGAATCAGACTCCCAACCAACCGAGATGAGAGTTTAACCCTATCCTTACTATTCTGATTTAGAATTCTTTACCTCACTTTGAGCAAAATAACTAAACCAATTATGGAAGAAATGGTCATGCTAGTCTAACCCTCTAGACAATCAGTGGTCTTATTTTTTAGGCAAGACATGATGCCATGCATGGGCCTATCTAACCCCATAATCCAAAACTTATCTTCATTTCTTTGGACCTTGGGGATGACTACCCATCCCTTGCGAGAGGACAAGTAGTACGATCCTTACAATCCAATATAAGGATGAGATGGGAAAAATTTATTTATTTTACTTCTTGGACCTTGGGGATGACTACCCATCCCGGTTAGGGACAAATAGTACGATCCTTACAACCCAAGATTTTAAATGTAAATGGAAAATATTAATCTTGTTACGTAGACCTTGGGGATGACTACCCATCCTTTGCGAGAGGACAAATAGTACGATCCTTACAATCTAAGACTTAATACGAAATGAAACATAAGAGCTTTGGGGAATCAGATTCTCAACCAACCGAGATGAGAATTTATGCCCTATCCTTACTACTCCATGTGGGTCCAATCAAAGCTTTGGGGAATTAGATTCTCAACCAACCGAGATGAGAATTTAACCCTATCCTTACTACTATGATTTTAGGCTTTAAGCTCTATGGAAGTGGTCAAAACCACTATTTTTAGGATCATGTTGCATAATAGGATAGACATGAAAACCATTTTCGCCCAACCTTTTCCTCCAAGTTAGGTTTTGATCATTTTGCTCAAGATCCCTTTTAATGTATGAAACGTGCTTGGTCCTAGATACTTCAAGACTCAGTTTCCAACCTTAGGATTTACTTAGATTTATGTTATAACATAACCCTAAGAGGATTCAACATACTCAAATGAATTGCACCTAAGATGCATATGCCACTACGGTGAAATGTATGAAAAGTGAGATGGAACATGAATGCATTATTTCTTGAATTGCAAATGAGATGATTTGTCATGCAAAACTGACTTTTTCATGCATCACAAGCTTCAAATGATCTAAATTAACTGTTTGTATTACATGTGGAGCTTTTACAACATGATTCCAATGTTTCATATTCTCCCAATCTTAGGCATGCGTTCAACATCAAGCTTTTATTCCCTTTTTTTTTTTTTTTTTAAGGCAATGAAAAGGAAATCAAAGGAACACCACCGCCTAAATGTCCAACCTGCAAGCACAATAGGTGGAAACAAAACTACCCACGTTAATTGTTAGAACAAATCAAAATTGCAAAGCAATACAGAAGGCCCTCCTTCTAGCGCCAAAATGTTGAGTGTTAATTTGTCATATTACAAATAATAACACGCAACTTAGAGTCTCGAACAAAAGACTCTTTCTTGCAAAGAAATAATTTATTTTATTTTCCTTCCTTTTATTATTTCTCCAAGCTTCTTTGTGAAACAGACTTTTACGTATATAAAAATGAATTTCAATTTAATACATACAAGCTGATATATCCCAGAATAACTCAAATCCTGCAGATAGCTGTTAACAAGGGGCCTTTGTTGATTCTCAATGAACTTTATAA
This sequence comes from Wollemia nobilis, assembly GCA_028583015.1. Lineage (NCBI taxonomy): Eukaryota > Viridiplantae > Streptophyta > Pinopsida > Araucariales > Araucariaceae > Wollemia > Wollemia nobilis. The sequence continues at coordinate 3,974,979 of JAQPPZ010017057.1, forward strand.
TCTTGACTTGTTTGATTAATCAAAAATAAACAAAAATCCTTTTGATGTTCTAATATTCACAATTTATTCTAAGGTTAACTTGTTCGTTTTATCTCTATTCAATAGTTCTGTTATTTCAATGTTAGTCTCTGACATGAAATTAAGCATATCAAGGAATAAAACAGAAACTGTTATTTTTGAGTCAACTGGAAAATAATGAAGGATATTAAAATGGTTAACGATCTCCTCCCTGCAAAATCCCAAGTTAAGAGATGAAGTCCCCAAAACAACCCAACCGATCAGATCTGTACTAACACACAATCTAATCAGATCAGATGCAAGACTCTAAGGAAAAGAATATAACTGCATCATTCTACCATTCACCTATCGTAACCCATCCCATGGCGTAAACGAAATAGATACAAGACAAAATGATGCAACGGAAATATTGACAGTAAAACAATAGTTTTGGCTTCGATCTCCTTTTGATTTTACACACAAAAGTCGTGTTACCAAAGAAAAATCCTTTATTTCAATAAATAATGCTTTTTGTTACAGTCTCCAGCCCCGTATCCATCTACATTTCTGCTATTTAACCTTTCTGTCGCGCGTTCTCGGCTGTTCCATGACGCTTCGTTTCGACTCCCGGGACCCTTCGCTTCAATTCCCGCCTTTTGGTATTCTAACCTTTGCGTGCATTCGTAACGCTCGATCTCTACGGCCAATAACTGTTGTTATGAAACGTTACTCTGGTTCTGTCATTTCCGCCACGTGTCCTGCATCTCCTGCACCTTTCGTAACGCTTTCCCACGGAAATCCCGATAGAATTTGCATTTGGCCTCTTCCGTTTCCTAGCCGCGATAACGCGACATGTCGCGAAATCGTGACATGTTCTTGGTCCGTACGCCCGCAGTAGCTCGTTGTAGCGATATCGCTACCGACTTTGCTTTGCCTTCTTTTCAAAAAGTGGTAGCGATATCGCTACCACTTTGGTTCCGAGCCTTCCTTCGATGAAGTGGTAGCGATATCGCTACCACTTTGGTTCCGAGCCTTCCTTCGATGAAGTGGTAGCGATATCGCTACCACTTTGGTTTCGAGCCTTCGTTCGATGAAGTGGTAGCGATATCGCTACCACTTTTCTTTTGATCCTTTGCTTTGTGAAGTGGTAGCGATATCGCTACCACTCTTCTTTCATGCCTTTGCTTCACGAAGTGGTAGCGATTCGCTACCACATTTCTTTTGCAACTTGTAGCGAAATCGCTACCATTCTCAACTTTCCGTACGCTTCCAAAAAATGCGTCGCGATTTCAATTTTTCGCAGCGATGGAGAGACGAGTCGCGATTTCGCGACATGTCGCGATTTCGCGACCCTTTCAACACTTAGGCATTTTTCTTCTTTTCTTCATTTTTAGCATCCGGGTCTTTGAGATCTTCCCTAAAACCTGCAAAAACAAAGGTGGGTCCCCACTTTTGGGGTGTGTTGTGGATGAACCACAACAGAGACCAAGATTCAAATTTTTCCAAGTGATACATGTATAATTTGTAGGCTATTGTAAGACCACTATGTGGTCATTATGTAAAGCAAGACCCATTTCAATCCCATATAATATATTAAAAAATATAGTGTAATCGAGGATGCTAGGGAAAAAAGGCTAAAATAAGTGAGACCAATGCCATATTTATTGAATTGGTTTTTATATAAATTGAGATAATATTTTGATAATTTGTAACAAAACAACTTCTAATAATAGTAACAATAGTAGCTAACTCAAAAATGTGGAACACTCACGTGTTGTATGTGAGTTGGAGATGGTAGGGCAATCCTCTAAGGGAGCCGGAGGTCCCTGGTTCGAATATCCACCCTACCAAACGCACATCAAGAACTCAAAATCTAGTTGATAATGTTGGTGTGGTCAGGGCCGAGCGTGACTCCCAAGTGATTTTGACAGTGTAGAACCCCCTGGTCGTGGTTTATCAAACCAAGTTGGCCCCACAAGGGGTTTTCACTAAATTCAAAAAAATGTGGAACAACTATCATTCACTAGAATAGTAATTTAGATATTATAGAAGAAAATCAGATATCACAAGTAATATATTCTAAATTTGAAATATTTAATAAATCCTACACACTTAGAGAGGGCAAAGTTGCATAGCCGCTTAGAGAGGGAGAAGTCTCATATATGCACCAAAGGCATTTGGAGATAATAAGTATTAATGATGAAACAAATACGACATAACTCTTATCTATATAGACTAACACAACCAACAACCCTAACCTTATTTCCTAAGGGTTGACTAACCTAATCCTAGGGCCTAAGATAAACATAGTAAAGATAAGTTATGTTTCTATATTGGAGTTGTTACATGTATACCCCTAGAAAAATTTATATTTAAAACTAGAAATGATTAGAGAATGCTCATAGGCTCCCCTATCATATCTTCATTTAGTAGATCCTTCCACTTGATGAGAAGCTACTACACCTAGGATGATTATAGATTATGAACTTGGGATTATAACATAACTTTCAAATGGAGATTGATTTACCCTTCTTCATTTAGTATTAGACGCTCTATTTGGGACCATACTTTTTGATCAATAACCTATATAATGATAGGATTGAAAAGAGATGATATATTACAAGAGATGTGAGACACATATATAGGCATAAGAGTCTAGATGAGATTATGATAAATTTTATAACATGCACAACATAGATAAAGTGCACATTAATTTTAACACCTCTTTAGGTCAATATTTACTATATTCACCATGGGTATCATTATTTTTCTCCCTCATGGTGAAACTCTTGTAGAAGGTCGATATCTACCGAAAATGTACCTTTATACAATAATATTGAGCCATATGGGAGTGCCAAATTCTATTGCAAATGCACTTCATATTACATAGAAATGAACCCTAGACTAGAATCCAAATTTGGGGATGGAGAAAGAAGAATCTGAAGTGTCTATGTCTATAGTCTTCAAAAGATGATGTTTAAAATGGAAGAAACTCTGTAATATCCAAATTGATTCTAGGGTGTCAATATTTTGTAGTCTCTAGAGTGGTAAGAGACCTTATCGTAACCTTCTCATCCTATCAAAATGAATGGATAACCAATTGTTGCATCTGCTAGGTGTGATAGAGAAGAATACTAGTTACTAGGTTCACTTACATTTTCCAAGGAGCGTCAGGTTCAATAAAAAATACACTCCATAATACAAAAAAAAATTAAGCCATAAAAAACATATTATTTAGTTTCAAAACTAAAAGTGGACACCACCATTGTGTTCAACACAAAAAATATTTTCAACAATTGTAAACATGACCATATTTGGATCTAAATGAAATCTCCATTTGGTAGAAAAGAAGTCAAGCTCTCCAAGGGCAAAAAGAAACAGGGGCAAAATACCCTTTCAAATTTTTTTTAAGCAAAAAATTCCTTGCAGGGACACCTTGTTCTGAGAGACCACGAACATGGGGTTCTACACCATCAAAGTCACCCGGGAGTCATGTCGGCCCTGCCCGCACCAACATTATCAATTAGATTTTGGATACCCAATTCAACCTTTTGGTAGGGTGGAGATTCGAACCTGGGACTTCCCTTGTAGGATTGCCCTCTCCTCTCCAATTCACCTACAACACCTGGATACCCTTTACAAATTTGAAATTTGAATATTCCACTGAATATTCTAATGGTGGCAACAGTATTCGATGGCCAAAAAAAAATTGAAATTTATCGGTGGTCAATGGTCTGGTCAAATGGCATGCTCCTCCTAATGCTGCCTTGGTTTCACTTAAACTACAAAGTGAAAAAATTAAAAAAATGGTTGAAATAACTTATATAAAAAATGCATGAGGGTAGTCAAATTTTTAGACCATGCAAGAAGTCCTCTACATGGGACCAGGTGGTCCCCCATATGCTTTTAAACACTTTGATCGGCCGACACACGGTCAATTTTTCGTTGTTCACATAGAAGAGTTCACGCTATGAAGAGCATGGATTTTTTTTTAAGTAAAAATGCAAGTTTTTAAAATATAACCAAGGCAATAAACAATGCCAATCATAGGACATATTCAGAATCCAAAGCATCCTACCACCAACATGTTAATAATTTTGATAGTTTTAAAAGGTCCATTAAAAATGCATGAGAAATAAAAACTTTCTTCTACCATGACTAAAATGTCTCCTCTCTCTAGCAAGTCATAGAACTCCTTTGTCCTTTGTTTCTCACTCCAGTGATGCATCTTCCATTGTCCACCAGTAAAGAGACTGATGGAAAGGCCATAAAATATCTCCTTCAAAATGCTAGGAGAGGCCTTATTCATTATGGCCACCCATGTGTGCATCGACACTTTTATTTTCTACCTACCCTAGTCCACATCACATTATGCACTCTCCATGTGCTACCTAAGACCTGTCACCAATAGGACACAACCAGATTTTAAAGGCATGACAAACAATTGATCGCCAAAAATTGTACGACTTAGTGAATCATGTTATTGAAAAAGTTTCTCCCTTGTCACCATCATGTAGCCTCCCAAGGAACTGATATTTCCATATCTTCTACTAGAAATATTTCACAGCCATGGTCATAGGAGGTGGTGTGATTGTTACTGTGGCAAAGTTCTTGTTTGATCGACGCTCAACAGAATGGACATGAGGGTACTATAAGCAAATTATTATCTAGATATTTGATTATTTCCTTCACTTCTCATCTAGGATCATATTTTAATGTGTTCACATCAAATGATCATTATGGCTATGTGGAAATACATAGAACCACATTGCAGGAGGACACATTTTAGCCCCTGCTTAGTTTAGCCATGTGTCTTCACTTGCATATGTGTCCACCACCTTCTTGCTTTTCTATTTATCTATCAGATCCAAATTCATGGACCATATACAACCTGCTCCATAGTGCCACGTAAGGGTATGCTCATCGATGTGGCCATACACAATATTTTCCTGGTTGTCATACACGGAGTTGATATAGGTTGGCCAAACACATGTCCAAACCCATGCACGACATCTTGTTAATTACATAAAAATTCCTTTGACTGCCCATCCTACATGAAATTGGCTCTTATCTATCAATAATGCAAGCATCAGTGAAAGCTATCATGCAACTTAGTTGTTTAATTCTCCATAAAAAATGAAGTAGCCATGAATACATGATGACCCACTCTTGTTCCCTAAGATATGATAATTTATTGAAAATTAATTTTGAAATGGTAGACAGTATCAAATGCCATCATAAGGAATGGCGTTGTGGGTTGACTTCAAAAAACTACACTTCCTAGAGTCCTCAAAATTGCACTGCTTGGAGTCCTTAAAATTACATTGTGTGAAGCCCTCAATCCCATCTAAAGCATCCAAAATCCAGTAACACCCTGCTAGCATAAATCCTCTCATGTGAAGAGAAAGTTTGAACTATAAAAAAACAAAAAAATATGACAACCATGAAGCGCTTAAATGTGATCAACGTGGGACTCTAATATTTGTGCTAGGTTTGAGGTGTAGACCAATTGGTTCATCTAAACCCCATAAGGGGGGCGGAGGTCCAAGGTTCAAATCTTGGGCCTCATCGAAATGAACGCTTGTCCTTGGTGCTTTCAACGGCGTAAATGGTTTAAAATGATTGTGGCATGGTGGTTATAGGGGCGGACTACACGAATATCTATGTGGCGGCTTCTGGGGTAGACAACGTAGAATGTGGCGACCATAAAAAGTTGGACAGCCTGCCCAAATTCATGGTAGCTACCAATTCCACAATGTAAATTCAAAAAAAAAAAATTATATACTTCCTCTCATGGGGTTGAGATCATAGTTTAAGAATGAATATGATGATTTGCAAGGTGAACTCTATGTTCAAATACTTCCTGGAAATTGTGTAGCCTCTTGCAAAAAGTTCTCCCACAACAACACGTTATAGTTAGTACATCTCGATGTCAAGAAACATGCCCAATTGGAGGTGGCACATCCGGAAGAGTCACCTATGCAATGATCACCTCTACAATGGTCTACAATGGTCAGCTTAGCAATGGTTAGCTCAGAAAAACTCAAAAAATGTATGCATCTTTGTCTCAAGACTGGGCCCCACCATGAATAAGAATTACATCTTCAAAAAATAAAAATTTTCCTTGCATAGATTTTTCCCCTATGTGTCATATTTCTCCTTTCTAATAATTTTGGGATAGATTCTTGAGCCAAATCATATATCCACACCAAAAAATATATATTTGCGATGACGATCAAGGATCGAAAGCCGCTTGGGCCATTGGATCTACTTCAAAACATTTGGCTCTATGTAGTGGTAAACGATTAAAAATTCAGCCCCACATGCAATGGAAAATAATTAATTTTTGATATAAAATAATATTTTTTAGGAGATGATAGTGCAAGGCCCAGATGAAGATTTTGGGTGCACTGTTAGCTAAAATAGAATTTGCAGGTGCTATCGCAAACTCCCCAAATTCATATTCAAATAAAAAACTATCAATTCATCATGCTCAAAGGTATTTTTTTACGACCACCATGTTCTAGACCAACATGTACCATAAAGTGTCATTGCAATGCAAGTAGAGCCCCACCATGGGCTTGATATTCATCACCCTACACTTCTCATTCCATATGTAGCTAAATAGGAGGACCATCATTGTCTTGTACATCATCATCACTATAATGACATATACAACCACTAAAGGGGGAATTTAAGGATAGATCCAATAAAACCCCATAGTTAAGCATATGTGGTTGGAGTAGGACCAAGATGGGTGACCTTCTAGGAATTCCTATTGGTTGCACATATTTTTTTCATAATGAAAACCATTATTTTCCTTAACCATATTCATGGCTCTAAGCATTGAAGCTTCAATGGCAGCCATGAATTCCTTTCCATTGACTTTCTAGTTTTTGATCCACTTAGAAAGTGGAGAACATACTCCCTAAGATTTTGGAGAAGGAAGGAATAGAGGTGCAACACCAGTGGGAGAGGAGGTAATTGCATCAAACCTTCAAGTAAGAAGACCTACTCTGAAACCAAATGATAGGATTGAAAAGAGATGATATATTACAAGATATGTGAGATATATATAGGCATAAGAGCCTATATGAGATTATAAAAAGTGTCATAACATGCAAAACATAGGCAAAGTGCACATTAATTCTAACATATAAAACAAGAAACATGAAAAACAAATAAAGGTAAAATATTACACATGGCTAAGTTATGTTCTATTTATATAGTGTAAGAACCCTCCTTGGCAGGACTCATTATTGATAATAAATTATGTATTGGTGTGGATGTCTAATGCATAGCTTTATTTTATGATGTCAATAAGATTGAGTAATTGCACTTTACACTTTGATTCTATTCTCAAAATATGGTACTATTGATGTATTTGTGGTTGCAGGACCAAGTACTCTCACTGGTGGATTTATATGGGATAACCACTTAAGCTAAGAGATATTTTGGGAAATTATGGTGATGACTTGATTCATCGATAACTCTAAGGTAAATATTACCTTCATGTAGATGCATTGCATTTGTGCTTGTTGATAAATACAACGTTGGGCCAAGAGATCACTTTGGCAAAGGAGTCATCTTTAGTATGATGGGGATAACATTTTAGTTATCTTAAAAAGAGCCATCTACTTGAAGATAAAACAATGTTGTATAGATCCTTGTGATTGCTTGTATTGGAGATTTTGGTTGGAACAATTTGCTAATAAAAGTATCAATGGGAATATTACCATTAATACTTTAATATTAATTCCAGTGTTAATAATTCATATTGACATATGATATTGATTAGCGAATAATTGATTCTTTTACTATATCTTAGATTTATTATTTGAATTATGTCGTGTTTTCCTTTGCAGCCTTGCTTAGTAATAATTGAATTCCTAAGGTTGAAATTATAATATTATTTAAGTAAAAAATTTCTAAGGTTGGAATTATAATAATATGTGGAGTAAATAATTCCTAATATTGGAATTATAATATTATCTAAAGTAAATAATTTCTAAGGTTGGAATTATAATATTATATGGAGTAAATAATTCCTAATATTAAGACCCATGAGGGATACCATAGTGGTAAGTCCTTTGGTTTTCATTTAGAAGACCCAAGTTCAAACCTCAGTATGGGGGGATCGGGACCCCTCATAAAAACTCATGTAAAATTAAATTTTGTGAAAGGGGTGTAAACCAAAGGTATAGTCAAGTGATGGAACAAAATGATAAATTTGGCTATAGTCTTCATGAAAGGGATGAAAACCCTAGGTGCAGTCAAGCATTGAAGGAAGAGGGTTGTTCCCAAACCATCTCTTTAGTCTATGAGAAAGCCTCTTCGGTTAGAAGAAATATCTCTTAGGGATATTTAGGTCTGTAGGTGGATGAACCTCTATCCTCTATCAGGATTTCAGAGGATGAGTTTGGGTTGAATCTGATTGATCATGAAGCCCAAACAATTATCTACAAACTCGAGGGCAAAATACCAGGCTTAAAGGAGCTCAAAAAATACATTAAAGATTGGTGTAATAGTACATAAGAATTCCAAGTAACTCTCCTACCCAAAAATTTCTTTTTAGTTTCCTTTCTAATATAGCGGATAGAGATAGGGTAATGGAGTATACATATAATTGGTTTTTTAGACAAATGGGTGTCTATTTAAGACCTTGGACTCCTAGTTTCAACCCTTTACAAAAGAAATTTATGGCTTCCCAGTCTGAGTGAATCTTTATGCTCTCCCTACGGAGTTTTGGGGAGAGAAGATATTCACCAAAATTGGTAATGCCATTGGTGCATTCCAATATATGGATGCCCAAATAGAGGAAAATTTGTCTAGTAAAATTAATATGAGTAAAGCAAGATTGGCTATTTGGATGGATGTTTCAGTTCCTGGGCCTTAATCCACTACTATCTCCTCAAGCAAATGGAAATAGATCCAAAATATTGAATATGAAAATTTCTCCCTAAGATGTTATGGTTGTTAATAATAAAAACCATGCCTAGTCATCTGAATCATGCTTTGATTCCTCCTTGATGGAGGAGAAGGCCCTACATGTGAATGATTTAAAATCTTCAAATGTCCTAGTTCAAAAAAATAAGCTCATCCTCTAGATGCACCAATTTTCTAGCAGGAATCATGCGAGAAACATAAGACTCAATGCCAAAAGGAGAATTTGAATTAGATCATTGATAAAATCTAAATTATTTCTAAAGACCATCTAGACGGTTCCATGGAAAATATTAGCACTTCAAATGGTATTCTTGAAGCTAATTATGAAACAATAGGTAACGGTTAATTTTTGAAAATGAAGATCCTACAAAATGTGTTACAACTAGATATTACCTCAGGAGCTTGAAGTACAAAAATACATTCTTAGATATTGCCACTCTAAAAGAGGAAGAACCTCTAATAGAGAATAAAAATAATCAAACTGATTTCCTCTTTGATGGATGACTGTTATGTTTGTTTTCCTTCTATCTGTTGGAGTTGTGTCATGTAAGGGTTGTTCTTGTTGTTAGTTCCTTAAAAAAAAGGGTTGATTATAGAAACTTAGTAGTTTGAGAAAGATAAATAATATCTTTGGTAGAAAGGTAAATATGGGTATGCTTTAATTAACTTGTTAGAAATATAATGAGAGCAATGTAATGTTTTGTTTTTATAATGGGAGTGACTCCCAATAGAATCCACACATATAGCTTATTAAATTTTTTTTCCTAAGATCGAAAATTATAATATTATCCTTGCTTTTCCAAGTATATGTTAGGAAGCCTTCAACCTGGCCTCAATGTGCCCATGCAACACCATCAAATGTTGTTGTCAGGGCTAGAGTACATTGGCAAGTATGGCCATAAAATATAAGAAGGGAGGATAAAAAACTCCCAAATGTTATAAAATATTTGTAGGGCTATTTTATGAGGGAGAAAAAACTATTTTGGGGATCACTAAAGAGAAGAATGAAAAGAAGGAAGCTTGGAAGAGGAAGATTGACACTAGTGGTTGTATAGTAAGAGGTAGTTTCTAGTTATGTTGTAGTGAAATGCTTATTTTTAACTTATGTTTCCTTATTGTTTGAAATATTGGATGTTTGCTTCCTTACCTACTTGTTTTGGATAGTATACCTTGTCCTTGATGTTAGCATGGTGGATTTGTATGTTTTTATTCTCCCTCTATTCACTATGTATTTTCTCGTACTCGTAGGAATGCCATTTATATCAGAATTGCTCCAATTAGTGTGCTCATTTGAGTGCATGGTTTTTGGGTTTAGATCAATGTCAGTTGGGCATTAGATAGAATCTAGGCTATGTTCTTTCTCTTTATACTTTGGATGGGTGTAGATAACACATTTTTAGGTCCATGTGAGCAGATATTTTGATGAAGGATTGCATCATAGAATAATTTTGCTTGGACCTTGGTAGTCTTTGGTTACCTCTATGTTTGACCTATGTTGGGATGAGATTAGCCTTCAACTTTATTTTATTTCCTTGTGTTTCTTTGGTTGTCCAGTTGTTGCTTGCATCTTTTTTTACCTTAGCAAAGGTAGTTTGGAAACTGTTGTAGTGGAGTCGATCCATGCCCTTTCTCTTTGTTGCTTTTTGAGCATAGGAGTGGTTTTGTTATGTGTTTTATTGATTTTATGATAGAGAGGAGTGTTAGGTTAAGGGAAACTTTGGTTAAAGTAAATGAATGATTGATATAGTATATTGATCTTTGGATTAAATCATTGTTATGTTAGAATAGTGATTAATGTAAATGAATAGTTAATATAGTATATTAAGCTTTGGATTAAGTCATTATTATGTTAGAATAGTGATTAATGTAAATGAATGGTTGATATAGTATATTAATATTTGGATTAAATTATTATTATGTTAGAATAGTGATTAATGTAAATGAATAGTTGATTAGTATATTGATCATTGATTAAATCATTATTATGTTGGAAATAATGATTAATGTAAATTAGTAGTTGATATGGCAACTTTGATTTGAAATACTATTATGTTAGAATAATGGTTTCAACAAATTAAATGTTATGGTATAATGATTCTTTGGAAAATAAATATGTTTATGTTAGGATTATGAATGTCTAATATTTTTTATAGAACAAAAATATTTTGGTAGACATTTATTAGAGATATGGTAATTCTATGAAATTATGGAGGTATTATCTTGAAAATCATTGTTGTGCTAAGATAATTATGATATAGTGGTCTCCAGAGACTTGAGTAGGTAAAGGGGGCCATTATAGAGAGAAGTATGGGATTCTCTCCTTGATAATTCTAGTGTATGCTTGTAGCATGTTTAAGTTTGGGTTTTTGAAAAAATTATAGTGGTTTCTTGAGACTTGAGTAGGTAAAGGGGACCACTATAAAGAGAAGTATGAGATTCTCTTCTTATTTTTTTCAATGATTGAATGCATCGTTGCTTGCATCATACTTAGAGCATAATAAACTGCATTGCTTAAAAAGAGTTATTTTAAGCCCTAAATGTCCCTCAAGTTCGTAGGTGGGCTACATCATGGAGGAGATCGTGAAAGGAAGTTGGTGTAAAAAGCACCTAGGCAGAATGGTCTTGATGTATCTTGGACTGAAAGGCTATTATGTAAATGAAAAATACTTTGAGTTCCTTGGATAACATTCCAAGTGACTTTTCTCTAAAAGAGAACATGTATGGTAGTTTTTGTAAGATAGAGAAAAGTAGATTGATAAAACTTGAGCAAGAAATGATTTGGATTGTGATCTTGGCTTGTAAAATGTTTCCTTTTAGAATAGAATAAATGTCATCTTGTGATTTTTTAAATGGTGGAATTATTTATGTAATCAATAGATTTTCATATAATCAATTTTATTTCTAGAAGAATGCTTCTTTTGCATAGTTTTACTTTAGCACTTTATCAATTTAGCTATGGTGAAATGCTTTTAATGGTAGCACTATATTGAAAACTCATGCTAAATTTGAGATGTAATATTTTTAGTTATGATTCAATATTGTGCTATAGTTTTAGAGATGTTTCAATTGAAGCATTTACATCTAGAGAGAGTTGTTTTATTTAATAAATATTATCTCTAGTTAGGAAAGAGTTCTTGGGATGGATATAGAACTTCTTTTAGGACCCAAGTCAATAAGGTTAGCCCAAAACTTGGGAGGAGTTGCAAGAATGCAATAGCTAGGAACTTTCGATAAATATGGAAGGATTTGCATTGATGCAATAACCAAATTATTATGAATTAATACACCTTGAACAATAACGATTGAGTGTTCCATATCTAGGAAGTTGTTAAAAATTATACACAAGATAATAGTGGTGATCCCTTGAACATGTAGGATAGGGTGATCATGTTCATTGCCATATGAGTGGTAATAACCTTAGTTAGCCCATGAAGGTGTGGTAACTAAGCACCAAGGCTTTACGCCTAATTAACCTACCTAGATGGACTTAGGGTAAGGTTAGAGAATAAGCATTCCCCTTTAAGCATTATGGGATTTAAAGGATAATCCCTATGCTATGGTCATAATGTCCTATGCTATTGAGGGTATAGGAAATGTGGAGGGACCTTTGGTGTTCTTATAAACAATGAGTTTTGGCAAGGTGAACCCTATAAAATATAATATGTTATCCATTCCTATCCATTGAGTGTCATATACAATGACATTGAACTCAAATGTGGTGAAGCCCTCAAAATATTGAAGATAAATCTAGGATTTTGTTATGAACCTTAAAAAAAATGTATCTCTCTTGGGTTAGTTTTTGGTGGTTTATTATATTTGGTATTAGAGCTCTAGGTCATAGGTCTATATGCTTCTATGGAGTGTGCATAGGATGAGCCTTGAGTTGATGTGCTACTTTGGGGAGACTTACTCTTGTAGGGATCTTAACATGATTTGGGATACAGTGAGAATTGCACACCATTGGAACCAATCAGACCAATGAGTAGAGATCCTAAAAGCTATAGTATCCTATCGAGAAATGACACCTTACAATGAGGAAAGTGTGACCTTGGTCATTATATAGTGAGAGATAATGATCCAAGTTAGTTCATGGGGAGAATGAAAACTAACTAATTATAAGTACAAAATTGTAACTTACCCGACTCCTTTGTGTGGATAGGAGATGGAACCTATATTTAGGTCATCCAAAATATTAGGCCTAATGTTGCAAAAGAAAATTGTAGTACAGTATTTGAGAAAGTATGGCATGACCATGAATTTTGGTATGAAAATTGGGAAAGTAGAGAATTCTAGCAAAGAAACTAGGAAGGCAAAATATCCGAATAGGAGCATGATAGATATCACCCTCGTATTTGGGGTGATATAAAAAAAAATAAGATAACTTGCCTCATTGGTTATGATGCTACAAGGTTAGTTAGAGCATCAATAGGTGATGCTGGAAGGGTTGGTTGAACAAAAAATGGAAACAATAGTGAGGGACCCAAATTTGAAAAAAAATTAAGAGCTTAACCACCTAATATGGGTTGTTATCAACAGCCCTGGGCTGATTTTTGTAAAAGGTTTTGGGTCAACCTATAAAACCCAGTATTAATGCTATAGTATCTTATCTACCCAAAAAAAAATGGTTTGTTATACTTGTGGGGATCCTCATTATACCAAAAGATGCCCTCAATGGATACAATCAAGTAACAGAGTAGAAGGTTAGTTGCATCAAATTTATGTTGCTATTAGGAATCAAAACCTTCATGGACAAGAAAAACCAATGTTATTAGATGGTAAGTGGTTTGAAAAGGATGTTAAAGTTTTAATCAATAGTGGAACTACATATATGTTTATTTCCACTAGTATTATCGAGGATATGCTAGAAAGACCAATATTTTTGGCACAAGGGTGGAAATTCAAGTATGGTTCTGGATAGACCTACTCAATGGATCAATGTTTACCTATGGTTGAGATAACCTTACCCAATGGATCCTCTACATAGCACTTGTATGTAGTACCACTCCATATTTTTGATATCATCATAGGTGTAGACTGGCTAAAGGCTCATGGAGCCTTAATCAATTTTCAAGAAAGGTGGATGGATTACACCAATAAGGATAATAAGAGGGTAAAGGGTTCAAAGTAACAAGGAGCACTTTCAAACTCACATTTCATAAACTATGAAATTAAAGAAATCCGTTAAAAGAGGTGGTATATTGTATGTAGTCAAGATTAATGGAAAGACCAGAGAAAGGGAGGATGAGGAAGTGTTAAAGAAACATACAATTTTGCACAAATTCGAGGATGTATTTCCATAAGATCTCCTAGGTCTACGACCTTGGTGGGGATTTGACTTCACTATAGAATTAATACCAGGGGTTGAACCTATTGCAAGGACACCTTATAGAATGACCCCAATCGAGTTACAAGAATTGAAGGTGCAACTTAAAGATTTGTTGGAAAATGGTCTAATCAGACCTATTATTGTACCTTGGGGTTCTTTGGTATTATTTGTGAAAAAGAGGGATGGTTCCTTGAGGTTATGCATAGAATATAGGATGTTGAATAAGGTAACCATTAAAAACAAGTATCATTTACCAAGGATTGATGATCTCTTTGATCAGCTAAAAGATGCTACTATATTTTCAAAAATAGATCTAAGATCAGGGTATTATCAGTTAATAATTTAAGAAGAGGATACCCATAATACAACTTTTAAAACCAAATATGGGTACTATGAGTTCACAGTATTACCATTTGGGTCAAAAAATGCACCAGTAGCTTTTATGAATATGATGAACAATGTGTTCAAAAAATATCTAGATCAGTTTGTCTTGGTATTCTTAGATTATATTTTGATATATTCATACACTAAAGAAGAGCATGACCATCATTTGAGGTTAGTGCCAAAGGTGCCAAGGAAAAACTAGCTATATGAAAGTTGTCCAAGTGTGAGTTTTATACCTTACATGTACAATATTTGGGATACATCATCTCATTAGAAGGAATTATCATGGATCCAAAGAAAATTGAGGCTACATTAATTTGGCTAGCACCAAAATATGTGTCTAAAGTCAAAATCTTCATGGGACTCACTTGGTATTATAGGAGTTTTGTGAAGTATTATTAAAATATTACTTTTTCTATCACCAACATTCAAAAAGAGGGAAAGGACCTAAAATGGATGTGTGAAGACAAAAACACAACACCAAATATATAACAAAAAATAAATAAGCAGTGATACAAGAGATTGCATAATGAAATAGATCTTATATTATTAATTTCGGTGGATCTCAATACAATCAAATGTGACCCAAATAAGGGTTTACACTATTTATTTGATACAAATAATACAATATGCTAGGGTTCTCTGAAACCCTAGCCAACAATGCTAGTGGTGTCTTCAAAGTGCATCTTTGCTCCCAACAGAAGTGAGTGGGCTTCATATTTCTATTGACCAGGCCACTCCAGCTTAAGTAGTTGCACAATGCTTGTATATCTCTAGATCTGCACATAGAAAATGATAAAAGAGGGTTAGTAATAACTATGATGGCTCCACTATGTCAGATCCTTAGAAATTAATTAAAAAATCCTAGCTATCAAATAACAATAATGCATGCAAATATAGAAATAATAAAATAAATACAATAATAAGAGATTTACCTTGTGAACTTATCACTTTATGATCTGGCATTATCATTGTTGTAGGAATATGTTGTGTAGATGCCCTAGCGACACTCGAGGGTTCATTGGTTTACAGAATTGGGATCTGAGAATGCTCGCGAGCGCTCAACAGTAGCAAAAAACACCCGTGGGTGCTTAGGAATTATGGAATGCACCCAGAGGCACTTGGGAATAGTAGGCAAGCATTCAAGAGTAGTAGAGAGGTGTTCAGGGATTGAGGTAAGGTTTGCAGAAGTAGATCTACTTTGGGCAAGGGCTATGATGGTGGATGCAGTGGCAGATGCAAGGGCGAGGGCAACTATAGACAAACTCCTTAGGCTACTTAGGGCATAAGTTGCTTACGAAAATTAGGGAAAATGTGGGCTATTCAAAAACTTAAGGGTTGATCCATCAAAATGACTCCTATTTATAATCTTCCCTAGGGCATGTTAGGGTTTTAACGACACAATTTCTACGGTCAATATTAAAACGTGATGGAGGATGGAGATTAAATTTGGTCAAGTGGTGTGGATAAAGGTAGATGAATGGCTAGGATTAAATCAATATGGATGGTTGGTATTAATTTACACACACACATATATATATATATATATATATATATATATATATATATATATATATATATATATATATATATATATATATATATATATATACATTTATTAAATATATATAATATAATATAATATTAATATTTAAATATATATTAAACAAATATATATATATATATATGTAAATAATGGGTGAAAATGGCAGGAAGACCTAAATGGATGACAAGTGGCTAGATTTTGGTATCTACAAGATGAATAAGTGTGAAATCACCTTTGAGTCTCTAAAAAAATAATCTAACTATGACATTGATTCTGATACTAGATTCTATTAGGAATTTTATAGTGTGTATAGATGCTTTCCTAGAAGGATTAAAAGTGGGGTATTATCCCAAGAAGAGGCTATAGTAGCATATGAGTCTAGAAAGCTCAAGAAGCATGAGGTAAATTATGCTATACATGACCTGGAATTGGTAGCAGTTGTGCATGCATTAAAGGTTTGGAGACACTATCTGTTGGGCAAACCTTTAGAGCTAAGGATAGACCATCAAATTCTAAGGTATATATTTATCCAACCTATGCTTAATGCAAGATAAATATAGATATTCTTAATAGAGTAACTTTGATATTAAGTATATCAGAGGGAAAGAAAATAAGGTTGTTGATACCTTGAGTAGGAGAAGGCACACAACAACACCAACCCATAGTCATATAGACTTGATGAATAAAGTCAAAGAAATGCAACTACAAGACCCGTATTACATTGAAATTTGGAATAAAACTAAAATAAATATTGAAGAGAGTAATTTTTTTAACATAATAATGGACTTTTATACTTTAAGGATAAGGTGGTTATACCCAAAACTAGTGATCTAAATAGATTGATTATATAGGAGGCACATAATTATCCCTATTATGTTCATCCAACAGGGTAAAATGAGGGAAACATGAAAATTACCTTCTATTGAGAAGGAATGAAGCAACATATCACTATTTTTATTACAAGATGTTTATAATACTAAAAATTCAAGGCAGAACATCAACAACCAATAGGGAAATTATACCCACATGATATACCTACATAGAAATGGTAGGTAATATCTATGGATTTTATTATGGGTTTACCTAAGACTAGGTACCAACATGATGCAATCCTGGTAGTGGTTGATAATTTGACCAAATTTACACACTTCATATCGAGGAAAATCAAGTATGATGCATCGAATGTGGAAATGCATTTGCCAAGGTGATCATATCAGATAGGGATTCTAGGTTCACATCAGAGTTTTGGTAGGTTCTACACCATGTAGTGGGCATTAATTTGAATATCAATTTTGCATATCATCCAAAAATATATGGTCAAATAGAGAGGGTGAACCAAGTTTTAGAATACATGCTTTGCATGCACTGCATGGACCAAAAGTCTAAGTGGAAAGACTTTTTGCATCTTGTTGAATTTGCATATAATAATGGGTACCATGCATCCTTGGGCATGACCTTGTTTGAATTATTGTATGGTAGAATATGTAGAACTCCTCTATCATGGGACAATCTAGAATATCAGGTGGTGATCAGAACAAAAACTATCCAATATATGGAGGAACAACTTAGAGCAATCCATCTTAGGCTCAAGGAAGTGATCGATCGCCAGAAGAGTTATGTTGATCTGAAAATATCACTGAGAGAATTCTCTTTGGAGGATAGATTTTTCCTAATATTAAGACCCATGAAAAGTGCCATCAAGTCAACTAGGTTGGATCCTCATTATTTTGGACCCTTTGAGATTATTTATAAGATTAGTCCAATAGCCTATAGGTTCGCCTTGTTGCCCAACCTATCAAAGATCTATGATACTTTCCACATATCCCTACATAGGAAATATGTTGCTAATCCTACTCATATTTGGATTGTATCTAAATTACATATGGTAGATCCCTCAACTATTGAGGTGGGACCGATAGGGTTTCGTTCCAAGATGTTGAGGAAATGAACCCTAGACCAATGTAAGGTCTAGTGAGACTAGTATTATGAAAATTATGCAACATGGAAAGATGTTGAAGAAATGAGAAAGCAATTCCCATATTTATTTGAATGAAAATATTTATTTACTCACTTGGAGGAAATACAAAGGACTATGTTTAGGCCAAGGAGATAATATGTAACAACCCTCCTTGGTAGGACTCATTATTGACAATAAATTATGTATTGGTGTGGATGTCTAATGCATAGCTTTATTTTATGATGTTAGTAAGATTGAGTAATTGCACTTTATGATTTGATTTTATTCTTGGAATATGATATTGTTGATGTATTTGTGGTTGTAGGACTAGCTATTCTCACTGGTGGATTCTTATGGGATAACCACCTGAGTTGAGAGATATTTTTGGAAATGATGGTAATGACTTGATTCATAAATAACTCTAAGGTAAAGATTACCTTCATGTATATGCATTGCATTTGTGCTTATTTATTAATACGACATTGGTCTAGGAGATCACTTTGGCGAAGGAGATATCTTTAGTATGATGGGGATAATATTTTATTTATCTTAAAAACAGTCATCTGCTTGAAGATAAAACAACGTTATATAAATCCTTGTGATTACTTGTATTGAATATTTTGGTTGGATAAATTTACCAATAAAAGTATTATTAATACTTTAATATTAATGTCCTATGGAGAATGTAGTGGCCTCGAGCACTGCTACCATTTATCAGATGAAGGAACATAGAAACACACTCCATATGCTTTTCTTCTGCACCAATTACCCTGAGGATTTGTTCAATGGAAAAACCGTAGGAGCTAGTACTAGAGTCAAAAACAAGTAGTATGAGGTGGTGGAAATCATGAAGGAAGCCTTTAAGGAAGTCCCCAAGGAAACTGATAAGGATGATACCAAGGATTTAGCTACCAAATAATTCCTTCGAGGATTTTCTTTGTTTGTTTCTTTTTGTTGTGTTGTAACATTTGGTTTCTTTCTGGTGCTTTTGGATGTTCCTTTTTGTAGTTGCGAGGATTATGCTTAGGCTGGATGTAAATGGTTTGTCTTTAGCTCTAGCATCCTTAGATGCAACTTTTGTATCAAGGCGTTAGGGATTCTTTCAAATGCCCTTCTTAATATAATTATGTTAACTTACCAAATAAATACTTTAATATTAATTTCAATGTTAATAACTCATATTGGCATATGGTATTGATTAGAGAATAATTGATTCTTTCACTATATTGGAAGCAATGGTATCTTGGATTTATCATTTGAATTATGTCTTGTTTGCCTTTGTAGCCTTAATTAATAATAATTAAATTCCTAAGGTTGGAATTATAATATTATATAAAGTAAATAATTCCTAAGGTTGGAATTATAATAATATATGGAGTAAATAATTCCTAAGGTTGGAATTATAATATTATATAAAGTAAATAATTTCTAAGGTTGGAATTACAATAATATATGGAGTAAATAATTCCAAATATTGGAATTATAATATTATATAAAGTAAATAATTCCTAAGGTTGGAATTATAATATTATATGGAGTAAATAATTCCAGTGAATCCAAGAAGGGAGGAGAACAAACTCCCACCTGTTACAAAATATTCATAGGGCTATTTGATGAGGGAGAACAAGTTATTTGGGGGTCACTAAGGATAATAAGGGAGCTTGGGAGAGAAATATCGACATCAATGGCTACGTAGTAAGAGGTAGTTTCTGGTTATGTTGTAGTGAAATGCTTGTTTTTACCTTATACTTTTCTTACTTTTTGAAATCTTAGATGTTTGCTTCCTTACCTTCTTGTTTTGTATAGTATACCTTGTCCTTGATGTTAGCATGGTGGCTTTACCTATTTTTTCTCCCTTTGTTTGTTGTGTATTTCCCCATACCTGTAGGCATGTCATTGATAGTAGGCTTGCTCCAGTTGGTTTCCTCCTTTTGGTGCTTGGTTTTTGGGTTTATCTTAGTGTCAGGTGGGCATTTGATAACATCTGGGTTGTGTTCCTTACATTTATCCTTTGGATGGGCATATATAATTGATTTATAGATCCATATGGGAAAACATTTTGAGGAAGGCTTGCATCCTAGAATGCTTTTTCTTATACCTTGGTTGTCTTCGACCGCCTCTATGTTTGATCTAAGCTGGGATAAGATTGATCTTCTTGATCATCTTTATTTTATTTTCCTATGTTGCTTGGGGTGTTATATTGTTGCTTGCGGCTTGTTGTACCTTAGAATAGGTATTTTAGAAACTATTGTAATGGAGTTGATCCATGCCCCTTCTCTTTGTTGCTTGTTGAGTGTATGAGTGGTTTTGTTATGTGTTTTATTGATTTCATGGTAGAGAGGAGTGCTAGGTTAAGGAAACCTTTGGTTAAAGTAAATGAATGATTGATATAGCATATTGATCTTTGGATTAAATCATTATTATGTTAGAATAGTGATTAATGTAAATGAATGGTTGATATAGTATATTAATATTTGGATTAAATCATTATTATGTTAGAATAGTGATTAATGTAAATGAATGGTTGATATAGTATATTAATCTTTGGATTAAATCATTATTATGTTAGAATAGTGATTAATGTAAATGAATGGTTGATATAGTATATTAATATTTGAATTAAATTATTTTTATGTAGAATAGTAATTATTGCAAATGAATAGTTGATTAGTATATTGATCATTGATTAAATCATTATTATGTTGGGAATAATGATTAATGTAAATTAGTAGTTGATATGGCAACTTTGATTTGAAATACTATTATGTTAAAATAATGGTTTTATCAAATTAAATGTTATGGTATAATGATTCTTTGGAAAATAAATATGTTTATGTTAGGATTGTGAATGTCTAATAGATGTTATAGCGCAAACTTCTTTTGGTAGACATTTATTAGAGATATGGTAATTCTATGAAATTATGGAGGTATTATCTTGAAAATCATTATTGTGCTAGGATAATGATGATATAGTGGTCTCCTGAGACTTGAGTAGGTAAAGGGGGCCATTATAGAGAGAAGTATGGGATTTTCTCCTTGATAATTCTAGTGTATGCTTGTAGCATGTTTAAGTTAAGATTTTTAGAAAAAATATATTGGTTTCTTGAGACTTGAGTAAGTAAAGGGGGCTACTATAAAGAGAAGTATGGGATTCTCTTCTTGTTTTTTTTTCAATTATTGAATGCATCATTTCTTGCATCATACTTAGAGCATAATAATATGCATTGCATAAAAAGAGTTAGTCCCTCAAGTTCGTAGGTGGGCTACATCATGGAGGGGATCGTGAAAGGAAGATTGTGTAAAAAACACCTATGAAGAATGGTCTTGATGTATCTTGGACTGAAAGGCTATTATGTAAATGATAAAATGCTTTGAGTTCCTTGGATAGCATTCCAAGTGACTTTTCTCTAAAAGAGAACATGTATGGCAGTATTTGTAAGATAGAGAAAAGTAGATTGATAAAACTTGAGAAAGAAATGATTTATATTATGATCTCGACATGTAAAATGTTTCCTTTCAGAAAAAAATAAATAACATCTTATAATTTATTTTAAATGGTAGAATTATTTATGT
The DNA here is from genome assembly GCA_028583015.1 of Wollemia nobilis. Lineage (NCBI taxonomy): Eukaryota > Viridiplantae > Streptophyta > Pinopsida > Araucariales > Araucariaceae > Wollemia > Wollemia nobilis. The sequence continues at coordinate 3,996,708 of JAQPPZ010017057.1, forward strand.
AATCAATAGCTTTTCATATAATCAATTTTTTTTCTAGAAGAATGCTTATTTTGCATAGTTTTACTTTAGCACGTTACCAATTTAACATTGGTGAAATGCTTTTAATTGTAGCACTATATTGAAAAATCGTGCTAAATTTAAGATGTAATGTTTTTAGTTATGACTCAATATGGTGCTATAGTTTTAGAGATGTTTCAATTGAAGAATTTACATCTAGAGAGAGTTGTTTTATTTTTTGAATATTATCTCTGGTTAGGGAATACTTCTTGGGATGGATCTAGAACTTCTCTTAGAACCCAAGTCAAGAAGGTTATCCCAAAACCTGGGATGAGTTGTGTTGATGCAATAACCAAGAAGATATTATTCCTAGAAGGAGTTGAAATAATGCAATATCTAGGAACTCTCGATAAATCAAGAAATATTTGCAATGATGCAATAGCTATATTATTGTGAATTGATACGCCTTGAATAATGAGGATCGAGTGTTCTATATCTAGGAAGTTGTTAAAAATTATTCACAAGACAATAGTAGTGATCCTTGAACATGTAGGATATGGTGATCATGTTCATTACCAAATGAGTGGTAATGACCTTAGTTAACCCATGGATGTGTCATAACTAAGCACCAAGGATTTGCACCTGATTATCCTACCTAGATGGACTTAGAGTAAGGTTAGAGAATAAGATTTTTTCTTTAAGTATTATGGGCCTTAAATGATAATCCCTATGCTATGGTCATAATATCCTCTGTTGTTGATGGTATAGGAAAGGTAGTGGGACCACTTTTGTGACCTTCTAAATGATGATATTTGGCAAGGTAAACCCTAGAAAATACAATATGTTGACCACTCCTATCCACTAAGTATCATCTACAATGACATTGAACTCAAATGTGATGAATCCTTGAGAATACTATAGATAAATTTGGTACTTCTTTGTGAACCTTAAATAAAAATGTATCTCTCTCTTGTGTTTATTTTTGGTTGGTTGTTACATATAGGGATATGATTACATCTTGTTGAGGTATGTTGAAGAGGAAATAATATAAACCTTGATTAATGAATATCATACTAATAGAGGGTATTATTTAGTGCTCACCATCGACCATAAAATCTTGAATGCTGGATGTCATTGGCCTACCATATTATTTAATTGTTTCCAATAGGTTAAGAACTACAAATCATGTTATATGTTTATGGAAAGAGAAGAAAAATGTCAATGCCCCTAAATACCATCATAGTTACAAAAAAATCCAACAATGGGTTCTATATTTCATCAATAAGATAAGTCCTCTTTCTAGTGTAGGGAATGGATGGATTCTCATCTCTATAGACTATTTCACTAAGTGGATCAAAGTAGTGTCAATCAAATCAGCCAATCAAGAGGTAGTTGTCCAACTGTTGGTAGATATTATCACCATGTTTGGAATGCCACCCATCATATTCATGATAATGTCACATATTCTAATGGATCAAAAGTGATAATATTTACCTTGAGATATGGTTTAGGAAGCAATCAAAATATGTTCTAACAAATGAGACATTAAAATGGACTACAAGGAAGGTAATCTAGTGTTCAAATTGGATGAAGACCAAGCTAAAATAGGCAGTCATTAGAAATTTGACTCTCTTTAGAGTGGACCCTATAAAATCCTTAAGATCATGGGTCCAAATGCTTAAAATATTCTAATCATGGATAAAATAACACTACAAATTTTGATGAATGCGTAGCACCTTTGACCCATCTAGCATAAAATTTGAACAAAATAAAATTGTAAATATGTCAATATTTTCCTTTCTAATTATTATTTTCTTAGCAATTTTCCTTTTTTTCCTCATTTTATTCCATAAATATCACCTTCTTATCATTCTTTTCTTCCCTTTGTTTAATTCCTCCTTCCATAAAATAACAATTTTGTTATATTCATGGGACAATGTTGTTGCTTTGTTAAAAAATACAAAGGCAATGCTCAGTGAGTGAACCACTTATTATGGCTTCCTACCCCATGCTAATTGACTGGGTGGGAAAATTAACCCTTGATGGCCCAATCTATCATGCCTAACCATATAGCTATGGGTGTGGGCAACAAAAAGAGTATATAAACCCCTAGGCCATTAAACACTCCTCACATTGCACACTTGCAACTTGCAAAAGACTCAACTCTTTAATCAATCTTTTGCCTACTACAAACCAAGTCTCATTCATTGTTTCCCTCTACTATTAATTGTGTCCCTTCACTAAGATTAAGCATGTTGAGTGAATTTCATGCTCATATCTCCACTATGATATTTAAGGCAAGCAACCCTAATTGGGTAAAACCCTATAAGGGCTCCCCACTCAAGCTAGTTTGCTTGACAAAACCATAGGTGTTGCCCTATTAAAAATCTTAGTGTGGATCATAAATCAAGTATAATTTTCAAGGTTGGGACCAAGCGGTTTACTAAGGCATCATATTCAATGAAAAATGGCTTGGTGAAGTCATTATTAGCTAACATAGGAGTGGTGCAAATGGCCATATTTAAGGCATTAAAGGTTATGGTATTTGTGTTCAACTAAACAAAAGCATATTTCTTGGTGACAAAAGTAAGAGGAGCTACAAAAAATTTTTAGTGATAGGAAAATTTCTTATAATACCTTGTAAGATCTAAAATTCATGAAGTTGCTTGAGGGATTTGAGTAGAGTCCAATATTGAATTGCTTTGATCTTATTAGGAACCACCTTGATGCCTTCTCAAGACACAATATGAACCAAAAAATATTTGGTCCTATTTATAGACAACTTTTCCTACTATAATAGATGAAAGACATTTTCAACATGAACTATATGAGCTTCCCAAGACTTACAATATACTAAGATATTATCAAAGAAGACTAACATAAACTTGTAAAGTAAATTATGAAGGAAAAAAATGCATAAGGCTTTGAAAATTGGAAGGAGCATTAGTAAGACAAAAAGGCATGACCAAGAACTCATAGTGACCCTCATATGTATAAAAGGTGGTATTGGGAATAATAGTCTCTCTAACCTTAATTTGATGAAATTTTAAATGCAAGTCAAGCTTGGTAAAGTATTTAGTACCATGCAGTTCATCCAATAAATACTCAATAATAGGGATAAGAAACATATATTTGATTTTAATCTTGTTAAGAGGCGAGAAATATGGACACATGTTCTAAGAAGTGTCTTTGTGTCATATCATGACCATCAAGGATGAATATAGAATTATGCTCGAATGGATGATACTTGTTGGCTCGAATTTCATCCACACCCTATGAAGAATAAATGGAGAACACAAGCAACACTTAAATGGGAATAAATTCCCTCACACTTTAAGATCTTGTTGGATATCCAAGGTGTGAGTTATAGGGTTGGGTAGAACATCTTCACTCTTTTTCACTTTTGGAAATCCTATGTGACTGCCTATTTTACCTACAAGGGAGTTCAACCTTAGATCATTATCATCTAGTGGTGGTTTTTCATGCTCATTAATAATATTTGCATTTTTGAATTTATCTAGCTCTTCAAATTTTATCATATTAAATGAATAAAGAATTTTAAAGAATATAAAAATGGATCACTTCAAAATAAAAATAGAGAGAGTAAGGTAGAGAATAAAAGAGAGGATATCTAATCTAATTACAAATTATAACTATTGAAATTAATTAAAATACTTAGCTTCACAAAAATACAAAATCAAATGAGAAAGGTGTCCAACTTTCTAATATCATCTTCCACTTTGAGCATGGGACAGAAACAACACGGTATAAAAAGAAAATTATAAACAAAAGGGAGGTTAGCATTAATTGGTGTTTCTCACCAGCAATCAATCTTACACAATAAGAATAGAGCAAATAAAATCCATATTTGAATCTTACATCTTAATTTCCTTAAGCACACAGTAAACAAAATGAAGCTCAATAGCATAACATAATTTCAATAATCACAAATCTATGATTAAATTAAATTAATCCTAAGTGAGACAAAAACAAAAGATAGTGCATTTATCATAACCTATAAAATATTAGGCTCCTCGCCACACTACTATGAAATATAACCGCACACCAGCCTTAGGTACATAATAAAGCATTCAAAACAAATTTACCAAATATTGCAAGAAGTCTTTATTTCCAAGTTTTTGCATCCTTGTGAAAGTCTCAGAAAATTGCTCTTATACATAAGAGCTTTTTCCTAGCCACCCACTTTTACATGCGGATTAATTATTACCACGAGATATTTTTACATAAATTTTTCTCTACCGACTTCAATATTTTACAAGATTTTTACACATTAATGAATCTAGATAGCTCACAGAAGGAGAAGATTTAAATCATTTTTAAACAAAATTGTGAGATAATTTCACTAAAAAAAAATAGTCCCCATTATCAAAAAATTTAGAAGCAAATGTCGCTTAAAATAAGAGTAGGTAGCGCATCAATTGAGCACAAGCACTACTCTACCTACAAATTTCTTGAAATTAGATTTCCCACCATACTATAATCATGCTTCCATTTGGTGCACACTATTTTGGCCATAACTCATAAAGACTTTATCTGTAGTGAGTCTTTGCAAAATCTGGGTTGATCATTAAATATATATATTCCATCTTGCATGGTTGTACTTTATCCATTTCACATTGAAATTCTCTTTTTATCATTACATCTATAATATTTAATGCAGCCACAAGCAATTTGTTTTACAAAAAAAATTAAAAATACAAAGGTTAGAACATTAATATTATAATTAATTTAATTAATTATTTTTTAAAAAATTTCTAATGTTTTCAGCATTAGAGGTATCACATCATTCTCAAGAATTTTTATCATGCTTTTCTAATAATTTCTCATCACTACGGCATCAATCCGGGTTGTCTGTTAAAAATACAAAGGTTAGAACATTAATATTATAATTAATTTAATTATTTATTTTTTAAAAAAATTCTAAGGTTTTCAGCATTAGAGGTATCACATCATTCTCAAGAATTTTGATCATGCTTTTCTAATAATTTCTCATCACTACGGCATCAATCCGGGTTGTCTGCAATTGTTGAGCTCAACTTCTACATATCAAATCAATATTTCCAAGATCAAACTTCATTTTCTCATTGTCGAAGATTTTAGGTTTCTTTATTGACGCAATCCAGCTCCAAAGTCCAACAATTTTGATATTTAGCAATTTTTTTAATCCATTCAAAAGTTGTCTGGTGATAGAATTTTAGTACCTCTTTAGAATGTGACATGGTACATTATATTCGGTAAAATCTACACTTAGAAAATTTTGCTTCTACTAGGGTACAATATTTTCAACAAACTAACGGACTTTCGATACTCATCCAGAGTGTCGCATGGTACATTATATCTAACAAAATCAACACTTAGAAAATTTCCTTTCTCAAAGTTACCAAACTTTGGGCACCACTCCACTTCCTGGTACAATACATGATTTTTGGCAATGCTTATACTTAGCCAAATTTTGGATCTGGCATTGTGCATTGACTTTTCTATTGCCCAAAATAAATTTTCAATACTTGGACACTGACTCGAATTGCTTGGAATCAATTTTCAATACTTGGATACTAATTCGAATTACCTAGAATCAATTTTCAATACTTGGACATGATCTTGAAATACCTAAAACTAATTTTCAACTGGCTAGAGTGATATTTCTAATTGCCATGCTTCATCTTCAATTTCCAAAATTCATCTTCAAATGTTGAGCTTCATTTCCATTAGTGTGTTTCAATTCCATTGTCGGGGCTTTATTTCTAATTTTTTGGGATTTTAGGTTTCTCATTGACGTTGTCCTCCCAAAATTTTGACATTATTTGCACTTAAAAAATTTTAATCTATTTGAACACTATCATGAGATAAAATTTTGGTACCTCTCTAGGCTCCGTAATGGTACATTAATTTCGACGAAGCCCACACTTAGATAATTTTTTCAATTTCTCAAAGTTGTCGAGTGATGGTATTTTGGTACCTCTCTAGGCTCCGACATGGTACAAGACTTTTGGCCACTTCCACACTTAGAAATATTTCTTTCTCAAATTTGCTAGACTTTTTGTACCTCTTCACATGGTGACATGGTGTAATATCTTTGAGCAAACTTATACTTAGCCAATTTTGGATCTAGTGTGACACATTGACTTTCATATTGCCTAGAATAAAATTTCAATGGCCTAGGACCAAATTTCAATTTACCAAAAATGATTTTCGATACTTGGAAAACAAATTAAATTGCTCGAAAGCGAATTTCATGTGGTGCAAAATTATGAAAATTTTAAAAGTGTTCAAAATTTTACGAAACTTTCCTTGTGTCCAAAAAGAGTCAAATGGGTATTCAAAATCGTTGAGATATCCCAAAAATTCATCGTGGATCAAGAGATACTACATTTTAAAATTTGTTGGCTGCAACAGGAAATTACTATTTCTAGAAAGAAATCACATCTAAAATCCTACAAATCTAGTACCATTGTAAATATGAGCTCAAGATAGTTCCACTGGGCTTTGAATCACTTTAAATAGATTTATTATCAAAAATTATGGCAATTTCAAATTTGAAGTAAATTTAGGGTAATATGATGAAATTTAAAGAACCCTAAAATTGATTTTAATATTTTGGACCTTAGAAAAACCATTGAAAATAAAATTTTATGAAACATTTAATCTAAAATAATACCATTGACATGCTAATATTCAAAAATTTCAATTCAAATCAATGTTCAATGCAAACAATTTTGACACCTTGATGTAAGTAATTCTTAAAAACTTGTATATAAAAATTGGAATTAAAACCAAAACTTTAAGAGGCTTCCCTCGAAAAATAAAAATTAATTATAAAAAGATCATAATTTTATTATCATTGGGGTGTGTTATGTAGACATCAAAATCTGGTCACTCACAACACCACATTCGCCACCCCACATTAAATCCTACATAATAAAGTTATACGCCTAAGTTTAGACTTAGGCATACAAATCCTACACCATTATCATATTTTCCAAATTTATTAAATCTGGAAAATTAACCTAGGATACCCTGTCTACCCACTAGACATGTGTCCTAGCCACCTCACCCAACATCTTTGCCACATCTCATCCACCCTTGTCTCCTTTGTCTCTTCACATGGGAAAAATCCCACACATCACTCTACTTACATCCACATCACCCCATTTAAGTGAGGCACATTGGGTGACTCACTGTAACTACCCCCTCCATTTGGTAGCCCTGGATTGCCACTCAACAGTCCAGGCTTACCACCTCTCATTCCCTCTAAGACCCTAAGGAGCCTCTAAAGTCACCTTCACCCCACCAAAATTAAGAGGGCTAAACATTAACACCACCAGGCTACCAGAATAGGATCAGATGTTTGCATGCATCTTAAGAAGAAACCTAATTTTGAGCCTGAAGGTTCTCTTTTGAGGTATTCTGCCATTCATCCAAAATTGTTGGTATGTGGTTTCACAGTTAGAACCACACATTAGCGGTTTCACCACCGCGTGTCCATGGTATCCAATCCATCACTGCACATCCACGATTTCATAAATTCGAGAGCCTAAAGTAGATCCAAGACATGAAAATGATTAGTAACAATTGATTTATAAGGCTTTTTAATTTATCTTCTTCTATTGTTTGCATCATATGAGTAATCGTTTAGGGATTTATCAGCATCATTTAATTTATATCTTGATTGGCAAGTGCTACTAATCCCCTTTGTTGGTTTTTGTGTGTAGGTAACAGGTACTTTGGAAAAGCTATTGAAGCTGAAGTGGTACCTGCATCGGATATCAAAATCCCACTCATGCTTTGAAGCTACAGCTGGAGAACGAAGAACACCATGTTTTGTTGAAGACTTGGAATACCCCATTCCTTTATCAAAAAATATTGTACCATACAGAGAGAGATATTGTAACATTGCTCCCAAGACACTTGGGGCAATTCAAAATTTGTAAACATTGTATCAAAATAAATCAATAGAAAAGTAATTTTTGGTCAATATTTCTATCTTTGTGTGCTTTTATTTTGTGTTTGTTTATTTTTACTACATAAATGGTGATCACGATGGGACCCCCTAAGAGTTCTATTTTGTTTTACCTTGCTCTTATTTAGTTGTTGATCTATATTTTTTATATCTACAAGTTTCAAGAGTTCAAAGTGCACAAGGGTTCAATCTCGGATCGACATATTTGAGACCTACTATATTCGGCCCTATCACTGTAAAACCATGCACCCGCAGTTGCAAATTTGAGGAACCGTGCACCCACAATGAAGAAGCTAGAGGAATGTGCTTTTGTAGTTGTAGATCGGATCAATCATGCACCTGTGGTTGGATATTTGGAGAAACGCACACATGTGGTTGCTGCACTATGGAACCATAGACTTGCGGTTGACAACTAGAGGAAGCAACAAAAGGATAAGAGATTTGTAACCCTATCCCTTTTCTATTTCTATTTTTTTGGTGTTATCATGCATCTAGGGTAAATTAAAGGTATGTCATATGTGCCATTTTTTACATTTAGATCCTAATATAGACTGCTTTAATTGTGCATTCATCCTAATATCTAAAAAAAATAGGATCTACATTGTTCAGTTTAGGGAACAGTCATATTGCATAGTTGGGTTAGAAATAACTTAGGCATATTTTTCATGGCTTGGGTCTATGTTGCCCTTGTTCTATTTGTATAAAGGAACCATGCATCCATGGTTGGGATTTCCCAAACATAGGTATGTGGTTGGTTAACCAAGCATCCACAGTTTACCAGAACTGCCCACCTGCAATTGGCCCTATTAAAAAAAACTTGGACAAATCTTGCTTGAAGTCAACATTCTGCCCCTGATTTGGTTTTGTCTACTATTTTTGTTCTCTTTTTTCCTACATTTAGGCATTAAAATAGAATTGAATCCTAATTTGCATCTCACAATAAATTGAAGAAACCTCACATACACTCTCTTAAACGTTGGCAAATGATTGGATTTCATCACTGCCATGTTGGATTTCATCACCAACCACCAACATTATTACCCTATTTTTGGCCAAGATCAGCTCCAAGAACCATTGTAGCTTGGAAAATTTACATGTATTTCTCTTCAGAGGGTATAACGCTGACTAAGTGAGACTGGGTGAGGACTAGTAGGACCTATGCTCCCTGATCGGGTATGGGCTTCATCTCCATACTTTGGTGGGTTTATGCGATCGGACTTCATCACTAGTTGTCGAGCTATGAGTATACAGGTGAAATCCTAGAATCATCTCAGTGAAAAATATTTTGCACATGAACTTTTCTTTTTCAAAACTTCAAAACTTCAAAAAAATAAAAAAATATTCAAAACTAAAAAAAAAATCAATAAAAAACTTACGAAAACTTAGGAAAATTTTCTTGTTTGTTTGCTTTGAGTGCTATTTTGCATTGTGTTTCTTTCATGCATTCACATACATCCACCACTTGCACTTTATACATCATTACATATTAGCATATGGTAACAACCCGTAGTCAAGCTAGAAAGTTAGCCTTAGTTCAGAGTCAGTTGTCTCTCCCCATGGATCCACCTCAGGCTAGTCAAATCCCTAACACTGCGGTGATAGGGCAAGGTAGTATACCTCCTCCTATGTTCCAAAGCCTAAATGTAGGGCCCTCTATTAGTGCCCCCATTAAATACATAGATGTTATGCATAGGGTTACCCATACCACTATCCCTAAGACTCCTAGGAGTGAGCCACCTACACCAACGAATGGTTTTATCACACTTGTATACATGGACACCGTTAGGATGTATCTGAGTGTAGTTGGAATGGTTTTTCCATTGTTACCACCGCTTACCATCCCATCCCACACCATACCATCATTGCATCAAGAATCCACCTTCACACACCCACAACAGTATGGATAGATCTTTACAAATCCACTTTTTAAGTTAACTATTGGTATGTTGGCTAGCCACCCATCATCATCTAGCCAACCACCCACCACACTACCTCAAAAGAATATCACTTGCACCAACTCCCTTTACAAAGCGATAAATTAGGTCACTTTGCAGATCCCCATATCCATTCCATCTACCACCCCTATGGGCCCCATACATCACATCACCCCTCATTCAGTGGTAATGCCTTTTGCTACCTACCCTCCACTCACATCCAATACCATGGTTTTCTTGCAACCAACCCAACTGTCCACATAATATGTGAATGTTCCCACATCATCTAAGATTGCTATGCAGTAGGCTTTCTTGCAGTTGCAACAAATGATTTTGGATAATGCTAACCATAGTGTTAACCCTAATCTTAATTAGAATTCATACAGGATTTAGCAGAACCCACAATAAACATCTCACCAAACCCATACCTTTATCCAAGATCCATCTTGGATATTGCACCCCCCAACCACTACCATATCAACTAATCCACCACATCACATGTATGCTAACTCATTAGTCAGCATGTTATCATACCCCCATCACCTCATCCATATCAAAACCTTAATTAGCCATCATATCATCATGCATTTCAGCCTAACATCCTCCATCATCCATAATCCATCTACAATGCACCTTATTACCAGTAGTATCAGGTAAACCAGGGTTTTAATCCTATGGAAGATCCTAAGTTCCAATTCCTACAAAACCATATTGATAGCCTTGCCATGCAAACACCAGGTTTGCAATATCAAAATCCCACATTAAGGAAGCTACTCAATCACCTAATCCATGCTTTGGTACCTGCATCACCTTATCTGGTGGATTTTTAGATGCTAAAGCTTGATATATTTAAGAGGGATGAGGATCCCTAAGAGCATGTGATAATATTTGTAAACTTGTGTTTCATAATCAGAAACAATGATGCACTCATGCTACATACCTTTCCTTAAACACTTGGGGGAGAAGCCCAAGATTGGTACAACCACCTATCGCATTAGAGTGTTTACACCTTTGAGCAGCTTGCGAACCAATTCCTAGAGAGATTTGCCTTGAATATCCAAAATAAAACCACATTGACTGATCTACTTAGTCTGAAGCAATACGATGATGAATCAGTCCATGATTTTGGCAACTATTGGAGGGTGGTTATGATCAACTTGCAATTCTCCCTCCCCATGTGAGAAATAATAAGAATATTCATAAAGAGTTATGCCAAGCTCATCTCTTTGTTGCTATAGTTATAGCATTATAGAACATTTGATGATGCACTCACCCAATCCTGAGTGATAGAAGAGATAAAAATCCAAGAGGGTGAAATTAAGCCTAAGAAGAAAGAATGGCAGAACAAGAACTAAAAGGGGAATAACCACGACCAGTCCAAGTTTGCTCAGGTTAACCAGATAGTCTTGGGCCAACCTTCATAGTCAAATCAACAAGCCCAAGTTTAGATCCAACAACCCTAACAAAAAAAACAATCATAACAATGGAACTATCAAATGGTTACACCCCCACAGTAGGTGCAAAATCAAATGCAACCTGTAGAGAGGCAGCAACATCACTTTAGGCCTAGGCACAATTACACACCACTACAATAGCCCTACTTATCTATAGTTCAAAAGTTACATGCAACACAACTTTTCACATTATCGAAGATTAAACCCGAAGACCCTAGCAAGCCGAAATCAAAGGCCTATAGAGAGCACTTATACTACATCTATCATTGAAAAAAATGATATGACATCAAAACTTACCATGGGTTTAAGGGTATTGTGTAAGACTTATTGAAAGCATGAAAGATTAAATTCAAAATTCCGCTAGCCCAATCTAATCAGAACCTTGGTATATATCAGACATTGTTGCCTCATCATGAGGCAACTCAACAAGCAACGGGAGCATCAAATTCTATAATTCCTCCCAACCAAGTCAACTGTGTCTCAACTACACCAAGGTTTTATAGGGGCTATCAATATGGTCACCTACAGGTAGAGACAAGCAAATTGCACAACCCAAGCTACCACAACACAACAAAGTATCTCCATACAACTAGGGCCACCATTCCACCTCCACCATTTCATAATCCAAGTAATCCATCTCACCCAACTATCACCCTAGGTAACTGATTGACCCAAAGTTTGAAAATGGCATTGACAAACTTTCAATCTATGACCTGATACAACAGTCACCCCCACATTGAAAAGCATTGATGGAAATTCTAAAATCCATCCAAGTACAATCAGAAGACCCTAATGCTTTCAACTCCTTTATAGGGAGTGTAAAAAAATGCATGGAACCCTCGATAGCATTTTATGACTTCGAGGAGAAGAGTGTTTCATCAAATTTATCGGATCCTCCATTGCACATAGTCACTCATATTGATAGGAAGCCATTCAAGAGAGTCCTTATTGACACCGACTCCTCCATAAACCTCATTACCACTCCCACCATCAAGAACCTTAACATACCATCATCCCACATTACATCATCCACCTTCATCTTAAGGGTATTTAATGACACTTTATGCTCAACTGTGGGAAACATAGTTCTTCCTATCACCGTGGGGTGAAAATAATACATGTTCTCTTCCACATATTGGAAGGGGTGATGCAATATAATATACTTCTTGGACATACCTAGATCAGGGAGATGAAGTGTGTGCCCTCGATATTGCACCAATATCTAAAGTATGTACATGAGGGCAAGGTACATTGCATCCTAGTAGACATAGATCCTTTTAAATACTACAACTTTATCTCAAATACTTATGAGCCACTGCTTCCATCAATCCACCTATCCATCCAAACACTCATTATCTGAACTACTCCCACTAACATCACTTCATCAAAATCCCCCATCCTAGAGGAGTTGCCTATATTTGATCCTACTTTTGCATCTAAAAGTGTCAACTCTAGTCAGCCTTCAACCACCATATTTTTTTTCGCCACCGTACCTAATAATCTCGCTAATCAATCATCAACTCCATCAGCCATATTGTCCACTTCATAAACATCATTCATATTCATAGCTCAATCCACTCCATCAACTAACAACCCCATCAAATCTCATTCATCTCAAACATCACCATCCATAGTCTCGTAGATAGGATCACCTATCCGAGAGGAGCCATCACCTCCACCTGAATTGCAAGTTACCCTAGAAGTGCCCTCTTCATCCACTGAGCCATCATCATCCCAACCATCCCAAGTTGCAGTACATCTTGCTAATCCAAGCATTGGCAAGTACATCATTAATAGTGTCATAGTTACACCACCTATTGAGTCATTCAGAGACTATGGTCACCCATGCAATCCACCTTTAGCCATAGGTGTAGTATACAGAATGGTTTCCCAATCAGATAGGATTAATTTCATATATGGGGGAGTGGATTCTTCATTTGATCTACCTCCTACTAATGAGGAACCCTTGCAACAAATTTAATGAAACTTTGGATTATCTATCCAAACTAGATTTCCCTTTGTGATATTTTTGCAGGGTCAACTAGCAGGAATATGGACTTGGGCGACATGAGAAGGATCCACATCACATTTTTGAGCCCAAATATAGAGAATCACATGACCAATCTAGTCTAGGGTAAAAACGTTCTACCTCAGACTCTTCCTTAAACCAAATATTTCAACGACTCACCCTTGAGGATGAAGAAGAGGATGAGGAGAGTGAGGAGTATGATGATTATGATGATACTGATGATGAGTACCTAGAACCTAACTTTGCACCTCATCTACATGAGACATTTTTTAATATTGTATTACATACATTCATGATTAATCACATGCCATATGATAACATCTTTTATGAATATTTGAGGGATTATATCTTCGATGAATATATTGAGGAATTTTGATAAATGGAAGTAAATTTAGACTAGATCATTCAAATAGTTGATGACCCCCAAGACGATGTGGTTCCTGTTAAACCCATTGAGAGATATGAGTTTTATACAAAGATGTTTCCCATAGATCACACCATCTTCCTCTTCAACAAAGAGCATGAGTTCCCTGAGCCATATCTGCCACCACCACCTTGGCTGCTCTCATAGCATTTACATTCATCCACCGTAGGTCAGTTGCAACCTAGAGAGAGTGAGTCATCACCTATTGAATTGTACCACCTCGTTTTCATCAAGTCAATATGATTTTTGTTGACTTGTTTTTCCCACTCTGTAACCCATACAATTTGGAAAAGTTGATTCAGGTCAATGCTAGCCTTATCACCATGGATAGGATCTCATCCCCACCATGCATCGTCGAGTTTATCCTATCTGAAGAGTTACTGTGAGATTCAAATGCTTACATTCCACAATAACCTTCATCCTTATCTGCCTCAATTTCTCAAATCGAATTAGAGATGGAGACCTCTAAGTCATTTGAGCATGTGGAGGATGATATCCATCTCATCCCAACTCCACATCAACTAGATCAAGGTTCCCATATGCTGATCAAATAATCTATCGATGTGAACCTTAGAAAAGATGCGAACAATCCACAAATTGTTAAAATTGTAAAAGATTTATCTGCAAAAGATAAAGAGCATATGATCGACATATTGACAAGAAAGAAAGACATTTTTGCATGGTCATACAAATACATGCCTAGCCTTGACCCCAACTTGGTGGTCCACAATCTTACTCTGACGCTAGATGCTAAACCTTTCAAACAAAATCTAAAGAAACTTCATCCTACCATTGTATTGATTATAAAAAAAGAGCTACAAAAACTACTGGACGTGAATTTCATAGTCCCAATTGATTACCCAAAGTGGCTCTCAAAAATGGTATCTGTTCGTAAGCCGAATGGGGGGTACACGTATGCACTAATTTTTGAGATCTAAATAAAGCATGCTCCAAGGATGATTTTCCTCTACCTAACATCGATAAATTAGTAGAATCCCATGCAGGCCATGAAATGCTTTCGCTAATGGATGGTTTCTCAGGATACAATCAGATTTAAATTAATCCTAAGGACAAAAAAAATACAACATTTACAACACCTTGGGGAACATTTTATTACAGGGTGATTCCATTCGGCCTTAAAAATGTAGGAGCTACATATCAATGTGCCATAATGTATATCTTCCATGATTATATGCATAAAATCATTAAGGATTATGTGGATGATTTCATTTCCAAATCAAAAACATGTCGAGCATATTGAAGTCCTAGAGAAAGTATTTGATCGATTGCTTGAACATAAGGTAAGGTTGAATCCTAAGAAGTGCATATTTGGCATCACATCAAAAAAACTTCTAGGGTTCATTGTCTCCAAGTGAGGCATTGAAGTGGACCCTGATAAGGTCAAGGTCATTATCGAGATGCCACCTCCAACTAACTTGAGAGAGTTGCATAGTTTACAAAGAAAGATACAATCTATCCAATGATTCATTGCACAACTCTCAGATAAATGTAGACCTTTCAATTGCTTGCTACAAAAGGGGTTGACATTCTCATGGACAATTGAATGTCAAGATGTATTTGATGACATACATAAGTATCTAGCTTCACCACTAGTTCTTACACCTCCTCCTTCAAGAGTCCCTTTTCACCTTTATGTATTTTCAACATATTTTACACTAGGGACAACGATTGCTTATAAAAATAAGAATCATAAAGAGCAAGTCATTTATTACATTAGTCGAACATTGGTAAGTTATGAAACAAGATATGTTTATGTTAAAAATTTATGCTTAGCAATGGTTTTCACTGCTAAGAAACATAGACATTAAGTTCTAAGTAACACTACCTATGTCATAGCTAGAGAGGACCCTCTGTGATACATGATGACTCGCACATACAACAATACCCGTACTACAAAATAGATAACACTTTTAACGGAATTTGATCTCGAGTGTTTTAGTCAAAAATTCATAAAAGATCAGGTGATAGCAGATCAACTTGTAGAAGCTCCATTACCAAATGATAAACCACTTATCATAGAGCTTCCAAATGATTCGGTATTTTTCGTTAATAAACAAGAAGAGTTAGTCCCTATTGAGGGCAATATCGACATGAAAATATTATTTAATGGATCAAAGTGTGAAAGAGGACAAGGTGTTGGATTCATGTTTTACACACCCGAAGGAATTCCTACTCCTTTATCATTCAAACTCGACTTCCCATGCATAAAAAACAATGCAAAGTACGAAGCCCTAATCTTGGGGCTTCAATCAGCTATAGCTATGGGTATTAAATGACTAAGCATCTTTGGTGATTCTAAACTTATCATTTATCAAGTAAGAAGAGAATACTAATATAAGGAACTAGTCTTGAAGCAATATCATGAGGTAGAAATGAAGTTTCTAGAGAAATTTTATTGGTATAAAATCAGTAACTTGCCTTGTTCAACTAACAAAATTGTGAATGCAATGGCTTCTTTGAGATCCTTGATTCCTATGAATGAACATGGAGAAGTCCAACCACTTATCATAACAACAGTATCCAAATCAACAATCAAATGAGCAGAGTCTAAAGGTGAGAAGAGTGTTAATTTGGTCCATACAGAACCCTACAACTCTTACCTTAATGAGATAAGAGAATTTCTCAAGTCTAAGACCCTCCCAATAGAAATAACATGAACTGCAAAAAGAACATTCAAACAAAAAGTAGCTTGTTTTACTCTCTTGGGAGATGTGTTGTATAGACATGGCTATGATGGAGTACTACTTTGATGTCTAGATCTCATTGAGGTACAATGAGATTTAATGGAAGCCCATGATGGTACTTGTGATGGCCATTAAAGGAATTAATGGATGACGATACAGCTAGACAAGCACGTCTTGACCAATTAACACTCCTTTATGAAATGTGGATCAATACCTTAGAACATCTATGAGTTTATCAAGATCGCATCAAGCGTGCCTACAATGCAAAAGTCCATCCTCATTAATTTCAAGTAGGAGATCTCGTCCTCAAGGAAAATCAACAAAATACCAATGCACTATTGCACTTGAGAGATAAATTTATGGCTAATTGGTTAGGTCCATACATTTTCAAATAGAAGTTGGGACCAAGAACATATAGACTTGCCAACTTGGAAGGAATATTGGAACCTGAGGCATTGAACATAATACATCTAAAGGCATTCTATGCATAATACAGTTTATATATATGTACATATACATGGCTAAAAATAGTAATTATATTTAAAAAATTTCATTTATGTATCTTAAGTTCATACATGCATTCCATATAGGCATTTTGTTTATACCATTCATTACACTAGATCATGTGGTAAAATTGGATGATCACTGGTCCAACATGTCTTGTTGCCTTAATCAGGGGCATCCAACATCACTTAGCAATCCAAAATCACAATAATATGTAACTTTCCCTATAATATTTTCCTAATTAAGGGACCGCATAAAGTAGGATAGATACCATATAATTGTTAGCAATAATAATTACATGGCTACTGACTATTTTTTGTGTATCTTTTAATTTTTAAAAGATTGAATTGAAAGTATCGAAAAACATCGCACCACCACATCAACCATTAAGCAATTTCTAATGTTTTAAATCACTCAGCCAATCCTAGTGTTTTGAACAAACTTGATTCAAATTTAAGCAATCTCTAGATGTAACAGGTCATTCCTGGTCAATCAAATTTCTTGTTGGACCACATACAACAAAAAACATTAAAAACATTGTGAATCCTGGGAATAACTAAGTCAAAAGTTGTTATTTCCATAAGTGAAAGTTTTTTCCTACTCATCCAATTATGTGCATGGTCTAGAATACTATAGAGTTGGAAAAAGGACAAGCTCCTCCTTCACCCCCCCAAACAAAAAATAGATGAAAATCCCTCGCTCTTAATCAAAGTGAGCAAGTATCCCCAAAATACTACAAAATGCAATAAAAATCCCTTTCTCCCTTATAAAATGAGCAAGTATTCTGGAAAAGTGTTTCAAAGTAATAATTTCCCCTTTTGATCTCCCTCAAAACAAGCAAAAACATCAATGAAAAAAAATCAAAGTAATAAAATTCCCTTGCTCCTCCTAAAATGAGAAAATGTCCAAAAATCCCAAAAATTAAGAGCAATAAAAGAAGAGAAGGATCTTGAATCCTTGGAATTCTTAGTATCTCAAAAATCATGGGGTGATCCTCATTACAGCAATGGGTTGAATGAATCCCTCCTGGCAATGAGGTATCCTTACGTGTGGTGCCATATATGTTACATTAGTTACCTTCTTTTGTACAGACCTAAGGCATATCTTGGATGAGCTATCTTATTGGCATAAGTAACAACTGATCAGTTTGATCTAAATCATAATGGGAACTGAACAATAATTGCACACAAAGTTGGTCCTTGAGAAATTTGAAAACACTAGGACAATCATTACATAAAGATCTATGATGTACAAAAATGGGTTTTTTTGAAATCACTAAGGTGTTGAAGTCTTTTTAAAAACACCTTAGCTTATCCACCTAATAAAACCATATTAGCTTCCATTACTATGCATCATAATATTCATACGAATACCATCTATCTCTACCCCTGATTAAACAATAAGAATAATATTACTAAATCTAAGTCTAAAGCTACCACATCATAAACATAAATCATCCACATCACATATTACATCATCCATATGCATTCATACATACAATAAAAATAAAGTGCACAACACAAACCATAATAAAAGCCATGTATATATATAAATGAATCGTATAGTACAAAACACTCACAGGTTGTAAACATCACAGCACTAAGGCTCATAACAAAAACAAGCAAAAAACTATAAAAAGAGGTAATAAGAGCTCCTAGCTAGCACCTTTGTGACCTCCGTGAGGTCCCTATGCTAAGGAAGCACCATGAGAACTGGATGGCTGATGATTCCTAGCACTCGACTTGGTCCATCTGTTGGAACCCATAATTGATGATGAAGGAGGAATGGGAAGAGGAATCTCATGCTCATGCAAAGCACTCTCCAACATCGTAATGTACTTGCCCTGCCTATGGATGGTCCTCAGTTCAACCCCTTGGTGAGTCACTCACTAATATAACTATGCCCTAAGATAAGTAATAGTGGTCACAACATCACCCTCAACCGGTGCATGCTGCACCCTATCCAACTCACCCTACAAGTGATTCACCTCACCTTGCAACCTCATGATCTCTTCATCTCAGGTCACAATAGCATCCACACTCGATATGCCATGTAGACCATCCACCTCATCCCGCAGACCATCCACCTCACCCTGTAGATGGGTCACTTCACCCTGATGCCAATCCAGCTCACCCTTTACCCAACTCACCTCCAAATCTAGACTATTCCGCTCTACCTTGAATATGCCCCACTTCTCCTCTATGTGATGAGGAGGAGCATCCTGCTCTCTCTAGCCTCCATCACCTCCATCACCCTCATATCCTTGGCCTCCCTTGCCTCCATTGCATCTATCTCCTCTATCACCTCCATATCCATCATCCCTATCACTCCTGTCATACCCAACATCAAGCTCTAGCTCATGAATGTCAACAGTAGACTGCCTTCTGCCATCACTACCTCAACAGTGCTTCGCTCACCTAAGAGGTTGATCACTAGTATGTGGATCTTCACCATTGAATGCATTATCCACTGCTTAGCTGGGCCTCCAAGGAGGTTGAGCTGAAAACCAAGCATCATAATCTATAGTAGCGCTTACATCATCTACATCAGAAACCTCCATAGTTGCATCATCACCCGTGTCATCCATAGTCTAAAATTCTTGAGTCAAGGGTAGGTCTAGCTCATCACCCCATCACCTGCATATCATAGGAGCATTTGGAACTCCCTAAACCAAGCCAAACTGCCTCAAGAACCCACAACAATTGAATGTACTCCATCTCTCATATATGGCTTCCCATCAACCATCTCCCCCATCTAACCCGATGAAGCTCAACAATGTCTCTCTCCTAAGACATGTCCCTCCATGGTCACCAGCAAATGTCATCCCTATTTAGACCACTAAAGCTATATTTTTATGTAGTGGCCTCAATAGAAGGGCATTTGGGAGAAGTCTCATCACTAACCCACCAGCGAAAAGCACAAGGAAGTAGAGGATCAAATGCAAAAGGTAGCCCCTCAGGACGACCCACTCTAATGTTCTCCTAAGACAAAATCTAAAGCAATAGGCTACAATTGAGTCCCTTCTACTCCTGTCTCTTTACCTCGTAAAGCTCACTATATAACTAGCACAAAAGAGTGGGAGTCCATGCCAATATCTATGGATCAGACATCAACTGTAAAACAAGACAAACCTGGTTCCATGGTATCCTTGATCCCATGTTATTAAGCAACACATTTTTGCCTAGAGTATACATCAAGAAATTCAAAACCATAGCTAGCTACTTGCCCTATATAATTCAAGGTAGGGAATGCCTCCCTTACTTTAGTCCACATCCCAGAGATCACCGTAGATAGGTCTTAAAGTATCCTTCTTGTTGTGGCCCACCCTCATTGGTGGACCCTCGATAGGCACTCGAAAGATGTGGTATACATCCTCCAAAGTAATAGTAAGCTCCCCTATTGGGAGCTAAAAATAACCCCTATCTAGGTCCCATCTCTCAATGAGTGTGGATAAAAGTGCCTCATCCACTTGGACTATCTCAATCAGTCTACACCTGTCCAAACCCATAGCCTCAAGAAACTTCCAATCATTTGTTGTGAGAGCCTTTCGCACTTTTGAAATAGTGCGAGGCCACCAATGTTTGGCAGTAATGAGCTTAATCTGTAGTGCAACAAAGAAAAAAATCAGTGCATCATATTTCAAAAACAAAACAACAATATTGCATTTAATAACATATTGCACTTCAAAAAAACAATTGCATTTAGAACAATTTGCATCTCAAAATAAGAAAAACACAAAAACAAGCATGTCACAATACATAGCATTTCAAAAAAAAAATTCAACCTACCCCATTCATGGTAGTAAAAAAAAAAATTTCAACCTACCCCATTCATAATAGTCAAAAGAAAAGAAAAAAAAAACAAACAAAAATTTTCCAGCCCCTCTTAATGGTTGTAAAAAAAAAAAAAAAAAAAAATCATTTAAAAAAAAATAAGAAAAACCAACAAAACAATAAACAAAAACAACAAGCAATAACACAAATAAAACCTACACTAATTGTTAGGGGCACCTACCTTGGCATAGCAGACGTCGGCTTCTACTCCATCCGAGCCACCACCACTCGCATCCGCACCATCGCCACTGCCCTCACTGACCTCCATCTCACTCATCCTCACAACACAAAGCAAATTTCACAGCTGGAAAAAGAAAATAATTAAATGAAAACAACCCATGAGCCTTTCTATAGCCACTTTTCATGGTAAAAATTGCATGCCCATATTTCACAGAGTGCGCAAAACCATTAACCCATGGTTTGCGGTGCAAAATGCGCATCCACATTTTGTAGAGCATGACAAATCGTAGACCCGTGGTTCGCGATGTACAACATGGAAATGCCATGCAAAAGAGACAAAACCACACATGTGTTTTACCTAAATGTTCAAATCAGCAATCAAATGAGTAGATTCTAAAGGTGAGAAGAGTGTTAATTTGTTCCATGCAAAACCCTACAACTCTTACCTTGTTGAGATAAGATACTTTCTCAAGTTTAGGACCCTCCCAATATAAATAACACGAACTGCAAAAAGAACATTCAAACAAAAAGCAACTCGTTTTACTCTCTTGGGGGTGTGTTGTATAGACGTGGCTATGATGGAGTACTACTTCGATGTCTAGATCCCATTGAGGCATAATGAGCTATAATGGAAGCCCATGATGATACTTGTGGTGGCCACTTTAGTGGGATGGCCATTGCAAAGCGTATTTTGCGCATAGGTTATTATTGGCCCACCATGGAAAGTAATTTTTGTTAATACGTCAAGAAGTGTCAAAAATGCCAACATCATGCCAATTTGACTCATGTACCATCACAATATTTGCAGCCAATTAAAATCCTTTGGTCCTTTTCACAATGGGGCCTAGATTTGATTGGTAAAATTTCACCTACCTCTTCAAGACAACATAAATTCATCATAACTGCCATGGAAGACTTCACCAAGTGGGTCGAAGTAATTCCAATGACCACTACGACTGGACCTCGAATAGCGGAGTTAATACTTCAGCATATTATCTATCATTTTGGGATTTCTTCCAAGATAATTTCATACAATGGCAAGTCATTTAAGAACATGGATGTTCGAGCCTTATGTAGCAAGTTTAATATCTAGCATAGTTTCTTGACTCCTTACTACCCACAGGAAAATGGAAAATTTGAAGTGACCAACAAGATAGTGATTGCCATTCTAAAGAAACTTTTCAAAGAAAATCATAGAGATTGGCACACTCAACTCCCCTTGGCACTATGGTCTTATCGAACAAGCATCAGAATGCTAATAGGGGCAACACCCTTTTCACTAGTCTATGCCATGAAAGCAATTATACCTCTTGATCTGGAGATCCCTTTTTTATGAGTTACATTGAAGGAATTCATGGATGATGGTACAGCTAGACAAGCACATCTTGACCAATTAACACTCCTTGATGAAAAGTGGATCAATTCCTTAGAACATATACCAGTTTATCAAGATCGCGTCAAGCGTACCTACAACATAAAATTCCATCCTTGTGAATTTCAAGTAGGATATCTCATCCTCAAGGAAATCAATAGAATACCAATGCACTACCACACTTGAGAGATAAATTTGTAGCTAATTAGTTAGGTCCATACATTTTCAAATATAAGTTGGAACCAGGAATGTATAGACTTGTCAACTTGGAAGAAATATTGGAACCTGAGCCATTGAACATAATACATCTAAAGGCATTTTATGCATAATGCAGTTTATATATATGTACATATACATGGCTAAAATAAATAAAAAATTATATCAAAAACATTTCATTTACATATCTTAAGTCCATCCATGCATTCCATATAGGCATTTTGTTTATACCATTCATTACATTAGATCATGTGGTAAAATTGGACGACTGTTGGTCCATCATATCTTGTTGCCTTAATCAAGGGCATCCAACATCACTTAGCAATCCAAAATCACAATAATATGTAACTTTCCCTATAATATTTTCCTAATTAAGGGATCACATAAAGTAGGATAGATACCGTATAATTGTTAGCAATAACAATTACACGACCACTGACTATTTTATGTGTATCTTTTAATTTTCAAAAGATTGAATTGAAAGTATCAAAAAACATCACACCACCACATCAACCATTAAGCAATTTCCAATGTTTTCAATCACTCAACCAATCCTAGTGTTTTCAGCAAACTTGACTCAAAGTTAAGCAATCTCTAGATGCAACAAGTCATTCCTAGTCAATCAAGTTTCCTCTTGGACCACACACAATAAAATACATTAAAACATTGTGAATCCTAGGAATAACAAAGTCAAAATTTGATATTACCATAAGTTAAAGCTTTCCCTTGCTCATCCAATTATGTGCATGGTCTAGAATACTACAGAGTTGGAAAAATGACAAGCTCCTCCTTCACCCCCCCACAAAAAAATAGATGAATCTCTTGCTCTTCATCAAAGCGAGCAAGTTTACCCAAAATAATAATGCAATAAAAATCCCTTGCTCCATCATAAAATGAGCAAGTATCCTAGAAAAGCATTTCAAAGCAATAAGTTCCCCTTTTGCTCTCCCTCAAAGCGAGCAAAAATATCCATGAAAAAAAAAATTCAAAGAAATAAAATCCCCTTGCTCCTCCTATAATGAGAAAGTGTCCAAAAATCCTAAAAATCAAGAGCAATAAAAGAAGATAAGGAGCTTGAATCCCTGGAACTCTTAGTATCTCAAAAATCATGGGGTGATCCTCATTACAGCAATGGGTTGAATGAATCCCGCCTGGCAATGAGGTATCCTTACGTGTGGCACTATATATATTACATTAGCAACCTTTTTTTGTACAGACCTAATGTTTTTGTTGAATGAGCTAGATTATTGGCATAAGTAACAACTAATTAGTTTAACCTAGCTCATAATGGAAAATGAATAATCATTGCACATAAAATCTATCCTTGAGAAATTTGAAAACACTAGGACAACCATTGCATAAATAAGATCTATGATGTACAAAAATATATTTGTTTGGAATCACTAAGACATTCGAGTCTTTGTAAAAATGCCTTAGCTCATCCACCCAATAAAACTATATCAAATTATATTACTACGCATCATAATATTCATACGAATGCCAGCTATCTCTTCCCCTGATTAAACAATAAGAATAATGTTGCTAAAGCTAAGTCTAAAGCTACCACATCATAAACATCAATCATCCACATCACATATCATATCGTCCATATGCATTCATACATACAATAAAAATAAATCGCACAACAAAAACTATAATAAAAGCCATGTATGTATATCTATATGAATCGCATAGTTCAAAATGCCTGTAGGTTTTATGCATCAGAACACTGAGCCTCATAATAAAATAAACAAAAAAACACAAAAAAAGGTAATAAGCACTCCTAGATAGCACCTCTGTGACCTCTGTGAGGTCCCTACACTGAGGAATCACCATGAGAACTAGATGGCCAATGAGTCCTAGCACTCGACTCGATCTGCCTGTTGGAACCCACAACTGATGATGGAGGAATGGGAAGAAGAATCTCACACTCATGCAAAGCACACTCCAAAATCATAATGTACTCACCCTGCCTATTGATGATACTCAAATCAACCCCCTAGTGAGCCACTCACTGAGATAATTATACCCTAATAGAAGCAATGATAGTCGTAGCATCACCCTCAACCGATGCTTGTTGCACCCTATCCAACTTGTCCTATAAGTGAGTCACCTCACCCTGCAACCTCATGATCTATGCATCTCAAGTCACAATACCATCCAAACTTGATCTGCCATGCAAACTGTCTACCTCAGCCCATAGACCATCCACCTCATCCTATAGATGAGTCACATCACCCTGATGCCAAGCCAACTCACCCTTTACCTGACTCACCTCCAAATCCATACTATTCTACTTTGCTTAAAGTATGCCCCACTCCTTCTCTGTGTGATGGAGAGGAGCATCCTACTCTCTCTAGCCTCCATCACCTCCATCACCTCCATAAACCCATCTTCCTGGCCTTCTTCACCTCCATATCCTCCATCACCTCCATCTCCATCATCCCCATCACTTTTGTCATGCCCAACATCAACCTTTGGTTGTTGAATGTCAATATAAGATCACCTCCTACCACCACTACCTCAATGGTGCTTTGCTTTCCTAGGAGCTTGATCACCAGTATCTAGCTCATCATTATTGATTGCTTCATCCATTATTTGGCTCAACCTCCAAGGAGGATGAGCTAAAACCCAAGCATCATAATATGTAGTAGTGCTTGCATAATTTGCATCAGAAACCTCCATAGTTGCATCATCACCCACATCATCCACAATCCAAAAGTTTATAGTCAAGGGTAGGCCAAGATCTCGCCTCATCGCTTGTATATCATGGGAATATTTGAAACTCCTTGAACTAAGCTAAACCACCTCAAAATCCATGAGAACTGAATGTGCTCTGTCTCTCGCATATGGCTGCCCATCAATCATCTCCTCCATCTAACCTGATGAAGCTCAACAACATCTCTCTCCCAAGCCATACCCCTCCATGATCACCAGCAAATGTCATCCCTAGTCAAGCCATTGAAGTTATCCCTATATGTGGCAGTCTAAATAGAAGGGTGTGTGTAAGAAGCCTCCTCACTAACCCTCTAGCATAAAGCACAAAAAAATAGAGGATCAAATGCTCAAGGTAGCTCCTTAGGATGACCCACTCTAATGTGCTCCCAAGACCAAATCTAAAGCAACAGGTTGCAGCTGAGTCCCTTTCGCTCCCGCCTCTTTACCTCAAAAAGCTCACTATATAATTGGCACAAGAGAGCAATATTTCATACCAATCTCTATGGATTAGATATCAACTGTAAAACAATAGGAACCTAGTTCCATGGGATCCTTGATCCCATGCTATTAGGTAACATCATGTTGCTCATATTATACATCAAGAAATTCAAAATCGTGTCTTGCTACTTGCCCTTGAACAATTTAAGGTAGGGGATGTCTCCCTTACTACAGTCCACATCCTAGAGATCACCGTAGATAGGTCTCAAAGCCTCTTACTTTTTGTGGCCCACCCTCATTGGTGGACCCTCAACAGGAACTCAAAAGATGTATACATCCTCTAAAGTAACAGTAAGATCCCCTATTGGAAGCTAAAAATAATCCCTATCAGGGTTCCATCTCTCAATGAGTACGGAAAAAAATGCCTCATCTTCTCAGATTGTCTCAATAAGTCTAAACCCATCCAAACCCACAACCTCAAGAAACTTCCAATCATCTATTATGAGAGTCTTTCATGCTTTTGAAATAGTGTGAGGCCATCGATGCCTGGCGGTAATGAGCTTAACCTGTAGCACAACAAAGGAAAAAAATCAGTGCATTACATTTCAAAAACAAAACAACAATATTGCATTTAAGAACATTTTGCACTTTAAAAAAATAATTGCATTTAGAACAATTTGCATCTCAAAACAAGAAAAACCAAAAAACAAGCATATCACAATACATAGCATTTCAAAAAAAAATTAAACCTATCCCATTCATGGTATTCAAAAAACAAAATTTTTCCAGCCCCTCTTAATGGTTGTAAAAAAAAAAAAAATCATTTAAAAAAATAGAAGAAAAACCAACAAAACAATAAACAAAAATAACAAGTAATAACACAAATAAAACCTACACTAAGGATTAGGCTCACCTACCTTGGCATAGCGGATGTCGACTTCCGCTCCAGCCAATCCACCACCACATGCATCCACATTTACAACACAATCACATCAACCATAATTCACATCACCTAATCATCCAAATTCAGTCAATTGGCTCATGGTTTTCATCCTTTACCCATTCGCCAATTGAGGGGGTAAGCAAATAAATCAAAATTTCAAAAAAAAATCATAATTCGTTCTTGTGCGTCAAGAAGATTTGAGTTCATCCATCCAACAAAGACAGGTGTCATTGGTTTTTGCACTGCATCATGTTTCACACATCATAGTACAAAAAGGGGCATCTGTAGACACAAAAATCTGGTCACTCACAACACCACATTCACCACCCCACATCAAATTCTGAATAATAAAGTTATACGCCTAAGTTTAGACTTAAGCATATAAATCCTGCACCATTATCATATTTTCCAGATTTATTAAATCAGGAAAATTAGCCTAGGATACCCTGCCTACCCACTAGACATGTGTCCTAGCCACCTCAACCAACATATTTACCACATATTATCCACCCTTGTCTCCTTTATCCCTTCACATGTGGTAAAATCCCACACATCACTCCACTTGTAGCCACATCACCCCAGTTAAGTGAGGCACACTAGGTGACTCATTGTAACTGCCCCCTCCATTTGGTAGCCATGGATTGCCACTTAGCAGTACAGGATTGCCTCTTCTCATTCCCTCTAAGACCTTAAGGAGCCTATAAAGGCATCTTCAACCCACCAAAATTAATAGGGCTGAACATTGAAATTGCCAGGCTATCAAAATAGGATCAAATATTTGCACGCATCCCAAGGATAAACTAAATTTTGAGCGTAGAGGTCCTATTTTGAGGTATTTTTCCATTTAGCCCAAATCGTTGGTTCACAGTTTCACAGTTAAAATTGCATGTCAGTGGTTTCACCATAACGCGTCCATGGTTTCCAGTCCATCATCATGCATCCATGGTTTTACAAATCTGAGAGCCTGAAGTAGGTCCAAGACACGAAAACAATTTGTAACAATTGATTTGCAAGGCTTTTTAATTTATCTGCTCCTATTTGTTGCATCATATGAGTACTCATTTAGGGTTTTAATAGCATCATTTGCTTTATATCTTGATTTGTAGGTGTTACTGATCCCCTTTGTTGGTTTTTATGTGTGTAGGTAACAAGTACTTTGGAAAAGTTGTTGAAGCTGAAGTGGTCCCCACATCGGATTTTGAAAGCCCACTCATCCTTTGAAGTTGTAGCTGGAGAATGAAGAACACCATATTTTTTTGAAGACTTGGAAGACCCCATTCTTTTATCAAAAAATATTGTACCATACAGAAAGAGATATTGTAACATTGCTTCCAAGGCACTTGGGGTAATTCAAAATTTGTAAATATTGTATCAAAAGAAATCAATAGAAAATAAATTTTTGGTCAATATTTTTGTCTTTGTGTGCTTTAATCACTAATATGTTTGAGTCTTTGTAAAAACATCTTATCTCATCCACCCAATAAAACGATATCACCTTCCATTACTATGCATCATAATATTCATATGAATACCTGTTGTGGTTCATCCACAACACACCCCAGAAGTGGGGACCCACCTTTGTTTTTGCAGGTTTTAGGGAAGATCTCAAAGACCCGGATGCTAAAAATGAAGAAGAGAAGAAAAATGCCTAAGTGTTGAAAGGGTCGCGAAATCGCGACCTGTCTCTCCATCGCTACGAGTTGCCGAGAGGAAGCACAAGGTTGAAAGTGGTAGCGAATCGCTACCACTTCGTGAAGCGGAGGCTCGAAGGAAAAGTGGTAGCGAATCGCTACCACTTCGTGAAGCGGAGGCTCGAAGGAAAAGTGGTAGCGAATCGCTACCACTTCGTGAAGCGGAGGCTCGAGACCATAGTGGTAGCGATATCGCTACCACTTCATCGAAGGAAGGCTCGAAACCAAAGTGGTAGCGATATCGCTACCACTTCATCGAAGGAAGGCTCGGAACCAAAGTGGTAGCGATATCGCTACCACTTTTTGAAAGGAAGGCTCGGAACCAAAGTGGTAGCGATATCGCTACCACTTTTTGAAAAGAAGGCAAAGCAAAGTCGGTAGCGATATCGCTACAACGAGCTACTGCGGGCGTACGGACCAAGAACATGTCGCGATATCGCGACATGTCGCGATTTCGCGACATGTCGCGTTATCGCGGCTAGGAAACGGAAGAGGCCAAATGCAAATTCTGTCGGGATTTCTGCGGGAAGGCATTACGAAAGGTGTAGGAGACGCAGGACACGTGGCAGAAATGACAGAACCAGAGTAACGTTTCATAACAACAGTTACTGGGCGCAGAGATCGAGCGTTACGATTGCACGCAAGGGTTAGAATACCAAAAGGCGGGAATTGAAGCGAAGGGTCCGGGAGTCGAAACGAAGCGTCATGGAGCAGCCGAGAACGCGCGACAGAAAGGTTAAATAGCAGAAATGTAGATGGATACGGAGCTGGAGACTGTAACAAAAAAAGCATTACTTATTGAAATAAAGGATTTTTCTTTGGTAACACGACTTTTGTGTGTAAAATCAAAAGGAGATCGAAGCCAAAACTATTGTTTTACTGTCAATCTTTCCGTTGCATCATTTTGTCTTGTATCTATTTCGTTTACGCCATGGGATGGGTTACGATAGGTGAATGGTAGAATGATGCAATTATATTCTTTTCCTTAGAGTCTTGCATATGATCTGATTAGATTGTGTGTTAGTACAGATCTGATCGGTTGGGTTGTTTTGGGGATTTCATCTCTTAACTTGGGATTTTGCAGGGAGGAGATCGTGAACCATTTTAATATCCTTCATTATTTTCCAGTTGATTCAAAATAACGGTTTCTGTTTTATTCCTTGATATGCTTAATTTCATGTCGAGAGACTAACACTGAAATAACAGAACTATTGAATGGAGATAAAACGAACGAGGTTAACCTTAGAATAAATTGTGAATATTAGAACATCAAAAGGAGTTTTGTTTATTTTTGATTAATCAAACAAGTCAAGATTATAAAGTTCATTGAGAATCAACAAAGGCCCCTTGTTAACGACTATCTACGAGGATTTGAGTTATTACGGGATATATCAGTTGCATGTATTAAATTGAAATTCGTTTTATATACGTAAAAGTTGTTTCACAAAGAAACTTGGAGAAATAATAAAAGGAAGGAAAATAAAATAAATTATTTCTTTGCAAGAAAGAGTCTTTTGTTCGAGACTCTAAGTTGCGTGTTATTATTTGTAATATGACAAATTAACACTCAACATTTTGGCGCTAGAAGGAGGGCCTTATGTATTGCTTTGCAATTTTGATTTGTTCTAACAATTAACGTGGGTAGTTTTGTTTCCACCTATTGTGCTTGCAGGTGTAACACCAGACATACTATCGGCGAGCGAGTTGAGAAATCTTTTAGAGTCCTAGAGTTTCCAAGGTGGCCCAACTTTGAGTACATTGCTACTAGGTCTAAAACCACGGGGGAAACTATCTTCCAAAGCCTTTATCCCACTTCTAGGAGGCCGAAAAACAAAACATTAGAAGTTGAAATACCACCCAGTATACTTGAGTTAGGGATTTCTTTGGACTCAAGTACCTCTAGTGGGCCCGAACCCTTAAGTTCAGGTGGGATAGTAACACCAGTTGTATCTGTCTCCACGGTTCCGGGGAGTTCCAATTGTTCCCACGGGGTTGACACCTTTGAATAACATGGCCCAACAACAACAACAACAATAGCCACCTGCCCTTTGGTATGGTGCTCAGAGTTCCCCTTTAGATATTCCCGGGCGGTCCACGACTTGCCTAGAAACATTGAAAGGGGATTACCCAAATTCATTCATGATGGTCCAACAACAGCGAGAAGATCATGTCCAAATCTATAAAGATTACATGTTTAGGCAGGGGGTTACTCACGAGGATGTTGCCTGTCGAGTTTTCCCTGCTAGTCTAGACCACATTGCTAACGAATGGTATCGAAATTTGCCAGCAGGGTCCATAACTTCATGGGCCCAGCTAGAAACTGCGTTCATAGGGCAATTCAGACAGTTAGTAGATCCCTCCATGACATACAATTTCTTCGTATCTTGCAAAAGACAAACCAATGAGCCCATTCGAATGTTCAATCAGAGATTTCAAAAGCTATATACGAATGTGACTCGTCACTTTGCGGTAGACCCTACAATTGCCTTGCAGCTATACTTCAGAGCCTTAGATCCTTTAACATCTTTGTTGACTAGAAGGAACCCTCAGGTTACAACCCTTCCTTTGGCTTATGCAGAAACAATGACTCTCGAACAGCAGATGAACCTGCCAGGCGCAGGATTGTCTCAATTGACTGGGATGGGACAATATGGCCCATACGACCAATTTGCCATGATGAACCAGGTAGTAGCACCACAGGCTTCGATGTTGAACAACTTCCAAACACCCACCCAAGTTACGCCATTGTCAGGTTATCCGAATGCCGTTGTTCAAACACGAGTTTGATTCAAAATAACTCGATGGGTTTGCATGGGTTCGGTATGGGCAATAATTTGTTGACCATGTCGGGGTTTGCTCCAATTAACACGCCAAGCTCAGCGACTTATCCAACAATCACTCCCATTCAAAGTGTGAATCCAGGATGGAATCCACCTGCCCAACCAAGCCATTCAAAATGGGAATCCAGGATGGAATCCACCTGCCCAAACTCAAGCCATTCAAAATGGGAATCCAGGATGGAATCCACCTGCCCAAACCCAAGCCATTGTACCCAGTCCAGAGGTGGCTAATGCAGCCAACACAACTGGACCTGCAATTGCAGTGCCTCAACCACAAGGGTCCGAAGCAGCCATAGAAAATATGAAAGAAACGTTGGCCAAGGTGTTAGTAACAGTGGGGAATGTCAATAAAAAAGTTGATCAGGCCATGGGCCATAACCGACCTCACAATCATAGAGGAAAAGGAATGTATAACACGCGACCTAACAACGGGCGGGTACCCAATCCCGTTGCCAACCAAGTAGACATTTCGGAAGACTGTGGAGATGCAGGATCTTGTGATAATGATTGCCCGCACTGTGGCCACGTGAAACCGGAGTCTATGCTAACGGAGGTCATACATTCCCATGAAAATGAAGAAGAGGAGGATGTAGAATTTTTTGGAAGCGAAGATGAAGAAGCTTTGGAAGTTCATGCAAACAAACGTTTTGGGAAAGCAAATCACAAATATTACACTAGGAGTTCTAAAGAGCCCAAAACTTCCTCTGCTCCTCCTAATAATCAATTACTCCCTCCCGACCCTAAAGGAGATGTCAATCCCCCTCCTCCATCGAAGGTCGAAAAGTCTAAGATGATGCAAAACTTGCCAAATAGAAAAGCTCACTTATGATTTGGTGGAAGATATGAAGAAGAATAGGGCCAATGTATCGATGTATGACATGGCCCGATTATTAGGCCAAGAAGTGAGTTCACCAAAAGGATTAAATCCATCTGCACAAGTTCATGAAGCTAAAAGTCCTTGAGTCCCAAGTGGTTGTACAAAAAGAAAAAGGAGATATACCTCCCTTTTTGGTAACCATTAGAATTGCGGGTAAAAACTTGCACAATTGTTTAATAGATTCGGGGGGCCTCGGCTACTATCATGCCCTTAGAAATCTGTAAAATATTGGGACTTACACCAAAGCCTTCTAGGAGCAGGGTGGTGCAGTTGGACAGGTCAACCATGGAGGCAGTAGGAGAGCTGGGTGATGTGCATATTCAAGTCAATTCAGAACCCGAAGTTCAATAGCGCATAGACATATTGGTGCTCGATATTCCTATCAAATATGGCATGGTATTGGGAAGAGATTGGAGTAAGAACCTAAACGGTTACATTGTGACAGACTCTTCACACATGTGGCTGCCTTGGAGGGGAGTGGCCAATCAAATTCGAATTGACGGTGAACCCCGAGCTCAAAGAGATGATCACAGATTACAACAAGCCGAACGAGATCCGAGTACATTGAAGGTCGAGTTGGGAGCATCCTGTTTGGACATAGAAGCACTCGAAAATACCCATGATGAAAGGATGGGGCACAACTTTATTGAAGGACATCAAGACATTTGGACCTTGAGATTTGATGGATCCGAGGTCCGGACAAGGAGCGAGGAGCCGGTGTTGAATTGTCATGCTCGGACCAGGAGCCTATATTCGCTGCATACGGACTACGGTTCCCTGCCACCAACAATATGGCGAGAATATGAGGCTTTGATTCTTGGACTACGGTGGCCATTCGGAAGAAAATTAAATATATCAAAGTCCTTGGTGATTCGGAACTGGTGGTGAAACAAGTGAGGGGACAATACATATGCAAAGACAGGCGGCTCAGGCTTTACCGAACTAGGGTCAGAGATTTAATAGATGAGTTTGACGCCTTTAACATTTCTCTGATCTCGAGAAAGGGCAATCGTCTGCAGACTCCCTAGCTGTAGCAGCGAGTATGTTGAAGCCGAGTGGACCATAAGAAATGCAAGAAGTTCTCTATAGAGTTGGTCCCTTGTCCCTCGATACCAGATAATGTTACGAACTTCCAAGTATTTGATAGTGACAGGCACATATTTCATTTTGTCACTAATTCTGGTATATTTGAAAAGCGTACATAGATGAAGAAGAAAGGGACGTAGAGGAGGTAGTTTCGAAAGATAAAAATCCTGTAAAAAACAACCGGATGCCTGATGAGATAGCTTCATTAGAAAAAATCTTTGATATCGGATGCAAACCAAGAAAAGGTAAAAGGGTTCCATCTCCTGGAGAGGCCTGTGATTTGGTTAACATTGGAAGTGCAAAAAATCCCCGGGAGGTATTCATAGCAAAAGCATGTACCAAGCAGGAGAAGGATTCCATAGCAAATGCATTAAAAGAATACATAGATTGCATTGCTTGGAGTTATAAGGAGTTGAAAACCTATGATCGGAATGTCATAATGCACACGATTCCACTGAAGCCGAGTCCAAGCCCTTCGAGGCAAAGACAAAGGCGAGTTAATCCATTATTAGAACCCTTGATAGAGAAAGAGGTGAAGCGGCTATTAGAAGCTAAGATCATCTTTCCCGTTAGGCATTCCACGTGGGTTGCTAACCTAGTCCCTGTGAGGAAAAAGAGTGGAGAAATAAGGTTGTGCATTGATTTCAGAAATCTCAATAAGGCATCCCAAAAGGACAACTACCCGTTACCCACCATCGATGAAATACTCCAAAAGGTAAACGGGTCGGAGATGATGTCATTCCTGGATGGTTATTCGGGATATAATCAGGTCCTTATCCATCCTAGTGATAGGATGAAGACTGCTTTACGACAAAATGGGGCACCTTTGCATACAGGAGAATGCCCTTCGGACTATTGAACGCAGGTGCCACTTTCCGGAGAGCTATGGATTTTGCTTTTAAAGGGCTTATTGGTAAGTGCATCATTGTTTACGTCGATGACATTCCTGTATTTTCTAAGAACGAGAGAAAACCATGTCGGGGATCTTAAGAAAGTCTTTCAAAGATGCGGGGAACATGGTATATCTCTCAACCCAAAGAAGTGCATCTTCGGGGTAACGAGAAGGAAAAGCTGTTGGGGCATATAATATCTAAGGATGGAATTTCCATTGACCCTGAGAGAATAGAAGCCATACAGAAAATTCCTCGTCCCAATAGCAAGAAGGGGTTGAGATCATTTTTCGGAAAGATCAATTTTGTCGAAAAATTTATCGCAGATTTTGCAGAGATAGCAAGACCTTTGAACGACATGCTAAAGAAGGAGGTCCAGATCATTTGGACAGATGAAAGGATAGAGGCTTTTGATAATATCAAGGATGCGATTTCTAAAGCCCCGATTTTGGTGAGTCCCGATTATACGAAGCCTTTCTATATCTACACATTTGCTTCAGATCACTCCTTTGCGAGTGTTTTAACTCAGAAGAGTGAAGGCAGCATTGAAAATCCCATTGCTTTCCTGAGTAGTCCTCTCAAAGATGCGAAACTGAGATATTCTACCCTAGACAAGCAAATGTATGCGTTGGTTAAGACTGTAAAAAAATTCAGGCACTACATAGTCCACAGTAGGGTCTTTGCTATCGTCCCAGATCCTGCTGTCAAAGCCATGTTCGTTCGAGAATGAATTAGGTGAGAAGCGTGGTAAGTGGGTTTCAACTTTGCGGGAATTTGATCCGGAGATTCAATCGATGAAGATAGTGCGGGGGCAAGGGTTAGCTAAGGCAATCGCGAGAACGGGATCTCGCAATTCCTTGTCAACATTATGAAGTCGCTGATGTAACTAAGGAGGAGTGGTATGCAGATGTGGTGTACTATCTACTAAATGGTAGGTGTCCATCATTTTTGAATGCTACTCAATGCAGAGCCTTGCGTTTGAAGGCTGCTAATTTTCTAGTTAGATCTGGCACATTATACAGAAAGAACCATGAAGGTATTTACCTTCGTTGCGTTGATCAAGAGGAGGCAGTGCGAATACTCGAAGAGTTTCATGGTAAACATGGGACGGGGCATGGGTGCTGCTAATGCCACGACCCATCAAATCCTCGGAGCCGGTTATTATTGGCCTCAACTATTCAAGGATGCCCATTCTCATGTGAGGTCATGTCACATATGTCAAACTGTAGCCAATAGAGATAGAAACGCTTCCATGCCTTTACAGTCCGTAATCGAGTCCAGACCTTTCGCGCAATGGGGCCTAGATTTTATTGGGATTATCAGCCCCAATTCCTTCGATGCTCACAAATATATTCTGACGGCTACGGACTATTGCACGAGATGGACCGAAGCTATCCCCACAAAGAATGCTACTGCAGAGGTGGTCATTAAATTTTTAGAAGATAACATTGTCACTAGATTCGGGATGCCTAACTCCATCGTAAGTGATAATGGTTCGGCCTTTTCCTCTCTAGAGTTTGCTAATTGGGCATTTGATAACAGCGTGAGTTTAAAGTTCTCCTCCAATTATTACCCTCAAGGTAACGGATTGGCCGAGTCATCCAATAAGAATCTGTTGACTGTCATAAAAAAATTGTTGGAAAGGAATCCGCGGGACTGGCACAATAAGCTTAAGTTGGCCCTTTGGGCTGACAGAATCAGAGTCAAAGAAGCAATAGGGACATCTCCTTACCATCTGGTTTATGGACAAGATCCCATTTTTCCTGCAAATCTCAGATTACAAACGCTGCACTTCATGAAAGATTATTTTGGAACTAATGATAAACTTGAGTCTAGACTAACGCAATTAATGCGCTTGGATGAAAAAAGGGATGAAGCTATGCTTCATTTTAGTAAACACCAAGACATTGTAAAAATATGGTTTGACAAAAGGTCTAAGGCCAAGGCGTTTAAAATTTCAGATTTAGTCTTTGTTATGGGACAAAAGACATGAGAAGAAGGGGGAACATGATAAATTTGATTACCTTTGGTTAGGTCCCTACCAGATTTCGGAGATCCTAGGGGAAAATAGTTTTAGACTAAAAACCTTGGATGGAAAGGATTTGGCACTACCTATCAATGGGTTGCACTTGAAGCATTACTTTCAAGCATGAGGTAGTTGGGCTTTGTATTATATGTAATAACGCTTTAATTTCTTGCTTTCATTTTTCATGTTTAGGTGTGTATTATTTTTTTTTATTTTGACATGTCTAAGCTTTGTATTAATGTTGTGATCTGTTTCTTTGTGTGCAGATTTGATACTTAAGTGTGTGTTTCAGGAGATATCTAGTTTTGTGTCAATGCTGTAATTTAGTTTTTTGATGTGCAGATTTGATATGTTAGTATGTATTCATTTTTTATTGCAGGTTTTTCTTGTATTAATGTTGGGTTTTTGCGTTTGTGTGCAGGTTGGACATTTAGGCGGTGGTGTTCCTTTGATTTCCTTTTCATTGCCTTTTAAAAAAAAAAAAAAGGGGAATAAAAGCTAGATGTTGAACACATGCCTAAGATTGGGAGAATATGAAACATTGGAATCATGTTGTAAAAGCTCCACATGTAATACAAACAGTTAATTTAGATCATTTGAAGCTTGTGATGCATGAAAAAGTCGGTTTTGCATGACAAATCATCTCATTTGCAATTCAAGAAATAATGCATTCATGTTCCATCTCACTTTTCATACATTTCACCGTAGTGGCATATGCATCTTAGGTGCAATTCATTTGAGTATGTTGAATCCTCTTAGGGTTATGTTATAACATAAATTTAAGTAAATCCTAAGGTTGGAAGTTGAGTCTTGAAGTATCTAGGACCAAGCACGTTTCATACATTAAAAGGGATCTTGAGCAAAATGATCAAAACCTAACTTGGAGGAAAAGGTTGGGCGAAAATGGTTTTCATGTCTATCCTATTATGCAACATGATCCTAAAAACAGTGGTTTTGACCACTTCCATAGAGCTTAAAGCCTAAAATTAGAGTAGTAAGGATAGGGTTAAATTCTCATCTCGGTTGGTTGAGAATCTAATTCCCCAAAGCTTTGATTGGACCCACATGGAGTAGTAAGGATAGGGCATAAATTCTCATCTCGGTTGGTTGAGAATCTGATTCCCCAAAGCTCTTATGTTTCATTTCGTATTAAGTCTTAGATTGTAAGGATCGTACTATTTGTCCTCTGCAAAGGATGGGTAGTCATCCCCAAGGTCTAAGTAACAAGATTAATATTTTCCATTTACATTTAAAATCTTGGGTTGTAAGGATCGTACTATTTGTCCCTAACCAGGATGGGTAGTCATCCCCAAGGACCAAGAAGTAAAATAAATAAATTTTTCCCATCTCATCCTTATATTGGATTGTAAGGATCGTACTACTTGTCCTCTGCAAGGGATGGGTAGTCATCCCCAAGGTCCAAA
Organism: Wollemia nobilis; assembly: GCA_028583015.1. Taxonomy (NCBI): domain Eukaryota; kingdom Viridiplantae; phylum Streptophyta; class Pinopsida; order Araucariales; family Araucariaceae; genus Wollemia; species Wollemia nobilis. Next base: position 4,034,270 of record JAQPPZ010017057.1, read on the forward strand.
GAAATGAAGATAAGTTTTGGATTATGGGGTTAGATAGGCCCATGCATGGCATCATGTCTTGCCTAAAAAAATAAGACCAGCGATTGTCTAGAGGGTTAGACTAGCATGACCATTTCTTCCATAATTGGTTTAGTTATTTTGCTCAAAGTGAGGTAAAGAATTCTAAATCGGAATAGTAAGGATAGGGTTAAACTCTCATCTCGGTTGGTTGGGAGTCCGATTCCCCAAAGTTCTGATTTCACATCCACTTGCACATGGGTTCAAGATAGTAGGGACTCATAACCAACTTTGGGATATAATGAACCGTTCACTAGTGGATCCTAAGAGGGTTTGGCGAGTCTTGAATGTTTGCACATAATACTACAAGAGTGACTATACATTTTCTCATGGCATATTCGGTAGGATACGCAAATCATTCACAATTTCGCATATGCATTCATGCAAAACTGATGATGGAATGTGGATCAAATTCAAATGATAAGGAAAGGAATTCATTGCACACATCGAGCTAGTACTTGATGATTATGATAATTCATGTACTTTTGATTTTTGGCATTAGTTATATTGATTATGGGCTAACCCATGTTTTCAAATTTGTGATTTGTGTTAGGTTGGGTTCTTACTAAAATGCTCAAGAGCATTTGACGGCGAAGTCGCCATTTGTTGTGGTTCATCCACAACACACCCCAGAAGTGGGGACCCACCTTTGTTTTTGCAGGTTTTAGGGAAGATCTCAAAGACCCGGATGCTAAAAATGAAGAAGAGAAGAAAAATGCCTAAGTGTTGAAAGGGTCGCGAAATCGCGACATGTCACGAAATCGCGACCTGTCTCTCCATCGCTACGAGTTGCCGAGAGGAAGCACAAGGTTGAAAGTGGTAGCGAATCGCTACCACTTCGTGAAGTGGAGGCTCGAAGGAAAAGTGGTAGCGAATCGCTACCACTTCGTGAAGCGGAGGCTCGAAAGGAAAAGTGGTAGCGAATCGCTACCACTTCGTGAAGCAGAGGCTCGGAACCAAAGTGGTAGCGATATCGCTACCACTTCATCGAAGGAAGGCTCGGAACCAAAGTGGTAGCGATATCGCTACCACTTCATCGAAGGAAGGCTCGGAACCAAAGTGGTAGCGATATCGCTACCACTTTTTGAAAGGAAGGCTCGGAACCAAAGTGGTAGCGATATCGCTACCACTTTTTGAAAAGAAGGCAAAGCAAAGTCGGTAGCGATATCGCTACAACGAGCTACTGCGGGCGTACGGACCAAGAACATGTCGCGATATCGCGACATGTCACGATTTCGCGACATGTCGCGTTATCGCGGCTAGGAAACGGAAGAGGCCAAATGCAAATTCTGTCGGGATTTCCGTGGGAAGGCGTTACGAAAGGTGCAGGAGACGCAGGACACGTGGCAAAAATGACAGAACCAGAGTAACGTTTCATAACAAAGATTCTGGCCGCAGAGATCGAGCGTTACGATTGCACGCAAGGGTTAGAATACCAAAAGGCGGGAATTGAAGCGAAGGGTCCCGGGAGTCGAAACGAAGCGTCATGGAGCAGCCGAGAACGCGCGACAGAAAGGTTAAATAGCAGAAATGTAGATGGATACAGGGGCTGGAGACTGTAACAAAAAAAGCATTACTTATTGAAATAAAGGATTTTTCTTTGGTAACACGACTTTTGTGTGTAAAATCAAAAGGAGATCGAAGCCAAAACTATTGTTTTACTGTCAATCTTTCCGTTGCATCATTTTGTCTTGTATCTATTTCGTTTACGCCATGGGATGGGTTACGATAGGTGAATGGTAGAATGATGCGGTTATATTCTTTTCCTTAGAGTCTTGCATACGATCCGATTAGATTGTGTGTTAGTACGGATCTGATCGGTTGGGTTGTTTTGGGGATTTCATCTCTTAACTTGGGATTTTGCAGGGATGAGATCGTGAACCATTTTAATATCCTTCATTATTTTCCAGCTGATTCAAAATAACAGTTTCTATTTTATTCCTTGATATGCTTAATTTCATGTCAGAGACTAACACTGAAATAACAGAACTATTGAATGGAGATAAAACGAACAGGTTAACCTTAGAATAAATTGTGAATATTAGAACATCAAAAGGAGTTTTGTTTATTTTTGATTAATCAAACAAGTCAAGATTATAAAGTTCATTGAGAATCAACAAAGGCCCCTTGTTAACGACTATCTGCAGGATTTGAGTTATTACGGGATATATCGGTTGCATGTATTAAATTGAAATTCAGTTTTATATACGTAAAAGCTGTTTCACAAAGAAACTTGGAGAAATAATAAAAGGAAGGAAAATAAAATAAATTATTTCTTTGCAAGAAAGAGTCTTTTGTTCGAGACTCTAAGTTGCGTGTTATTATTTGTAATATGACAAATTAACACTCAACAATACCATCTATCTCTGCCCTGATTAAACAATAAGAATAATGTTGCTAAAGCTAAGTCAAAAGCTACCACATCATAACTATCAATCATCGAAATCACATATTACATCATCCATATGCATTCATACATACAATAAAAATAAAGTGCACAACACAAACCATAATAAAAGCCATGTATATATATGAATCACATAATACAAAATACCTGTAGGCTGTATACATCAGAGCACTGAGACTCATAACAAAAACAAATAGAAAATTATAAAAATAGGTAATAAGTGCTCCTATCTAGCACCTCTGTGACCTCCGTGAGGTCCATGTACTAAGGAAGCACCATGAGAACTGGATGCCAATGAGTCCTATCACTCAACTCGGTCTACCTACTAGAACCCGCAACTGGTTATGAAGGAGGAATAGAAAGAGGAATATCATGCTCATGCAAAGCACTCTCCAACATCACAATTTACTCACCCTACCTATGGATGGTCCTAAATTCAACCCCCTGGTGAGCCACTCATCGAGATAACTATACCCTAAGAGAAGCAATAGTAGTCATAGCATCACCCTTAGTTGGTTCGTGCTATACCCTATTCAACTTACCCTGCAAGCGAGTCACCTCACCCTACAACCTCATGATCTCTGCATATCAGGTCGCAATACCATCCACACTCAGTCTACCATGTAGACCATCCACCTTAGCCCACAGACCATCCACCTCATCTTATAGATGGGTCACCTCATCCTAATGCCAAGCCAACTCACCCTTTACCTGACTCATCTCCAAATCCATACTATCCTACTCTGCTTGGAGTAAGCCCCACTCCTCCTCCATGCGATGGGGAGGAACATCCAGCTCTCCTTGGCCTCCATCACCTCCATCACCCCATCTACCTAGCTATCCTCACCTCCATTACCTACATCTCCTCCATATCCATCATCCCCATCACTCTCATCATGCCCAATATCAACCTATGGCTGTTGAATATCAATAGTAGACCACCTCTTGACACCACTATCCTGACGGTGCTTTGCTTTCCTAGGAGCCTAATCACTAGTATTTGGCTCATCATCACTGATCGTATCATCCACTACCTGGCTTGACCTCTAAGGAGGCTGAGCTGAAAACCAAGCATCATAATCTATAGTAGTGTCTGCATCATCTGCATCAAAAAACTCTATATCTACATCATCACCTACATCATCAACATTCAAAAATTTTGGAGTTAGGGGTAGGCCTAGCTCATCACCCCACTACCTATATATCATGGGAGCATTTGGAACTCCCTGAACCAAGCCAAACTACCTCAGAACCTGTGAGAACTAAATGTACTCCATCTCTCATGTATGGATGCCCATCAACCATCTCTCGTATAACATGACAAAGCTCAATAGTGTCTCTCTCCCAAGCCATGTCCCTCCATGGTCACTAGCAAATATCATCCCTAGTCAATCCACTAAAGTTATCCCTGTATGTAGTGGCCTCAATAGAAGGGAGTATGGTAGAAGCCTTCTCACTAACCCACTAGTGAAAAGCACAAGGAAGTAGAGGATCAAATGCACAAGGTAGCCCCTCGGGACAACCCCCTCTAATGTGCTCCCAAGACCAAATCTAAAGCAATAGGCTGTAGCTAAGTCCCTTCTTCTCTCACCTCTTTATCTCATAAATCTCACTATATAATTGGTATAAGAGATCGAGAGCCCATGCCAATCTCTATGGATCAGACATCAACTGTAAAATAATAGAAACCCGATTCGATGGGATCCTTGATCCTATGCTCTTAGGCAACACCATGTTACCCAAAATATACATCAAGAAAGTCAGAACCATGGCTATTTGTTTGTCCTTGAGCAAGTTAATGTAGGGGATGCCTCCCTTACTATAGTCCACATCTAAGAGATCATCATAGATAGGTCTCAAAGCCTCCTACTTTTTGTGGCCCACCCTCACTAGTGGACCCTCGATAGTCACTCAAAATATGCGGTATACATCCTCCAAAGTAACAGTATGCTCCTGTTGGTCCAAAATCTGCCACAGGAAAGGATTTTACAAGTGCGCCCTAGACCCAGCCAACATTGAAAGGCTGGAAACAAGAAATGGCTTCCAGACCAATCTCCAGAGTGGGCCGGTTCCCTTCACTATTCTAAACTTGATGTAAGATCAGGGTTGCAGGAAAGAAATTGAAAAATTGCATAAAGAAATGGGAAATATGGCCACAGGCCGAAGTGATGGGATCAAAAAATAGCAGCAGGAAACTTTAAGTGCAGCAACAACAAGCAATAAAAGTCATTAACTTAACTTTCGCACGATGCATACAAAAAAACCCTCCAAAATCACATTCCAGGAATTTATATTCTTACGACAATATTTAAATCCAATATGCAGAATTTAAATGTAACAGCCATGAAGACATACAAATGCTATTAGAAATGCAACAGGAACAGAAAGGAAATCACCAATGCAACCGCTTGAAAAATTAGAAGCCAATCCTTTATTCCTGCAAATGAACTTCAGTTTCTAGCAGAGAACTTTTCCAACCACCCTTTCAAATGAAGCTTACATTGGTTTTTATAGAGGGCCGTCCTCTTTGCAGCATTAAATATTTGAAACCGACTTCCTTGTGATCTACAATTATGCATTGGAAATTATGCACACGATCCCCTTAATTGCAGCCTTGGAGACCCACAAAATTGAATGCAATTTACATGTCAGCTTCGAAGAACCACCTTCATTAAATTTGTTTTTTTAAAATATGCATGAAACCATTGACTCAATCCACGAACAGTAGCTTCGAACCAATAAATCCTTCAATTTTGGTGGCCTAGGCGCTTCTTTGACCTTAAATGCATTGGAAATCCTTAAAGTATTTAATTTTGGACTGCATTTAATTCTCGGAATTCACAAAACTGCATTGGGCCACAGCTTAAGCATGCATAATTAATAATAAAAATAAATGTGGCAAAAATGCCAACATTCTTGGTGGCTCGCGGGTTATACAGCTCGCTGTATGCAAGAATCCAGGCCTGAATCCATTGGGCATAGAGTCATATCAGAACAGAAAGCTGGCTGCGGTGATACATCTTAGTGAATTGCTGCAATACTCTTCTGCTAAAAAGCTGAAACTGCAAGAACCTGCACATAACTGGTCATGAAACAAATGGAGTGGGAGTATGGAGTGAGATCTTGCGATTGCGCAAGTGGTGACTGCAAATGGAATGGTAATATAATAGAGTGATGAAATGGGTGAAAGTGATACGGTGAACACAGTAGCAGAATGCGGCTGTACTACCGGTTGCAATGGAAATGGAATGAAAGTAAATGAACTAATGGAATGGAAATGGAAATATGAAGGCTGTGGAATTAAAATGAACTGAACTATAAATAAATGCATAAAATGACATAACTTAGAATAAAGGGATAAGAAGGGACGGGAATAATAGAAATGGGGAAAAGAAACAACAGTCATGGCTTGTTTTTTTTTTTACTACAAAAGAAAAAGAAGAAGAAGGAAAATGAAGAAGGGAAAGGAAGAAAAGGGGAGGAGAAAGAAGAAATTGCCAGAAAGCCACCAACTGCTAGGAAAAGAAAAACAAAAGAAAAACAAGCACCTACGGCTCGCATGCAAAAAGAGCCAAGATGAACAAATAAAAACAAAACACCTCTTTTTTTTTTTCTCTTCTCTTTTCTATTTTTTTTTTTTTTATACTATATACAATAGTTCACGACATGATTGGCATGTCACCACCAGACATCCAGTCTCAGGAGTTATCCGATAAATCTGTAGTGTCCCGACTAGATCTGATCATACTTAAGTCGGTCCTTGAAATTGGGCTGGCTTCTTCCTGAAGTTCTCCATGTTGCAGACATGGGCAAGGTATGCTGCATGCCAGTACCCACACAATTGACAAATAATGCAGCAAAGAAATTTGCCACATGACGGGCTCTGTAGGTACTAGTTGTAGTAATGACTGAAGCCAATCCCACCATCTTGAAGGGTTCTCTGAGTGTGGACTGAGAACAGGTTCCTCCAATTCCTGGATCCGATCATAGGAATTGTCCAGCAACAATCCTTTCTTCAGGATCTCTTCAGACTCTTCCTCTTGATCTGACATATTTAACAGGTTCTGACTAAATGCTTGCGTGTTATGCCTTGGAATACAAACAGGGTGCAAATATGTGCCCTCCTTGTGCTCAGGTTCTTGAACTTGAATCTCTTCTTCTTCTTCTTTTATATCCTTTGGATCCATCTCCTTATGAAAACTGCAAGCAACCATATTGTTCATTGCCAGGAAATTTCTTGCATATTCCAATCCTTGGCTTTGGATGAGATCTATCCCTTGAGCTCCACACAGCTGCATCTCAGGTTTCTGCTCAGTATAAGGGATCTGGCATGAAAAATACTGTGCGGGATAGACAGGAGCAACAACTATCGGAGAAAGTGATGGAGTTTCTCCCCACGGTAATTTTCCTGATAAGAGCAAAAGTTGTTCCGCTTGCACTGCTTCCTCAAATATTTGTGGGAACCTTCGTTCACCTGATTATAGAAAGAGGAGGCCTATGTCAGAATGGAAAGCTCGAACATAGAAGAGGTGGGCTTGGGTGGGTGATGGTCGGAGCTTTTCTGGAATTCTCTTCCAGCTTATGAAGAATCGAACATTGAAGTCCGTGATGCTCTCTAGAGGTGCTCTCTTGATGTACATTAAAAACTGATAGAGATCCAAAGAATTGTAAAAGGGATCTTCGTCAAATCTTCGATTAGTGCTCCCGCTAGATCATCCCATGAGCCGATGCTTTGACGCTTTGAGCGATGCTGTACCATCGCAACGCCCTTCCTTCCGAGACTGAACCAGAAGTCTGATCATGACATCTTCGTGATTTATGACATGGATCATTGACAAAGTAGCAATATCTTCAACATGCGCCAGAGCCATGCCTTCGGTACCATCATATTTTGCCAGGGCCTTCAGGGCACCTTCGAGAATTTCATGTCGGATTTGGAGATTCAGAGGGCCAGGATCATCCCATCTAGGAAAAACCCTCGCCTTTGTAGCAGTGGTCTGCGGGATCATGGCTATTGCCATTAAGTTAGAGTCGCAAAAAAAACATTCTTTTAGCTTTAAAAAAGGTAGGCGTCCACGATCAAAATATTCGGATCTTCAACTCAGCAAAGTCACCAGATGAACTTACAAATCTCCGCTATGAGGCCAAGACAGCTCATCAAATCTTGAGACCTCCGGGTGTTAAAACAAATGTGGATTTTTGTGAGACAGAAGAAGTCTGTCCCACCGGGCGTGCCAAAAACTGTTGGTCCAAAATCTGCCACAGGAAAGGATTTTACAAGTGCACCCTAGACCCGGCCAACATTGAAAGGCTGGAAACAAGAAATGGCTTCCATACCAATCTCCAGAGTGGGCTGGTTCCCTTCACTATTCTAAACTTGATGTAAGATAAGGGTTGCAGGAAAGAAATTGAAAAATTGCATAAAGAAATGGGAAATATGGCCACAGGCCGAAGTGATGGGATCAGAAAATAGCAGCAGGAAACTTTAAGTGCAGCAACAGCAAGCAATAAAAGTCATTAACTAAACTTTCGCGCGATGCATACAAAAAAACCCTCCAAAATCACATTCCAAGAATTTATACTCTTACGACAATATTCAAATCCAATATGTAGAATTTAAATGTAACAGCCATGAAGACATACAAATGCTATTAGAAATGCAACACGAACAGAAAGGAAATCACCAATGCAACCGCTTGAAAAATTAGAAGCCAATCCTTTATTCCTGCAAATGAACTTCAGTTTCTAGCAGAGAACTTTTCCAACAACCCTTTCAAATGAAGCTTACATTGGTTTTTATATAGGGCCGTCCTCTTTGCAGCATTAAATATTTGAAACCAACTTCCTTGTGATCTACAATTATGCATTGGAAATTATGCACACGATCCCCTTAATTGCAGCCTTGGAGACCCACAAAATTGAATGCAATTTACATGTCAGCTTCGAAGAACCACCTTCATTAAATTTGTGTTTTTAAAATATGCATGAAACCATTGACTCAATCCACGAAGAACAGCTTCGAACCAATAAATCCTTCAATTTTGGTGGCCTGGGCGCTTCTTTGACCTTAAATTCATTGGAAATCCTTAAAGTATTTAATTTTGGACTGCATTTAATTCTTGGAATTCACAAAACTGCATTGGGCCATAGCTTAAGCATGCATAATTAATAATAAAAATAAATGTGGCAAAAATGCCAACAGCTCCCCTTTTGGGAGCTAAAAAGAACCCCTCTCTAGGTCTCATCTCTCGACGAGTGTGGAAAAAAGTGCCTCATCTGCTCGGACTGTCTCAATAAGTCCACACCCATCCAAACCAATAGCCTCAATAAACTTTCACACTTTCAAAATAGTGTGATGCCATCGATGTTTGGTGGTAATGAGCTTAACCTACAATGTAACAAAGAAAAAAAATCAATGCATCGCATTTCAAAAACAAAACAGCAATATTGCATTTAAGAACATATTGCACTTCAAAAAAAACAATTGCATTTAGAACAATTTGCATATCAAAACAAGCAAAACACAAAAACAAGCATGTCATAATACAACAAATAATAAAAAACAACAACTTTCAACCTATCCCATTCATGGTAGTAAAAAAAAAACAAACAAAAATTTTCCAACCAACATACACAACAAATAAGAAAAACCAACAAAACAACAAAACAAGAAAAACCAACAAAACAACAAATAAAAACAACAAGCAATAACATAAATAAAACATACACTAAGGGTTAGGGGCATCTACCTTGGTATAGCAAATGCCAGATTCTGCTCCAGCCAAGCCACCACCACCCACATCTGCACCACCACCACTCCCCTCACCGACTTCCATCTCACTCATCCTCAGAATACAAAGCAAATTTTATAGCTGGCAAAAGAAAATAAAGAAATGAAAGCGACCCACGAGCCTTTATATAGTCATTTTTCACGGTGAAAATTGCACGCCCACATTTCACAGGGTGTGCTAAATTGTTGATCCATGATTTACGATGTAAAATTTGCATCTATATTTTGTGGAGCATGACAAACCGTAGAGCCATGGTTCACGGCACACAATGTGGACATGAGGTGTAAAAGAGACAAAACCACACACGTATGTTTTTCCAAAAATAAAACCACAAAATCCATGCCATATTTCAAACAAAAATTCACTTCATCCATAATATCATCATCAAAATCACCAGCATAAATCATTTAGTGAACCTTGTATCAAGTCGTTTACCCTAGAAACCTAGCGGTTGCAGTGACTTACAATCCATGCAAACCGATAGGATGGGCAACCCACCATAAGCACACTAATTCATCATCAACACTATGGCATCAAATCAACTGAAACCTAATTCTTGGTTATCACTTGAGTCAAGTCAAATTTGCAAGAGGTTATCTTTAAACCCTTCCTTGAGTCAAAAGCGGAAAATAAATCAAATCATGGTGTAATAAAAAATTGTTGGAGTATTAAATTCTTGAACGACTCATTCCTTGAAGTAATCATTTGAAAGGAATTTGTGAAAGTCACAGTGGAAGAAGAACTCCGACAATAGCTGAAGATTTTACCACAAAATTTTGTGCCTCATCAAAACCAAAAGCAAATAATCCCAAACTTTAGGCATCAAGTTGACAATGCCATACATTTTCAACACAATCACATCAACCACAATTCACACCACCTAATCATCCAAATTCAGTTAAATGGCTTGTGGGTTTCATTCCTTACCCATTCACCAATTGAGGGGTTAAACAAGCAAATCAAAATTTTCAAAAAAAATCATCATTCATTCTTGTGTGTCAATAAGAGTTGAGTTCAAAGATATGTGTCATTGGTCTTTGCACTACATCATGTTTCACACAATGTAGTACAAAAAGGGGTATCTGTAGACACCAAAATATAGTCACTAACAACACCACATTCGCCACCCCACATCAAATCCTACATAATAAAGTTATACACCTACGTTTAGACTTAGGTATATAAATCCTGCACCATTGTCATATTTTCCAGATTTATTAAATCTGAAAAATTAGCCTAGGATACCCTACCTACCCACTAGACATGTGTCCTAGACACCTCACCCAACATCTTTGCCACATCTCATCCACCCTTGTCCCCTTTGTTCCTTCACATGGGAAAAAGTCTCACACATCACTCCACTTATAGCCACATCACCACAATTAAGTGAGGCACACTGGATGACTCACTATAATGGCCCCCTTTGTTTTGTAGTCCTGGTTTGCCACTTGGCAGTCCAGGCTTGCCACCTCTCATTCCCTCCAAGACCCTAAGGATTCTATAAAGGGATCTTCACCCCACCAAAATTAAGAGGGCTGAACATTGACACTTCCAGGCTACTAGAATAGGATCAGATGTCTACATGCATCCCAAGTAAAAACTAGATTTCGAGCTTGAAGGTCATATTTTGAGGCATTCTGCCTTTTAGCCCAAACTGTTGGTCCATGGTTTCATAGTTAGAATCGCACATCACTAGTTTCACCACTGTGCAACTGTGGTTTCCACTCCATCATCATGCATCTATGGTTTTGCAGAGCCTAAAGTAGATCCCAGACATAAAATCGATCAGTAACAGTTGGTTTGCAAGGCTTTTTAATTTAACTGCTTCTGTTGTTTGCATCATATGAGTACTCATTTAGGGTTTATCAACATCATTTTCTTTATATCTTGATTGGTAGGTTCTACTGACCCCCTTTGTTGGTTTTTATGTGTGTAGGTAACAGTTACTTTAGAAAAGTTGCGAAAGTTGGAGTGGTCCTCGCATATGATATTGAAAGCCCACTCATCCTTTGAAGTTGTAGCTGGAGAACGAAGAACACCATGTTTTTTTGAAGACTTGGAAGATCCCATTCTTTTATTGGAAAATATTGTACCATACAGAGAGAGATATTGTAACATTGCTCCCAAGGCACTTGGCTTAATTCAAAATTTGTAAACATTGTATCAAAAGAAATCAATAGAAAAGCAATTTTTGGTCAATTTTTCTATCTTTGTGTGCTTTTATTTTGTGTTCAGTTATTTTTACTACATGTTGCTTCTCAAAAAATGGCGACATCTGTAGAGAAATAGTAGCACTATTTGGAACCTAGAATTGTAGTTTTAAAATAGTTTAAATTATGTACCACACCTTGCTACAAGGATTTTTAAAATGTTTTAACTATCATCCGCCAGTTTGTTAAAAATTTCCAAGGACATACTAGGTTGAATCACTTAAAGAAAAATTTGGTGTATGATTGCAAGTGTGTAAATCCTTCCTCTTAAGATGACCATGGCTTAGAATTCTTTTTTTTTTTTTTGGGTGGTGGCCACAAGGGGTAAACAGACTGTGACCACGAGGGAACCATTACATAACATATCCGCAACATGTGAGGCGAGAGATTTGAACCCGGGCCTCTCAGCAACTAGAGAGGTTTAACTACCCACTTGCTCTCCAACTCCTCTACATGGGCGGATAACCATGGCTTAGAATTCTTACTGAGGATTAATCAGACTATTTTAACTGCACAAGGTTATTTGAGTAGAGCTCTATTGCTAGTTTAGCATTTATAGCCCCAACAAAGTTACTCTTAGATTTCTTTTAAGACCTTGGTACATAGCCATGGGGGATCTATAGCCCTGGTGAATATGTTTGAAGTTCCTATTTCAGAAATCTTGGCTATTTTATTTTATTATGGAATGGTCTTTGTCTTTCTCTCTTTTTTTTGGCAACAAATAGATATATAGGAAGTCTTACTGAGGGTTTGAAAGTTGCATTTGTCTTGATATTTTATTAACCAAATAACCGATCAACTAATCATTTTAGCTCAGGAACCAATAGCCTCTTTAGAGTAATTAAAATATTTTTTTGTGAATCAGATTGTTCCTTTCATGACTAACTTTTCTTGGATTCCTTGGGAGTTCTTTGGCTAAACAACATAACAGTTCCTTTTATAATTAAAATAGTTGCAATATGTAAGGTACACAATCTAAATTGCTTCTCTACTATCATTCTAGATAACAAGCATCACCACTCTCTCCCTACTTAAAAGATATTTTTATCATAATTACCCTACTTCAATTCGTGAAACTGAGACAAAAACCCAAAAGAGGAAAGAAAAAGAAATTAAAGAAAACTAGAACCAACTTAATATCGATACAATAGACTAAATATGCACTCTCATTTTATTTTTTTATATACATATGTACAAAGTCCTCTATGATTACTCAAATGATGCAGCAATCAGAATAGCGAAGAAATAATGTTTTAGATATTGAATATTACCATGTAAGTTTAGAAAATTACCTTTCAGATCCTGTAGACAAAATGCATTATTACACAAAATTTTTGGTACCACAAAGGCTGCAACTTGGTGTGCTTACCTTTCTTTTCATGAGCTTTGTCCCACAAAAGCACTAGGTCTGCAAGTTTGAATACCTTCACTTTTGCTCTTTTCTCAAACCAATGCTTGATTGTCTCCTGATACCAATTGAAATTCTCCAAGGATTGAAGCCTTTCATCCTACAAATTAATCAATTCTAATACACAAGCTCCTACATCTACATGATCATTAAAATAGTCTAAAGCAAACTGGTAAGTAGGCATCTTAATTGAAATTGGAACTATTGATTTAGTCCCATATAGTAAAGTAAATGGTGAAGTTTTAAGAGATTCTTTGTGTCTTATTCTATCATCCCAAAGCATGTGCTTCAATAATGTATGACATTGTCTAGGTTTATCTACAATAGACTTCTTAATGGTATGTATCATATTTTTATTCATGGATTCAACTAGTCCATTCCCTTAGAATAATAGTTAAATAAAAATTTGAGAATTATCCCCTTCTGGTACGTCCACTTTGCAAATTCTAGTGACTGAAATACTGGTCCATTATCAAAAACTAAATTTAAAAGGAACTACAAACCTTGTTATGATATTTGATTCCATAAATTCAATTACCTCATGGGTTGTACTCTTCATTGTGGTTGTGAATTCAACCTATTGTGTATAGTAATAAATGGCTGTTAATACAAATTTGTGCCCTATAGATGAATTTGGGTTCATCACTCCCACAAAATCAAGTTCCCATTCCATGAAAGGTCCATCTATTATAACAGGTTGCAATGGTAGAGCTTTATTAGCCTACTTGGTTGCAAATATCTGACACTAGTGATAAGTTCTCACATGATGATGCATATCTTTAACAATGTAGACCAGTAGTAGTATGTTCTTAATATTTTATGTCCAGTAGCCAAACTTGAAGAATGTCTTGCTTCTAACTTCTCGTGAAAACTAGACATTATTTCATTTACCTCATATTGAGCAAAACATATTAAGAATATTCCAGCATAATTTTTTCTATACAATTTATCTCTTTGAGTAGAAAATGAGCTAATTTTAAATTTAGTACTCTTCTCTGAGTTCTATTCAGATGGGATGGACAATTTCCAAATATTAATAAATGCATGATATCCCCATACCAATCATCCAACTTGGAGCCTAGCTAGTTGACCTCTACTCTCATAGGCATCTCAACATGTTGGGATAGATCAAGCCCTCTAATTTATTTAGTAGGTTGAATCTCTAAGTCAAACTCCTGTAATTTTGTAACCCAATTGCCTCTTAGTTCTTCCAGTTTATTTTGAATTAACAAATACTTAATGGTTAGGTCAGGAACTATGGCATGGACTTTACTCCTCATATTATAATGCTTAAATTGTTTAACCAGTTTCACTAAGGCATAGGCTTGTTTATCCAAATGAGAGTAATTCAATTCAACACCCTTTAGATTCGTAATTTTAAATGCAATAGGGTACTCTCCTGTTTCTCTTTGCTAAGTTAATACTGCAGCAAGTGTATGCTCAAAAGCAAAAGAGTACAGGTAAAAATATGCACTAAATTCTAGACTTAACAAAACTGGGCTTGTTTAATAGTATATTTAATCTCTTGAAATACCACCTTGGATTTTTTTTACTAGACAAATTGGGTAGTCTTCTTTATCATATCATTCAAGGGTTTGATTATTTCAACAAAGCCAAAAATAAATTTCCTAACAAAGTTAATCTTTCCAAAAAATAATTTCAACTCTTTCTTAGAAGTGGAAAAGGATATATTTGATATAGCTTCAGCTCTCTCGAGATCTACAAAAATTCCATCTCTGGTTATTAAGTTATCAACAAGCTTACCTTTAGTTACACCAAAGATACATTTCTTTGGATTCAAAGAAACTATGCCAAATTCTTTACACTTGTCAAAAATAGATTCTCAATGTTTGACATGATTAAATCAAGATTTAGAAAATATTGTCAAGTCATCCATGTTTACCACAATACACTTACCCATGATACCTTTGAAGGCATGATCCATTACATGTTGGAATGTGGCTCCAACATTTATCAATCCAAATGGTATTCTTTTGTAAGCAAATATCCCCCATTTGGTCATGAAGGTAGTTTTCATTATTTGTTCTCTATCTATCGATATCTAGTTTTACCTAGAAAATCTATCCAAGAAATATATCATCTTTGAACCATTTATAATCTGCAGTACATCATCCATGGAAGGCAAAGGATAATTGTCTTTTTTAGAAGCTTTTTCCAGGTTTCTAAAATCTATGCAAAGGTAAATTTCCCCATTCTTCTTTTTAATTGGCACTAAATTAGTTACCTAGGTAGAATGTCTAATAGAAAAAATGATGGCAACACTCAAAAAATTTTCTAGCTCCCTCATAAAGATAGGTTCTAATAAGGCGTTAATATGTCTTTGTTTATGTCTGAAAGGTTTACAAAACTCCTTCAAGGGTATAGTATGCGTAAAAACCTTTGGATTAAAAATCTTCAAGTCCTTATAAGACCATGCCATAACATCCTTAGACCTATGAAGCAACTCAGTAAGATTTTTTTTATTTTGGGATCACAAGTTTTAGCTAATTAAATGTACTTGGGATTCTCTTCAGTTCCTACATTCAATTTCTCAGTCTCATTTCTTATTGTACCAATGGGATTTTCAAAATTTGTTCTTTGTTTAATTTGATCATTGTCAAATAGTCTCTCAAGTTCCACCATTACCCTAAGAATTCTATTATTTTTTAGCCTCATTATTCCTTCATCATTGAAGTCTTCAAGCATAGTATCCTTTTGACCATCATCAATTATAGTTTTTTCAAATGCATCTATATTGTTTAAGAAATATATAATTTATTGGTCATCAAAAAATACCTGAAATGCATCTATGTTATCTGGAATAGAAGGACAAGGAACTAATTCTATTGAAAAATTTTCCATTTAAATTCCTCTAAGGATTTCAAATTTGCATTTTATGAAGCTAAAATATCTGCAGGTGAATTTTCCTCCCTAGGAATATGTGTTATATTGAAAGCATTAAATTCATCCATGAGATCCCAAGTTTGATGTTTGTACC
Source organism: Wollemia nobilis (assembly GCA_028583015.1). Classification (NCBI taxonomy): domain Eukaryota; kingdom Viridiplantae; phylum Streptophyta; class Pinopsida; order Araucariales; family Araucariaceae; genus Wollemia; species Wollemia nobilis. The sequence continues at coordinate 4,050,141 of JAQPPZ010017057.1, forward strand.
TCTTCAGATAAGAGGCCTTTCATTGAAGCATACCTTTGACCTAATTAGTTACCAACTTCTAGTTTGTAAAAACTTGGATATTTTTACATTTTTATCTAAAGCAAATTTCAATCCTAGTATTAATTCTTCATACTCAGTCAAATTATTTGTATAGGAAAATTGCAAGCGATAAGACATGAAATACATCTGATTGTGAGATCCTTTGAGAACTACTCCTGTACCAGAACCTTGTTTGAATTTAGCTCCATAAATACGAAGCATCCAAATGTCATTATTATGATTAGTTAGAACTTTAATTTATATCACCTCTTTTGCAGTTATCAAATTATAAGGCCCAATATATGTATCAACAAAATTAACAACGTCATTTTTTATATTATATTTAGTTATCATGTGTTTATACTGAGGCTCTTTATCAATCCTTAACTGATTTGGTACACCTTTCCAGGGCAACCACATGTGTGAAAAATCTATGGCCAAATACCCATTCAGATATTTGGACCAATCCCTACTCAATAACATCCCATAACCTACTAGAATATCTACAACTTGAATGTCAATCCGGTGTTGCGCTCTAGGTTCAGATGCTAGTTGAATGTGTATACCTTGAATTTCACCTATCACCTTGACCTCAATTTTATCTAGTTGAATGACTCTCCTATCAGATTTTACTGGTGTCAAACCTAACTATTGGCAAATAGCTAGAGATAACATTAGCTAAAGTTCTAGAATCTACTAGATAATTATGTAGATTTTTGCCAAATATACGAATTGTCAATAGAAAAGGAGGTACTTCAATATTTTCTTTATATAAGGCCATATTTGCATTTTCTATTTTCTTCCCCTTTTCTAGAGGTTTAGCATAGGGTTCAGAGTAAGTCTTAATAAAGTTATCCCTCTCCTCAATAATCTAAGCAAGCTCATGGAGGGTAATGTTAGCCTTAATTTTCTTTATATCCTCCACTATATTATATCCTTTGTTGAGTAGAGCAACAAGTCCATACTATGTTTTTGGATCTTCCCCTTTAGGTGGAGGTGGATTATTATTTGGGGAAGTATCAGGAGGAATATTGTAAAAGTTGTTGGGAGGTGTAGATGTAGTGTTGGAATCTAGATTTATGTTCTTAAGATTGTAATTATCTCTTCTAAACTATTGAAAATATTACACTTCATCCATAGGCATTTCCACAACATTTTTTGACTCATCTGTGAAAGTGAATGAATCCAAAACCATAGCAAAACTATGTTTGGATGAACTAGAACCATCAACATTTCTCTGATTCTTAAGAAAACTGAACTCACCAGACAAAGCTTCAAAAGTATTATAAAAATCTAGATAATCTAATTTCCTATGTTGGGATGTTTCATGAATCCTACACCAATTGGGTAAAGCTAAGTTACAAATTTTTATTTCAGGTCTCTTACCTTTGTTGTAATCCTTATTGGTTTCATATAGAGGTCTGGGAAATCTATTCTATTGGTAAGAAAACTAGTTTGGACTTTTTCCCTTAAATACTTGTCTCTTAAAACTTAGGAAGTCATTTGCCAATTTTTGGACCATCCTTGAAACTTCTTCAACCCCAATTTTATTAGATTTCTTATCTACAATCTGTACATGCCTAGCATGGGTTAAGGTTAACAGAGTTTCCTTAGAAAAATCTTAACACATTGGCATCAACATCTGATGTGGAATAGGATTTAAAATAGGTGTGTTTTGTGTAACAAAGGGTATTAAAATATTGTTCAAAGGTTTAGGTCTTAACTACCTTTCAAGAATTAGAGCTTCCTTGTAAGCTTCTATCAAGGTCGTGACATTGGTATCTCTTCTAAGGAAAACAAAGGTCACTAGATCTAAGGTATTTTTATAAATTTCTAAGGCTAAATATGCACTTGGTATGTAATGTCCAATCATTCTACCATAAGCCTTTTTAAATCTCACGTTAAAATATTTAACGGTTTCACCAGATCCTCTCTTAATACTGGAGAATTGTTGATACAATAAACTAGGATCGATTACTTGACCAAATTGGGATATAATTTTTTTTTTCTAGATCATCATAGGAGGTTATTGAGTCATTTGTTAGATTCAGATAACAATCGTATACTCCATCTTGGAGAGTGAAAGGGAATAAACTATAGGCTACATCTTCATGTTGCACGTTTAATAGTTTCAAAGCATTTTTAAAGGCTACCAAGTATACTTTTGTTGTTCTAATCCTATCACGCTTGTATGTGGGAAGATGTTTCTTAGGATTCCTGGCATCAGGGTTATGCATACGCACAAACCATCATAAATTTGTTCTATTTAAGATTTTTGAAATTTTAAATTTTCTAATTTTGGAACCTTTCATTGGGACCCATTTGCTCAAAATTTATGTGGTGGAAGTTTTTTGGGATAAACTCGCCCACTATTGATAATAGTTATCCTATTTTTATTTTAATTCATCGACCACTTTCACCCAATTCCACGAATAATTTATCTTCAAATATTAAATAAATTTATTTTTCTGCCCAATTCGCCTCATATACTACTCATATAAATACTGTAGGGAGTACCGATAAACATACATATAAAATACTAACTCAAAAATAGCTCTAAAACAACCAAAAACTTGACAAGGTTGTAGAGAAGTATTTGTTTGCATAAGTTGATCGATTGTAGAGGAGTGTCAATCAGCATATGTCGATTGGTTGTAGAGGAGTTTCAATCGGCATAAGCCGATCAGTTGTAAAGGAGTGTTTGTTGGCATAAGTCGATAGATTATAAAGGAGTGTTTATCGGTATAAGTCGATCGATTTTAGAGAAGTGTCTATCAGCATAAGTTGATCGGTTGTAGAAAAATGTCAATCAGCATAAGCTGATCAGTTGCAGAGTAGTGTCGATCAACATAAACCGATCATTTACAAAGAAGTGTCTATCGATATAATTTGATCGATTGTAGAGAAATACCAATCAGCATAAGTTGATTAGTTGTAAAGAAGTGTCTATCAGCATAAACCGATCAGTTGTAGAGGAGTATCAATCAGCATAAGCTAATCAGTTATAGAGGAGTTTCAATCGATATAAGTTGATCGATTTTAAATTAGTGTTGATCGGTATAAAAAGATCGATTATAAAGAAGTATCTATCAACATAAGTTGATCGACTATAGAGTAGTGTTTGTCGGTATAAGCCTATCGATTTTAGAGTAGTGTCTGTCGGCATAAGCCTATCAATTTTAGAGGAGGGTCAATCACCAAAATTTGATCAGTTGTAGAGGTGTGTCTATCATCCTAAGTCAATTCATTGCAAAGGAGTGTCAATCGACATAGGCCGATCGATTTTAGAGGATTGTTAATCAATTGTGATCGAGTGGTTGCAGAGTAGTTTCAATCAGTTGTGATTGAGAAGTTGTTTAAATTAGTGATAGAAAGTTATGATGACTATGACAATAGGTAGAGTATTCTTCTTCCACAATTCTATTGTCCAAAACTCTTTTTCTTTAGTTTCATAGGCAGTGTAGATGCACTAATTGCAACTATGGTAGACAAGTATCCATATCATGTTGTTGTGTGTTAGGAGCAATTTTCTTATCAAAGACTACTTCTTGTCTATTAGAATATATTTCATAGGCAGTGTAGATGCACTAACTATAACTATGGTAAAAAATTATCCATGTCATGTTGTTGTGTGTTAGGAGCAATTTTCTTGTCAAATATTGCTTCTTGTCTATTAGAGTATGTTTCATAGGCAGTGTAGATGCACTATCTGCAACTATGGTCGACAAGTATCCATGTCATGGTGTTGTGTGTTAGGAGCATTTTTATTGTCAGAGACTGCTTCTTGTATGTTAGAAGTAATTCTATAGGGAAGCATAGTTTCGTCTAAATATTCATATATTCTTTGTGGAATTACAGTTTAACCTTAGTTACTTAGATACTCAAATTTTTATTGAGGGAAGTATGCAATTTTTCTTTAATTTCATATTCATTTCCTAAAATGTAAAGGTTTTTTTATTTACAGATACAATGTCACCTACTAAATATAAAAGGAATAGAGGCCAATCTTCTGTTAAAAAGATAATTCTGAAATATTTAATGCAAATATCAAAACATAGTGAGGCATCCACATCTACACAACATGCAGGTAAAAACACCTTTTACCATCAAATCATTAATTTTTCTCTATTATTCTTAAATATAAAGTCTTTATTTATTAATAGATAAACGGTTGTCTACTTATCTACGTCTTTTTAAATGCTTTGTAAAATTGTATTCTGTTAATTATTTAAAATAATACCTTTTTACATCCAAAAATGATACAGAACACCAAACATTGAATGCAGTAAACACTGTCGACCCTAAAATGAGTCCACTCAAAGATATTCCAATGGATGAGATGGGACCACATGATAATTTTCCTAATAAATACATTCAACAACCACTTCATGAGATTCCTAGTACAGACACATCAACCAAAAAAAGAAATGACAATACAATTAAAATGCAAACCTATGGGAAATATTGTAGTCAAAAATCTAAAAGTCAAAATATAAACGAATGGACTATTGGAAGGGATTTTAAAAATGGATGGCCATTATTATACCCCTTTATTTAGCAATATGACATAGAGAAAGTGTGTAGATGCGTTATTTGTACTTGGAAGCTAGGAAAGGATCATTTGTTGCAAAATAAGAAAGATACGATAGAAAACACTGTGGGAAAGTTTACATAAAAGAAATACAAAGTGATGGAATAATTAAGAGATCTCATAGGTGGAAGGATGCATTAGAATGTGTTCATGTGAGATATGCAATTGAATACAAAAAAATAATGAAAAACCAACAAACTCTCATTGAGAAGGCTGGAACAATCCAGGCCCAATTTCAAAAAATTAATAAGAGCCTCAAAACATTTGCAGTTTGTTGTTGTATATAGTATTCTAAAAAAGGGTCGATCCATGTCTAATTTTGTTGATTTTAAGCAACTATTTCAACTAGCTGATGTACATAACCTTACTAGTTCCCATTGGTCATATCGAAGTGGCTGGAAAATGGTAAAATGTTTATCATTGGTTGAGAAGGACCTGAGAGAGAATGTAAAAAAAGCCAAATTTATTTTACTTTCCATTGATGAAGTAATTTTTGTTGATAACACATCTTAGATTTGCATATATGTTTACACATTAAAAAATAATTTGACACAACCTCATTTACTAGCACTACATAAGATGATGTAAAAGTGTAATGCAAATAACATTTATAATATTATTGTAACCAGTTTAAGGGATATTTCTAAAATGGATGAAAAATAAATTGCCATAAAGTTAATTTATGTTGGAGTTGATGGAGCGCCTACAATGCAAGGACAAAGGAACGGTCTTTGTGTTAGGCTTCAGACATTAATTACCTCATATTTTATTCACATCCATTGCATGGCTCATCAAATGAATCTTGCATATAAAATTGTGAGCACATTTGATAATGTAGCCAGAGTGGAAGATCTCATCCATGAAATACACTCTTACTTTTCATGCAGTCCAAAAAGGCTTGTAGAGTTTCAACAGTTGTCTCTAGGTGTAACTGAAGGTAAAAATTTGTTAAAATATGTGGACACCAGGTGGATTTCACTGTTTCTTCCTGTAAAAAGGATTTTTTTAGAATATAAATCCTTGGTGGGGTTTATGTATGCACATCGTAGGGATGTTGACAAGGCAAAATATTTGTTATTTTGTATGACTGAATTGGAAACTCTTCTCACAATATATGGTATTCTTCCATTGTTGCAAGAAATGAATTCTTTGATTAAAATCGCACAAGAAAGAACAATTTATATTGTCAATTTCATCAGGATGAGAAAACAAATATGTATGCTTATTGATAAGATTTAATTATCCAGATAAAATTTTAAGGATTTTAAGTTTGATAAATGGAATATGTTAGTTCAAGTGAATGATCCTAATAGTTTTTTTAAGTTCAACATCAACGATAATCTTTGTATTGCTATCCATGGAAATATGATTTCGTTATGAAAAGTTGTTAGATACACTTACAGATGATGTTGAACAAGTGCTCATAACACATTATAAATTCGATGAGGTTTTGGATAGTACTAAGAATAAATTGTAAAGAATTGCAAAAATATTAAGTGAAATAAGAGATCGTTTTCACAAAGATACTTGAGGCCATGGCTATTGTTAATCCCATCTTCTAGAATTCTTGTCTTTATCACAGTAGTAAAAGTGAGTTTTTTGTAAAATATATGTGTACTCTTATGACACATTTCTCTAAAAGTGTGGAAGTAAATGATATTGAAATCAATGGTATTCTAAACAAAGAACTTCTGATACAACAATCAACCAATTTTGGAATAACAATGGATAATAAAATTGCACATTTCAAAAACCCACATGTGACTAGTTCCATCACGCGTTTCTAGCAAAAATTGTATTGAAGTAGTGTCTTATAAGAAACTATGAGTGAATACTTTATTTTATATGAATTATGTCAGACAATAATTTTGGGATCTGTTGAAGATGAAAGGGTTTTCAGTGTACTATCTTTTGTTAAATCGAAAGTTCATAATAGGTTGGACAAAAATTTGGAAAATTGTTTGAGAATGTATGTGTCATCATAGGAGTTGGGTCAGTTTCCCATATTTTAGAGCTTTAACATATTGAAAGTCCCTAGCGGACAGGAGAGGTATCACTAATACTGTTGATAATGATGATAATGAGTCAGCTTGCAATGATGATGAGATTATGGAAATTCAAAATTCACAAATGATTCCATGTTCTTTTGGAGAAGTCGAAAAGACTTTGTATTAGCTTTAAACAATGTAAAATTTCTCATATAATCAATGATTTTTTGGATTTGAAATCATTTGTAAAATTTCAATTATTTGAAAAAAATCATATTATCAATGATTTTTCATATATGATATCATTTGTAACATGTCAATGATTTGAAAAAATTCATATTATCAATAATTTTATGTATTTGATATCATTTGTAAAATTTTAATGATTTGAAAAAATTCATATAATCATTCTATTACAAATGATTTTGCATATTTGCTTTTTAATGTTATTGACTATCTATGTTGTCAAAATTTAAGATTTATGCTTTAGATTTGAGTAAACTAGAAATTTGAAAACTATGAATGCATAGATAATTAGTAAATATTTCTTTTACAAAGTGTTGTATGTAGTCTACAATAGTAGAAAGCACAATGCATTTAGCATAAATCTAAAGTTACAAACACAACAATACAATACAATAATGTTTTGTTATTGAATTAACTATCTATGTTGACAAAATATAATGATTTATGCTTTGACTTTGAATATATGTATGTATGTGTGTGTGTATCATTAGTATCATTTGTATGTATGATTTGACTCGAAAAGTGTTATTGACTGTCTATGTTGACAAAATTTTATGATATATGCTTTAGCTTTGAGTAAACTGGAAATTTGAAAACCATGCATGCATACATAATTAGTAAATATTTTTTTACAAATTGTTGTATGTACTCTACAATAGTAGAAAACACAATGAATTTAGCATAAATATCAAGTTACGAAAACAACAATACAATACAATAATGTTTTGTTATTGAATTAACTATCTATGTTGACAAAATATAATGATTTATGTTTTGACTTTGAATGTATGTATGTATGTGTATTATTAGTTTCATTAATATGTATGCTTTGACTCTAGAAGAAAAAATGCAAATAGCATATTACTCTAGATATGGAAATATAAAAACAATATATCATAATACACAAAACAATACTCACTTTTATATCATAACAAGATTGACTTTGAATAAAATGAAAATTTAAACCCATGCATAGATATATCCTTCATAAACTCTCTTTGAAATATAAAAACAATATAGCATAATACACAAGACAATACTTATTTTTATATCACAAGAAGAATGGCTTTGAATAAAATTAAAATTTAAACCCATGCATGATATATCCTATGTAAGCTCACTTGAAAATTAAAATATAAGAACAATATAGCATAATACACAAGAAAATACTCATTTTTATATCACAACAAGAACGACTTTGAATAAAATAAAAATTTAAACCCATGCATACATATATTCTTCGTAAACTCAAGCATATTTGAAACCCCATAATAATCAAGTGATGAAAATAACACACAAATAGTAATAAAAGCAAATGTCTTGTTTTCAAATGAAAACATATTATAAAATTATCTTTTTGAAAAATCAAATTTTCAAAAGCAATAAAATAACCATATTTTTTAGGAAGTTTCATCATCTTTTTCCTTTTCCACTACTTCCACATTTTGCATGTCAAAGGGTCCTCCCTCGAGCTAGTTAGAAGTACTCTCAATTGCTCCAAAACTGACAAGGATGTTATCTACACTTTTCAATCCTTCAAGAAGGGGGATTTCCTCTTTCTCAACATCTTTAGATATTGGTGAAAGAACTTCTTTACCCTTCTCCTTAAGCAAAAAATCAGGATCCAATCTGTTTTGGATAATGATTTTGAAAAGCATTGTTTTGTCGAACTACTTCCTGAGCTCTTTTTTCATTGCCATAGAAGTCGTTAAGAAATCCTTTGCCATATGGAGATAGTCTTGTAGGTCTTGAACCTGCTTCTTGAGATTATCAAACTTTACCTACAAAAAGGAAAAATAAGTAGTCAGTAGATATTTACAATTTTAAAAAAATAACAAAAAAAATTAGAACACATTAGTCAAACCTCGACAACATTCTTTTTCGCTATAGCAACAACAACCATTTTCTTATTACACGCCCTTTCATTATAATAAGCTTGGGCCTTGGCATTTATGTTCTCTAATCTATTCAACATAACCCTTAAATTTTCATCTATGTAAGATGTAGTAACCTGCACAATGCCATATTTTGCTTGTAGGAGAATCTCAAGCTTTTTCAGTTCATTTTCAACTAAAGAAAAAAAAAATCTCTTTTTAAAAAAAAATTAATCAGGAATTTATTTTCTTTATCAAAACTTTGGCCCGATACTCTCATTTTTCATTTTTTTTATATCTAGAACTGGTGAATCTTTAATGGTTGCTTCAACTTTGTCAGAAACTATATATTTTTCAAATAATTTTATTTTTTCATCCTCTAGTAGAGGATGAGCCTAAGGGGTTCTAGTTTCCTTAGGAGGAGATTTTCTTGAACATTTTGCTCCTTCTTCATTTTAAGGATCTTGAAGTAGATATGTTACTTGAAAAACAGTGGGTATGTTGCCTTGTAAAAATAAGTCCTAATCAAGTGGAACATTATCCAACCCAACACCAGAAGCTTCCTGTACACCTGTAAAATTATCAAAAGACATAGCACCGAATCCTAAAAATTGCTTTGTTGCTTATTTTTGTGGCCTAGATGGAAGAAATTATTTTCCACCCAAGAAGCATTGACCTCGCATTTGAGGTTGGCATGGTGGAGGAGGGGGTGGTATTGATTTTTTATTTCCATGATGCAATTGTTGTATAGGAACTTAAAAAATCAAAATAAAAATAGGTTGCAAAATTTGTGAAGGTCGATTATAAAAACTGGTTACAAAATAGATTATAACACTTATCGACAGAAGAAGAGACCTCTTGCATAGCCACAACTACAAATAGAATGTGGGTGTGTTGTACATCTAAAAACACAATATAAAATTTAATAAAAAATAGTAAAATTTGGTAACAAATTTTGTGAAGGCAGAATGTAAAACTTACTTCTCGAAGATGAGACCTCTTGTACAACTACGCCTATTGGCAGTGGACGTGTAGATGGAGGTTTTCAAGGATTATGAGATCTAGATCTTACGTGTTTTCTTATTCTTCTTCTTAGTGGAGGTATTGTTTCCTCCGTAGGTGTTTCGGAGTCTCCTAATTTCTCTGGATTATAACTTCTAAAAGCAGCATCCCTCTTTGAATAGGAAGAGGATGCCCTTTTCTATATTTTCTATAAAATATTAAAATTATAAAAATGACAAACATATGAAAAATAAAAAATTATTAGTTTAATATTAACTAAAAATTACATGAACCTACTATTCTATCATGGCTGCATTGGCTAGGGTTGAATGCCAAGAATTTGATACTAGAGTGTTGTGTAAATAGCTGCATGTGGTTATTTTTGGTGAAGGTAAAATGTGGGTTATCACATTTTAGATATCCATTCTGATCCGATGTGAGACATAGGTGGATCAGTCAAATTTTTGGTGTACAATACAATAAACCAAATATGCCAAGGCCCACATCAAAATTTCTACCAGTCTTCCTTATAGAATGAGTCTAGCTAGGAAGAATTTGAAACATGCCCAAAGAAATTTATCCTAAATAGTCGGTATAGCCTAACCCCTTCTAGACTTGGTAGCTATAACTACAAAAAAATAAATCAATAAATGTAGACCCTAGAATTTAAATTCAATTAAATAAAAAAATATGCAGTTATACCTTGAAAATATTATGACTACACATTGAATGTAGTCTCCACGTAGAGTTTATCATCATCAGTTAATGTGAATTTGTATGTGATTGGATCACAATCGGTGTGAGGCAATGCTATCAATCTGGCGATGTTATAGGTTGTGAAAAAAAATACAATATTTTTGTTATCAATGACAACATTTACCTTCCTTAAATCAATGTCATAACCTGCAATTATCTTCACTAGTAGTTTAATGTTTGTGTCAAACTGCTGTATCGAATCTAGATCTCGAATACCAGATTCTTGGACCCATGATATGTCATAACCCAATATTGATAAAATTTTAGAAATTAGGGGGTAAACAAGGTTTTTGAAATTAATTTTTAACATTCCAGGGGTGATAGGGGATGTCATTGGGTTATTTCATTGTGTACGAGGGAATATGGATCAGGAGGTAGGGTGGAAGGTATTGGAAAATTTAAGAAAAGCATCAAAATAGGGTTCAAACAGAAGGAAAAAGGTTAAAACTACGTTAGAAAATGCAAAAATAATGACTGTTTATTCCTTTATATAGACTTTTCTAAATGAAACCATTGAGTAAATAATCAATATGTGGTATCTGCATGTAATCAATTAATGGATGATTAACATGTGGCACAGATGCAACGCATCGTCAATGCAACTGATTGGGTGTGCTGCAACCGATCGGCTTTGTTGTAATTGATCAACTTTGTTACATCTGATTGGTATTGGTGCAACTGATCATCTTGGGTACATTCGATGGGTACTGGTGCAACTGATTGGCTTTGCTACAACTGATTAGTTTTGCTACATCCGATCGACATTAGTACAATGTATCGATATTGTTGCAACTGATCATCATCTTTGCAACCCATCAACATTGCTACAATCGATCGGTATTGATGCAATCGATTGACATTATTGTAATCAATCAATTTTTCTACAACTGATCAGCATTATTATAACCAATCATCTTGGATGCATCCGATGGATACTAGTGCAACTGATCGGCTTTACTATAACCAACCAAATTTGTTGCAACCAATCAACTTTATTGCATCAAATCAACATTAGTGTAATGCATCGATATTGTTGCAATCGATCATCATCTCTACAACCCATCAACATTGTTGTAATATATCAACATTACTACAACCGATCAGCTTATCTGCAACTGATTGAATTAATTGCAACCAATCGATATTGTTGCAATCAATCAGTATTACTACAACCGATCGACATTGCTATAACACATCGACATATATGTAATTGATCATCATGTTTACAATCGATCGACATGTCTGCAACCGATCATCATTGTTGCAACTAATCATCATATATGCAATCGATCAACATTTTTCGACTATCCTGTCTGCAACTGATTGTCTCATACCAATCCGTATAGCTTTTTCCTAATGAAATTGTTCTATAGTGTTGGAAATTTTGAGACCCTAAGCTAAGAGTTGTCATTGATGTCAAAAGGATCTAAGTAAGCATTATGCTTGTGTTTCACAAAAAGCTTCATGAGAAGCAAAGGTTTTTGATCAAAGGTTCAATAATGGATGCATGGCATTTGGTTCCAAAAAGAAACTTCAAGGGAAGCTTTGTAAAAGGTTTTATTTAAAACAATGGATGGCAGATTTGAAATGGGTTTTTCTTAAAACCCAAGTTGGTTTTTTGTTTCATTGAAAAATGTGCCCCAATGATGGAGAAATTTAATTTTAAAGGTTTAATTTAAAACAATGGATGGTAGATTTGAAATGGGTTTTTCTTAAAACCCAAGTTGGCTTTTTGTTTCATCAAAAAAGGTGCCCCGATGATGGAGATATTTAATTTTAAAGATTTAGTTTAAATTTTAATTTATTTAAAATTTAAATTTAAATTTTATCCGCCGATGTCATGAAGGAAGTTTCAAAAAGGCCAACGTTTCCAAAGCAAAGGGAAGGCATATAAATATGCCATTGAATTTTTTAATTCATTCATCTTTGCTATTGATATTTGCACTATTTGTGAAGAAAAAGAGCTTGTGTTTTTCGTTAAAGTGACACAGTGAACATTAAAGGGATACAGTGACCACTTTCAAAAATGCATTGGGCAGCATGGCCTAGTGGTAGCTTGGATTGTACAAAGGTGTTGGTGACAAGGAGGTTGTGTGTTCAATTACCGCAAGCATCATTTTTGGCTTTGTTCTATTGAGGCACCCAAGGCACATACTTTTCGCTTGGTAGAAGAGGGTGAAGGATAAGAAGCGGGTGGCTCTTCTTTTTCACCAACAAGTGCGACAGCTAGTGCGACAGCTTGGTCATAGCTAGGGCATTCGTGTTGGGGCAAGATGAGGGTTTGATTCCCCTCGAGGAAGGTATTAAGGTTTTTATTAATCTTTTGTTTGGATTGCCTAAGGTGGAGTGATAAGGGGTAAAGGTGCTTAGTTAGTTGATTTGTTGAGTAACCTTAGGGAATAAGGTCATGGTGGTTGTTTGAGTTGTGAATTATTTTTAATTATGATTTTTGAAATTGTTAGGAATAATAAGGGTTTTTGATAAAGTTCTTTTTAGTGAAAGTTATTTTGAGTAAGGGTTTTCTTTTAAAAAGAACTTTGGTGGATGTTAAAATAAAGTAGGAGTAATAAGGTGTTATTTGGATATTATTGTTGTGTTATTACTCAAGATCTCTAACCCTTGTTAAGAGTTGAAAAAGAAAGTGTGTTGAGTGTGACAAATTTAGTGGACAACTCATAAGGCATCAAAAAGGTATGAGTAATACTCTCCATTGATTTTATTTGGGTGGTTGATTTTTGAAATATCATTGGAGTGAAAAGGATTGGTTGTGGTTTCCTTTTTGAAATTAATTGAGTTAATGCTTCAAGGTTTTTTGGATGGTGAGTTGTGATTAAACCTTGTTTGATAAACATTGTTGTTTAGACCATTGGTTGAGTGAAGTACTTTGAGTTTATGCTTCAAGGTTTTTTGAATTGAGAGTTGTGATTAAAACCTTGTCTTATTAGCATTGTTGTTGAAACCAATGGGTGATGCAAATAACTTGAACTTGAGTTAGAAAAGAACATGAGTATCATTGTTATGTAAGATTTGTTGTTGAGAATTGTTGGAAACATTTTGAGTTAGTTGATTCATGCTTGGACTAGGGTTTGTGAGAAAGAGTTGTTTCTTGAAGTGATTGGTTGAGTAGATTTGATTGAGCCTAGTCAAGTGGTTGCATGAAGTGGTTGTTCAAGTTCCAAGAAACAAACTATTCTATATTCTGATTGAGTTGAGAGTGAGCCTATTGAGCAAATTTGAGCAGGTTCTAAGTGATCCTATTGAGCAAATATTAGGAGGTTCTGAGTGAACCTATTGACAAAGCTTTGGAGGTGATAGAGTAAAGAGGATAGAGTCTCAGTGGATAGAGATCCAGTAGCCATGACAACTGAAGACAGATCTGAGTGAGGATTCTTCAAGTGGAGAGAGATCCACCAGTCAGTGTAGTAGATAGATCCACGAACTTGAGATTTAGGGGATCATCATCTCCTTTGGACATAGGTCCATAAACATTGTAATTGGAAAGGATTCCCAAGAGATTTATTGAGAAAGTTTTAGCAAAATATTTTCTCTATGGAGTAGCCCGCATTGGGTGAACCGCGTAAATTTTTGTGTCACTTTTGTGGATGGTTTTTTTGCATTACTTTGATTACTGCTATTGATACTGCTATCTATACACTGCATAATATTGAATTGAAAAGAAAAAGAAAAAGTGGTCTTATATTGTTCACCTCACCTCTCAGTATAAGCTTGTGTTTTTCAATTGGTATCAGAGCAGGTTCCTTATGAAGAGTTTGACAGCTTGAAGGAAAAGTGGTCTAAGAACACAATGGATCACAAGGATCAAAAGGATGGGTCCTTTAATAATTTAGTACCAGTCTTTGTGGTTTCCTTTTTGAAAGTGGTTGAGTTAATGTTTCAAGTTTTTATGGATTGTGAGTTGTGATTAAACCTTGTTTGATAAGCATTGTTGTTTAGACCATTGGTTGAATGAAGTACTTTGAGTTTATTCTTCAAGGTTTTCTGAATTGAGAGTTGTGATTAAAACCTTGTCTTATTAGCATTATTGTTGAAACCAATGGGTGATGCAAAGAACTTGAACTTGAGTTAGAAAAGAACATGAGTATCATTGTTATGTAATATTTTTTGTTGAGAATTGTTGGAAATATTTTGAGTTAGTTGATTCATGCTTGGACTAGGTTTTGTGAGAAAGAGTTGTTTCTTGAAGTGATTGGTTGAGTAGAGTTGATTGAGCCTAGTCAAGTGGTTGCATTAAGTGGTTGTTCAAGTTCTATGAAACAAACTATTCTATATTCTGATTGAGTTGAGAGTGAGCCTGTTGAGCAGATTTGAGCAGGTTCTGAGTGAGCCTATTGAGCAAATTTTAGGAGGTTCTGAGTGAACCTATTGACAAAGCTTTGGAGGTGACATAGTAAATAGGATAGAGTCTCGATGGAGAGATATCTAGTAGCCAGGACAACTGAAGACAGATCTGAGTGAGGAGTCTTCAAGTGGATAGAGATCCACCAGTTAGTACAGTAGAGAGATAGAGTCTTCTAGAAGATCACTAGCCAGAGTAGAAGGGCAAAGAGTTCTCCTATGGAAGAGATCCATAAACTTGAGATTTAGGGGATCATCATATCCTTTGGACATAGGTCCATAAACATTGTAATTGGAAAGGATTCCCAAGATATTTATTGAGAAAGTTTTAGCAAAATATTTTCTCTATGGAGTAGCCCGCATTGGGTGAACCACGTAAATTTTTGTGTCACTTTTGTGGATGGTGTTTTTTGCATTACTTTGATTATTGCTATTGATACTACTATCTATACACTACATAATATTGAATTGAAAAGAAAAGTAAAAAGTGGTCTTATACTATTCACCCCCCTCTCAGTATAAGCTTGTGTTCTTCAATTGGTATCAGAGCGGGTTCCTTATGAAGAGTTTGATAGTTTGAAGGAAAAGTGGTCTAAAAACACAATGGATCACAAGGATCAAAAAGATGGGTCCTTTAATAATGCAATACCAGTATTTGATGTAAGTGACTTCTTGTATTGGTGTATGCTGATGAGATTTCACCTAATGGCACTTGGAAATAAATTTTGGGATGCATTGGAACTTGGATATGATTTTACAGTCAATAATCCTACAAATAAGGAAGGTAATCTTCTAATGCATGCAAATTCAAGAGCTATGAATGCAATTATTAAAGGATTGGGTAGATCAAAATCTATGAAGGTTATGGATTATAAAACAACAAAAGATATGTGGGATCTACTGCATGACATATATGAGGGTGATAAAGGTGTCAGGAAAGCTAAGATCATAAATATCAAAGGAGAATTTGAGAAATTAAGAATGAGATATGATGAAAATATTCATGATTATCTCAGTAATATTGATGAACTTGTACATGAGATGAGAGGTCTTGGAATGAATGTTGATGAATATGATGCTTATGATAAGATATTGAGAACTCTTCCAAAAAGGTATAGTGAAAAGGTTTCTACTATAGAAACATCAATTGATAGTGATTATTTGACAAGGAATTATTTGCTTGGCATGCTTACTACTTTTGAGATAAGAACAAAATATCATATTCCTCTGAAAGAAGTTGCATTCAAAGTGGATAAAAAGAAAAAGGGTAAAAAGATCGAATCAAGCAGTGAGTCATCTAGTGATGAAGAAGCTAACTATGGTAGAAGAGATAAAGGTTCCAAAATATTTATAGATGTAATATCTATTAAGTGCTTCAATTGTGGAAAGTATGGACACTATGCGACAAAGTACAATAGTGATGAAGAAAAATAGGATCACAAATACAAAGAATCAAAAAGACACAGGTACAAAAATAAAGGAAAGGACGGATAAAGTAGACAAGGAAATAAGTTCTTTCTAAGGCAAAAGAAAAGCTACTATGCAGATAATGTAAGTAAGTACTCAAATGATAGTGATGCTAGCTTTTCAGACAATGATGGATATGAAGTCCTATTTATGGTTAGAGAGAAAAGGACTCTAGTTATTCTCAAGTGTTTTAGATGTGGTAAATTTGGACATCTTGAAGATAATTGCACTAGGGATGGCTATAGTTTTAGTGATGATGGTTTTGAATATGCACTTGAAAGACCATATGAGAATCTTCTAATGGCATTAGAAGATTAAGTAAGTTATCCTATAGAAGATAAGCCAAAAGGAAGTAACGATAGGGACAAAGGTAAAAAAATAGAGGATTATTCAGTGGAGAATGGATATGATCTCAAGGGAGAACTTATCTAGGCTCTTGACATAGTAAATAAGGTAAGAAAGCAACACTCTAAGCTTGAAAGTTAGTTTCAATAATGTGATGAAGAAATATTATTGCTCATAGAGGACTTAGAAAAGTCAAAGGCTAAGGCAAGTAAGTTCAAGGATAAGTTAGAAGCAAAGGTTTTGGAGTGTGGCAAGTTAACACAAGAAGTGGCACTACTAAAGGAATATTTTGAGGATTCCAAGAAAAAGTTGTACAAATATGTGAACAGTGTAAAGAGTGTAGACAAAATAATCAAGATACAAATAGGAGCAACAAACAAGACAGGTCTTGGTTCCAAACAGGCTCAAAATAAAAGGGAAGAACAGTCTACTTCAAGTCTAGAAGAAGAAGGAATTTCAGAAGAAGATACTTCAAAAAATAACAGTGTAAGATGGAATGAGACATCAGAGGATGAGTTGGACAACAAAGATGTCAAAGATAGAAACAATGCACAAAGAATATACAGATGGAATAGCAATCAGAACAGGAGACCAATGAGGTCTAGGCAAGGAATCCTCAATGGGATATGCTTCTCATGTCATAGGTTTGGGCACATGGCTTCACAGTGTAGGTCATACAAAATATAGGAATATGGGAAAGGACAACTTTTCCATGGGTATTGCTACTCATACAATGAGTTTGGTCATAAGGCAATGAATTGCAGGGTTCATGGCAGAAGAGGATATAGCTTCACTAGGAGATATCCTTAGATATTTGCACCTCCAAGGAATAATAACATTAAGTGTTATAAGTTCAATAATTATGGTCACACAACAATATGGTGTAGAGAAAATATTCCTGAAGCAGGCATGAACAAGAACAAGAACATGGATGAGAACAAGAATAGGAACAGGAATAGAAACAGGAACATGGATGAGAACAAGAACAGGAACAAGAATAGAAGTGATGACAGGAACAGGGATGATGACTTGGTAAGAAACAGTGAGAGGATTCATAAAACTCAGAAAGGAAGAGAGAAAGGTAAAGATAAATAGCAGTGCTTTCGAGGAGTAGAAATACTCCTACCCTAGAATTAACCACCTCATGTGGATGTGGAGGAGGAGCTAAGCTAAGAGGCTCATTCTTAGCCCCGAGCCCCAAAGGTGACCCTTTGCCATTGATGACAAAGGGGAGATATTTGTGTATATTGAGGAGATTTTTTGATATGGGGAGATATTTGCTATGTGAGAAAGCTTTGAGCCAGGGAGAGAAGAAAAGAAGGTCATATTTCAATAAAATAATATGGGTTGCCATCAATGACAAAGGGGGAGATTATTGGATATTTTGAGTCCCTAAGCTAAGAGTTGTCATTGATGTCAAAAGGATCTATGTAAGTAAGCACTATGTTTGTGTTTCACAAAGAGATTCATGAGAAGCAAAGGTTTTTTATCAAAGATTCAAGAAGGGATGCATGGCATTTGGTTCCAAAAGGAGCTTCAAGGGAAGCTTTGAAAAATGTTTTTATTTAAAACAATGGATGGCAGATTTGAAATGGGTAAAAAAATAGAGGATTATTCAGTGGAGAATGGATATGATCTCAAGGGAGAACTTATCTAGGCTCTTGACATAGTAAAGAAGGTAAGAAAGCAACACTCTAAGCTTGAAAGTTTCAATAATGTGATGAAGAAAGATAATTGCTCATAGAGGACTTACAAAAGTCAAAGGCTAAGGCAAGTAAGTTCAAGGATAAGTTAGAAGCAAAGGTTTTGGAGTGTGACAAGTTAACACAAGAAGTGGCACTACTAAAGGAATATTTTGAGGATTCCAAAAAAAAGTTGTACAAATATGTGAACAGTGCAAAGAGTGTAGACAAAATAATCAAGATACAAATAGGAGCAACAAACAAGATAGGTCTTGGTTCCAAACAGGCTCAAAATAAATGGGAAGAACAGTCTACTTCAATTCTAGAAGAAGAAGGAATTTCAGAAGAAGATACTTCAAAAAATAACAGTGTAAGTTGGAATGAGACATCAGAGGATGAGTTGGACAACAAAGAGGTCAAAGATAGAAACAATGCACAAAGAAGATACAGATGGAATAGCAATCAGAACAGGAGACCAATGAGGTCTAGGCAAGGAATCCTCAATGGGATATGCTTCTCATGTCATAGGTTTGGGCACATGGCTTCACGGTGCAGGTCATACAAAATATAGGAATATGGGAAAGGACAACTTTTCCATGGGTATTGCTACTCATACAATGAGTTTGGTCATAAGGCAATGAATTGCAGGGTTCATGGCAGAAGAGGATATAGCTTCACTAGGAGATATCCTTAGATATTTGCACCTCCAAGGAATAATAACATTAAGTGTTATAAGTGCAATAATTATGGTCACAAAGCAATATGGTGTAGAGAAAATATTCCAGAAGCAGGCATGAACAAGAACAAGAACATGGATGAGAACAAGAACAGGAACAGGAATAGAAATAGGAACATGGATGAGAACAAGAACAGGAACAAGAATAGAAGTGATGACAGGAACAAGGATAATGACTTGGTAAGAAACAGTGAGAGGATTCATAAAACTCAGAAAGGAAGAGAGAAAGGTAAAGATAAATAGCAGTGCTTTCGGGAAGTAGAAATACTCCTACCCTAGAATTAATCACCTCATGTGGAGGTGGAGGAGGAGCTAAGCTAAGAGGCTCATTCTTAGCCCCGAGCCCCAAAGGTGACCCTTTGCCATTGATGACAAAGGGGAGATATTTGTGTATATTGAGGAGATTTTTTGATATGGGGAGAGATTTGATATTTGAGAAAGCTTTGAGCTAGGGGGAGAAGAAAAGAAGGTCATATTTCAATAAAATGATATGGGTTGCCATCAATGACAAAGGGGGAGATTATTGGATATTTTGAGTCCCTAAGCTAAGAGTTGTCATTGATGTCAAAAGGATCTATGTAAGTAAGCACTATGTTTGTGTTTCACAAAGAGCTTCATGAGAAGCAAAGGTTTTTGATCAAAGATTCAAGAAGGGATGCATGGCATTTGGTTCCAAAAGGAGCTTCAATGGAAGCTTTGAAAAATGTTTTTATTTAAAACAATGGATGGCAGATTTGAAATGGGTAAAAAAATAGAGGATTATTCAGTGGAGAATGGATATTGACTTTTGTAAGTCCTTTCTTAGAGTGTTGCTTTCTTACCTTCTTTACTATGTCAAGAGCCTAGAATGTTATGAAGAAAGATAATTGCTCATAGAGGACTTACAAAAGTCAAAGGCTAAGGCAAGTAAGTTCAAGGATAATTTAGAAGCAAAGGTTTTGGAGTGTGACAAGTTAACACAAGAAGTGGCACTACTAAAGGAATATTTTGAGGATTCCAAGAAAAAGTTGTACAAATATGTGAACAGTGCAAAGAGTGTAGACAAAATAATCGAGATACAAATAGGAGCAACAAACAAGATAGGTCTTGGTTCCAAACAGGCTCAAAATAAAAGGGAAGAACAGTCTACTTCAAGTCTAGAAGAAGAAGGAATTTCAGAAGAAGATACTTCAAAAAATAACAGTGTAAGTTGGAATGAGACATCAGAGGATGAGTTGGACAACAAAGAGGTCAAATATAGAAACAATGCACAAAGAAGATACATATGGAATAGCAATCAGAACAGGAGACCAATGAGGTCTAGGCAAGGAATCCTCAATGGGATATGCTTCTCATGTCATAGGTTTGGGCACATGGCTTAACAGTGCAGGTCATACAAAATATAGGAATATGGGAAAGGACAACTTTTCCATGGGTATTGCTACTCATACAATGAGTTTGGTCATAAGGCAATGAATTGCAGGGTTCATGGTAGAAGAAGATATAGCTTCACTAGGAGATATCCTTAGATATTTGCACCTCCAAGGAATAATAACATTAAGTGTTATAAGTGCAATAATTATGGTCACACAGCAATATGGTGTAGAGAAAATATTCCAGAAGCAGGCATGAACAAGAACAAGAACATGGATGAGAACAAGAACAGGAACAGGAATAGAAATAGGAACATGGATGAGAACAAGAACAGGAACAAGAATAGAAGTGATGACAAGAACAGGGATGATGACTTGGAAAGAAACAGTGAGAGGATTCATAAAACTCAGAAAGGAAGAGAGAAAGGTAAAGATAAATAGCAGTGCTTTCGGGGAGTAGAAATACTCCTACCCTAGAATTAACCACCTCATGTGGAGGTGGAGGAGGAGCTAAGCTAAGAGGCTCATTCTTAGCCCCGAGCCCCAAAGGTGACCCTTTGCCATTGATGACAAAGGGGAGATATTTGTGTATATTGAGGAGATTTTTTGATATGGGGAGATATTTGATATGTGAGAAATATTTGAGCCATGGAGAGAAGAAAAGAAGGTCATATTTCAATAAAATGATATGGGTTGTCATCAATGACAAAAGGTGAGATTATTGGATATTTTGAGTCCCTAAGCTAAGAGTTGTCATTGATGTCAAAAGGATCTATGTAAGTAAGCACTATGTTTGTGTTTCACAAAGAGCTTCATGAGAAGCAAAGGTTTTTGATCAAAGATTCAAGAAGGGATGCATGGCATTTGGTTCCAAAATGAGCTTCAAGGGAAGCTTTGTAAAATTTGTTTATTTAAAACAATGGATGGCAGATTTGAAATGGGTTTTTCTTAAAACCCAAGTTGGCTTTTCGTTTCATCAAAAAAGGTGCCCCAATGATGGATAAATTTAATTTTAAAGGTTTTATTTAAAACCATGGATGGAAGATTTGAAATGGGTTTTTCTTAAAACCCAATTTGGCTTTTTGTTTCATTGAAAAAGGTTCCCCAGTTATGGATATATTTAATTTTAAAGACTTAGTTTAAATTTTAATTTTAATTTTAAAATTAAAATTAAAAGTTTATCCATCGATGTCATGAAGGAAGTTTCAAAAAGGCCGATGTTTCCAAAGCAAAGGGAAGGCATATAAATATCATTGAATTTTTTAATTCATTCATCTTTGCTCATTGATATTTGCGCTATTTTCAAAGAAAAAGAGCTCGTGTTTTTCGTTTAAGTGACACAATGAACATTAAAGGGAGACAGTGACCACTTCCCAAAACGCATTTTGCAACGTGGCCTAGTGGTAGCTTGGATTGTGCAAAGGTGTTGGTGACAAGGAGGTTGTGTGTTCGATTGCTGCAAGCATCATTTTTGGATTTGTTATGTTGACGCGCCCAAGGCACATACTTTTTGCTTTGCGGAAGAGGGTGAAGGATAAGAAGCGGGTGGCTCTTCTTTTTCACCAACGAGCCCATAGCTCATGCGGTAGCTTGGCCGCAACTAGGGTGTTCACGTTGGGGCAAGATGAGGGTTCGATTCCCCTCGAGGCAGGTATTAAGGTTTTTATTAATCTCTTGTTTGTATTGTCTAAGGTGGAGTGATAAGGGGTAAAGGTGCTTAGTTAGTTGATTTGTTGAGTAACCTTAGGGAATAAGGTCATGGTGGTTTTTTGAGTTGTGAATTATTTTTAATTGTGATTTTTGAAATTGTTAGGAGTAATAAGGTTTTTTGATAAAGTTATTATTAGTGAAAGTTATTTTGAGTAAGGGGTTTCTTTTAAAAAGAACTTTGGTGGATGTTAAAATAAAGTAGGAGTAATAAGGTGTTATTTGGATATTATTGTTGTGTTATTACTCAATATCACTAGCCAGAGCAGAAGGGGAAAGAGTTCTCCTATGGAAGAGTGTTGAGTGTGACAGATTTAGTGGATAACTCATAAGGCATCAAAAAGGTATGAGTAATACTCTCCATTGATTTTATTTGGGTGGTTGATTTTTGAAATATCATTGGAGTGAAAAGTATTGATTGTGGTTTCCTTTTTGAAAGTGGTTGAGTTAATGCTTCAAGGTTTTCTAGATTGTGAGTTGTGATTAAACCTTGTTTGATAAGCATTGTTGTTTAGACCATTGGTTGAGTGAAGTACTTTGAGTTTATGCTTCAAGGTTTTCTGAATTGAGAGTTGTGATTAAAACCTTGTCTTATTAGCATTGTTGTTGAAACCAATGGGTGATGCAAAGAACTTGAACTTGAGTTAGAAAATAACATGAGTATCATTGTTATGTAAGATTTTTTGTTGAGCATTGTTGGAAATATTTTGAGTTAGTTGATTCATGCTTGGACTAGGGTTTGTGAGAAATAGTTGTTTCTTGAAGTTATTGGTTGAGTAGAGTTGATTAATCCTAGTCAAGTGGTTGCATGAAGTGGTTGTTCAAGTTCCATGAAACAAACTATTCTATATTCTGATTGAGTTGAGAGTGAGCCTATTGAGCAGATTTGAGCAGGTTCTAAGTGAGCCTATTGAGCAGATTTTAGGAGGTTCTGAGTGAACCTATTGACAAAGCTTTAGAGGTGACAGAGTACAGAGGATAGAGTCTCAGTGGATAGATATCCAATAGCTAGGACAACTGAAGATAGATCTGAGTGAGGAGTCTTCAAGTGGAGAGAGATCCACCAGTCAGTGCAACAAAGAGATAGATTCTACTAGAAGATCACTAGCCAAAGCAGAAGGGGAAAGATTTCTCCTGTGGGAGAGATCCATGAACTTGATATTTAGGGGATCATCATCTCCTTTGGACATAGGTCCATAAACATTGTAATTGGGAAGGATTCCCAAGAGATTGATTGAGAAAGTTTTAGCAAAATATTTTCTCTATGGAGTAGCCCGCATTGGGTGAACCACGTAAATTATTGTGTCACTTTTGTGGATGGTGTTTTGTATATTGCTTTGATTACTGCTATTAATACTGCTATATATACATTGCATAATATTGAATTAAAAAAAAAAGTAAAAAGTAGTCTTATACTGTTCACCCCCCTCTTAGTATAAGCTTGTGTTCTTTAATTGGTATTAGAGCGGGTACCTTCTGAAGAGTTTGACAGCTTGAAGAAAAAGTGATCTAAGAACACAATGGATCACAAGGATCAAAAGGATGGGTCCTTCAATAATGTAGTACCAGTATTTGATGTGACTTCTTGTATTGGTGTATGCTGATGAGATTTCACCTGATGGTACTTGGAAATGAAGTTTGGGATGCATTGGAACTTGGATATGATTTTACAGTCAATCCTCCTACAAATAAAGAAGGTAAGTTTCTGATGCATGCAAATTCAAGAGCTATGAATGCAATTATAAAAGGATTGGGTAGATCAGAATCTATGAATGTTATGGATTTTAAAACAACAAAATTTATGTGGGATCTACTGCATGACATATATGAGGGTGATAAAGGTGTCAGGAAAGCTAAGATCATAAATATCAAAGGAGAATTTTAGAACTTAAGAATGAGATATGATGACAATATTTATGATTATCTCAGTAATATTGATGAACTTGTACATGAGATGAGAGGTATTGGAATGAAGGTTGATGAATCTGATGCTTGTGATAAGATATTGAGAACTCTTCCAAAAAGGTATAGTGAAAAGGTTTTTGCTATAGAAACATCAATTGATAGTGATTATTTGACAAGGAATTCTTTGCTTGGCATGCTTACTACTTTTGAGATAAGAACAAAATATCCTATTCCTCCGAAAGAAGTTGCATTCAAAGTGGACAAAAAGAAAAAGGGTAAAAAGATAGAATCAAGCAGTGAGTCATCTAGTGATGAAGAAGATAACTATGGTAGAAGAGATAAAGGTTCCAAAATATTTATAGATGTAATATCTATTAAGTGCTTCAATTGTGCAAAGTATGGATACTATGCGACAGAGTGCAAAGAGCCAAAGTACAACAGTGACGAAGAAAAATAGGATCACAAGTACAGAGAATCAAAAAGACACAGGTATAAAAATAAAGGCAAGGACGGACAAAGCAGACAAGGAAAGAAGTTATTTCTAAGGTAAAAGAAAAGCTACTATGCAGATAATGCAAGTAAGTACTCAAATGATAGTGATGCTAGTTTTCCATACAATGATAGAGATGAAGTCCTATTTATGGTTAGAGAGAAAAGAACTCCAGTTATTCTCTGTTAGGACTCAAACTGATGGGATTTATCTTATTGATAAAACTGAGTTACAATATATAGGCATAAGCCTATATTCAACACATGACACTTGTCAAGAGAAACTGACAAGTGTCAAGGTGAAGGCATAGTGCACTTTAACTCTAACATTCCCCCTTAAAGTGCACTATCCTAACTAAATAAAAAAACAAGTCAACATTAGGTAACATTCCCCCTTAATGTTGACTTCTCTAAAACAACCTATCATCCTCGCTTATTGCTAATTTGGTCTAGGCTCGTGCTCTGTGCTCTTGGCTCTCCAACTATGAATAATGCTAGATTCACTATGTATACATCTCGATCTGTTGCCTCAGGGTCAGCCACTTCCACGGGTCTGTTGCCACTAGGTCAGCCATCTAAGTGCCTCAGGGTCATCATGGGTGCCTCAGGGTTAGCCACTTTTGCGTCTGTTGCCTCTGCAGGTCATCCTTAAAGGATGTTGCCTCTCGTAGGTCACTGACTAGATTCACCATGAGTATGAAATCCCTCCTCATGGTGAACTCAATCTAGAATGTGTCGGTCTCTGCCGAAAATGCACCTAATACAAAGGAAAAATGAGCCATATAAGAGTGTCGGTCTCTGTCGAAAATGCACTCAATACAATAAAATGAGCCATAGATCCAAATAGGAGGAGAAGAAGAAAGAAGAAAAGAAGAGAATCTTCTGAAGTGTCTTTGTCTGTAGTCTTCAGAAGTAGATCCGGAAAAGACCTCGGATAGAGTCTAGGGTGTCTTTGTCTATAGTCCCTAGTATAAGTGTCCTTATGGTGACCATGTCATCCCACCGAAATGCATGGGTAACCAGCCGCTGCATTTTCCAAGTGTATAGAAAAGATCACTAGGTACAAGGATCACATATGAAATTACCTTGGGAGTGTCGGGTACAACCAAAAGTGCACTCCAAGGTAGAAAAGTTTGAGGCTTAAAAAATGCAAATGAAACAACCTCAGAATGACAATATGACACCACCATTGTGTCCGTCACGGAAAACCGTTTTCGACTATAAATACCCCTATATTCCACCATCAAAGGGGCCTTCATCATGTGGAAAAAAAACATCATGTCTATCTAAGGTAGAAAAAAGACAACATCACTCAATAGCAGCATCGCTCTCAGGCAAAAAAAATAGCATCAATTTCCCTTGGAATTACATGGGCCTACTTGGTCCAAAAATGCAATAAGGGGGCCATGAGGTTTTTCAGCTCCCACTTCCACGTGGACGGAAAAAAAACATTTTAAAATGACCTTTTATTTTGGCCATTTAATGACTTTCACTCAAGTTCCCGAACTAATAAATCAAATTGGTCCCCTCCATTATATTGAATTTTTACTTTTAAAAAAAATGCATGGGCCATTAAGACTTAAGTCGGTGTCGTGCATAAGAAAAAAGAGTTGGCATTTTTAAACATATGTCATGTGGGTTATAAGAAAAATGCATGGGCCATCATGCGCTCAAAACGCATCGTCAACCCACCATATCTCACGCTGATTGCGAAAACACCGTTACTTCTTGGGTTGTTCGAGATGGCGCTGGCGCTCCCCACTGTTCTAGAGATACGGTGCAACAGAGACTTGGACGGGAAGGAGAAATTGCTGGAGGCCATCGATGTAGTTTAACTGCACCAGAGCCAGTGTCGCGTGCACCTTCACACCCTCGGCCACATGCATTCCTCCCTCGCAGTTTTGGCTCATGCCATGAAACAAACTGGCAGAATCGTCGCCTCTACCTCCCTCGTCTGCTTCATCAGCAACACAGTGTGCCCAACCGGCAGCATCCTATGTAATAGCAGCTTCTGTCTTTACATAGGCATTAATTTACAAAAGATCAGATCGTCCCGTTCACTTCTCGTTCAGATCTACAACGGCTACTAGACGCCATGGATCACACTGGTTTACAGTATTTTCTCTAAGGCCATGGGGATTCAGATGCTTTGTTCACCAGAATAGTGCCAAGACTATATATCTCTCTCCCTTGCGTACCTACATATCTTCGACTGCACAACAGTGTCATTAAAGCCCGCAAACCACAGAATACACATGATGCGGCAGGAATCTTTTCGCGAAGCGTAGCACGAAATGAGTGGAAATCGTCTTCCATATTGTGGCATGTCCTCCCTACATACAATAATTAAAAAAATCGTGTTACTGCTGACGACTTGCAGTCAGAGCCCATCGCGGCCGCGGTGGCCAACACCACTGCCAGTGGTAAAAAAACATATAAACCCCTGTACAGTGATCTACTTCTAAAAGCAGGTATCACGACCTTTGCAGATCTAAAAAACACATATCAATTCCTCCATACAATACTCTGGTATTTCAAAGGGTTTGATCAGCCATAGGATAAAACATCGACGGGCACCCAACGCTCCACATCACAAATGCTTCCTGCACGACCTGCAATCGACAGAAATACTGGCTGCTAGTTTGAACGGTGGCATTGACATCCACGCAACGACCCCCTGAATTTGGCACCTGTTGATGGATCCAGCTCACCGAGGTCCCGTGATCGATCCTCCACCGTGACAAAGACAAAACCACCATGGCTTACCCTTGGATGCTGAAAAGGCCATATTCAAAAAATGAAACGCCCATTATATCGCCATCAAAAAAAACAAAACAATACAGAACTACGCCATAATCCATTGCTTTGTCGTGGTCGCCGCCATGTCGACGTTACTACGCTGCAAAAACAAACTGTTTCATTATGTTTCATTGATGGGGGCCATGTTAGAAGTAGGAGTTCATCATCTTTGGATGCAGCTCGCACAGATCTGCCCTCAGACCTCCAAATGAAACGAATCTGCATTGGGCACAATGTCCACCAGCTTAGCAGAGAAAAAATACAGAGGCCAACACATAGCCTTCGTGGCGGAATAGCCTCTTCCCGCTCTACTGAATTTCAGACTGCTGGTGCAGAGATGAAGGGTGAGCCGTCAACTCCATTTAGAAAATCAAATGCCCACACCACATGGCTACCTCCATGGATCTGCAAACCCTAGAAAACTAAAAAAAATCTGAAAAACAATTTTCCAAATTTTAAAATTCTTACCATCTGGTTTCTGATCCATCAAATGATGGAGAGCATACTCCCTCGGTAAAAAATTAAAAAAAATAGGGAAAAATGGGGGAAATTATGAAGGGGGGAGGGAGGATTTCTATGAGGGAAATCCCCCCTCAAGGGTTTCACAAGGCAAGGAAAGCCTGCTCTGATACCAAATGTTAGGAGGAAAAACTGAAGGTGATTATTTTATTGATAAATATGAGTTACATATATAGGCATAAGCCTATATTCAACACATGACACTTGTCAAGAGAAACTGACAAGTGTCAAGGTGAAGGCATAGTGCACTTTAACTCTAACATTCTCAAGTGTTTTATATGTGGTAAATTTGGACATCTTGAAGATAATTGCACTAGGGATGGCTATAGTTTTAGTGATGATGGTTTTGAAGATGCACTTGAAAGACCATATGAGAATCTTCTAATGGCATTAGAAGATGAAGTAAGTGATCCTATAGAAGAAAAGCCAAAAGGAAGTAATGATAGGGAAAAAGGTAAATAAATAGAGGATTATTCAGTGGAGAATGGATATGATCTCAAGGGAGAACTTCTCTATGCTCTTGACACAGTAAAGAAGGTAATAAAGCAACACTCTAAGCTTAAAAGTTAGTTTCAAGAATGTGATGAAGAAATATTATTGCTCATAGAGGACTTAGAAAATTCAAAGGCTAAGGCAAGTAAGTTCAAGGATAAGTTAGAAGCAAATATTTTGGAGTGTGAAAATTTAACACAAGAAGTGGCACTACTAAAGGAATATTTAGAGGATTCCAAGAAAAAGTTGTACAAATATGTGAACAATGCAAAGAGTGTAGACAAAATAATCAAGATACAAAGAGGAGCAACAAACAAGATAGGTCTTGGTTCCAAACAAGCTCAAAAGAAATGGGAAGAAAATTCTACTTCAAGTCTAGAAGAACAAGGAATTTCAGAAGAAGATACTTTAGAAAATAACAGTGTAAGTTGGAATGATACATCAAAGGATGAGTTGGACAACAAAGAGGTCAAAGATAGAAAAATGCACAAAGAAGATACATATGGAACAACAATAAGAATAAGAGACCAATGAGGTCTAGGAAAGGAATATTCAATGGGAGATGTTTCTCATGTCACAGGTTTGAGCACATGGCTTCACAGTGCAAGTCATACAAAAGACAGGAATATGGGAAATGATGGTTTTTCCATGTGTATTGATACTCATACAATGAGTTTGGTCACAAGGCAATGAATTGTAGGGTTCATGGTAGAAGAGGATATAGCTTCACTAGGATATATCCTAAGATATTTGCACCTCCAAGGAATAATAACATTAAGTGTTATAAGTGCAATAATGATTGTCACACATCAATATGGTGTAGAGAAAATATTCTAGAAGTAGGCATGAATAGGAACAGGAACAAGAACAGAAATAGGAACATGAATGAGAACAAGAACAGGAACAGGAACAGGAACAAAAGTGATGACAGGAATAGGGATGATAACTTGGTAAGAAACAATGAGAGGATTCAAAAAACTCAGAAAGGAAGAGAGAAAGGTAAAGGTAAATAGCAGTGCTTTCAAGGAGTAGAAATAATCCCACCCCAAAATTAACCACCTCATGTGGAGGTGGGGTAAGGGCTAAGCTAAGAGGCTCATTTTGAGCCCGAGTCCCAAAGGTGACCCTTTTCCATTGATGACAAAGGGGGAGATATTTGTGTATATTGAGGAGAGTTTTTGATATGGGGAGAGATTTGATATTTGAGAAAGCTTTGAGCCAAGGGGAGCAAAGTCCCATGGGGATCAGAAAAGAAGGTCAAATTTTAGTAAAAGGATATGGGTTGCCATCAATGACAAAGGGGGATATTGTTGGACATTTTGAGTCCCTAAGCTAAGAGTTGTCATTGATGTCAAAAGGATCTATGTAAGTAAGCACTATGTTTGTGTTTCATAAAAAGCTTCATGAGAAGCAAAGATTTTTTATCAAAGGTTCAAGAAGGGATGCATGGCATTTGGTTCCAAAAGGAGCTTCAAGGGAAGCTTTGCAAAAGGTTTTTATTTAAAACCATGGATGGCAGATTTGAAATGGGTTTTTCTTAAAATCCAAGTTGGCTTTTTGTTTCATCAAAAAAGATGCCCGATGATGGAGAAATTTAATTTTAAAGGTTTTATTTAAAACCATGGATGGTAGATTTGAAATGGGTTTTTCTTAAAACCCAAGTTGGCTTTTCGTTTCATCGAAAAAGGTGCCCCGATGATGGAGATATTTAATTTTAAAGATTTAGTTTAAATTTTAAAATTAAAATTAAAAGTTTATCCGTCGACGTCATGAAGGAAGTTTCAAAAAGGTCGACGTTTCCAAAGCAAAGGGAAGGCATATAAATATGCCATTGAATTTTTTAATTCATTCATATTTGCTTGTTGATATTTGCGCTTGGTATTTGTGAAGAAAAAGAGCTCATGTTTTTCATTTAAGTGACGCAACGAACATTAAAGGGAGACATCGACCACTTCCCAAAACGCATTGGGCAATGTGGCCTAGTGGCAGCTTGGATTGTGCAAAGGTGTTGGTGACAAGGAGGTTGTGCATTCGATTCCCGCAAGCATCGTTTTTGGCTTTGTTCTGTTGAGGCGCCCAAGGCGCATACTTTTCACTTGGTGAAAGAGGGTGAAGGATAAGAAGCGGGTGGCTCTTCTTTTTCACCAACGAGCCCACAGCTAGTGCGGTAGCTTGGCCGTGGCTAGGGAATTCGCATTGGGGCAAGGTGAGGGTTCGATTCCCCTTGAGGTAGGTATTAAGGTTTTTATTAATATTTTGTTTGGATTGCCTAAGGTGGAGTGATAAGGGGTAAATGTGCTTAGTTAGTTGATTTGTTGAGTAACATTAGGGAATAAGGTCATGGTGGTTGTTTGAGTTGTGAATTATTTTTAATTGTGATTTTTGAAATTGTTAGGAGTAATAAGGGTTTTTGATAAAGTTATTTTTAGTGAAAGTTATTTTGAGTAAGGGTTTTCTTTTAAAAATAACTTTGGTGGATGTTAAAATAAAGTAGGAGTAATAAGGTGTTATTTGGATATTATTGTTGTGTTATTACTCAAGATCTCTAACCCTTGTTAAGAGTTGAAAAATAAAGTGTGTTGAGTGTGACAAATTTAGTGGACAACTCATAAGGCATCAAAAAGGTATGAGTAATACTCTCCATTGATTTTATTTGGGTGGTTGATTTTTGAAATATCATTGGAGTGAAAAGGATTGATTGTGGTTTCCTTTTTGAAATTAATTGAGTTAATGCTTCAAGGTTTTTTGGATTGTGAGTTGTGATTAAACCTTGTTTGATAAACATTGTTGTTTAGACCATTGGTTGAGTGAAGTACTTTGAGTTTATGCTTAAAGGTTTTTTGAATTGAGATTTGTGATTAAAACCTTTTCTTATTAGAATTGTTGTTGAAACCAATGGGTAATGCAAAGAACTTGAACTTGAGTTAGAAAATAACATGAGTATCATTGTTATGTAAGATTCGTTGTTGAGCATTGTTGGAAACATTTTGAGTTAGTTGATTCATGCTTGGACTAGGGTTTGTGAGAAAGAGTTGTTTGTTGAAGTGATTGGTTAAGTAGATTTGATTGAGCCTAGTCAAGTGGTTGCATGAAGTTGTTCAAGTTCCATGAAACAAACTATTCTATATTCTGATTGAGTTGAGAGTGAGCCTATTGAGCAGATTTGAGCAGGTTCTGAGTGAGCCTATTGAGCAGATTTTAGGAGGTTCTGAGTGAACCTATTGAGCAGACTTGAGCAGGTTATGAGTGACCCTATTGAGAAGACTTGAGCAGGTTCTGAGTGAGCCTATTGAGCAGATTTGAGTAGGTTTTGAGTGAGCCTATTGAGCATATTTGAGTAGGTTCTGAGTGAGCCTATTGAGCATATTTGAGTAGGTTTTGAGTGAGCCTATTGATCATATTTGAGCAGGTTATGAGTGAGACTATTGAGCAGATTTGAGGAGGTTCTGAGTGAACCTATTGATAGATATTTGGATGTGACAAAGTACAGAGGACAAAGTCTTAGTGGATAGAGATCCAGTAGCCAGGACAATTAAATACAGATATGAGTGAGGAGTCTTCAAGTGGAGAGAGATCCACCAGTCAGTGAAGCAAAGAGACAGATTCTTGTAGAAGATCACTAGCCTGAAAAGAAGGGGAAAGAGTTCTCATGTGGAAGAGATCCACAAACTTGATATTTAGGGGATCAACATCTCCTTTGGACATAGGTCCATAAACATTGTAATTAAGAAGGATTCCCAAGAGATTGATTGATAAAGTTTTAGCAAAATATTTTCTCTGTGGAGTAGCCCGCATTGGGTGAACCACGTAAATTTTTGTGTCACTTTTGTGGATGGTGTTTTGTGCATTGCTTTGATTACTACTATTGATACTACTATCTATACACTGCATAATATTGAATTGAAAAGAAAAGTAAAAAGTGGTCTTATACTGTTCACCCTCGCTCTTAGTATAAGCTTGTGTTCTTCATATAGGTATAGTGTGATCGACATAGATTTTCTTGTCGGTATAAAGCCTTTAATTTTTCTGTACAATACTAGAATTTAGAAATCGATATTCGTAGCCCTCAACACAAAAAAAATTAGCATAGTTTGAAAATTTTTGGTGAAAAATGAATGCAATTCGCCAATTCTCCTTGGACATGATTCGTCAGGATTTCGAGATAATTTGCCTTGATTTAATAAATAGATTTTGAGGCCAATCCCTTATGTATAACCCTGCCTGGCATGGGCTGCACCAGGGATATTTAAGGCAATGGAACTCAACCAGTTGGCCATGACTATTGGATTAATGATAGGATTTTGAGTCATAATATGGGGAACCACTAGCGATGACAAAATTATGTCAAAAAAATATTTGGCCCTCATAATATTGTTTCTTTTGGGGGTTTATAATTCATAAATAAGGAACTTTATAGATCTTAGGTGGTATTTGGTTATCCTAAAGGTAGAATCCAACTTTATACAACCCTCAAAATATAGAACACAACATAAAACTATATTTTACAATTTAATTAAAAACACCACATTAAACACTAGACAGGGGTTCGTCGACCCTCCTTCTAGCACCAAAATATATTGGCTCAACTTTCATGCACATCCTGTGAAGAGTAAATAAAGAACATAAGCAACACTTAAATGGGAATAAATTCCCTCTCACTTTAGGATCTTGTTGGATATCCAAGGTGTGAGTTACAAGGTCAGTTTGAACGCCTTTGCTCTTTTCCACTTTTGAAAAGCCTATGTGATCACTTGTTCTACCTACAAGGGAGTTCAACCTTATATTTTTGTCATCTAGTGGTGGTTTTTCATGCTCATTTATCAGATTTACGTTTGTGAATTGATCTAGCTCTTCAAATTTTAGGAGATTGGATGAATAAAGAATTTTAACATAAAAATGGATCACTTCAAAATAAAAATAGAGTAAGGTAGAGCAGAAAAGAGAGGGTATCTAATATAATTGTAAATTATAACTATTGAAATCAATTAAACTACCTAGCTCCAAAATAAGACAATATTAAATGAGGAAAGTGTCCATATTTCTAAGATCACCTTCCACTTTGAGCATGGGATAGAAAAAATATGATATAGAAAGAAAATTACAAATGAAAAGGGAGGTCATCATCAATTAGTGTTCTCACCAGTAGTTAAGCTCGCGTAGTAAGAATAGAGCAAATAAAACATAGACCTGAACCTTACATCTTAATTTCCTTAAGCACACATTAAAATGAATGAAGCTCAATAGCATGACACAATTTCAATAATCAAAGATCTACAATCAAATTAAATTAATCCTAAGTGAGACAAAAATAAAAGGTAATGCACTTATCCTAACCTAGAAAATATTAGGCTCCTGACCATGATATTCTGGAAGATGACCACACACCAACCTTAGGTATAGAATAAAGCATTCAAAACAAATTCACCAAATATTGCAAGAAGTATTTATTTCCAAGTTTTTGCATCCTTGTGAAAGACTCAAAAAATCGCTCTTATAGACAAGAGCTTTTTCCTAGCCACCCACTTTTACATGTGGATTAATTATTACCGTGAGATATTTTTACATAAGTTTTCCTCTATAGAATTTAAAATTTTACAAGATTTTTACACATTAATGAATCTAAACAGCTCACAGAAGGATGATATTTAAATCATTTTAAAACAAAAACTATGAGATATTTTCACTAATAATAATCCCCATCATCAAAAAATTTAGGAGGTACCACTTGAACTGAGAGTAGGTAGCACAATAATTGAGCACATACACCACTCTATCTACAAATTTCTTGAAATTAGATTTCCTGCCATACTGCAATCCTTCTTCCATTTAGTGCACACTATTTTGGCCATGCCTCATAAAGACTTCATCTGCAGTGAGCCTTTGCAAAATCTAGGTTGATCATTAATTCTACATCTTCCATCTTGCATGGTTGTACTTTGCCTAGTTCGCATTGAAATTCTCTTTCCATCATTACATCTGCAATATTTAATGTGACTACCAACAATTTTTTTACAAAAACAATTAAAAAGGATAAGGTTAGAACATTGATATTATAATTAATTTTTAATTTTTCTAAGGTTCCAACATTAGAGGCATCACATCATTCTCAAAAATTTTGATCATACTTTTTCGATAATTTCTCATCACTAGGGTATCAATCCGGGTGGTCTTCAATCATTGAGCTCAACTTCTATGTACCAGATCAAAATTACCAAGGTTGGACTTCATTTTCTCATTGTCAAAGTTTTTGGGTTTCTTTTTTGACGCAATCATCCTCCAAAGTCGGACAATTTTGATATTTAGCAAATTTTTCAATCCATTCGAAAGTTGTTGGGTGATGGAATTTTGGTACCTCTTTGAAATGTGGTATGGTACATTATATTCGATAAAATCAACACTTAGAAAATTTTTCTTGTGCTAGGGTACAATACTTTTGGTAAATTGATGAAATTTTGATACCCATCCAGAGTGTGACATGGTACATTATATCTGACAAAATCAACACTTGGAAAATTTTCTTTCTCAAAATTGTTGGACTTTTGGCACCACTCTGCTTACCAGCATGGTACATGATTTCAATAATGCTTATACTTAGCCAAATTTCAGATTCGGCATTGTGCATTGACTTTCCTATTACCAGGATAAATTTTCAATACTTGGACACCTACTAGAGTTACCTGGAATCAATTTTTAGTACTTGGACACCAATTCAAATTATCTGAAATCAATTTTCAATACTTGGACATGATCTTCAAATGCTCGAAACTAATTTTCAACAACTCGAAGTCTTATTTCTAATTTCCAGACTTCATCTTCAATTTTCAAAATTCATCTTCAAATGTTGGGCTTCATGTCCATTGGTGTGTTTCAATTCCATTATTGGGGCTTTATTTCTAATTTTCTAGGATTTTAGGTTTCTCATTGACATTGTCCTCCCAAAAATTTGGTATTATTTGCACTTGAAAAATTCTAATCTATTGGAGCGCTACTATGAGATAAAATTTTGGTACCTCTCTAGGATCGGGCATGGTACATTAATTCTGAAAAATCCCATACTTAGATATTTTTTTCAATTTATCAAAGCTATCGGGTGACAGGATTTTGGTACCTCTCTGGGCTCTGGCATGGTACAAGATTTCCAGCCACTTCCATGCTTAGAAAAATTTCTTTCTCAAACTTGTCAAACTTTTTGTACCTCTCCACATGGTGGCATGGTGCAATATCTCCAGGTAAAATTATACTTAGCCAATTTTAGATTTGACATCGTGCATTGACTTTCATATTGCCCATAATAAAATTTCAATGACCTAGAAGCAATTTAAATTTTTCGAGAATGGTTTTCGATACTTGAAAAACAATTTGAATTGCCAAGAAGTGAACTTCCTGTGGTGCAAAATTATTGCAAAAATTAAAAGTATCCAAAATTTTACAAAAATTTCCATATGTCTAAAATGAGCCAAATGGTATTCAAAATCGTTGAGATACTCTAAACATTCATCACGGATCAAGAGATACTGCATTTCAAAATTTATTGGATACAACAAGAAATTACTATTTTTGGAAAGAAATCACATCTAAAATCCTACAAATCTGGTACCACTATAAATATGAGCTCAATATATTTCCACCAGGATTTGAATCACTTTAAACAGATTTTTCTATCAAAAGTTATGGTAATTTCAAATTTGAAGTAATTTTAGGGTAAGATGATGAAATTTAAAGAACCCTAAAATTAATTTTAATATTTTGAACCTTAGGAAAACCATTGAAAAATTAATTTTTTGAAACATTTAATATAAAATAATACCATTGACATGCAAATATTAAAAAATTTCAATTCAAATAAATGTTCTATGTAAGCAATTTTGACACCTTGATGTAAGCAATTCTTAAAATCTTGATGTAAACAAAATTTGGAATTAAAACCAAAACTTCAAGAGGGTCCCCTCGGAAAATAAAAATTAATTATCAAAAGATAAAAAATTTATTATCAGTGGGATGTGTTGCTTCCCAACAATACCCTACTCCAACATCTCTTGACCCAATTTATCTTTCTCAAAGTTTTGGGAATTGGGATAAAAGTAAGAACAAACTCTCAATAGCTAACTTCCCAAGACAAGGTGGATGGCATGAATGTGTATGCTTAGGGGGAAGACCCATGGGTTCACAAAATATTATTGCATGACAATCTGCAAGAGACTCCATGTTGGAAAAAATAGATGTAGGAGATTGCTCTATGGGATACACTTCCATGCAATTAAGCTAGGTAAAAAATCCTTGACCTTCCTTCTTTAAAATCTTCTTCATTTGGTGGTATATGATAACCTTGGAAGGTGGAGGTTTGATACCCTAAAAATAAATAAATTTTCTCTCTTTTACCCATTGTATATAAGCCATTAGAGATTAAGGGTGACATATCCTAGTTGAGATAATCATTAATCCCCTAAGATGACATCTACACTACCTAGTTTCGTTACATAAAGATGGTTGGATCATGTATAGGGACCCATCTAGATATTGACTTTTGTAATACAACCTACACACTAAGACATGTTATCCTTAATAATTAACACCTAGAACTTATTTTAGGTAGTACTATTTATGTATAAACCCAAAGTTTTGGATGTATTGTAATTAATAAAATTATGAATAATACCTAAATCAATCAACATATTTACACATTGGCATTTGATGAATCCTTGTACCTTGATGGTGTAACAGACCTATAAGACCAATAGAGAAATTTTTAAAAATGCCATGGTATCTACATCTTACTTGGAGTCCTTTGGTTTAGTTGGTGACTCCTACTATGAAGGTTTCTAACCTTCCTCCTCTAAAATGACATCATCCTTAGCTTTCAAATGATCCCATAGATGGTATGATTTACATTTGAAATTAAATAATCTTAGTGGATGCTTCTTATGTTTATTAAAAAAAGACCATTTGGGATTGAATTCATACCTTGGTAGGAGATAAGATGACTAGAGCTTATTTTTAGTTGTGCAATCCAAACATTCTATCTCATGGAGGGTATATGGATAAATCATATCGACCTCCTACTTTATGTTATCCTTAATGCCATGGTAAAATTCTAATATCCACTACCATATCTATATGATAGGTATATGTGATTTTAATCATAAAATCATTATAATAGTCTATTATCTATCATGTCTATTTAGTATACATCAAATAAACTACCTAAGAGGAAGAGGAGTCCTTATCAAACTTGAGTAGGAATATCTTCTTGAACTCTATCCATGAGAGATGATGATCTCAACTCTTGAGTTCCTAGAGAAGCTAGTGATAGGACTGGGTAACTAGCTTACATGATACCAAGTGACATAATCATACTCAAGAATGTGGGGCAAGTGCATGAGGCTATGCATCTTAGATATCCATCCATGTGTATTTGTGTCCTTGAAGATCAAAATATCAATGCATGGGATACGAGTATCACAAGGCCATTCAAGTTAAAGCAACATCTCTTATGGAGGGATTAAGATCATAAATGTATTCTAAGTTAATCTCATCATACCTAGAGTGTTGTTGATGTCGGTTTAGGGAGGCATGTATTCTACATGATAGCCACTTGAATTATTACCTAAGGAAGGATGTCAGTTGAATTTAGGATTTAGATGATGAAAGGGATGTGAATCATGCTTGTAAGGAAACTATTGAAGACTTTAGGAGTCATCAAACTAGAGAATCCTGATAGGAGGATTGTTTGATTGAGATTTAGGATCCTTTTGTTTTTCATGCTATTGAACTCATTATCTAATGAATGCTTAGTATAGGAATATTAACTAGCTCATATGTTCAACTCCTAGATTGAATCATGTTGTACGAACCTTTCCTTGATTGAATCAAGTTTCCTTTGAATTGTAGACTATGAATGATAAATATTGAATATTATTCAATCCAATCTAACATAACAATGAAACAAATAAACATAAAAATTAGATAAAATGCTTGAGGTAATGAGACAAAGATCTTCTCAAGAAGGAATACATGAAGCATCCATGATGCCTAAAGCAACAAGATCCCTTGGATCAAAGTTGTTGATGTGATATGGGATATTATGGTGCCTTCCTAGATTCAATGGCTATTATTTCTTCTACTCATATGCACATGCTTGGATGGATATATGTGTTGTAAACACTCATTAACTTATGCCTAGATAGAAAATGCCAAATATTTTCTCATACACTAGGAACCAATAGTTAAACCTTAAAAATACTGCCAAGCACTTTAAAAAAGTGTTATTAAAAATACGCCTTATTTTAATTGGCTCGATAAGATGATCAAAATGAGATAGGTCTCCCACAAGTTTCTAGGGTCCCCCCAATACTCCTTTTTTAATCTAGTTCAAGAAACACAAACAACAATGCCTAATTCATAATATTATATAATAAGATTATACTAAAATATGGAACCAAAAAAAATGATGGTATTACCCAAATTATAGGATGCACAAAATTGCCAAATGCAATTCTAGAATAGCTCACATGTCCTACCATTCTTTTGAAACATAGATTCAAGATTGAAGCTTTGATACCACTTATTATAAAATTTTGGTCCAACAAACCTTTGCAATATAATTTATAAAATCATTTAAAAAATTGTAGCAAATAGGTTAAATAATATTTTAGATTGTGTTTTCTTTAAGGAACAAGGTGGCTTTGTTTATGGTTTAAATTAATATAAAAAGTATTTATGGTGTATCCATTGCAAAGGATGCCATACATTCTCTTCATTCCATGAAAAAACATATATGCTTATTAAGTTATATATGAACAAAGCATAAGGCATGATAAGCTACAAGTATAATCATTGAGATAATGATATTTATGTTGTTTGGAATGAAATTTCAAAGCTACATGGAAAGATAGGGATATTCAGTACTTCATGGATTAGATGATGGGGTGTGTTCAAAATTTAGCTTATGTTAAGCTACAAAATGAGAATCAAGTTTAGCACATTCATATTTACTATATGTTTCTTCACTCTTCACTCTTTTATTGTTCTTTGTTTAGTCTATGATGTATTCTAGATTACAAGATGACTAGTTTTTATATTTGAGACCTTCATAAAATAGGTATATCTTGGTTATAGAGTATTATATAGGTTCTAAATAAGATATCTCAAGACCCCAAGCTCAAGTGGTGAAGAAATCTCTTAAATAATAAAATACTAATGCCCTAAAAGTCAAACAAATGAGGTGCACATTCTTAAAGGAATATCATCCTTTCCTACAAAGTAATATCTCATATCTCCATGAAAGGATGATAGTAGCATAGGAGCCATGGTAGAAGCAGCTCAAAGATCCAAAATATTAAATGAAGAAATATTCTACACCTAGATGATGGGAATTTCCAAAAATGGGTAGATGGCAATAAAGATGATAGCTACTCATCCAAGGGCTCAAGACCATTTGACATTCATGACTTTGAATCCAAAGAACCTCAAAAGGATGAATAGTTACCCAAAATATGACTCAAAATCAGAAGCGACAACCACCTGGAAATATTTACATGAGTTTTGGAGGGAAAACCCTCCCCTTGTAATCTATAAATAGGAATAACATTAGCTTTGTAAAGGATCGACAAGTTTGCAATTGTATTCTCTTGTAAGCTTTTCCTTAATTTATTTTTATAAAAATAGTTAGCTCCTGAGTAGCTTGTGGGTAATCTTGAACCCTTGCTTATGGCATAATCTTTGTAAAATTTTACTTGCACACACACACACACACACACACACACACACACACACGATATATATATATATATATATATATATATATATATATATATATATATGTATATATATATATATGTGTATACATATATATATGTATATATATATATATATGTGTATACATATATATATGTATATATATATATATATATATATATGTATACATATATATATGTATACATATATATATATATATATATGTATACATATATATATATATGTATATATATATATATATATATCTATATATATATATATATATGTATACATATATATATATATATATATATATATATATATATATATATATATATATATATGTATATATATATATATATATATATATATATATATATATATGTATACATATATATATATATGTATATATATATATATATATATATATATATATATATATGTATACATATATATATGTATACATATATATATATATATATATATATATATATATATATATATGTATATATATATATATACATATATATATATATATATGTATACATATATATATATATATATATATACATATACATATATATGTGTGTGTATATATATAATACACATTTCAACTATTCATAGGCATGATAGTTGCAGACATAGTCCCTCAACCTGGAAACAATAGGGTCTATCTATATAATATATGTTGATTCCAATTTCTAAAAATTTGGATCTGTTTATTATTGAAGATCCTACACAACTCTTTTATGAACTCTCACAATAGTAATATGTCAGCTTATATTAACATAGGCTGATAATTAAGGGATGATTTTGTAGGTGAACAAATACCAATTTTAATTAAATTCTCTTCATATTTTTAGACCAATTTTGTATTATTGATTGCATATTTTCCATTGAAAATATGCTACACATATCAATGAGAAACAAACATACCAACCAAATGAAACAAGAGAACATATGACACTTTACCTGTGTTCTAATGACTACATGTTGCTACGAACACTTTATTTGTTAAGTCATTTTGAGTTAGGTAGGAACTTTTGTGATATTTTTTAGTTTAAAAAAGGATCAACATGCATCATACATGTTGTGCTTTACATCTACAAGTTGGACAAGGAGTACATTCCTAGTGGTCATATGTTGTTGCCCTCTTCTAAAGCAATGCTTGATTGTTAAGCAATAAGAGGCAAGAAACTTGCTATGCTGAGGGTGACTTGAACCTGCTATTGTTGTGTTGAAAAACCTCCAGGGTGAAATACACATATGAATTAAGTTAGGAAATGAATCATTCTAGAAGGAATGCTAAGTGAAATCACACTTTTTGAAAAAGAAACCACTGCAGGCTAAGAAAATCCATCTAGTGAACCACAAAAATAGAAGTCCTAGTCTAGGAGTCAAAGCATATTGCAAGTGATAAGCAATCTGGGTATTGCAGCTCATGTGCAATATTTGAGGCTGCCATCAGGAACCTTGGTATAGGTCAACATGATTCCTAGATAGAGTATCTAATATGTTGGTTGAATCATGTGGATTTTATAGTTCTGTTAATTCATGCATGCATGTGGTAATTTTAAAATCCAACAAGTGCCACCTTTATGTCAACCAAATTTATAATATAATGCTTGGTAGAGTAAGCTTTGGACCTTATCTTGTTAAGTGTATGTGTGAAGCCTCTAAGATTCAATCTAATTCTCCTATTTTTGAGAAGCTTACTCTAATACTCCTATACCTGAAAAGCTTAAGCTTAAAAATTAACTAAAGGACTATTGACATAGAGAGTACATATCACCAAATTTTATCACATTGAGGCCTCATATGATGCAAGTAGTCAAGCCAAAAGGTTAAATGAGGGTATATTATGCTCAGGAACCTAATTAAAAGTTCTATACACTCAATTTCCTTTAGCTATTTTTAATATTTGTGATTTGACACCAAGGTTACCAAGGTTCATGAAGGTAGGTGCATTTCTATTGTATATGGGTATCGGGTTTGGTGCTTTACAAATCTAGGTGTGCAAGTGAGGAGTATGGTAGACTGTAATATATTAAAATAAAAAATATAGAGCAAGAAAAAATTGAATTTGATAGATTAGTACCATAAAGATGTCAAAATTAGGGATTTATCATTTGTATAATTTATGAAAATAAAAATAGCAACGAACATTTAACATTAAGATTCTGAATTCATAAGTTAAAATGCCAACTCAACACTCAACTCGAAAGAACCTTTAGGACCAATTTCCATAGTTACTTTACAATTTAAACATAAGTTTGATTAGCTTTCTTTTGTGTCCCTGGTAAGCTACCCACTAGGTGCATGCTCAAAAGAGAAATTGACTTAATTTTTCACATCTATGTCAGTGCATTATTAAATTTGAGAACAATTCTTACTACATATGTCTATGATAGAAAGAAATAGCTTGGCTAAAAGTTTATTTTATTAATTTGAAGTATATATAACAATATTTCTATTGGATATAGGATGTTGTATGTGATAAACTTCCTAAAGCACTTCTATATTAAGCTTATAAAAAATTAGTTTTAATACATAAATAGATGTAGCATCTTGTAAGGTCAACAAATATGTAAAACTATGCTAAAATGAATCCAATACACTTCAGATCTTACTAGATTGAACCAAAAAAATAAAATCCTTAAGAAATCATCTCCAAATAACATGTTCTTGAACAGGGACAGAATACTAATAAATAATATTATATGCTAAAATAATAGTAATATAATATACTATAACAGGCGAGTGCTATATTTTCTTTATCAAAATTAGAATGGTGAAAATTATTTATTAAAAAATATATATTTTATGGTTAGATTGATATGAATAGAATGTTGTATATAATAGAAAAAATTAGTTATGTCATTATATTCTAACAGGGTCCAAAGCATTAGGGAGAAATGGTAAATGGAAAGCAAATGTATGAGCATGACCCAAATTCATGATGAACACCACCAATAATACATTGTAATAATATGGTTTGTTGTAATATTATATTAACTGAAAGACCGCAATAATAAATTTATTATGTAATGCATGCAAAACCCATATATATATATATAATAATAATAGGAACACCAATCACACATTATCATCAAACACTTCATTCTCTATTAGTTCTTTATCTTCCCCTGAGAATATCATCTAGCATCATGGGAGCTAAACATGATTTGAGTGAAAAGGCAGCCATATATGAAGCAACACCTCTGTAATCCTTAGATTTAAAATTAGTACTTAGGAAAAAATGACTAAAATTCCATGAAGGATACAATGAATAGAGTCATCTAAAATGAGTTCTTGAAATGAATTTTCAGAAAACCTTGACCCAAAAATAAATTTTAGGTCAAAGAGAGAAACCACCCATAACTTAAATTGAATTGTCAATGCATGGTTGATGTATGTATTATCACCTGAATAGTAAAATGTAAATGCATCTGTCTGACAATGATGCCTATTGCTTTCTTGTTCTAAATTAATCAAAATATTACTCCAAATTGATGATTTTTAGAATATGACTCAATGAAATATTTGATTTTAGGAAACTATAATCTATGCTACAGGTTGAAGGAATGGGTTTTGTTTCCATTCTTAAGATAGAAACTGAATTTTTACTTGCACATTATATTTTAGTGTTTGTTATGCTTTCGGTTAGAACAAAAGCTACACAAACTTTAGAAAAATTTCTATGCAAACCTATCATGTACCCAAATTTGGCATCATTATAGTGTTTTATCTTTCAGACAATCAATTTTTTTGTTACACTAATAGCTAGACATGATTTCAAATGAGAATATCCTTCAAAATAGAGACCTAAATAAGGAATCTCAAAGTTCTTAAAGCTGCAGATGTTGATGGGCTTATGGTTGATGTATGGTGGGGAATTGTGGAGGCAGAAAGGACCAAAGAAATATGATTGGTCTACCTATAGAGACTTATTCAAACTCATACAAGAACAAGATTTTAAACTATAGGTAATCATGTATTTTCATCAATGTGGAGGCAATATTGGTGATAACATTAACATCC
Organism: Wollemia nobilis; assembly: GCA_028583015.1. Lineage (NCBI taxonomy): Eukaryota > Viridiplantae > Streptophyta > Pinopsida > Araucariales > Araucariaceae > Wollemia > Wollemia nobilis. Next base: position 4,094,260 of record JAQPPZ010017057.1, read on the forward strand.
CTTTACCAAAGTGGGTTCTCAAGGCCGGCATATCAAACCCAAACATTTTCTTTACAAATAAAAATAGCCAACGGAACAAGGAATGCCTTACCTATGGTGTGGATGACCAACCTATGCTTCAAGGCCGCACAACCATTGAGGTATTTGAAGTAGATAATATTTTGGTTGCTATTATTATTATTCATTTTTTGGGCCTCCATTACAAAAAAACTAAATAGTATCTTGAATAAAGTAATAATAGCATGCTATCCAAGTAAAATATATATTCAGTTGTGCTTATGTGTTATAATGGGTATACTCTACTTTCATGAAGAGCTTCAAGGAAAATATGTCTCTTGGTCCAGTAATGGAATTACATATCCGTCATCCAAAAAGTCAGGGTTAGAAGTTCCTTGGAATTAGAAAATTTTAGTTAAGATTGTATTCTTTCTGAATAAACAATATGATAGAATGAGATGTAGCATTTATTTCTTATGAATGAAACTAATTCTAGAATACGAACATATGGGTTTGACACTGCAAATCATGAATACTTGGTGGGCATGAAAAAGTGTTATCCTGAATATCTTCTATCAGAGTTCAGAGCTACTGTAGAAATTATAGGCAACTAGAGTTGGAATTGTTAACTCCTAATAATGAAGTCCATTACAATGACCAACCAACTTCTATAGGTTTTTTCATAATCATGGAACTTACAGAACATATTACGGGAATTTCTTCCTCACCTAGTACTTGACTATGATTTTTTGACATGGTGATGAAATCCTTAAAGTAGCAAATATTTGAGGGCTGCCCTATCAAGCTGGAAGCCAAAGTGAGAATATTTTATTCATAAGTTTTTATATTAATCTAAAAGATCTAAAATTATGATTACCCACTTTTGAACTCTCTCTTTTGTATGTTATCCTTTTCCAATTAAAAGGGGTTTGACTTGTTGCTTTTCTAGCAAGCAGGATGTTTAGCATTCTATCACAAATGGCGAAGATGGTAGAAATGATCATCTATTAACATTAAGTTATTATTATCCAAAATATACCTGGTATGTTAAAGCCCACATGATATGCCACTAATGCCATTCTTCTTTGATATTATATTTATAATGATGTCAAAGGTTCCTGGAATTCACTAGTGGTACAAGTCTAGGAATCATGTTGCAAAGCTAACATCAGGTTATTACAACTTAGAAGAAAGATATGGGTACATGCCTATTTCTAGGATGTTGGCAAGACATATGGCTATATTGAATTTCACATGCATTGAAATGCAATATGAAGAACAACCCTCAAAAGCTAGTTGTGGCCTAGAGGCTCTTGTTAGATAGGTGAGTCAACCTTGAAACTCAAGAGATTTATAGACTTGGATCCTGCCAAACTTAATATTTATAATATTTCACCATATAAATCAATTAGGTACCAATATAATTGCAATAAGTATTGAAATGTTGGTGATTTAAGCTTTCATAAACTGATCCTGTGGGAAGAATCTCACATTGGTCCGAATGATCCCAGGTCTTAAGTGTTGGATGGAAGGAAGGGATTGAAGTTTCATGAAAAAATACTTTGCTCATGTATTCAATAAGGCTATGATTAGATGATAAGGTAAGACAGGCCAGATGGAATAAGTAGAGAAAGGCCACCCAAGAGGCGCATATGCTTTGACTTATCTAAGGCTATTTGAAAAGCTAATGGAATATGACCATTGATGCAATTCCAAATATGTATAATATGAATACGTATAGATTTAGTGTATATATATCAACTACAATCTAACCATTAGAAGGTATTATTATGGCCACTTAAAACCATCCTAAGAGGTCAGTTTTAAACCATCATCTTAGGCCCTATTATGACAATTTCTTAGGGCCTAAGACAATGGTTTATAACTACCCTTGTGTGATATAGACTTTTTACAATTCCCTCAAATATGGTGGCTAAATAACTACCCTCATTAAAAATCATCCTCAAAGACCCTTTTTGGTGTAGTGATGAATCACTCCACCCTTTGCCTAGTAAGAGAAAGTGAATGTTTAAGTCTCAAACAAGCATAGAAGAAAACCCTAGTAAAAAAGGTATATGATTAGAGGTTAGGTATCAAAAGCAAGGAATGTCTAAAAATTGAGAGTTTGTATGCCATGATTAGAAGACAAGAAGATAAATTTTTAACAAAATTACCTAAGATAAAAAGTCTCGAAGATCTAAATTCAAGCGATCCCAAGCTCAAGTGGTAAAGAAAACTCCCAAAGAAGAAAACATTGATGCCTCAAAATTCAAATGAATGAGGTGCATGTTATTCAAGGAACATCATCCTTTTATATAAAGGAATGTCTCATATCTTAGTGAAAGGACAACAATATTATGGGATCCACGATAGAAGCAACTCAAATATCTAAAACATTAAATGAAGAAATCTTCTACACCCAGATTATGGGAATTCTAAAAAATGGGTATATGGAAATAAAGATGATAGTTGCTCATCCAAGGGCTCATGACCATTTAACATTCATGACTTTGAATTTATAGAACCTCAAAAGGATAAACAATTAGATAGGACATGACTTAGCATTAGAAGTGAAAACCACCTAGAAATATTTGCATGAGTTTTGGAGGGAAAACCCTCCCCATGTAATCTATAAATAGGATTAGCACTAGCTTTTTAAATGATCAAAAATTTTACAATTGTATTCTCTTGTAGGATTTTCCTTCATTTATTTTTGTAAAAATAATTGAATCCTGCTTATAGGCAACTTGAACCCCCACTTTTGGCACTATCTCTATAAAACTTTTCTTGCACATATACATACATATATATATATATACACACACGAGAGCCTATGTCAAACTTTTAGTATAGCCATCTGTGACCTCCTAATGACCTATTTTTGTGTGTATGTATTTTTCTATGATTGTTGCCTATTTTAGGTTTTATTAAGTGTATGTATGTGTGAGGGGCCTGCATCTATTTTTGGACCAATCATCTATCGTTGGCTCTCCTATGGTACCTACCTCTTTATGCATGCATATAACTGGTAACTCTCATCTATGCTTCATTGTGTTGAGGAGAGGAATTTTTCACTACTGACACATAATGTTCAAGCCTATTTTTGCAAGATCTTAGTGGATCTCTTGGTGCATTGCCACTATTTTTATTTTATTGAGTTGTTTTATTTTATATCTCACACCCTTTCCCTTTGTTGATTCGAAGAGTGCCTTGAAGATCACATCATAAAAAGGAGTCAACCTTGTAAAAAACTTCTAAAGGCTCCTATAGGCCCTGTTGTGTCGCCTCCCATGAGGTGTGATTGTCCTGCCAAGGACAATCAGAGATGATAATAGGACCCATAAAAGTATAGGTTGGTTTGATATGCATAATGCTCATGAACCTCAAAAGTTACTTAAATTAACTTAATTTAATGTAGGGTTAGTTGATATTATATTACTTTGTAGGGATGGCTGATTAAAGAACACTTATTTTTTCAAAACATTGTTAAGAGAAGTGACCAATGCAATATTAGTGACCATACCTTCAATTTGACTTTTATATTGGGTTTATCATGATGTTGGGACTCTTTGTGATTAATAAGACCCACTGCCTTTGGCAACCTACTATGGTTGAGTTTGAAATTTGCTTACAATTTACAAAGTTAGTTATACATCCCATTGTTATATAGGTAAAACCATGGTGTTTTGACACACTTTAGCTATAACAAGTTTATTACTAATAGATCTCACTAGTATGACTTTAAAGGCCTCAAAATGAGGTCAAATCATATCACTTTGTAATAAAAATAATTGTGGAATGGTAGGTTTGAATGTAAATTTTGTTATGTTTTAATATAATTATGTATTGATATATTCATATTGACATCATAATTTAAACTAAAATGATACTAAAATAAATTCGGAGGCCTCATATGGACTAAATTATATCATTTTACAATGAAATTTGTTTAAATATAGGTATTAGAATATAGATTCTAAAAATATAATTTTCATTTAGTTTTGTTATAGTTACATGTTTTTCATTTATTGATTATTAAAGATATGTTTAAAAACAAAAATAAACTCTTATATTTAAGCAAATATAAAAATATCAAAACCACATGAACAAATATAAAACATATTAGATTTATATGTCCATTTTCTTTTCTTTTTTAAGCGAAAAAACCCTTTGTGGAGTCGCCTTGGTCTAAGAGACCATGAACAAGGGGTTACCCGGGAGTCGCACCCGACCCTGCCTGCACCAACATTATCAATTGGATTTTGGATACCCAATTTAGCTTTTTGGTAGGGTGGATATTTGAACTGGGACCTCCCTTGGAGGATTGCCCTCTCCTCTCCAACTCACCTATAACACCCGGGTATATGTCCATTTTAATTTTATATAAAATTTGTAAATTTTTATTGATTTTTGGTACCCCAGTGTATCTGCTCACAACAATTTGTATAAAAATTTATACTCCTTGAGTTGAAAATAAACAAGCATTAGAATATTGACAAGAAGTTTATAAGCATTATATCTTCGCCTAGATCCATTTGTGTAGAAGACATGTTCATAGAATGTCTATTAAAATACAAATGTTATATAAAATTATCCTTCAAAACTTAAAAAAAAAAGGCCAACATCTATTAATACACACACACATCTTTTGAAACTAAAAATTATATTCCTATGCGATAGGTCATTTACAATATTTTATCAATTTACAACTTCCTATAATTCTCAACCATGTTAGAAATTTGATGCAAATGTTCACAGGTTAATCAATCCAAGGAGAAATAAATCAATCAATATATCATAAAACAATTAATATCAATATCAAATCATCAACATAAATATAAATCCATCCATTAAATTAACATCAATATTCCATGAAAAACACACTGAATTTTTTATTGTAAAACTCAAGCAATGCACAAAGCAAAGCTTATACGAGTTACATTTTACAAATATTTATATCTAATATAAATATACATGAGATCTTTCACATTACATGACTCTTGTCTTTCGTTCTCCTCAAACTTGCGGGAGAACTTGACTCTTCATACACCTTTCTTACAATAAGTCCCACATATTACATAAAGACAAAGTATCTCATGATTGCATATAACTCCTACTTCTAAACTAGACACATCACTCAAAGACTCTTCACTTCCTAACTAGACACCTCACACACTTAATTACATGACACTTGCACACTCCTACAAACTTGACATATATTTTATACAAAAAATCAAAATCACACCCTAAACTAAATATTTACAATGTGACCAAATAATGCATTACCTCCAACAAACCAAAGTAGCATTTGTTCCTTGATGAAGTTAAGCATGTGGATTTTTCTTATAAAATTATTGTTATAAAATAGGCTAAAAATTTATCAAAATATTGCACTTTTATTTCATTATCAAGGTGCTTTGTGTTCCTCTAAGACTAAGCATTATTTGTATTTATTAAGAAACTATTATCTTCATTTTATCATTTAAGAGGGGCTTCCTTGATTATGAAGTGGAGAAAACTTATTCCCTTAATAAGTTGGGATCTTATTGCTTTACTTGAGAGGGGCTTCCTTGATTATAAAGGTTACAACAAGCCATTAAACTAATATAGAGCATGTGAAGGAGATCATTTATGCATGATATTTTAGAAGTATATATTATTTAAAATCTAATACTTTACTTGATATAAGATTTTCCTTGGGTGGTACAAGGTGTGGATATGGTTTCAATACCATGTATAGCATTCCATCCATATGCTTCTCTCTTCCTTGGTTTAAACCATAGAGCCCTCAAAATGGCTTGTAGTAATTTTTATAAAATATGTAATCTTCCAAGAGATGGACGGAGATAACAAAACCTAAGTAATATTTGTGTCTACATCAATTGATTGAATGTTAAATCAAAGGTAATATTAATGAAAAATTTAATGGTAGGTAGGAAAATAATTGTGAGGTGCTATATAAAGAGTAGATATGATATGGATGTAGTGTGGACGTGAAAGCATCTCATCATATTATATGCTAAGGAGTGTCTTGGTAATCAAGAATTCAACATAGATAAAGAAAAATCTCTAGAGTCAGCAAATATAGCTTCAAGAGAGGTATCAACTATTTATATGAAGCTAGTGGTGAAGTATCCAACCACTTTTATGGACATAGACGAAAGTATGTAGGACAACTTGGTTGAACCTATTAGGAGTTTTCTTCCATATTTCTCATAACATAAATGTTCATATGAGAGTATGAGTATTGACAAACACCTTCAATGGGGAAATAATGATATCTTATGGGAAAAGGAATGCATAATATGGAGATTTAGCCTTTAGGAGACATGTGCATGTAAATTGCAAGAAATTCACTAGTCTAGAATAAGGTGAAGGCAACATATGGGTGCCTCAAACTAGCACTAGTTATGAAGACATATGTATTAAAGAATTTTATAGGGGCATACATATCTAGATAGCTATTGAGATAAATGATATTTTTTATAGGATTCTTATAAATAAACTATATATGAGGTTTCATATGGCTATGTTAAATATAAGTGTGATAATATACATGCATAATTATTGAGATAGTGATCATTATACTATTTGGAATGGAATTGAAAACTACATGGAAAGATAACGAGATTCTACACTTCATGCATTAGATGAGGGGGTGCATTCATGATTCAGATTATGTTAAGTTTAAGGTTGGGATATTCACCTCAAATATGTGCTCTCTTCACTCTTTTGTTATTCTTTGTTTTATCTATGGTATGTGTATGATCTATTCTAGGTTAGAAAGTGACTTGTTTTTATATACAAGACCCTTCAAAATAAACGATAAATTTTGGCTATAGTTTATTTTTAGTTTGTAAATGGGTTCCTATTAAGATTGATCTATTGGGGTTATTGTAAATATTATAGGATACTTTGTCCTATTCTTATAATTGTTTGGTTCCTATGGATGCTTTTGAGATTTTTTTACCTATCTTTGTAGCCCTTATGTTCACAATGATCATGCTTCTAACTTTAAGATACTTATGAGTGATGTAGTTACAATTTTATTTATAAAGGAAAAAAATTCAATCTCAATATGAGCAAAAAATACTACATATATAACTGAAAAAATGCAAATGGATAGTTGAACAAAATTTCAAGTTTTGTAAAAAACTAACAACATTCTAGAAAAAATAGTGAAATGATAAAAGGAGTTTTGTATTGAGTTTCATGCCCTATTCAAAATTCAAAAAAAGGTTTTGCCTTATATAAGTAAATATTGAGTAAGCATGAAAAATTCTTGCATGGTCAAAATAGGAGGTCCAATGTTTAAATCTAAAGGTTGACAAGATATGCATGTTCCATCAAAAAATATCACAATGCAAGTGCCTCCTCCTACCCTAGTGGACCCAAAGGAATATGGGATTGTTTGATATACATAATACTCATGGACTATAAATGTTACTATAGTGACTATTCAATACCTTGGAATTCACCATTTAGGTAGGATGCACACCAATAATATCATCCTATCAATGCTTTCCATAACCCTTCAACTTTTGACTAGGTGTAAGATAAGAGTCAATTTTCTTAATAGGTGTTGACTAGTTCAAGAGTGATCCACTTGTAGAATGGCCTGATTGGTTCACAAGAGTAAAATCCTTAGGGTTAGATAGAAAATTTCTAGTGAAGTCAATTGATTTGCTTATATTGAAATCTTGAGGGACTAACATCCCAAAGGTCATTTGAGTTGACAAATGAAGCAAATTCTTACCTCGATTTATACCATCCTGGAATGCCACCCTTATTTTCCAAAGGAGGCAAAATACTATTAAAATCACCCCTAGAATCCATAGATCACATTGAATCATCATTGTATTTGACAAAAAAATGTTAAGGTCTTTCCAACATCTTTCACGAGGAGTGACTATAGTTGGAGCATATACATTTATAACCTCAACTTTGATGTTTTCCTCTTTCCTACAAAATAATCTAGCAACCCAATTACTTTTTGCTTCTAATATTTGTCCATCCCTTTTGTATTTGCCCCATATTATTGCAATACCACCTGAAGCTCTTGTAGAAGTTGCTAAACAATCACCTATCTTCCAAATCTTATTAAAATAATCCTTACATTCCTCACTACTTAATTTTTTTTCTTGTATTAAAATAAACTTAGGACTATAAGAACATATTAATTCCTTAATAACTCTTTTTTAAAGGGTTTTATTAATACCCCTAATATTCCATGATATCATTTTTCATCAACACTTTTTATTTTTATGAGTGGGCTTAGCCCCACTTCTTGTTAACACCTATGATATTTTTATTTGGTTTCCTAGATCAATATCCTTTTGAGTTTCTTTTTCTCTTTATTCCTGCTTTGATTATCTTCCTATCCTTCCATTCTTTCCAACAATATCATCTTCATCAATCTCTTCTATTTTTTTTATTTTTTCATATTGTTCATAATGAAACTTATCTTCGAAGGATTTATGTTGCCCTAAATATTCGAAAGTGCAAGGAATAGCCTCATTAGCATTTTCTTCTTTATGTTACCCTGAAAACTCTAAAATACATAGATGATCCTCCATAGTCATTACTTTCTTATGTTGGCCTAGAAACCCTAAATTTCCTTGGATATCCTCCATAAGATTTTCTTTACTATACTGCTCTCTTTTTTTTTGCTTGATAAAAAGGGGTTGTACTTGGGTCCCCCACCCTTAACAAATTATATCTCTCTTCTTTAGAGATTTAGAGTTTACAAATAGATGCACTTCTCATCTCAATTGAGATGCTATAGTTAGAAATATACATCATTTTACATAAAAAGTCTAAATTCTTGATTTTCATTTTCTGGATCTTTTCAAATCTTTGTATGAATACAATTACTCCAGAATTTAGCATCTTTCTTGATATTTTTCTATAGAAGCCTTCACAATGCCAAAACTTCATCTCTACTATATATTCCTTGCATCTTAGTAGAGTAATATTTCCAAAACATCGCACTAACATAGTCCGCTTTACCAAATTTGGATTGCTAGTTTCCTTCCAGAAACACAAGTGCAACCACAAAAATTATAATAACTAGTTTAAAAAAAACACACATTCTTATCACAAAATAAAATATATATTACCAATAGAAAACATTAAAGTAAATTTTAATCATTAATTGATTTAGAAAATCAACAATTTTTGTCAGCTTCAACTAAAATTTGTACTTCCTCTAACCATGGAAAGGAGATGTTAACTTCACGATCCTCAATCAAAACCCCTCTATTGGCTAAATTATCTGCACATATGTTTCCTTCCCTTAATATATGTGTAAACATTATTTCCTCAAACTCTTTAGCAAGATTTTGAATTTCCACAATTATCTCTTGTATGTCCATGGAGCCTTTGCTTTCCTCAAAATTGTATTTATTACTATGATAGAATCACCTTCCATACAAATTATATTCCATTTCATTTGATTATATATTTTTAACCCTTCTAAAGTTGCCCAATATTTAGCTTCATTATTTGTCTTAAATCCAAAATTGAAAGAATAATGAGACAAAATCTCTCCTCTATTATTTCTAATTATTCCTCCTCCTCCTGGTCCTGGGTTTCCTTTAGATACTCCATCAAAATTAAATTTAACCCAATCCACATCTGGTGGTTTCCACTTTATATTTTTTATCTTATTTTTGCTTCTCTTATACCCAACACCATAATTTTATTTAATGACTTGACTCAATCTATCAAGACTCTATGCTTCTAAATTAGGGATCGGGTGAGTTGATAGGGTTGGTTTAGACTCCTCTATGGCTAAACATATCTTCTTTTTCATTACCTCTAAACTGCTTTCATTTTATTTAAAAATTCTTCTATTCCTTTCTAGCCATATAGTCCAAAGTATTGTATCTTTTGATATATCCCATATTATCCATAAAGCCTCACTTTTATAAGTGCTCTGCCATTGCTTTAACCAATCTTCAATTCTAATATTCATCACCATGCATTTACCAAACATATTAAGAATCCATTGCCATAGATTCTATACTATTGAGAAATGTCCCAAGATATGGTCAATACTCTCCTCCTCCTTATTACAGAAAACACATTTAGAGGGGCCATGAAAACCCCTTTTCATAAGATTGTCCCAGGATAAAATTCTTCTATGACCTACTAGCCAAAAAACATTTTGACTTTAGGAATGCTTGGGCTATCCCAAATATCTCTCCAAATTCTAGTGATATTATTATTATTTTGGTGTTGAACATTATATCCACTTCTTGTGGTGTATTCTCCTAAGCTATTCAACTCCCAGATCAATTTATCCTTGGCACCCCTTGGAATAATTACAATTGTTATCTTTATACTTAATTGCCTCCTAATATCAATGTCTTGTATACTTGTAAAAAACAATTATTTTCCATTTTTATATTCCTTCTCAATCCCTATACAAAATGTTTGAAACCCTACCACTATATTTGTCTTGAAGCAATCTCATCCAAGGTTTCAAAATTGGATCTAAATTGAGTGGTTTTTTATCACACCAAGTATCCATCCAAGTAGAAATTTTTTCTCCAGTTCCCACCACCCATATTAAACCTTTAATCATAATATCAATAGATTTTTTTAAACCATTTCAAAGAGTAGAACCATTTGGAAGAGAGAATGTAGTAAATATTAAACTTGGATCATTGGGATCAACATACTTAGAAGAATTCTTTCCCATTGTCTTTGACTCTCTTTGTACAATCTCCAGATAACTTTTCCCCTAAGAGCTAAGTTTTCATCTGTAAGATCTCTTAAACCAAGACCTCCCCTAGTTTTTTCATCACACAACTTGCTCCATTTCACCAAAGAAAAATTCCTTTTATCATGTAAACCTGACCATAAAAAGGATTGCATAATAAATATTAAAAAAATTTCAACTGATTTTAGCATAGAATACAAAGACATATAAAATGTTGGAATGGCTTGTAATACTGACTTACTTAACTGCACTCTTCCTGGTAATGATAACCATCTACCTTTCCAAGCTGGAAGTTTATTTTTAACTTTACTAATAATTGGATTCCGTAAATCTATCCTCATTCTTCCCTAAAAAAAAAGCATCCCTAGATAAGTTGTCGGTAAATTTGCCTCCTCCATTTGAAGCAACCTATAAATTCTTGCTTTGATATTAGCAGAAGTGTTAAGAAATTAAATTTTGGATTTAGTCCTATTAATTTTTTGCCTCGAAGCTCTTTCATACTCTTTTAAAAAGTTATTCAAAGCTTTGGCCTCATTTATCCTTGCCCTTCAAAAAATGTCTGTATCATCTACAAATTGTTGATGGGTGATGTTATCGATGTTATTACTAATCTTAAGTCCACTTATAAACCCATATTTGTAAGCCTTATTTAAGTTCCTACTCAAAACTTCTACCATAATAATGAATAAATAAGGAGATAGAGGATCTCCTTGTCTAAGGCCTCTCTTGGATTTAAAAGATTTTGTCACTAACCCATTGACCAACGCTGAATAAGAAACTGTAGAGACACAAGCTTTAATCCATCTAACCCATTTCTTCATAAAACCAAACTTATCTAAAACTGCAAAAAGAAATTTTCATTTAACCCTATCATAGGCTTTACTCATATCAAGTTTTAAAATCGTAGCTTTCTCTTTTCTTGAAGTTGCTAAATGTATAACTTCATGAGCTACTATGATCCCTTCCAAAATTTGTCTCCCTTTCACAAACCTCCTTGCTCTTCTAAAATTATTTTGTCTAACAATGGCCTTAATCTATTTACCATCACTTTGGAAATAATATTATAAGCCATATTACATAGGCTTATGGGTCTAAAAGAATAAAACAATTCAAAATCCTTCTTTTTAGGAATTAGGGTAAGATAAGTTGCATTTATTTTATAAGAAATGTATTGTTCTAACCTAGACTATTCCACTACCACCGATAAAGAATCCCTCATTATATCCCAATTATGTTGGTAAAAATTTGCGGAGAGTCCATTTGGACCAGGGGATTTATCCTTATTAAAAGATAAAAGAGCCAAATGAACTTCTTCTAGAGTAATAGGCTCCATCAATTTCCTATTATCTTCATTTGTTGTAATTGAAGGAACAACTTGAAGAAGTCTAACATTAAGAACTTCGGTCTCCTCTGAACCTAGAATATTATAATAAAATGACAGCCTCATTTCTAATTTCACTCTGATCTTCAATCCAAACCTCTTCTATAGATTTAATTCTAACAATTCTAGAAGAAGATATTTGTACTATATCCATCCTGTGAAAAAACTTTGTATTTTTATCTCCTTCTTTTAACCAAGTTTGTCTTGATTTTTTGCTATTAGGTTCTGGCCTCTCCTATTGTTGTTCCAAGTATAGTTGTCTTATTCAAACTCAAATTTCCATAGATTTTTATTTTGAATAAAAGTTGAGAAATATTTCATACTTTGGGTCAATTTCCTAATTCCTCCAAATTTTTCATTCAGCTTGGTAATGGTGAAACCATTCAAAAAAGACACATGTTCTCTACAACCTTCATTTAAAATTGTAGAAAATATTACTACTTTTGTTATTGAAATAAAAATGGGTTACAAATATGAGATCCCTTTTTACAATGCTTGCCTTGAAGGCTACAATTGGGTCTTCCCTAAGGAAGCCCTTGATGATGTGCTCAAAGGTAGTAGGATCTATCTTTTTGATGTTCGTCAATGCATATGGACTTCTTGCTCATGGGCCACCACTGGTTTGATACATTCTTTGTACCTTTTGGGCCTATACAATCTAATTAGAGAATTTTGGGGCTTGCCTCAGTCAAACCCCATGTTTATGAAGACAAAAAGACTCTAAATTAAGCTCAAAATATGACTAAATCTAGATAAAATAATGCAAAACCCTAAACTAAGCCATACTTACCTGTCTGGTGAACTTTGTCTTACTGTAGCAGAAGTTTGCATAGGGGGGTGCGAACTTGTCCAAACCTAGAAGTTTGCATGTGGGAGTGCGAACTTGAATTTTTTTGGTCGAATTCATCAAATATTTTCTCTAAGTGATGCTACTACTTTTTCTCCTTTGCTCCTTTTCCAAATCACCTTCAGAAGTTGCCTTCATTGTCAACCTGTATAAGTCATAAAGAACAATTTAGATATGACAAAAACCCAATTGCTATGTGGATCTAATGGATGTGTGATTTGATGATGGATGCTAGAGTGATTTTTACAGGGTTTCTGTAAGCTAAAGTTGGAATCTTCTTTCTAGTGAAAATGGCCTTCTATTTATAGACTTGACCAAGGTTAGGGGAGGGGTTGAGGTGTCCCTGTGAGGTTTCCCCTATGAGGTGTTATACATCATGAGTATTTTTGGGAGATAGGGAAGGTGAATCACCATGTCTCCCATGTTTTTGGGGATAAAGTCTCCAAGTGGTATTTTATGGATTCAAACCCACATGGGGATGTGTGATGGAGGAAATATCAGGGTGAATGAGGTGGAAAGGCTAGGCTAGTCCAAGTAGACTAGGTGAGGTGGAGGGAAATATCTAGATGAGAGGTGGCAAGGCTAGGCTAGACTAGACTAGGTGAGGTGGAAGGTTAGAATTAAGCATGATTAGCCTAATTAACCATGTGTTTTAGCCATAGAGCAAGTTTTGATCAAAAAGGTTGACTTTTGACCATAAAGTATTTTTTGACCATGGTGGAAAATTCAACCTTAGTTGAGTTATGAATGAGGTCACATGAGGACCTATAGTTAAACGTAGAAATGAGCTTAGCTATCCCAAGGGGGCTAAGGATGATGAATAGTGATTTTGATGAATGAATAGTGTTTCAAAGTCAATTTATGCAATTTTTGAAGGTTTTTCAAATTGATTGATCGTGAAGATGAGGAGAGGGACAATGTGTGACTTTTGGGTGTCCATATTTTACCTCTTTTTGTACTGGATTATGTGAAACATGGTTTAGTACAAAAACTAATGATGTGAATTGATGGGATGATTTGGAAGACAAGGAATTTGTGATTGATGACTTGTGGATGATTGCAAGAGAGATGCATTGATAAAAATATGATTTGCGGTTGAGTACGACATTTTAAAACATCGTAATGATTACTTTTGGGAGAAGGCATAAGATTTATCTTGCTTTGTGATCAATGTGAGATATTCCAATTATAGAAGGAGAATATGTCTTTGTCCATTTTTGCTTTTGATTGATTGATGAGTTCTTTTGACAATATTTGATAAAACGCTAGAGTCGTAGGGTAGAACTTTTAGGGGCTTCATTCGAGAGTGGTTTTACGACTACCATAATGAAGAATGGGATCCATGAGTTGTCTATAGCCAGAGGTATTTTGAGGTCTATCAAAGATTATTTTACTTTGGGTTGGATTTTTGGTCTTGAGATAATTGTTAGCAAAAAAAATCTTATACATTTGTTGTATCCATGATTTGATGTTTGGTTGTTTGATCATGTGCAAAGTAGTTTTTGATGTGTTTGGATGACTACCCCCTCAAGCAATGAATCGATGATGGAGGAGATGGAGAGCGGCGATGAAACAATTGATAATGATTAAAAATGATGAAAAATGTGAAAAGATGAATAATTTAGGCAACAAAGAGGAATGAATTATGAAAATCATGAAATTAACTTACGAACCTAAGTTTACATGTCAGGGTGCAAACGGGGAAGTCCGCACGGGGGCATGTGAACATTTTTTTTTGCACGTGCGAGTGCGAACCTGCAAAAATACAGGTATATAAGCCAAATTTTGCGCACAAGGCTTCATTTGGTGATATACAAAGGAAAGAGAGAGATATGTGGGAGAAAACTAGAAGTGAATCATTTCCAGATTATCAGATAGAGGATACAGGATGGTGAGCAAGTCAGCAAGCACAAGTGCAGGTGTTGTTACACTGGAGGTAAGTGAACCATGCCACTTTAAAATGTGTGTATGAATTTAAATGTAAAAAAAACACTACATGTATGGTTGAAATGTTGTTTAGAATACATGCATGGATAGTGTGAGTAAAATATGTACACTATGTGAAAAATGGACCAAATAGATATCCCGATATACTATTTTTTTTGCCATGTGATTTTTTGTGAACCTTATGAAGCATGCATGAGAGTGTGTGAAAGTTTTTATTGTTTGAATACATGTAGGATGAAAAATTATGTGATAATGACAGTGTCAGGGCAAATGGGTACCCATATCTACAGTCAGTTGACCTATTTGACTTCGTATGCATGACCTTGTTTTGCACGTTTGTCCTTTTATGGAATTTTACATGTTTTCACGTGTTTTTATTTATTTTGCATATCGTATGCATGTGCAAATGAAAAATAGGTGGGACCACCATTACGGTTGGCAAAATGGGTATGCGCGACTCCTGATATCAAAATTTCACAAGGAGGCATGTGAATGGGGATGTTTGCACGGGGTCGTACGAACCTGACGGTTTGCATGGGGTCGTGCAAACCTGATGATTTGTACAGGGTCATGTGAATGCTATTTTTTTGTTTTTTTGGTGATGAATTTGTACATGTGAGGAGAAAATAACTTTGCATGATGTTTACTTGACAAATGAAGTTAAGATGTGATGGAGGAAAATTATTTGACATGTGATTGTAAAAATGAAATGTATAAAATGATGTTATTTGCAATATGATTTTTAAATGTGTGAATGATGATTGTTGACATATCATTTGAATGGTGATGTAGGTGAATAAGGTATTTATGTGACATCGATTGCAAAAGCTCAAAAAGAAGCTTCAATAAGTATGGTGTATAGTTGATGGGACATGGATGCTGGATGTGGGGTTGTATGGAGTATGGAAGATACATGAGGTGCACATAAATCATACGTATATATCCACATTCTATGAGATATGGGATCGTGATAGGAATACCTTCCATCTCCCAATAGAGGAGATGATGATTACTTTGGAGGATATAAATTGCATCTATCAACTTTCGATAGAATGGATTACTGTGATGACTATAGAGTGAGATGCACGGGATGACATCCTATAAAGGACGTTTGGAGATAGTTGGGCTAGCATGAGGTTGAAGGGCGAGGTGTATTATGAAAAGTGTCAGGCGGTTGATATCTTTTCCAACCACCATGCGATGGCGATGGTGATGATAGCTAGCCATGCATTGCCAAATTCTTCAGGTGAAATTCCCATGTAATATGATGGGGATGATTTGTGATATAGTGGATCAAAATATAGTGTATGCATGGGTGCTAGCATTACTAGTGCAGGTGTACAAAGAGCTTCATGGAGTGGTGAGGATGGAGCAAACAAGTATTAATTTTGATCCACTACTATAGGTGTGAATGTGGGAGCATATCATGATATTGTGACCATCCTTGCTACTACATGATGCACATACACTGGATGGTTGTGATGTTCCCTTCGTGATGAGATGGAGGAGTGACATGGAGAAGAAGATCAAGAGGGAGCATGAGGGTGATTTGATGTACTATAGTGAGAATTTGGGAGGCCTGTAGATGAGTGACATTAGATGGAGGTCATGGCACAGTGTGCTAGAGTGGGAGGAGGATGCAACGTAGCTTATCCACATCAGACGAGGGCTATGTGTGGTGGGGAAGTACCTATGGCAGATAGAGTATTTCCCATTCTCATGTGTATTGTGATAGTTTAGATTGTAATAAGGGTGACTAGATCTGCCCGTGGTGATTTACAAGGTGCCAGGAAATACAAGGCCAAATCTAGTAGTATCACCATTAGACTTAACACCTGATGAGCCATTTTTGATCCTGATGTGGACAATGTTGGAATCACCACATAATATTATGTATGGTGGGTGAGGTATCGATGGGAGCCTGTGCTTGGGGTTGTTGATGGATGGGGTGAGGCAGTAGGGGCACTGCTAGGTTGGACAATATCAACATCGCCAAGGCATGCAAGAGTACATGAGGTGGTTGGAGTGTCCTAGGATGAGGGGTCACCTAAGCCTAATGAGGAGGAGGAGGCAGAGCTAGACCAGTTTATCAGGTGGGTGAAGTCACATTGAGATGTGTAGGATAGGTTATTGAGTGATAGTGTCTTGGTACAGTTGGATAATAATGAGGGGTTGGTGACTAAGGGCACAACAGTGATGGATGATGTACCCATGATGGAGGTTGATGAGGGGATGATGGAGGTTGTGGGAATAGTGGTGATATATGAGTCACCCATGATGGATGAGGGTGGTTCTAGTGGAGGGACCACATCAGCATCTCCTGCATTTGATTTTATGATAGGTTTGTAGGAGATTATAGCAACACAGGAGGAGGCGAGGTACTGGTGAGAGTTGGTAAAGGAATTGGAGGAGAGATTGACAAATACAGAGTTAGACTGGATGATATATCACTCAGAGGTGGATGAGGAGAGATGCAGAGTGAAGGGGAGGCTAGTGATAGCTTTGAGAGAGTGAGATGAGGTAAGAGCTAGGGTAGAGCAGCTAGTTACAGAGAGAGGCTCTTATGGGAGAGTGGGATGCAGCTCAGACAAAGAAGGATGGGATTATTGAGACAACTGAGCGATTGCAATAGTTTTTGGATGTAGCGAGGGTAAATTTGGAGGTCGATAAGGCCAACCATGCGATGATATTAGAGGAGTTGTGGTAGCAATTGCTTGATATACAGGCTACAAAGGGGCAGGTGACTACAAATATTGAGGGCTTAGGAGTGACGATGCCACTGCTTGAGTAGGCATGAGTGGATGTAGATAGTCTGCAAGTTGAGGTAGAGCATTTACAACAGGTAAATGCAAGATTGGTAATAGCCAACATGAAGGAGGTTACGAGGAGAGCCCAGTGTGAGAGTGAGTTGATGATGTGCATATTTGTGATACTGGCTTATTCAAGGTCAGTGTTGATATCCCAAACTTAGTCTCGATTTTGTGAAGTATTCTGTGGCCATGATGATGAGTTTGTGATTTCTAGATGAGGTAGGTGTAATTTTTCCAATAAGATCCAGGCCACATAGATTTAATAGGTTGAAGATCTTGAGAAGGTGAATGCGTAATATTGGCATGATGTTAGCATTTGAAACACTTCTTAATGTATTCACAGTAGTAATGCTCCATTGTGGGACAATAATAGCCCATTCATAGGATGCACTTGGTAATAGCCATGCCATTGAAGTGGCCACCACAAGTGCCATCATGAGCTTCTTGGATAATGCATTGGGTCTCGTGTGGTTCAAGATAACATAGTAAAATTTTGTCATAACTTTACTTGTAAAGGATATCTCCCAACAATGTGTAGTGAATTGCACACTTCTTTAAATCTCGCTTGTGAGTGTGATTGAGATCCTATGGGGGGATACTAAGCTTTATGTAATCTTTGACCTGGTAGAACCATATGTCATATGGTTCAGTTTGTACAATATTGATGCCATCATCACGAGAAGGCGAGGCGGTAGAAATGTAGAATGGAAGAGGGTGTGAATGGACATGTGAGTTGTGTCAGAATGGGGATTTTTCAAGATGAGTGAACCTAGAGAAGCCATAGTTTCTACAAAATGATTGGTGGAATTTGGAGTAGCAGTGATATCATATCATTCGAATTGAGTAAGTTTTCAACAACTTACTTGTATTGTTGAAGGATGGGGCAACAAATTGCCATTCTCCCTTAATTTGATTCACAATGAGAAGGGAATCACCAAAAATTTCTAGGCACCGAATATGCATGGAAATTGCTTGCTTAAGGTCGAGGATAAGAGCTTCATATTCGACATTGTTATTGGTGCAAGGAAAGTCTAACTTAAAGGAAAAGAGGAGGGTCTCCCCCTGTAGTGTAAATAAGACTATGTCTACACCTGCTCCATTCTTACAACGAGAGCCATAAAAAAAGAGGGTTAAATTAGCGATCGACTCGGGTTCTACAGGTTCCTCAGCTTTAGTAGTATGAAACACAGAATCATAAGGAAGCTGAATGAGGAGTGGTGTATCGCTCAGTAAAGTAGCTTCAGCTAGCTAATCAACAATGACTTGGACTTTAATGGATTTTTGACTAATGAAATCGAGGTCGAATTCTATGAGAAGCATAATTCATTTGGTCGTGCGACTATTATGGTAGCTCTTACCCATCATATAACGAAGTGGGTTGTCACAGGAAACTACGTAAGTAGTGTTATTGATCATGTAATATCACATCTTCTGTGTGGCAAAGACAATGGCAAGGCAAAGCTTTTTCATGTAAGCATACCGTGTCTCATAACTAACCAATGTGCAACTGATATAGTATACTACCTGTTCACAATTCATCTCATTCGTTTGGGAAAGGAGTGGGCCTAATGCAAAATCGATAGTGGATATGTACAGATAAAAAGATCAATCAAGATGGGATGTCAATAGAACCAATTGAGATGTAAGGTAATATTTTATGGCATCGAAAGCCACCTGACATTGATTGTCCCATTTGAAAGGGCCCCCTTTTGAAGGATATGATTGAATGGCTAACACTTGTCAGAGTTTTGGGTGATGAATCACCGAATATATTGGATCTTCCCTACAAGCTATGTAGTTGTTTGAGGTTTGAAGGGTGAGGCATATCAATGATAGCCTTGACTTTGTGAGGATCAACCTCGATGTCATATTGTGAGACAATGAAACCAAAATATTTTGTCTCAGTTACCACCAAAGACACATTTTTTTGGATTTAATTATACGTTGTGTTCCAAGAGGTGATCGAAGATTTGGCATAGGTCCTCGAGATGTTGACCATGCATTTTGGATTTAGCATTAATATCGTTGACATAGTCTTCGATAGTTTTGTGCATGAATTCATGAAAGATGTATGTCATTGTGCATTGATAGATTTCCATAGCATTTTGATACTGAAGGGCATAACCTTGTAACAAAATATCCCCTAGGGGGTCATGAAATATGTGTTATGTTGGTCGTCCAAGTTGACACGAATTTGATTGTAACCAGAAAAATCATCCATAGGTGATAACATTTTGTGCCCTACGATGGCATCGACCAATGTGTCGATATTAGGGAGTGGAAAATTATCCTCAGGATAAGCTTTGTTAAGATCCCTAAAAATTAGTGCATATGTGGATACTCCCTTTGGGTTTCTTGACAAGACCATGTTTGAAACCCACTCAGGGTAATCGATTGGTTGTATGAACTCGACATCAAGAATTTTTTGTAACTTCTCTTTAATCATTAGAGCTACAATGGGGTGCATTCAACGCAACTTTTGTCCGATAGGTTTGGCATTATCATCCAAGACCAAGTTGTGGATAACTAATGAAGGATCAAGGCCAGGCATGTCCATGTAGGACCATGCAAACACCTTTATGTACTTTCGAAGGAAAGAGGTGAAAAGAACATGTTCAATAGTAGAAATACTAGCTACAACGTGGATAATGTGGGGGTGGTCAGGATCATCACCGATGTCAAACTCAATGGTGTCCTCAACAAGCATGTGAGAACCATCATGGAGTTGATCAGGCGTAGAGGTGAAGGTCATCAATGATGTCAGAAAGCTGGAATTCATCATCTAGATAAAAATTTGTATGATTAATCCAAGGTAGATGGGGTGGAATATAAGACAAAGGTGCATTAGCGAACCGTAGTAATTGAGGGGATGGGAGGGACTCAATGGGATATGGTGTGGATGAAATATTTTCAAAATAAAAAAAAATGATAATAGGTGGGGGGATGTAATCGAGATGATTTGGATAGTGAAGTGGGGCATATAAGTCAACAGAAATCATGTTAAAAGACACGCTGGATATAGTAGATGTTAATTATGATGGTGGCAAGAGGATAGTAATGAATCAAGAAATGGTTTGTGGTGATCAGGAAGCAAAACAACATATGGGAAAGGAGAACGAGAGTAGGAGTGATGGACATGTGGTCACATGTAAAAAGGGATGAAAGGAAAAGTTGTGGAGGTGAAGAAGGCCTATCGATTGGGCATGGTGGGTCAAGCGATAAATCGATAAATTGGTCGATGAGAGTGTCAACTTCATAGGAAGGAGGGGTACCCTCATGCAATGGAGAGGAATGAAAGAAAGCTGATAGAATGTCAACTGTAGAATGAGGAGACAAATAGTGCATAGGAAGATTGATCTCAAATTCATCATCGATAAGGACCTCGAGGGGGTCAAGATTGAGATGATGAAGATCATCCTCGAGGGTGTTGATTGTTGTCAGATGGTAACCAATTCCATATTGATCTATAGGCTTTCGTACAAGGGGATGGATAAGGGTGTGACACCCTTGTTCGTACCTCCCTAGTCCATAACCATACCAATTGTACATACAAATGTAATTCCAAGAAAAAGTAGAAATCACATATGATCAAGATTTTTGCAAAATTTGGTTTGTGGTGGTGGAGGTGCTAAAGGCTCCACAAATGAGTGAAGTCCCCTATATATGAAGTTTGTGGAATTATTGGGTGGATCAAGAGGAACAACTGCCCCAAAAATCATTGGCACATCATATGGTCGACCAAATTCACGGGTGGACTAGATGGTGGGTGAGATAACCTGAGCATTGTGTATATGATACTCACCAGGACCACATGAGTATAGAGACGTGAGGAGGGGTTTGATGCTCAATTTGAGGGAAGGACCCCGTGGATGGAAAATATGGTAATGGTATGGATTCATATAGAGGAGTAGGTGAAGTGAATGAATCAGGAGAATTTTATTGAGCCAATTGGTCGTCAAGTCGAGTGACATGTTGTATCCACTCATAACATTTAGCAAGTGTTCCTATAATGGGATGATTTGCATGTGTGAATTGAGAGGTTAGAATAGAAGATGTGGTTGGTGCAGTAGAGATGAATTGTGACCATGAAAATGGGGCACAAAGTGGCAAGAAGAGGTATATAGGGTAGGAATAATAGGAGGTATAATGGAATATGATGCAGGTGATGGCGTAGTTGAAAAGGTGAATGGGAAAATGGCACATGGGATGAATATGGCATAGAAGAAGATGAAGGAAGGTGTGAAAATGTGGGGATAGTGGAAGCATCAGTAATCAGAGGTGGGTATGATGAAGATGATGGTATGTCGCTCAAATCGAGTGTGGGATGGGATGATGAGGATGATGGCAATGTGGTATCAAGGGAACAATGTAGAGTGGGAGTGAACTATGTGAATAATAGGGGTGGACCTGGTGGAAGAACGATATTGTAAAATTTGAATCGATCACTATCAGCAGGGATGTAGTGGACCAATCCATTATGAACATATTTAATACAATTATGGAACGTGGAAGGGACACATTGCATGTCTCGAATCCATGGGTATACCAAAAGGATATTGTACTACATCTCCCCTTCAATTATGTGGTAGAGGGTGGAAATGGTTTTGGTTCCAACCTGAATGGGAAGGATAATGGTGCCTATAGTAGGGCGCATAGAGCCATCAAAGGCTTGAATATCCATAGAAGGAGTAACGAGATGAGTAAGAGTAAGGTGAATATGGCCAAGGGCGATGGTAGAAATGATGCTGATGGATGAATCGATATTGATGAGAATGCACTTATAAGTGATAAAATTGATGGAAGCTTGGATATGCAAAGGTGGATCCATCCCCTTGCCTACAACTTCGGTGATCTCATGGTCATGGAAGCTGATAGAAGGTTGCAAGCATCTTTGAACATTACCAACAAAGTTGGCAAAGGCATTAGTATCATGGGTATCAAGATCAAGATAATGGAGAATGGAATTGAGGGCCTCGCGATGAGGTTAGGATTGTTGTAAAAGGTTAAAAATGGATAACCTTGCAGGGACAGTGAAGATTTGATGCAAAAGGCTACCACAAATAGTAATAACATTACATGGTATGGCAGTAGGAGTTGATGGAGGAATTGGAGGATTAGAAGAAGGTGATGGAAGAGAAGTAGAAGAGCGTTGGGCTTCAACAAGAGGTGGTACCATTGGTAATAGGTAGCGATGTTGATCATACCCACAAACCCCTATTGGGAAGGACTATGATTGACATGATTAACTTGTTGGGGATTGGATTGAGCATTAGGATCCCCATATTCGGGAAATGGATTTTTATAGATCCCTAAGTTTTAATCTGGTGGTGCAAGGGGATTAAATACCTAAATGGTGTCACGATCAATGAGATCTTGAATGATGTTATGAAATATGGAGCAAGAATCAAGTGGGTGACCATGTTGGTTATGAAAATCATAGAATGCATGTGTATTGTGGTCCCACGAAAGGGGATGATTAGGATCGCCAGGTTGGATATCAAGCAAAGAGATAAGTCCCCCATCGAGTAAACAATGGAATAAAGTGGGTATGGGTTTAGATAAAGGTATCCAATTGCATGGTGGATGAGGAGGGTGAGGGTTACACCCTTGGAATGGATTAGGAGGTGGAGTGGTGTGGTATGCAGGTTGTGGCGATTGAGGTGGTATTGATTGTGGTGAGGATGGAGAAGTGAGCAGCACCTAATTGGTTTGAGGTAGTTTGGAAGTGAGTGGCACATATGGATTTTGATTGTATCAAAAATTAGATGGATAAGGCTATTTTGGATGAAACGTGATCTTGCATGTATGGACCTTGATGTCCTCGATAACCTTGGCTTGAACAATAACCTCCTTGAATGTGCGAATCTGATGGATTTGTAAAGTCTAAGAGATTTGCTTGTGGTAAATTTTGGTGAATAGTTTGATGAGTTCTGTAGGTGGAAGGGTAAAAGCAAGATCATGAATTACCACCCTTCATAAAGAGACAAAATCAGTAATGGGCTCATCGTCAAACTAGTGTAAAGCATACACATCGAACAATGTCATCTTGATTTTGATATTGATGGAAAAATATTCGATAAATATATTGGCCAACTGTTAAAACTTGAAGAGGCTATGACAAGGTAAATGATTATACCAATCTAACGCTTGTCCCCTAATAGAAAGTGGAAATGTGCGAAGCATGAGGGGATCACTTCCATGAATTTGGTAACAAGTGAAGCGGTAATTGTTAAGGTGCTCTCTGGGATCTTCCTTACTTTTAAATTTGTCAATTTTAGGTATCTCAAACTAGTAAGGATAAGGATGCATAGGAACATACAAATGAATGGGTTCATTGCACAACTCGTCATACGTAGGATTTTGGGGTCCATAACCAGTTGTACGCAAATCCAATGTTTTGATATGTTATTGCATGGCTTGGAGATCACTAGAGAGCACCATGGTAGTATCTGGTGGGATAGGAATGGATTTGAATAAATGGGTGGAGGAAGTGGTTGCGATGATGCCTATGAATAACCCAAATGGGGTGGGTATTATAGTTGTGATTATTCCCACTGATTGTAGTAAGCAGCCTATGGTGGATCAAGTGCTGACATGGCTTGATATTACAAAAGAGGAACCTGAGATGGATGTGGAGTGAATGATATTGTGTTACGGATGGTTGTTGTGTATTATGATACACAGGAAGTTGTTGGTCGGGCATTAGAACCTGTTGTTGCAATGGATGTTGGAAAGTTGAATGTGATTGAGCTATGGTAGTGGAGGACCAAGTAGATGGTGAAGTGAAGAAAGCGGGTGGTATGGATGATGGTGGTGGAAGATATGATGGCATAGTGAACAAGAATTAGCTAGAATGTGGAGAGGTAACTGATGTGAGCTGAGGTGGCACATAAGGAGTGGAAAGAAAAGATTCGAAGTAGGTCGAATAACATGGTGGATTGGAGAGATATGATGGATAATGTGGATTATATGAGAAAATAGGAGTGGATGGATATGGCCAAAAAGAAGGGGGTATAGGAATATGGAAAGAGGAAAAATATGCCAACAAAGGTTCGTATGATGAGAATGGTAGGCAGTCGATCAAAAAATTTGTGGTGAATTGCGAAGTGAATGAAGGTGATGGTGGTGATGGGATGACTTGTTGTTGAAATTGCTGAGATGGATGGAGTGGATGTTGTAATGGTATCTTGTAGTATTGAGGTGGATGTTGATAATATTGAGGCATAAATGATGATGATGGTTGGGATGGAGGTTGTGAACTAGATAAAGCCTATTGTGAATGCAGAATTTGGAAAGAAGATGAAGTTGGGGGTGGTGTGGAAGAAGGGGATGTGGAAATCATACCTACAATTTAGATAGTAGTGATGACATAATAAATGAATTAGGAAACAATGATATTATAATCATCCCCCAAGAGTGGATGAGATGAATGCTCTAGAAAGGGGTGAGTAGCGGACAGTGATGGGGGTGGAGTAGGCTCATCAAAAAGGATGGTGGGTAAGGGGTGACTTGGTGAAGTGTAGATGACATGCTGGCAATATATAGATGGTGGATTGGAGGAGGAGAGATCATCTAGAGGAGATGTGTCCTCATAGATCTCATCCTCCCCATGGAATGGAGCAAATGATGCGACATGTGATATGGGACTTACCTTAGGCTCCTATGACCTGGTTAGCAAATCAAGTGGGGTAACGAATGTAATCCTCATAGACATGAAATATGGATCATTGGTTTGGGAGGAGGAAGCACCAGTAGCTATGATAGTATGGTGAGCAGCCTTAGTGGCACGATGGATAGCCTCACGCATCTGACTACGTGTAACATGCATAATGATGTGTGTGTGAGTGAAGGAATAGTCAAAAGGTGTGGAATTTGGGCTTTGAAAAGCTCTGACCGGTTCTAACACTTGTTATTCTAGAAAACTCATATTCGCACGATGGGGTGTAAACTTTTTTGTCCTTGAAAGTTTGCACAAGGGTGCGAACCTTGAGAAAATAGAGACAGTGGGTGGATTTGTGTTGTTTTTGACCTCTGTATGTTGTGTTACAGTTTATGTACAATTTCGTGGTATGTAAGGTAGGTTCGCACGGGGGTGCGAACTTGTGTTGTACCTGTAAGTTCATATGAGGGGTGCTAACCTAGAGAAAACAAAAACAGAGGGTGGATTTGTGTTGTTTTTGACCTCTTTATGCATACTCTTTGTTATTTTATGTGAAATTTTATGCTCTGTAAGCTAGGTTTGCATGGGCGGTACGAACTTGTTCAATACCTTGAAGTTCACATATGGGAGTGCAAACCACCTAAAAATAGATTGTGAAGTTGATGCAGGAGCATCCGACGGCAACATAGCAACCTCGCATCAACCGGAAATTTTCTAAGTGTTATGTGTTTTGTTTTATTTACCAAAGCAAAAGTTGGGGAGGGGGTCGCGAAATCGCGACCCCAAAGGCTGCAGCAAGGCAAAGGGGAGTTTTCGTCGCGATATCGCGATGTCGCGACGTTTTTGCGGCTAAGGCACGAAGCGAAGTTTTCGTCGCGATGTCACGACGTTTTTGCGATGAAGGCACGAAGGGGAGTTTTCGTCACAATATCGCGATGTCACGATATCACGACGTCGCGACATTTTTGCGACGAAGGCACGAAGGGGAGTTTTCGTTGCGACATCGCGACGTCGCGATGTCATGACGTTTTTACGGCGAAGGCACGAAGGGGAGTTTTCGTCGCGATATTGCGACGTCGCGATGTCGCGATGTTTTTGCAGCTAAGGTACGGAGGGGATTTTTCGTCACGATTTCACGACGTTATTTGTGGACTAAGGCGCGGGGACATTTTGGTCATGATTTCACGACGTTTTCTGCAGACGAAGGCAAGGCGTCAGTTTGGTCACGATTTCATGACATGTCACGATTTCACAGCCGATTGAAGACAATTTAAATTTGGACACGTGGACAGGCCGCGCACGCGGGAAAAGAGACAGCTGTTGCAGATAAATATTCTGACAAAGCGACGGTTGCAGGTGAAGGACCAATTAAATGCGTGCTTTCATGGCGGATCAGGGAGTTGGCCAATTACGGAGGGAAAATTGAAGACTCGGCGGGGGAAGGTCGATTTTGCAGGTTTTGTTTAATACTTTCGTGCTGGTGGGTAATTAATGACCGAGAGGACCGAGACCTCGATAAAAACTTGGGAAGTTGTAATTGATCGGGGGGGTGGCGGATTAGAAAGAAAAGGGGGAGACAGAGGCAGGGAGAAGACCAAGCCGAGCTTGGTCCTTTGTAAAGCCTGCGGGCTGTTTTATTTTGCTGTATGTATTTATTTTAAAAGACAGTTAATGAAAAGTCAAATTTGAGAAGGTGTAATCTCTTGTCCGCCATCAGTGGTATCAGAGCGGGAGTTCCTGAGTGTGTAACAGATCACCGGACGTGAGGCAGTTACACCAGGATCTATGGAACGGCTCGTGAAAAAGTGAGTAGAATGCCTCCGAGAAGAAACCCTGTTGGTGGGGGAGGCATGATGGCAGCAGCAGATTTTTGAGCTTTGCAGCGGCAAGTTCAGGCCCTGTAAGAAGAACTGCATAGAGGACACGAACCAAGAAGAGATGCAGACAGTGAAGACGAAGTAGATGAAGAAGAAAATTAGTCTGAAGAAGAAGAGGAGGCTGTAGATCCGACACAAGCCAGACTGTACAAAGCCATATCCCAGATTGGGAAGAGGCCGAAGATAGAAGTTTCCACGTATTTCGAGAACCTGGATCTAGAAGAATTGATCGACTGGATCAATGATCTGGAAGAGTATTTTGAGTATGAAGAAATTGAAGATCCCGAGAGGGTCAGATTTGCCAAGACCAAACTGAAAGGTCATGCCAGCATATGGTGGAAGGGGGTACAGCTGGAACGAAACCAAAGAGGAAAAGAACGGATAACAAGGTGGGAACGGATGGTAGAAAAATTAAAAAGATAGTTTATTCCGATAGATTACGAGTTGGATCTGTTGAGAAAAATGCAGAGTTTGAGACAGATGAATAAAACTGTCCAAGAATACACGGAGGAGTTTTATAAAATCTCCATCAGAACTGGCCATTTAGAAGCAAGCAAGGAGAAGGTGGCCCGTTATATTAATGGGTTGAGACCCAGTATCCAGGAAGAGTTGAGCTTAGTTCGGGTGAGCACCATTGAAGATGCTTACCAGTTTGCTCTGAAGGTTGAAGAAAAACTAAACAGAAGGTTTGAGAGCAAGCAAAGAGGAAGAGGGCACGGAGGAAAGACTGGTGGAAGAAAAGAGGAAGGAAAAGAGGAGAAGAAGGAAGAGGTTAGCAGCAGCCGGGATCAGAAGGAAGATGAAGAACCCAAACCCCAAGTTCAGAACAATGGCTACCCAAGGGGAAGAGGTAGATCTGGACGTGGGTATGGAAGAGGAGTGTTTCGGGGAACATGTTTCCACTATGGAGAAGAGGGACATCGGGCATATGAGTGTCCCCAGCACCCCGAGAGGGTGAACAAGAAACATGTGGGTCCTACCAGAGCTGTTGTGGCAGAGGAAGATGCCGAATCAGAAAATTCTGAAGAGGCTGAGAAAGGAGAAGCAATGATCATGAGGAGGACCATGTTGATTGATGAAGACAAACCAGAGCAGAGGAGAAGCCTGTTCCGCACACGGTGCAAAAGTTTAGGCAAAGTCTGTAATGTTATTATAGACAATGGGAGTACGGATAACTTAGTCTTCGAGGAGATGGTTGCTAAGTTACAACTGGAGAGGAGGAGACACCCGCATCCATACCGGATTGCGTGGTTGTAGAACGACCACAGAGCATGGGTCCGTGAACAGTTCTTAATCACGTTCAATATTGGTAAGTACCAGGATGAGGTCCTGTGTGATGTTTTCCCCATGGATGCTTGCCATTTGCTGTTAGGGAGGCCATGGCAGTTTGATCGGAGTGCAGTGCACGATGGTCGTGCAAATACATACTCCTTGATGAAAGATGGAGTGCGCCACAAATTAAAGCCATTACAGGCAGTGGACGAGAAGGTGTGCAGCAGTGCCAGAATTTGTCTGGTAGAAGGCAGAAAATATTTTTGCTAGGAGACGGGGCTTAAGCGGGCTGCAGAGGCAGGTGCACGTTTGGAGCTGTTACAAAATATGTGGACCGAACAGCACAGAAGTGAAGGTCACTTCTCCATTTACCCCGGGTGTCTGATGCAGGAGCATCCGGCGGCAACAGAGCAACCTCGCATCAACCGAAACTTTTCTAAGTGTTATGTGTTTTGTTTTATTTACCAAAGCAAAATTTGGGGAGGGGGTCGCGAAATCGTGACCCCAAAGGCTACAGCGAGGCGAAGGGGAGTTTTCGTCGTGATGTCGCGACGTTTTTGCGGCTAAGGCACGAAGGGGAGTTTTCGTCATGATATCGCGACATTGCGATGTCGCGACGTTTTTGCAGCGAAGGCACGAAGGGGAGTTTTCGTCGTGATATCGCGACGTCGCGATGTCGCGACGTTTTTGCGACGAAGGCATGAAGGGGAGTTTTCGTCACGATATCGCGACGTCGCGATGTCGCGACGTTTTTGTGACGAAGGCACGAAGGGGAGTTTTCGTCACGATATCATGACGTCGCGATATCGCGATGTTTTTACAACTAATGTATGGAGGGGATTTTTCATCATGATTTCGTGACATTATTTACGGACTAAGGCGCAGGGGCATTTTGGTCGCGATTTCGCGACGTTTTCTGCAGACGAAGGCAAGGCGTCAGTTTGGTCACAATATCGCGACATGTCACGATTTCGCGACCGGTTGAAGACAATTTAAATTTGGACACGTGGACAGGCCGCGCGCGTGGAAAAAGAGACAGCTGTTGCAGATAAATATTCTGACAAAGTGACAGTTGCAAGTGAATGACCAATTAAATGCGTGCTTTCATGGCGGATCAGGGAGTTGGCCAATTACGGAGGGAAAATTGAAGACTCGACGGGGGAAGGCTGATTTTACAGGTTTTGTTTAATACTTTCGTGCTGGTGGGTAATTAATGACCGAGAGGACCGAGACCTCGATAAAAAATCGAGAAGTTGTAATTGATCATGGGGGGTGGCGGATTAGAAAAAAAGAAAAAATGGGGAGACAGAGGCAGGGGAGAAGACCAAGCCGAGCTTGGTCCTTTGTAAAGCCTGCGAGCTGTTTTATTTTGCTGTATGTATTTATTTTAAAAGACAGTTAATGAAAAGTCGAATTTGAGAAGGTGTAATCTCTTGTCTACCATCAGAAGTGCTTTGTGAAATTGTGTGACTGTGGACAACGTAGTAAGTGAGTTGTTAACAATTTTAATGTGCTATTGTAACCACTTTCTTGACTCAAACAATAAGCAAATGTTTTTGGATTTTTGTCTGTTTTGATGAGATTATTGTATCCATCCTAATAACAAACCATAGTTATGGGTGAATTCTACAACGAACAGGTATGTCGTAGCATAGAACCTCCTACAACACCCAAAGGTGTGCAAGATATAACTATGTTTCCAACAGGCGAGTGGCAACCTAAATGGAATTCGATACAGTAAAATGGTATCCAAAGGGGGGAGACTCAAGATGCTCAAATGAGTCAATATACTCTCACGAAGAAAGGTTGTGCTATCAATGTGTTACTATCGGCCAAGCTTGGCTTTCGCTTAACCCTCACGTTTAAGGCATGCACAGTAACGATCAGTTGCACCCACTAATTATTTTTAAAAGCCCTTTGGTAAAGGAACTTTCTAAAACTACCCACTTCGAAGGTACCTTTTAGTGATTAAATCTGGATAACCATATCTCAAGAGTAGGGGATCTCCCGATGATGAAGGTCGATCAACCACTCCTGAGGGGCTACTATGGTGACTAAACGAGGGCGAATTGGTGCAAGGAGATGAAATCACGTCACCAGCTCAAGTGGGGATTAGTGATGAAGTCCAATCCTTACACTGTGTATGTTACATGAGTGTGTGAATGTGTGTTCTACGAAGACAATTTTAGAAGCAAAGCTATCCTAAATGCCTTTTCAAAATAAATCTAATTTAACATGCCTTTTTGAATTGAAATCTAGCCTAAGATACCTTTGGAAAGGAAAACTAGATTATATGCTTCCTCATGAAATCAAAGCTACACTAAGACTTCTGAAAATAAATGATAGGAATTGAAATACATTTGGAAATGAAACTAGACTAAAAGACTTCCTCACGAAAACAAATTAATCTAATGCTTTTGGAATTGAAATGCAAGAAGGAAAATGCATTTTTGAAAACAAATCTAATCTAAAGTGCGTCCTCACAAAATCAAGCTAAGCTAAAACTTCTGGAAATAAATGACAGGAATTGAAATACCTTTGAAAAGCAAATTTAATCTAGAAAGCGGTTTTAAAAGACTAACTAAAAACAACCAAGCATGTGTGAAAGGTTAGATGGCAACCCAAATGATAAGATTAACCTCGAAATGCAAATATTAATATTGTACTAGCACAATACCTACGTCCAAGTGTATATAGAGTTTTATATCTATCTTTCCTCTCCAAGATAGTGTCGGTTTGGTAAGTTTGTACCCCGAGGTACGAACCTGTCCCCGACTGGAAGTTTACACGGAGCCATCTGAACCTAGGACCAAAAATTGGGTTGACTGGTTTTGTGGTCTTGGTGATTGTTTTTTAGATTATGGATGGTTCGAACATAGTTTCTTGCACAAAAAATAGCCAAAAGTCAAATATTTATGCAATGGATGCACACAAACCTCGAGATATAATGCATACACTTGTAATAAGCAAAATGTTTGGAATTGAAAAACTAACTAGGTGTCACACAAAAATACAAGGAATGATTTCACCTTGCATACACCGTGGCGAGAGGTGATTTGGGGTCTAGTTATGGGGGCACGCAATCCTCAGGAACATGAGGCTTTTAACCTCCCCGGACTTACCTTACCAGTTGTTGGGGTGTCTAAAATCGATACCTGTGCTTCAGGGACCAATTTTGAGGTAGATTGGGAAGTTCACACATCCAAGTGTGTACTCTTTAACCTTTGGAAGCTCGCTAGTGCACCAACGAACCTTTTGTGACGTGTCCTGAACTGTGTCTCAGGGCATTTGGTATGGGATTCTTCAAAGATGGCAACTACCTACCATACAAAAATAGTCCACAAGATGTGTTAGATAACGATTAAGTTAATACTTGGTGGGGGTCCCACCGGATGTGCCAGAATGAAACCATTCAAAAAAAGACACATGTTCTCTACAACCTTCATTCAAAATTGTAGAAAATCTTGTTGCTTTTGTTATTGAAATAAAAGGGATTACAAAGATGAGATTCCTTTTTACAATGATTGCCCTAAAGTCTACAATTGGTTCTTCCCTAAGGAAGCCCTTGATAATGTGCTCAAAGGCAACAAGATCTGTATTTTTAATGTTCCTCAGTGCATATGGGCTTCTTGATCATGGGTCACCGTTGGTTTGATATGTTCTTTGTACCTTTTGGGCCTGTAAAATCTAATTAGAGCATTTTGGGGCTTGCCTCAGTCAAACACCATGTTTATGAAGATAAAAAGACTCTAAATTAAGCTCAAAACATGACTAAAACTAGATAAAATAATGCAAAACCCTAAACTAAGCCATACTTACATGTCTAGTGAATTGTGTCTTGCTGTAGCAAAAGTTCGTAGGGGGGTGCGAACTTATCCAAACCTGGAAGTTCGCAAGTGCGGGTGTGAACTTGACTATTTTTGGTCAAATTCCCCAAATATGTTCTCTGAGTGATGCTGATGCTTTTGCTCCTTTGCTCATTTTCCAGATCACCTTCAGAAGTTTCCTTCGTTGTAGATAACCTATCTAAGTCACAAAGGACAATTTAGATATGACAAAAACCCTATTTCTATGTCGATGTAATGGATGTGTGATTTGATGATGGATGCTAGATTGATTTTTGCAGAGTTTCTATAAGCTAAAGTTGGAATATTCTTTCTAGTGAAAATGACCTATTTATAGACTTGGCCAAAGTTAGGGGAGGGGCTGAGGTCTCCTTGTGAGGTGTCCGCTGTGAGGTGTTCTACCTCATGAGTGTTTTTGGGAGACAGGGAAGGTGAATCACCATATATCCCATGCTTTTGGGGACAAAGTCTCCAAGTGGCATTTTATGGATTCAAACCCACATGGGGATGTGGGATGGAGGAAATATTGGAGTGAATGAGGTGGAAAGACTAGGCTAGTCCAAGTAGACTAGGTGAGGTGGAGGGAAATATCTAGATGAGAGGTGGCAAGGCTATGCTAGGCTAGACTAGGTGAGGTGGAAGGTTATAATTAAGCATGATTAGCCTAATTAACCATATGTTTTAGCCATAAAATAATTTTTGACCAAAAAGGTTGAATTTTAACCATAAAGTGCTTTTTGACCATGGTGGAGAATTCAACCTTAGTTGAGTTATGAATGAGGTCACATGAGGACCTATAGTTAAATGTAGGAAGGATCTTAGCTAGCCCAAGGGGGCTAATGATGATGAATAGTGATTTTGATGAATGAATAGTGCTTCAAAGTCAATTTATGCAATTTTTGAAGGTTTTGCAAATTGATTGACCGTGAAGATGAGGAGAGGGAAAATGTGCAACTTTTGAGTGTCTACAAATGGCATTAAAATATCCAATGATCATGAAAGGGTTTCTTGGTCTTTACTTCTCATAAAGGCCTCAATCTCACTCCAAACTTCTAATCTACCTAACTGAGTTGTAGGACCATACACATTGATAAGGATGAAGCGAATATCAGCAAAGTAGTAAGTGACTAAAGAGGCTATCCAATACCTAGTTTTATGAATGGTTATACAAGAGGTTCTAGAAGGATTCCAACAAGTTAGAATCCTCCTACTTCTCCTTCATAATCCATAGCATCCCATTCACATCTTGCCCAAACTGCTTTCATAGTTTTTGAAACTTCTTTTGTCATTTTAGTTTCCTGGATACAAAGAATATCAGGTTTATTACTTAAACATAGGTCCCTAATACACCTATGCTTTGAGAGGGCATTAACACTCCTTATATTCTATGAGATGATTATCATGTATCATTAGGGGCTTTTGGCCCCTTTTGCGTATTACCAATATCATTTTGTTGTTTGGTAAAGAGTAGTTCAACCAACTTAGTTTGTGTTCCTTTCTCCATGTTAGCTCTTGCTTCCTTGGATCTTGCTTAATAATTTGAGGGTTTTCCTCTTTTTGCTTTGCCTATATCAGGAGTAGGTCTTATTATTTTATTCCTCAATATTCTTTCACCATTTTTTTTTCAACATATTTATCCTCTCCCGACTCTATTATAGAAGCTTTTGACTTATCCTACTCATTTTCTGGTATTTCTTTATTAATTTCAGAGATATTAACTTCTAAAACTGTATTTTTCTTTACCAATTATTTTCTCCTGAATGGTGCATGGTACTTCAAGAGAGTCTTCAAAATTTTATAAAACACATTCCTTGTGTTCATCAAGAATGTTCTTCCTTACATTAGGATCATATTGAATAGACAAATCCTTGTTAATATGTTGAAATTATTGTCCTGTGTCCTCTAAGTTTTGATATACTTTTTCTTCATAGGCTAAAGCATTAAAATAATTGGAATTTCTGCCAGTATCCTTTCTTTATGGTCTCCACTGTACATTTTATTTTATTTTCTAGATCTATTTTTGGAAGTTGAAAGCCATCTTTATCCATAACCATTTGTAAATTTCTCTTGCGATTTTCTACAAATAATTCTGTTGGGCTCTTCTTAGGGCATGATCTCTCAATATGCCCCACCTCATGACATCTTCTACATCTAAAAGATATGTTTTCATAATCTATAGTTTGGGTCCACATATTATCCCCATACTTAAGAATGATTGATTTTGGTAAAACTTTACTTATATCAATCATGACCAATATTCGAGCATAAATAGCCAAAAATCCATCTTTTGTTGTATATGAAATCTCAAGGAATTATCCTAGAGTGTTGCCTATTGCCTTAAAGGTATCTATTTCCTAAAATTCAATGGGCAATCCAAACATCCTAACCCAGACTGGTACTAGGGATAGATTTACATTTTCAAGTGAAAGCCTTCATACTAGCACGTAAGGAAGAGCCCTACTCTTTCCATAAACCAAGGACCCCCTTTTAGGATTTTTTTTTTCTTCCCTAGAACAAAAAATGGCTAGGAAGAAACCTTTGGGAAGAAATGATAGAATCACTCCTGAAGACTTCCAACTCCTATCAATCCATTTTCTCAAGGTTGAAGCCCTTGGCCAATACCCATTAAATTTATCAAAAATTACCCTATCTTGGAGCAATGAGGATCTCTCTGAGGTGCACTCACTAACCTCTAGCACTAGGGATGATTCTAAGGATTTAACTATAAATCGATCCATGGAAAGGAAACTAAAACTCAAAATCTAATGATATTTATCTGAAAATTCTATAACAAATATAATATTTGATAAAAACTTTATAATTTTTTCATGCACAATTTCTAAGATAAAGAAAGGGAAAAAAAAACTTAGCTGAAAAATTCTTTGTCCAGATAGAACATCTTGCCTTGCTGAAGTCCTAGCCCTTCATTGCTCTTCCCATCGTTCAAACCCTAGATGGCAAAAATTTGCAATTTCATTTTTTGCGACTTGAAAAATCGCCACTACCTTTGTTCCAAATTATTGACTTCACAGGGTTGTATCTCTCTCAATATTGCTTGGATTTTTGCATATAACCACTCATTTTAAAGCTATCCAAATTTTGCACAAGTTGGTCGAAGAATCATTTGAATCAGATAACTCTTCGCAAAGATATGTCTCCTAAAAGATGAGACTTTTTTTAGGAAAAACCCTAATCCTTCGCACTTTGCAATTTCATTTTTCGCGATTTGAAAAATCATCACTGCCCTTGTTCTAAATGGTTAACTTCACAGGGTCGTATCTCCCTCAGTATTGCTCGATTTTTACATATGACCACTCATTTTAAAGCTATTCAAATTTTGCACAAGTTGGTCCAAAAATCAACTATACTGCTCTTGAAATCTACTTGAAGATAATAAAAGTGATTTACTTGGATTAAGCTTAGATTTACTTGGATTAAGTGCAAGGAATGCACTCTGTACTACTTTCATTTTTATTATAAGGAGAAGATTTTATGCTACTTGAGGATAATAAAGGTGAGTTACCTAGATTAAGCTTAACCTCCTTCACCTCAGTTGCTTTAAAATTTGCCTTCTCCTCTTCCTTTGCTTTAAAATTTGCCTTCTCCTCTTCCTTTGCACCTTTAGCTCCTTCTATATTTGAACTTGCGCATTGTACTTATTCATCCCATATATCATTTTTTTCTTCTAATGTTTGATTTGAGTGAACTCTAATAATGGCCTTTGCCTTCTGATAAGGGATTTTTCTAACCTCTTTCTTAGGAGTGGAAAATCCTTGATTTGACCTAGCTTCTCCTATGATATGATTTCCTTGTTTCAAATTGAAACTACCCTCGTGCCCAAAAATTTTCATCTCTTCATCATTTTCACTTTGTAGTCTCATGCCATACACCTAGTTTTATAACATTTACCTTATAATTTTCAAAATCTTTACCGTTAAACTCTCACAGATAAACCCTTTAAACCGTTAAAATTTATACCGGCTTTAACAAGGGATGCCACCATTCAGCATATAATCGCAAAAGAAAATTTGGTCTTAATATAAAAAAGTTGGGTGCATCAAAGTTAAACATGTAAAATGACCTAAACCAGTGTATGTCACACGGTATAAAAAATATTATACTGGGGCGTATATCTCATCAAAGCGTATTTTTAGGTGAGGTAGTCGTGGGTCGTGGGGCTATAAAGATATGTTTTTTTTTTCATAAATTCATTAATATACATAGCCACACACCTTCTCGCCGTGATTTAATCTTAGGTTTAAAAAAACCAGAGCCCAAAACTACTCTTCAATCTAAAAGGCTTTCCGAATTACGAAGGCACAGTAATACATTGCACAGTTAGCGAGGACCAGGAGGATTCTCTCTTCAATTTGCTCTGTCCGCCCTGTGCAGGTATGTATTTTTAATTTTTTTATTCGACTTTGTGATTTATGTATGCACTTCCAGCCCTTTCGCATAAAATTCAAAGCTTTCTGTTGAACCTTCTTCATTCTGCTCTTAATATTACGGACTTGGATGTTTTTAATTGTTTTTAATTAATTATTTTAATATTTTTAAATTATTAATATTATAAATGTAATGAAGCCATGATGAGACACCTTGTTTAGTGGGTGCGTATCGGTAACATCCTTTCATCTTTAATAATTGGACATGGGGTCACACATTCTCTCCTAAATTTTTGCACCCAAAAACAAGTGTAACGGGGTATGCCTATAGGGTAGTGACCCTACACTCCGCTGGGCACCACACGGGGGTATGCCTATAGGGTAGTGATCCTACACCCCGCTGGGCACCACTCGCGGCTAAATTGGCTTTGGACCGCCACAAAATATGCCTCAGGCAACTTCATGTAGAGTTCCCTGCACAACACAACCAACAAACACGAGCATAGCATAGTTGTCCATTCACAGGGTCAACAATCTCTACCATTCATTCATCAGGTTAGCGGAAGCATTCATCAACATTGCCCATAGGGCATCCATCATATGGCACAAGGCCAGCATTCACACAAAGAACACATTTGGAACATAGGCCAAAGGCCTTCCTTTCTCATTGCATAGCATGGACCGAAGTCCTCTCATTACATGGCAGCACAAGGCCTTTTTAGCTTGATCTAAAGGTCTTAACAAAGGGACATCTTGTAAAACTGGGTGCCCGAACAACTCGCAGGTCGCGGGGCTCATAAAGACGTTCATATAGCATAAGGGGAGCTCAAGGAACTCTTACAAAGGAACATTTGGCTCAACGGCCTTACATCTTGCCCGAAGGCTTCATGCTTTGCCCGAAGACGCTTGCTTTGCCCGAAGGCGCTTGGTTTGCCCGAAGGCTGAGAACATGGGTCTCTTGACCCGTTTTGTGGATATGTGCCCACTTGGCCTTCTTGACTGGGACGACTTCACCCTTGTGTGATCCTTCATCTAGGCTTCTCCATCTCATGGTCCTTGATCGTTTATCCTTCAGGTAGCTTCAGTGGATTTTAGCGGTCCGAGGGATGGCAAACCTCCTTGGAGTTGTTTTGTTGCCCTCATGTTTTGAGCCTTAGACGTTGCCATTCGCTACACACTCCCACCACGTGTAAACTGGCAAATGCCCTATGTGGGAGTCTGAGGGGCGTCAAGGCACAACCACCCCACCACAATCCTCCCCCACTTAAATTCGACGCCGTCCTCGACGTCGACACAAAGATATTAAGTGCCCGAACTAAGTGAGGGTCGGTGGTGGCATTCTTCTCAGGTTCACGCCTTGACAACATGCCATCTCCAACTTATCTTCATCGCCTTGTCTCATTGGTTGATACGGACCATCGCCGGATTGGTACTAACCTCCTTATGCGGCACTGTAAGGAGGGTCTTCGCCTCTACTTCACTTGGGAACGGGGCGTGCCCGCTTAGGTCGTCCAACCGGCGGCAGGGCCTCCCGTTGAAGTCCCATTCAACGCCACCATCTTCGATCGGGTCAGTCCCTCTGATGGCGTTCATCACTTGTTCGGCCTCCTCTCCCTCTGACTGGTCCTCGTCCTCATCCTGTTGGGCCGCAGCGAGGTTTCTGACGTTGCGAGCACTCTCTCTAAGTGTGAGGGCCGTTACAGAGCCAACACTTCAACGACAACTTGGGTTTGTCCTCAAAGTTCTGGTGGGTGTTGGAGCCTTCGCGAGGCGGTATCGGTTTGGCACCTTCGCTCGGAGTTCGTTAACGCTTCCATCCAGATCTTGGGCGATCGATAGATGAAACCTGTGGAACCCTTCCTCTGGACTCGAACTTCTGCGTGTTATCGCGTCCATCCTTGCCTTCATCAATCTCGTTGTGATGGTCGAACAATCCTTTTGCAGCTGCAACCGCTTCCCGGACGGTCCGAGGTCTATACCTCCGTAGCTCATCTTGAGCCCATGGCTTGAGCCCATGTTGAAACAGGAACAACTTCTCACCTTCAGATAGACCTTCACCTCTATCATCAGGTTCACGAACTCCCAGGTGTAATCCCTAATTCTACCTGTATGCTTCAACTTCTGGAGTTTGGTCTTGGCGACCCAATCGGCGTTCTTTGGCTGAAACTGATCCACCAACGCTCATTTCAGGTCATCCCACAACTCAAACTGGTATGTCTACCCTTCCCTCGGCCAAGTCTTCGGCTAGGCTGATCCACCAAGTCAGCGCGGTCCCTGTCAGATACCTGGCTGCCAGGGCGAGCTGTTCATCCTCAAGGAGGGGACCAACCGTCTTGAGGTACTGGGTCATGTCCCAGAAGAACCTGTTGAGAGAGCTCAACTCTCACACTCCATCGTAGCAGGCTGGTTCTCGCGGTTTGATCCTCACCCGATTTGCACTGGTGGTCATGGGAGAGGGAGTCCCTCGAGCGTTTCGCTCCTCCCGAACGTTGGCCATCTCTCACTGCAAGGACTCAGTCACCAATGTGCTCTGTCTCACTTGGTCGGCCAACCTGTTCAAGGCACCTTCCAAGTCGGAGACTCCCTCACCATGCTCTCGAAGCTCAAGCCTCACATCGATGACCACTTGGTCTATGTCTATGATCTTGTCTTCAATCTCACCAACACGACCGGCCATACTACCTTCCAAGTCTTCCAATCTCTTGAACTGGCTAGGTGGCCGATTCGATCGAATGGTCCCTTGCTCCCTACGAGCGTCCTCCTGGTTACCATGTATTTCTGGAACCAAGGAACCAATCTCGTTGTCAGCCATCTCTACTTCGGTAGTAGCAACCACAACCATTAGCAACCACAACCTTCAACCAGGAGCTATTCGCTATCAACTGCTTCGGGGTCACACTTGACGTGGACACACCAAGGTTCCTTTTTTCTTTTACAATGTTGGGATTTTGGCCCAACCAAGCCGGCTTCACGACAACCTTTGCCACTCGACTTGCTGTAGCACCGCAGAACAATGGAGCAATGACGAGACTTCGCCCAAAGGCAGACCCTCCTGGTCTCGAGTCTACTTACTGGACACTTTGTCGGGTCCCAACCGACACTTTCATCCAAACTCACCCGCAATAATAAGGAGATTCTCAACTTGGCACGGATAGCTTGCAACACTTTTAGCTTAGTTTGGACGTGGGACTAGGTAGTCGTACGCTTTGCGGTGTCGTGTTCAAGAATTTGACCCATGACTCCTTCCTTTTCCCTCAACACATGCCAACGGCCTAGTGTTAGCCCCCAAGGGACTCGAGGGGTTTTCCTCCTTTGTTTTGGTTGAGTGCACAACAACACTACTCAACCAACTCATTGCACGGCTGGATGCACGACGGCATCGGCCTAACTTCTTCACATGGCTTCGCACACGATGGAGCTAACCAAAACACTTTGTTGTTCGCTTGGTACAAGGTAGCACACGACCGAACTTGCAATGACCACTTGCCAAATCAAGGAAGTCACCGCTCAGGATATCTGCCATTTAGGAGAATAATCATCGGCTCTCGGCACCTGACCTTCTACTTGTGATCCCTCACACGAATTTGGCAGTTGACCTACGAAGGTCTATCTTCACGGCCCGTTCATCTGATTGGTCTTGAGGTCTCGATCTTACTGGAACACCAACAATACTGAAGATTGGCTTGCTTGTGGAACAGGATTGAGAGACGTCTGTCCCATACCGAAAGACTCTCGAACCAACAAGGGGCACCAACAACATTGGCCAACCTGAGAGATGTTCGTCCCATACCGACAGACTCTCAGATCTTCAAGGGGAACCAACTTGATCACTCTTTGCATGGCTTGATGCATGGCAGCACCAACCACATAACCTTCTTTGCACGGGGACGAGTCCCCACTTCTTCATCTCGAACGGTAGGATTCGGACCAGCTTCTGGAACAGCTCAAGCTCCTCCACTTACTGGCAAGGAGAACCTACACTGCCTACAGTGGAAGCACAAGGCTCTCTGGTTGTCTGACACACCGGTACCAACTAGGTTGAGCTCGGTGGTCAGGCCTTCGAAACCAAGGCTTTGATACCAACTGTAACAGGAGTATGCTTATAGGATAGTGACCCTACACCCTGCTCGGCATCGCTCGCGGCCAAATTGGCTTTGGACCACCATGGAATACGCCTTAGGCAGCTTCATGTAGAGTTCCCTGCATAGGACAACCAACAAACATGAGCATAGCATAGTTGTCCATTCACAGGGTCAACAATCTCTACCATTCATACATCAGGTTAGCGGAACCATTCATCAACATTGCCCATAGGGCATCCATCATATGGCACAAGGCCAACATTCACACAAAGAACACATTTGGAACATAGGCCAAAGGCCTTCCTTTCTCATTGCATAGCATGGACCGAAGTCCTCTCATTACA
This sequence comes from Wollemia nobilis, assembly GCA_028583015.1. Classification (NCBI taxonomy): domain Eukaryota; kingdom Viridiplantae; phylum Streptophyta; class Pinopsida; order Araucariales; family Araucariaceae; genus Wollemia; species Wollemia nobilis. Next base: position 4,135,433 of record JAQPPZ010017057.1, read on the forward strand.
TGGCGGCACTAGGCCTTTTTAGCTTGACCCGAAGGTCTTACAAAGGGACGTCTTGCAAAACTGGGTGCCCGATCAACTCGCAGGTCGCGGGGCTCATAAAGACGTTCAAATAGCATAAGGGGAGCTCAAGGAGCTCTTACAAAGGAACATTTGGCACGACGGCCTTACATCTTGCCCGAAGGCTCTTCATGGTTTGCCCGAAGGCACTTGCTTTGCCCGAAGGCGCTTGGTTTTTCCGAAGGCTGAGAACATGGGTCCCTTGACCCGTTTTGTGGACATGTGCCCCCTTGGCCTTCCTAACCGGGACGGCTTCATCCTTGTGTGATCCTTCATCTAGGCTTCTCCATCTCATGGTCCTTGACCTGACTTCACCACGACGGTGGTCCTTGACCATTTACCCTTCAGGTAGCTTCGGTGGACCTTAGCGGTCCGAGGGACGCCAGGCCTCCTTGGAGTTGTTTCGTTGCTCTCATGTTTTGAGCCTTAGACATTGCTATTCACTACACACTCCCACCACGTGTAAACTGGCGAACGCCCTACGTGGGAGTCGGTGGGGCATCAAGGCACAACCACCTCACCACAATCCTCCCCCACTTAAATTCGATGTCGTCCTCGGCGTCGGCACAAAGATGTTAAGTTCCCGAACTAAGTGAGGGTCGGTGGTGGCATTCTTCTCAGGTTCACGCCTTGACAACATGCCATCTCCAACTTATCTTCATCGCCTTGTCTCATCGGTTGAGACGGACCATTGTCGACTTGGTACTAATCTCCTTATGCGGCGCTGTAAGGAGGGTCTTCGCTTCTACTTCACTTGGGAACGGGGCATGCCCGCTTAGGTCATCCGATTGGCGGCACGGGCCTCCCGTTGAAGTCCCATTCAACGCCACCATCTTTGATCGGGTCAGTCCCTCTGATGGCGTTCATCACCTGTTCGACCTCCTCTCCCTCTGACTGGTCCTCGTCCTCATCCTGTTGGGTCGCAACGAGGTTTTGACGCTGCGGGCACTCTCTCTGAGTGTGAGGGCTGTTACAGAGCCAACACTTCAACGACAACTTGGGTTTGTCCTCAAAGTTCCGGCGGGTGTTGGAGCCTTCGCGAGGTGGGATCAGTTTGGCATCTTCGCTCGGAGCTCGGTACGACTTCCATCCAGATCTTGGGCGATCGACATATGAACCCTGTGGAACCCTTCCTCTGGACTCGAACTTCTGCGTGTTACCGCATCCGTCCTTGCCTTCATCGACCTTGTTGCGATGGTCGAACAATCCTTCTGCTGCTGCGACCGCTTCCCGGATGATCTGAGGTCTATACCTCCGCAACTCATCTTGAGCCCATGTTGAAACAAGAACAAATTCTCACCTTTAGATAGACCTTTCACCTCTATCATCAGGTTCAAGAACTCCCGGGTGTAATCCCTGATTTTGCCTGTATGATTCAACTTCTGGAGTTTGGTCTCGATGATCCAATCGGCGTTCTTTGGCTGAAACTGATCCGCGGCCGCTCGTTTCAGGTCATCCCACGACTCAAACTCGTATGTCTGCCCTTCCCTCAGCCAAGTCTTCGGCTAGGCTGATCCACCAAGTCAACGCGGTCCCTATCAGATACCTAGCTGCCAGGGTGAGCTGTTCATCCTCAGGGAGGGGACCAACCGTCTTGAGGTACTGGGTCATGTCCCAGAAGAACCTGTTGAGAGAGCTCAACTCTCGCACTCCATCGTAGCAGGCTGGTTCTCGCGGTTTGATCCTCACCCGATTTGCACTAGTGGCCGTGGGAGAGGGAGTCCCTCAAGCGTTTCGTTCCTCCTGAAAATCAGCCATCTCTCGCCGCAAGGACTCAGTCACCAATGTGCTCTGTCTCATTTGGTTGGCCAACCTGTTCAAGGCACCTTCCAAGTCGAAGACTCACGCACCATGCTCTCGAAGCTCAAGCCTCATGTCGATGACTACTTGGTCCATCTCTGTGATCTTGTCTTCGATCTCTTCCACAAAATATATCTAGCAGTAATTATAAGACTTTGGGAGCCAATGATACTATTTTGGTGAAATTCAATTGTCTCAATTCCCGAGCAACTGAATCAAAAACTCAATTGTCTCAATTCCTTGCTGATCAATGACAACTGTTGCATTGTCATCATATCGTATTATCATTCCATTGTCTCGTTTTAGTTCTTTACATGTGCGTATAACTACGACTCTAACTACTTCTGATTTTTCCAAGGGCATATTAGGTGCTACTTCTTTAATTATAGCAATTATAACATCACCGATATGAGCGTATTTACGATTACTTGCCCCTAGAACTCGAATACACATTAGTTTTCATGCTCCACTGTTGTCCGCTACATTCAAATAAGTTTGAGACTGAATCATTTTTCCTCCAAAATACAAATCATATCATATTAACATATAGTTTTCCCCTTTATTCACAACCGGCCATCCTACCTTCCAAGTCTTCCAATCTTTTGGACTGGCTAGGTGGATGATTCGATCGAATGGTCCCTTGCTCCCTACGAGCGTCCTCCCGGTTACCATGTATTTCTGGAACTGAGGAACCAATCTCATTGTCAGCCATCTCTACTTCGGTAGTAGCAACCACAACCTTCAAGCAGGAGCTATTCGCTATCAACTGCTTCGGGGTCACACTTGACGTGGACACACCAAGGTTCCTTCCTTTTTGCTTTTATAGCGTTGGTATTTTGGCCCAACCAAGTCGGATTCACGACAACCTTTGCCACTCGACTTGCTGTAGCATTGCGGAACAACGGAGCAACGGCGAGACTTCGCCCAAAGGCAGACCCTTCTGGTCTCGATTCTACTTACTGGACACTTTGTCAGGTCCCAACCGACACTTTCATCCAATCTCACCTGCAATAACAAGGAGATTCTCAACTTGGCACGGATAGCTTGCAACACTTTCAGCTTAGTTTGGACATGGGACTAGGTAGTCGTACGCTTCGCGGCGTCGGGTTCAAGAATTTGACCCACGACTCCTTCCTTTTCCCTCAACACATGCCAACGGCCTAGTGTTAGCCTCCAAGGGACTCGAGGGGTTTTCCTCCTTTGTTTTGGTTGGGTGCATGACGACACTACTCAACCAACTCCTTGCACGGCTGGATGCACGACGACACCGGCCTAACTTCTTCACATGGCTTGGCACACGACGGAGCCAACCAAAACACTTTGTTGTTTGGCTTGGTACAAGGTAGCACACGATCGAACTTGCAACGACCACTTGCCGAATCAAGGAAGTCACCGCTCAGGAAATCTGCCATTGAGGAGAATAATCATCGGCTCCCGGCACTCGACCTTCTACTCGTGATCCCTCACACGAATCTGGTAGTTGACCTACGAAGGTCTATCTTCACGGCTCGTTCATCTGATTGGTCTTGAGGTCTCGATCTTACTGGAGCACCTACGACACTGAAGATTGGCTTGCTTGTGGAACAGGATTGAGAGATGTCTGTCCCATACCGGCAGACTCTTGAATCAACAAGGGGCACCAACAACATTGGCCAACCTGAGAGACGTCCGTCCCATACCGACAGACTCTCAGATCTTCAAGGGGAACCAACTTGATCACTCTTTGCATGGCTTGATGCACGGCGGCACCAACCACATAACCTTCTTTGCATGGGGACGGGTCCCCACTTCTTCATCTCGAACGATAGGATCTGGACCAGCTTTTGGAACAACTCAATCTCCTCCACTTACTAGCAAGGGGAATCTACACTGCCTACAGTGGAAGCACAAGGCTCTCTGGTTGTCTGACACGACAGTACCAACTAGGTTGAGCTCAGCGGTCAGGCCTTCGAAACCAAGGCTTTGATACCAACTGTAACGGGGGTATGCCTATAGGGTAGTGACCCTACACCCCGCTCGGCACCGCTCGCGGCCAAATTGGCTTTGGACCGCCATGAAATATGCCTCAAGCAGCTTCATGTAGAGTTCCCTGCACAACACAACCAACAAACACGAGCATAGCATAGTTGTCCATTCACAGGGTCAGCAATCTCTACCATTCATACTTGAGGTTAACGGAAGCATTCATCAACATTGCCCATAGGGCATCCATCATATGGCACAAGGCCAACATTCACACAAAGAACACATTTGGAACATAGGCCAAAGGCCTTCCTTTCTCATTGCATAGCATGGACCGAAGTCCTCTCATTACATGGCGGCATGAGGCCTTTTTAGCTTGACCCGAAGGTCTTACAAAGGGACGTCTTGCAAAACTAGGTGCCCGTTCAACTCGCAGGTCGCAGGGCTCATAAAGACGTTCATATAGCATAAGGGGAGCTCAAGGAGCTCTTACAAAGGAACATTTGGCACGACGGCCTTACATCTTGCCCGAAGGCTCTTCATGGTTTGCCCGAAGGCGCTTGGTTTTCCCGAAGGCTGAGAACATGGGTCCCTTGACCCGTTTTGTGGACATGTGCCCCCTTGGCCTTCCTAACCGGGAAGACTTCACCCCTGTGTGATCCTTCATCTAGGCTTCTCCATCTCATGGTCCTTGACCTGAATTCACCACGGCGGCGGTCCTTGACCGTTTATCCTTTAGGTAGCTTCGGTGGACCTCAGCAATTCGAGGGACGACAGGCCTCCTTGGAGCTGTTTCGTTGCCCTCATGTTTTGAGCCTTAGATGTTGCCATTCGCTACACACTCCCACCACGTGTAAACTGGTGAACGCCCTACGTGGGAGTCGGTGGGGCGTCAAGGCACAACCACCCCACCACAACAAGTCAAATCATTGAAGTGAGAGACCCCGGTGGCTCAGGGTTTGTACTGCCATCTTCAAACTTTGACTGGCAAGCACTCAACGGACTCAAGTTAAACTACTATTGCCCCAAGGTTTGAACCTAAGTCTTTCCTTGATGAATGCCTAAAATCTTACCAATCCACTAACCCTTCAAGGCTAAGGCAACAAAATTATTATACAATACACTTTATTCACTACTCGACTATTATCTACTCTACTGTTACTTTATGATCATATCCTAACATCATTACATCCTAACATCATTACATGTAACGTGCATGTGTTTATTAAAGATTCAACTCTTTCTTAGTTATTAACTCAGGTCCTTCACTTGCATGTGAAACTTATTTGGATTTAGCTTTTAGCATTTGCGATAGATAAGATAAAGAGTTTGTACCAAGACAAGGATGGAATAGAAGGTATCAAGTTTTTTTTCTCATTTTAAGAGGTTACCCTTCGAAAAGACTTGTGATACTTTTATTTCATTCAATGTTTAGCACTTCGTTATTTCCTTTCTCTAATCTTTGTTAATTTGTGAATGTGCTTTATTGCAGGTTCTTAGCAAGTGATATGCATTTTTCAGTGCTGTGTTTCACTTTGTTAATTTGTGAATGTGCTTGAAGGTTCCTAACAAGTGATATCTGAACACTTTTCAGTGCTGTGTTCTATGCAGTAGCAACAGTAGTGATATCAGAACACTTTTCATTGCTGTGTTGTGTTTCACTGCAGTAGCAAGAGTGGTTGAGGAACCGTGTTTCACTGCAGTAGCAAGAGTGGTTGAGGAATATGCATCCAGATCTCTCTTGGGCTGAATACGAGGATTTCACAGGAGATCTTTTTAAGTTGATGCAGACCACAACGGTCCGAGACTATCAAACACAGTTTGAAAAATTGGCAAACCGCACAAGAGGCTTGAGTGACGAAATTTTTAAAAGTTGCTTCATTAGTGGATTAAAAGAACATATTCGAGCTGAGGTAAGAATGTTTAAACCAAAAACCATGATGCAAGCAGTAAGTTTGGCGATATTGGCAGAAGATAAATTCATAGTTGAGCAGCGTAGTTCCAAACTCCTTAAAACTCAACCCCCACTTCTATCTCGATCCAAACTCCCTCAAACTCAATCCCCACCTCTATCTCGGTCCAAACTCTCTCAAACTCAATCCCCACGTCTATCACGGTTAGCAGCGAGTCCTGCCAACAAACTGCCCCCAATCAAACGTTTGACCAAAGAAGAAATGGAGGCACGGAGGGCACAAGGTCTATGCTACAACTATGATGATAAATACTCCCCAAGCCACAAGTGCATGCAACAAAAACTGTATTTACTCGATGTGGGCAAACCTTCCATTCAGGAATCTCATGACAAAGATGAGGATAAAAAAGAAGAAACTCCACCTATACAAGTTGAAGTTATGGAGGACCAACTACCAGAGATTTCCGTACATGCCTTAGCAGGAATTTCCACTCCCCAAACCATGAAAGTGGAAGGGCATTTCAAGGGTCAATGCCTCATAATCCTCATTGATTTAGGTAGTACACACAATTTTATTGATCCTCAGGTGGCCAAAAGAGCAAACTACTACATATACTCATGCAATTCTTTTGAAGTCATGGTAGCCAATGGGGGAGTCCTACCTTGCAAAGGAAAATGCAAAAATGTAAAGGTGTGGATGGGTGACTACAATCTCAAGACGGACATGTTTGCCCTTCCTTTGGGGGGTTGTGATATAGTACTGGGAACTCAGTGGCTTCATTCACTGGGTACAATAGCCTGGAACTTTTCTGAACTCTGGATACAATTTAACCAGCAAGGGAAGCAATACACTTTCCGTAGTATGACCACTGATACTATTCAACCAATCACTTCCCATCGAAGAGAAAAACTTTCGAAGAAGTCATCTCAAAGGGCGGGGGGCACAATTGTTTGCAATCCAGTCCCAAACTACCAATGATAACAGTTCAGCCAGCCGAAGTACAACTACTTGTGGAAAAAAAATGCATCCGAAATCGTATTTCTATTCACGAAATCGTTGGGACAGAGAGCATTTTATTGAAGGGCTTCCCAACTTTGGAGGCAACACAGTCATTTTGGAGGTGCTAGATCGTCTCTCTCAGTATGCGAACGTTGTAAGTTTATGCACATGTTTACCTGCCTTTTTTATGCTAGCAAATGTAAAAGCCAATTAACCTTTGTCTAATTCATCAAAAAGAAGAGCGTTGTTTCTTGTTTTTCATTTTTTCTTTTAATTAAATAGATGATTTTCATGACGTTTACAGCAGACAGGATTTTTTTGGGGTATGTTTCACTTAATTGTCTTTGGCATATCAAGGGTTTTGGTCTATAGGGAATGGAATTCATTTTTTTTTTCGTGTGCTGAATACACTGAGGAATGGTAACATTGAAGCAACTGGAATCTTTAGAACTGCACATTTCATGTTGTAGAGAGATTACAATCTTAAGGAATCAGGATAATGTTTCTGACAACTATGTATATTGTGATAGAATTTAATCTTACCGCATCAGACATGTACTAAAAAATTATGCATCAGCATTATGCCTAGATTATATGTCAGGCTTGCATAGAGTAGGAAAGTTGCAACAGAACGGAAATTGGTGTTATTTTACTTCAATCTTGTGACAGTTTTTGCACTATTTTGTAAACTTTAAAGGTTTTTTAAAGAGTTTTACTATACATTTGAATTATGGAAAACATGATTGATATTTAACATATTTATTTTGAAATTCATTATTAATGGGCTACTAGGCTTTTGGTTTTGTAACTTGTGAATGTGGGATGGCAATTTGTAAGGCTCTTGTGAAACTTTATTTTAGTACCTTGGTACTGTAGCTGTCGGATGTTATTTATGTTGAAATATAATAAAAATTTCATTTTTTTAATTGAAAATAGAATGGCTAAAAGGTGTTGGCCCTAACCATTAGGTTTCACATGAATGCTTGTAGACCAACCATCTTTTCCTAGGAAGCTTGGGATATATTTATTTCTATTGTTGATTTCTTCTGATCCAATGTGACATATAGAACAGTGACCACAACTTGTGACTTTACAGGCAATATTTTTGTTGATGCTTCAATTGAGAATTATTTGCATGCAAGTTATAACAAAGGGGTTGTCACTGAGGGGTTGAATTGCACAATTGGATGGCCCTTTGTATTATGTATGAAGTGTGTATCTATTCAGTGTGTAAAAGTCATACAAATAATCCATCCAACCTTGCCATCATTTTTAGTTAAAAAAAAATGATAAGATAAAGTGTTGAGGCTAATTGATAGCAACAGAATTGGTAAATTACTCATTCATTCATGCTACCCAATAATGTCTAAGCCTCTCCATTTACCTTTTTACCAACAATTTTTGTCAACAGTTTTAGGTGTATGCAATGTGACATATAGAACATTGACCACAACTTGTGACTTTACAGGCAATATCTTTGTTGATGTTTCAATTGAGAATTATTTGCATGCAAGTTACAACAAAGGGGTTGTCACTGAGGGGTTGAATTGCACAATTGGATGGCCCTTTGTATTATGTATGGAGTGTGTATCTATTCAATGTGTGAAAGCCATACAAATAATCCATCCAACCTTGCCATCATTTTTAGTTAAAAAAAATGATAAGATAAAGTGTGAGGCTAATTGACAGCAACAGAATTGGTAAATTACTCATTCATTCATGCTACTCAATAATGTCTAAGCCTCTCTATTTACCTTTTTACCAACAATTACTGTCAACAATTTTAGGTGTATGCATGGATGCCAATAAAGGATAGTTGTGCGTAAGAGTTGCTGGATTTTCCCTTGCATGGTTAAGCAAGGTTCATGCCTGACATATCTTCCTTCACAAACTAAATCTAGCTACAGTGTCATTCATGAATCTAGCATTTTTTAAAATTAGACTCTTTGGCATTGTCCTTCCTGAACCTTGCTGAAGATCCGTTTAACTTCCTTTTTGGTTTGAGTCTTGCCTTTTCTTTGGGGCACGCATTTGATGTTGAGCCAGCCATACATACAGCGCATGGCTTTTCCATACGACAATAAGCATAAGACTTATGATGCTAAAACATAATCTTTCGTCATCTTGAAACTTTCCCGACCAAATTCAGCCTTTCAAACTTGTACGCGAATGGGGGAAAAAAATGAAACACACACACAAAAAAAAGACCCATAGGGAGATTTTCAGTTGTTTTGTGTAACAGAAAATTATCTTCTCTACGATTCTGTGCCTTGGTGGTGGATTTTAGTCGTGGGAAATCTCTAGTGGTTTGTGAGATAATATTCACGATTTGGATATAAGAGTTTCACACTTCTGCTAAAGTTTAATACATGTGTGAAAGCTCTAGTAATATTTCACAAATATGGTAGTCATCAAAATCAGTGTAGTTGGTTAGGAGTGTAACCTTTCTGTGGTTTGGTGAAGTTTGTAAACATTTTACCTAATATTTTGATAACCATAATAAACGAAGGTAGCAAAAGTATTATGTTTATATTTAATATTATTTGAACTTTTTGTATCCAAGTTTTGTTGGTTACTTGTTCTTCTCCTCTTGTTTGTATAGAGTAACCTTAACCTGTTTTATTCTTTAAAAGATATATGTTGTTTTCTTCTTTTCTGCAAATAAGTTTGATTTTTACAGTAGATAGGAATTTTTAAGTGCCTTGAATTTATTTTTGGTACATAGTAAGCTCTCATCTATTGGTTTCTGATGTACTTTTATATTAATAATTCTGTTTTTTAGTATAAAATGATTTAATGAGATAGTTACATTGATGCAACTGGGATCTTCAGAACAAGACATTTCCTGTTCCAGAGGCATCTATATTTCAATAAATGTAAATTTGTTAGAGTTACTATGTTAGTAACTATGATTATTACCTCATTTAGGTAATTTGTAATATTCACCTAGGTAGAGTTGATTTACCGCATGGTAAAAAGTAGCTTGTTACTTTTTACCACTAGTAATTACCTATTACTATTTACCTAGGGTTAGTTAGTCATTGTAGTCATTTTGACTACGTTAGTGGTTAGTGGTTAGCTACCTTTACGTTGGGGCAACCTATTACGCGTAGTTGTTAGCGTAGCTAAGGGATATTATTTCCTAATATCTCCTAAGTCTATTTCTAGCCTATGCTACTTGTATTTAAGCACTACCACTATGAATATCAAGGTTAATGCCTCTGATTTATTTCCTATTCTAACATTGGTATCAGAGCGTTGGCGAAGATGCTGGGCGAGGCAAGGCGCACTAGGCAAGGCGGGCGGAAGTCTCGTTCCAGACTGGACAAGGCGGGAGGAAATCTCTCGTTCCATGCAGCCAAGGTTGTTAATTACTTTGCTTAATTTTGTTTGTTTCCCTAAGGTTCTCTAAGGTTTTTCTGGACTAGTCTGGTCCATAGTGGATTCATCCATGTGAGCAGGAGGCCCACGTGGACCAACCGACGTGCAGTCCATCAACCACAAGCACGACCTCTGACCGGCGACCGAAGAGGAGCCTCCGACGACCGATTCGAGGCTGCCAATTTTGACCAGAGGGCGGGAGCGCCCTCTGATCTAAAGTCGCGACACGCTTAGGGCAACCCACCTAAGCCTGCCAACGCGACAGGCGATGCACCTAAGCCTGCTGAGACGACAGACAACCCATCCTACACAGGAAACAAACACGACAGAACCTAGACACAGCTACCGACGCAACCCTGACGCAAGGACCTGGACTGACCCTTAGAACCTCGATGCTGACAACAGACTTTGGAGATCCCACTGCTGACATCAAGTTGATGTCATTCTGACAATCCATGGAATTTGAGGCAACGTGACGACTGACGAGGCACATATGACGTGGACCCCTACTGCTGATAAGCTGGTGACGTGGCTCATTGAACCCCTAGCTGTTGCGTGGCGGGCTCAAAGTTCGAGGCTGTGACGTGGCGCGTGAAGGTCAGTACACGTGGTGGCACAGCTGGCTCATGTGACATGGCAACATCGATCGTCGAGTAGATGACACGTGGCGTAACCTTTTTCCTCCACGTGGCGGGCGCGGGCGAACTCTATGGTGTGCGTGGCAAAACGACGTTAATTCTCGACTGCCCGAAGGTAGTCAATAATCAAAGGGAGGCATATCGGTTTTAAACCGATATGACATGCACCTCTTGGTGCATGTGGGACTAAAAGTCCCAAGCCTTTCAAAGACTTAAAGCGCGCAAAGCAGCGCGCTCCATTTCCCGACGACGGGCGAGGAGCGGATAAAACGGAGAAGCTCTCCGTTCTCTCCCGTCCGGGCGTGTAGCCAGCACGGTCGTGTGCCCACCACGAAGGCGCTCAGGCGGGGAAGACATGGGGTCGAATCCCGCCCAAGCCTTCCTAGCAACATTTTGCTCAGAAAAACAAAGTGTCACCCCATTTGGAAGGTAATGAATTTTTTTTTGCATTTTTTAATTAAAGTTTTTTTTAATAATTTAAATATTAAATAAGTGTTTTCTTTAAATCATTTTTTTTTTTTAATTTTAAATTGATTTGATTAAAATATTTGTTTTATTTTTATTATTAATTAAAATTATTTTAATCAACTTTATTTTAAATTTGCAAATTCAAAATCAACTTTAAAGGACTTTTTTTTCAAAGACAAAGTGTGCATTTGTTTTCTCAAAGGGGGGATATAAGACTTAAAATTGCATATTCTATTTTTTGCAAAATTGAGAAGAAATTGTAACCTTGGGCTCATAAAAACCAAGTCGTTTTTATGGCTGGTTCTGAAAGCCTTTCAAACGCGGGTCGTGTGTCGACTTGTCTTGAAAGAAGTGCTATTTGTTAAATTTGCAAAGCAAAGGGGGAAAACAAGAAATTGTAGTTCTTTTGCAAATTTGTAACACAAAAGTGAGGAGCACTTAAAACGAATCAAACCTGTTTATTTTGCAAAATTAGAAAACATAGGCAATTGTTTATTGTCACATTATTTGTAAAATTGTAAGACAAGGAGACAAAAACATATCAATTTTTTGCACAACACATTCATATTTTGTTGCAAAAATTAAAAGGTGCATTTTTCGATTTTACTCGACACTTTTATTGGCAAATTAGGTGCATTTTCGGTTGCATCCGACACCTAGGTGATAAGAATTTTGTGGGCATTCTTCTTTGATTATTGCATTATTTCTTTTGCAATTATAAGTCATAGAATCAAGAACACTCTATACCCCAAAATTTCACTAATAAATTTGTGTTAACCATTGCACAGATTTAAAGTCAATTACACTTGATATTATCTCCTAAAACAAAGACCCCTAATTCACTCTTATTTGTTTGGCTTAAACTCCTCAAACTGATCATCCTTATTTAAGGGTGTTTAGGCAGGGGCCATTAAATATCTGTTTGAGTGAATTATCTTTTGGTACTCTTTTAGGGTATATCAAAAGAAAGAACAAGTTTTTGAAAATAAGGAACCTTAAAAGTTGCAATCCTTTGCACTAAGGGGGGATAATTCCTTTATTATTTCAAAACACAGATTTTTGACAAGAGGAAAATAAAACTTGTAAAGGCAATCATAAAAAGTAGAAGCCATCAAAATTATACCTTTTATTTTAGATTTCATAATAGCAACCATGCTTGAAGTACTTGCAATAAGGAAGGATGGTTTGGTGAACTTTTTGATAAAATTGCCTAGAAAGCATATTTTTGCACAAATTGTAAAAATGACAACCAAGACACCATTCAGTGTTGGTTTCAAAACAAGCAAAACTAAAATGACAAAGGCACATCACAGAAGCTATGTTTCTAGTGAAGTGTCTCATTTTGATTCTGATTCTGGTTCAAAGAGAACACAGAGAGTGCTCATGGCTAAGACAATATTGTAGAGGGAAAACACATTTGTCACCTTGGGCAACCACCATTTCCTCTTTTTTTTTTTAGGCTTCATAAATAACATAAGTTTTTGTTTGAAGTACTTGCAATAAGGGGTGATTGTACCTCTTTTAGGCTTCATAAATAGCAAACTCTCAATGTTTGAAGTACTTATAACAAAAGAAGGGAATTTTCTGGTGTAAAATTGCCTAGGAGGCAATATTTGTAAAATCCTTCACAAAGCTTCTTAAGTTGCACATATTTTGCAATTAAGGGGGATATACTTTCTTTTCTTCACAAATTTTTGTAAAAAGGGAAGAAGACTTGTAAGGGTGCATTTTTGGCGATGACCGACACCTTAGTCATACTTCTTTCAGAAATTAATTACAACATGTTTTGCAACAAGAAGGGGGAACTTATAAGGGTGCATTTTCGACGACGATCGACACCTTAGCTACCTTATCTTTTGCAAACTCATATTGTAAACTGAATGAACCTCGCATGAAGTGATCTATTCTACTACACCTAGCGATTGCAGTGACTGGTTACCCATGCAATTCAGTTGGATGATGAGATTACTATAAGGACATTTGTTGGTGTGAAGACAAAGTGAGGAATGACCCACTTTTTGCTTAGGAGCAGCCAAAGCATTGTGACAGAGCAAGAACCAACAGATCGACATCTTTTTCATTGTATTGGGACAGTTATATACATTACCCAAATAATGTAATAAGGGGGATGTTAGAGTTACTATGTTAGTAACTATGATTATTACCTCATTTAGGTAATTTGTAATATTCACCTAGGTAGAGTTAATTTACCGCATGGTAAAAAGTAGCTTGTTACTTTTTACCACTAGTATTTACCTATTACTATTTACCTAGGGTTAGTTAGTCATTGTAGTCATTTTGACTACGTTAGTGGTTAGCTACCTTTACGTTGGGGCAACCTATTACGCGTAGTTGTTAGCGTAGCTAAGAGATATTATTTCCTAATATCTCCTAAGTCTATTTCTAGCCTATGCTACTTGTATTTAAGCACTACCACTATGAATATCAAGGTTAATGCCTCTGGTTTATTTCCTATTCTAACAATATTATGGTAATGTTTGATAAAATTGTCTACAAAAATTCGTAGATATGCAGTTTTGAAATTGATGATGATTTTTCTTTTGTTATTTGCTTTCCAAAACTTATGTTCTTGACTCCAAAGAGATTAAACCTTGACAGGATTTTTGTAGTCTTTTCTTTGCATCTCTTTTTCATACTACATGTTGTCATTGTCAAAATTTTCAAATTTCATCTGTCAATATTTCATGCGTCATCTTTCCTAGTTTTTCTACCTAGTTAAGGTTCAAATGATATTGATTTAGTTGATAGAAATTCAAAGGTTGATCTGACTATAGGAAGATGATTTAAGACAAGATTCTATAATTTTACAGTGCATATTGAGCCAAGCCTTAGGATTTGTGGCATCTTTTGTATTTGCCTTATCTCCATTGTGGACTCATTGTAAATTGTTGTGTCATTCTAGGCTTTTTTGCCCCCCTTTGATTATTTGGCATTATCATGAAAGTCTTAAATCGTTATTTCACTCTAGGCTTTTTCTTCCATGGATTATTTGGCATTATCTCCCTTGAAATATAGTGAAGTGATGTTTATCCTAGTCTGAGCCTCATATATTTTATTTCAGAAGCTTTTGTTTGCTTGAGTCAATCATTTAAGGCATAAGTTTATCTCATGATCTTGTTTATGGGATCCTCAAAATATTGTGTTTGTGTAGCCAAGGCATAGATTTATTTGATGCTCTTGTTTATGTGAAATTACTTAGCTTCTACTTATATGAAGTTGTGATGTGGTATCTGAGTGGGATGGACTAGACCTTTTGCCTCTACTGTAACTTCTGGGACATTTTTGTGACAAGTTCATGAAACATTGATACCATCTAATGGCCATGGCACTTACGTCAATTGGATAATTAAACTGTGTAGCCATACATTTTATGTCTCACAAAGAAATTAATATGCACATAAATCTTGGTATAGTAGGCATATAACCCTACATAGATGACCTACAATGACACAAGCCTTAATACTGGAGAATCTTGCTAGAGTTTTGAAACAAGATTGATTAAGATCAACATAAGCATGACACACATGTGGGGATAACTAGCCCTCTCGCTTTTTAAATGGTTCATTGTGATGTTCTTCTTCTAATACAAGTTGTTGTTTCCTATCATATATTCTTATGATGGAATATCATTTTAGTTATATCTATTCTCTATTGTAGAATAAATAAGTACCCAATCAAAGATATTTTGTGTAGTCAATCTTTCTAGAACAAAAGATATTTAAAAAGTCACATGCCATTTTCTTTCTCTTTGTAAAATCAAACTCTGAGTAAAACTTGTTTGTGCTTGAAAATGACATTAAATGTAGCATATTTTATAAAGACAAAAACATAGAAGTGAATTGAATAGCGAAGTAGAAACAATTATATATGAAATAACAATAAAATAAATATTGATTTTATTTCAAAAATAATTCAAGAACCAACTTTTAATAAAATTATCTTATCATGTTCTATTCAAGTATATGCCTCATATAACATATATTTAGTATGTAAAATATTAATTTTTAATGTATTAGTACAAAAAAAATTATTAATTTTTAGTAAATATTTAAGATTATAATGTAATATAAAATTATTATATGAAATCAAGTGGCATTAGCTCAACTGGTTAGATTCCTCAACATTTCAAGGAGACCTAGGTTTGAATAAGATTCGATAGATGGATAATATCCAAGCTTTGTTGTAATACCATTATGTGGTGATGATGTAATACGTGTGGGGCCCGTTTCAATCTCATATCCATTGAAAAAACTATTATATAAAATGTTAATTTTGAACTAATCGAAGAATTGGAACTTCATATTTATCTAATAAGGTTTTTTCAATGGATACAACCTTTCATGGATTATTTTTTGTCATAAATTATCATTACATAAAAAATAACGGAAAAAAATAAATTTAAAATAATAAAGATAAGATTTTATATGTTTAAATAGATTAAAAAAGGTTACATGTTAAATTAGACAACACAATATAACATAAAAAATGAAAAAGTAATTGATAGTTGCAACCTTATTGCAGTGGTAAGGGCTTTGGCCTCTCTTTAAGAGGCTTGCACGAGGACACAAGTAAGCCCTTCAATGAGCAATGATGCAAGGTTTTCTTAGGGCTCAACCACACACAAAAAACCAACAAATAAGACCTATGCATGCAACCACTGTCAGAGACCACACATGCTTTCACAGAACAAACACACTAGGGTGAACACTCCAACATCTACCACAAAGCCCAATGAATAAGCTAGAGTAGCAAAGCGAAGGAAAGAGAGATCTCACAGGGTGACGCGTTTTTCAAACTCACATCCACACATTCATATAAAACATGAACAACCAAACACTGCAAATTTAAAACACTAAAAGCAAGCAAACTAAAGATAACCAAAGGACTAAAAAGAATGGGAGAGAGCATTACAAACACAACATTGAATACGAACATAAAATCCCATAAAACAAGCATGAGTAAAACAATGAACTCGTGTCACCAATACACCACTGATACAAGCTCCACCAATGTTCGAAACTATGCTCACTTATCAAGCTCGACACACCCTTCTAAACAATCTGAAAACCAATCCCCCAAAATCCCCCTAAGCACCTTCCTTCTTAACTTAGGAATAACGGTGCCCATATACATCGCAATGGTAACATTCTCTTTCAAGAGCATAACCACCATAAAGACCAACCTTGGTGATCAAGCGTCACCCATGCATGCAAAAAGGAAGAGGGCCAACTAAACAAAGGCTTAAACAATAATTAACCTTAAGGTTTTTAAGCAATCCTTAACATTTAGATTAAACTTTCATTAATTAGATTTTACTATGGTTTCTTTCCAATAATACTTCCCATCTAATTTGCTTACAACTCAAAAGTAATAAAGACATATTCTAATAGCTCAAAACTTGCACACTAAGAGCGATCATAGATCTTAGCCAAATAATATTTTCATACCATTGTTTTATCCATAAATAAGCAGTCTCTTTTAAGATAGTCTAGAGCTATCATCGACCTATTACGGAAATCCATCGCATTTGCAACTTCCTTCGTCGACCTATTATGGAGACTCATTGCATTTTCAACTTCCTGGCCTAATGGTGTCAACACAAAAATAAGCAAAATGCAATGCATCTACATGAAGGGTCGTTTTCCTTGTTACCTTGAGCCATTGATGAGCAAATCATCATCATCATTTCCCCAAGTATCTCTCTCTATAGGTGGTTCACCCTTATGATCCCACCAGCGAGAGAGCACTTGATTTTGTATCTGCAATTACATCAGCAGTACCATATTCCAAGCTCAAAAGAATGAAATCATTCCATTATAGACATCAATAAAGAAATTATGCCATTAAACATTCACATTAATGCATAGTTCGTTGTCCATATGAGTTTTGCCAAGGAGTGTTGTTACATAGGTTGTTACATACTCCTCCATTGGACTAAACACAATCCTTTGTGTTTCCTTACAAAAGCGTACATCAAATAATTTTATTCAAATAAGTATGAAAATTGTTGTCTCATTTCTTCAACATTTTCCCATGTAGCATTGTTCTCAAAAAATTGGTTCGGTCCCATTGGACCTTACATTGATCTAGGGTTTGTTTCTCAACATATTGGAATGAGACCCT
Source organism: Wollemia nobilis (assembly GCA_028583015.1). Classification (NCBI taxonomy): domain Eukaryota; kingdom Viridiplantae; phylum Streptophyta; class Pinopsida; order Araucariales; family Araucariaceae; genus Wollemia; species Wollemia nobilis. The sequence goes on from JAQPPZ010017057.1 coordinate 4,152,795, forward strand.
AGAATCTTAATTGGTCTCACCTCAATGGTTGAGGGATATGCCATCTGTAGTTTAGAAACATTCTACACATGAGTAAGATCAACAACACACTTCCTAAGCAGGGATATGTGGAAAGTATTATGGATCTTTGATAGGTTGGACGGTAAATCAAGCCTATAGGCTATTGGGCTAATATTATCAATGATCTCAAAGGGTCCAACATAGTGAGGATCCAACTTAATTGACTTGTTGATACTTTTCATGGGTCTTATCCTTAAGAAAACTATGCCCCACAGAGAATTCTCTTAGCGATATTTTCAAATCAGCATAGCTCTTTTGGTGATCGACTACTTCCTTGAGCCTAAGCTGAATTGCTCTAAGTTGTTCGTCCATATTTTAGATAGTGTCTAGTCTAATCATCACCCGATCCTCCAAATTGTCCTACGATAGAGGTGTTTTGCATCTTCTGCCATATAAGGCTTCAAATGGAGTCATCCCCAATGATGCATGGTACCCATTATTATATGTAAATTCAACAAGATGTAAAAAGTCTTCCCACTTGATTTTTGGTCAATGCAGTACATGCGTAGCATGTCTTCTAGTTGACCCTCTTAGTCTAACCATCTATTTTAGGATGATATGCAGAACTAATATTCAGCATAGTGCCTACTATACGATGTAGAGTTTATCAAAACTCTGATGTGAATCTAAAATTCCTGTTTGATATGATCACTTCAGGAAACCTATGTAACTTGAAGATATGATCACTTCAAGAAACCATGTAACTGTTGGTCACGAATCCGCCATGAGGAAAGGATTTGTTGCTTTTGCGCCCTAGGACCCGCAAACCAACATTGAAAGGCCGGAAGGAAGGAATGCCTTCCGGGCCAATCTCCGGAGAAGGCCGGCTTCCTTTGGGGTTTTGAGGTTCAAGATAAGAGTGCAGGGAAAGAGATAAAAAGTACAGAAAGAAATCCAAATCAGATTGGAGTTGGGTGGGGGGAACTAACAGTACGACAACGCATCAATCACCACTACTAACACCAATATAACCATAACACACCACTATGGATGCTGTCACTCGCCAGTAGAACAGAGCCAGGTATATGTTTTGTGTTAAGGGCCAGAAGCACAGCTACAATGGTTCCCTAACAGACATTCCCTCCAAGGAACTAACAGTACGGCAACGCATCAATCACCACTACTAACAACACTATAACACAAAACATAACCAGAAAACTGCCACTAATCGTTTGCCCTATGTATCCTTTAATTTATGCACCTCAGGAATACCTGACCACCAAATGCTGAAGTGAATCAACAAGCCATGACACAGGAAAACGTAAGGCAGAAATGTCAAGGAGAGGCAGCATACAAAATAAAAACAGTAAAACAGCACCAAGTGTATGTATTATATTAAAAGGCAGAAGCACAGCTACAATGGTTCCCTAACAGACATTCCCCTTCCACCACTTTACAATGAAAACGTGGTGGCTATTTATAGCCTGAGAACCCCCCGATTACATTTATGGGCACAAAGTCCCAGTCAAACATTAGCTGACAAAAGCAGCCGCGGAACTGCTGATGCTGACCTTTGTCGGGCAGGACTGTACTTGCAGCATGGTCTCCCTGAAGGCTGTACAGATACGTGGCAGCGCGTTAGGTAGAACTTCTCATCGGCAGGAATGCGGGTAGCTGAAGCAGGTAGAACCTCCAATCAGCTTTAAAGGCGGTAGCTGGCATAAGTAGTGCATCCCATGCTTGTCCTTGTGCTCGGCACGTCTTGGCTCGGATCCCAAAGTTGGACACTTGTCGGATGATGCTGCTTGACACGTGTCTGCCTTGAAAGGCAGTTTATCCAACTTCGCCCAGGATCAGAGCGCCGTCGGGTTGCGCAGGTGAAAAACAGCGCAGTTGGGGAGGCCTTTCATGCCTTAGTCAACTTCTGAGTTTGTCTCCCTACTGCGCACCGGTCAAAGGGCGCACTCCGACTTCGCTGCGAAGTCGGGTTGCGCACCGGTGGAAGCTGATTTACACTGCCGTACGGACTTCGCCCTGGAAAGGGGGCGCACTCCGACTTCGCTGCGAAGTCGGGTTGCGCCCCAGCACTTAGTCATTTTTCCTGCCAGCCTGCTTACCAAGTGCGCCCAGAAAGCAGGGCGCACTCCGACTTCGCTGCGAAGTCGGATTGCGCCCTGAACACTTGTTCTTCTGGCTGATTCTGTCACACTGCGCACTTTGCATTCCTGCTGCGCTCCAACTGGAGGGCGCACTCCGACTTCGCTGTGAAGTCGGATTGCGCTCTATAACTTAGCCATTTTTTAGGGCAACTGCTGTCATTTTGAGATTTGACTGAGGGGCTCAAGAGAAAGAGGGAAGAATGAGAATGTAGGGAAGAGAGAGAAAGGGGGAGAAGAGGAAGGGGAAAGAGAGGAAGAGGGAAAGGGAAGAGCGGCTCTCTTACAAAAATTGAAAACATTGCACCCCGTGCAAAATGTGACAACATTTCTGGCGGCTCGCGGGGTGTCGAGCTCGCCTCGGCGCAAAGAATCCATGCCTTCATCCATTGGGTGCAGAGGAACTTACTTCCCCTGCCTTCTGCTGCTCTGGTCGTTCCCCTCGCGGCAACTGTTCTTCAGATCCACTTCCGGCAGCTGCCTCCTCGGATTCGCCTTCCGAATGCTCTCCAGCGTCGGCTTCTGCCTCGCAGATGCGCTTGTATGCGGCCTGGGCTTGGCCCCAGGCTTCTGCTTCGAAGGGTCGGCGGTCAGCAACTTCTTCTAACGCTGCGTGGAATGCAGCGACCGTGTGTAAGTCGATGGTGAGGTATCTCTTTCCCAGCTCCTGGAAGTAGGAGCTGATCTTGCAGCACTTGGACACCATCTGGGTGACTTGACTTTCTTGAATTGGCTCGGTCCAGCTATCGATTTCAGCTGTATCTGCCTCAAAGGACAGCCAATTCTCTTTCACCTGCTCATGGGTGAGAAACTCACCATTCTCAACATAGCCCGGGCACCCTAGTTCAGAGAGAGCGTGAAGGGGAGCCATACAAATGTCTCTTTCATGTTCGAATGCATCCAACATTCGTCTGGCAACTCTCACCTCTTTTGTTTTCTTAAAATACTTATGCAAGGTTACCCTTGCATCTGCCCATTCTGCAGCGAATGAGGACATGGGGGAGAATTGGAGGCCATCGCGCTCGTGTTCTTGAAGTTTTATCGCCAGGTCCAGCCATTGCTTCGCCTGGCGTTCGGCCTCCTCTACCACAGGCTTTCCCTGGGCAGAAACTTCTTGGATCCTGGATGCGAAATCCAGGACAGACATGGCTTTATTCATGTGGGGCTTGCATCCCCGCAGCAGATCAGCCCGCATCTCCTTAACTTTGCTCTTTGAAAAGGCCGTCGCTTGAGATGCTTTCTCTGCAGATTGCGACGTGCACTGCTTCAAAGACTCCTGGAGCTGAGAAATCTGCTCCAGGGCTGCCTGCTTTTCCGTTGCGGCTTCTTGTTGAGAAGCGGCCAGCTGGGCTTTTAATTCATCTATTTCTCGCTGCGCCGATTCCAGCTGCTCAGTGGACCTAGACAAGTCCTCTTCAAGCTGTCTTGTTTTGTCCTGCAACCGGAAAAGCTCTTCCTGTTCCTCCAGATTTTTGACAAGGAGATTATCCGCTTTACGAAGGATTCCATGAATCTCGTATTGCTGGTGGATATCGTCAAAGCTCTTCTCCTTTCTCTGAAGCTCGTAGTCCGCCCTGGTCATTTCCCGGAGAGGCTTCTTCACTTTTGGAGTTATCTTTTCTGTCGTGAGCACTCTCCTCTCGAAGTCAAACTTGGTGCGCTTTATCGGGGCGGCAATCTCCTCAGGTCTCCTCCGCTTCAAGTTTTGGAGAAAAGAGATAGGATATTCTACGGCTCTTGCTGCCAGAGGCAAATCGTCCGTGTTCTGGAGATCGTCCATGAAGTCCGGTTCCCCCAGCCCTAGGGTTCTGCTGTGACATCTCTCCTGCGAACAGGGAAATAGGAGAAACCGGAAGGACTTTGGAAGGAGCGGCCGCTTTTGAGGGCGACCGGGGAGCGGAGAGCGGAGCGGTTGATGCTTGAAGGGTTTCAAGCGGCTGAGGCGATGGATGCAGCGGTGAACGCGCGGCTTCAGCACTAACCACGGGTGAAGGGTTTGGGGTTTGACTCAGGGATAGGGAGGCGTTGGGGTCCTGAGCAAACTGGTCGAAAGAATGGTGGCCGCTAGAAGGTTGTGGAGATGGGGAGGAAGATGCGGCCACGGCTTGCTCGGATTGAGCGGGAGATGGAGTCGGAGTAGGGCCAGATGGGATCTGAGGGAGCGGGGCAGCGGACGTACCTGCGGGCTCCGCCTGAGCCGATGTTGGATGAATGTCTGCGGTTTTGGTTCCGACGGCTGGCTCAGGACTATCCAGAGAAACAACCTCTGGAGCGGCTGGACGCGGCTGCGGCTCTGCAACTGACTGCTGCACCGTCAGGCTAGGTCGCCTGACCCTATCAACTCTCTTCCTCTTTTTCTCTTATGGAGCAATGGCTGGTTTGGAAGAAGGAGATGAAGTAGGTGCAACGGGCGCTGATGTTCCCACGGTAAACTTGTACCGGGGTTTGACTTGCAGAAGATCTGCCGCGGCCGGTCCGCTCGCTGGCGGTGCTGGCGTCTTTTGTGCCTGAGGTGTCGCCTCGGGCGCTGACTTGGCTGATTTTTGCGCCTTTTCGGGCACCACCTTGGAAGCAACAGGCTGCATTGGGTCCACTTGGATATCTGTTGGGCCCGCAGCGGCAGTTGTAAAAGTGTACAACTGTTGGGAGGAAGACCCCCCTTTATAACCCTCGAAGGGACCTCGGGGAACGTAATCTCGGAATGCGAAAGGCCGCCAGCTGCCAATGTGCTGGTCATATAGAGCTGAAAAATCATCATCAACGGCCAGATTCCTCCTGATGGATTTATCGTGTTGCGTGCGGCACCTCATCTTCCAGCATTCAACAACTTTTTCTTTTGGCCAGTTAAGGCACCCGGCTTGGTGATGAGTTTCTTAAATCCCGGAGAAGTGAACTTGTGGTCCGGGTTTCACTCGGGGTCATATGCTACCTCCTCGCAGTAAAACTCCCGCCACGGAGGCCATGCTTCCATCAAGTCAATCTCCCGGTCGAGGTCAACATGGACCACATCGCATCTGTCTTCGATTATATCCGCCCGAGGGCAGATATGTGCAAACTTTCCCCTTATCCCGTATGGGTCATACTTCCAACGCTGTGGTAGTAGAATCAGGCCAATGTCAAAGAGCTCCCGCTCGAGATAGACATGTTGTCCTATCTTTGATATTTCGACGTTCGCCCAAGAAAGAGGATATTGAAAGATATGGCCCTTTTTCTTTCCCTGGCCGAACTCCTCTTCAACGTAATCCATCTGCCGCGCAACCTCCATCCCAAAGCGATGATCCGTGCACCAGTAGGGCAGCAGATGAGGCTTGCCCTTGAATCCGTAGATTCTAACCACAATCCCTTGCGTCAGTCTAAAAACGTCCCCGAGCTTGTGATTCAGCAAATAGTTTGTCATTTCCTGCGGGGGGCGAGGGATCTCACCATCGCTGAAGACTGACATGACCAAGCCCAGAAAGTTGAAGTTGAACTTGTAATAAGACCCTTTCCGGTATAGGTCATCCGTCCATTCATAGACGGGCTGTGGCTCTCCCTTCTCATTTACCTTCTTCAAGTTAGGGATCGGCATACGGGAGTGCAAGTGATACAAACATAGCCAAGCCAAGAAGGAACTGAATCGAAATTCAGTTGACTGCTTTTTCTGTAGCTTCACCAGGCTGGAGTGAATGGCGTATGCAAGCCAGTCCGCCCAGTCGAAGAAGATCGGGCGCTTCCCACTTTCTGCGTTGTTGGTTCATAAGATTCTCCGCATAGGAGACATTACGCCAGCGCTAGCTGGTACGGCCGTACCAGCTCGTCAGAGTCGCAGCCGAGGACCCACGCCAGGATGGTGTATATGTATTTATTTTGAAACCTTTCCAGGGGTATGGGGCCGGTTGGCCATTGTCCAGCTGCGAGCGGGGCGTTCAGCTATGAGTTGAGGAAATCCCTCATCTTTTTTGTATGCGTAAAGCGCCCCGCTTGCTCGCCAAGATTTATCCTTTTAACAATCGTGCTGGAGTCATATTGCAACCCCTGGGCGAAGGCCGGCTGGAGGGTCTCTGCGGAGTGCGAACAAGGGTTTTCCGCTGCAGTTGCAAATTTGCCGGGTAGCTGGCTCGTAATGTCTGACAATGATGTCGACCAGCTCTAGGCATAGGTGGACGGGAGGGCACAAGAACCGATGAAGGTTCGACTTGTACGCAGCCCCGAAATGGTGAGAGGGCGAAACTTTATCAGCCCAATTTTCCACATTTATCCGCAGTTTAGTAAGGCTCATGGAAAACGAGCCGTCCTTGTACCCAGACAGGTAATTAACCGGTGGTGGTGGGGCTTGCCCACGCTGTACTTTCTTTGTCCGGGATTTTGACTTTTGATCCTGCGGCGTCTCACTCCTGAAAACATTTGACTGCGGGGAATCTCCACTTTCGCGCCCTTCGCTGGATTGAGCTGGCATTGGCAACTTTCCTTTGTCCATTCCTTCGAAACAACAATAATTATGACCTCTGGACGTCTGCAGAAGATTTCGCAGTCACAGGAATAACTTGCACGATTTGGCATATCTGGGTGCATCAGACCTCCTTTTAATGATAATGACAGCGTCATTAATGGTGCGTAGGAGGGGGTAGGTCGGCCGGCTAGTGAAGAAGTTATGTTTTTTGGTGTCTGCGCAGGAGAACGTCTTGAAAGATGTACCCTGGTTACCGCGCCATGCCTCCTTGATCGCGTTTTCCTTGAAGGTTGCGCAATCATTAAATCTGACTTTGAACGCTGCGCCATGGCTGACGTCACTGCCACAATCCGGGCACACTGCTCGAGGCAAAAACCCTTTTGGTTCGGAAACCCAACCTTCACAGCCGTTGCGCGCCCTGGGCCCACACTTGGAGTATTAATTTTTTATTTATTTTTTATAAACCATCCAAGCTGCGCCCAGGAAACAGGGCGCAATCGGACTTCGCCCCAAAATTGGGCGCGATCCGACTTCGCCCGCGCAGTCGGACTTCGCCCCAAAATTGGGCGCAGTCCGAACCGACACTTGCTTCTTTTCTGTTGCTGCTTTCACTTCCCAGCTGCGCCCCTTGGATGGGCGCAGCTCGAACTTCGCCCGAAAACCGGGCGCAGTCCGAACTTACACCTAGTCCCTTCTGCTGCCTTTGCTCTTTTCTTTGGTGAACCACCCGAGCTGCGCCCGGAAAACGGGGCGCATCTCATACTTCGCGCGAAACCTGGGCTCGCCCAAACTTCGCGCGCGAAGTCAGACTTCGCCTTGAAAGTCAGCGCAGTCCGAACAATTAACTCCCTTTTGATGCTCTTTCTCCAACTGCGCCCTTTGGGTGGTGCGCAGCCCGACTTCGCTGCGAAGTCGGGTTGCGCACCCGGACTTAGCAGATTTTCACTGTTTTCTTGGGCAGTCTCCTTTTACGAACTTCGCTCTTTTTCAGGGGCGACCCCTGATTTCGCCGCGAAGTCAGAGCTTTCTCCTTCTGTCCGACTTGGGCTTATTTAAACTGGAAAAACTGAAAGCTGAAAACTGTACATACTGAAATTTAAAAAAGCATAAGGGAAATATGTTACAAGGAAGGGCCCGTTAGGACACCTTCAACAGCGATATATTTTCAAGTGGAACCCGTTAACGGGAATAGGTAGGAGCTGACCCTCCATATCCCGAAGTATGTAAGCGTTGAGCTGGTTCACCCGGGCAATCTGATAAGGGCCCTCCCAGAGGGCATCGAATTTTCCGTGGTTGCCCGGCTTCGCCTTTAATGAGTCCCACTTCAGCACCAGGTCCCCGATTTCAAAAACTCGGGCAGTGGTGCCTTTCGCAAACCAGCCTTGAGTGGATTCAACATGCTTGGTGAAGGCCTGGTATGCTTTTTCCTTGTCTTCCTCCAACTGCAGGAGTTGGCACAGTCTGTCATCCACCGGATCTCCGCTGCTTCTCTCTTCGTCCAACATCCAGAGAGCGGGGATTTCAATGTGAGATGGCATGACAGCCTCTTTGCCATAGACGAGCGCATAGGGGGACGTTTTAATGGACGTCTTGAACGAAACTCTGTCCGCCCACAGCGCCGGTTTAGAAGTGAATGCCAAGTCCGCTTGTTCCTTTCAATGGTCCTTCTGATGATCTTCAGGAGGTTCTTGTTAGTAGACTCGGCAAGGCCATTCCCCTGCGGGTAGTAATTAGAAGACATTTTGTGATAAATGCCAAGTTTGCCAGTGTACTCCGTGAGTACGGCGCACTGCGAACCCGGACCATTGTCCGTTACAATTGACTATGGAACCCCGAAGCGGGTAATCAGGCTTTCAAGAAACCCGATGACCGTTTCTTGGTCCGCGTTTTTGGTTGGGATCGCCTCTGCCCACCGTGTGAAGTAATCGGTCTGTAAGAATAAACTTGTGTCCGACAGAGGAATTAGGCGAAATCACCCCAATGAAGTCTAGACCCCATTCTTTGGAACGGAGTCTCGGCACTGAATCGGTTGAAGGGGCGGGGGTGCTTTTCTGTTTACGCCGACAAACCTCGGCATTGATCACACTTGGAACAGACCGCATAAGCGTTACGAAATAGAGTGGGCCAATAGTACCCGGCTCTAATTATTTTCAAGGCCGTAGGCCTTGCAGAATGATGACCTCCAGGCATCCCGGAATGAAAATCTCCGAGGACCCTGGACTGGTCTGATTTCCTGATGCAACGCAACAGGATGCCGTCAATGTTTTTGAAGTAAAGCCCCTCGGGGCGAAGAGTGTACTTGAGTGCACCTAGCCGAAATCTCCTTCGTTGTGAGGCGTTCAGGTGATCTGGACATCTTCCGGTGCAGAAATATCTCACCAGTTCATCTGTCCAGTCACTCCCCTCCGATAAGGAGTTGGCCAGGTTGATGCTTGTTGCTGTGTCCTCCCACTTACAGGCGGAGATGCCGGCTACAGCGCTTCGGGCCAGCTCCTGACACAAGGCTCGGCCTCTGATAAGCTTGGTGGGCCGCACTTCGATGTCGAACTCCTGGATTTTTGCAATCCATCCTGCTCTCTTGTGACCCGGCTCCCCTTGTATGATGAAGCTTCGAACGTCGGGTGAATCACAAAGACGGTCGTTTTGCTCTGGGAGACAAAGTGCACGAACTTTCGGAGCGATTTCATGACAGCGTGAACCTGCCGCTCTATAAAGTTGTACTTTTCTTCATGCGGCTGAATCACTTGGCTCGGGAACGCTATGGGGCGCTCCTCGCCATCGTCTCCCTTACGAGTCAGGACTGCGGCGTAACTTTCCGGTTCTCCCACCGCGTACAGGATGAAGTCCTTGGAGTAGTCCGGGTTTATCAACACCGGAGCTTGCGCAATTCGAGCCTTGATTTCCTCGAAGGCTTGCTCTCTCTCATCGGTCCATTCGTAAGTTGTATCTTTTTTCAGCAGTTCGGCCATAGGCTTGATCACCTGTGCGAAGTCCGGGATGAACTTCCGCACGAAGTTAATCTGGCCGAAGAAGGACTGCAGCCCTTTTTTATCAATTGGGGCTGGCAAGCGAAGGAGGGCTTCTGCTCTGTCAGGGTCAATGGCGAGGCCTCTCTCGGAGATGACATGTCCCAACAGCTTACCTTCTTTTACCGCGAAGACAGACTTCTTCGGGTTTATGGAAATGCCGAATTCTCGACACCTCTCAAATATTTGCCGCGGGTGGGAAACATGATCCCCTCTTTGGTGAGAGAAAACAGTCATGTCATCAAGGTAGATGACAATGATCTTATTGAGCGGCTCTCGGAAGGCCGAGGTCCATGGCCCTTTGGAATGTGGCACCGGCATTGGATAAGCCGAAAGGCATGCGGTGATAGGCGAACGTCCCCCATTTGGTGGTGAACGCCGTTTTATCCTTGGTCCTCATCCCTGACCCAAATCTGGTTGTAGCCGGAAAATCCATCTAGAAGTGAGAATCTCTGGGCTCCAGCAACGATGTGTAGAATTTGATCAATTTGGGGAAGCGGATAATGGTCCTTGAGGGAGGCCTGATTCAGGTTTTTGAAATCGACACAGAGACGGATGTCGCCATTCTTCTTCCTCACAGGCACCAAATTCGCAACCCAGGATGAATGTTTGATGGGGTAGATGATTTTGGCCTCGAGCATCTTCAGGAGCTCGGCTTTCATCATGGCCTCGATTTTCGGATTTACGGCCCTCTGCTTCTGCCGGAACGGCTTGGCGCCATCCTCTAGCTCAATGGTATGTTGGATTACATCTCTGTCATACCCCTTCAAATCCTCGTAGCACCAGGCCACGATGTCGGGGAACTCTTGGCACAGTGATCTGATCCGCTCAAGTTCCTCCGAAGTGCAGTCTGTCCCGACCTTGATGGTTTTACCAAGTTCGAGTTCCAAGTCGGCATACTGCTTCGGGTCTACTTTGATCCTATGAGATATAGCTCTGTCATTATGATCAAATAGACTCTCCAATGTAATCAGTCCTTTTGGGACATGATTATTTTTCAACTGTATCAACCCCTCATATTGCTCGTCATCAGGGTCTCTACTCTCGATTGAACATGCTTCATTTACCAAAAATGTGACGATCTCCTCGTCACAATCGAACACCTGCCAGTGGGTGTCCTTATCAGGCACAAAAGGCCTGTAAATAGTGCGAACCGGCTTCGGTTTTTGGACAACGTCGTCAGTCGAAACGTACCTGGCTCCAACAGACGCCAGAATGTCAGCGTGTTTGTTTTTCTCACGCGATATCGCCTTGACATTCAACGAGTCAAACGACTCCATCAGGTCCCACACCCGGTTGCGGTACGCCTTGAGATAGTGCTTTTTGGAGGCGCACTTGTTCGTAACCTGGTGACACACCAGCTCTGAATCTCCAAAGATCTGCAGGTGTTTAATCCCCGACCTTTCCGCCTTTCACAAACCCAAGCATAGGGCTTCGTACTCCGCCGAGTTGTTAGTGCAACTCCAGGCCAACCTGTAGGTATAGTCCTTTTGGATCCCGGTCGGAGAAACCAGAAGCACCCCTGCACCGGCGCCATTTTTGCATCGCGCGCCGTCAAAGAAAAGCTTCCACAGCTTCTCAGGTGCAGGTCCCACTTCCTTTTCAGCTGACTTGTCAAGCCTCTCGGGCTGTACAATGGTGTAACAGCCCTGCTGTGTCTCAATTACGGCATTGAAATCCCGCAAAGAGAACTCATCTTCGAGCTGTAGCACTTCGAGGGCTTGCTCCGTCAGCTCTACCGTCACCAGTTCTTCCTCAGACAGTTGGACCATGCAGTCCAACTCTTCTCCGGGTATCTTCTCTACTAGGAAGGTGGAAGGCTTCTCATTAAAGATTCTCACTCTTCTTCCTTTGAAGGGCACTTCCATGTGTGAGTAGTCTAGAGACAGGTACCCGCCCAGCTTCGCAGTGAACTCCCGGGAGAGACACATGCCGAAGTAGGGAGCCAGGTCAACAACCACGACCTCTTGGATGACCACGATGTCGAGAGCCTTATGCAGCCGAATAGGGATGTCTTTTATGACACCAACTGTCTTGACAGGGGTGCCGTCCAATTGCAGCACGCCTTGGCTGCTCCTTGTGTACTCCATCCCGATCTCGTCACAGACGGCTTTCGGCATAACAGTCGTGGAAGCGCCAGAGTCCACCATGCAGTTGTGTACTATGTGCCCTTGCATCCGTAAAGACAGATAGAAGGGAGGCGGTCTGTTCTTCCCAGTGGTCGAGACTGTCAGAGGTTGAACCAGGACAGCGGGCTGTATCTGCTTGCCGTTCTTCATGTTTTTCGAGAGATTCCTGCGACGAGATCCACCTGGCCTGGGAGCAGAAGAGCATCGTACATGCTGATTCTAGCGGGTGTTCTTTTTAACTCGTCTACTATGTTGTAGCCCGAGGTGCTAGCTCCTTCTGCTTCTTTTGCCGGCTCATACTTCGTCCGGTACTGTTGGGTGGCCTCAACTCTCTGTCTCTTGGTCAGAGACGGGTACTTCAGCTTCTCCTGGGCTTGTTCTTTGGTTTCAGCTGGAGGCTGAGGTACGGGAGCTTTAGCCGGAACTGGAGCTTTTGCTATAGGAGGCTTGGCTGGAATAGGGGCTGCCTTTACCGGAGGAGGCTTGGCTGGAGCTTTGTCTTTGGATGCCTTCTCCTGGGCTGTGTAGGGCCACAGCCGCTTGTACGGTGGCAGCCCGCCAGGCTGCGGTTTTTCTCTTCGGGTGTATACTTTCAGAGGTTTGGCAGCATCTGCAGTTTTCTTTTCTTCCTTGGCGGGCGGCACTAGATTTTCCTCTGGGAGGGCAAAGTTGGCTTCGCCGTCCAGGATCATGTAGAGTTCATCGTCCTCTATGGCGCTGTCGGCCAAAGTCTGGATGTAGTCTTTGGTGCAGTGTGCAGTCTTCCTCCGAATGCGGGTCGTTGCACGTAGTGCACCAGTTGACCTGGTCGGAAGGACCAGGTTGGTCTTCGATAGCAGCATTTCTCGGAGGCGGACGCCTCTGCAGTTGTTCTGGAGGCCTGTCTTTTGTTAGCGTCGGGGGCGGATATGGCCTCCTAGGAGCGAGGTCCATCTGGGCCTGCTTCTTCTTCAGAGCGGTCATGTCATTGGACATGGCATGATAACCTGAGGCCAAAGCCCGTACCTCCTGGAGGATTGTGTTACGAATGTTATTGTCGGGGAGGCGGCAATTGTGCCGGTGGAGGCAATGCGGCTAATGGAGGAGGATTGGAATAAGGTGCGTACTGCGGGGGAGCGGGAAGTCTTTGGAAAATGCGGAGGAGGAGGAGGCGGGTGAGGATAATGCATTTGCGGCGGGCAGTAAGGAGTTACGACCGGCGCCGGATTCCATTCTTCTTGGGGTTGCTGCCACGATGTGGACGGCGCATCACCGAAGGCGATGGATATTGGGATGCAGGGAAGTCGGGATGAATGGGTTCCTGCACTATGGATGGGAATCTGTCGATGGAAATGATATCCGCTTCAGCTTGCTGAGCGAGCATCGTACGGAGCGAGGAAACGAGTCTATTACGGCAATCTTCGACGACCAGGCATATGTCTGAGTTGAAGGATCTCAGGTAGTAGTGAGCAGCCATGCCAGCTGAAGGCCGAAGTTCACGAGGTACCCGTTTCCAGGATCTCGCAAACCTGATGTTAAAGTCAGACACCTCCTCTTGGGGGTGTCTCTGGATACTTTGGAACTGATGCAGCAAAGAAGTGGGGTCAGCAGACTCGTTGCATCCTTTCACGAGCCTTACGGCGAGCTGGGGCCACCCTGTGATAGATCCCTATGGCAGCGATCTCCACCAGTAGAGAAGCTTTCCCCTTAGGGAAAGGGCCGATGAGACGGGTCTTCACACTTTCGTCGATAATGGAGTGCAATGCGGCCGGGGCAAGAATGTCCTGGATGTGTTCGTACGCCGTCTTGTCGTAGCCGTCGTATGTAGGGATGGATTTTAAGGCAGCAGGGGGCACAGCTTGCTGTCCGACCAGGGCCAAGGGCCCCGTAGAGTCCACCGCCGGGAAGAGATCATCATCATTCTGCTGCTGGGCAGCCATTTCTTCTTCTTCTCCTCCGTCGGTTGTATACTCAGTGTCGGTACCTTCCGAGGATGTAGATTCCTCTTCTTCCTCGGCCTCTTCTATTTCGTTCTCAGCTCCTTCGACCTCGGCTTCGGCTTCTTCTCGGATTTCAGCCTCGGCTTCGTCGACACGAGCTTGTTGATCAGCTAGCCTGACAATTTCGCCTCGAGCGTTGATGTCTAGTTCGTAAAAGGCCGGCGGGTTTCTCGGATCCCTTGCTCGCCACCTTCTCGTTTGCATGAAGGTGCTAGGACCGGTCTTTCGGACTCAGAGGATATGTTCGTGCAGAGTCGCCAGGTGTTCTGATTTTGAACAGCAATGAAGCGAACACCGGTGCTTCGATTCTGTTTGGGGGTGGGAAACTTCCTTGTCCCACCGGGCGTGCCAGAAACTGTTGGTCACGAATCCGCCATGAGGAAAGGATTTGTTGCTTTTGCGCCCTAGGACCCGCAAACCAACATTGAAAGGCCGGAAGGAAGGAATGCCTTTCGTGCCAATCTCCGGAGAAGGCCGGCTTCCTTTGGGGTTTTGAGGTTCAAGATAAGAGTGCAGGGAAAGAGATAAAAATGCAGAAAGGGATTCCAAATTAGATTGGAGTTGGGTGGGGGGAACTAACAGTACGGCAACGCATCAATCACCACTACTAACACCAATATAACCATAACACACCACTATGGATGCTGTCACTCGCCAGTAGAACAGAGCCAGGTATATGTTTTGTGTTAAGAGCCAGAAGCACAGCTACAATGGTTCCCTAACAGACATTCCCTCCAAGGAACTAACAGTACGGCAACGCATCAATCACCACTACTAACAACACTATAACACAAAACATAACCAAAAAACTGCCACTAATCGTTTGCCCTATGTATCCTTTAATTTATGCACCTTAGGAATACCTGACCACCAAATGTTGAAGTGAATCAACAAGCCATGACACAGGAAAACGTAAGGCAGAAATGTCAAGGAGAGGCAACATACAAAATAAAAACAGTATAACGGCACCAAGTGTATGTATTATATTAAAAGGCGGAAGCACAGCTACAATGGTTCCCTAACAGACATTCCCCTTCCACCACCTTACAATGAAAACGTGGTGGCTATTTATAGCCTGAGAACCCCCCGATTACATTTATGGGCACAAAGTCCCAGTCAAACATTAGCTGACAAAAGCAGCCGCGGAACTGCTGATGCTGACCTTGTCGAGCAGGACTGTACTTGCAGCATGGTCTCCCTGAAGGCTGTACAGATACGTGGCAGCGCGTTAGGTAGAACTTCTCATCGGCAGGAATGCGGGTAGCTGAAGCAGGTAGAACCTCCAATCAGCTTTAAAGGCGGTAGCTGGCATAAGTAGTGCATCCCATGCTTGTCCTTGTGCTCGGCACGTCTCGGCTCGGATCCCAAAGTTGGACACTTGTCGGATGATGCTGCTTGACACGTGTCTGCCTTGAAAGGCAGTTTATCCAACTTCGCCCAGGATCAGAGCGTCGTCGGGTTGCGCAGGTGAAAAACAGCGCAGTTGGGGAGGCCTTTCATGCCTTAGTCAACTTTTGAGTTTGTCTCCCTACTGCGCACCGGTCAAGGCGCACTCCGACTTCGCTGCGAAGTCGGGTTGCGCACCGGTGGAAGCTGATTTACACTGCCGTACGGACTTCGCCCTGGAAAGGGGGCGCACTCCGACTTCGCTGCGAAGTCGGGTTGCGCCCCAGCACTTAGTCATTTTCCTGCCAGCCTGCTTACCAAGTGCGCCCGAACACCAAGGCCCCGAAAGCAGGGCGCACTCCGACTTCGCTGCGAAGTCGGATTCCCCAACACTTGTTCTTGGTATTCCCTGCCACTTGCACTCTGCGCCCAAGCGGAGGCGCACTCCGACTTCGCTGCGAAGTCGGATTGCGCCCTGAACACTTGTTCTTCTGGCTGATTCTGTCACACTGCGCACTTTGCACTCCTGCTGCGCTCCAACTGGAGGGCGCACTCCGACTTCGCTGCGAAGTCGGATTGCGCCCTGACACTTAGCCATTTTTCAGGGCAACTGCTATCATTTTTGAGATTTGACTGAGGGGCTCAAGAGAAAGAGGGAAGAATGAGAATGTAGGGAAGAGAGAGAAAGGGGGAGAAGAGGAAGGGGAAAGAGAGGAAGAGGGAAAGGGAAGAGCAGCTCTCTTACAAAAATTGAAAACATTGCACCCCGTGCAAAATGTGACAACAATAACTTGAAGATTTCTTTGACAAACTTATTTGCCACCATCGATGCATAATCCTTGATGTTACTCAGCATAAAGTATGCAACCTTGGTCAACTTGTCAACCACTACCAAGATCACATCATGTTGGTACCTAGTCTTAGGTAAACCCACAATGAAATCCATAGAGATTACATACCATTTTTACATAGGTACATCATATGGGTACAATTTACTTATTGGGTATTGATGTTCTACCTTTATCTTCTGGTACTCTAAATATCTCACAATGAAACTAGTGATATCTTGCTTCATTTCGGCGTAATAGAAGGTCTTTTTCATGTTTTCCCTCATTTTTTACCCTCCCAAATGAGCAGAATAGGGAGAATTGTGTACCTCTTGCATAATCAATCTCCTTAGATCACCAGTTTTGGGTATAACTACCTTGTCTTTAAAGCATAAAAATCCATATTTTATGTTGAAATCCTTATTCTCTTCAAGATTTTCCTTGGTTTTATTTTGGATTTCTATGCAATATGGGTCATGTAGTTGCATTTTCTTGACCCTATCCATCAAATCTATATGGCTCCAAGTCAACACTACTCTGTGCCTTCTCCTACTCAAGGCATCTGCACCTTATTCTCCTTCCCTTTGATATATTCAATACCAAAGTTATATTCAGCTAATAATTCTACCCATATTCTATACCTTGCATTTAGCATAGGTTGAATGAAGATATACTTCAAACTTTGATGGTATGTTCTTAGCTCAAACAATCTACCCAACAAATAATCTCTAGAACTTTAGGTCATGCACCACTACTACCAATTCTAGATCATGTGTAGCATAGTTCACCTCATACTTCTTGAGATTTTTGGACTCATGCCATTCTAGCCTCTTCTTGTGATAATACCCCACCTAAAACTTCCAAGGAAGCATCAGTACACATGGTAAAATTCCCAATAAAATCTGGTATCTTAAGAATCAATGCCATTGTTAACTTATTCTTTAGAGCCTCAAATGCGGCCTCATACTTTTTCATCCATTTGAACTCTTTTCCATTTTTCTGAATATTAGTAATTCCTCATAAAACGCCTATAATAGCTAGTGGGTCCCATGAAACTCTTGACTAATATCACATTTTTTGGTGGAGGTCAACTTAATATAGCCTCAATTTTCTTTGGGCCCACATCAATCCCTTTTGTCGATATGATGTGCCCCAAATACTGCATCTATGGGGTATAAAACTCACACTTAGAAAACTTTCAATATAACTAGTTCTTCCTTGGAACTTCCAGCACTAACCGAATGGTGGTTGTGTTCCTCTTTAGTACGAGAATATATCAAAATATCATCCAAGAATACCAAGACAAACCGATCTAGATAGTTTTTGAACACACTATTCATCAGATTCATAAAAGTTGTTGACATACTTGTCAACCCAAATGGTAACACTATGAAATTATAGTGCCCATATCTGGTCTTAAATATTATCTTAGAGGTATCCTCTTCCCAAATCCTTAGCTGATGATACCTTGATCTTAAATCTATCTTTGAGAATATGGTAGTATCCCTTAGCTAATCAAAGAGATCATCAATTCATGGTAAGGAATACTTATTCTTAATAGTTACCTTATTCAACATTCTATAATATATGCAAAGCCTCAAAGAACCATCCCTCTTTTTCACAAACAATAATGGGGCACCCCAAGGCAACACATTAGGTTTGATCAGACCCTTTTCTAACAAGTCTTGTAGTTGCACCTTTAGCTCTTGCAACTCAATTAGGGTCATCCTGTAAGGTGTCATTGAAATAGGTTTAACCCTCATCATTAATTCAATAGTGAAGTCAAATTCCCATTGATGGGGTAGACCTAGAAGATCTTTGGGAAATACATCTCGAAACTCATGGAGAATTGGATGTTTCTTGAATATTTTTTCATCTCCATTTTCTCAAGTCTTCCCATTGATATTTACTACATATAGCATACCACCTCTTTTAATGAATTTCTTTAACTGCATAATTGAAAGCAAATGAGGTTGAAAAGAACCTTGCCCACTTTGTACCCTCACCCTCGACTTATCCTTGTCAGTGTAATCCATCCACCTATCTTGGAAGTTGATTAAGGCTTCATGAGCCTTTAACTAATCCATCCCTAGGATAATATCAAAAGCACGAAGGGATGCCACATACAAGTGCAATATAGTGGATCCATTGGGTAGAGTTATCTTAGCTGTAGGAAAACATTGATCCACTAAGTAAGTTTGACCAGAACCATACTCGATTTTCCACCATTGTACCAAAATCTAGGTCATTCCAACATATCTCCAATAATACTAGTGAAAATAAAACTATTAGAAGCTTCGCTATCTATTAAAAATTTTACGTCTTTATCATACAACATATCATTTAGTAATATCAATGTAGCTTGTCCATCTAGATTCTGACTCCCAATAGCGGCATATATTTTGTGTGTCTGCTTCTCTACCCTGTGACTCGACTCTGATCTTTGGGGATATTTCTTAGCATAGTGAGGACCTCCACATATATAACAAACTGTCCTAGGTGCTTGTGGCCTCTCTTGTCTTTTCTCCCATGTATCCTCTTTTTGTGTTGATTCTATTTGCTTAGGGGGATGAGGATTTGAATTATCCCTTTTTTGGAATTTCTTCTTGTTTTGCCATTGAATTCCACTATTCCTATTGTTGAACTTTTGGTTGTCTTTGTTTCTTTTGTTTTTCTCCTAATCCCACTTCAAACATCCAACATTTTTTCTTTTCTTGAGTTCAAGCCTCTCTTGCTCTATCAAACCCAAATAGTTGAAGAAAGAATTTTTAGTTTGAAGATTATTTTCTTCTGGTCTAGCCAAGTCACAAGCCTCTTGCAAAGTTTCAAGCTTGAGCAAATTGATCATCATCCTTATTTTAGGATGTATCCCAAGAATAAACGTGTACATCTTCAAGTGTTCATTGTTCTCTTACTCTAAAACGTACTTCAAAATTTTCATGTATCTATGGAAATACACTTCTAATGATATTTTGATAAATTTGCATTGGAAAAAAAATATTACAAGTATTTTGGCCTTATAATGTAATATAAAATTGTTATATGAAATCAAGTGGCATTAGCTCAACCGGTTAGATTCCTCAACATTTCAAGGAGACCTAGGTTTGAATAAGATTCGATACATGGATAATATCCAAGCTTTGTTGTAATACCACTCTGTGGTGATGATGTAATACATGTGGGACCTATTTCAATCTCATATCCATTGAAAAACTATTATATAAAATGTTAATTTTGAACTAATCGAAGAATTGGAACTTCATATTTATCTAACAGGGTTTTTCAATGGATACACCTTTCATGGATTATTTTCTGTCATAAATTGTCATTACATAAAAAATAATGGAAAAAAAATAAATTTGAAATAATAAAGATAAGATTTTATATGTTTAGATAGATTAAAAAAGGTTACATGTTAAATTAGACAACACAATATAACATAAAAAATAAAAAAAGTAATTGATGGCTGCAACCTTACTGCAGTGGTAAGGGCTTTGACCTCTCTTTAAGAGGCTTGCACGAGGACACAAGTAAGCCCTTCAATGAGCAGTGATGCAAGGTTTTCTTAGGGCTCAACCACACACAAACAACCAACAAATAAGACCTATGCACACAACCACTGTCAGAGACCACCCATGCTTTCACAGAACAAACACATCGGGGTGAACACTCCAACATCTACCACAAAGCCCCATGAATCAGCTAGAGTAGCAAAGCAAAGGAAAGAGAGATCTCATAGGGTGACGTGCTTTTCAAACTCACATCCACACATTCACATAAAAAATGAACAACCAAACACTGCAAATTTAAAACACTAAAAGCAATCAAGCTAAAGATAACCAGAGGACTAAAAATAACGGGAGAGAGCATTACAAACACAACATCGAATATGACCACAAAAGCCCATAAAACAAGCATGAGTAAAACAATGAACTCATGCCACCAATACACCACTGATACAAGCTCGACCAATGTTCGAAACTATGCTCACTTATCAAGCTTGACACATCCTTCTAAATGTTCTGAAAACCAATCCCCCAAAATCCCCCTCAGCACCTTCCTTCTTAAATTAGGAATACGGGTGCCCATATGCATGGCAATGATAACATTCTCTTTCAAGAGCATTACCACCATACAGACCAACCTTGGTGATCAAGCATCATCCATGCATGCAAAAAGGAAGAGGGTCAACTAAGCAAAGGGTTAAACAATAATTAACCATAAGGTTTTTAAGCTATCCTTAACATTTAGATTAAACTTTCATTAATTAGATTTTACTATGGTTTCTTTCCAATAATACTTCCCATCTAATTTTGTTACAACTCAAAAGTAATAAAGACATCTTCTAATAGCTCAAAACTTGCACACCAAGAGCGATCATAGATTTTAGCCAAACAATATTTTCATGCCATTGTTTTATCCATAAATAAGCAGTCTCTTTTAAGATAGTCTAGAGCTATCATCGACCTATTACGAAAACTCATTTCATTTGTAACTTCCTTCGTCGACCTATTATGGAGACTCATTGCATTGTCAAATTCCTGGCCCAATGGTGTAAACACAAAAATAAGCAAAATGCAATGCATCTACATGAAGGGTCATTTTCCTTGTTACCTTGAGCCATTAATGAGCAAATCATCATCATCATCATTTCCCTAAGTATCTCTATCTATAGGTGGTTCACCTTTAAGATCCCACCAGCGAGAGAGCACTTGATTTTGTATCCACAATTACATCAGCAGTACCATATTCCAAGCTCAAAAGAATGAAATCATTCCATTATATAGATATCAATAAAAAAACTATGCCATTAAACATTCACATTAATGCATAGTTCATTGTCCATATGAGTTTTGCCAAGGAGTGTTGTTACATAGGCTGTTACATACTCATCCATTGGACTAAACACCATCCTTTGTGTTTCTCTACAAAAGCGTACATCAAATAATTTCATTCAAATAAGTATGAAAATTGTTGTCTCATTTCTTCAGCATTTTTCCATGTAGCATTGTTCTCAAAAAATTGGTTTGGTCCCATTGGATCTTACATTGATCTAGGGTTTGTTTCTCAACATCTTGGAATGAGACCCTAGAATATTAATTGGTCTCACCTCAATGGTTGAGGGATATGCCATCTGTAATTTAGAAATATTCTACACATGAGTAAGATCAACAACACACTTCCTAAGCAGGGATATGTGGAAAGTATCATGGATCTTTGATAGGTTGGATGATAAATCAAGCCTATAGGCTATTGGGCTAATCTTATCAATGATCTCAAAGAGTCCAACATAGCGAGGATCCAACTTAATTGAATTGTTGATACTTTTCATGGGTATTACCCTTAAGAAAACTATGTCCCACAAAGAATTCTCTTGGCGATCTTTTCAGATCAACATAGCTCTTTTGGTGATCGATTGCTTCCTTGAGCCTAAGCTGAATTGCTCTAAGTTGTTCCTCCATGTTTTGGATAGTGTCTAGTCTAATCATCACCCGATCCTCCAAATTGTTCTACGATAGAGGTGTTTTGCATCTTCTGCCATATAGGGCTTCAAATGGAGTCATCCCCAATGATGCATGGTACGCATTATTATATGCAAATTCAACAAGATGCAAAAAGTCTTCCCACTTAGATTTTTGATCCATGCAGTACATGCGTAGCATGTCTTTTGGTTGACCCTCTTAGTCTAACCATCTATTTTGGGATGATATGCAGAACTAATATTCAGCTCAGTGCCTACTACATGATGTAGAGCCTATCAAAACTCTGATGTGAATCTAAAATATCTGTTTGATATGATCACTTCAGGAAACCTATGTAACTTGAAGATATGATCACTTCAAGAAACCATGTAACCTGAATATTTCTTTGGCAAACTTATTTGCCACCATCGATGCATAATCCTTGATGTTACTCGGTATAAAGTATGCAACCTTGGTCAACTTGTCAACCACTACCAAGATCACATCATGTTGGTACCTAGTCTTAGGTAAACCCACAATGAAATCCATAGAGATTACATACCATTTTTACATAGGTATATAATATGGGTACAATTTACTTATTGGGTATTGATGTTCTGCCTTTATCTTTTGGTACTCTAAATATCTCACAATGAAACTAGTGATATCGTGCTTCATTTCGGCCTAATAGAAGGTCTTTTTCATGTTTTCCCTCATTTTTTACCCTCCCAAATGAGCAGAATAGGGAGAATTATGTACCTCTTGCATAATAAATCTCCTTAGATCACCAGTTTTGGGTATAACTACCATGTATTTGAAGCATAAAAATCCATATTTTATGTTGAAATCCTTATTCTCTTCAAGATTTCCCTTGGTTTTATTTTGGATTTCTATGCAATATGGGTCATGTAGTTGAATTTTCTTGACCTATATGGCTCCAGGTCAACGCTACTATGTGCCTTCTCCTACTCAAGGCATCTGCAACCTTATTCTCCTTCCCTTTGATATATTCAATACCAAAGTCATATTCATGTAATAATTCTACCCATATTCTCTACCTTGCATTTAGCATAGGTTGAATGAAGATATACTTCAAACTTTGATGGTATGTTCTTAGCTCAAACGATCTACCCAACAAATAATCTTTGGAACTTTAGGTCATGCACCACTACTACCAATTCTAGATCATGCGTAGCATAGTTTATCTCATACTTCTTGAGATTTCTGGACTCATATGCCATTGTAGCATCTTCTTGTGACAATACCCCACCTAAACCTTTCAAGGAAGCATCACTACACATGGTAAAATTTCCAATAATATATGTATCTTAAGAATCAATTCCATTGTTAACTTATTCTTTAGATCCTCAAATGCGGCCTCACACTTTTTCATCCATTTGAACTCTTTTCCATTTTTCTGAAGATTAGTAATTCCTCATAAAATGCCTATAATAGCTAGTGAGTCCCATGAAACTCTTGAATAATATCACATTTGTTTGTGGAGGTCAACTTTATATAGCCTCAATTTTCTTTGGCTCCACATCAATCCCTTTTTTTGATATGATGTGCCCGAAATACTGCATCTATGGGGTATACAACTCACATTTAGATAACTTTCCATATAACTAGTTCTTCCTTGGAACTTCCAGCACTAATCGAATGGTGGTTGTGTTCCTCTTTAGTACGAGAATATATCAAAATATCATCCAAGAATACCAAGACAAACTGATCTAGATAGTTTTTGAACACACTATTCATCAGAGTCATAAAAGTTGTTGACGTACTTGTCAACCCAAATGGTAACACTATGAACTTATAGTGTCCATATATGGTCTTAAATATTATCTTAGAGGTATCCTCTTCCCAAATATTTAGCTGATGATACCTTGATCTTAAATCTATCTTTGAGAATATGGTAGCATCCCTTAGCTAATAAAAAAGATCATCAATTCATAGTAAGGGATACTTATTCTTAATAGTTACCTTATTCAACATTCTATAATCTATGCAAAGCCTCAAAGAACCATCCATATTTTCACAAACAATAATGGGGCACCCCAAGGCAACACATTAGGTTTGATTAGACCCTTTTCTAACAAATCTTGTAGTTGCAACTTTAACTCTTGCAACTCAATTAGGGTCATCCTGTAAGGTGTCCTTGAAATAGGTTTAGCCCTCATCATTAATTCAATAGTGAAGTCAAATTCCCACCGATGGGGTAGACCTAGAAGATATTTGGGAAATACATCTCAAAACTCATGGAGAATTGGATGTTTCTTGAATATTTCTTCATCTCCCTTTTCTCCAGTCTTCCCATTGATATTTACTACATATAGCATACCACCTATTTTAATGGATTTATTTAACTGCATAATTGAAAGCAAATGAGGTTGAAAAGAACCTTACCCACTTTGTACCCTCACCCTCGACTTATCCTTGTCAATGTAATCCATCCACCTATCTTGGAAGTTGATTAAGGCTTCATGAGACTTCAACTAATCCATCCCTAGGATAATATCAAAAGCATGAAGGGATGCCATATACAAGTGCCATATAGTGGATCCATTGGGTAGAGTTATCTCAGTTGTAGGCAAACATTGATCCACTAAGTAAGTTTGACTAGAACCATACTCGATTTTCCACCATTGTACCAAAATCTAGGTCATTCCAACATATCCCCAATAATACTAGTGAAAATAAAACTATTAGAAGCTTTGCTATCTATTAAAAATTTTACGTATTTATCATACAACGTATCATTTAGTAATATCAATGTAGCCTGTCCATCTAGATTCTGACTCCCAATAGCAACATATATTCTGTGTGTCTGCTTCTCTACCCTGTGACTCGACTCTGATCTTTGGGGATATTTCTTAGCATAGTGAGGACCTCCACATATATAAAAAACTGTCCTAGGTGCTTGTGGCCTCTCTTGTCTTTTCTCCCATGTATCCTCTTTTTGTGTTGATTTTATTTGCTTAGGGGGATGAGGATTTGAATTATCCCTTTTTTGGAATTTCTTCTTGTTTTGCCCTTGACTTTCATTGTTCCTATTTTTGAACTTTTGGTTGTCTTTGTTTCTTTTGTTTTGCTCCTTATCCCTATTAAAAAATCCAACACTCTTTCTTTTCTTGATTTCAAGCCTCTCTTGCTCTATCAAACCTGAATAGTTGAAGAAAGAATTTTTAGTTTGAAGATTATTTTCTTCTGGTCTAGCCAAGTCATAGGCCTCTTGCAAAGTTTCAGGTTTGAGAAAATTGATCATCATCCTTATATTAAGATGTATCCCAAGAATAAACGTGTACATATTCAAGCGTTCATTGTTCTCATACTCTAAAACGTACCTCAAAAGTTTCATGTATCTGTGGAAATACACTTCTAATGATATTTTGATAAGTTTGCATTGGAAAAAAAAACATTACAAGTATTTTGGCCTTATAGTAAGGTTATGTGGTGATTAAAATAATATAAGGTTAAAATTGTAACCTTTTATATTTAACACGCACACACACACACACACATATATAAATTGATTTTGTAATATTGAAAATAATATCTTTAAAATTATATCGTTATATATAAGTATTACAATAATTTGAACAAATTCTATTTAATAATTATATAATTATGTTTTATGATTTTGATTAATCAATAAAATTTTAAATTTATTATAACATTACTAAGATGATTCTTATCTTTATTACATTGAGACATGGTGTATTATAACAACTTGGAAATTGTGTATTTATCTATTGACAAGATTTAAACTTGAATCTCCTACTTGAAAGTTAAGGAATTTAACTGATTGAGTGTATGCCATTTTATATATAACATAATATTTTTATTATATTATTATTAAATTTTTAAAGTGTTTTTAAATATTTTATTTTAATTTCTTTTTAATAATAATATTTTTAAAACGATGCTTCTTCGCATCACTTGTATATATATTAATAACCTCCATAAATGTTGTTTTTGTGAAGCTATCACATCATTCAAATTGTCTCTATCTCTAAGAGGTCTCTTTGTGTCATCGGGAGCTACTGATAGTATATATAATAGTTCATTTTTTAAATACAAATATCTTAAGTATTGGCTAATGGGTTTAGAGCAAGTGGTAGGAAATAAAGAGTTCCACACTCTAAGCCAATATTTCAATTCGATGGATGAATTTTAACATTTTAGTCTATTGAGTTGAGTTTGAGTTGTAATTGTAGAGACGAGTCATATTTCATGAAGAAGGCTCAATTATAAGTTTTAAAAGACATAGAAGTCCAAAGTGTGCATATGTTGTATGTAAAATTGGCTTGCAGAAAAATATTTTGTAAAATATATAATCTCGCTAGAGATGGATGAAGATAACAAAAGCTAGGTAATAATTTTATCTACATCAATTGATTGAATGTTAAATCAAATGTAATATTAATGGTCAACTTAGCGCAAACAAGAAAAACATTATGAGAAGCTATATAAAGAGTAGATATGATATGGATGTAGTGTGGAAGTGAAAGCGTCTCATCATGCTATATGCTAAGAAGTGTCTTTGTAATTAAGAGTTCAATATGAATAAAGAAAGTGCTCTAGAGTTGGAAAATATAGATTCAATAGAGGTAACATCTATTTATACAAAGCTACTGGTGAAGGATTCAACCCCTTTTGTGGACATAGACGAAAGTATGTAGGAGATTTTGGTTGACCCTATTAGAAATTTTCTTCCATATTGCTCATAAAATCAATGTTCATATGAGAGGGTGAATTTTGACTAACATCTTCAATAGTGAGACAATGATTTATTATGGGAAAAGGAATACATAGGATGGATATTTATCCTATAGGGGACATATGCATGTAAATTGTAAGAAAATAACTAGTTTAGAATAATGCCTTAAACTAGAACTAGTGAGTGAAGATAAATGTATTAAAGAATTATATAGGAGCCTACATAGTTAGATAGCTATTGATATACATGGTTTTTTATAGGATTCTTATGAAAAATATATAGGATGTTTCATATGGCTATGTTAAACATAAGTGTGATAATATACATGCATAATCATTGAGATAGTGACAATTCTACTGTTTGGATTGTACTTGAAAGCTACATGGAAAGAGAAGGAGATTCTACACTTCATGCATTAGATGAGGGGGTGTATGCATAAGTCAAATTGTGTTAATCCCAAAATGAGGATTAAGGTTGGTACATTCACCTTAACTCCGTGCTCTCTTATTTTGTTGGTCTTTGCTTTCTCCATGATATGTGTATGATTTATTATACGTTAGAAAATGACTATTTTTAATATACAAGACCCTTGAAAATAAAGGATAAATCTTGGCTATAGTTTATTTTAGTTTGTAAATGGGTGCCTATAAAGATTGATGGAATGGAGTTATTGTACGCATTATAGGATATATTGTTCAAGTATTATATGTGTCTGGTTCCTATGGATGCTTTTGAATATTTTTGTAACTATTATATATTTGCAACCCTTATTTTCACAATGATCATGCTTCCAACTTTAAGAGACTTATGATGCAGTTAAAAATTCATTTATAAAGGAAGAATAACATTTTAATCTCAATACAAGTAAAAAATCTTATATACATTACCAAAAAAATTTAAAATAGATGGTTGAGAAAAATTTCAAGTTTTATAAAAACTAAAATCATACTAGAAATATAGTGAAATATTAAAAGGAGTTATATATTGCGTTGCATACCCTCTTCAAATTCAAAATGCTTTATATAAGCAAATGTTAAGAAAGACTAACAAAGTCTTGGGTAATCAAAATAGGAGGTCCAATGTTTGAATTTGAAGGTTGATAGGGTATGCATGTCCCAAAGGAAAATAATACAAAACAAGTGCCTCCTCCTTCCCATAGTGGACCCAAAGGAATATGTGGTTGTTTGATATACATAATACTCATGGATTATAAAAGTTACTGTAGTGACCAATCACTACCTTTGGAATTCACCATTTTGGTAGGATGCACAACAATATAATCAACCTACCAATACTTTCAAAAACCCTTCCACTTTTGACTAAGTGTAAGATAAGTGTCAATTTTCTCAATAGGTATTGATTAGATTAGGAGTGGTTTGCTTGCAGAATGGTCTAATTAGTTCATAGGAGTAAGGTGCTTAGGGTTAGCTAGCAAATTGCTAGCAAAGTTAAACAATTTGCTCACTTCCTAGAGTTAATCAATCATTGATATGTAGAGGGATTAAATAAAAGCATGAGTCTTGAGGAGAATCTTTTAAAAGCGATATTTGGAATGTAGTGGTACCATAAATCATTTTAAAATCCTACTAAGACTATTAGAGGCATGCAACATTTGGAGGTGCATCATTTTGTTAAAAACACCCCTAAATTTTACTTCAACTAGGAGTAATAGTTTCTCCCCCTAGCTAACGCATGTATAAACTCTTACTATAGGTAACAATTTGCTTCAAATTTGGAATAATTCCTCCATATGAGCCAATCACGTAAAAATAGTCTAAGTCCAATTGTAGGAGTGGATCACTCCATATTGTTAGAAATATGCTCTAAATTTGTCAAACGTGCATAACTTGAATCCAAAGAGACATCAAGGCTAGGGTCTTGATTTATCAATCCTAAACTTAAATTGAGCTTGATTTTATATCTTTTCATTATTTATATTTGATTTCTATAGGTGGTTTATGAATGACAACTCTAACCTAAACTCTAAAATATTAAAATTTTCAAAGAGCAAGCAGTCAAAACAACATAAAAATTCTAAGAAACCTCATATTTGGTTCCAATTTTACATTTTCCATAGGCAATAAGCATTTGGATCAAATTATGGAATATTCTTCCTAAGGCCAAATCAACTAGTGATTCACTTTGTACAAGTGATTCACTTCGAGATAATGAATTTTCCTCCAAATTGAATCTAAAGAGCAATTCACTCAAAATAATAGTTCTTTCTAATTCCCCCTAGGATAGAAATTTGCTCTAGAGTCAAAATGATTCACTTGTATTCCTACTCAAAAATTTCCAAGTTTAGTTCTTGCTAGCAAAATTCCTAAGTTTTCTACCAATTTGCTCTAGTTAACTAGCAAATTATTCTATAAACCAAATTTTGATCTTGAATATCTATTTTTGTTGGTACATATGCACAAGATTATGAATACACAATCAGAAGCACAAATATTGGGAGAAGAACATCAATCCCCTGAGCTAATTGCATGCCATTAAAAAAAGGGAAAAGGAAGGAACATGTTGTCACATGGGTACATCAATACAATGAGTTCGAGGAAATTCCTATGTCTAATCCCACTTTTTCAAAAGGTAAATTCCCAATGGATAATCCCTTAAATAAAAATCCTACATCCCAAGAAATTGGTTTCCTTGGCTATCAAATGAGTTATTCTTTTGCTCTTGTAAATCACACTTGGTAAAATGTGGCCCTACCTTTACCCACATAAATCCCCTTTACGGAATGTCATTTCCTATAAATAACCCCACAAATAATACATATTTTACAACATATAACAATGCAATTAATGCAAATTAACCTTAAACCACACTTCCTACTAATATGAATTCATCTCAAGGTCTATCTTTTCCCAACACCTCCAATATTCCTCCATAATAATCTACACCTCCAAATGTAGGATCTTTAGGAAAAATATTTTCTAATCATATCTAGGGTTTTACTCAAAGCTTATGAGTGTTGACTAGACAAGTGGGGACACAAGGTACATAGAGAAACCCCTAGGAACCAACACAACTTCCATCTAGCCAGATGCAACAAAAAACACAATAATACCCACCTCCTCCAAACCAAAATGTTTCTCCACAAGGCTTGTAGTACCCTCATCCATTCCTATATATGCAACCTTCTCTAAATTTAGCAATAGGCTTAAGAATCCACTACCCCTTCCTTTCCAAATTCCAAATCCTCCTTATCCTCTACCTTACTATGCTCCATATCAGTACCTTCAAATGCCTTCATACCCACCTCAATATTATTTAGTATATCCATATTCACTACCACAACAATAGTATAGATAACCTCCTCCTACATAGAATAATATAGTGCATTTACTGATTTATTATCTATATGATAAAATTAAATTATGGTATAGAGGTTTTCTTGATAATTTTATTACTAGTTGGACATCAAATATAGAAATGTTTGTATAGAATTAGTAGTATGATCAATGAGTACTATGTTTTGTTTCAACTGAATGTAATGCAAAGACATCCTTCAAAGAATATACATGGTTATAATACTATATTCTTGAGGACCTTAAAAATGATTCTATAAAATATTAGTCCGAATAAAGAACAAACCTTGCGACACTATATCAAAGCTTTACAATTTAACTTGGCTTGAATGGTTTGTAGTGCTAACCACAACACTCTAGAAATAGCTTTTAAAAAACAACCCATACATAAGATGTTCTTATTAGGGTAGGAAAACTACTCCTTAGCCCACCTATGGCCTACAATAGCCTTGTTATCCAAAACACTCAAGTCTTTGGATCTACACTTTCCATCTCACTCATTTTGAATATTCAACCAATTGTTAAATCAATGCACTCTTTATACATTGTTACACATCTTGGTATTAACTATTGTATTTTAGCCACATTTGTAAGCCCTTCTCAATCTACCAAATTCAATGATGATTTTTATACCAATTTTTTTTAAAGAAAAATGTTTATATTATTTAATATAATAAAAACATTACAAGTTGGCTAGGTGCTACAAGTGTCATAGGAAAAATAAAGGATGCATATAGCTAGAGTTGGAATCCCAGAAGGGCAAGAATGTCAATAAAAAACAAAATATCTTCCCTAGCAAAGCTGAAAGAACTAGAACAAAGTAGTCCTTGGTCGACAACAATCTATAAAATAAACAAAGACAATATGCTTAGTCCGTGTGATCATCTCTAAATTCCTTAGAATTCTTGATTTTAAACTTTCTTATGTGAGCTGAAGAAGGATTTAAAAGAAATCCTTCATTGGTCATTTTATATACTAGATGGTGCTACTTCCTAGGAATGCAATGCTAATTAATATGTTCAATTTTTTCTAGAGTCTTATATACTTGATTCAAAAACAACCAGAGCATAATATATTTGACCTCTTGTTTGCTATAAAAAAAACTATATGATTAGCTTAGAGTCCCTATAAATTGAAAAGGTTTTCACATCTTCTCTTGTCACTAGAGTGAGATAAAATTTGCAATCTGTCAACTTAGCTACATTATTGGTGGTATGTCCTAAATTACTTAAAAAATATGGGTTTTATGAGGGGTCTTAGTCCCCTCATACTGGGGTTTGAACTTGGATTTCTTGAAGGAAACCCCAAAGACATACGACTATGGTAGCCCTTATAATACCATTTACCAAAATTGAGATGAGGGAAATGTTTAAAGTACTAAGAACCATGATAAATTAAAATAACACTGAAAGGAGACAATTATAAAAGCCTCAAAATTGGAAACGTCAAAATACCCCATAACTCACTAAGGACCAAGTGCCTTGATAAGATTCCAATTAGGGCATCGATCAAGTCCAGGATAACATGGTAAATACCAATTTAGAAATCAATACAATATGATGTTTTCCATCCAATATGGGGTATGATCCTACAAATTGTGCAATAACCATTAGATATATCCAGATGAACCAATATGATAAGCAATTTTAGGTTCAATAGATCATTATCTTGGGTTAAATGGTATCTATAGTAATAAACCCATATACTAATATCCTCAACCACAACAACTAGTCCTTGTATTTCCAAACCCTAACAATGCAATCTTTTCCAACTTTACATTTCCAAAATTGATGAAGATTCCACATTTAAGGATGATGTTAATGTGCTAGTCAATAAGGGGTTGGTACTAGGGTTAAGAAAAAGGCATCTAAGAACAAACCTCATCCTAGAGATAGGTCAAAATAAACAAAGACATTACTATGTTAAGGAGAGGGAGACTACTATTGCACTTAAAAGATAAAGGCTTGGTAGCTACATAATAAGAAAAATAAAAAGAAGATACTAGAAAGAGTGTTGTAGATATAACTTAAATAAATGCACAAATTAGTAAGGACAAACAAATGATTAAGGCAAAAGGACCAAAAATAAAAAGGAGGAATACAAAAGAAACTAATAAGTCTACAAAAAAGAGGAGTGACAAGGAGAGGTACCAACCAGGGTTATGCATAGCGGCGAAACTTCGCCATTGGGGCAAAAAAAACCATTTTCGAAAATTCAAATTTGCGAAATTTTTGGGACCCGGACGTCGGCCATGTAGCCAGAATTTTTGGGAAAAAATAAATTTTCGGTGTCGGTTAGCCGTCCTTTGATGAGAGTATCACGAATATTTTGAAAAATTCGCAAGTAATCCCGCCTAAATAAAGTACCCTTTTCGCCCTAAAATTTTAGAATTTCTAAATTATCCCGCCAAACTCGCCAAGTATACCTCTATATATAAATAACACCCCAGGGATACATTTCCATTTTCAGACCGTGTTCTATACCCGATGAAAAGACCGACACAATTCTTCACAACACCGAAACCTATTCTACGATCGACCGCAACAAATTCAGCAATCGAACGGAACCGTGTCCTGTTCTACAACCGAACGAAACTAATTCTATAGTCGGATAGTGTTCTACGACCGACCGGAGTAACTTCTACATCCGGATTCTATCGTGCAGTCGAATGGAACAAATCCTACAACCAAACCTTCGGAACCTCAAATCATTCCTGCATCCGAAACCTGTCATGCAACCGGATGGAACCTTTCCTACATCTGGATCCTACCGTGCAACCGGATGAAACCATTCCTGCATCTAAAACCTATCGTGCAACCGATCGAAATCATTCCTGCATCCAAAACCTATCGTGCAACCGGACGGAACCTTTCCTGCATCCGGATCCTACCATGCAACCGGACGACACCATTCCTGCATCCGAAACCTATCGTGCAACCGGTCGGAATCATTCCTGCATCCAAAACCTGACGTGCAACCGGACGAAACCTTTCCTGCATCTGGATCCAACCGTGCAATCGGACGGAACCATTCCTGCATCCAAAACCTGTCATGCAACCGGATGGAACCATACCTGCATCCGAAAACTATCGTGCAACCGGACGAGATTACGTTTACCAGGATCTTTTCCTACATACGACCGAAACCAGTTTCTCTGCATATGGTCGAACCGTCTTTTCGCACCAGGTTCTCTGTCACTTCTCTGCTTGCCATGTTTTTCTTTATTTTGCCATGTTTTGCATGTTATTTTGCCTGGTTCTGCATGTTTTTCTTTATTTAATGATTTTTCAATCTTGTTCTGCACCACACCAATATCGGAGCCCTCTTC
This sequence comes from Wollemia nobilis, assembly GCA_028583015.1. Taxonomy (NCBI): domain Eukaryota; kingdom Viridiplantae; phylum Streptophyta; class Pinopsida; order Araucariales; family Araucariaceae; genus Wollemia; species Wollemia nobilis. The sequence goes on from JAQPPZ010017057.1 coordinate 4,185,548, forward strand.
TACATCTGGAATGTCATTGCTCTGTTCCCTTGTTTTTCTCTATTTTGCCATGTTCTGAATGTTTTAAAACTCTTTGATTCTTAGTTTCAATTCAGATATTTTTTTCCTTGCTAAGATTATAAATGAGTAAATGCTTTGGTTCTCTATTGACATATTGATGCTCTTTTTCTCTGTTAGAGTGCTTTCACCAGAAAACAACTAGTGGCATAAACTGATAAAATCACAATAAAGAATGGCTGGAAAAAAGTATGTATAATTTACCACCCAAACAATTGTTTATTCTATTTACAATATTATCTTAAGGCCTCCAGAAAGTACACCCTCTTTAACTTTTTTTTTGTAACAAGTAAAATGTCACCCAGTGATGGAAATATGGGCACCAAATCTTCTGCTGAAAAGAGTATCCTCAAATATTTTAGCCAAACTTCGAAATGCGACGAGCCAACGACATCTGTGCAAATTCAAGGTACAAATGATTTTTGACTTCCCAGTATGTGCTTGATTGACGATTTGAATATTTTTTTGTAAATTTTTTTATCCAATAATGATAAAAAATATTATGGTATGCTACTATGCAGAATACCCTGTCGATCCTGATATGCCTCCACTTGAAGATATTCCCCAAGAAGAGATGCCTTTCATTGAAAATCCCCTTAGAAATGACATCCAACAAACACCTGAAGACAACACGCAAAATGACATCACAATTGAAAATGAAAGTGATAAATCAAAATCATTACAAGCTTCAATTGAATCTTCAACCAAAAATTCCAAAAAAAGAAAAGCATCTCTCTGGATACTTGGAAGGGGATTTAGGAAAGAATGGGTAGAAATATTTCCCTGGCTTGAGCCTAGTCATGACTGAGGATAACCAAATTGATGAAAAAGAATGTAGATGCAAAATTTGCAGTTGGAGACTTGGTAAGGATCATAGGCTTCAAAACAAGATTGATACAATTGAAAAACATGTTGGCAAATCTTATGTAAAAGTTATAAAAAGTAATGGTGAAGTTAGTAAAGAAGTTAAGTGGAAGGATGCATCAGAATGTATGCATTTAAGATATGCTATAGAATATGACAATCACTTAAAGCAACAACAATCTCTTGTTGAGAAAGGTGGAACAATTGGAGCCCAATTTCACAAAATACAGAAGACTATTTTTGCTTCAAAAAGTAAGCAGTTTGTCGTTGTTTACAATATTCTCAAGAAAGGTAGACCAATGTCCGATTTTATTGATTATAAGCAGCTATTATGCCTTTTTAATGTGCAAAACCTTCCTAGTTCTCATTGGTCAGACCGAAGTGGTTGGGAAATGGTAAAATGTTTATCTTTGGTTGAGAAAGAAGACCTAAGGGAGCAAGTAAAACTTGCCAAATTCATTTCACTTTCTATTGATGAGGTAACAATTGTGGATAACACTTCTTGGATTTGCATGCATGTGTACACATTTCAAAATCATATTAGAAGGCCTATTTTGTTGGGAATACATAAGATGGTGGAAAGTTCAAATGCAAAAAATATTTATAATGTTGTTAAAAGTTTAAAGAATATTGCGGGAATGAATGATATAGACATAGCAACAAAGTTAATTTGCGTTGGAGCTGATGGAGCTGCTATTATGCAAGGTCACAGGTCTGGTCTTTGTGTTCGACTCCAAACCACAGTTGCCCCATATATGATCCCCATTCATTGTATGGCTCATAGAGTTAATCTTGCATATAAAATTGTGAGCACATTTTCAAATGTTGCTAAAGTAGAAAACCTTATTCGTGATATTCATTCTTATTTCTCATTAAGTCCAAAAATATTTGCAGAGTTTCAACAATTTGCACTAGGAGTTACAGAAGGGAAAAAATTGTTAAAAGATGTGGATACAAGATGGATTTCACTGTATCAACCTGCTCAGAGAGTTTTGGCAGAATATCAATCATTGATTGGGTTTATGCATGCAAATCGCAGAATAGTTGATAAGGCAAAAGATATGTTGTTCCGTTTGACTGACTTGGAAACACTTTTGACATTATGTGGTATTCTTCCAATGTTAAAAGAAATGAACAGATTAATTAATCTTGCACAAGAGAGATCCATCTATATCATTGATTTTATGAGGATGAGAAAACAAATATGCGTGCTTCTTGATACATTATATGTGTCTAATGCAGATTTTACAGAACCTCTATTTGATAGTTGGAATACATTGATAAACGTGAACAATCCAAAAAGCTTCTTGAAGTTTGACATCAATGATCATCTTTGTATTAATGTTCATGAAAATATGATACATGTTTATTGTTTTGAAAGGCAATCAAGTATAGTTGTGGAAGATTTTGAAGAAGTTCTTGTAACACATAATAGATTTCATGTTGTAATACAGAAAACAAAGAGTAATTTGTCAAATATAGCAAAAAATTTGATAGGTGAGATAAGAGAACGGTTTCAGAGAGATGAGTTGCTTGAGTCCATGGGTGTGGTTAACCCCATGTTTTGGGGACCTTGTACTGAATACAGTTCTGCAAATGAGTTGTTTATTAAATATATGGGTAACCTCATTGACCATTTCAGTAAGAGTGTGGAAGTCAATGGTGTTGAAATTAAAGGTATACTCAATAGTGATCTTTTGAAAGAACAATCATCGCATTTTGGAAGAACAATGGTTGTGCAAACATCACTTATGACAAGTGTCCATGAGATTGGTTCCACTGCACGTTTATGGCAAAAATTGTATCCAAGCACAGTCTTAAAAGATACTATAAGTGAATACTTTCGTTTATATGAATTATGTGAAACAATGATTTTGGGGTCAGTCGAAGATGAAAGAGTTTTCAGTGCACTTGCTTTTGTTAAATCTAAACTCCGCAACAGACTCGACAAGAATTTAGAAAATTGTTTAAGAATTTATGTGTCTTCATATCAATTGGATACATTTTCGTATGACAGAGCATTGGAATACTGGAGTTCCTTGGTAGACAGAAGAGGAACGTTGAATACGATCGATAACGACGATGATGATGCTTCCAATGATCAGATGGTGGAGACACAAATTTTTGCTATGCTTCATAATGATTCTGGACAAGCTGATATGTTTCAGCTTCCATAGTGATAATTTTCCATGATTTCATTGACAATGATAAACACGAATTGATTTGATAGCAGATTTCTCAATATTGTTCCAGATTTATATGATTTCAATGAATTGTTGTTTTAAATCACATTATTGTTTTAAAATTACATGGCTTATATCATTTTTGTAGATTGTAAAATTGTATGTTTGTGTCTTAGTGTCTCAACTCTCATTTCATTGACAATGATAAACACAAATTGATTTGATAGCAGATTTCTCAATATTGTTCCAGATTTATATGATAAACACGAATTGATTTGATAGCAAATTTGTCTCTTCTTTCTCTTATTGTTTTAAAATTACATGGCTTATATCATTTTTGTAGATTGTAAAATTGTATGTTTGTGTCTTAGTGTCTCAACTCTCATTTCATTGACAATGATAAACACAAATTGATTTGATAGCAGATTTCTCAATATTGTTCCAAATTTATATGATAAACACAAATTGATTTGATAGCAGATTTGTCTCTTCTTTCTCTTATTGTTTTAAAATTACATGGCTTATATCATTTTTGTAGATTGTAAAATTGTATGTTTGTGTCTTAGTGTCTCAACTCTCATTTCATTGACAATGATAAACACAAATTGATTTGATAGCAGATTTCTCAATATTGTTCCAGATTTATATGATAACACACAATTGATTTGATACTAATTGTCTCTTTCTTCTTATTGTTTTAAAATTACATGGCTTATATCATTTTTTTAGATTGTAAAATTGTATGTTTGTGTCTTAGTGTCTCAACCCTCATTGAAAATGATAAACCCAAATATTACATAACATTTTCAAAATTATACACTAAAAAATATATTTTATTAAATTATAATCAACCAAAATATAAACCCAAATATTACATATTTTAACAAATATTACATAACATTCTCAAACCAAATTCATAACTACAAATTAACTAGTTCAAAAAGAAATATATTACATCGTTCAAACATTTTTGAACCCAAATATTACATAACATTTTCAAACTCAAATATTACATAACATTTTCAAACCAAAATTTGATATTGCAGTCTTTTTAAAACATTTTAAAACAAAAAATTTCTTATTAACTAGTTCAAAAAGAAATATATTACATCGTTCAAACATTTGTAAACCCAAATATTACATAACATTTTCAAACTCAAATATTACATATCATTTTCAAACCGAAATTAGATATTGCAGTCTTTTTAAAACATTTTCAAACAGAAATTACATGACATTTTCAAACAAAAATTACATGACATTTTCAAACAAAAAATTTCATATTAACTAGTTCAAAAAGAAATATATTACATCGTTCAAACATTTGTAAACCCAAATATTACATAACATTTTCAAACAGAAATTAATATATTGTAGTATTTTTAAAATATTTTCCAACTCAAGTCTCAAATATTACATACCAATTTCAAACAGAAATTACATATTGTAGTCTTTTTAAAACATTTTCAACATTTTCAATCTTTTGATTGGTGCTTGGTTGCTTCACTAGTGGTTGGAGTTGTCGTTTCTTTTCCTTTATCAGCTTTTGTGACACTCTCTTCTGGTAGTGCTCCAACTCTAACAAGGTTGTCACGTACTTTCATAATACTTGACACACATGTTGCTTCTTCTTTGTTTGGATCTTCAAGTATTGTTGGAAGTGATTCTTTCATTTTCTCAAGCACCTTATCCGGATCTTCTCTCAGCTTCTCTTTGATGTATTTTTTTAAACGATTGTTTTCTGAAACCTTTGCCTGCATTTTCTTTTTCATTTCCATTGATTTCATCAAACATGTCTTTGTTGTATGAATATTGACATCCATGCTCTTAACCTGTGTTTTCAAATTTTCAAAATTTGACTGCAAAAACAAATTGAAAACTTAATTCAAAAGGGATATATTGAAATTATTACAAATTTTCAAGAAATATAAAAATTTAAATGCAATAGAAAATTGAAATACATATAACTTTTTTACCTCAACCAATTCTTTTGCAGCCTCAACAACTACAACCCTGTCCTTATCAGAAGCCCATTGGTTGTAAAATGCTTGGGCTTCAACATTAACATTCTCCAATCTACCAACAACAACATTTAACACATCATCATCATAAATAAAATCGGATTTAACTATTCCTGATGTAGCCTATTTTAGCAGGCCATCAAGCTTTTCAGGTTCATATTTGACCAAAGAATAAATAGATTCCCTTTTTCCATAATTTTTATATCGGGCATTAATTTCCCTAATAAGGACCTTTGCTCGATATTCCCATTCTTTCAACTCCTGCAAATATTTCAACACAAACTCCTTAATTGTTGACTCGGTACTTTCAGCCAATGAAACATTTTCATTAAAATTGACAACATCATCCTCAGTTTGAGGACCCTGAGGATGAGGGTTGTCTCCTTGAGCGGGTGGTACTGATGTCAGCTCAACTACAAGGGCTTCTTCTTCTTGTGCTAGATCTTTAAGCACATATGTTGCCTTGAAGCCTACAATGTTGCCCTGCAACATGAAATCCTCATCAAGTGGAATATCATCCAATCCCTGTCCAGAACATTCTGGTGCTTGTGAATTTGAAGAAAATGTAAATTGAGAAAATCCATGCCCAGAACTTGTTGCTGGCATGTGTGATCTCTGTGGGTGTGAAAACCCATGCCCAGAACTTCATGTAGTGCCCTGTGATCTCTGTGAATACAATCATTTTCCAACACCGACTTGCCCTCGCATAGGCATTGTCGGAGGTTGTGACTGTGCCTATTGTTGATTGGGTGGAAGTGGTGAAACCGGTGAGTGTGATGCATGTGGAGGTGGTGGCGGCATATGCCCTCTAACTTGTGATGTTACTACTTGAACATGAGAATCAACTAAAAATAATCAAAAACATTTTGTTAGAATTCTTCTTAAAATAAAAAAGATCTTAATTTAAATTAACTACACATAGATTTACCTGAAGACGATGAAATGTGCTGCAATTGTCCTGCATTGGGGGAGGGGTTGGCCACACTAGATTCGGCTTGCACATTTTGTGCATACCTAGGTGTACGAGAAACCCTAGGAGTAGTTGCTTGCCTGGAACATTTGTGTGACCTCTGCATAGGACCAGGTGTTGCTTCAGAGCCCGTGTCTTCAGAATCACCTGTTTGTTTCGGCCTGTGACCCCTATTGGCAGCAATCTATTTACTCCTTGAAATTTTTGCCTTCGCCTGCATATAGATGAAAAGAAAAATTAAAAAAGGGAATGTGGTAAACTATAAAATAGTATGTCAAGGACAATGATGTAGTTATTACCCTCAATTCCTCTAGTGTCATGGCAATAGACTGTAGTGTTGCATGCACTACAGTTGGTACATGAGTAGTCAACAAATTATGAAAACACTCAAAATATAAAGCTAAAAGAAAATTTACAGTGCCCACAATGGGCTGAGTCTTGGCGGTTGCCACTTGGACCGCGTGCAACTCGGTCCTGATTCGATCTGAAATATAAGTACACCAATCGAACTTGTGACTTTTCTCAGACTGAACAATATAATAAAGTGCCCAAAATAGAATTTTTGATCTTCCCAACAGAATAAGTCTGGCCTGGAAAAATTTGATAATGGCCTTCAGAGTTTGATGGTTAACATCATTGATCGATAAACCCCTTTTTGATTTGGCGACAGAAGCTGCATAAAAAAAATTAGATGTCAATTTACAAATTTAAAACATTGAAAATTAATAAAATATAATTAACAAGATTTATACCTACCAAATATTTCGATGAAAGACCGTAATTGTTATCGAGGTGTGCTTTGTCATCTGGAGAAAGTTATGACCTCATCGAAACTTGATTAAAACCAATGAATGGAAGACCTATCAATCTGTGAATATCTCCAAGGGTGATGCTGAAAACCACATTTCTAGTTCATAGTTTAATGTTCATTGTACCCCTATCATGGTCATAACCAGAGATAATATGTTGTAGGAGAACTTTATCTATTCTGAATTATGGCATGGAAATGAGGGTTGATAAACCTGCATTATGGAGCCACTAAAATTTCATCCCTAGAGTTGTTATCAGATCTGATATCAAAGTGCATGAAAAATTCTTGAATTTTGGTGCGATTGTGGAAGGGGTATCCATTGCAAGTAGTTGGAAGTGGAAGAAAAAGGATTGGGAATCAAAACTGAAAGGACGATCGAAAAGGTTAGCTCTGGTTGTAGTAGTCATAGAAACGAAATGGGAAAATGATAGTTGATGCCCTTTTATAGATTGAGAAATATATTTGACACGTGGAAGCATCGTACTAGACATGCAGTATTGGACACATGGTAGATGAACCTTTTTTGCATTCGATAAAATGTAGGCGATCGGATTGTAGTATGCATCCGGGTGGTGGCTAGACCAAACTATGCATCTGGTCCATGATCGAGACATAATATGCATCCGGAGCACCATCGGATCATAAGATGCATCCGGGGTGCCACCAGAACATATTATGCATCCGGGTCGCCACCAAACCATATTATGCATCCGGGTCACCTCCGGATCATATTATGCATCCGGTTCAAATCGGATCATATTATGCATCTGGTTCGAGGTCGGACCATATTATGCATCCGACCCAAGATCGATACATATTATGCACTCGATTCGAGACCAAACCATATTATGCATCCAGTTCAAGGCCAGACCATATTATGCATCTGAGACCGATACATATTATGCACTTGGTCCAAGATCGGACCATATTATGCATCCGGTTTGAGGTCAGACCATATTATGCATCTGACCCAATAGGTACATATTATGCACCCGGTCCGAGACCGGACCATATTATGCATCCGGTTCGAGGTCGGACGATATTATGCATCCGGTCCAAGATCGGGCCAAATTTTGCGTCCAAGCCTTTGCCACGATTTTAAACGTAGCCGACATATTTTTGACCTCGTCCGACAAAACTTTGAAATTCACCATTTTTTGCCAATTTTTTGGGAAAAATTAAGGTCATTCGCCATGCCATCATACATGCAGTTCGACAGGTTTCATCGGGTTTTCAAAATAGTTTCACCATTTTTTTATAAGTACCTTTTGGGTCCTACCTCTTATGCATAACCCTGGTTAGTATTGAAGCTATAACCAAAAGTCTCCTTTCAATAGTAGTTAAGTAACACACCCACCAAGATATCTCTCTTAGAACTTTTACATACTTCACCTATTCATAGGGAAGCCTTGTTGAAGCTTCTAAATCAAAAAATTATCCTGCAAGACCTCCCCCATAGTAACCTAGCTAATGTTGTGGGTACCCTTGGGATAAATCACCTATATTTTTATGATGACGATATTTCTTCATCAAATTTACAAGGGTATTCTCCCCTTTACATCACTAGATATATTGGGGAAAAGTTCATCAAAAGGATCTTGGTGGACAATGGTTCTGTTAGAATAACTAGTATATCTTATATTACATTAATTAAAGATAGACAACATTATAGGAGTGGTACGTATTTTTTATGGTTATTCAGTTTAAGAACCACCTGAACTAGATTCAAACTGCCTCAATGGAGTTTATGTAATTCCTATATATTTTCCATGAATACGAAGAGCATACTAATGATTCAGTTCCAACATGGCATCAGAGCATTAAATATTTTTTTTGGGCAATGTGAATTTAACCAGACGGCAAGCAAGTTGTGGACGTCTTGGTATTTTCCACAGTGCAGACGGTGTTGGAAGATACGGCAAGCAAGCTGTGGATGTGGTTGGCTTTACCACTCCATCACATAGCACTACAAGATTTCGTCTTCCGCTGCGCTCGAGCGACGTCGGTTACAGTGTGAAGAAATCTCATTCGCACAACATAAAAAAATACGGAGGCGACAAGACGACGTGCAGAAGACTAACGAAGACGCGGCGTGGTCCTATTTCTATTTCATGCAGTCCTGAAACATTTACTCGCTGACCCATTTTGTTGACGAAATCTGCAAAGACGCGGCGCGGCCATGTTGAATCTGCGAAGACGCGGCGCAGCCCTGTTTGTGTTTCATGCAGCTGAAGCGTGGTGAGCCCAGTCTATCATCCTCTGAAGACACGAATGGTGAATTATGTAGAATGGCAAAGGCCTCCGCTACTCCCACAACCATCTGTCCGTAAAAGTGAAAGCGAGACCTGTTTTTCTTCTACAATCGCCGAGGCACGTGAAGGAATAACAGCTGCCGATGAGGCCCGGTTCCAATGAGTAAATTGTAGCCATTCTTCTCTTCCTCCTCCTCAGACGAAATGTACGATCTTCCACTACTTGGTTCTACTTTCATGCTTTATGTTTGGTTCGGGTTGGTTCGCTTTGTCGTCAATACCGGGAAATACCAACGAAGTTGTTAGTGAGGTACAGTTTCGTTATAAACGAGCGAGCGTGAGGAAGCAAAGCACGTTCGAAACGCAGGATGAAATCTCGCTATGGTGACAGCTGTACGTTGCCGCTAATACTCTAACATTAGTGGGGAGATTGACCAACGAAGTTGTTAGTAAGGTACAGTTTCGTTATAAACGAGCGAGTGCGAGGAAGCAAAGCACATTCGAAACGCAGGATGAAATCTCGCTGTGGTGACAGCTGTACATTGCCGCTAATATTCTAACATTAGTGGGGAGATTGACCACGACCCGTGGAGACTTTGTGGGTGGGGCCAGTTTTAAGAGGGGGAGTTGCAAAATGGAATTGGGGCTAATTGTTTATAAAAAAAAAACAAAGTGTTTTTTTTGACGCCCTGAACCTTGTTGACGCCCCAAGAAGTTTGATTCATTTTGTTGTCATTGCTTTTAAGACTCAAGGGCATTATATTCTATTTTTGCCTTCACTTCTTCCAAGATAGAGGGGGGAATTCAATTTTTTTTTCAAACCCTCAGGAGAAGATTTCGATAGCAATTCAAAGGTGCATTTTCGATTTTACTCGACACCTTCTTTTGTCCAAGTTAGGTGCATTTTCGGTTGAACCCGACACCTATGTGCGAAGCATTTTGTGAGCATGCTTGTTTGATTTTTTGCATTTTTTTTCTGCACTTAAAAAAAATCTTCTACATCAAAGCATCCACTACTTCTCTCAGCACATGTTGCACAGGTTCTCCACAAGCAGTTATCTCTTTGCACAGGGATCTTCATATGTTCTCTCCCCAACACTAATTTTCTCCTAGTTTTGTTTTTTGACTTAATTACCTCCAACTGATTATTCTTCTTCCGAAGATTCTCAGGCAAGTGTCATTAACATCTCTTTGAGTCAATTTTTTACCCCCCATTGCTATTGTGTTTAGGCGTAAATCTCGACGAAAGTCTTGGATTCCAAAGTGTTTAGGGGAAGTTACACCCCACGCATGCGGATTCTTGTCTTTCTAAGGTAGGTGCCATCAACAAAGCAATCCTTTTCGGTACTGCCTATGTTCCACGTACCGTTATGATCTTCATAATACCTATAGTCTCCCTCACGTAAGGGCGGGTATTGTTTTGATTCAGTTTCGGTATAACTGGCCTGGCAATGGTATATCGAAAAGGGGACCATTTGGCGCTATAAGGAACCCTAAACAAAATGGCTATAGTGCACAAGTATCTTTCAGATGCCCAATTGCTCAAAGGCACCAATTTTGTGCCATGGAAGCATAAAATGAAAGCCATTCTTCAAGTCAAAAAATTATGGGATGTCGTCAGTGGCACTACCTCTCGTCCCACCATAGCAGGGACAGATCAAGATACATTTGATGATCAGGACAGGAAAGGTCTTATGTTTTTATTACTTGCCATAACCGATGAGGTTCAACCTCATATTTGTGATGCCACAACCAGTAAAGATGCTTGGGCAGCTCTAATTACTGTATATGAAGGAAAGAATAATTCCACTATTCTTCACCTACAAACTCAGCTTCACAATCTCAATATGAATTCAGGGGAAACTGTTGAATTGTTTCTCTGCAAAGTGGCAGAATTGAAAGCTAAACTCAATACTATGGGAAAACCCATCGATGATGATCTTTTGACATCTGTTATTTTGAGGGCACTCCCACCATCTTACAAAAGTTTTATCACTTCCCTCAATGTTTATGGTAGAACATTAACTTTTGTTGAATTGGTTAATTTGCTTCAAACTGAAGAAGCCAATCAAGTACAGAAAGATGAGGAACCTGCCACTGCTCTTTCCACCCATCAAAAGGGTCACAAGCAAGGACAGTCGCAGAAGGGAGGCTCTTCTTCCAAAGGCAAAGGCAAGCCCAATCTCCAGCGAGATAAATATTGCAAGATCTGTGATATGAACAATCATGATACCAACAGGTGTTGGTTCAAAAACAAACAACAGAATGATCCCTCACAAAATAAGAAAGGCAAGGGGAAACAGAAATATCCTCAACATCACAAACAACAAAAGGGTCATGTTGCTTATGCAGATTCCCATTCAGATGATTCTCCTTCATCTTCAGATAATGACTCCGAAAGAGCACACAAAGTGCTCATGACCCATCTTGCCTCTTCGAAATCCGATGTTGTATGGTATATTGATTCCGGAGCAAGCAAACATATGGCTGGGAACAAGTCCTGGTTTCACACCTTTCACGCAAGAGAAGGCAAACCTGTCACTATTGCAGACAATCAGGTCTATCAAGTACAAGGTGAAGGGGATGTTACAGTCACACTCCCTGATGGTGACTGTGCCATAGAGAAAGTTCTCTATGTTCCTGGTCTTGCCAACAATCTCTTATCTGTTCCACAGATGTTAGATAGAAATATGGATGTTGTTTTTCAAGTTGAACACGGCAAAAAGAGATGTTTCATCAGTCATCAAGGTCACCACATTGCCACTGGCTCCTACAAACATGGATTATTCATCTTGGATACAGTCTCTACATCCCATACTGCCCTCATTGCCACTACAAAAGAAGCTACTTCCTTATGGCATAAAAGATACGGGCACCTCAGTTTCGGGTATTTACTCGAATTAAGCAAATATGACATGGTCAAAGGGCTTCCTCAGCTTTCATCTGTTCTCCCGGTGTGCTCAGATTGTCTAGCAGGGAAACAACATCGAGTTCCATTTGAGACAAGTTCTTCTCGCTCGAACAAACCCTTGGAGTTAATCCACGCAGATCCGTGCGGTCCTTTCCCAACCAATCATGGTGGAAAGAGGTATTTTCAGCTATTTGTTGATGACTACTCCCGCAAAATATGGGTCTTCTTCCTTGCACTCAAGTCAGAAGCTCTTCTCTACTTTCGTTAGTTCAAGAGACAAATTGAGAAGGAAGCAAGTTGTTCCATCAAAACCCTCCACTCAGATCGAGGGGGGGAATACACTTCCAAGGAATTTTCAGCATTTTTGGAAAAACATGGGATCAAGAGACAACTCACTACGACATATACACCGCGACAAAATGGAATTGCAGAAAGAAAAAATCGCTCCATAGTAGAAATGAGTCGGTGTATGTTAAAAGGAGCAAACTTAGAAAAACAATATTGGGCAGAAGCAGTAAACACAACATCTTACCTACTAAATAGAGCACCTACAAGGGCTCTACAAGGAAAAACTCCACAAGAAGCCTGGAGTGGTAAGAAACCCTCAATCTCTCATCTAAAAGTTTTTGGATGTCAAGCTTTTATGCACATTCCTAAACAGAAAAGACGGAAACTAGATGAGAAAACTCAAAAATGTATATTTCTTGGTTATGATGAGTATTCAAAAGGATATCGGCTGATTGATCCTATAACCAAGAAAACACACATCAGCAGAGATGTAGTATTTGATGAAACTTTCACATCAAATAACACACTTGTATACCTTAAGGAAGATGAACCTAAGAAAGAAGCAGCACCTCCTCAGAAGAAGGTTCCTAAATGGTATACTAGTACATTGCAAGATTCAAAATTAACATCACTTCCAGATCTAACTCTAGATCGACCCACTACTCGTAGTATGACTCAACACAAAAGAGCAGATGCTGCAACATCAGTAACAGATGTTGATGACCTTTGTCAACATTTTGATGATTTATCTGTAAATGTAGAAGAAGATGAGAATATAGATATGGAAGATGAAAAAGTCTATTTGACAATACTAGATGAAAAAGAACCCACATCAGTCTCAGATGCACTCAGTAAAGATCAATGGAAAAGCTGCTATGGATGCAGAACATACATCTCTAATGAAAAATCAAACTTGGAAGTTAGTGAATTTACCTTCAGGAAAGAAACCCATTGGTTGCAAATGGGTATTCAAGATCAAATATAAGGCAAATGGTGCAATAGATAAATATAAAGCCCGACTTGTTGCAAAGGGCTATGCACAAAGAGAAGGCATAGACTATGAAGAGACATTTGCTCCCTCTCGCTAAAATGACCACTATTCGAGTTTTGTGTGCAATGGCAGCTCAATTTGGTTGGCGACTACATCAGATGGATGTAAAGAGTGCTTTCTTAAATGGTGACCTACAAGAAGAAGTCTATATGACTCAACCTGAAGGTTTTGTAGTTCAAGGGGAAGAACAGAAAGTCTGTAAGCTGATCAAATCTCTATATGGACTTAAACAAGCTCCTCGAGCTTGGTATATCAAAATTGATAGTCACCTAGTGCAACATGGATTTAGAAGAAGTCCTGCAGATCCCAACCTATATATCAAGAACAATGGTTCTAACATAGTAATTCTAGTACTATATGTGGATGATCTGATCATAACAGGCAGTTCAAATATTATGATCAAAATGAGTAAAGAAAGATCTCAATACCTCTTTTGAAATGACAGATCTTGGACTTCTCCACTATTGTCTTGGTCTAGAAGTAACTCAATACAAGCATTGCATACAAGTTACTCAAAAGAAATATGCCAAGACTCTCATTGATAAGTATCGGATGACTGACTGCAAACCCAAAGCCACACCAATGGAAGCAGGACTTAAGTTATCCCGATTCGATGAATCTCCTAAAATAGATAGTACTCTCTATCGTCAGCTGATTGGGAGTCTCATCTATCTCACAAACACCGAGCCAGATCTTAGTTTTGTTGTGGGTTATCTTTCACGATTCATGCAAGATCCTAAAGTTAGCCACTGGAAAGCAGCAAAAAGAGTTCTTCACTATGTCCGTGGGACGACATATATCGGTCTGGAATACAAAAAGAACAACAAGTTCTATCTTCAAGGGTACACGGACTCTGATTATGCTGGATCCATAGATGACCGAAAATCAACCTGCAAGTTATGTTTTTCACCTTGGATCCGGTCCTGTCTCTTGGCATAGCAAGAAGCAACATGTTGTTGCTATTTCTTCTCCGAGGCGAGAATATCGAGCGGCTAGTGGAGCGATCTGCGAGATCATATGGTTACGTCGCATCCTCACAAATATGGGCCTTCCAGAGCATCTTCCTTTACATTTATTTTGCGACAATCAAGGTGTTATGAATCTTGTCAAAAATCCTATCTTTCATGATCGCACCAAACACATTGACACTAGGTGTCATTTCATTCGAGATGAGATTCCAAAGCATCATATCCAGCTCCACTACATTCCCATAGATGAGCAAATAGCGGACATCTTCACCAAAGCACTTGCTCGAGTCAAATTTGAATTGTTCCGCAATGCTATGTGTAGTCAACATCAATGTAATAAGGGGGGATGTTAGAATAACTAGTATATCTTATATTACATTAATTAAAGATAGACAACATTATAGGAGTGGTACGTATTTTTTTGGTTATTCAGTTTAAGAACCACCCAACTAGATTCAAACTGCCTCAACGGAGTTTATGTAATTCCTATATATTTTCCATGAATACGAAGAGCATACTAATGATTCAGTTCCAACAGGTTCCTCCCTCAATATATGCACTTATAAATTTTTCCAAAATTTTGGACTTAAGGAGGAAGATTTAACCAAATCTGATATCATCATAAAAGCTTTCAATAATGAGTCCCAAGAGGCCTATGGTATTTTATCCCTTCCCATTAGGGTAGGACCCAAGATCTTAGATACTTTGTTTTATGCAGTATCTTGTCCAACATATTTTAATGTTCTTCTTGGATGCCCTTGGATTCATGTGATGAGGGCTATCCCTTCTACTCTTCATTAATATTTAAAGTATGAATTCAAATATCAACTTATCACCATCTAGGGTGACCCTCATCCATTCCAATATTGTTGAATGGTTCCCAAATCCCAATCAATGATCAATATTTATCCATTTGTTTCTCTTCACAAAGTTTCTTCTTCTTCTCCTCTCATCTCTTCTCGTCATTCTTCTCATCATTATCAAATCACTAATAAGTTTGATAAATTCAAAATAAGTAAGGAAAAATTAATCATAATCTAATCACAAGATCAAGTCACTCAGTTAATTGGTAGTCCTCTTCTAGATCTAGCTAAGATACCACCTTCACCCTAAACTATGGTTTTATCCCATAAAAAGGGTGCAGTAGTACACATCGATATGTGTATTTTTCTATGTTGGAGTGCCCTACTAAGAAAATATCCATGGTAGTAATCCATTTTTGATAGAGTAGAGCTTTGCCCATTGTTATCTATCCAATGATTACACACTTCCTAAGAAGATCCTATCTAGTATGAGATATATAGGTAAGGGTTTGGGGCCACAAAAAAAATGTATTTAAGAACCTCTGGAAGTTGAGATTTGGCCTAGGAGATGTGGCATAGGTTACATCCCCCCAAAAAACCAACCCTTACCAATTGATGATGATCAATTCATTATTTATGTTGAATTTATGGATTATCATAGCTTAGGGTGGAGTAATGAGGATGAGGGACTGCCTTATCCCTCTAAAATTTTGTTTTACAATGTGATAACTTTGATGCACCTTGAGTTAGTTGCGACCCTAGAGGAGTATGTTGAAGGAGATAATCTTTGTGATATGGATCATGAAGATATCCTCTAGAATAGCCTCTTCTTTGATGGGTCAATCCCTTGTGTCACCCATGATGAGTCTTATAGTTCTCAAGTGGATCTCGTTCCTATGTCTCCTAAAGATCTTGAGCAATTAGGAGTCATTGTCCCTATCACTAAGAAGGATAACACAATCTGAGAATGTGTCAACTTTTGTTTAGTTCATTTAGTGTCTCCTAGAGAATATGTTGAGGGAGTTACTCTTTGTGACATGACTCATGATGATATCCTTTGTAATAGTGTTTTCTCTGTTGTGTTAGTCCTTGTGTCATTTTTCTTGTTGTTAAGAAAGAAGGCACACTCAAAATATACCTTAACTTCCATTTAGATCATTTAAACCAATTGGATTTGTTGGATGAAAATCACATCCATGCCTTAGAGCATATTTGAGCCTATCAGAATAGGTTCAAGTGATCTTACTCTAAGAAATTTTGCATTCATTATTTTGAAGTTGGAGACCTTGTTCTCAAGGAAAAATAGAAGAACACAAATGCCTGCACAAATATAAAGGAAAATTTTTAGCCCAATTGGCTAGGCCCCTTTTTCATAATGATCAAGTTTGGCCCAGGAGCCTATCGCTTGTCAACATTAGATGGTAAATGACTTAAATAACAAATGAACATAATGCACCTAAAATGATATTATCCATGATTTTACATATTTCTTCTTCATCTTGCATTTTATTTACTTGCTCATACTGCATGATTGCTTGTCATACTTTGTATGAATTACTTGATATTTTGTTCCATCTACATCTTTTCTTGTCATATAGATACTTTGTTGCTTGATCATACTTGCATCTGATTGCTTGAGCATATAGATTTTTGGGAACTTCACAATGAGGAAAGTGATGAAACCTAGTTATATTTTAGCTCACATGCATTGCACTCATACTAGGTCACTGATGCTTAGTGAACCCCCAACCTAGGGTACATATCCATGTTTTTTTTTATTTTATTGCTTTTGTTGCCATCAATCATTCTTTTCTTTTCTTCTCTTTTTATATTCCTTGACCTTGACGATTGCAATAATTATTACATTTTTCTCCAAGTCAAGGATATATATCTTCATCTCTTGTATATCTTTTGTCCTTTGAAAGTTTTCAATATTTTATTCTTTTCTCCAAGATAAAGGATATACGTTCCTTCTTCTATCTATGCATACTATTTTTCTTACAAATTTTCTTCTTGACCTTTCAATTGTTAAGGGATCCTCATGGTATAGAGTAGATACCACATGACTATCATTTATGTTGTTCATACGACCACTGACTATCTCACACACATCTCTTAGCTATTTAAATTTAAAAAAGGAAACACACACAATATTGTTTACTTCTTGCTTCTCTCATTCTTCTATCTTTCTTCTGCCTAACATGCACACACATACTTTTTTTATATTATGCTTTGCTTTGCTCACTCATATTTTGCACACACCAACCCCTATTGGGTTACACTCCTTTTAAAAAATCAATCAAACATTACACCCCATATCAGACAGCTTCATGGATGCCAAGCAAGCACCAACCTCCACATTAGGCCATTTACGAGCATACATCCTAGCGAGTATCTCTCCACATACAACCATTAGCGAGCACCACACCCATAGTAGGTATCACTCCACACTTGTTCTTTTCAAAACACATAACACCTTCATAGGATAGCTTCATTGTCACTCATGAGCACTACACCCATAGCAAGTTTTGCTCCATCCTTAGCCTTTGTGAGCATACGTCCTCACAAGGTTCCGCTCCATCTTTCTTTTCTTTATTTTTGTTTAGCTTATGATCATTTGATCACACTAATCCTTTGTGATATAGGCTGATTCAAGTGTCATGATCTAAGCATATTTTGATTTATTTAACCTTTTATTGACCTTCTCCTTCTTCTACTTCTTCTTCTCTTTCTTTTCATTTTTTTCTTTTCTTTTGTCAAATTCCCACCTTGTCCTTATGGGGTACGAATTCACTCTAAGATAAATTCATTATCCATTTTTATGAGGCACGAATTCGGTTAGAGTGTTATTTTATTTATTTTTCTTGTTTTATATTCTTTTCTTTTTTGTCTTCCTTTTTTGCTTCTCTGATCATTTTGTCATGCATTTCATTTAGTTAGCATCATTCATTTTGCATTCATTAGTTAAGTTTATTTTGCATTTATTAGTTAAGGTTCATTCATCATGCATTGCATTCATCTAATCATGCATAACCAACAATTAACATCACATAATAAAAATAAGAACATAATAAATTACAACATGGTATTACTCAAAAGAAAGGTTGTGCCAGCCGATGTGTCCATGTGCATACCACACTCGATGATCACCTAGCCTGGCACACTTGATCATCACCTAGCCTAGGGATGCATGTCATAATCAAAATTAGTATGCCATCTTGATCCTAGCCCTAGCTTTGTGAGATAATATCTTCTACTCTACTCATTGGAGATGGTCCTAGTGGGGGCATGTTCACAGACTGTGAAATATTCTATGATTTGGACTGTGACCTACTCTATGTTTGTAATGAGGATGGTAGAAGCACCCTCTACTCTATTGGAACTACCTAAAAATATAGGGTTTGATAGAATATCTCCCTCCAAATAGATACCTCCAATATCTCCTCCATCCTCTACAGATCCTCCCATAGTAGGCATATCCTCTCACCCTTCTGGTTTCCCATAATGACAAACATCCCCTTAGTCTAAGTCTATTGTTGTTCCCACTCTAGTTGGTTCATCTCTCCCCTAAAGCAATATGCCTCACCCCTAACTACATATTGCTCTATGAGTGTTGTGTTTAGGGCACTCCACATCCTCTCTAGCCTCTTGGCCCTATCCTCTCAAAGCAAGTCCATATCACTCTACATGGCCACCATTATAGCCTACAACATCTTCATCTCCCTCGGTGGGTCATCCTGACCTATGGTCCCACTAGGTCTCATTACCATTGATGTAGAGGTACCTCCTATCATCCTACTTGACTCTACCTCTATTGTCGTGAGTGCACCTCAAAATATTATCCCTCCCCATGAGCCAGAGAGTGTGATGGTCATCCTCATGGCCATCACCATATCTATCTTGAAATGTACCCATATTTGCATGGGAGGGTTTGTACCCCTCTATCATCGCTTAGTAGGACATCAAGTGGCCTCTTGTAATGCTAACTGCACCCATCAAGTCATGACCTAGAGCCTCTACAGTAGCATTGGGGAAATATCCTTGTGGGCACAATACCCCTTTACCATCTATTATACCTAAGGGATACTATAACATGGTCCATTCCTAGATTAACGTAGAGTGGTTCGTCTAGGTCCTCCTTCATTAACCTTCCCATATCAAGATCCCCTTCAAATCTTGATAGGTCCCACTACACCCGCATGAACTAGTAGTCTCCTAAATCTGGTATCTCTTGGAGGATGTCAAACTATTGTTGGAATTTATTGAACTTGTAGAGCTCCAAATCCTCCCTCTCTGTTACCACCCACCTGATCCTCCGTACCCTCACCAGAATCTCCCCATCCTCATCCCATCCAATGTGTAAACACCACAATTGCCATATAATGTGGTGCTCCCATAAATCATCTACCACCTGCCTTGCTAGTGACAAGATAATAATGCACATCCTCTAGACTTGCTCATTGTCTTGGACCCACCTATATGTTGTTGGTCACTCTAGTTTGAGAAGTGATTTTAGAAGTGCAAGCGATCTCCAAATAGTTATGTGCTTCCAACACCACACCTAGAGCAAGGTCATACAAACTAGCCATGTATGTTGCTTGTACATGACATTGTATAATATCATGTACAAACAAGCCAGAACATATGGTCCCCATGTGAATCTAATATGTTGATCTTGCATGTCTACCACTACTCCTACCAATATTCATGGTAGGTATTGCCTACTCATGTGGCATGCTAGGAACCCAACCACTACCCCACAAAGTACTATCATCAATGCATTGATCCCATATCATGTGGGCATCTCATCTACATGGATTCCACTCTAATGGACCTTGTGAGTTGAGTCCCCTAACAATAATTGTAATGTTGCTCAATACCCTCATGCTCTATAAGCCACTCTCTCCATAATGGGGATGCAAAATATCCACCACACATCCTCTAGTGTGGCTTTCATCTCTCCCATCTCTCCACCAGCATCGTCAGTAACACTCTATTTGCCTCCACCCGAGGCATCTCTTCCAAGTGTAGTAGTCCCACAACTCAAAGTGTGTCTCTCTCTACCATTGTAAGCTATCATAGTGCCTCCTCCAAGGATCTCAATATCCACTCCCTGCTCTCAAGTACACCATGCTATAAACAAAAATATTAAATAAAACTTCAATCAATTAAAAGCACTAAACAACTCAAATCAAAATCATCATAATTTTAACATCTTTTCTTCTCCTCTCTCTTTATTCTTTTTTCTCTTCTTTTCTCTATTTTTTCTCTTCTTTCAAATTTGCACCCCATATCTTTCAAGGCATGAATTCGATCATCATCAAGATCTAGCCAAATTTGTGATCTGACCCAAAATTCGCATCGAGATGCACATGATGATTTCTTACAAATTAAATAAAAATTAAAATAAAAGCTTAAATCCTAGTCTAGCCTAGTCTAGAAGTTAGGTTTTGATCCTTACTTGTGCTTGGTCCACTACTGCACAAGTAAGAGCTCTTCTCCTCTTTACATCATTTGCTTTTTTTCTCCATAGCTCTTCTCCTCTTTGCAAAATGAAAATGATTTTCATTTGCACCTCCTTTATCCTTTTATCCCTCTTTTTCTCTCTTCTCTTTTCTTTTTTGTTCTTTTTCTCTATTTGTTGCTCTATTTTCTTCTATGCCTACCATTTCAAGTTTCTTCAGGAATTTTTGTATTCCTTTTGAAACTCAAGGGGGCACCCTGGCCTCAAGGGTATTAATACCCCATTTTGCATTAAAATTTGAAAGTGTCCAAATTGACACCATTTTTTGCACTATCCCTTCTTCTAAACCAGCCACCCCTTTTTGTGTTCATTGTTTTTCACCTATAGGTATCTACATCTTTATTTGATGTATTTATAAGGCCATAAATGCATAAAAAGAGTATAAAATGTAGACATGGAAAATTGACCCATCAAAATGAGTCAATTTCCCCTTTATATCCCTAAGAAGTTCCTCAATCTTGCTAAGGTTAATTTTGGGCTTCTTTTTCTCCCTTTTGCTTGATTTTTCATTGACCTTATCGAATTTATGATCATCGAGGATGGGGTGCGAATTTGACAAAGTTAAGGTTTTTCTCTTGAAAACATCTAATTTTGGGCTGATATTTGTGGTGTCAGCTCTTGTCCAAGGTTGTTTTTCCTTTTATCACCTTAATCCCTCCAAACCTCCTATAAATAAAAGGATTGAATCCTCTTTTTCTCAACTAGCTCTGTTCGGATTTTACCTAGCTAACAAGATTTCAAGATATGAATTTGTGGTGATTGCAAGTGATTTGATGCTTTTGAAATGCTCAAGTGCTCTGCTTTTTGTTTGTTGTGGACAACCAAGTGGAGAAGCCTTGATGAAAAATCATGTATACCATTTATCTTCTAGAGAATGAGAGTTATTCCACATTGGTTGTTGCCTTTATTCCTATTTCCTCTAGAGGATAAATCTATGTTATTAGCTCTTAGATCATTAAATACCAATTATTTATTGCAATTTTGTGTCCATAATTTAGATCTTTAGTCTTCTCATGAACTCATGCCTTGCCCTTATGGGGCATAAATTTAGTGAAATCTTTGGTTTCATCGTTTCTTCTCTATTACCAAATTCACACCTACTAATTATGGGGTATGAACTCAGTCATAATAGTTTGGGGATAATTTTCTTGTTTGCAAAACCATAGTTATTGCTTTTTCATCCATTATACCACTGCATTCATTATGTTTATATTTTGTTTCATTATTTCATGCTATCATATTTTTTTTGCTAATTTCCAAATATCAATAATCATTTTTATGTTTAAATAGTTAGCTAAAAGGACCAAGGAGGTTTGACTGTTGTACCTACAAGCTCAGTCACATAGTAGCCTAATTAGGCCCCCAAAAAATGATCAATTTTCCAAGGGTTTTGAAGTTGTTTTGTAGGTTTGACCGAATTCTTGATCAAGATTTATAGGGAACAAAATTGTCTAGGACCAATCACCGAATAAAGTAAGTGATCTAATAGATCTATTAGGATATTTATCGTGTGCATGTGTCCATTTTTGTTCATTTCCAAATTTAGATCATAAGAAAAAGAAGTCATTTTGATTTTATTTCTAGGCATCAAAAGAATAAAAGTATATAGTTTGCATCTAGGCTAATTATGTTTGTGCATTCTCTCGAATCCTTGCCTGAAAATAAAAGATTTACTTTCTTGCAAATTTAGGAATAGTCTTCATCAAAATAAAGAATCATTCTAGGAATAATATTTTGTTTGCTTGCATCATTGTTTTTCGTGCATTGTTCTTTATTTTTCATAGCTTAGATCTTAGTAAGACCAAACATAGGTGCTTGTTCAAATAAATACATCAAACATTCCACCCCAAGACTTGAAGTGAGCTCTTAAATTGCTTCTAGCGAACCCTTTGATCCCTAATCCTCCAAGTGTAGAGGAACAATAGCCTCACAATCACCTCGGCTCCTAATGGATCCAATCAAGAATCATATGCGGTGGGAAGTTTTCCCCCCTCTACACTTTGTATCTCATGATATTGGTGATAAATTGGCAAGTTATTTACTTTCCATCAATGGCACTATAGCCCTTTTGCCCATTTTGTCATTTGTTCCATAATTTCATATTTGTTGAATGGGGAAACCAAATTTATTCAAATTTTTATGCTTTAATTGATCACACATTTTCTTGCTATAGTTACAACCATTTTTTATCCAATTTTGATTGAATAAAAAGATAATTTTATTTTTGATGTGGGAAGAATTTTTTAATATTTCTCTCTTTCCTTGAACCATTTCTCCCTATAATTTTTGAACCAATATGATTCCTTTTTTAATGCATTATGATAGTCAGAAAGTAATTGTTTTTCTTTCGCATAATAATCCTTGTCCATTCCATTGATTTCTAGTATCTCTTGTAAAATTTTGAGCTTGGACTCAATTTTCTTATTTTCTTTAAAAATACTACCAAAATATTTGGTATTCCAAATCTTCATTTGCTCCTTTAAATAATTAATATTTTGTACAAACTCATACTTATACGATCCTTCATAATTTGCTCCATCCCACCATAACATAACGATTTAGAAGAAATCAAGGTTGTGGATCCACATAGACTGGAAGTAAAATGTATTTGGATGAATATTATTGAGTAAATCACAAGTCAAAAGAATGGATTTTTGATCTAATCCTTATCATAATAAAATATCTAAAGAGATTGTATGCTTTGTTTGCAACCATTTGTTGGATATCAAGAATCTATCCAATCTTTCTGCTATATGAGTTTTCCCAATGCATCTATTATCCAATATATATTGAAGACTTAAAGGACTAACATCCCAAGGGGAATTTGAATTGACAAATGAAACAAAATATTGTATTGATTTAGACATTCTTGGGGCACCAACCTTGTTTTCCAAAGGAGATAGAACCATGTTGAAGTCACCCCCAAGAATCCATAAATCAAAATTATGAATCATCATTGTGTTTGACAAAAATATGCTCAGGTCTTTCCAATGTGTTTCATTAGGAGTAACTATAGTTGAAGCATATACATTTATAACCCCAAATTTGATGTTTTTATCTTTCCTACAAATAGTACAACAACATAATTACTTCTTGCTTCTAACAATTGTCCATCTCATTTGCATTTATCCCATATTGTTGCAATATCATGTGAAGCTCCTATAGAAGAAACTGCTAGACAATCACCCATATTCTAAATCTTTTTAAAAGCATCCTTATATTCCTCACTCCTTAACGTTGCTTCTTGTATTAAAATACAATCAAGACTATAACAATCTATTAGTTCCTTGATAACTCTTTTTTTAGGGGTCTTATTAGTACCCCTAATATTCTATGATATAATTTTCATCATCACTTTTATTTTTATTAGTGGGCTTAGTCCCACTTCTTGTTAACACCTATGACATTTTTATTTGGCTTCCCAAATCAATATCCCTTTGAGTTTCTTTTTCTATTTTTTTATGCTTTAACGACCTCCCTCTCTTTTATCATTTTCACCAACACTTTCATCTTCATAAATATTTTCAATTTTTCGATATTGTTCATAATGAGACTTATATTTTAAATATTTATGTTTTCTATAAAGAATATGAAATGCAAGGAATAGCCTTGTTAACACTGTCTTCCTTATGTTACTCTAGAAACCCTAAAGTGCATAGATAAGTCTCCATAGTAATTACTTTCTTATGTTGCTCTTAAAACCCTAAATTTCTATGGATATCCTCCATATGCATTTTTTATTATGCTTCTCTTGAAACCCTAAAGTGCAATGAATACACTCTATACTACTTTCATTTTTATTACAAGGAGAAGATTTTATGCTACTTGAGAAAAATGAAGATGATTTACCTAGATTAAAATTGACCTCCTTCACCTAATTTGCTTTAAAATTTGCCTCCCCATCTTCCTTTACATACTTCTATATTTGAACTTGTGCATTGCACTTCCTCATCCCTTGTGTCATTATTTTCTTTTGATGGTTGATTCAACTGAACTATAATGGCCTTTATCATTTGATGATAGAAAGGGGTTTGTCTTTCCACTTTATTAGGAGTGGGAAATCCTTGATTTGACCTAACTTCTAATATGATATGATCTCCTTGTTTCATATTGAATTTTACCTCATGTCCAAACTTTTCCATACATTTCTCAAATATTTTTACTTTGCAATATATTACCATGTGTCTAGTCTCATGATATTTGTGAAATCAGAGTGCAATGTTATCATAATCCACTTGTTGATCCCATTATTTTGATTTAGATTTAATCCTAATGGACTATGGTAAAGGTTTTAAAATATCCATGACAACACATATTTGAGTGTATAAAACATGCCTTCTCTCCTTAGTAGTTGGTCCCTCCCGGATGAACTCCCCTAAAGTATTGCCAATATTCTTTAAAACCTCCTTATTTACAAGTTGATAAGGAAGTCTAAAAAACTTAATCCATATTGGAAGACTTTTAATAGTAACTGTATCCACAAAAAAATCTCACTACATTGTCTTAAATAGTGCATATTTTCCCCTAAACCAAGGGTGTAATGGCTCCAATATAGCCACATTATCTATCTTTAATTTTATTAGCTCAGGCCCTACGTTTAGATAGTAGACCCTTGAGCATTAAGGTTAGGGTTAATGATTGATTTAGTTTATAAATAGGAAGAGTTAAGTGGTAGTTGGAGTCATCCTTCATATTTAAATCTTAGTCATCTATGAGAATTCACCCTCTTTATGTGGCTAAGGATGTGCATTGATTTGAATCTAGGATTTGATTGTTGCATATTAGATTTTTTGGTAATTGGATCAAATTTATTATTATCATTGGATACTCTTCTTTATATATTATTGAATTAGTATTACTATTGTTGTATATTGAGTTTGTTTCATAACAATGTGTATCATAGCTTTGATCTTGGCTCCCTATAAGGCATGAATTTGTAGCAAAAGGGCACATGAACCATTTGAGAACCTTTGTCAAACATTATTGTTGTTGTTTCTTGATATTTTTTTATAAATATTTTTTGGTCCATATTTCGGTGCAATTATCTTCTAGAATGTTATCAGTTCACTAATGTTACTTCCTTTTCCTCAACCTGACTGAAAAAAGTATCAGGTGTAGTTGAAACCTTGTGAGAGACCTATCTCATTGCAATTTTCTTTGACATGGTAAAAAAAAGGATATTTTCAACAACACTTTTTTAGAATGTGATTCAATGGTCGATTACAATGTATGAAGGAACCTAGCTACTACCACTACTAATTGGTCACAAGTTAATGGTTGATTACAATACATTAATCATTGAGAGGATGTGTATGAGAAAAAATAAGTGCCAACCCATAAGTTCTGGTAAGCATCATAATTTTCCCCTAATCAATAGTTTTATCCAATGTCTTCTTTCTTTCTTAAACACCATGGCTTCATCTTCTCCCAAAACCTTTAGTTATTCCTCTCCTCTTTCCAATAACCTTTCCCCTATCACTTCTTTCACTACCCCTCAAATTGGTAATTCTCTTCGTAGTACTATTGACCCTGATTTGTGTACTCTTCTTGAGAATCAAGCACAAATGATTACTTCCATTACCAAGACCTTGGATAACATCCAAAGAGTCCAACAAATATTCGCTACTATATCTTCTGTTGTCCATGGGTCACAACAAACCATTGTGTAATAGCCTTCAAGCATTCATAAGACACCAAATAGAAGGAATACTAGCATTCTTCCATAATCACCATTTTGTCATGGTCCTCCAAATCCCTATGGAAGTCACTCAACTCCTTATGCTACCCAATGTTCTCCTCCTTGTATGGGTGGTTATGACTTAGGCTTTGCTTCTAATCTAGATTTCTTAACGGGAAGTGCTTCTAATTTCTTGGACTGAACTCATGAAGTTCTCATCTTTGTATCAATATGACCACCTTTGATGGTGTCAACCCATGGGGGTGGTTGATCAATATGGATAGCATTATACACCTAAACCATGTTCCTAAAGTTGGTTGTGTCATATTAGCAACTACTAAGTTGGTAATCCAAGATCATCAATGGTTGTTGTGGTAGCTTTGCCAACATGAGAGTCCTCTTTTATGGTCGAACTTTCAATAATAATTTCTCCAAAGATATGACAAAGGATCTTCCACATTGTATGTGGTCTATCTAACTAAAATAAAGCAAACAAGAACAATGAATAAATATTACATTGAGTTTATAAGTCTTCTCACCTACACCCACCAATCGAATCCAACGATGGTGGTCTTAGTCTTTTACCATGGTCTTAAGGATAAAATTCGATGGAAAGTTGATATGATCAACCCCTATACTCTTAACGATACTTAATGTATAGCATTGGAGACAGAACAAGAGCTCCAAGATTCTAGTCACCAATATAAACATGACTTCAACACTCTACATCTTTACCAAAATAATGAGCATTCCCAAGGATTTTTCTATTTCAAATATTGTTCTCACCATCCTCGAGATTAGGGTTGTGAAGAGCATCGTAACTTTCAAGTGGAAAATGAAGATACAATAATATATGAAGATGAATATTCATTATAGCAAAAGCAACCAATGAAACTAGATGAGGCCAAGCATGAGGATGATACCATGGCTCTCTCTACTCACACTCTTATGGTTATCTAAGCTCAGCTTACTATCAAGGTACAAGGATTCATTAAATGACAAGGTGTCAATATGTTGATTGATTTAATTAGCAAACATAACTTTATAGATAGTATAACAACAAAATCATTGGGCTTTGTATATAAAGTCTTCAAGTTAGGATAAATTTCATTTCTTAATTACAAATGGAGATATTGCTCAGTGTGTGGGTTGAAAAACTAAAGTTAAAATTAAAATATGGGATTATGCCTAGTTTAGAAAGCTCTTTGTCATGAACCTAGCTAGTTCATATGTCATATTGGGAGCACAATGGCTATCTCAACCTGATTATGTTACTATTAATATAAAAATAAAATATGCCAAATGGATGGAGATTGGAAGTCATTTATCCCCAATGGAATCCAACCCCTTTCCTCCAAGGTGGTTAGTTCACATAACATGGAAACGATATTGAAGAAATATGGTCATGGATTCTTTGCCCAAGTCAATTGAATGGAGGTTCAATCTTCAAAACCACTTCTTATAGCTCTTCCTTTGGATTTATAGAACATTGTGGATTACAATGAGGAGGTATTTAGTGACCCCATGGGTATTCCTCTTAAGCACACACATGATCATGCCATCCACCTTGTTCAAGTAAGTCAACCTCCTAATGTGCATCTTGATCACTATCCCCAACCCCAAAAGTATAAAATTGAGATGCTAATTTAGGAAATATTGGAGCAAGGAATCATCCATATAAGCATCAATCCATACTCCTCTCTAGTGGTGATGGTACAACATAAGGATAATTCATGAGGCAAGTGTCCTAATTTTTATCCTCTTAACAATATCACTATCAAATATAAGTTTCCTATCCCTATTATAGATGATTTGTTGGATGAATTGCATAGTGCTAGATACTTTACAAAATTAGACTTGCATTTTGGGTTTCATCAAATAAGGATTAGAGACATGGATATTCCTAGGAATCCTTTTCATAGATGTGAGGGTCATTATGAGTTTCTAGTCATGCCTTTTGGCCTCACTACTGCTCCTTCTACTTTTCAAAGTCTCGTGAACTCTAAATTTCACCCTTTTCTTTGCAAGTTTGTCCTAGTTTTCTTTGATGATGTCTTAATTTATAACAAGTCGTAGGAGGACCACCTAGTTCATGTGGATAAAGTTCTTTACCTATTACAAAGGGAAAATTTTTCATCAAAATGTCCAAATGTTCCTTTGAGATTTAGGAGGTAGAGTACTTGGGACATATAGTAACTCCATAAGGAGTCAAGGTAGGTCCTAACAAGATCAAAGCTATGCAAGATTGGACCTTGCACAAATTCCTTAAACAACTCCATGGATTTTTAAGACTCACAAGCTACTACAAGAAATTTATTTGCAACTATGATAATATTTTCTCTCCTTTCACTACTCTCACTAAGAATGATGCCTTTATTTGGTCCAAACCCACTTTCCAAGTCTTCCAACCGCTCAAAGAGGCTATGCGTACCACTCCTATTTTGGCCACTCCTAACTTTAACAATCCTTTTATAATTGATGGGATGCTTTAGTAGAGGTATTGGAGTTGTTTTAATGTAGGAAGGACACCCATTAGCCTTTGAAAGAAAGCAACTTTTGGGCAAGAATCTAAGATGGTCCACTTATGAGAAGAAAATGTTAGTTGTTCTACATGTTGTAGAGAAATAAAGGCCTTATTTGTTAGGGAATCACTTCATCATTAAGAACGACCATAGCAACCTTAATCATTTCTTAGAGCAACTTCTCTTATGTCTTGAACAAAATAAATAGATGACCAAGCTTTTGGGGTATGATATTGTCATTGAATACAAGAAAGGAAAGGAGAATGTGGTGGTTGATGCTTTGTCTCACAAATATGAGGATGTTTTTATTGTGTTAGGACCCTCCTCCTAACATAAAACTATTAATTATATTATATTATATTTATTAAGGGACATGTCCCTTCATTTCACATATTTTAGATAGGTATAATTAGTCAATGCTAGAGGTGTCTCAAAGGCATCGAAGAACATTTATTTATTTTACTTTTGGGTTTCTACCTTCAATCAACTGCGATTCATTATAACAACGATTTCCTTCTTTATTTTGTATTTTAGTCCATATTTTTTCTATTGGTTTCATAACATCTGGTATAGAGCCATTACCAGGAAGAAATTTTCTCCCCCCTCGGACAACAAAACTAAGTACCCAATCCACTACAATAGCCATCGCTGTCATTAAGCTTCCGTCGTCTAAAAAAAATTGTTTCGGCTACCCGCCTTTACACCCCACTGTTGTAAAATCTCCAAAGCTTCGTTCGCCACCGTCTTTTCACCTGCAAACAAACTCAGCATCTCTCAACGTCGCCAACCGGTTCCCTCAAAACATGACACAGAGTTGGATTTCCGAAAAAATAAAGTATAACAGGCGATCAAGACCGCCCAAACAATGAGCAAAAATCTATATTTCAACCTTACAAAGAGATCACTAGTGATCAACCGAACCATTGATAGTAGAGTTTAGAATTTAGTCGCGCAGGAACGTTCTCTAGAAACTGTAATACAATTCAACAAAAAATAAATTTTAATTTATCAAAACACTAAGGTTTTAAAATTTACTGACGCCCGAAAAGGAATCACGACGTCGAAAACAGTAGAAGCGATAGTTTAAAAAATAAAAAAGCATAAGCTTTTATCCAACATTAGGAGTGTGGGGGACAAAGTCATGGTTTAAAAGGAGCTAGGCATAAATAAGCAGTTGTGACTACCTTACAGTAGTCATGTGCCTGTGCTCGGGAGTCTCTCTACATCGCCTGACCTGCTTTACCTCGTGTCACCTCGTACCTCGCATCGCTTGCTACTGCCTTGGCCCTCCCTTCTGTGCTGCCTCATGTCACATGCTACCTGCCTTGGCCCATCCCGTCCCTCCATATCGCATGCTGCTTGCCTTGTCCCTCCCCTCCATGTCGCCTCGTGCCACGTGCTGCTACCTTGGCCCTCCCCTTTTGTATCACGTGCTACCTGCCTTGGCCATCCCCTTTGTGCTGCCTCATGCCGATGTTGTCCTCTCTTCAGTACCCGCTTCGATCTCAACCATAGAGCGACGAATTAAAGTTGAAAATAAAATTTTGCAAACATCAAAATTAAGTTTTGCAACATCAACAAAATATTGACAAGCAAATCAATTTTTTTTTCATAATTAATGAAATTCGACGATAATAGTACTTTTGTAAACCTTTGAAAGCAAAAACATATTGCAAATCACAACTATGCCCTAAATGGATGACGCAAGGCGATCTGAAGATACGGCAAAGGATATTGCGAAAGAAGTCTCAAAAGAAATAGCAAACGATATTGTGAAAGAAATCTCGATGTTTTCAAAGGAAATGAAAGACATAATGCAAGGAATGGAATTTTGGAAGGATAATTTAGAGGATACGATCACTGTCAAAATAACAGACCTAACCATGAGCATCAACAACTCAAATACAGAGATATCCACTAAGTTGGATGCTACAACCCATTCCATGGACCTAGTACAACAAAATTTGATGCTAATGCAGAGCAGACAACAAAACATTGCACCATCACACCAGTCATTAATAGGGGGACTGCATACATCAATCCTTCCTCATACCACAAATCTAGATTTCCCAAAATTTGATGGAGGTGACCCTAGAAATTGGATATATAGGGCCGATCAATATTTTACCTTATATCAAATTCCAGATATTTAGAAAGTCTGTATCGCATCATTTCACTTAGAACAAATTGCTACACAATGGTACCAATGGTATGAAAAACAAAAGGTCCTTCCACATGGACTGAATTCACAAAGAACCTAATGTTACAATTTGGTCCTACCAAATTTGAAGATTTCACAGGATCTCTCACCAAACTTTGCCAAACATCTACAGTAAGAGAATACCAGGCACAATTCGAGAAATTGGCAAACCTCACATCAGGACTCGATGCATCATTATTTCAAAGTTGCTTCATTAGTGGCCTAAAATATGACATTCGAATGGAAGTACAAATACAAAACCCTACCGATATGATGCATGCAGTGGCCTTAGCACAAATGGTGGAAGAGAAGATCAACAACCAACGTCGACTCGAAGACATATCTACAACAGACTCACAAAATACTTCCACCAACCAAAAACTAACTAAATTCATGCCAATTAAATGCATTAGCCCTAAAGAAATGAAGGAAAGAAGAGCAAAAGGCCTTTGTTTTCATTGTGATGAGAAATTCATTCTAAATCACAAATGTATTACACCCAAAATTTATATTCTAGATGCAGCTATTCCTAGTCAATCAACACTAGATGAAGAAGAAATTGAGGTCGAACTAGTGGAAGATATACTTGAAGATAAACCTCGAGGTCCGTTAGAAATTTCCTTCAACGCCCTCACCGAAAATTCATCCCCCCAAACTATGAAAGTTTTCGGTTCCTTTAAACAACAAAATCTTATTGTGCTTATTGACTCCGAAAGTACACATAATCTCATCGACCCATGCATGGCAAAACAAACCGACTGTTTTATTCATCCTTGTAATAATTTTGAAATCATGATCGATAATGGGGAAAGAATCACTTGTAATGGGAAATGTCATAATATTAAGCTCACCTTGGGCAATTACACCATCAAACATGACATGTATGCAATTCCATTAGGAGGTTGTGATATTGTTTTAGGTGTGCAATGGCTACGAATGCTCAACATAATTCAATGGAACCTTGACGACTTATGGATGAAGTTCACACAAAAGGATCACACATATACACTTAAAGGGATAAAATCTGGCCCTTCTCTCCTAGCAAGCTCTCATCACATAGAGAAAATGGTTCCTAGAGGAGGAAAGGCAAGGGTTGCCCATTTATTTTCTCTCCAAGCCATGACAAAGCCACTAACACTTCCACCTTCCCAATATCCTTGCTTGAGGAATAATGATATTAAAATAGTGCAAGAACATGAGCACATACTACTAGCGAAACAGAGGATGAAGCTTCTCACTGCGAGCTTTGAGGACAAAGCTCCTTTTAAGGAGGGTGGCATGTTAGGACCCTCCTCCTAACATAAAACTATTAATTATATTATATTATATTTATTAAGGGACATGTCCCTTCATTTCACATCTTTTAGATAGGTATAATTAGTCAATGCTAGAGGTGTCTCAAAGGCATCGAAGAACATTTATTTATTTTCCTTGTGGGTTTCTACCTTCAATCAACTACGATTCATTATAACCGCGATTTCCTTATTTATTTTGCATTTTAATCCATATTTTCCCTATTGATTTCATAACATATTGTCAATTCCATCTCTAGTCCTCTTCCACAATGACTTTCTCAACTTTGGGAGGATTGGCTTTTTGACCTAGAGACTGCTCTAATCATTTAGAAAATCGAGGTTGGCTCATCATTGCATTCTTGTTTATTGTATACTGATGGAATGCTCCACAAAAAGAATTGTACTTATCTTCCTTAGTCCTCAACTATTAAGAAAAATATCCTCCAAGAATTGTATGGTCTCATTTGACAAGACATTAGGGTTCTTGAAAACATATCAACGGGTGAAGCAAATATTTTTCTTGGAAAGGATTAAAAGCATGTGTCAAGACTTTTGTAGCTGAGTGCGAGGTGTGTTAGAATAACAAAGGGGAAACCGTTAAATCTCTTGGACTATTTCAACCCTTGCCTATCCTTGAACAATAATTTGCCATAGACAATATGGTCTTTTTTGTATCCAACCCTATATACAATTGTCCTTGAAGACAAAGTCTAGTTAGAAGTTGGCTCCTCGATTTTATGGACCCTACAAAATGGTTTGTCACATTGATGAAATGACGTGTCAGTTGGAGCTTCCACCATCTTCCCGCATCTATCCTATCTTTCATGTCTTTTATCAAACATGTTATTAATCAAAATGTACAATTCCAAGTCACTTATTGTGCTGGGTAAATGCTAATCCATAAATGCGTATTGATGGATCTGCCTTCGGTTATAGCCAATTGTACTTTTTATTTTGGATATTTTGTACTATTTTGTTTTCTGCTGTATTCGAATATATGTTTCATGAATTTGATTTTTTTATCCTTGTGATTAAGCTCTAGTAGGAATTTGACGTATATATAGACATTGAGTTGTGGTTAAAAATTTAACCATTTTGGTTAAAATTTGGATAGACAAAAATCTTCCGTGACTAAAAGATTTAAGTATATTTAATGTTTGTTGAATGTTCTGGATGAAAGTTGCAGGTTTATGCACGTGTTTGCATGGTTTTTTTATGCTAGCAATTTAATTTATGTAAAAGTCCATTAACCTTTGTCTAATTCCTCAAAAAGAAGAGCGTTTTTATTGTTTCAGAGACATCTATATTTCAATTTTTGTAAAAGCCTATTAACCTTTGGGATGTTTTAAAAAAAGTAACTGAGTTTTTGAGAACAAGGCATTTAATGTTTTAGAGATATTTATATTTCAATCAATGTATATTATGATAATGTGGGATAAAATTGTTTACAGATTTGTGATGACTTTTTTTCCATTATTTGTTTTTTAAAACTTTTGTTTTTGACTTTAAAGAGATAAACTTTAACAAGAATTTTGCAGTCTCTTTTTTGCATCTCTTTTTCATATTGTATATTGTCACTGTCAACATTTTCAAATTCCATCTGGCAATATTTCATGCTTTATCTCTCCTAGTTTTTCTGCTTAGTTAAGATTCAAATGATATTGATTGAGTTGATAGGAAATTCAAAGGTTGATAGAAGGAGGAGGATTTAACACAAGATTCTATAATTTTGCAGTACATGTTGAGCCAAGCCTTAGGATTTGTGACATCTTTTGTATTTGCCTTATCTCTAGTATGGACTCATTGTAAATAGTTGTCATTCTAGGCCTTTTTGTCTCCTTAGATTGTTTGGCATTATCACTTGAAATCAATATCTATTTCATTCTAGGCTTTTTATTCCATGCATTATTTGGTATTCTTTCTTGAAATGTAGTGAAGTGATTCTATCCGGGTTTGAGACTCATGTTCTTTCTTTTAGAAGCTTTTATTTTTTGAGCCAATCTTTTAAGGCATAAGTTTATCTCATGATCTTGTTTATGTGATATGTTGTTTGCTCAACCAAGGCATAAGTTTATCTGATGCTCTTGTTTACGTGAAATTTCTCGGCTTCTATTAATTTGAAGTTGTGATGTGGTATCTTAGTGGGGTGGACTAGACCTTTTGCCTCTACTATGACTTCTATGACATTTTTGTGATAAGTTCATGCAATATACCATTTGATAGCCATAAACATGACACTTATGACAATTGGATAATTGAACTATGTAGCCATACATTTTTGTCTCACAAAGCATAGCTGGCATATAACCCCACATAGATAACTTGTAGTTGCTACAACTAAATACATACATATTTTTCATAATAAGTCAATTTTAATTTGAAAATGATGATTCAAGAACCAATTTTTAATATAATTGTCTTGTCATGTTTTATACTAGTATATGCCTCATATAACATGTCTTGCAGCCACATAGATTGGATGTGAAATGGCATTGGATGACTATTATTGGATAAATCACTGTCAAAAGAATGGGTTTATGATATGATCTTTCTCACAATAAAATATCTAAAAAGATTATATACTTTGTTTGAAATCATTTATTTATTTGTTTTGAATTTATATGGTAGAATCGATAGCCGCCACGAATTCGGGTAGGCTGTTCAGTTTGTATGGCCACCACAATATTCTGCGTTGTCCACCCCGAAAGTTGCCACACAGTTTTTCTGCAGTCCACCCCTATAACCACCATGCCAAAATCATTTTAAACCTTTTATGCTATTGAAAGCACTAGGAAAGGGACAAGCGTTCAATCCGGTGAGGCCCGATATTTGAACCTTGGACCTCTTTCCCCCTTATGAGGTTTGGTCGAACCAATTGGTCTACACCTCGGACCTGTTTGAAATCGTTTATTAGATAACAAAAAAATATCCAATATTTTTTTTGTATGAGTTGTCCAATGTGTCTATTATCCCATGTATATTAAAAACTTGAAGGACTAACATGCCAAAGGTCATTTGAATTGATAAATAAAGTAAAATATTGCATTGACTTAGACCATCCTCAAATACCACCCTTTTCCAATGGTGATATAACAATGTTGGAATCACCCCCAAGAATCTATAGATCACTATGAATCATCATTATATTTGACAAAAATATGCTGAGGTCCTTCCAACAATTTTCATGAGTAACTATAGTTGAAGCATATATATTTATAACCCCAACTTTGATGTTTTCTTCTTTCCTATAAAATAGTCCAACAACCCAATTACTTTTTGCTTTTAATATTTGCCTATCCCATTTGCATTTGTCCCATATTATTGCAATACCTCTTAAAGCTCCTATAGAAGAAAATGCTAGACAATATCCATCTTCCCAATCTTCATAAAAGTATCCTTACATTCCTCACTACTTAATTTTGTTTCTTGTATTAAAATAAACTCTAGACTATAACAACCTATTAATTCATAATAAATATTTTTATAGGGGTCTTATTCATACCTCTAATATTCCATAATATAATTTTCATCATCAACTTTTATTTTTATTTGTGGGCTTAGATCCACTTCTTGTTAGCACCTATGATATTTTTATTTGGCTTTCCAAATTGATATCCCTTTGAGTTCTTTTTCTCTTTGTTCATGCTTTGATAACCTTCCTCTCATTTTTTTATTTCCATAAACACTCTCATCTTCATCAATCTCTTTTATTTTTCTATATTGTTCATAATATGACTTATCTTCTAAAATGCAAGGAATAGTCTTATTAACGCTTTCTTCTTTATGTTGCCCTAATAATCCTAATGTACTCAAATGACTTGCAAAGGGATAAAATAAAAGCATGAGTCCTAAGGAGAATCTTTTAAAAGCGATAATTGAAAAGTAGTGGTGACATAACTCATTTTAAAAGCCTTCTAAGCCTATTAGTTATTGCTAGTGAATCATCAAAGTTTGGTAGCAATTTGCTATAGTTAACTAGCAAATTGCTCTATAAACTAGATTTTATAAATTTTCAAATATTGATCTTAAAAATCTATTTTTGATGGAATGTATGCACAAGATTATGAATACATGCTCAAGAGAACAAATATTGGGAGAATAACATCAATTAGCTGAGCTAATTACACACTACCAAAAAAATACAAAATGGAAAAGGAACAAGTTGTCACATGGGTACATCAAGACAATGAGATTGTAGAGATTTCTACTTCTAATTTTACTTTTTCAAAAAGCAAAATCCTAGTGGCTAATCCCATCAATCAAAATCCTATATCCCAAGAAACTGGTTTCCTTGGCTATCAAATGAGTTATTCCTCTACTCTTGCAAATCACACTTGGGAAAATACTAGTTCCACCTTGAACAACAGAAGTCCTCTTTATGGGACATCCTTTGATGTAAATAACCCCGCAATTAATCCATCCTTTATAACTTATAATAATGCAATTGATGCAAGCCAACCTTTAACTTTTAGTTCCCAAAAAAGCATATCCTACTAGTATGGCTTCATATCAAACTCCACCTTTGTCCAACACCTCCAATATTTCTACCAAATAATCTATACCTCCAAATGTAGTATCTTCAGGATAAATATTTCCTAATCAAAGTTATGGATTTTCTCAAAACTTACAAGTGTTGACTTGACAAATGGGGACATAAGGTACCTAGGAAAACCCTTAGGGACCAACACAACTTCCAGTTAGTTAGATACAATAAAACACAAAATTTTCCAACTCCAAAAATATATTCCTGCACAAGGCTTGCGATACCCTCCTCCATTCCCATAAATGCAACCTCGTCTAAATTTAGCAATGGACTTATCAGAATTTGGTACCCTTTCCTTTCCAAAGTCTCAATCCTCCTTATCCTCTCCCTTACTATGCTCCATATCAATACCTTCAAATACCTTCATCCACCTCAAGGCTATGTAGTATATCCATATCCACTACCACAACAATAGTATGACCAACCTCCTCCTCCATAGAATAATCTAGTACATTTACTATTTTTTTCTTTATGTGATAAAGTTGCATTGTGGTATAGAGGTTTGTCTGATAATTTTGTTATTAGTTGTACATCAATTATAGAATTTTTTGTGCAGATTTAGTAGTAGGAGTAATGGGTACTGTGTTTTGTTTCAATTGAATGCAATGTAAAGATGTCCTTAAGAGAATATACATGATTATAATTTTAGAATTTTGAGGATCTTAAATTTAATCTTGACAAAATATTAGTCCAAATGAAGAATAGGACTTATTATCCTATACCAAAGGTCTATAATTTGACTTGCCTTTGATGGTTTGTAATACTAGCCACAACACTCTAGCTATAACCTTTGAAGAAGCAACCCATAAAAAATATGTTTTTATTAGGGTAGGAAAATTACTGTCTACCCCACCTATTGCCTATAATGACCATGTTACTTAAAACACTCAAATCTTTGGATCTACACCTTCCATCATACCCATCCTGAACATTCAACCAATTTTTAGACTGATACACTCTTTGTACATTGTTATATACCTTGATTAAAATTCATCATCAACTATTACCTTTAACCATAATTAGTAACCCTTCCCACTCTACCAAATATAATAATGATTCTCTTACAAAATTTAAGATGAAAAAAATATTAAAAATAGATAAATTAAAATAAAACTATAAAAAACAATGATAATAGCATTAGAATTGGGGACCTCAAAAGACCCATGTATCACCAAGTACCAAGTACCTCAATAAAGATCTAATCAGGTTACGAAACAAGTCAATCTGATGTTGACCATATATACACAAAATAAAAGGTGAAGAGCCAAGAGATATACTACTTAATTTAATTACACCTGATATAAATTCTTAATTTCTTATAAATTCTTAATTTCTTAGTGTGGTGTTGCAACTTATCATCACACAACACCAACTGATGACAATCAACAAGCATAGCATGGCACACGCATATTTCTCCATTTCACTTAATATTCAACGATTTCATTTGTAAAAGCCTTGCTTAAGAAAAGAAAAGAAAAAACAAAATCATTCCTTTTAAAGAGGGCTGAATGAGAGGGTGTTATGGAATGCATGAAATTATATATATATATAAATAAAGACTATAAAAGTCAAGTCTTTTAAAAGTGTATACACGCCATGGGATCCATGAGACACACCATTAAAAGTCTTTTAAATAGAAATCTTTATTGTGTTTGTCATATTTCAAAATATTTAAGTGTATATGTATTTATTTATATAATATTTATTGTGGTTTTTATGATGTTTGTTTTATTTTTAAATATTTAAAATATAAGTAGATTTTTTATTAGATTATAATTTTTTGATTGATAATAAAGGGATTTTAAAAGGGTCTTCAAACCTATTACAAGTAGGGTTTTAAAAGGCACTTTCAAATCTTAGATATAGCAATAAGATATCAAGAAAGATTGAGGTGGATCCCACGAATTAAATCCAAAAATTTAATGAAACAATCTCCTAGTAAATAAGTCGTAAATTTTTATCAAGCAAATATAAGAGATTATTCCATGGTCAAACCACCGTGTGCTCTGAATCTAAAGAAATGGAGAAAAACAACAGAATAATGAAAATGCTACGATTAAAAATAAATTTACAAATAAAAACTTCCCAAACTAAAGCAAATTCCATGAAACTTGCAAATCTCACTGGAGCCAACCAAAAAAGTTTCAAGAACAACCAATCTCACGTAAAAGAAAAGGAAATATCAACATTCCGTATCACACTGGAGAGGGAGAAGGGTAAGATCCTAAAAAAATGAGCCTTAGAACCCTGGGATCAAACACACCACCATTGCTGAGATTGGAGAAAGAGATATTTGTAGACCACCAAAGCTAGGAAACTCACCAAAGACGGGGCCAAAAGCCGAAAGCCACCGTAGCATAACAACCCACTTTCACCTCAACTGGTTTGGGTTGGTATTTGGCCCTGTCTCCCTAGAACAGCCAAATACAACATAAAATTACCAAACCCAAAATAAAGCGGTACAAATCAGCCACGAACCCACTACTGGTAGAGAACCCTAGCAACAGAGCCATCCAAGCACCATCCAACCAGAGCAACCAAGCCATTAGAGCCAAATCCAGCCAAGGGAACACCATCAAATTTCTGCAGCCAAACACCATACCAAGCTCACCCCAATAGGTTTGGGTTGGTAGATGACCCTTTCCTCTCCTTGGAAAGCCAAAAAAAAAATGAAACTATCGAACCCAAAAAAAATGTTGCACAATCCAACCGAGTCCTCAAAACTAACAAACACAATAAATGCAGCCACCCAACACACCCACCAACTAGAGCGAGAGCCAACCAAGGGGTCAACAACCAAAATTTTCCATTGCATTATAATGACCTAGGATCATCCCTACAGGTTTGGGTCAGCATTCGGCCCTCTGCCCCACATAAGAGTAATAATGCCTAACCCATAAGAGAGCAGAATATACCAGCAAGACCCCCAACAAGCAAAACACCCTGGTCATGAACCACAATAGAAAACTAAGCATGCCTAGCAACTAGATCCAGAATGGAAGAAAGGAGACCTCCCGCTCAAAGGGTTTTAGAGCGTCAAAGCGGAGCGGGAATGAAACCCTCGCGGAGGAAGCCCTCTATTATATTATAATTTTTTTTTAAATGTGTTAATAAGGTTTTTGGTTTAATAATTAAGATATATAGATAATATAATTGATACCAAGAATGAAATAAACTATATAGCTTGATGTGATTAAATTGATATAAAAGATAAATGATAATCCTTATTTAAAAAAAAAATAAATGACTCCTAATGTTTATGTCTATATGTTTCATCGAGTACTTGCTTGCTTTAGAAAGTGATCTCTTTGTTCAAGATATTATTTGTAGTTTAATCCAATCATATATGTTTCATGAATTTGATATTTTTTTTGATATCAGGGGAATTGGTAACATCCTTTCATCCTTAACAACTGGCCACCACGGGGGACAAACATTCTCCCCAAGGTTTCTACCTCCAAACATAGGTCAAATCATTGAATCTAACTCTATAACCCCTGTCTCTCCTCGACAAACACGATCTAAAGTGAGGGAGACCCCGATGGCTCAAGATTGGTATCATCGGTATCATCATTGTCAAGCTAGCATGCACTCAACGAATTCAAGTCAGACTACTATCTTTACCTAGATTAAACATGCTTCCAAGGTTTGAACCTAGATCTCCTCTTAATAAGTGCCCAAGGTTTGATCTTCTATATTGTACCTTTTTTGGGGTTGGAAGGCTAGGGATGAAAGAACCGTAAAGATTGGATGCATTGCTAGGAAGTTTGCTGGTTTGTGTCATTCTGGGTTCCTGGGCTTCTTGGTTTGGTTGTTATATCCGTAGCAACAGGCTAGTTTGCTGGGGAAGGCTGGGTCTAATGATGGAACCATAGTTAGGGATCTAGGTGGAAGGTGAGGGCAGTTGAAGGAACCTCAGTAGCTAACATTGTTGCTGGGTGGATGGCTAGACCAATTGGTGGCTGGGTGTTTGGGCTCTAGCCTATTTTTCTTCTCCAACATGGTGGGATGTTGTTTCAGTTGGGGAGTCATGTGCCTTCATTATCCATGGGGACATGTGTGTGCTGACAGGCCTCTCTGGCTGGTTGTGGGATCTTTTTTCTAATGGGTTACTTTTTCTCGATGGGAGGACACTTTTTCCAGCCATTTTTTTGTGGTTGGAGGTTTTTCTCCCAACTATTGCGAGGGATATGGTTTTCAATCTCATATCCCTTGCTAGGCAAGTTTGGTGTAGAATGTTTTTTCTTTTGGTTCCCAAAAAATCTTTGGTTCTTTCAGCATGTAGGGCCCTAGTTCTCCTTTGAGCAGCAAGATATTGTTTATATTTTCAACACTCTTGGGATTTCTTTGAAGTTTTGGGGTTCTTATTTAATACCCTGCGGT
This sequence comes from Wollemia nobilis, assembly GCA_028583015.1. Classification (NCBI taxonomy): domain Eukaryota; kingdom Viridiplantae; phylum Streptophyta; class Pinopsida; order Araucariales; family Araucariaceae; genus Wollemia; species Wollemia nobilis. The sequence goes on from JAQPPZ010017057.1 coordinate 4,226,871, forward strand.
CCTTGGCCGGGTCTTCTTCATCGATGACTAGTTTTGCGGGGTTCCTCTTGGTGTAGGACTCCAGAGCTCAGTGCCCTATTTTGGACAGGATGTTTTTTATTTGCTAGTCCATGTTTTATTTTGTAAATTTCCTTCTACCAGTTGTTCCTTTGTTAGGCCTTTAGAGTTCCTATTTTGCTGGATGGATACTTTGCTCAAGAAGGCAATTTTTTTTATTCATTTTTCCTAAGAGACGAGAAATATTTTGTTGGTTGTGTTTTTTCTCGAGCGTTATGATATGAACGAGTTATTTAAATTGTTTATTTTAAAATCAGATTTTAGCGTTGTAGGATCAAATTTATTGTACTTGCCTATGCATTGGATTGTGAGTTTGATAGTTTAGGTTGGCTCTTGGACGTAGGAGATTTTATTAGGCAAGATGGCCTAATATGTTTTTCTTTCAAGCATCCCTAGGACTCCATCGGCTAATTCTTTTTGGATTCTCAGTTTCAAATATGAAGGCCTTAGTGCTCAGTTCTTAGCACTCTTGGTGGGTGGCCTCAAGATGCTTGAAGGTAGTGGCTCCTATTCATTACTGGGTGAAGTCCTATGCTAGATGCTCTTGGTGGATTGTCTAAAGTCAAAGCTCCTTGACGTTTTTGAGCTCACCTAAATATAATGCTATTTTTTAAATTTCTATTCATGTAGTTTCATTTTAAAATTTAGAATTTGATGGGTTTGTAGGATCCATATGTCTTAAGTTGTAATATTATTTCATATGCTTGCACTAGGACTAGAAGGATTTGTTTCATTTACTGGTATTACCGGTCGATCCTCTTGTGAGCCTTCTAGGCTCTAGGTATCGACTTCTAGATAGGCAGGAACGTTCTGCTAGTTGTATTTTTTGGTGCTGGAAGGCTGGGTTTTCTTTTCTCCCACTAGGCAAGAATGTTTCAATTTAAAATCTTTAGTTTGAGTAGGAGGTTCACTTTTAATTTTTAAACCATATTTACTATTTTTGAACCAAATTAATGTTGATTCACCTATGCAATGGTTTTTTGGGTTGTTATGTGGGAAAGCCCTTTTGGTATTTCTTTTTGAGTGCCCTAGGGTCCATCAGTGTTTTTTTTAGGTGCTCAGTTTTAATTTAATTTTATCGATTGTTAGATCGATGTTGTACTTCTTTCAGTGCTCATTGAATATCATTATGTTTAGGTTTGGGGGCCCTTGGAAAACCCCTTTGTAAAAAGTGTTAACTTTAAAAATACTTTTTCAGATGGAAGAACTCTAGTTGATTGCAATATTCAAAAAGAATCCACTCGTCACCTTGTGTTGCGGCTCCGTGGTGGAATGCAGATATTTGTTAAGACTTTAATAGGGAAGACCATCACTCTCGAAGTTGAGAGCTCTAACACAATAGACAATGTCAAAACCAAGATTCAAGACAAGGAGGGAATTCCTCCAGATCAGCAGAGACTGATATTTAGTTGCTGGGAAGCAGCTTGAGGATGGAAGAGCGTTGCTTTTTTCATGTTTCATAGACATCCATATTTCACTTTATGTAAAAGACTTATAACCTATGTGATTTTTTTTTAAAGTTAATTAATAGTGATATGATTGAGTTTTCAAGAATAAGGTATTTCATGTTTAGAGATATTTATATTTCAATCAATGTATATTATGGTAATTTTTGATAAAATTGTTTGTAGATTTGTAATAATTTTTTCTTTCATTATTTGCTTTTCAAAACTTATGTTCTTGAATTTAAAGAGATAAAATTTTAACAGGAATTCTTCTTTGCATCTCTTTTTCATACTGCATGTTGTCAGTGTTAACATTTTCAAATTCCATTTGTCAATGTTTCATGCTTCATCTCTCCTAGATTTTCTACCTAGTTAAGGTTCAAATGATATTGATTGAGTTAACAAGAAATTCAAAAGTTGATCTGACAATAGGAGGAGGGGGATTTAATACAAGATTCTATAATTTTGCAATACATGTTGACCCAAGCCTTAGGATTTGTGAAATCTTTGGTATTTGCCTTATCTCTATTATGGACTCATTGTATATTGTTGTCATTCTAGTATTTTTTAAGATTTTGTTGGCATTATCACATGAAATCAATTGTTATTTCATTCTAGGTTTTTTATTCCATGCAATATTTGGTATTATCTCCCTTTAAACATAGTGAAGTGATTCTATCCTAGTTTGAGACTCATGTTCTTTCTTTTAGAAGCTTTTGTTTGTTGATCCAATCTTTTAAGGTATAAGTTTATATCATGATATTATTCATGTGATATTTTATTTGTTTAGTCAAGGCATAAGTTTATCTAATGCTATTGCATCAATTTAAGTTGTGATGTGGTATCTTAGTGGGGTGGACTAGACCTATATTGAAAACTTGAAGGACTAACATCCCAAAGATCATTTGAATTGACAAATGAAGCAAAATATTGAATTGATTTAGACCATCCTAAAATACCACCCTTTTCCAATGGAGATAGAACAATGTTGAAATCACCCACAAGAAACTATAGATCATAATGAATCATCATTATATTTGACAAAAATATGTTGAGGTCGTTCCAACAATTTTGTCAAATATAATTAATCATCATTATATTTGACAAAACATACAAGTGTTGACTGGATAAGTGGGGATATAAGGTACCTAGAAAAACCCTTAGGGATCAACACAACCTCTAGTTAGTTAGATACAATAAAAAACATACTAGTTCCCACCTCCAAAAAAATATATTCCTTCATAAGGCTTGTGATACCCTCATCCATTTCCATAAATGCAACCTCTTCCAAATTTAACAATGGGCTTATCAGAATTTGGTACCCTTTCCTTTCCAAAGTCTAAATCCTCCTTATCCTCTACCTTACAATGCTCCATATCAATACCTTCAAATACCTTCATCCACCTCAAGGTTATGTAGTATATTCATATCCACTACCACAACAATAGTATGGTCAACCTCCTCCTCCATAAAATAATCCAGTACATTTACTAATTTATTCTTTATGTGATAAAGTTGCATTGTGGTATAGAGGTTTACATGATAATTTTGTTACCTATTATACATAAAATACATAACTATTTGTGTAGATTTAGTAGTATGAGTAATGTGTGCTATATTTTGTTTCAATTGAATGCAATGCAAAGATATCCTTAGGAGAATATACATGATTATAATACTAGATTTTTTAGGACCTTAAATTTGATTCCACAAAATGTTAGTCCAAATGAAGAATAGGGCTTGTTATACTATACCAAAGGTCTATAATTTGACTTGGCTTTGATGGTTCGTAATACTAACCACAACACTCTAGCTATAAATTTTGAAGCAACCCATATAGGATATGTTCTTATTAGGGTAGGAAAATTACTACCTACGCCTTCTATGGCCTACAATGCTCATGTTACCTAAAACACTCAAATCCTTGGATCTACACCTTCCATATTTCCCATTATAAACATTCAACCAATTGTTAAATTGATGTTTTTACACACCTTGGTTAAAACTCATTGTCAACTATTGCATTTAGTCACAATTACCAACCCTTCCAACTCTACAAAATCCAATAATGATTCTCTTACCAAATTTGAGAAAAGGAAAATATTGAAAGTAATAATAACCATGATAAATCAAAATAACACTAAAAGGAATAAATTCTAGTAGCCTTAGAATTTGTAACCTCAAAAGGCCCCATATCTAACTAAGGACCAAGTACCTCAATAAAGTTCTAATCAGGGCACATATCAAGTCTAGAACAACATGGTAAATACTAGTTTAGAAATTAATACATTATTGTGTTTTCCATCCAATATGGGACATGATCCTATAGATTGTGTGATATTTATTAGATATATCTAGATGAACCAATGTGATCATAAATTTTAGTCTCAATAGATCACCATCTTGGGCCAAATGGCACCTATAGTAAATTTATACACATAAGAATAGCCTCAACCAAAAAATTTAGCCCATTGCTTGCCAAACCCTAACAATGCCATATTTTCAACTTTAGAATTGCCAAAATTAATGAAGATTACACAATCAATGATGATGCTATATGTTCAAATAAATAAGTGGTTGGGAATAGGGTAACGAAAAAGGCATCTAGAAACAAACCTCAACCCAAAAATAAGTTAAAATAAACAAAGGTATTACTATGTTAAGGAGTGGGAGACTGCCATTGCACTTAAAAGATAAATTCTCAATAGCTACATAATAAGAAAAATAAAAAGAAGATACTAGAAATAGCATTGCAAATATTATTAATAGATGCACAAGTTAATAAGGACAAATAAATAAATAAGGGAAAAGGACCAAAAATCAAAAAGAGGAATACATAAGTAAATAATAAGTCTACACAATAGAGGAGTGATAAGGAGAGGGACCAAATTCAAAAGTAACAAGAGTACCACCTAAAATATCCTTCTCCCATTAATGACAGATGCACAATAGTTTATAAATAATATAGAAAGTTGATTGCTCATAGTGAAAGTAGTTCTATCAAGTTCATATTTAACATCATCGAAGAGATGAAGAAGACACCTACCACAATGAGCATGTGGAAGGTAGTAGCTCCACCTGATCAACAAGAGTTGATTTAGGAAGCTCTAAAAGAGCAAGAAAGAAGATATGCAAAGCCTACTCAAACCAACATAGCTAAATTTTATAATCTGATAGAAAAGCATCCATTAGATATTCAAGTCAATAAAATAAATATCCTAAATGATTCAAATCCTAGAAAACTAAAGTCACCATCATTTTATATGATCATAAATATTGAAAATTATCTATTTATAAGTTGCATAGTCGACTAAAGGGTGGTTGTGATAGTGATACTAAAATTCTTTTGCAAAAACATGGGCATACCCTACACTAGGATAGCTAGGCATCTGATTTAGATGGATGGTGTCAAAGTAAACACTCTAGGAGTTTTAAAGGAATTAATCATGACCATAATGAAACAACTAGAGGTGGTGATAGTACAAAAGATAGTATTTTTCCATCTTCCCTCATACTTTGCTTTGCTTTTGTCTAGATAATAGATGTGTAAATTATTTAGGTATGGGTACTTGGTTATGGATTACACTCACATGAAGGTACCTAAATATGAGAAGATTAGCTAAATTGTGAATGAGCCTCCATGTAATTACCTATTGTACAAGTTGGATAATGATGATGTGGTGAATTGAAATGAGATCCCAAAATTCATAGATGATGAGGAACCTAAAGACTGCCAAATATCTAAGATAAAAATTACAATTGGTATGCTTCAAGATGAAGAGGATTGAAAGGTCAATTTTAAGGATATCAAGCTCAAGAACTACATCATATTAGAAGAACTATCTAATATCCAAACTTTGACAAGCCAATAGGGTCGAGGAAATGATAATACTTGGACAATGCATTTTTATGGCATAAGAAATATAAATGGAGTAGGTGTTGACATCTAGTTCATCAATCTATAAGGTACATAAATAAATTTTACATGTTAGCTATTATTCAATTGCATAAAAATTATGGTTAAATATGAGGTATTATGTACTAGCTTGAGGAAAGTTGAGAATATGGGTATTAAGAACCTAAAGATATTTGGTGACTCTAAATTACTCATAATTAAGATTAATTCCTAATGTGCCACTTAAAATACAAGCATCAAGAGTAGAATTTATTAGAAAGCTTCAAAACTTATAAAATGAAGGTAATCCTCAAGGAATTGAATGCCAAGGAAGCTAAAATGGTAGCAATGACAACATGATTTGAATCTACTACCATATTTAGGATAAAAAAAAGGACTTAGAGGTGATGTTCAGGTCAAAAATCCCTAATAATTCTAATTATTGGTAAGAATTCAACAATAATAAGCAAATTATTATGTTCCTGATTGGATAAGATCAACATGCTAAAGCTAAAAATAAATAAGGATTACATCAAAGATAGGTTCATTCAACTAAAACTAAATTAACTATCAAAGGGTTTGATTACTCTAGAGAGTTTATTCAATATAGATGACAATATGAATAAATCCAATATCAAGGTGAAGTCCTCTTCCTATCACCCTATCAAAGTTTCTAAAGGGAAGAAAATACTACTAAAAAAAGAAAGCACTAAGGATGAAATTGTCTTATTCAAGGAGATCTATGACAAATACAAACATATAATTCCTTAGTCTTGTGAAGATATCAAGGTATACAACAAAATTATCATAAAGCATACCATTTAGTTACAACTAAATTCTAAACATTTCTAGTATAAATAATGGACAATAAACCCTTAAGTACATGTTGTGATATATAAATAGTTTCTAGAGCTCTTAAAAGCTCAAATAATTTCCCCCATCAAGTATTCCACTTGGGTGGTAAACCTACTTCTATTCTTAATTTAATAATATGATGATATAAAGACTACATTTTGAATTTTAAAATATGAATATATCTTCACTAAAGGGCCATTATCCCCTACCTAATATGGATAAAATTCTATAAAAAGAGTAAGATATTAGATGGTGTCACTCCAGACAGTTTCTCAAAGAATAGTCAAATATAGATTAAATATGATGATCAACATAAGACAACCTTCATTACTACATAGGAAACCTATTCTTACTAAAGAATACCACTTGGTCTATCAAATTCGGGAGCTACCTTTCGAGGGATTATGGACATTGCATTCATAGGATTATTCAATGAGATAATATTCATATATCTTGATGATTTGACCATGTCCTAAAAATAAGACTAAGCAAATTGAAGACCTGAAATTCATCTTCCAAAGTGTAGAGAGTTTGGAATCTCACTCGATACCAAGAAGTCTATCTTCATAATTCAAGAAGGTAAACTATTAGGTCATGCAGTGTCAAAATATGGTTTAGCCATAAACACTAATAGAAAAAATGCCATTCAAGACTTCCCCTTGCCCACATCAATCAAAGGAATTTATTTATTTCTAAGTTCATAACCAATTTTACTCAAATGGTCAAACCAATTACCAAAATGGTAAAAGAAGAGGCCACCCTATCCTAAACCAACATAGGAATAAAGGCCTTTCAAGATATCAAATATGCCATACCTAGAGTCCGACATCTAGTTAGTTCTAATTTCTCCAAAGACTTCTTGGTCTATATGTTGAAAATATAAGAAATGATTGTTGTAGTACTAACTGGAATAATGAAAAATATGAGGAACACCCCATATCATTCATAAGTTAGATCCTTCACAACTACAAAGAAAGTATACATTCATTGAAAAGAAGTATTTGTTATTATGAAAAATCTCACAAACTTTAGGTACTATCTATCACAAAGCATGACCACTATATTCATGGTGCACACCAATATTCGATCTATTATAATTTATGCCAAATTGAAAAAAAAGAGAGTTGGATGGATTAAAAAATTAAGAATTTAATATCAAGATAAAATTTACTAAGCTCATCAAGGGTAGATCCTTGTGTGAAACCTAGCAATGTTTGTTCTAAAAGAACCAATAACCCTAGTATAGGAGATATAAATTGATGATCAACCAAGATGTATGGGGAATATTGATAGGTAAATGGCTACTAGATAGGTTCTAGAAGGATTAAATCTAAAGGAAAGGGTTTGATTTAGAGAAAATACAACACATTATACATGGCTAAATGGAAGCGAGGATTACAAATTTTCAAATTTTGAAATGTGGGGAGGATGGAAGCAAGGATTCTAGTGTAGGGAAGGTTTTATTTGATCCAGAGGATGGATGGGTCGATAAGGACAAAAGGTGTGATAATATTGAGGGCCTTTGGGAGGAATAACCTCCTGACAATGGGTCCCCTCCCCAAGGGATTTAGGAGGGACCCACACTTGGTGCACTTAAGGAAACCTCCTTTGTTGATGTTGTTCGTCGTGGTAGGAATAATGAGCAAGGTCCTTCTACCACCCTTATCCCCGATGGCAAAGACATAATTATTCCTGATAGCATTATTTCCAACTAGTCAATGGAAGATTCTCTCTTGTTGAGAAATTCATCGAAGGTAGGCATGACATGGAAACCATCAGAAGGTGGGCATTTTCAAAATGGAAAACTCTAGGCAACATGGAGATTGTTGCTTTATCTAGAGGATTTTTTCCATCAGACTAAGCAACCACGATAATGCAAGTCACATCTTAACTAGAGGACCATGGTTTCTGGGTAGAAGAAGCCTATTCATTCATAGGTGGGCACCATATTTCAATCCAGCAACTCAGAGCATTAATTTTGCTCCTATATGGGTTCACATTCTTGACCTCCCTTTTCACCTTTGGCACGAGGATATCCTCCAAGCAATTGCTAGAGTGGTTGGTGAGTTGGTCGCGATTGACCCTGTAACTCGAGCATGCAATAGGATGGTTTATGCATGGATTTGCGTTGACACAAACCTTGATTCCAAACTTCCCACATATGTCAACCTCAAGTATAAGTCATATTGCTAGAAACAACCACTGGAATACAAAAATAAACTTGCCCTTTGTGTGGAACATCATACCCAAGGACATATCTGAAACTAGTGCCCTACTCTCAAACTTTAGGAAAATAACAGAAAGGATTTTGAATAGGTGATCAGTGACCATGAAGGGAACCCTATTTTTTGAAACCAAGGAAATAAAAACCAGATGAACAAAGGATTTTTTAGACAACCCAAAAAGGAGCAATAGTATAATCCATTAGGAAAAGGACTTCAACAACAAAGTACAACAAAGGAAACTCAAAAGGCCATCATCCCAAACAAAGGGAAGAAAATTTCGAATTCTCCTCTAGATTTTGAATAGGATAAGGTAAGCTCACTCTTTGCCTTTCCAAACATATTTGGTATACTTGCTGAAACAAATATAGTTCAAGAGGGGGATGGGGAAATTCTTTCAGTCCCTAATTCTGATCCTCCTTCTCAAAAGAGCCCCAACAAGGGGGATTCCCCTACAATATCGGGACCATATCACCCCATTGAGTATAATCATGAAGGTCCCAACAAGGAAAATGAAATAGGAAGCCCTCACCCAATACTTGAACAAAACATCAATGGGAACTCAAGTCCCATTCTACAACAAATTTTCCCAAATAAGTTCAGTCCCAAACAAACAAGAAGCACCAAAAAGTCCCCCATAGATTGTGGTAGTGAGAAGAAAATGGGTAGGAATTCAACAAATGGACAGAGGAGGAAAGAAATAGAAGAGGACATCGCCAATGGGATACAAAAAACCCTCTTTCCTTTAGTCACAAATGTGCCAAAATATGAAGGCAAGAGTAACAAACCTCCCCAATCTCAAGGAAGGGGAGGCAAAAATATTTCCAAATCTTCTAGATGAAAGTTCTCTCATGGAATGTGAGAGGACTTAATGGACTAGCCAAGCAGAGACTGGCTAATTCATTGAGAAATGAAATTAAACCCATTGTTTTCATAATGCAAGAAACTAAAATTGAAGAGAAGGTAGCTACTAAAGTTGCAAAGAGAATCTGGAAAAAGGGTGAAGTAGTTTTTAGTCATGCCAATGGATATTTTGGAGGACTGATGTGCATTTGGGATCCTTGCAAACTTGAAGGGATATTGATCCATTCAACTGACATATTAACAAGTATCATGTTTCATGATAAGGAACTGGATACTTCATGGATACTAACCAATATTTATACCCCCAACACTCTTCTGGGAAGAGTTGGTATTTGGGAGATGCTAAGTAGACTAAAAAATTCCTTTCCTACCATGTCATGGATTTTAGTGGGAGATTTCAATACTCCCCTTTATCCTTCGGACAAAAAAGGAGGAAACAGCTTACCCCTCAAAAGCATGGAAGATTTTGATTCTTTCATAAATTCCAATGAACTCATGGATGTCAACCTTAAAGGTGCTAAATTCACATGGAGTAATAGGAGAAGTGGCTATCAACACATCCAAGTCAGACTGGATAGATTTCTCTTTTCTAAGGAAGCAATTTTATTGTTTGGAGATGCTTACCTTCAGGCCCTACTAAAAATTGGGTCTGATCACAATCCTCTCTTACTTGAAGCAAGGAAAAAACATCCTTTCAAAACCCCATTCAGATTTGAAATTATGTGGCTCAATCATCTTGATTTGAAAAGCATATTACAGGAATGGTGGCAACAAGAATTCCAAGGAACTCACTCTTTCAAGCTTACCCAAAAACTGGGGTTCATTAAAGAGAAACTCAAGATATGGAACAAAGAAGTCTTTGGTAACTTATTAAAAAACAAGCAATTCATAAAGGATAGAATGGCAGTGATTGAGAGAAAAATCCAAAGGGGTCAGGTTGACGATAATACCAGGGATGAAGAAAGGAAATTGCTATCTGATTTTCATAATATTCTAAAGTGTGAAGAAAATTTTTGGAGGTAAAAATCCCGAGCAATATGGCTCAAATATGGTGATTCCAACACAAATTTCTTCCATGCTTCCACCTTACGAAATAGGAGTTCAAACAAAATTAAAGAATTATGGAAGGATGATGGCACCTCCACTAAGGACATCTTTGAAATTAGGTTAGTGGTTGTTTCCTATTTCAGTTCTCTCCTTGGAAATCCTTGTCCTTGCTCAAAATTAGCCAAAGAGTCCCTACTCTAGCACATTCCCAATTCTATTAGCCCTGATGATAACTCCAGGTTAATTTACCCTTTCTCTAAAGATGAAATCAAGGATACCCTTTTTTCAATGCATCCTGACAAAGCTCCTGGACCGGATGGGTTCTTGCCAAGATTTTTTTAGGATTGTTGGGATATTGTAGGGCCTGATGTCTGTGCAACTATTAAGGAGTTCCAGACTTCCAAATCCATCCCACGCAGGTTCAATTCTACCTTCATAGCTTTGATTCCTAAAGGACCAACCTCAAATATGATGGCTAATTTCAGACCTGTTAGTTTATGCAATGTAGTTTACAAAATCCTCACTAAAGTCATGGCTAACATATTGAAGGACATTCTTCCTAACATTATTGACCCATGTCAAGGAAGCTCAGTCAAAGGTAGATCCATTTTTGATGGAATCATAACCATTCATGAAACTCTGCACTCTGCATCCCAAGTCAAGAAACTCATTTTTATTCTCAAATTAGATATGAACAAAGCTTATGACAAAGTCAATTGGGACTTCCTTATAGCTATCCTTCTTAATTTTGGCTTTCATCCTGACTGGGTTGATCTCATTAAAGGATGCATCACCAATCCTTGGTTTTCTATCCTTGTTAATGGGTTGGCTATTGGGTATTTTTAGAGTGTTGGAGGATTAAGGCAAGGAGATCCTCTATCTCCTCTTCTCTTCATTATAGCTACTAAATCCCTTGGTAGAACTTTAAAAGTAGTGTGTAGAACTGGACTCTTATCTAGTATTAAACTGGCATCGCAACTCAACCCTGTGACTCACCAACAATTTGTGGATGATACCTTAGTAGCGACTCAGGCTTCAGTTTTTGAAGCTAAGGTCATCAAATACATCCTTCTCCTCTATGAAAAAGCTACTAGTTAGAAAGTGAACTTCCACAAAAGTAAAGTATTTTTCCTCAACACTCCTATCCAACATCAAGAAAAAATAGCTCAAATCCTTGAGTGTGTCATTGCATCCTTTCCCACTACTTATCTAGGTCTCCCATTGTTTGTTGGCAATCCTGTTGATTCAATGTGGAACAATGTTATTGAAAGGATCCAAAAGAAACTTGTTGGGTGGAAAGGAAACCTTCTCTCCCAAGTGGCCAAAGCAACCCTAACTATGGCTTACCTCCAAAGCATCCCTGTTTACTTCCTCTCTATTTTTAAAGCCCCTACGAAGGTTTTTTCTAAAATAAAACAACTCCAGAAGAGATTTCTTTGGTCAGGATCTGAAAACAAGGATAGATTCCATCTGGTATCCTGGGATAAAGTATGCAGAGGCAAAAATTTTGGAGGTATCAGGCTCAGAATAATTCAAAAATTAAACATTGCTTTGATGGCTAAACAAGCCTGGAGAATTGTGTCCAATGATAGCTCAGAATGGGTCAACATTATAAAAAGGAAATATCTTCAGGCCTCAAATTTCTTGGATGAGAGGACACCGACTAATGGATTAGCTTTCTAGAAATCCATGATCCATACCAGACCTCTGGTGCACAAAGGTCTCAGATGGCAGCTGGAAAATGGTGAAAGTATTGACTTCTGGTATGATAAATGGATAAGAGGAACACCACTCATTGAAGATCCAAGTTTCTCAATTCTCAAGAACTTCACTGATATTCACCTAGGATGGAAAGTATCAGATTTCATATCCCATTCCAATTCAAGGTCATCCTAGAAATATTTCTCTTGTGAATCCCATCCTTTGGAATCGGCATCCTTGAATGCTCTCCTTAATACTATGGTTATCCCATCTAGGCTTCCTATGGATCACTTTGTTTGGGAATATTCTGAAAGTGGGGCTTTTACAGTCAAATTTGCCTACCATATCCAAATCTAGGCCCCTATTTCTTCTTTCCCTTACCATATGATATGGTCCAAACACCTCATCCCCAAAATTTTATTTTTTTCTTGGTTGGTCTTTCAAGAAAAGATCCTCACTTCTGATAATATTTTGAAAAGAGGGTTGTTGATCCCCAACCGTTGCTACCTATGTCTTTTGAACTGGGAGTCTATTCATCACCTTTTCTTGGGGTGCCCCTTCTCCTTGTCCATCCTTGATAACCTTTTCCAATTCTTCAACATCCTTTGGGTCAAACTGCAGTCCTTCCTTGACCTTTTCTTCCAATGGCCATCACCGTTCCACAACTCTCGACTTAAATCCATTTGGAAATTTTACTTCTATCACTTCCTCTGGAAATTTTGGCTTGAATGCAACAACAAATTTTTCTCCAATACTTGCAAGGATCCTTCATCCATAACTAATAGAATAATTTTCTTTGCCAAAGAAAATGCCCAGCTTTCCCCTTCCACTAATTCCACCATCTCCAATTCCGAAGCCTCCTTACTATTTTCTCTAAACATACCCCTTCAAGAAGCTCTCTCTTCTAATCCTCCCAAAGTTAGGATCAATACCAAATGGATTCCTCCTTAGGAGGGTTGGTTGAAGTTAAACTTTGATGGTGTAGCAAAAGGGAATCCTGGGTTGGCAGGAGTAGGAGGCATACTTCATGATCACCATGGTGAAGCAATCATGGTATTTTATAAAAATTTGGGTGTTCAATCTAACCATTTCATTGAAGCCAGAGCTTTGTGGAGAGGATTATCACTATTTCCAACAAATTCCAATAGGGTGATTATCGAGGGTGATTCCCTCAACATAATAAATTATATGAAGAATTTAGAAAATCCTTCTTGGAAAGTCAAGATCTACATGGAAGAAGCTTGGAAAACTATAGCACATCTGCGAGAGCCAATTATCCAACATGCCTTTAGGGAAGCCAACAAAGTGGTAGATGGTTTGGCCAATCATGGCACCACCATCAATGGCCTAGTCACATGGTCTAATTCCCTTCCCCAACAAATCCTAGAACTGGTTAATGTGGATAAAGCCTCCTTCCTCCATAATTCATGAAGCCAGTTTCCAATGTCCAATCAATGAGGTGGTGTTGTTGGATGACACTACTATTTTTAACATAAGGAGTTTTTGGAGACCTTGAAAAATGTGTAATGCATTAAACTTGTTATTTTTTGCAAAGTGTTCGAAGGGACCAACGTGGAAAAACTAAAAGAGCCAAACAAGCCAAAGGAGATCTCTAGGATGAAATATGGAAGCAAGGACATGGTCAAGGACAACGACATGGATACTGCCTAGGAGTAGCATTGAGGATGGACTAGAGGATTCGCCTGAGGATAGGCACTGGGATGTTTTTTGTAAACTTGGGATGCTCAAGCCTTTTTATATTTTTTGGGATGTTTTTGAGCGGGCATATGGCCTTTTCCTATTTCATTTATTGAGTCTATAATTATTCAATTCTTCTTTTGTTTTAAATTTTTAGGACCCTTTCAAAACCTATTTTAATGAAAATATAAATTTTACTTACCAAAAAAAATGGTATTTTATTTAGAATAAGATATGATCGTATTTTATTAAGGTATGTTGAAGAATAAAGTATAGAAACCTTGATCAAGGAAGATTATAATGAGGGTGGGCATTGTTTAGTTCCCATCATGGCCCATAAAATATTGAGGTTTAGATATCATTGGTCTATCATCTTCTTTGATTATTTTCAATGGGTTAAGAACTATAAATCATGTTTCATATTCATGTCAAAGAGAAGAAAAGTGCCAATGCCCCAAAAGTATATCATACTTACAAAATATTTTCAACTATGGGGTCTATTTTATAAATGAGATAAGTTCTTTGTCTAGTGTAGGATATGGATGGATTCTCATTCCTAAATACTACTTCACTAAGTGGCTCATAGTAGTAATCATAAAATCATCCAATCAAAAGGTAGTTTTCCAACTATTGGAGGATATTATCACTAGGTTTGGGACTCCATACACCATAGTCACTAACAATACCACCTATTTTAATGGATTCAATGTGATGAAATTAATCTTAGAATATGGGTTCTTACTCAACATGTCTTCCAATTATTATCCCAAGGGTAATAAACTAAAAACCAATAATAACATAACTAGGATCCTCAAGAAGAACATCGTCAAATCACAAAGGGGCTGGCACAACAAGCTATGTAAAGCACTTTGGGTAGTTCAAATGATTCCTCAAGCATCCATAGGGTCATCTCCTTACAAAATGGTCTATTGAAAGGTAGTTATTTTGTTAGATAATTTAGAACTCCCTTCTCTCCAAATGATACAATAGTTAGAGATTGAAGACAAAGATATAAAAATAATATAAGCATGACTAAATGACCTACTTGTCCTAGAAGAAGAAAGAGAGAATTCAAGAGGGTGGTCCAACATCAAGAAGTAGTCAAAATATGGTTTGACAAATGGGCCACTGAGATGGACTATAAGGAAGGTGATCTAGTGTTCAAATGGGATGAATACCAAGCTTAACCAAGTAGTCATTAGAAATTCAACTCTCTTTGGAGCAAAACCTATCAAATCCTTTAAATCATGGGTCCAAATACTTACAAGCTTGCGATCATGGGTGAACATTATCAATTTTAGTGAATGAGTAGCACCTTCGACCCATCTAGAATGAACTCTAGCCAAAAGAAAATTGTAAATATCTCAATATTTTATTTTAAATATTATTTTCTTGGCTAGGATTCCCTTTTTTCCCTCCATTTATTCAATAAATCTCACATTTTTGTCATCCTTGTCTTCCCTTCCTAAAATTTCTCCTTACACAACAAAAATATTATTGCATTCATGGCACACCGTCATTGCTTTGTTAAAAAACACAAAGGAAATGCTTAATTAGTGGACCATTTATGAAGGTGAGCAAACTACATGTAAAGGTAAGTGAACCACTTGTTGGGGCTACATACCCATGTCAATCGACTAGGTGGGAAAATTGACTCTTGATGACCCAACCTATAATGTCTAACTATATAATGGTAAGCAATACAAGGGGTTTATAAACACTTAGGCCCTTCATAACTTCTCATATTGCACACTTGTGACTTATAAAAAAACTAATCCCTTAATTTATTTTGTTTTCCATTGTAAATCATACCTTATTCCTTGCTTCCCTCTACCATTAATCGTGCCCCTTCACTAAGCTTAAGCATGTTGAGTGAATCATGGAACCCAATGTAGGTAACCTTCATTGGGTAGAACACAAGGGCTCCAAAATCAAGGAATTTTACTTGAAAAAACCATAGGTGTCACCCTATTAACACTCTAAGTAAGGATGATAAATGACACATAGTTACCAAGGTTGAGACCAAGCAGTTTACTAACTCATCATCAATAGATCATTTCATTTTATCAAACTTTCTCACCTCTACAAAAGGGTCACTTAAATAAGAGATTCACTCTTCATATTGAGCAAAGTTTCCTTTCTACCTATCAAAATGCTTAAGGAGTTAAAAAAATTAAAGGCTTTTATACTAGCAAATCACTCATCAAAAAGGGCATCATCAAAAAATAATAAAATTTTCTAAGAAACTTTAGGTGAGTGAATTTCCCCAAAATGCAAGTGAATTGCTCCATAAAACTAGCAAATGGCTTACCCTAAACAATCATTTTATCCAAAGTGAAAACCTACCAAGTTCTTTAAAAGCTAGTGAATTGCTCCCTGCTTTGAGTGAATTTCTCAACAAGGTGAGTGAAACACTGTATATCTTATCGATTCTAAATTTTTTACCAAAGCCCCAAATTGCATTATTTTGTCATCCATACTATGATAGATACCTCTTCTACTTTTGAAATATATTCCATGTCCACTAAAAACCATACCTTGTTCATTGCTACCCTCCAGTAGTAATCGTGCTTTTAAAAATATTGAGTAAGTCACACACCCAAGGCAAGTAATCCTCATCTAGTAGAACCCTATAAGGGCTCCCCACCCAAGGCAATTTCCTTGAAAAAACCATAGATATCACCCTATTAAAACTCTGAATGTAGATCATAAATGAAGTATAATTACCAATGTTGGGAGTAAGCTATTCATTAAGCCATCATCAATGAATGGTTTTATTTTATCAAATTTCCTCACCTTTGCCAAAGGGTCATTTAAATAGGCAATTCACTATTTATCTTGAGAAAATTGTCCTTCCAACTAAGCAAATTGCACAAGGAGTTTACAAAAAAAATTATAGGCTTTTATGCTAGCAAATCACTCATATAAAAAAGCACATTACCAAAAATACAAAAAATATTCTAAGCCCCTTTTGGTGATTGAATTGCCTAAAAATGCTAGTGAATCACTCCATCAAATGAGCAAATGGATCACCCTAAACAATCAATTTATCCAAAGTGAAAACCTATAAATTCCTTTCTAATATATGAATTGCTTCCTTATTTGAGCATATTGCTCAACAAGGTGAGTGAATCACTCTATATTTTGATACATGGAATTTTTTTACCTAAGTTCCAAATGCCATCATTCTCTCATCCCAACCACCATGGATACCTCTTTTCCTTTCAAAATCTCTTTCATACCTTAGGCTAATCCCATGTCTCCACCTTCCACTATTTTTGTCTCATCCACATTTGTTCTACCTTCATCAATCCTAGTGCTACCACAAGAATTTTAGTCATCCAAAGGAAAAGAAAAGAAGAAAAGAGCAAAGAGAATGAGAAAACCCTTCCCTCCTCAAAGACGTAAGGATACTTTTGATGACTCATATAGGAGGATTAAAGAGGTAAAGTATAATAACTCCATTGAAAATTAAGAAAGGAAGCATTAAGAAGGTATACCTAGGGTCCTCCAATGGATTCTTGGAGCATTAGTAGAATTTAGACCTCATTCCTCAATTTGAATCTTGTTCCCTAGGTTTAGAGTTGATTGAAATTGGAGGAAGCATGTGTTGAAATATATGACCCCTTAAGAACTAGCACTAGAACTCCTTAAGGAAGATGATTTATTTTACATAAAAAAAGGTAATATAAAAAAATATTGAGGGCACTCGATGACCCAACCATGAGGATGTTTTGCGATCATAAGACCTAAAAAGACTTCTACTTCAAATTTAATACTAAATATTGGAGGGGCTTCGTAATCCCATATATGTAGAATTACAACAAGGTAGTTGACTTCAAAATTTTGCTAGAGTTAGAGCTCTTTAAAG
Organism: Wollemia nobilis; assembly: GCA_028583015.1. Lineage (NCBI taxonomy): Eukaryota > Viridiplantae > Streptophyta > Pinopsida > Araucariales > Araucariaceae > Wollemia > Wollemia nobilis. Next base: position 4,244,526 of record JAQPPZ010017057.1, read on the forward strand.
AAGATGTTCAAATGATGTTGTCTAGGATATCCTTCATGCTTGAGAAAAGGTTACATGTAAAAATCTATGAAGAACACATCATCCTCTTGCATGTAGTCTAGATATATCTAGGGACCATGCTAAGTATATTACTAAATAGATGGATAGTTATATCAAGGATTTTTAGGAGAGGAAGATCACTTACACCTCCTACATCGAGTGGCTAATCATCTAAAAAAATAAACATTGGTTTCCAAGCTAGACCATGTGGGTATAGATCGAAAACTCCTCTCTATAGTTAAGTGCATTGACATAACCTACCAAGAAGTTTGTAAATCCTCTTATCATTTCTATGATGATGTGTATGAAGTGATCATGAAGAAGTTTAGAGGAAAAGCACTAATATTATTAGATAAAACCAAGTGGATCATGAATTCCCAAGAATGGACAAATGGATACTTCTATCTAGAAATGACCCACTCATTCATCAATATCTAGGGATTTTTAGTCATTCACTTTGAGTTGTTAGCATTCATTCTTGACCACATGGTCAATCTTGAATATGCTAGGCAACTAAACTATGTGGATCTAAGTAGGCAATCATGAAGATTAATACTAAGCTATGAGAATTCTACCAAGTTATAGAAGAGAAAATTAGAGACATGCAATTAGAACAATTGATAGATAAGTGGTTCTATGATGAAAAAGAATATTTCAAAGATAAGCTAAATATCAAGGATTTGGACACTTTATTTTCTCATGAAAAAAGGTATAACATATAGAAGGAAGTCAACCCTAGTGAAGAGCAAGCTCTTTCCATCCTAGGAAGTTCACATGGGGATGAGGATGAAATGTAGGGATATTAAAATATTCTACTAGAATGACACTCATTTTATACCAAGGCCAAGGATGAATTTATCCTAGATATAAATATGAACCATAATAAGTCGGGGACCTTGATAAATTGATTTGGAAAAATATGAAATACAAAACATGCCAACACATAATGGTCCATTTGATGACCAATTATCCACCATCTAGGATTAAATACATCCAATGGGTACTAAGAGGATGAATATAACAAGAAAATATTTAGCAAGCCATACAGTCTACCAAGGCCATCATGTGCCCCTACGCCAAATAATTGTTATTTTTATAGCACAAAAATAATGGTAGTTGTCATCTTAGCAGTGTGGTAGACATTAATAAAAGAGAAATAGAGGTTTGAGAGATATGTATCCATTTTTGAAAAGTTAGTGGTGGCCCAAGAATTATAGTAATAGCCATATTAGCTTGAGGAGGGGGTAATCCCTTAATGATGAACCCCTCCTAGGTTGGGAATGACGAAATCAATAGCCACAACTACATCCAATTACACTTCCATTTCACCCTTCATGGCTCTTATTTATTTATTTATCCTTGTTTTTTTTATTCATACCTCTTACTCTTATCCCTCCCCTTATTTTACTATACTTCCCTCACCATCTACCAACATAGTTCATGGTTCTCTTAGAGATACTCTACCTCCAAACTATCACCATCACCCTTGGTACCACTCTAATCACCTCATTTCCATATCCATCCATCCAAGCATCCAAAACATATCCATTGGTAACATATGTACTATCCCCTTCACCATCATCTACCTCTTCATCAATGGTATCTTTACTAACAAAAATATTAGTACAACTAGATTTGTTAGAAATCCATTCTATCTATCAACCATATTCTCCTAACCACATTATCCACCCTCATAGCCTAGGCTACTCTTATTGTAGGCAATAACATAACCCACTCCATCCATAATGACTAAGTCTATATAAGCTTCCTCTAAATCCACTTTAGTTGTAAGGTCAAGCTAATACGTCATGTGAAATACCATCTATAATCTTGAACAAATAGATTTCCAAAAGGTATCTCATGTCCTCACAATGGAGGAAAAGAAGTTAGAAAAGGAATATAGTGGTTAAGGGACAAAACCTCCATGGATCTAGTGTTATTGCATTCATATTTAGAATCAAAGAGGGATAATATCACCATTACAAAGGCTACAAAAAGTGACCATCCAAAGAAATGAGATCCCTTGCTAACTTTCTTGCCAAAGTATCTGAGCTAGATTTGATCCAAATAGATAACTATAAATTAATCAAGTGCAAGGTATGTGTCAATTCACTCAATAGGTATTAATTAGTTCAAGAATAATTTACTTGTCGAATGGATTTATCTGCTCACAAAGGGTGAAGTATTTAAGGTTAACTAGTGAATAGCTAGAAAAGTCAAGTGATTTGCTTAGTTCCTAGAGCAAATTGATTACTGACTTGAGAATGGATAAATATAAAAGCATGAATCTGAGGAGAATATTTTAAAAGTGATATTTTGGTATGCAATGGTACCACAACTCATTTTATAAGCCTTTCAAGCCTATTAGAGGAATATTTAGAGGCATGTAACATTTGGAGGTGTATCATTTTGTTAGAGATATCCCTAATTTTTTACTTCTACTAGCTAGAAGTGGTAATTTCTCACCCTATATCCAATATTATATTAGGTCAATAAAACTATATCCAACATTCCTTTTAATCACAAATATTTATTTTTCTATCAAGTAAGCTCTTCATCTTCCTCAAAATTTTATGATTCCACAATCAACTTTTTGACATAATTTTCATTAGGATATAAAATCTCACTCAATCAATTGCCTTCTAAATTTTGAATTTCACCAAGATGAAGATGAACTCTCCAACTGGATAAATTATTTGCTACTTGATTCTCTTCCCTATAGATATGCTTACATTACCAAGAGATTGCCTCCAATAATAGATGATGAACATTAACAATAATATTATTTTTTATCCAATCCACACATCCATTTTTGTTGATAGTATTAATGATAATTTGTGAATCTCCCTAAATTGAAATATATTTCCATCCTTTTTCAATTGATATTTTAATCCTTGTAAGAAATGCCCTAGCCTCTACATAGCTATTAGTTCAAATTCCATATTATTTTAGGTGAGGATAATTAATCCTATATTATTTTAAAAAGTACCACCTCCAATAGCTTTCTCTAGATTTGATTTAGAAGCACTATTATAATTCTTTTTGTTAAAACCAATTTATAGACATTTCCATTTTACCCTAGATCAAAACAAATTCTTTGTTTTAATGCCATTATTGTAGATGACTATTCCATGAATGTTGAAATCATGTACCCAAGTTGTTACCATCTCTTTTTCTACACTTTACACTTTTCATGATGAGCACCATATATATAAACACTCTACAAGAGAGGCAATAATATGGTTCATTGGGCATGATTTTGAGATTTATTTTAAACATTTCTATTATTATCTCTTTTAAGCCATACATTTGAGCAAACAAAGGTAAGACCAATCCTCCATATAATACTTAATGCTTTAGCTTTGAAATAATTAATCAATCATTTTATCAACTCTTTCAATGTTGATGGACCTTCTCAATATAATTTCATATTTTTTAAAAAGTGACCCCTAATGGTGTGAGTAGAGGGACAGTTAAGAATTAAATAGTCTAATATTTTAAAATCCTTCACACACAAGGCACATCTGAAATGTCCATGATATCCTCTTCTCTATAGACTCTCATATATGTTGGAATATATTATATTATTTGGTACATGCTAATGTACCATCTTGGGTACATCATTAGATTAGGAGAGTATCTTATATTAAGGCTTGAGTATTTACTTCATGTAATGTAATAAATGCATGAGTATTAGTAGAATGTGCAATGATGTAAATGTGAATGGTGTCCACATGTACATGAGTACTTAGAATAGGAAGATGAAGAGTCATAGGAATATGGAAGTCCAAGAGTCATGTCTCAATATATATAGGCCTTTGGTAGATGATTTGAGTAAGGGGAATATATTAGAAAGTAAGAAGAATGATTAGTAGTAAGAGAGATAGTAGATACAACGTAGAACTTGTATGAAGCATGAAACATTTATATCTCCACATATTGTAACAAGATCAATTTTTTGTGAGCTTTCATTAATGGCTATTTCATGATTTATTTCAGAATTTTCTCATGCTATTTACTTGCTTATTATATTGTAATTACCATAAATATAACATGCATGCTTATTTTACTACTTGTGGTTGCATTTCCTTTAAGTTTATAACATCAAAAGCTAACAATGGTATCAGAGCACTAGGTTAATTGATAGGAAATATAGAGAGACACAAGAGAGATTAAGAGGATATAGAAAATCTCATTTTTAGAATTTTTGAAATTGCATTTGGCTAGAGTCTTTCCACAGAGTTGCAGAAAAACTTGTGAATACTAGGACTCAACATTGATTCCACTAGATTGACAAATCAACTAGTGAAGTTCATTTTATTTAGATTCAAAGAAATTTATATTATCATTTTCTAATACTTTGTTGTAGAGAAGAGAAGATTAAAAAAAATTTGAGAATATTCCTACAAGATATAGGAAGAATATATTCTTTGGAATCAATCCAATACTTGAAGCAACAAGTTCAGGATCAAATATTTTGGAGGCCTTAAGGAAAAAGGTCCCATTGCAAGAATTGCAGGATTTGTAGATAGAATATTGAGGAGACTCAAGAAATATATCTCCATAAAAGATTGAAGACTTCACATTGAATATTGAAGAGAAGACCCAAATGAGGTCCCATTGAAGAACTTCCAGATTTGGAAGATTAAAGATAGAGAAGGACTATAAAAGGTTCTATTGTAGATTTTAGAAGCAATAGAATTTGGAGATCCAAGAAAGAGATATCATTGAAAAACTTCCATAGTTGAAATATTGGAGAGACCAAGGAAATGTCTCATTGAATTTTTGAAAAGAAAATTTAAGAGTTGTATAATTTGAAGGCCCAAGAGAAGTACTCAAGAAAACTTGAAAGGAGAAGGCTAGGAAAGCCTCATTGAAGATATTGAAGAAGTGGAGGAGATTATTTAAGACCTCAAGCCATCTAAATTCTTGAGAAGAATTCCAACAAATAGAACAATATTAAAGTCATAATTTGACAAGGAGGTTGAAGGAAAAAGGAGCTAGAAGAGGCCACCAAATTTGAGAGTTTTAAGGACAACCACCAAGGATTTGAAGGCTGATTTGCAGAAAAAGAGTTTGCTATTTTTTACAGTAGAAATTGAAGAGGTAAAGATAGCTAAAAATTGTAGGAGTCTCCTACCAAATTTTAGAATTTAAAGGCAACACATTAGACATCATATCAGAGGAGAAATTTACTGCACTAAAAGCTAAAAAAAATAGAGTTAAGGATAGAAAGAGGGGAGGAATTTGAGCAACACTAATAGCTACAAATTTTAGAGTCCTAGAACAGAAATTTGAAGGAGAAATAAGCAGCATTGGAAGCTGCAAAACAGAGGAGTTATAAAGTAGTTCATGATCTGATTTGAATAGCAAGAAGAGCTACAAAATAGACAAGTTCAGGGTAGTAAAGCATAAATAATTGAAGCTACAAATTTATCAAACTTAGAGCAACAAATAGGTGAGTTAAATCACCAAGAAATCAAGCTACAAACAGATACCAAAAAGGTATGCAACATTGGTGTAAAAGGTTCATTATTTGAACATTCATATTTATCTTATTATTAAGTTTTAAAAGCACCAAATTTAAGGGTTTAAAGTTGCAAGAGGAAGGTTTCAAGTTTATGTCTTCAAGGATGCAAAATATAGCTTTTACAAGGACCTACACAAAAGAAAGTGGAGTTAGATATATTTCAAAGGAAAATAAAATATCAACTTCCTACTATCTATTGAAAGTAAAGAAGACAATATTGAAAAGCAAATATTGGATATACTAAGCTATCCAAAAGGTAAAGTATTGGCATAGTTAAGAATCTTGGAATCACCATAGAAAAATTACCAAGCATTGAGACAACAAGGAGATATAGTAGAAGAGTTACCAAGGAGAAAAAGGTAACGTAAAATCCACCATTGCCATAGCTTGTAAAGAGGAGAGGCACCAACACTATGTTCAAGAGGAGAAACCATCATCTTAGAAATCAAAGGTGAAGATTGACAACACAAGGGGGCAAGAATTTCTTCAAGCTATGCATAGAAGCCAACAAGCACTTCATTTAGCTAGGTATACCAAATCCATTTGCAATCCAGTAGTTTGAATAACCAAAGGAAGACCCCCAAAGCAATGAAATACCAACAAACATAGGCAATTACAAGATGTTCTTGTTGAAGTTAGTATAGAACGTGGATAATCCATATGCAAAAACCAAGGTATTTTTCCATTGCAGGTCTAAGAATACAATAAAATAAGGATAGGTGCATTATCATACATTATTGAGCATTGAAGGAGGAAAATAACATTGCAAAGAAGGCCTCATCATTAAAGAAGCCACGTTGAAGATTCACAATGCATATAAAGAGCATTACATTATAAATTATATTGCTATGTAAAATATAACACATAAAAAAAAGAGTTACAAGTCACAGTGTTGCATGGAAGAAGTGTCATAAGGAATAGTGCCACCTTTAAGAATTTTATATTGCAAGAACAATGCCACTTGGAGATAAACTAGAACTATACCAAACACAAGGGAGTTAAAGCCTCTTTAAAGGAAAATAATGTAGAGAAAGAATGTTACAAGGAAGTGCAAGCACTTAGAAGGTGAAAGAAGGTGAAGAGTCATTGCTGCCAAGTGTCAAAGTGTTAAATAAAACTCCAAAGGAAGAAGCAAACACTTGTCTTGCATGAGTGACAAGTCTCACACTTACCCATAAAAAGAAGGTATTCTAGGAGTATGTAGAGAAGGACAGTGAGGTAAACTCCAAGAGTAAAGAGGAGTAAGACCAAGTGCACAATGAAGGAGAATGTAACTAACAAGTATAATTGAAGAGTACATTGAAGAGAGTCAACAATTTTGAAGGCACCAAAATCAAGTGCAATTAATGTTGTGATAAGCATTGAAGAAGGAGAATTGAATAGCATCTCAAGAAAAGTGCAACTTACAAAGAAGTCAAATAAAGTAAGACTTCAGACTCAACGCATGCCAAAGATAAATAAGGTATTGCCTTTATTTAAATCAAAGTGCATTTTTATAAAGTGAAAGGAGGAATTATTAACATTATTACTAAGGTTAAAACTAGTTAATATGGTATAATTGAAAAGTTATAGCATATTGTCTTCTTGGAAAGTCGAGGGAGGGGGGCATGGGAGGGATGGCTCCAGCACCAGGTTCCCTTGGACTGACCAGTCCCACTTCTCCTTTTCCCTACCCCCTCCCGGGTCGGCTCTCAGGCCTAGTTTCTAGGTTCCCCTATTTTCTCAGGTTTCCCTCTTGACGGGGTTGCTGGTCTGCAAGGAGGGTTTGGTGGTTTCTTGCCCTGAGTTTCCTGGTTCGATGGGTTTCCAGTGTGCTTTCGGAGCTATTGGAAGAGGGTTGGCTTTGGTTTTTTGGTTGCTGCTCGGGATCTTCATCTACATTCTTTTGGCTTCGGGGGGCGCCTTTTTCCATAGATGGTTTTCCCAGTCGCCCCATGAAATCCTTGTCTTCAGGATCTCCTTGTAGACCCGGGGTTTGTTTGTTCTTATGGATGAATCTCAGGGATCTTTCTGTAGTTTGTTGTTTGGGTCCTAGGGGGTGCCCATGCATGCAACTACATCTCTCCTTGGATCCATTCCCTGACAGACAATGGTGGGGATAGAAGTTTTCTTGATGGTGGTTTTAATGGCTTGTTTCCTTGCAGGGTTTGATCTTGGGATGGGGGCTCAAGTTCTTACAATGCAATGGCTTCCACTATTTTTTCTACCCGTCAAAATCCTTCTTAGTCATGGACGCTCACGGGATAGCTTCCCTGTCTCTCCTCTGCAGCTTGCATCCCAGATCGGGGTTCCTGTTAGGCAAGGGTTGTGTTCTTCTGGGCATGCTGTTGGTTTTCCCGCTGGGCGGGATCCACGAGTTCATAGGATTTTCTATAGGTTCAGGGCATGCTGGTTTTCCCTGATGGGGGGTCATGGGTTTGTCTACAGGTCTTGGGCATACTACTGGTTTTTCCCATTGGGCGGGTTTGCCTTCTCTTGCTGGTTTCTCTGACGATGGGATTCTGGGCATGCTGCTATTTTTTCCTGCAAGGATTTCCAGATTGTGCGGTTTTTTCCCCATGAGGCGGGATTGTAATTTTTTTTGTTGTTTTCCCTGCTGGGAAGGTTTTTAAATTTGCTAGGGTCCCCGTTGGGCGGGATTTTCCCTTTTTGACTATCGGTTTTTCCCGTTGGGCGGGATTTCCTTTGTGGTGGTCTTCAGATGTTTCCCGCTAGACGGGATTTTATCTTCATCCTTGTAATGAGTCTCCCACTGGGTGGGATGTGTCAGGATTTTATCTTCATCCTTGTAATGAGTCTCCCACTGGGTGGGATGTGTCATTTGGGTTTTAACCCTCGGTTTGGTCTTTTGACCTGTTGTAAGAAGTTTTTGGGATCCTTTCAAAACCCGCTTGTAATATAATTCCAACTTACCAAAAAAAAAAACTAGTTAATCTTTAATGCTTGAGATTAATTAGATAGTTGAAGATATAAGGAATTGCTTTGATATAGTACAACCTTAAATGCTTTATTAAAATATTTGAAAGCATTTTTGAAGCAAGGAAAGTTTAATTAAAAGCATTTGAATTACTTTATTCAAGCATAAGAAATATTTGCAAATAACTCATTTGGAGGAAAAAGGAATTTTACATAGAAAATAAAACATTAAATTTATAAATTTCCAATTAGGGAGATATAAGGAGTTCTACATCAATATAGATTATTGAAATTTAGAAATTATTGAATTGAAAATTGAAAGAAGCAAAACATAGCATTGATAGAAAGTTGGAAATTACATTTTGAATTAGTCTCTTGCTCTAGTTTATGAGACATAAGAAATCCAACTTAAAGGTCTTGAAAATAAAGAACCTTATCAAAACTTGAAGGTGCATCAAAATTATCTTTAGCTTTCTATTTATTCATTAATAGGAGAAATAAGGTGAATAATAGAAGTTGAACATTAGGGAGATAAAAAATATTCAACTCTAGGAAACTAAGAAAACTAAGCATACTATCAAGATCATAGTACATTCAAAACACTTGCAAGGTGGAAAGTATTTTACAAAACTTGAAAATTGAAAAGCTTTTATCAATTTTGATCACATACTCTAAACTAGGGAGATGTAAGGTAGCTTACAAGCATCATCATGACAACAAATAAGTTCATTCTTATAGAATCCCAAATTCTTAAAGGACCTAATTACTCTTCACGAAAAAATAAAGTGAGGTCAATATTGATAGTTGAAAATATTTGGGATATTGTTAAAGGAGCAAAAACTAAACCTACTTCAAGGGATAGTGAGATTCATAAGTTTGAAGAAAATGAAGCAAAACCACTAATGATAATAACTTTTGCAATTACAGATGAAATACAACCTTACATTAGTTCAATAGCAACTTCTATAGAAGCTTGGAAAACCTTAGCCAAGATATTTGAAGGAAAGAATAAAGCCACTATCTTGAATCTTCAAAATTAATTGCATTCTCTAAAATTGAATAGTGGTGAACGTTTAGAACTGTTCCTAAGAAAAGTAGCAGATATAAAATGAAATTTGTTAACCTCAGGAGAATAGGTAGAGGATAAATTTCTTGTTCAAGTAACCCTAAGAGTACTTCCAGAAAGCTACAATAATTTAGTTAATTCTTTACAAATTCTAAGTAAAGATACATCATTTGATGAGTTAGTCAATATTATACAAGAATATGAGGTTTAAAATACAGTAAAAGATGAAATAACTAACAAATAATTAGTTACAAAATATAATCCACAAGAAAATGTTACATCATCTCCAAAAGAAATACCAAATATGGAATAATAGATATTTTCAAGTATGCAAGAGGAAAGGATAGTACTAATTATTTCATATTCAATCCTAGAAACCAGTATCAAGGAAATCAAATAAATTTTGTAAGCCAATCAAATAGGCCATTTTAACCAATACAATATTAGAATCAATATAATCCACATCAGTAACAATTTCAACATCTATATACTTTTGAGAATCAATACAATCATCCACAACTACAATGTAGAGAAGAAAAACAAAAAGGATACTTAGTTTAAGAATTCAGGAAATTTAGGAACTGGAAGAACCTATAGATGAACATGAAGTTAAAGCTCTCTCAATAAAAATAACATTTTATAAAGATACTAACTATTCACTTGATCAAGATACAGACATGGAGCAAAATGAAGAAGGCAAGAAAGAAGGGCTCAAATTCCAGAACCGGGATGAAGACCATATTGAAGACTAAAGTCTTCAATAACAAAATAATGTAATAAGGGGGTGTTGGAATATATTACATTATTTGGTACATGTTAATGTACCATATTGGGTACATCATTATATTAAGAGAGTGTCTTAGATTAAGGCTTGAGTATTTACTTTATGTAATGTAATAAATAAACAAGTATTATTAGAATGTGCAATGATGTAAATGTGCATGGTGTCCACATGTACATGAGTACTTAGAATAGGAATATGAAGAGTCATAGGAAGGTGGAAGGCCAAGAGTCATGTCTCATTATATATAGGCCTTTGGTAGATGAGTTGAGTGAGGGTAATATATTAGAAAGTGAGAAGAGTGAGTAGTAGTAAGAGAGATAGTAGATACAATGTAGAACTTGTATGAAGCATGAAGCATTGAGATCTCCACATATTATAACAAGTTCAAATTCTCATGAGATTTCATTAATGGCTATTTCATGAGTTATTTCACAATTTTATCATGTTATTTACTTTTTTATTATGTTTCCATTATCATATATATAACATTGCATTCTTATTTTACTACTTGTGGTTGCATTTCCTTTAAGTTTATAGCATCAAAAGATAACAATGTAAGAATATTAATTTGAACTACTAAGAAAAGAAATTTTGAGGCCTTACAGAAAGCCTTTAGTGACCAAACCTTCTTCCAAGGAAATTCTTTGAGAGTAGGAAATTTTTATTGCTCTAAATCCTCATATCCTAAATTGGCCAAGTATCCACCATCTTTTGATAGATTTTAAAGCTACTCATCCTATCATATACAAATAAAAAAATAAAACCCTTAAAGCATATTTTAAAATAAATTTACAATTTATTTAAGTTTCTCTCCTTCAAATTTACTAATAGAAATCCATGATTAAGAGTTGTTGCTGACATCAATATAGTATTTGACCTTTGGACCTTTACAAACTAGGAATTCTCATCAAAGATAAGTGGATAATACTTCAACCAAGAATCAGACTAAAAAAAATTATAATTTCCCTCATTGAATGATCATCTAATATGTTTATTGATCAATTTCAAACTATATGATATGAAGTTCCATGTTGGAAATCCTTTGAGTAGTTTTTTTTTTAATTTCATTACATTAAGAGAACCTATATATTCTTGGAGTAACATTTACATTCAATTCTATCCTTGATATTTGAATAATATCTACCCAAATTTTACCCCTAAGACCAAACTCATAATTCTACAATTCTATAAGCCTAGTCCTCCAATATTCTTTCCTTTACAAACCCTATCTCATTTACAAAGAGGAAACCTAACTTTTCCCCATGTCCCTTCCAAAGAAAGTCTCTTTGAATTTGATCAATTTCTATTGTTATACCTACTAGCAGTCTTGAAAGTGACATAATTTAAATAGGGATGGATTACAATGTAGTCTTTATGAGTTTTAGCCTTCCTAATATGATTTAAAACCTACCTTTCCAACCTATCAAATAAAAGTTTACTCTATCCAAACAAGAGATCTAAAGCTTATTTTATTTCCTTTATTATATAAATAAATACCCAAATAGGTTGATGGAGTTTTTTGTTTCTATAAAATAAAAGTTTACTCTATCCAAACAAGAGACCTAAAGGTTATTTTTATTTCCTTTATGATATGAAGGAATACCCAAACAGGTTGATGGAGTTTTTTATTTTTAAACCCTAAAATATCTATAATATTTTTTTGTAAATCTAGGGCAATGTTGATGATTTTTATTTAGATTTTATAGTATTAACTAACGATCCAGTAGACTTCTTATAGCTTGATAATATTAATTTAAGCTCCATATAATCACTTCATGAGGGATGGCCCAAAAGAAAACTATCATAAAAAAATTGAATACGAGATTCGAAGGGACTATATTTTGCAACATGAATACCTCTTATCTATCCTTTTAATTTGACCTTTGTGAAAGCTCTCACTAATGCCTCTGCAACAATAATGAATAGATAAGGAGATAGTTAATCACCTTTGTAGAGTCCACAAGATGACTTAAAGTCACCAACAAGAGAACCATTGATCAAAATAGAATATTTTGTAGTGTTAAAATAACATATAACCCATTCACACTAACTGTTATAAAAAATCAAACTTTGTGAAAATATCATATAGAAAATCCAAGAAACCCTATCATATGCTTTTTTCATATCTAATTTCATAAGCATACCTAGTTTTTTATGAAATAAATAGAATGCATGGCCTCTTGTGCAAGTATTACGCCATCAAGAATTTGCATACCATTAACAAAACCACCTTGTTCCTCTAAGATAACACAATATAGAATGCCATTCAATCTATTTGCCATGATTTTTTAAAATTATCTTATAAATCATATTACAAAGTCTTATTGGACAAAGAATATCAAAATATTTTGTCTCACATTTCTTGGAAATCAAATAAAAATGATATTGATCTCACTTATTGTAGTCTTCCTTTTCTAGACCTTGTCAAATACAATATATCGTTCTTTAATAAATTCTTAATTTTTTGAAACAAAATTGCTTTAAACCATGGTGCCTTGTTAGGATGGAAAGACTAAACTACTTCATATAGTTCCTCTATAGATATCTTCTTCATAAAGATTTTACTTTGTCCTTGTGTACTAATTGATGGAAAAATATGTAAAATCTTATTTTGTGCCTCATTATCTTTTATTCAATGAATTTACATAGGTTTTTATGAGGGGTTCGGGTCCCCTCATACTTAGTGGGGATCAGTTCTATGAAGAACATCGTAAATTTCAAGTGGAATATGAAGACACAATTGTATATGAAGATGAATATTCATTGTAGCAGAGACAAAACTATATGAAATGAAACATAAGGATGATACCATGGCTCTCTCTACTCACACTCTTATGGGGTTCCAAGCTCACCATACTATCAAGGTATAAGGATTTATTAAATGACAATGTATCAATATGTTGATTGATTTATGTAGCACACATAGCTTTATAGATAGTATGACAATAAAGTCTTTGGGCTTGTGTATCAATTTTTCAAATTAGGATAAATATCAATTCGTAATTGAAAACAAGGATATCACTTAGTGTAGGTTGAATAGCTAAAAGTTAACATCCAAATAGGGGATTATACTTGGACAAGAAATATCTTTCCATGATCCTAGCTAGTGAAGATGTCATCTTGGGAGTACAATGGCTATCTCAACATTATGAAGTTACTATTAATTTACAAAATGGAAGTGTCATTTGTCTCCAAGGAATACAATCCCTTACCTCCAAGGTGGTTAGTTCACAAATCATGGGAAATATATTGAAGAAAGGTGGTCATGGATTCATTACGCAAGTTAATTGTATGGAGGTTTAATATTTAGATCCACTTCTTCTAGTTCTTCCTTTGGACTTATAGAACATTGTCGATCACTATGAGGATGTCTTTAGTAACACCATGGGTCTTCCACCTAAGCACACATGTTATCTTACCATCAACTTTGTTCAAGAAAGTCAACCTCCTAATGTGCATCATGATAGCTATCCCCAAACCTAGAAGTATAAAATTGAGAAGTTGGTTAAGAAATATTGGAGCAAGGAATCATCCATCCAAGCATCAGTCCATACTCATCTTCAATGGTGATGGTACAATGCAAGGATAACCCATGATGAGTGTGTCCTGATTTTTATCCTCTCAACACGATCACTATCAAATATAAGTTTTCTATCATTGTTATAGATGATTTTTTAGGTGACTTGCATGGTGCTAGATACTTTATAAAATTATACTTGTATTTTAGGTTTCATCAAATTAGAGTTAGAGATGAGGATACCCCTATGACTGCTTTTCGTAGATGTGAGAATCATTATGAGTTCCTAAGCATAAATTTTTCTCTCACTAATGCTCCTTCTACTTTCTAAAGTCTCATTAACTATGTCTTTCACCCTTTTATTTGTAAGTTATCTTGGTTTTATTTGATGATATATTAATTTATAGCAAGTCCTATGAGGATCATCTAGTTCATGTGGGTAAAGTTCACCTATTCCAAAGGAAAAACTTTTTGTCAAAAGATCCAAATGTTCTTTTGAGGTCTAGGAGGTAGAATACTTGGGACATATAGTAACTCAATAAGGATTCAAGGTAGACCCTAATAAGATCAATTATATGCAACATTGGACCTTGCACAAATCCCTTAAATGACTCCATGGTGCTACTAAAATAATTCATATGCAGCTATGGCAAGATTTTTCTCCTCCCACTTCTCTCACTAAGAAGGATTCATTTGTTTGGTTTGAATCCATTTTTCAAGCCTTCCAACCCCTCAAAGAGGCTATGTGTACCACTCCTATTTTTCCCAGTCTTTTCTTTAACAAAACTTTTATCATTGAGTGTGATGCTTTAGCAAAGGTATTAGAGTTATTTTGATGTAGGATGAACACCATTAACCTTTTAAAGTAAGCAAATTTAAGGTAAGAATATGGGATGGTCCACTTATGAGAAGAAAATTTTACTTGTTTTGCATGTTGTAGAGAAATGGAGGTCTTATTTATTGGGGTGTCACTTCATCATCAAGACCAACCATAACAAACTTAAGCATTTCTTAGATCAATGTCTCTCATTTCTTGAATAGAATAAATTGATGACCAAGCTTTTGCGGTGTGATCTTGTCATTGAATACAATAATGAAACACGAATGTGGTGGTTTGATGTTTTATCTCATAAATATGTGGATGTTGTTGATGTCAATACCATCTCTAGTCCTCTTTCGCAATGGCTTTCTCAACTTTGGGAGGTTTGGTTTTCTAACCTGGATATTGCTTGGATCATTTAGGAAATGGAGGTTGACTTGTCATTGCATTCTTTTTTATTGTATATTGATGGAGTGCTCCATAAAAAAGTATTGCATTTATCTATGTCAGTCCTTGGCTATTAAAACAAGTGTCCTCCAAAAATTACATCCATATCATTTGGTATGGCATTCAAGGTTCTTGAAAACATACTAGCATGTGAAGCAATATTTTTCTTGGAAAGGATTAAAAGTAGATGTTAGGACTTTTACAGCCAATTGTGAGGTTTATCAACATAACAAATGGAAACTAGTTAAATCTCCTGGATTATTGCAACCCTTGCCTATCCTTGAACTCTAATAAGAGTGCATATCCATGGATTTCACAAAGGGACTTACTAAATCTAAGGAAAAATAAGTGATATTTGTGGCAGTAGATTAGCTGTTCAAGTATGCTTATTTTTTAGCATTGCAACATCCCTATTCAACAAGGGACATGGCCAAGGTATTTTTTACTTCTATTTTAAATTACATGGTATGCCCAAGCCCATTGTGAGTGACCATGACCTTATCTTCACCAGTAACTTTTGGAAAGATTTTTTTTATCTTAGTGGTACTAATTTGAGTATGTTCTCTTGTTATCACCCTTAGTTAGATGGTCAAACAAAAATTGTTAACAATTGTTTGGGGACATAACTTTGTTATTTTTCTCAAGATAAGTAGTATCACTAGATTAATTACCTCTTGTTAACCAAATTGTGGTACAATACTGCAACTCTATAAGAAATTATCCTTAAATATAAATTCTAGTTAGAAGTTGGCTCCTTGATTTTATGGGCCTTACAAGATGGTATGTCACATTGGTGAAGTGGCATGTCATTTGAATCTTCCACCATCTTCCTGCATCTATCCTATCTTTCATGTATCTTGTGTCAAACATGTTATTGTATAAAATATGCAATCACAAATAAATCTTCCAATGTTTGATGAAGATCATCAAATCGTTCTCCACTCATAAGCAGTGTTGTAGTCCACAAGACCATAGACTATCTAAGGCTACATGAATCATTCTCGACTCAAAAGTAGTGTTGTAGTCCAAAAAACCATAGGGTATCTGAGGCTACATGAGAGTGTTGTAGTCCACAAGACCATAGGCTATCTGAGACTACATGAGATGACCCTTTACCTAATACATGGTTATGCAACCATACTCCAAAGTAAAGTGTACAATCCTTCTCTCACACCATTCAAATATTGAGCCTTAACTATTCCAAAATCTCTACTATTAGACCATTTCTTAAGGTTGGAATTGATTTATGTTGTGCTGAAAGGATTGGTAAACCTTGTGAATGCTTGAATGTGTTGAAAGGCTTGGAAAACTCCTCTATTTGTCTCTCTTGTAAACCATTAGAAGTGTGTTGTGAATGGGGTATGTGATATCTTGGGCAAAGAAAAATATTTCTCTATTAATATAGTTAGGTGTAATATAAATCACAAGCTTCCTATATGTACACTTTAATAAGTATAAAATCTAAATAATTAAATAAAAATCATATTCCTATTGCTATGAGTAGGATTATATTTTAGATTTTTATGATGCATGTCATAAAAGGGTTGTGTTGACCCATTGTGCGAATTCTTGGTGATGGGATTGATCAACCTTATTGGAGTGCTTCATCCATATCTTCATTGCTTCTTGACCTTCCCATCAGCTCATCAGGTTTGATATTCATGTTAGTTGCTTTTTAAGTCTATTTTTAATTGTTTTGTGCTTCAATTTTTGCTGTTTCAAGGCCCAAAAAGGGTATCTAAACCAAATTTGTACCTTGTCCTTACAAGGTGCAAATTTGGTTGACTAGATTCATGCTCCCTCTTTACAGGGCATAAATTTGGTAAATTAGGGCTTAGGGGAAAATTTTGCATCCCAAAATCCTAATTCATATCTTGCATTTTAGCACTATGTTGTGTGGCCATACTATCTGTATTTTTTTTACTGTTGCATATCTATTTCCATCCATTTGTACATGTTCCAAAGGTCAAAGATAATTTTACTTTCAAATGGTCAACTAAAAGGACCAAGGGAACTTGATTTTTGTGTCTCCAAGCTCAATATTATAGTGACCTAAGAAGGCCCCCAAACATTGATCAAATTTTCTAGGGTTTTATGAAACTATTTTGCAAGATTAAATCTATTGGATATTTTGGATACAAGATAAATATTGGAACAACCGTTAGATTAGGTAAGTGCCCTAATAGATCTTTAGGTTGTTTTGTGTTTGCTCTTATTTATTTATTCCAAGTCCTAGATTACAAGTAAGAAAAAGATATTTTATTGAATTTCTAGCCATTTGAAAGAATAAAAGCATATAGTGTACACCTAGGATTTTGATATTTTTTGTGCATTTCCATTGGAAACTTGATCAAAGACTTTATTTTGCAACCCTAGGGTTAGATATAATTGAATTATAAAATCATACTAGGGTTAGCTCTTGTATTCTTGCATTTTGTGTGTCTTGCATTGTTCTTTCATCTTTCTTAGCTTAGTTTAGAAAGGCCAAACATAGGTGTATTCTTAATTGATACATTTAAATATTTCCACTCCAAACTTGAAGTGAGTTCTAAAAATAAACTTGGTGAACCCTTTTCCTTTCCCATCGAGTGTAGATCTTATAACGGCCACCACAGTCACCTCGGCTCCCAACGGATCCAGTCGAGAATCATATGCGATGCATAGTTTTCCCCCTCTATAGTTAGATAGATATAAAATAAAATATTAGAAAGCTACAAAATAAATATGATAACAAAATTTATGAATAGGGGAGAGAGCATAACCCAAGAAAACATGTAGCTTCTTGATGCCAAGGTTGAAATTCCCTTATGTAGAAGAAGCTTGATGATGTTGGAGGTCATGATGCAAAATTATTTAGTCAATAAATTAATTATCATAGAGATCATGAGATCTTTAGATGATTTATTACTTGAGAGCTTAGGATCTTGAATTCTTTCAAAATATCATGTAATAATTTTAACATAATTTTTTCATGCTTTGAATATGAATTGCTACAAATTTTAATAGAGTTTTGTTGCATTGAAAAACCATATCAATTGAGATCCTAAGTGTTTTCCTTATAGGAAACCATAGCTCCTTAGGGAATGGTTGTATTGAAGATGATAATATTGTAAAGGGAAATAATCTATATTTGGATCAAGATACAATTTGTGGATTGAAGATTAAAAATGGTAAAATTTGAGCTTTGGATTTCTATTGGGGCTATATATTAGACTAATGTGAACAGATCCACTTTTGATGGGTGGCTTGAGAGGCACTGCATTTGACAACCAATATTGTTGGTAGTGCTAATTGTCCAATGATTTCCTAAATAACTATTATCAATTAATTTAGGTAGGAAAAGGTCAAAATAATCAAATTGCATAAAATCACTATTAGGGAGCAAAAGTGTCGCCATTGCTTTTACTCGTGTCCTATCACTTTTGCTTTTAGAGTAATAAATGATCTTGATTTGGGTTTGAATATTATTGATTCAATTTGGATTCTTGAGTATCTTATTGATGAATATATTGGTTAGTTTAGATATTAATGGTGTGCTCAAAACTAGGTGTATATATTTACCTCTTTTTGATGCATTTATTGCATCATAAATGCATCAAAACTAATATTAATACCCTAGTTTTAAGATAGAGAGTTTTGTTTTTCTTAGGATTAGTTATGCAAGATGACTAATGTTTTTTATTTATTGATTAGATATGATGTTAAATTTTGTATTTTTGACATAATAAAATCATTTTTTGAAGGAAAAAGTAAGTTGGACTAAGGAATATTGACTTAATCATGATTCACATTGGTATTATGATAAATAATAGAGGACAAGAATATAAATTGGTTGAGAAGTAAAAGGGATAAAATCTAAACCATTTTTACTATAAAGCAAATAAGAAAGGAGCTCTAGAGCCTTGATTTTGTATTGATTTTTGATTGCTTGACATGCATATCCACCACACCAAGCAAAATGGGTGATACCACTCATGACTAGAGGGGGACAACATGTCCAAGCAAGAACCTAAAATATAGCTAAATTATTTGATTTTTATCTCAAACTATATGTCCAAAAAGTGGGCAATGCTTTTGTGTGCTAGTGGTGTTTTTGTGTGTTGATGGTGTTTTTGTGGCTTGGTGATGCTTTTACCACATAGTAACATTTTAGTCATCTAGGTGATATTTTTATTACTTAATGGTGCTTTTTCCACCTAATGGAACTTTTATCGAGGGGTGGTGCTCTTGCTTGTATGATATTTTGCTTAGTTTTTAGTTTATTATGCAAGTGTTAAGGCTAACTGAGGGATTGCCATGACTTCATTATAGGAGAGGCTACATGCCTTGGATTATAAATAGATATAACCACATGCATTAGATGACATATAGGGATTGTTGGGATTTGTTGATCACATGCTACTAGTTGTAGTAGGTCTTTATCATATGGCCTTAATACCAAAGGTTGAGTTTGATCATGCCCTACTCATAGCACTAACCAAGAGATGGAATTCAAAAATGAATACCTTCTAGTTATTTTTGACACTTTTTGTCACATTATACAAGGGGTAGAAGAATAGTAGAATTTTTGTATAATATTTCTTTGTTGAAAGTTTTTCTTTTATTTTAAGTTACAACAATTTTGACCCTATCGCCCCTTTTATAAAATGAAGAAGAAAGAGCTTCGCTACCAAACAAGCCAAGGAAAATAGCTTCATCGAAAGAAAAGAAGGAGAATGTGAAAAGAGCTTCGGGCCCGAAACACTTCAAATCACTACTTCGGGCGAAAACCTTGCGAAGTAATTTCGTCGAAGAAAATACAAAGATAACGCTTCGCACCCGAAGCATTTTTAGAAGCCACTTCGGGCGAAAGTTTTGCGAAGCAGCATCCAAACGACTTCGTTGAAGGAGGAGAGCATAATCCAAAATCAGCTAAGGTAAGGAAACTACTTCGGGCCCGAAGTATTTCCAACACCTACTTCGGCCAGTTTTCACCCGAAGCAGTGGTGCCCGAAGCAAAATGACAATGTGTCGAAAACAGAAGAGTGCTTCGAGAGGATATTCCCCGAACCACAGTTTTGAGAAGGAGTCGGGCCGAAACATTTTTCATCCGAAGTAGTTTCGCCAACAAAGGACAAAGAACCCCATTTCAAAGATGGAGCCCGCTCGGCACTCGACATCCCCGAAGTAGTTTCTACGAAGCATTATTTTGCGAAGAACAAATCAAGGAAGATCTACTTCGGCCCAAGGCTTCGGCGAGGCGGAGATGTAGCGAAGCACTTTCCAGGCCCACGTTCCAAGGCGGGCAGCTTCCCAAGGTGATCGAAGGCCCCTTATAAATACCTCCTTTCTTGCCCGATAAGCCCGCTGACCATTTTTGGCAAACGAAAGGGACGTAACAGTCCTCGAAGTAAAACACGACGGGCGTAACGATCACTCAAGCACAACATCCAGAAGCCAGGGACACTCGGGTGGTGCATTAAATGAACGTTTCCATGGTTGACCCAGTCGCAGTTGCCAGTTTTGGCAACCGATTTGAAAGCTCAGTCGTAGCAGCAGTGAGGCACCGATTTCTCAGGGCCCGAGGGTGTACTTCGCCATTTTTTAATAATGACTCAGAGGGTCGGGTCCTCTATAAAAACCCAGGCATGTAATGTAAAAAAGGGGGGGGAACTTTCTGCTAGAAAGCTGCTGTAACTTGATGTCCTGCGTTTAATACTAAAGATCTTTTGTGCTCTATTTCTCTCTTTTATGCTGCCTTCTGTGCTTAATTCTTTTGTCTTTTCTCGTTCGCATATTGAGACTCTGAACCCTGAATCCGATGTACGATCGGGGACCGAACCCCTAAAATTTGCCCTGAAGGATACATAGGAGAGGAAAAATGCCTTGTCGTTTTCCTTTATGCTTGCCTGGTGGATCGAGGTTTCTGTTATTCCCTTATCTCAATCGTTGTTACTCTGAACCCTGAATTCCAGCGAGAGAGAAAGGAGAACCCTGCGAACCCATCCAGAGGATACATAGGAAGTTTGGCATTTCATTTCCTTCATGCTATTCTTGGTATTTCCTGCTGCTATTCGAGTTGTCAGTGAGTAATCATGCTTCCTATTCTCTCCCACCTTAAATCATCATCTTCTAACCCTTACTCTTTTTATTTTCTTTCTCTAACCCTTACCCTGTTTATTTCTTTCCTGCACTCTTGTCTCAAACCCCAAAAGTAGATTAGTATAGGAGCCGGCCTTCTCCGAAGATCGGCACGAGGGGCATCTCTTCCCCTTGGCCTTTCAATGTTGGTCGTAGGTCCAGGGCACGCAAACCCACCGAAAGTCCTTTCCTATGCGGATTTGATGACCAACAGTTTTTGGCACGCCCGATGGGACCCAAGGTCCCATATTTGAGAAAATTTCTAGCCCGTCTTCACCGGAGCCAGTAGTTCTAACAAGTTCCCAGTGAGATCCGGTCAGTCTCATCTTCTGAGTAGTAGTGAGAATCGATGCCCTCATTACCAAAAGACTCTTAGCATCTGGCGACTCTATTTTAACCGAGAATCTCTAAAGTCATGGAGACCAGTACCTAAACCTGGTTTTCATAACCAGGAGCCCCCATGTTTTGAGAAGGTCCGAGTTCGATGAATCTTTGTCCTGTCTTCATCTGATAAAATCACCTGGCGACTCGATTGAGCTGAAGATCCAGATTTCCTGGTCGTAGGCACCTTTCAAATCTGAAAGAAGATATCCCGGAGGAACCAAGGTTCGGTGAGCAGCCTTGACCTCATAAGCGGAGAAAGAATGTCCACCTAACAACTCCGACTCAGCGGCGACAACCATGATTTCCACAGACTGCTGTCGTAATGGCTGGGAGAAGCTTTCCTAGCTGGAATGATCCAGGCCCCCTGAATATCCAAAGCTATCACGAGATTCCCAAAAGCGCCTTGAAATCATTGACAAAATACAGTGGCACCGCGAGAATGGCCCGAGAACACCTTGAAGGTGTTGCCGATTTAGCGACCCTCCATGACATTATCCATGAAGATGTCATGATCAGACTTCTTGTTCTATCTCTGGAAGGAAGGGCGCTACGGTGGTACAGATTGCTCAGGACCAAAAGCATCTGCTCATGGGATGACTTGGCGGGGGCATTGATCGAGACGTTCGATGGCTCTCAGGACCCCTTCCATCTCTTCGCATACCTCTCCACTATCAAGAGAGCACCTTCGGAGGGTATCACGGACTTCAATGTCCGATTCTATAGAAGTTGGAAGAGAATCCCGCTGGAGATCCAACCGACGCCCGCCCAAGCCCATCTCTTCTATGTTCGGGCCTTCCACCCGGACGTAAGCCTCATTCTACTGCAATCAGGGGAACGAAGGTTCCCTCAAATATTTGAGGAGGCAATACGAGCGGAACGACTTCTGCTCCTATCGGGAAAGTGGTAGTGGGGAGAAACTCCGTCGCTTCCTCCGATAATTACTGCTCCTGTCCGGCCAACGCAGTACTCATCATGGGGCATTCCTCACACTGAGCCGAGACCTGAGATGCAGTCATTTGGAGCTCGAGAAGCCAACCTCATATTAGCTCAACAATGGAAGTATGCAAGCATGGCCCACCCAATGGACAACATGGTTGCTCGCGATCTCCATCAAGAGGTGAACCGAGAAGAGGAGCAGACTCGAGTGGTAGAACCCGAGAACAAAGAGGGCACATTTTTGCACCCTTTTTGTGTCCCAAGAGATGGCATGCAAGAGTTCAGCCAAAGCTCATCAAGCCTGTCCGATTCAGAGGATGAGCCCGAAGGGATCCTGGAGGACTACTCTTCGTCGGAGGAACCTTGTTACCATATCAGTAGGATGGAAGAACCTGTACCCGACCTTTATTTCGAAGAATCTATAAAATTCTGGCATTGGGTCTGGTATTGGTTCCGGCTATCCCTAAGACCGATGCCCCAAGAAGATTTTCAAGTGGCGAACTTCTTCGCCAATAATCTGGGCACTAGCAGGAATGGAAATCGGCTGCGTTGCTTCCTGTTCGTAGCATGGACAACTTCGGGAAGGGTCCAGCCAAACCTCAAGGGTATGTTAAAGTACAATCAGATCTAGTCCGGACACTACAGGTTTACCGAATAATTGCTCGAAGCTGAATCCGTGGTGGCGGCATGTCTATTATGCCGCAAAAATATTGTGTAAATACTGTAAATAGTTCGGCTCTAAAAAAAAAAAAAAAAAAAGAGAAGCTCGGGAACTGGGCGAACGAAGTAGCTGATAGAAAATAGCTCACAGCAAATTTTGTGATCGAGCAAGACTCAGGCTAAGGACCGAGAGGTACTTCTCTAGGGGGAGTCCAAGTGAAGCAGTATCGAAAGAGAACCGGTGAACCACTTCTCGAATGGAAAGAACTTCGGAACTAGTTTCCTGCGAAGGGAATCACTTCGGGCCCGAAGCGTAAAAGAAACAGCTCGCACCAAGGGTTCGCCCCGAAGCATTTCAACCCTGACCTCGACTTCGCCAACCCAACGATCGAAAAGTTAGGGGGCATTTAAAATGTGCCTAGGGGAACGTGCCGATAGCCGCCTTCAAAAGCGTCCGAAGCGGGCGAGTTAAATGAAAAGGTGGTGGGTACGTCCTTTAGGGATTCGGTTAGGAGAAAAGTTCATGCTCGGGTACAAAGTGGTAGAGGGTCACGCTTCCAAAGCGAGCCGCAATCATCACAACACACAGCCCTATGTACCACCCCACCATGCGATGAATTGGACGAAGCGACATGAAGTTAATTATGGCAAGTGCCATAAATACTGGTGGTTGCCTTCTACGGCTATATAACGTAGGCTCCAATAGTAACGAAGCTATTTGCTCGATAATTCATGCAAACTTTGCTACTAGTCTTCAAACTCTCCTATCTTGCGCTTTGAAGCCTCCAATCCCAAAGCCCTCCGCATTGTTTTCTCCATCACCCCTAGCACTATGGGGAAGAAGAACTCTAAAGAAAAGGGGAAGGAACCAGAAGTGGTGGCCCCCGAGCAACCAATGACAAAGGGCCATGACAAAGGGCCGAAGAAGGTCGATGTTAGCCGCCGCCCTGAGAAACAAATCATGGGAGAAAGGGAGGATTCTGGGGATGTGCAGCCCGAAGAACCACCAGTCGACAGGTGGGATAGGATCAGAGACACCAAGCTATCAAGGAGCATGGCTGAACTCAGGAGCACCATCGAGTTCATGAAAAGGAGGCTCTCGATAGACAGAAAAAGAGCTGTCGCTTACTACTCCCAGATATACTGGTATCTGACGCCCCCACACATCACTGCCCTGAGCTGATTGATGCCATCGCATGAAACTATCAGCCCGCCTCCAGGCAAGTGGTAGATGCCTCTCGGTCACAAGCTGTTCTCCATTCTGAAGGAAGATGTCCAGGTAGCCTTTGCGCCACAGCAGGGCCCTCCTAAGGGGTATACGGTTCGCAACGTTATTCTTAGCGAACAAATGGAGAGGTTCGCATCCTCCAACTACATAATCAATTTTTTGTAGCAAAGCCTCAAAAGCGGGCTCCCTTCGGGAAAATTGCCCCAGATGCCCCTACCCTTGGAGGCCTTCAAAAATGCCGACATCTTCTCCATCATTGCTTGGGTGGCAGGTCTATCTACCGACGCTTCGGTGCACCCGTGGCAGGTGTCTTTGGCTGAGTGTATTTCCAGAGGGGAATTTTATGCCCCTGATGCTTCGAGGCCGAGCACCAACCCAGTATTTTTCGACTGGGCAGAATGGGTGGCCAGGACCCTGCATGTGCAGCTCACCAGCATGAAGAATGCTGGGGCAAATAAGTACTTTTCACCCTGTTCTCTTCTTATTTGGTTATTTTTCTTTCATGTACATAAGAATTTCCCTTATGTTGCTATTACGGCAAGTGGCGAGGATGGAAATCCTCTGCCTGTATACCAGTGGACCCCTCTCCTATTGAAGACGGAGTCCTATTATTCTTTTAACCAACAATTTTTGGGACCCGCAATGCACATGCTAACGGGATCTTCCCCTCGGGTTCCCCTCCTCCTAAGGGACAAGGTGGTACAAGAAAAAAGGGGAGACATTTTTCAGCTAACACAGGGACTTGTAATTCACATATTCGGCTTCATAGGGAAGCCTTTTCTACTGCCAGTCTACCCCTTCGAGTACCAGTCAGCATTGGAGGTCGCTCGACAGAGCGATGCAACAAACGCCATTTATGGCCATGGACGAAAATGGGCTCACACCTATGATTTCCCTTTCAAAATGGGAGTTATCGAGGTGTTTGCCCTCAAACAAAATGTTTTCTTGGAGGAGAAACTCGCCAATTTTGGCCTAGTCCAACTTCCTCAGCAATGGCTCTATGACCCCTTGGGGGTAATGAGGGACCATCTTCGATTTAAGAGCTTCCACGCTTGCCCCTATCCAAAAATTGTGGAGCAGAGGAACAATCCCAATGGGAGGGATCTGGAGTGGCACTTGGAGAAAATGGAAATGCTACCTCCCTGGCACGAGTTCTACCCGATGGAGGTCGCATATGACCCAGTTCGGCACCCTCTCCCGAGCCCCAACTCCACCTTCTGGAAGAAGGCAAAGGACGACTTGAAGGAGGCGGCGAAAGATTGGGATGTGGCCCAGCTAAGAGAATGGTGGATAATGAGGGTCCACCACCAAAAGATGAACTCTTACGGACTTTTGGTGACTGACAAGGACTTCACAGCGGTCTATGAGGCCAATGCCGAGACATGGAAGCCCCTGTCCTTCGTCGACCTCATTCCTCCAGCTATCCCAGGTTTGGGCGAAAGCCCAAAGAGAAAGGAAACTACTTCGAAGCCAAAGAAGGGGAAGAGGGCCAAAGCCACGCCACAGAGGCCACCTCCAGTACCAATGGGAGGCCAAGGTACGAGTTTCGAGGAGTCAGAACAACCATTGGTGAGGACAAAGAGAAAGAGGCCAGAATCAGTCCAAGTGCCTCCAAGCCATCCAAAGCGGCTTCGCACAGGTTTTTTGAGCCCTTCCACTAGGCGACCTACATCGGGTCCGATCGAAGCAATTATTGAGAGTGCCACGCCGCCAAGCGTCACGACCGTCTCGGATATCAATGTCATCAATGTGGAGGAACTCCTCCAATCCGAAGGGGACGTTGAGGCAGAAACCATGGAGGTTGAAGATGTCAAAGTAGAAGAAGAACAGAGGACAGCTGCACCTAAAGTCACTACAGCCGCTTTGCCAAGAGGGCACTCAAGTACGCATTCTCCACCCCATGCTCAAGACTCACCCACGTCCACTACGGCCACGACCGAAGGATCCCATCAGTCTCCCCTGCAAGGCCACTCATCCCCTCACACATCGCCCATAGCTAGTCCAGGTCCATCCCACGATCCCGGCCAGGATAAATCCATTGAAGTCACTTCGCCCACTCACACAGCCGCTCCGTTGATTCTTAGCAGAAGCGGAGGTATCGCTTCGACGCCGAGCCCCACCATCGAACCTCCTTGTGAAGCATCCCCCATACACTCCCTGTATTTGTTCACTCCCTCGGCTGGTGACCCAGCCTTGTTTGAGTCTGAGATGTCCTTGATTAAGGAACGCCCCCTTGTCGAGAAGCTGCTCCAAGCTCGGTAGAATACCGACAAAATCTTGAAGGAGGCGAGAAAGAAAAGAGGGCGAGCGACGGCTCAAGTTGAAAAATGCGCCGTGTTTGATCTGAAAGCCGGGAAGATGCACAAGATCAAGAAGGTCCCTAAGGTGTAGAAACCCCTGGATGAAATGACTCCAGTGGACTATGATTACCAGGAAACACCTAAATACCTCATGCATCTAAATGTAGACAATGAATCGGCATCCATGCATGTCCGAATTGAGACCTTTAGGGCTCATGCAGTTATCGCCAACCAACGTAGGATTGAGGCCGAGGCCGCCAATGTTAAGCTAGAAGAAGATTTGGCGAGGGTCCGCTCTAAGTTGGTAGAGGCCGAGGAGCAGTGCAAGGCCATGAAAAAGGAAACACGTGCCCTGAAGCTGCAAGTTCTACAGCTCCAAAATACTAAAGAAAATTAGGCGCAGGTACAAGCCAAAAATGACCTAAAGGCCAAAGAGCTGGAAGGCAGAGTTGCACAAATGCAGGCCCAACTGTATGAGAAGGAAGACCTATCGGTGTTTGATAGGAGCAGAATTAAGGAGATTCGCGCCCACTTGCTCAAGAATTTTAGGTCTCGGTGTTCCAGTGCCCTCACGATACTGACCTTCATCACCGAAGCCCAGCTCGCTATTGCAGAAGGAGGGCCAATCATTGATGAAGTCACGAAGAAAGCCAGGCGCCGGCTCAAGTTAGCCTTCGACGTCTAGAATACGAGATATCAAGACTTGCAGGTCACTGCAATGACTCGGACGGCTAGAGATTGGTCCACGGCCCAGGCCACAGTTCGCGCCTTCTTTTCCAAGGTGCAAAAAGCTCAGAAGGCGCAAAGACTCCAAGACATTTTTGACAACGAGCAGCGTGCCTCAATGAATTATTTTTAGGACCTCTCCTCCTTGGGTTTCCCGAGTTTCACAGACGATGATGGGAACCTTTTGACTAAAGATGACCTCAAGCCAGTTTGGCTCCAGTTTGAGGGTGATGTCTCAGAGATAGACGGATGGGCGGAGCCGATCTCAGAAGGGCAGATAATGGACTTCATCTTGAGATACTGCAAGATGGTAGCATGCCTAAACGATTTATTCATCAGGGCCAAACATGCTGACATCGGGCAGATTGATCGGTTTCGCATTTTGGTTAAGGCATTACAGGATCAAGAACCATTCAAAAAGAGTGCCTGGACTCATGTTCGAAGAACGATGACACGCATCCGTGATCGCCTCGAACCTTCACCTCAGCCAGAAGCCATGCTAGAGGAAGAGGAAGAAGAAGAAGGAGAAGAAGAACAAGAAGAGGAACAGACCGCAGAAGCAGGGTCTGGGGAAGACCAGTAACTCTGCAGCCCAATGGATCAGGGCTAAAGGGTTCTTTTGCCGAGACGAGCTCGTCACCCCGCGAGCCGCCAAGAATGTTGACACTTTTTGTCACATTATACAAGGGGTAGAAGAATAGTAGAATTTTTGTATAATATTTCTTTGTTGAAAGTTTTTTCTTTTATTTTAAGTTACAGCAATTTTGACCCTATCGCCCCTTTTATAAAATGAAGAAGAAAGAGCTTCGCTACCAAACAAGCCAAGGAAAACAGCTTCGCCGAAAGAAAAGAAGGAGAATGTGAAAAGAGCTTCGGGCCCGAAACACTTCAAATCACTACTTCGGGCGAAAACCTTGCGAAGTAATTTCGTCGAAGAAAATACAAAGATAACGCTTCGCACCCGAAGCATTTTCAGAAGCCACTTCGGGCGGAAGTTTTGCGAAGCAGCATCCAAACGACTTCGCCGAAGGAGGAGAGCATAATCCAAAATCAGCTAAGGTAAGGAAACTACTTCGGGCCCGAAGTATTTCCAACACCTACTTCGACCAGTTTTCACCCGAAGCAGTGGTGCCCGAAGCAAAATGACAATGTGTCGGGAACAGAAAAGTGATTCGGGAGGATATTCCCCGAACCGAGTTTTGAGAAGGAGTCGGGCCGAAACATTTTTCATCCGAAGCAGTTTCGCCAGAAAAGGACAAAGAACCCCATTTCAAAGATGGAGCCCGCTCGGCACTCGACATCCTCGAAGTAGTTTCTACGAAGCATTATTTTGCGAAGAACAAATCAAGGAAGATCTACTTCGGCCCAAGGCTTCGGTGAGGCGGAGATGTAGCGAAGCACTTTCCAGGCCCACGTTCCAAGGTGGGCAGCTTCCCAAGGTGATCGAAGGCCCCTTATAAATACCTCCTTTCTTGCCCGATAAGCCCGCTGACCATTTTTGGCAAACGAAAGGGACGTAATAGTCCTCGAAGTAAAACACGACGGGCATAACGATCACTCAAGCACAACATCCAGAAGCCAGGGACACTCGGGCGACGCATTAAATGAACATTTCCATGGTTGACCTAGTCGCAGTTGCCAGTTTCGACAACCGATTTGAAAGCTCAGTCGCAGCAGCAGCGAGGCACCGATTTCTCAGGGCCCGAGGGTGTACTTTGCCATTTTTTAATAATGACTCAGAGGGCCGGGTCCTCTATAAAAACCCAGGCATGTAATGTAAAAAAGGGGGGGAAATTTCTGCTAGAAAGCTGCTGTAACTTGATGTCCTGCGTTTAATACTAAAGATCTTTTGTGCTCTATTTCTCTCTTTTATGCTACCTTCTGTGCTTAATTCTTTTGTCTTTTCTCATTCGCATACTGAGACTCTGAACCCTGAATCCGGTGTGCGATCGAGGACTGAACCCCTAAAATTTTCCCTGAAGGATACATAGGAGAGGAAAAATGCCTTGTCATTTTCCTTTATGCTCGCCTGGTGGATCGAGGTTTCGTTATTCCCTTATCTCAATCGTTGTTACTCGAACCCTGAATTCCAGCGAGAGAGAAAGGAGAACCCTGCGAACCCGTCCAGAGGATACATAGGAAGTTTGGCATTTCGTTTCCTTCATGCTATTCTTGGTATTTCCTGCTGCTATTCGGGTTGTCAGCGAGTAATCGTGCTTCCTGTTCTCTCCCACCTTAAATCATCATCTTCTAACCCTTACTCTTTTTATTTTCTTTCTCTAACCCTTACCCTGTTTATTTCTTTCCTGCACTCTTGTCTCAAACCCCAAAAGTAGATTAGTATAGGAGCCGGCCTTCTCCGAAGATCGGCACGAGGGGCATCTCTTCCCCTCGGCCTTTCAATGTTGGTCGTAGGTCCAGGGCGTGCAAACCCACCGAAAGTCCTTTCCTGTGCGGATTTGATGACCAACAAGTTATCACACAAGAATCACATCTTCAAACTCAAGGATTTGTAGAATATTCTATGAATTTTCATCAAAGGTCATTATTCCAGATTAGCTAGGACAAGAGGAGGAGCTTGTAGCATCTGACAAGGGATGTGAACTTCCTTATGGTTGGATCCATCATTGACATTAATATTGCCTATATAGGAGGATGCTTGGATAGATAAGTGATAGTCCTCTACACCTTGGTGTCAAATATCATATTTGATGACACCAATAGGAGAGTGGTGTATTAGGGATGGGAGGAGGTGGTGGAAGGCATACTAGATTTTTAGGTAATGTTTGCATAGGGCCATGATTATGCTATTATTTTCATTAAGTTATTTATAGAGGAGATAGGATCATAACATGCTACACACTACTCTAGGTATGGACCTGGGAGTATATTGCTACAATAAGACCACCAATAATGCTATGGTAGGTTGTAGACCCTAAGGCTCATACAGATGGGGAAATAAATTGAGACTAGATATTGGAGGCTTTATAGGGGTATTTTTGGTATGGCAATGAGGACCATTGCTAACTTACATCAAGAGTAAGTGAACTAGTAACCTTATAGGAAACATCATAATTGGCAAGATGATGCATTCCAATTGGCTTGTGTAGGGCAAGTTAGATGGTTAGTGGGACCATGGGGAGAGCAAGAGATCCTCCATTTTGATTGTGTTGTCTACTAATTCAATGCATAGTAGTAGATATTAAAGGTGCCTATGTGGTATCATAGGACAAAATGGGAGAGGGGATTCATATCATAACAAAACTTATACTCTTGCCTAAATCCCAACATCAATGGTCTTGGAATGGGTAGTGGTTACTAGGGATGGTATTAGACCATCCATATTTGAATTCGACCATCACTGATCTATAGACAAGGGAGAAGTTGAGGACAAAATTATAGGATAGAAGGTCATAGTGAGAAACATCAACCCTAATGAAATAATACAAATAGCATCATCAATAGATATAGAGATAGGCAATAGTACCAAAAAGAATAGTAGTAGTAATAATAGTTGTAGTATTAGCACCATCATCATTGTTTATGATTATGATAGACTAGAAAATACATAATAGGTCATCTCAATCTACCATGGAGGTAGAGAGAGATGCCTTGGTAGGGTAGGTGGCAAGCTTGATGGCTCAAATGATAGAGAGGGACTAGCAAGTATGGTAGGTTGTAGTGATGCAACAATACATTAAGGGTCTAACTATGGTGTGAGATGTAGCAATAATGAAGGTCATATTAGTAGGAGGTGTTGGTGATAGCCAACCATTCTAGACCTTATTAGATCATATGGTTTTTTTACAATAGAGACATATGATAAATTTGGCTAAGGTATAGGGAGGCTTGGAGGTTGAGACCAAGAAATTGACATACTATCAAACTCCATACCATGTAGTAATCCTAACTAATTGTCACTTACCTTCACTATGAGAGAAATGAACATGAATACAAACATACTCTTAATATATGACACATCAATAATAGAGTTTTGTAAAGATGCCATTTCCAATGAGAGGAGGATCATGAGCATTATATATAGACTTATAGAGCTATATTTCCCTATGAGGTCTACTTTTGGCTATTATTTGTACAATTTTTGTTGATGAGATTTGATGTATATACACACTTTATATAAGCTTTTGTTGACTCATGATTGGTGTAATGAATTGATGTGATATTTTATTTTTGTATGTTTTATTGTCTTATGAATTGATATTATGATGATTTGATTAATAATGATTAGTTTTGATGATATTCAATGTATATACACACTTTATATAAGCTTTTGTTGACTCATTATTGGTGTAATGAATTGATGTGATGGTTTATGTTTTGTTTGTTTAATTGCTTTATATCTTGATATTATGATTATTTGATTAATTATGGAGATGGTGATGATTAATTATTAAGTTGAATAAATGATGCTTGATTTAATTGTGATTAAATGCATTGATGATTTAATGATTAGATGTTGTTGATTGAATTACATATGATAAATTATTTGATGATAAAAATAAATGACTAGATCTCAATGGTTTATGATGATAGATAGATGGTAGATAAACAAGTGATGTTCCCAAGGGAAAGTTGGATTATATCATGAGGTATTTCTATAGTATAGCTACATACAACTATGTAGAAATGTAGATTTACCCAAAGGGACTTTAGTTGATTTGCCCAAGGGGACTTTAGCTATGATACATGAGATCTATATATATATATATATGTACAATTATATATAAATATTTATCCAAGGTAAGTTTAGTTATATTTCCTAGGGGTAATTTAGTTACCTTATCGAGAGGAACTTTAGTTATATTGCTTAGGGGGACATTTTTTAGCTTTGAGATTACAAAAATATGTACAATTATATATAAGTATGTGAGAGTAAAGACAATAATTTTTCCAAGGGGGTTTTAAGAGATTATATAATAAATACATAATTTTTGTATCCCTATGAAAATGTATGAGGTACGATTTATGATTTATTTAAATTTGTAAATAGTTTTGCCTTTGAATAATTGCTTAAAGGACTTTTACTTGGCCCAAAGAACTTATAATTCAAGGAGAATTTTGATTTAGCTTTATCTAGAGGATTTCTAATATATATTTAAGTAGAGGACTTCTCATTAGCTTTGTCTAGAGGGCTTCTAATTTATCTTTTCTTGGATGACTTATAATTTAGCTTTGATAGATTTTCTTTTAAAAAAATGCTTAAAGGAATTATGCATAGATTGATTTTCCTCGTAGCAAAGCATCATAAAGGAATTTTGATGAATTGATATGATAATGGATTATAACCCCAATTGGGAATAAAAAATTTCAATTGACATGTTGCTCCTAGGCATGGTGGTATGTTTGATACAAGCAATGAGATGATTAATCTCTTCATACGAACCTCACATTATTCATCATGTGGAAATAAGTTTATGAGATAGAAGATTAAAGATATAAGATTGATATTGCCATTGTGACCTATAAACCTTACAATATTCATCATGCAAAAAAATATTAATTAGAGAGAATAATATATGAAGATAACATTTAAGACAAACTAGATGAGATATTTTGAGATAGATTATGTGTATAAACCTTGATTTATTTGCAAGATTATATTGGGAGGATCTACTCATATTATTAACCTAGTAAAAGGTAAATAATATATCCTAATTAGGATCATCATTTGTATCTCATCATGTATCCCTAACTTTATATGGAATAAGTGGTCAAAGTAGAGGTAGACATATACATGTAGGTATATAAGAAATTAAGCAGACACAAGTAAGAAATGATAAGTAGCCAAAAGTAAATAAGTAGCCAATGTAGAATTAGATGTAATACCATTTGATATGCATTATGTTGATTGGTTTTTTAAGTTCTTTTTTTTCAAGAATGGTGACGTGATAAGCACCTAAATCATAGTTGGTCATTAAGATGTATGAACCTAGCTAATATGAATCTAATTTTCCATTGAGTTTGATTTTGGTATTAATGTTTTATTTATTCTCTTTAAGGATCACCAAATTCAAAGGATTGAAATTATACTTTCTTGCTATAGGTATATTTAAGCCTTTGTTGGTAGACCCATATGTTTTCTAATGCATAGATTCATTTTTTACCAACTCGTTATAGCTATATGACATGGGTGAGATAATATTTATCTTCAACAAAGGAATATTGTAACAAAATATGCAAGAAAGGTACCTATATCTCAAAGATAAATGCTACTTCAATCTGCATACCAAAGTGTAGGGCATCACATCAAGTGGGAGTTTTGACTCTAGTGTTATAGGCCCATCAGGAAATATACAACTTGAGCTACCAATCTCTACCAATTTTGTTGAGGATTTTGACATGAATCTTATTAAAATATTTATATTGAAAATTTCCTTAAGGATAGTAAGGTGTAGACCATTTGTGTTGAATCTTGTATTCAACACAATTTTTTTGGACATCCTTATTCTTGAGGGGTGGTCCATTTTCATAGATTAGCACAAAAGAGATTCCATAATGACTAAGAATATAATTGAGAACAAAATTTGAGATTTGGAATCTAGTGGTTAAGGCTAAAAGCATCATTTCATCCCATGTGATGAAGTACTCGATAGTCATTATGATAAATTGATGTCCATCACATGACACAAGCCTTCTCTTCCTAATAATGCCTAATCCAAAAATATAGAATGTCCATAGAGACGTTAAATATTGAAGGGCTCAAGATAGAGTATGGATAAGGTTTTAATGATTTTGACACTTATCACACCTTTTGACATAGCCTCGAGAATCATTTTCCATAGAGAATCAATAATAATCCATCCATAAGATTTTATTAGCAATGGTGACACCACTAAAGTGATCACATCATGATCCACCATGCACCTCTTTGTAGATTTCTTGGACTTTGACTAAGTCTAAATATCTATATAAAATACCATAAAGGATGTGGTGGAATAGGATATTGCTAATGATGACATACCTATAGGCTCATTTCTTGAGGTTCTTGTGTTCATTATAATTCAAACCATCAAACAAAGTACCATCCTTAAGGTAAGAAAATATATCCATATGCAAAGGATTAGGATATGAAGTTGCTTCTATAGGAGATACTTCTAGAGGAAGCTAGCTATATTCTAGGGTTGAAGGTTCCCTAATCTATCAAATATGATCATGGCTTGTTCATCATCTAGCTCTAATGAGATTAGGGATACAACCAAGGTCATAATATCAACATGATGGCTACTAGATATAGGGATAACATCAATGGTGACTTTGTCAAAAGTAGCCATTAATTTATAGATTATGTCTTTTTATGGCTTGATTTTAACATCTTTATTTTTATAGATACCACTAACTTGGTTGAATATTATCCGAGAGTCTCCAAAGACAAAAGGGATTTTAACATAAATATCAACCAATATGTCTCTAAGATCTTTGTACTCAATGGTATTATTAGTATAGGAAATATAAATATTAAAGGATAAATGAATTAATTATTTTTGAGTGACCAAGATGTCTCATATGCTCAATCCTTTA
This sequence comes from Wollemia nobilis, assembly GCA_028583015.1. Taxonomy (NCBI): domain Eukaryota; kingdom Viridiplantae; phylum Streptophyta; class Pinopsida; order Araucariales; family Araucariaceae; genus Wollemia; species Wollemia nobilis. Next base: position 4,279,538 of record JAQPPZ010017057.1, read on the forward strand.
ACACATTTAGAACTATCAAAGCATAGAGTCCAAGATTTAGGTTACTGACTCATTAATAATATCTACACTAAGGGATGAATAACTTCTAAAAGTGTGGTTACTAGATGGTTAGTAATGACTTGGACTTTTAAATACTTTTGGTTGATAAACTCAAGATAAAATTTACTAAGTGTAATGACCCACTTGGTGTTTGTCCTAAGAAATTAGGTTTGGAAATAAGATAACACAAGGGATGAGCCCTCATGATGACAAAGGTATAATGGCTAAGTATATGGTACCTAAGCTTCTAAGAGGAAAACACTTTGGCTAGGTAGAGCTTCTCTAAGAGTGTGTATCAGACTTCATAATTGAGCAAAGTCCTATTGATATAGAAAACAAACCTTTCTTTATGTTGGTCATCATACTATACCAACATATCTTCTAGGGCATGGTCAATGACCATAATGTACAACAACAAGGGCTTACAAGGATTAGGTGGGACAAGGATAGGAGGAGATAAAATGTAGGATTTGAGAGCATAAGAGGATGGTTAACAGTAAACATCCTATTCAAAGACTATATCCTTCTTTAAAACCTTAGTGAAGGGTTAACACTTGTTAGCTATCTAGAAAACAAATATTTGAATGGCTTAGATTTTTCCTTAGAGACTTATAAACTAGGTTAAAGTTCAATGGGGTGGCATATGGACTATAGATAATATTTTATTAGGATCCACTTTTACGCCATATTGGAAAATGGTGAATCCCAATGGTTTTTTGATCTCACTCAATGATGCACTTTTGAGGCTTTAGGCATACACTGTACTCCATTAGTTGATTGAAGATGCATCATAGGTATTGAGTATGATCTTCCTAGTTTGAACAATATCATCTACATAATATTCCATGTTGTCCTACATCATATTATGAAATATGTATTTCATGGATCTCTAGTAGGTTGACCCTATATTCTTCATTCTAAAAGGCATGATTTGGTAGCAAAAGGTTCCTCATAGGATGGTGAAAGTTGTTTTGGCTTCATCCCATATTTAGAAGGACATCTCTCAATCAAATGCTAAGGTTAAGATACTTACTAAATAATATGGAGATGCCAAAAGGATTTCCAACACTATGACCACTATTCTAGGCTTTTTTTGAACTATAGTATATTCAGTCACATAGAGAAAAAATTTGTATTGATTCACATACAAGCCTTGGTTTGATTATAAATTTTATTTTAAATAATATGATTATTGTTATTTTTTAGCAAGGGTCAATGACCTACGATTGATGATAATAGTATTTTTATAACAATATCATGATCTATAGGGATTTGGTTGATGAAGGAAATGGTACATATGTAATATCATTGTCCTTTATAGATAAATTATATATTCCTAGAGAAAATATTCATTCTATTAGAAGTCATTATTATTCTTATAATGGTAAAGCTCAAGATCATATGGGTTGCATTTGGTTGTCAATTTTATCTAGGCCTAAAGAAGTAAGAGTAAAGTTTATGGTGTATGATTTTTAGACCATCAATAACATGCTATTAGAGAGACCTTGAAATAGAAAGATGAGAGTCATAGCTTCCTCTAGTTTTCAAGTGGTCAACTGTTCCTATGATGATGAATTTTTTACCTTATATGGAGATCTAAATACTTAGGAACCTCTTCCTCCAATCCATGGTAGTTGTTTTATTCCTTCTATGTATGAAACACAAAAATTTCTCATTTATGAACACGAGCCTTAGGAGACTTCTACAACAAAATTTATATAGGGTACATCTTGAATTTTGCTTAAAACACCATCAAGATAGGTATGAATCTAAATATGATATGTCATTACTCCCTTTCTTCAAGAGGTAGTAGATAAATTTACACCATTTTAAAAGCATAAATAGATAGAATATCCTATATTATTTTACCATAGGTTGGTCAAATTACATAAAGCACATGAGGATACTGCCAAACTTAAACAAGTAACATTTTTTATAGATAAAGATAGTATGGGGGATGAAATTAATAGTGATACAAAAAAAAAAATTAATCAAACCTTTAATATTGAAACTAAGAATTATCCTTCTACTACTCCTATTTTTGAGGTGGGTGTGAGACATTATAAAATAGATTTAGTGGAAGTTCTTGTTTTAAATGATAGTGATGATCAACTTGATATAAATTTTTTGCATGGATAGGGGTTAGAGAACATGAGGGGGAAGGTTCTCATTTTCTTCAAAGTTTCGATTCGCAAAGGTGGATTGGCCATTGAGACCTTTTGATAAAGGGTTAGGATTGATGACCAATTGATGAGCGATATTATGGGTCATGTAGTGTCTCTCAGATATGGGTTTGGAGGAAATAAGTGTGAGTTAATGTTATTGTCCACATTCACAAGTCCTTGTAATTCAAGTCAAACTATAATTTTGTCCAAGTCAATAGACTAGAAGCTTGACTAAGAGCATCATTGTTGCATAAGTAGGCTACCAGAGATTCAAATGCATCAATATAGGGCTAAATTTTATAGTGGTCAAGTCTTTCCAAAATAGTTGAGATTGTAGAAGAAGACATAAAGACAAATGCACCTAGATAGGTTTGAAAAATGACTAAGTCCAAAAAGAAACATGGTAACACCAAATATTGGAATCAAATGATCCCATATTTTTCAAGAGCTAAAATCACCCAAATTTTAAATTTTTTTGGGAATGACAAAATCTAGAATGATGTGATCCCAAGATTCTCAAGTGATGATGTCACTAAAAGGTTTTAAGAAATCCAAGCCTAGAAAAGCATGAACCCAACATTTCAAAGCACTTACATCAACTTGAATTTTGCAAAATTAGAGGATGCATGAATATTAGAATGAACTAATCCCAATATTTCTAAGCAATGAAATTATTCCAAGCCAAAAAAAATCTTAGAAAAGCAAAACACAACCCAAGAAAACTTGAACCCATGTTTTCTAAAGAATGGCATCTTTCAAACTCCAAAATCTTGGCCTCACCTCTAAAACCCCTATTGTAGCTAAACTAGCCCAATAATGCTTCAAATCCTTGATAATTAATGAAGAGCTCTTGGACATATCCCTTTCATCAAGATCGTGTTTGTTAGAAGTTGTAATATCCCAAATACTTCTCATCCACTCAAAACAAAACCTTTGAGCTAAAAGTGGCATCTTTGACAAGTCATTAAAACTGCTAAGAATGGTTACAAAAGATGATAAAAAATGACTCATGGATCTATTAGGAACATATGAGTGTAAATATTGAGAAAGATATCTAGACTGACCACATTATTTTAATTGATATAGAGCAAGAAAATGATATCCAAATCCCATGAACATGCTAGATAGGCTATCTCTAATAGAACTATAACAAATTGCATTGTAATGATTGGGCTATAAGATTCATTATATACTTATTAATAGCCTGATTCACCTTAGAATGAGGGTCTACTACTTAGCATTTTCTTGTTATATGCTATATACTTTACTTTGCAATCAATTAAAGTAAAAATATGTTTGACCTCCATTGGAGATAATATTTTCAGGTTTTTATATGAATATGAATTGTGTACCTTAATGTATTTCTACTTAATGCTTTATGAATGGTAAAATATTTTAAGCAAATTCTATTGTAATTGGATTAATATTTGTATTTCCTTTCATGAATTTATTGGAATTTTTAAAGATGCATAATCTGAGTTGATGAACCCTATAATGCTTTATTTAATGGATGGTTTATTAGTATTTGCTTTAGTTTTATTGTAGGTGTAATTTTATAGTGTATTTCATTGTTGTTACACTATATCCCATCCATATTACAAGCATTCTCTAAACCCTTATTCTCCTTCTAACCATCATATTTCTATATTTAGTCTTAAACCTTTGATTTCTTTAGCATTTCAAGAATTCAACCTTCTCTAGAGGTTGAACTTAGGAGATATCTTAGTTATCTAACCTTGGTTGTTATTAGGGTGCATTTCACATAATAGGCATATTTCATTCCAAGATTTTATGGCATACCCAGTGGGACCAAACCATTTTGGTTTGTCTTGCAAAGAACCATAGGTGATATTGAGCTAAATTTAAACCTAGAAATTCAAGCCCCAAAAATGCTACCCAAATTTTTTTGGCATGCCTAATGAGACACCAATCTTATCATTCTAATTAAATAGAACCCTAATGAAGTTTCATTTTTAAATATTAAACAAATTATATCACTTGGTGACTCCACTAAAAAGTAACTTCTCAATAAAACTAGTTACCATCCAATTCAAAAATATTATGATCACAAGATTAGTAACTCAAAAACTTGAAAAACCATTACAATTTCTTGAGCTTCTAGAAAATAGACCTGGACAAACAAATATTCATATCCCATATTTTTTTTCCCTATAGAAAGCATAGACTCTTTGTAGACATGTTAAGAATTTGTTGAAACACAAAGCCTAGAAATCATGGCTAGACAAATATTTCTTGGATAGAACAATACCGGATCGCTTAACTTAGAAAATCTCAATGAAATTTCCCAAGCTATGCTCAAATCCTGGCCAACCTATAATGGTATTAGGAAAATAAAATTTTAACATTGTTAATACATGGCTGCTTTAGCCACTATTCACAATATTTATGATGAATATGTCATAGTGAGACTCCTTGCATTATAATTCAAAGGGAAAACATCACACTGGTATCATAATCTCAAGGATGAAAGCATCCACTCATGGAACAAATTAGTTGAACCATTTATCCAAGAATTTAATGAATTAGCAAACCCATTTTCACTACTTATATAGTTTATTGTTATTCAAAGACACACCTAAGAAGCTCCTTAATAAGACATACTAAAAGGTCCATGTTAAATCTCGAGCCTTTACTGTTCCAAAATCCTTTTTAAACCGTTTAAATTTATACTGACTTTAAGAATTAATGGAATTAAAATTTGCTATTTCCCATGCCATGAAAAATTTGGTATTCAGTTTATAATCGCAAAGTAAAAGTCGGCCTTAAATATAAAAAGTTGGGTGCACCAAAGTTAAACCATTGTAAGTCACACCATATAAAAATAGGTTTTATCGTGGCATATATCTCATCAAAGCGTATTTATAGATGAGGTAGTCATCGGGACTATAAATACTGCTCTTCAGCATTTCCAAATTGTGAAGGCGCAATAATAGATTGCATAGTTAGCAAGGATTCTCTCTCTCCAATTTACTCTCTCCGCCCGGCATAAGTATGTATTTATTTACACATTTCAAAATCATGTAAGGCAACCTAATTTGCTAGGATAACATAAGATGGTGGAAATTTCAAATGCAGAAGACATCTATAATGTTGTTGTGACTAGTTTAAAGGATATTATAGGAATGAATTATATATACATAGCCACAAAGTTAATATGCATTAGAGCTGATGGTACTGCTATAATTCAAGGGAATAGGAATGGTCTTTGTGTTTGACTCCAAAACTCAATTGCCCCATATATGATACCCATTCATTGCATGGCTCATAGAGTAGATCTTGCATATAAAACCATGAGAACTTTTGAAAATATTGCGAGAGTGGAAGACCTCATTCGTGAAATACATTCTTATTTTACTTTCAGTCCAAAAATATTTGCAGAGTTTTAACAGTTTGCACTAGAATTTATAGAAGGAAAAAAATTGTTAAAATATGTGGATACAACATGGATTTCATTGTATCAACCTGCACATAGAGTTTTTATAGAATATCAATCATTAACGAGGTTTATGTATGCAAATCGTAGGGCAGTTGATAAGGCAAAATATTTGTTGTTCCGTTTGACTGACTTTGAAACCCTTTTAACATTATGTGGTATTCTTCCAATGTTACAAGAAATGAATAGATTGATTAAAATTGAACAGGAGAGATCCATCTATGTCATTGATTTCATGAGGATGAGAAAACAAATATGTATGATTATTGATAGGTTATATGTGTCCAAAGGAGATTTTACAGATCCCTTGTTTGATATTTGGAATACATTGATAAACGTGAATGATCCAAAAATATTTTTGAAGTTTGACATAAATTATCATCTTTGTATTAATGTTCATGGAAAAATTATACCTCTTTATTTTTTTGAAATGGAGTCAAGTATAGTTACGGACGATGTTGAACAAGTTCCTGTAACACACAATAGATTTGAATTTTTTTTACACAATACTAAGACAAATTTGTTAAAAATAGCACAATCATTGATAAGTGAGATAAGAAAATGGTTTCAAAGATATGAGTTGTTTGAGGCCATGGGTGTGGTTAACCCAATGTTTTGGGGTCCTCGTATTGAATACAATTCTACACATGAGTTGTTTATTAAATATATGCTCATACTTATTAAGCATTTTAGTAAAAGTGTGGAAGTCAATGGTGTTGAAATCAAAGGTATATTCAACAAAGATCTTTTAGAACAACAGTCATTGCATTTTGAAAAATAATGGTTGAGCAAACATCACTTTTGAGTAACATCCATGAGAATGGGTCCATTACATATTTATGGCAAAAATTGTATCCAAGTAGCGTCTTCCAAGATACGATTAGTGAATATTTTTGTTTATATGAAATATGTCAAATAATGATTTTGGGATCTATGGAAGATGAGAGGGTTTTCAGTGCACTATCATTTGTTAAATCTAAGCTCCGCAAAATGTTGGACAAAGATTTAGAAAATTGCTTAAGAATTTATGTTTCATCATATCAGCTGGACAAATTTCCCTATGATAGAGCATTGGCATACTAGAATTTCCTTGCAGCCAGACGAGGTACAATGAATACAAACGATAAGGAGGATAATGATGATTTTAGTGATCAAATGGTGGAGACACAAATATCCACTATGCTTAATAGTGATTCTGGACAAGCTGAGAAGTGTTTGTTTTAGCTACCTGAATTATGATTTTCCAATATTTCACAACATTAATAAATTTGAATTCATTTGATATCAGATTTTATAATATTGTTTCATATTTATTAGATTTCACAATATTGTTTCATAATATTGATAAATTTGAATTTAATGATAAATTTGTTGTTTTGGAAATGGTTTTAACTGCTTTCATATAATAGTATTGTAAATGTATGAATATTGTTAATGTTTTTGAAATGGTTTTAACTGCTTTCATATAATGATAAATGTATGAGTATTATTGTTTTTGAAATGGTTTTAACTGCTTTCATATTGCCAAAGTTTTGGACAAGCTCAGAAGTGTTTGTTTTGGATTCTAAATTTTAAATTTTCAATGATTTCATAACATTGATAAATATGAATTCATTTGATTACATTAATTAATTTGTAATTTTTTAATGTATGAATATTATTGTATTTCTAGATTTCTTATGTTGTTTAATATAGTAATATCTCGTCTTTGTTTAAAATGAATATAGTATATATAATTGTATCGTCATAGACGAAAAAAAGTAATAAAATATTATAAACAGAAACAACCATTAAATGAAAGAGGACACAAAATTAGTAAATGTATTTTTCATAGATTGATTCAAAATATATTACATGGTATTTAATTGTTGATTGAAATACAACAAAATATGCAGTCAACTTGTAAACATTTCAACCTAGTCTTGAGATTGGGGTTTACTGCCAAGGATTCTCTTGGAGTTGCCTCTTCGATTTCTTTTTCTCTTTCATGTACACCATGTTCTAGCAGTGCTCCAGATATCACTAAATCTTCTTCTACTTTGTTAGAATTCCTCAACAATGCAACTTCCTCTTGGGAAGGATCTTTGAGCACTGTTAATACATGATTTTTCTCTTTCACCTCCCTTAGCACGAGATCCATATCTACGTTAAATTTCTCTTTGAAATATCTTCTTAAAATGTTACTATCCATAACTTTCACTTGCACTATCTTCTTCATTATTATTTCCATTTGCAAAAATTTCTTTGTAGTCTCTATATTAACTTGCATGCTCTGAACTTGTAATTTCAAATTTTCAAAATTTGACTGCAAAAGAAAAAAAAAACATAAGTTAGTAGAGTTATATGAAAAAATTTAAACAAAATATATGCAGCTAAATTCTCACCTCTACCACATATCTTACAAATAATTGCAAAGATGAGGAACACCCCATCTCATTCATAAGTGAGACCCTTCACAACTACGAAGAAAGGTATACCTTCATTGAAAATAAACTTTTTTTTATCATGAAGGCTCTCATGAATTTTAGGTACTACCTATCATAAAGCATGACCACCATATTCATGGTTCACCCCAATGTTTAATCTATTGTACTCCATGGTGAGTTGGAAAATAGAGTTGGATGAATTTAAAAAATTAAGAAATTGATATAAAGATCAAATCTACTAAGATCCTTGTGTGAAACCTGGCAATGCTTGTTCTAATAGAACCAATCACTCTCGTAGAGGAGATAGATCTTGATGATTGACCAATATGGATGGGGAATATTGATAGGTACATGTGTAACAACCCAAGTCTACTCACCTGGTTGCACCACAAAAACAAGCCAACCAATTTCTTAGCGTAATTTTTTTCTAATTTTAAAGTTTTCAACCCTAAAAGTGCTTTCATGTTCATAGAAAATGCTTTCAAGTCAATAGCATTTTATTTCACCCAATGAATTTTTAACATATAGTTTTAATATAGGTATATCAAACCACTTTTGGGTTCAAGACTACTGTAGACAACCACCCAAGTGGATGAGATTGGCCAAATCCCGTAAAAGGTGCCAGTATGTGAAATTGGTTTGCCTCATTTAATATCCTTTGGTTCTAAAATGAGGGTCAATCCATGGCTAGGATTATCATTTAGGTCCCATAATACTTAAAGGGTGGATGCTTACTTCCCCATCGCTTATCATACAGAACCTTCGAATGATCGGTCGACTTGTTCCAATATTTGTATGTTAGGGGGTTAGCGTACATATACCCAATGTCTAGCTGATTTTCCACTACCTGGATTCAGCTAGAGCCTTGTCAATACCCTAACCTAGGACTTGATCACACATGCCCATTGTGACTCATGATCGTTTATCCCATACCAAACATTATGGCTAAACTAGCTAAGTCAAATGAACATGGGATTTATCATAGTACTACCTAGACAAAAACCTAAAGGTGGTATCACATACCGCCCCTTGTTATAAAATTTGACCTAGTCTCATATTTTAATCAATTTTTTCAAACTACGATTGCTCTTGAGACTCATTACGTGCATACCCGCACCTCAGGTTCTTGGTCCTAAAACCAAGTATATGAACAAGACAAACTTTAATTTTGAGTAGATTGGTCATCTATAATTTGGAATCATCCAAAACATGAGTAGGATTAGGAATGTACTTCCTAAAGAGGGTCTCATGAAGACATTATGGATTTTGGATAAGCTTGGAAGTAGGGCTAATTTATAAGTAATAGGCTTATCTTTCTCACAATTTTAAATGGACCCACATATCTTGGGTGAAGTTTGGAAGATATTATAGAAATCTTAGTTAGTTTCACCCTTAATAACACTTTGTCTTCCATAGAATATTTCCTTGGTGTCCTTTTGAGGTCCGCATAGCTCTTCTGACGGTTTGTGACCTCCTTCAACTTTTGTTGAATTCTTTTCAATTGATCTTCCATTTATTTTGTAGTTTTTGGTCCAATCACTACCCAATCTTCCATGTTATCCTAAGATAAGAGAGTTCTACAACTTCTTCTATATAGGGATTCAAAAGATGCCATACCTAGTGATGCATGTAAACTATTATTGTATGCAAACTCCACTAGGTATAAATAGTATTCCCACTTTGTATGTTGATCCATGCAATATATTCTCAACATTTTCTCTAATACCTAATTCACCCTCTCAGTCTAACCATTTGTCTCAAGGTGATAGGTGGAGGTAACATTCAATTTGGTTTCCAATGCTTCATGCAAAGCCTACCAAAATTCATAGGTTAAGCAAGAATCTCTATAAGAGATTATGATTTCAAGAAAATCATGTAGTCTTACCACTTCCCTAGTAAACTTGCTCGCTATTTTAGGTGTATCATTTTACTCATTTCCTTGTATAAAATGTGCAACCTTGGTTAACTTATCCACAACTACCAAGATTGTATCATGCCTGAACCTTGTTTTAGGCAAACCCACTATAAATTCCATTGATACCACTTGCCATTTTTGCGTAGTTTTCTCATGTGGGTACAACCTACCCGTTAGATGCAGATGTTTCACTTGTACTTTTTGGCACTCTAAACATATAGCCACATATTTAATGGTATCCTTTTTATATCTAGCCAATAGTAGGTCTTTCTCAAGCTTTTGTGCATCTTTAACCCTCCAGGATGCACCAAATAAGGAGTGTTGTGTACCTCCTTAAGGTTATTTATCTCAATCATCCTGTACTTGGATCTACCAATATATTCTTATAATATAACAAGTAATATTTATATACAAATCTTGTATCATTTCCAAGTTCTTGCTCAACCTGGGTATTACAAGACTGACAAGGTTCATATTTTTATTGCATATCTTTAATTTTGATCTACCAAATAATAATGAAATTTTGTCATTGTTTTAATGCATCCTTTCCTATTTAGAGTTTCGATGATATTATTCTTCTTTCAATTAATATACTCAATGCCAAAATCATACTCAACTAGAATCTCCATCCAGCATCATTTCTTGGCATTCAATAAGGGTTGAGTAAATGTGTATCTTAAACTCTAGGGATCTATCTTCAATTCAACTGGTTTTCTCAACAAATAGTGCCTTCAAATCTTAAAGGCATGTACAACAGCTTCCAACTCCAAGTCATGAGTGGCATAATTCACCTCATGCCTCTTAATTTTCCTTGATTCCAAGGCAATAACTGTGTCATATTGGGTTAAAACCCATCCTCATCCTTTATTGATGCATCCGTATACATTGTAAACTTCTTATTAGGATCAGGTAATTACAAAATCAATGTGGTTATTAACCTTTCTTTCAAATTTTGAAAAGCCTCTCCATACTGCTTTGTCCATTTAAATACTTTACCTTCCCTTTGAAGGTTTGTAATGGGTTGGGTATTTCTTGATATCCTTATTATAAATCACCTATAATATCATGTAATTACCATAAAAATTTGCACCTCGGTCACATTAGTAGGTGTTGGCAAATCAATCATTACTTATTTTATTAGGATTGATTGCAATCCCCTCAACAGAGACAATATGTCCCAAATACTGTACTTGTGAAGTGTAGAATTCACACTTTGATAAATTTCCATATAACTGATTCTTTCTAAGAATCTCAAGTATAGTTTTCATATGTTGATCATATTCCTCCTTTTTCTTAGAAGTGTCTTCTTCTCAAATCCTTAACTGATGATAATTAGACCTTAGATCAATATTTTGAGAAGATGGTTGCTCCTTTTAGGAGATCAAAGAGATAATTAATTCTAGGTAATAAGTACCTATTTTTTATAGTAACCTTATCCAACATTCGGTAATCTATGCACATCCTCAAGGTACCATCTTTATTTTTAACAATAAGAAAGGAGCTTCCCATGGCGACACTTTGGGATTAATTAGCCCTTTTTACAACAAATCCTAAAGTTGCATCTTAGGATCGTGTATCTCAATAGGAATCATACTATATGGTGCCCTTGCAATGGGCATAACTCTAGGTAACAACTCAATAGAAAAATCACTCTCTCTAAGGAGGTAACCCTAGAAGGTCCTCCAAAAACACATCCTTGAATTCACCCAACATAGGATGTTCTTGGAAAAGGTTCAACTCTATTTTAGTATCTTCTTTCTTATTTATTTTCACTACAAAAATCATTCTCTTCTTCCTAATGACTTTCTTTATCTGCATTGCAGACAATAGATGTGGTTTAATTACACCACGATCACAATGAATTCTAATCCTTTGATTAGACTCATCCATAAACTCCACCAATATTTCCTCAAAATTTAGAAGAGCCTTATGGGATTTTAACCAGTCAACACCAAGAATGATGTCAAAAGTATGCAAAGGTACCACATACAAATGCCAATTAGTTTTCTCCTTGTGAATGAATGATGTAAGGTTCAAACAAACATTGGTTGACTTCGTAGATTTACCCTGACCCGTACTCTACCTTCCAACGATTAACTAAAAACCTAGGCCTTTTAGAAATATCCCTCACTAATCTAGTGGAAATAAAACTACCAGTTGATCCACTATCTATCAAAATACGCACATATTATTAAAACATTTACCATTTAATAAGAAAGGAGTAACTTAACCATCAAGTACAGGACTACCTGTCACCACAAAGATCCTGTAAATGGCCTCTTTTGGGTCTTTTTGACGTATATCAGCTCTGTGGGGACACTTGTTGGCATAATGAGCTCCTTGACACATATAACATCCACTTAGAGGAGATCTATTTCCCTTGTTATTACTTTCATTGCTACTTTGGGATACAACTTTTTTAATCTTTCCCTGCTCTACTTGCCTTGGATCATTTCTTCCATGATAGTATTTTCCATTTTTCTATTCTTGTAGCTTTGAATAGTCCTTCCAGTTATGTCTCCTTGTCTATTTTGATCTCTTTAGACTTTTACTTTGCTCCTTAACCCATTTTATAAATCCTACACTTTTATGCTTCTTAAGATCATCTTTTTCTTTTTTAGTCAATTTTTGATAATTAAAGTAAGCCTTTTTAGTTCCTTGATAGACTTCTTCTTGCTGAGCTAAAACAAATGCTCTAGGAAGATTTTCAAGATTTAGCATATTCACCTCAATCCCAATCTCAAGATATAATCCTTGTATAAACTTTTGCACCTTCATACTGTTCATGCCCTCATAATTAGGTACATACTTTATTATTTGGATAATTTTTTGATAATAAACTCGAACTGACATTCATCCTTGTTGTAAATTAGTGAATTCTCAAAACTTCTTCATTATATTATCCTCACTTGCATCATTGAACTTGGATTTCACAACCTTCATTAGGTCCTTGTCCAGCTCAGAGCCCATTCTTGCACCATCTACTCTTGTTGGCTCTTCGGGTACTTCCACAAAACTACCTACAAGTCTCCTTTCCCTGATCAAATCCTCAATAAATTTTGTATTGTTTGTCTATTAAATCTTGTTGTTGATCCATATGTGTTTGTAATAGTTGCATAATTTTTGTAAAGTTTTCTCCCTCCCTTCCAAGCTCATTTAGTGGATGTTCATTCAATTGTTTCATCCTTCTTTCATTTTGAGGACCTTATTTCCTTATTTCCATCCTTGGTCCTCTGTCAGGTCTTTCGATGACCTCTTCTTCCCTACCTCCCGTAGGATTTCCTAAAGACCCACCTCGTAGCATTCGTGCCATTTGACCTGTAGGTGAAAGAAGTAAATCAATTTATAAGATTTCATTAATCTAGTCCATTTTAGTCAATTAGAGTTCTAAAACTTAATATCTCTTTTGTTCTGATACCATATGTAATAACCCAAATCTACTCACTTGGTTGCACCACAAAAATAAGCCAAGCAATTTCTCAAGGTAATTTTTTTCTTCTAAAGTTTTCAACCCTAAAAGTGCTTTCATGTTCATAGCAAATTATTTCAGGTCCATAGCATTTATTTCACCCAATGAATATTTAGCATATAGTTTTAATTTAGTATAGGCATATCAAACCACTTTTGGGTTCAGGACTGTTGCAGACAACCACCCAAGTGGATGAGATTGGTCAAATCCAATAAAAGGTGCCATTATGCAAAATTTATTTATCTCATTTAACATCCTCTGGTTATGTCATGAGGGTCGATCCCTGATAGGGGTTATCCTTTAGGGCCCATAACACCTAAAGGGTTGATGCTTATTTCCCCATCCCTTACCATACAGAACCTTCAACTGACCGATCGACTTGTTTCAATAGTTGTATGTAAGGAGGTTAGCATACATATGCTCAATGTCTAGATGATTGTCCACTACTCAGATTCACCTAGAGCCTTGTTAATACCCTGACCTAGTACTTGATCACACATGCCCATTGTGACTCGTGATCGTTTGTCCCATACCAAAAATCATGGCTGAACTAGATAAGTCAAATGAATATGGGACTTAGGCAATGAAATAACCCACTCAATTCATAATGACTGAGTTTATATAAGCTTCCCTTATAATCCAATTTAGTTGTAAGGGTAAGTCAATACTTCATGTGGAATGCCATCTATAAGCATGATCAAATATATTTCCAAAAAGTGTATCCTGTCCTCAAAATGGAGGAAAATAAGTTTTAAAAGGAATATAAGTGGTTAAGGGACAAAACCTCCATGGCTCTAGTTTTATTGTAGTCATATCTAGAATTTAAAGGGGATAAGATCACCATTACAAAGGCTATAGAAAGTGACCATCCAAAACCATGGGATCCCTTGTCGACTTTCTTGCCAAAGTATCTAAGCTAGATTTAAGCCAAAAAAATCACCATAAAATAATCAAGTGCAAGGTATGTGTCAATTCATTCGATACGTATTAACTGGTTCAAGAATAATTTACTTGTTGAATGGATTTATTAGCTCACAAGAGTGAATTTTTCAGGGTTAACTAGTGAATAACTAGCAATATAAAGTAATTTTCTCACTTCCTAGAGCGAATTGATTACTGACTTGAGAATAAATATAAAAGCATGAATTTGAGGAGAATATTTTGAAAGTGACATTTTGGTATACAATGGTGCCACAACTCATTTTAGAAGCCTTCTAAGCCTATTAGATGTATATTTAGAGGCATGTAACATTTGGTGGTGTATCATTTTGTTAGAGATGTCCCTAATTTTTTACTTCTACAAGAAGTGGTAATTTCTCACCCTAGATAACTTAGGGGTAAATATTTACTATAAATATCAACCATGGCCCCATTATAAACATATTTTATCCATGAGAATTCAAAACTATATTGTATGAAGCCTATATTATGCTTTGTATATCATGATATTGGTGACAAATTGGCAAGTCATTTGCTTTCCATCAATGACACTACCCTCCTAGATTGAAAAATACATGATATTGATGTATATCCACTTTGCCCATATTTCATTTGTTTCAAAATTTCATAATTGTTGAATTGGAACATTTAAATATTTAGATTCTCATTCATTAAGATTGCACACTTCCATGCTAAGGTTACAACCATCTTTTATTTCAATCCCTGGCACCCTTAAGCTTTAAAATTTACTTTTCATGTATTTTAATTTCATGCAATTAGAGTAGATTAGATTAAGAATTTGTAAGGATAGTGGGGAGTCAACCTGCATTTTGAGGTTGGAATAGCCACAAGCCCTTCCATCTAATAAACTATTAAACTATTAAATGAATGAAATTGAGGTGACTATTTCATGATTCAATAGTTACTTAACATAAAATGGTTAATTATTTTTTAATTTATACATATATCAAGTTACTTCAAATTTTAGTTTATAGTACCTTGCTTTTTTAATTTTATGTTGTATAATATAGTTAAGAATAATTCTAATTGAAAATAAAGAATTATCACCCATTTTTTATTTTATGTTGTATAATATAGTTAAGAATAATTCTAACTGAAAATAAAGAATTAGGTCTCTATAACTATCAAAACTTGAATCAAACTTTCTTAATAAATAAATTATTTTCAACTAAACCATTTTTTCAAAATATATACATGGCTTCCATTAGGGCCACTCCTGTTAAAATAACACAACATTACATTGCTCTAATTACATTATTTTCAAGTTTATTTTTATTTTTAAATAAGCTATATGTGGATTCTTCTCAGGGCCGCTCCTATTAAAATACCTAAAGTTTAGGTTTGTTGTTAGGTAATAAAACTATATCCAACATGCCCTTTAATCACAAATATTTTTTATTTATTTTTCTATCAAGTAAGTTCTTCATCTTCCTCAATATGTTATGTTTTCATAATCAACTCCTTGACATAATTTTCATTAGGATATAAAATATCACTCAACCAATTGCCTTCTAAAATTTGAATTTCACCAAGATGAAGATCAACTCCCCAACTAGATAAATTATTTACTACTTGATTTTCTTTCTCTATAGATATGCTCACATTACCAAGAGATTGCCTCCAATAATAGATGATGAGCATCAACAATAACATTATTTTTAATCCAATCCACACATCCATTTTTGCTGATAGTATTAACGATAATTTTGAATCTCCCCAAATTGAAATATATTTCCATCCTTTTTCAATTGATAGCCTCTACATAACTATTTGTTCAAATTCCATATGATTTTAAGTGAGGATAATTTTTCCAATATTATTTTGAAAACTACCACCTCCACCAACTTTCCCTATATTTGCTTTAGAAGCACCAATCTAATTAATTTTTTTAAACCCAATCTATAAACATTTCCATTTTATCCTAAATCAAAATAAATTCTTGTCTTTAATGCCATTATTATAGATGACTATTCCATGTATGTTGAAATCATGTACCCAAGTTGTTACCATCTCAATAATATGGTTTCAAACTTGGGCATGATTTTGAGATTTATTTATAAAAATTATATTATTTCTTTTAAGCCATAAATTCGAGCAATCAACAAAAATACTAGTCATCCATATAATACTTAATGCTTTAGTTTTGAAATGATATGAGCAAAGGAACAATGAAGAAGTAAATATTCCAATGTTTTAAAATCCTTCACACACAAGGCACATCTAAAAGGTCCATGATATCCTCTTCTTTATAGACTCTGACATAAAAATATTACTTTGAACTACTAAGCAAAGGAACGTTGAGGCCTTATAGAAAGGCTTTAGTGACCAGAATTTATTCTAAGGAAAATCTTTGAGAGTAGGAAATTTTGATTGCTCTAAATCCTCATATCCAAAATTGTCCAAGTTCCACCTTATTTTAAAATATTCTAAACCTACTTGTCCTATCCTATTAAAATAAAAAATAACACTTAACCATCATATCCTATCCTATCATGGTTCAACAATCAATTACAATTCACCAATCATTTAGAGGATGTGTATGAGTAGAAAGAAGCATCAAACCCACAAATCCTAGTAAGCATCACAATACTCCCCCTAATACCAATAGTTTTGACCAAAAATTTCTTTCTTCCTTAAACACCATGGCTTTGCCTCCTCCCAACAACTCTAGTTCTTTCTCTCCTCTTCCCAATAATCCCCCCTATCAATCCCCTCATGCTACCCCTCAAATGGGTAATTCTCTTTCTAGTACTATTTGCCCTAATATGCATGTCTATCTTGATAATCAAGTACAAATAATTTCTTCCATTGCTCAGTCCTTGGATAACATCTAAAGAGTCTTATACATATTCTCTACTATGTTTTCCCTTGTCATGGGTCACAACAAACCATTATGCAATAGCCTTTGAATAATTATGAAGCACTAAATACAAGGGATACTAGCATTCTTCCATAATCACCATTTGGTAAGAGTTCTCTAAATCCATATGGAAGTCACTCAACTCTCTATGCTACTCAAGGTTCTCCTCCTAGTATGGGTGGTTATGAGTTAGATTTTACTTCTGATGTAGATTTCTCAATAGCAAGTGTTTCTAATTTGCTTGAATAGCCTCATGAATTGTTTATTCCTTGCATCGACATGATCACCTTTACGGGTGTTAGACCATGGGGATGGCTAGTCAATATGGATAACATTATATACCTACAACATGTTCTTGAGATACATCATATCACATTAGTAGCTACTAAGTTTAAAATTCCAGCTCATCAATGGTTGCTACAGTAGCTTTGTACATCCTCTTTTATGGCCTAACTTCAAAGAACAATTTCTTTGAACATTTTACAAAGGTTGTTCCATATTGTATATTGCTTATCTAATGCAAATAGAGAAAATAGGAACAATGGAGGAGTATTACATTGAGTTCACAAGTCTTCTCAACTACATCCATCAATCGAATCTAATGGTGGTGGTCTTAGTCTTTCACTATGGTCTTAAGGATAAAATTTGGTGGAGAGTCGATATGATCGACCCCTATACTCTCAATGATTATCAACGTATTGTTGATAGAACAAAAACTTTATTATTATAGTCCCCAACATACACATGACATCAACCCTTGATGTTCTTACTGTAATAATAATTAATTCTAGGAATTCTTCTACTTTAAATGGTATTCTCACTATCCTTGGGATCATTCCTATGCAAAACATTATAACTTTCAAGTGTAAAGTGAAGACAATAGTATATGAAGATGAAGATTCATAATAATAGGAGCAATCAATAGTAGTAGGTGAGACAAAATATGAGGATGATACCATGGCTCTCTCTGCTCACACTCTTATAGGGTTCCAAGCTCACCATACTATCAAAGTACACATATTCATTAAATTATAGCATGTCAATATGTTTATTGATTTAGGTAGCACACATAGCTTTATAGATAGTATGACAACAAAGTCTTTAGACTTGTATATCAATTCTTCAAATCAAGATAAGTTTCAATTTTGAATTGCAAATGGGGATACTATTCAGTATGTGGATCGAATGGCTAAAATTAGCATCCAAATGGAGGATTATACTTGATCGGGAAATCTCTTTGCCATGAACCTAACTAGTGCAAATATCAATTTGAAAGCATAATGTATATCTCAGATCGATGGTGTTACTATTAATCTACAAAGATTATATGTCAAATAGAAAAATAATGGAAGATTCATTTCTCACCAAGGAATCCAACCCCCTCCCTCCAAGGTGAATAGTTCACATCGTCAAAAGGTGGTCATGGATTATTTTCCCAAGTCAATTTGCATGGAGGTTTAGTCTTTGAAGTGACTTCTTCAAGTTCTTCCTTTGAATATATAGAACATTGTGGATTGCTATGAGCAAGTCCATAGTAACCCATGGATCTTCCTTCTAAGTGTACACATGATCATGCCATCCACCTTGTTCCATAAAATCAACCTCCTATCAACCTCCTAATGTGCATCCTTATTGCTATCCCCAACCCAAAATAAATTAAGAAGCTAGTTCAAGAATCTTCTAATATTTTTAGTACAATTGTTGTAGTTGACAAATCTTATTATAACTCTAAATCTCAAATTGTTTGAAATATTTCAATTATTTGAAGTCCATATAGACGTTTTAAAAGATAAAGTCTATATGTTTCTATTCTTGAAAAAAAAAACAATAAAAACATTATATCAAATAAAGATAGTGAAAAACATCAACTATATGTTCTTAATCATGAGATATAGATTCGAGTAATGGAAAGATATTAGAAACATTAAGTAAAGTATTCGAATAGACTAAAGATATTACATGAAAGTTTTCATAATAAAGTTACTAAACATATTTTTTATATGACTTTTTATCTAACTTTTACTGTCTCGCGTAACATTGAAAGCATGTTGATAAGTAAAACAAAGCAAAGACCAATAAAACATTTAATTAAATGGAAAAATCCCCCTACAATCATTACCGATCTTCTACGCATTACATAGATTTGTTATATTCAATGACTTCTAAAATTACTAAACCAAAGTTGAATTCTTTTTAATATGTATGCTCTTCTTCTAAAGAGCATAAAGGTTTCACCAATCGTTCAACCAATGAGGAAAACTCCAAGCATCATAAAGAGGTTTCACGATTTAATACTGATGAGGTACGCAGTTCAATGAAAACTTTCATTGAACGGTAAACTTGAGCACATTCCTAGGTTAACCCAATACCCTAGATTATCTGCCTCTTGAGACTAGAGAAGAATGACACATCTACGGCTTCTCACTACATTTTAGGGATGTTTAAACTGATTTCGAGCTTTGAGAAAATACATACTCTGGATGACGGCGCTGAACAAAGTTTGCTATGTTTAATTTAAATCAAATTATTTTTTGCTACCTTCTGCCATCAAGCCATGAATACGTGATAAAGAGCAAGGGTGCTAGAAGAATTACAACATGAGACCATTTTCTTATTGCCACGGTTTAAAGGATATTCTTTTCTTTGGACTGTCAGCAAGATTGAGTCTTGCATTCCCTCTAGATGTTTTCTAAAGGAGTGAGAAAACCCAAGGACACCCAAAAAAGAGTAATTAATGTTAATACATGTGTTGTCTGATTTGTCGTAAAACCACCACTAAACTTTTTCAATTCTTCAATATAGATACAAAAGTATAAAGTTGTATTACGGCACTGTTAGACCTATAGTTTGAAGACAAGAAGATAAATTTCTCTTTTGGTGGATTTATGTTTATGATTAATGAGTGTATTTACACAGAACAAGTAAAGTTGATAGAAAGAAACATCATACTCATTAATTCCGGACACATAGATGATTTCGCTAAAAGAATGGTTTTTTATTTTATAACTTATAATGCAATACGTTTCCTCGAAGTGACTAGCTTCCATTTATTGGGCTTTTTCAAAAACACCTTGTTATACTTTGATATGATTGCTTTATTTATTTTAATTAACTAAAACATCCATTCCAAGCTAATGCTTTGTACCTTTTAATAAACTGACAGAAAAATAAACATCACAGGCCGCCTGATACTAGTATTTATAAGTTACCATATTTTTTCGTTCTCAGCAACATTTGGAGAAGGTGAAGGTGAGCTTTATTACTATTTTATGATTACGAGTTCAACAAAATTCGGAAATTAAAATCATCTCAAATTGCACATATGATTGACATTTTTAACTCGGTTATAAAATTATCAAAATTTATTTTTGTTATCTAGTGAACATACAGTAATTAAACTATCAACATTAACTTATTTTTTTAATAAACATCAAAATGCACATACTTTGCATTATTAACACAATTTATTCTACATGGCAGATTATTTGGCATCTCAAAACAGTATATGGAACTTAGAGCTCCCCCTTGACTCTTTCAAGAGGAAATTAGCTTGTTCATCCTATGAATCCATAGAAACCAGCTGCCCCAAGGTGATTCAGTGAAGCAATCCATTCATAAGTCCTCTTTCGGCCAAACATAGCGGAAAGACACTCGGTTGTGGAATATTGGGTCAGCATGACCCTTAGTACACAATACATAATATCATATGGCCCTTAGTACACAATACATAATATCATAGTTCACACAACTATAATGTTCTTAGCTATGTTTCATCCCAACGTTTGTCAACATGCTAACTAATTGGTATATACACTCAGTTATTGCATAGATTTACCATCCTATATAAAGTAAGACAAATCATATCTGTGATATTCACAAGAGAAGACAAAACGCTTACAGAATATTCAGCTATTAAGGGAAAGAATTTTAGACAATCAACATACGAGAAACTTCCATCCATCCAAATAGACCGTATACCATAACTAGCATCAATCCATTCACACACAAACAATTAATACATACTGCACTTCATCAATTTACAATGCAACATTCATATTTTAGTATGGTGAGTTCTGACCTACGAAGATTTCAATAGTAGTTCGATCCAATACGCAATTGAACGTAGCGTTGTTTCCACCCGGTACAACACACAAAATGCACTCACAATAACACCGATGGCAGCAGAAATCTCATACCAGAGAACTATATTCAATTAGTTCGACCACCCTTACTTAAATATAAAGCAAAGACACTGGCTTGGTGACATGTCGAGCATCCAAGTACAGTTAGTCATCCAGATTGGTCGTCGAGTGGCATCCAAGCATACTTAGTCGTCCAGATAAGTCGTCGGGTAGCATCCAACGTTGGTTTACAATATGTGGGTAGAAGAAATAAAATGATAGTACAAAATCATTTTATTTACATTTATTTTTGTAATTGTTTTATTATTATTTTAATCATTGAATTAAACTCATAGTATTAATTTATATATTAATACAATAAAGCTTACAATATATAACTTCATCAACCATCACACACAAGATGTAGATAAAAATATCAAGTAAACTTTTGCATTATATCCAGTTAGCAAACAAAATGTTCTTATATGGATGCATATTAGTAAGATTCCATGTACTCACAGGCCAAGGTGCATTAAGCATTAAACATCATAATCCACCTTACCTTATGCGAACAATCAATGTCTTTCCATCGGAAGGTGGGTACTAAACTCGTCCAATCCTCTCACTGGGAGGTGAATACCTGCACCTGCACTCATAAATTTCTTTAGAAGTATCTCATTTTACAAATAGTAGCAAGTAGATAAATAACTAAATGGTGGAGATGTTACATTCTCTCCCACCAATATTAAACATAGTCTCTGTGTTTGCGTTAGTAATCATGCTTATTCACATCAAAACTTAAACATTCATGCATCATTATACCAAATATTTTAAACATTCACTCCAAAATAAATTAAAAAATATGTACTATGCGTATATACATATATCTATCAAAATTGTCTTTTCATAATAGTCATATCTTTCCTTGTGGTGTTCCTGTCAGAATAGTGGTCCCACTGGACCTTGGATTGTTTTGTATTTTGCTTCTTTGTTCTGAAACCAAGGATTCGGACATGAAGGACTTCAATATGTTGAGGGTTTGACACATGGAAAATTATATGGATTTTAGACAAATTAGGTGGCAGGGCTAATTTATAGGCGACAGGGCTGATTTTGCAATGATCTTAAAAGGTCTTGCAAACCTAAGGCTAATTTTGGTGGACTTTATTGAACTTAACTCACAAGAATACTTTGTCTCCCGTAGAGAGCTCTCTTAAGGTTTGCATAGCCTTTTTATCGACCGAGGTTTCTTTAAAATTGCTCCTCCATTTGTTTCATAGTATTTGATTCGATCATTACTCGATATTTCGTTTTATCTCATAATAAAGGTGTTCTATTTACACCCGTATAGGGCTTGTAAACAGAGTCTCACCCATCTTGGCATGTTGGCTATTTTCATAAGCAAAGTCCATCAGATGGAAATATTAGTTTTTCTTGTTTTAGTGATGCAGCATAGATCTTCTTTGAACATAAATTTCTTATCAGGCCCTTGTTCGATCTGAATTAAATTCAGTTTTTTACCAACTGTAACAACCCAGGTCTAACTTACCTGGTTTTCCTAAAACACAAGGAAAAAAAAATTCAATTCATAAGCAGTCATAATCAGAGATTATCTATTTTACACCCAACATGATATTAGTACATTTGCATAATTTACACGCTCCAAGACTAGTGATCACTATAGACGATCTGGCCTTAAATATAAAATTTTTGGGTGCACCAAAGTTAAACCATTGTAAATCACATCGTATAAAATCAGGTTTTATTGTGGCATATATCTTTTTAAATCGTTTAAATTTATACAGACTTTAAGAATTAAGGGAATTAAAATTTGATATTTCCCATGCCATTGAATTTAAGAATTAAGGGAATTAAGATTTGCTATTTCCAATGCCATGAACAATTCAGAATTCAGTTTATAATTGTAAAATAAAAGTCAGCCTTAAATATAAAAAGTTGGGTGCAACAAAGTTAAACCATTGTAAGTCACACCATATAAAAATAGGTTTTGTTGTGACATATATCTCATCAAAGCATATTTTTAGACGAGGTAGTCATCGGGGCTATAAAACTGCTCTTCAGGCTTTCCAAATTATGAAGGCATAGTAATACATTGCATGGTTAGCGAGGATTATCTCTCTTCGATGTAATAAGGTAAACACTTTATTGTTACGAATCGATCGAGTGTGGGGATACTGAAGTAGAGCCGATAGAACAAAGAAGATTCAAATTGTACACTGAACTAGAGAAATCTTAGCACAATAATAATGGATACTGGAGCAGAGCTGAGAGAACGAAGAAGATTCGAATTGTAGACTGAAACAGACAAGAAATATCAACACAAAAAATTAAAGGGTTTGCGGCGAAGGGTTTTGTAGAGCAAGGAGAGTTTACAGAACAAAAAGGGTTTGTAGCCAAGTGTTGTATTACACATCTATTTTATCGAGTAAGCACATTTTCTGTCCTCTTTCGATTTATAAAGCAATTTAAGTAGATAGGAGAAATACATGGACATATAGTTCCTTCATTCAACACCCCAGTTGCGAGCTCCACTATATTTTATCTAGACCAAAAATTTGAAAAGGGTTTTAGTCACCATCAGAATAACATACAGTAAAAACAGTAACGCAAAACATACAACAAATATTTTCTTGTCACAAAATAGTGAGGGTCGTGTTTGTTTCAAAAGGTTTGTAGTGGAGGAGGGTTGCAACAGAGGAGGGTTTGCACAAATATATATACACAAATTCATTCAATCGAGTTTGTAGCGGAGGGTTTGCAACAGAGGGTTTTATTATATATATATTTCATCGGATCAATAGTATAGGGGGTTCAACAAGGGTTTGCAGTGGAGGAGGGTTTGCAGAGCAAGGAGGGTTTGCAACGAAGGGTTTTATTACACATCTATTTCATCGGATCAATAGTATAAAGGGTTTGGCAATGGAATAAGGGAAGCAATAATTGCAAGAACTGATATATGTTAATGAGAAATAGTACTAGAGGATATTAAGGCGTCGACAAGCTTGAGCAAGGGCAACAACAATGAAGAGGACATCAAAAAATAAAAATAAAAAAAATATTCTACCACATAGACAGGTGGAGAATAAGGAACAATCAAAGGTACTAACCATAATCAAACAAAGAGATTGATTAGCCCAACAAAGGGAACAAAAGAGAGAAGATAAAATAAATGAATGCAAAATGACAACACAAGATAATATAGAAGGAAAAACAAGCGAGGAGAAAAAAATCAGAAATAACCGCAAGAAAGCATTCACCATGGAAAATGGAGGTCACCAAAATGAGTTTTCAGACGAGGAATAAACTTAAAATGTGGGCACCAAGAATTTATATGCAAGAGCTAATGAATATGAAATAGAAACTTGAAAGCATGGAAAGGAGGGAGAAATTAAGAGATACTAAATCAGATGAGGTTATAAACACCATTCAGAGGCTGGAAAAGGAAAACAACCAACTCAAGGAGCAAGTATCAAAGCTACAAAACCTTGCAAATATGGGTCAACGTGAATGTCATGTCCTCAAACAAGGCATCCACCCCCAATAAATGATGCAATAAATATGGAAAAAACAAATGCAAATCAAATAAAAGAGGTACAGGAAACACTCCAAAACATGGAAATAAGAGAAAATGAGTTGTGAAATGAATTAGCAAAGGCAAATACATGGTCTCAAGTAGTAAAAGAACCATTCAATCAACAAAAAGAGTTGATAGAGAAGAAAGTAAAAATTCAAATAATAGAAGAGAAAGAAATACATGAGAAGTTATCAAATATAATCATCAAAGGGTTAAAATATTATGGGGATAGGGAAGACACAAATCGTTTAACCAAGGACTTCTTATCAGATCGATTACAATGGAAAGGTTAAATAAAAAAAGTAAGCATAATTGGCAGGCTATGAGGAGGCAAAGATAGGCATATTCAGGTCAAATTGATGAGCTATAAGGATAAAACAAGGTTACTAAAAAACAGAGGCATGCTGAGAGGGTCACAATTCTATTTAGATGATGATCTAACATTTTTACAACAGGAAAAAAGAAATAAGGAATGGGAAAATGTGAGGGCAGCAAGGAATGAAGGCAAACAGGTATATTTAAGAAATGGAAAGGCATACATCACATCTAAACAAACCCAAAACAAATAGGGAGTATGGCCCACCCGGGAACATCTTACGATGGTAAGTTGGAACTATAGAGGTTACCCTTGGAGAAGAGGACCCGGGTTAGGGCCCATTGATAGAGATAAATATATAATCATACTGACGAAAACACATGAACACGATGGATGTAGGACTCCAAAATTTATGGGATACAAAAAATAGCAATATGGAATAAAGTAGCAAAAAATGGCAAATGGCATGGGGGTATTATGGTTTTAATAAAAGAGGAATGGGATAGGGTCATTAAAATTGAAAAACAAGATGAAAATAAACAATACATCTAGATAAATATCCTAGAAAATAAGTTAGTTATTAGCATAGCAGCATGTTATTTTGCTCCCAAGAATTCTAAATTCTATAAGAAACATGACCTTAACAGAGAAGACCCATACTCCTCCCTAAAAAGAGATATTTCGATATACAGTAAGTTGGAGGAGATTATATTAATTGGAGATTTCAATGCAAGGACAACAAATAAACAAGCTAACATTCTAGAAGGTAGCGAAGATATTGAGATTAATCCTCTTTGGATGCCAAAAAAGAAAAATCAGCAATGGACTAGGACTTCAAAAGATGAACATGGGGCTATCACGCAATATGGAGAAGAGTTGTTAGGCCTCTGTAGCATAAACAACTTGATTATTTACAATGGGATGAACAAATGGAAAAATTCAGGAAAGTATACATGCAAAACATATAAGGGATAAAGTGTAATAGACTATGTAATATGCTCACAAAATTACATACCAAAAATAGAGGAGCTAGAAGTGGAAGATTCTCCAGTGGACCTTAAGTCAAATCACAACCCAATTGTTATGAAAATTTGAATGCATGGAGATAAACCAAGGGAAAAACACTTGCAAGGCAATCAAAATAAATATCCTCGCAAGGAAAACATTCTCTTAACAGATGAAAATTGGTAGAATTTTAGAGCAGTATTAAATAACAAGTTATAGGAAAGGGGAGAACTACCTCACAGTAGCAGATATTACAGTAAGAGTGAATGGTTAATGCAAGTTATCCAAGAAGCTCTAAACAAATTTAAGAGAGCTAAACCTAAAAAGAAAGAAATGAATAGCTTCCCAACCAACCCATGGTTCGATGAAGATTGCAAAAAAGTGCAAATATTACTAAAGGAACCAACGGGTAAAACAAGAGCAAACGAAAAAGCATATGAGAACTAAGCAAACAAGGTAAAACAAGGGCAAAAAAGAAGAATACACTAGAACAAGGAGGAAAGAATTGATTTAATTATGTAAGCATGGACCAAAGAAATTTTAGAAGGAACTAAGCGTGAAAAGGATGCAAATTAAAAATAACATAACAGTTAATCAATTGTTGGAGTATTCAAAACAATTGTATCAATGTAGTAACCAACAGGAGACACCCCCTACTATCATTGTCAAAAAAGAAATTTTCACAAATGAAGAAATTATTCAAGGGATAAAAAAGTTATCAACTGGTAAAGCCCGTGACATAGACAATCTTCAAGCAAAGCATATAAAATGGGGGTAGATATCCTAGCATCGTAGATCAAAGAAATTTTCAATGAGGTCATACAAAATGGCTTCCCTACCGAGTGGACAACTAACGTGACCATTCCTTTGTTTAAAAGTGGAGATGTAAATAATCCCTCAAACTATCGAACTATAATGATCAACCCTCTCTTTGAAAAGTTATTTGGGAGTATGATAGAGCGTAGGATCAGCATATGGGCAGAAGAAAATGGAAAGAGAGCAAAGGGGCAAGTAGGTTTTAGGCCCAAGCACTCAACTATTGATCATTGTATTACACTCAGACACATAGGGGAGAGGGTGTGCACTTAGTCAAATATGTGGTAAAACTCCTCATGTATGTAAATGATGTAATTCTTGTGGCCAAAACAACCAAAGATCTAGAATATCATCTTAGAGCTCTAGAACTCTTTTGTAAGGAAGTTCAAATGCAGGTGAACACGAGCAAAACAAAAATTATGATTTTTTCAGCAAAAAGAAGAAGCAACAACTCAAATTTTGGTTTGTAGGAGAACCGCAAATCAAATACCTAAGCATAGACTTTAATGAAAAACTTAATTGGAATACATGTAGGATGAAAAGAACTCAAAGTGGTTGGAGAGCACTATATGCACTTCAAAACAGTTGTAGGAATACCAAGTTGTGGGAATGGAAGACCACCAAGGTCTTATTTGGCCTACTTGTTACATCGGTTTTGTTGTATGGTTGCGAGGTGTGGGCTAGTGGCACAATAAATGCAAAATAGAGGCAAATAGAAAGGATTCAAAAATATCTAATCACAATTTTTCTCAAAATTAAGGCCACAACCCCTTATGAAATTATTCTAGCTAAAACTGGAATGTCCTATTTAGAAGCAATTGCTATGACCAGGTTGTTATGTTACTTGAAAAAACAAAAAACATGAAAAATGATAGATGGCCTAGGGCAGCTAGGGACGAAGAGTTGCATAGACGAAAGAATACATGGATGAAACAAAATCAAAAATGGATGAAACGTTGGGAAATCAACATAAATGAATGCCCAAATGTCAACAAAGACAAAAAATTATGTGAATGAAAAGTTCGGAAGTGGAATGTGGAAAAATTCAAGCAGGAAAAGACAATATTATATTGCAAAGTTTAACCCAACGTATGACCACAAAGAAAAAGTGTATATAGGCGCTGAAATCAAGTGGAAGGAAAAAATCCTCATTACTCAGATAAGGACTAGCTCTCATAGGCTTAGATGTGAAACAGGAAGATGGACAACGCCCAAAGAACAATGGGAAGAAAGGGTATGTACTCTATGCAACACAAGGGCAGTAGAAACAGAGGAACACTTCATCTATAAATGTTTGAGTTTTTCAGATATCCGAGGCAAATACAAAGAAACACTTGGAAATGGGTCTATGGCAGAGTTATTTGAAGACAGTAAAATAAAAAAGGTTGGGGAATTGCTAACCCAAATCAAAGGAGAATGAGCAACCTTCTCAAAAAAATTTAAAGATTATATGATATGATTTGAATAATTGTACTTCCATATTTAAGGTCCCATAAACCATATTTAGGTCTCACGAACTTAATTAAAATCTTTCATTTTATTTCAATTTGCACTCTCCAGCCCATGTCTCTATTTATTTACTTTCTTTATTCACATTTGTGATTTAAGTATGCAATTCCAGCCCTTTCGCATAAAATTCAAGGTTTTCTGTTGAACACTCCTCATTTTGCTCTTAATTTTAAACATGGTTTCACGGACTGCTGATGTTTTTAATTTTTAATAATTAATCATTTTAATATTTAAAATTTATCGATATTATAAATATAGGTTAGTCTAATTGCTGAGTTCGACGAATTTCTTAGACCTTACATATTATTCACTACTCTACCAATCGACCCTTTTAACCTTAAGGCGAGGGTTTATGCATTGGTTTCTCATGTCGGTGTTTATGGGGTTTTAGTTCTTTTTCCCCGCAATATTTTGCTTTTATTAATTCTGAGGTCAGAGAGTTTTTTTAAGCATGGTCTCTTCCTCTTCCTCCTCTTCTTGGGCTCCTTTTGTTTATCTTTGTGTATATGCCAATGTGGAATACGGTTGAAAGTTGAGGAAAATCAAGATTTATTTAATAATATTGCCTGATAAGATTTATTTAATCCAATCATATATGTTTCATGAGGGGAGGGGGTTTGACTTTATTTATTTGTAGCCATCATGCAGATAATTGTGAAAATTATGACTGGGTAAACCATCACTCTTGAAGTAGAGAGTTGTGATACGATAGATAATGTGAAAGCTAAGATTCAAGACAAAGAAATGATTCCTCGTAAACCAACAAAGATTGATCTTTGCTGGGAAGCAGTTGGAGGATGGACGCACACTTGCTGATTATAATATTAAAAAAGAATCCACTCTGCATCTGGTGCTCCGTCTGAGGGGAGGAATGCAAATCTTTGTGAAGACCTTGACTGGGAAGACAATTACTCTTGAAGTGGAGAGTTCTGATACAATTGATAATGTCAAAACCAAGATATAAGACAAGGAGGGAATTCCACCGGATCAGCAGAGACTGATCTTTGCTGGAAAACAACCGGAAGATGGAAGAACTCTTGCCGATTACAATATTCAGAAGGAATCCACTCTTCACCTTGTGCTGTGGCTCCGTGGTGGAATGCAGATATTTGTTAAGACTTTAAGGGGTAACACTTTGAGAGGTCAGATACAATTGACAATGTCAAAGCTAAAATTCAAGACAAGAAGGGAATTCCTCCAGATCAGCAGAGATTAATCTTTGCTGGGAAGCAGCTTGAGGATGGAAGGACTCTTGTTGATTACAACATTCAGAAGTCACCTAGTCCTTCGTCTTCGTGGTGGTTTTTAGAGATATAGGAAATCACCCATGTGACAGATTTGACTGTTACTAAATTTTTTTATTTTTTTTATATAAGCATATATATATTTTTTTGAATTTACATGGTGGAATCGGTAGCCGCCACGAATTCGGGCAGGCTGTCCAATAATTGTACTTTCATATTTAAGGTCCCATAAATCATATTTAGGTGTCGCCAACTTAATTAAAATCTTTCATTTCATTTCAATTTGCTCTCTCCAGCCCATGTCTCTATTTATTTACTTTCTTTATTCACATTTGTGATTTAAGTATGCAATTCCAGCATATATTAAAACTTGAATTTAAAAAAAAAATCCAAAACGTTAACCATATATGACAGTAACCAACCCAAAATTTTATACTTGTGAATAAGAATTGACATAAATGATAGACATTGAGTTGCGGTTAATAATTTAACCATTTTGGTGAGGATTTGAATAAACATAAATCTTCCGTAACTAAAAGATTAAGGATATTTAATATTTGTTGAATGTTCTATGTGAAAGTGGTAAGTTCATGCACGTGTTTGCATGGTTTTTTTTATGCTAGCAATTTAATTTAGGTAAAAATCATTAACTTGTCGACAGGTGGTTGCCTTAGTGATTAGAGATGGTAGTTATTTCTTAAGTGGTTTTGTGTTCAAACCCTTTGAGGGTGGTTGTTGATGTAATTTGTAAACGTTCTCCTGAAAACCATTAACCTTTCTCTAATTTATAAAAAGAAGAGCGTTGTTTTTTCATGTTTCATAGACATTTATATTTTAATTTATGTAAAAGCTTAATAACCTTTCTGATGTTTTTTTTAAGTTCACGTATAATTGTGTTTTTGGAAACAAGGTATTTCATGTTTCAAAGATATTTATATTTCAATCAATGTATATTATGGTAGCGTTTGATAAAATTATTTATAGATTTACAATAAATTTTTCTTTCATTATTTGCTTTTTCAAAACTTATGTTTTTGACTCCAAAGAGATTAAACTTTAATAGGAATTTTAAAGTCTCTTCTTTGTATCTCTTTTTCATATTGCATATTGGCAGCGTTAACATTTTCAAATTTCATTTGTTAGTATCAGCATTTTCAAATTCCATCTATCAATGTTTCATGCTTCATCTTTTTTAGTTTTTCTACCTAGTTAAGGTTCAAATGATATTGATTGAGTTGACAAGAAATTCAAAGGTTGATTTAAAAATAGGAGGATTTTAACACAAGATTCTATAATTTTGCAGTTAATGTTGAGCCAAGCCTTAGGATTTGTAACATCTTTTGTATTTGCCTTATCTCTAGTTATCATTCTAGGCTTTTTTGCCCCCTTGGTTTTTTTGGCATTATCACTTGAAATCAATATTTATTTCATTCTAGGCTTTTTCTTCCATGCATTATTTGGTATTATCTCCCTTGAAACATAGGACAATGATTCTATCCTGGTTTGAGACACATGTTATTTCTTTTAGAAGCTTTTGTTTTTTGAGCCAATATTTTTAAGGCATAAGTTTATCTGATGATCTTGTTCATGTGATATTTTGTTTGTTTAGCCAAGGCATAAGTTTATTTGATGCTCTTGTTTATGTGAAATTTCTCAGGTTCTATTAATATGAAGTTGTGATGTGGTATCTTAGTGGGGTGTACTGGACCTTTTACCTCTACTTTGACTTCGGTGATATTTTTATGATAAGTTCATGCAATATTGATACCATTTGATGGCCATAAACATGACACTTATGATAATTGAATAATTGGACTATGTAAGCATACATTTTTTTTCTCACAAAGAAATCAATATGCACATAAATCTTGGCATAGCTGGCATATGCACATAGATGACTTGTAGTTGGTACAACTAGATACCTACATCTTTTTTCATAATAAGTCAATTTTAATTTGAAAATGACGATTCAAGAACCAATTTTTAATATAATTATCTTGTCATGGTTTATACAAGTATATGCCTCATATAACATATGTTTTGTATGTAGAATAAAACATACAAGTGTTGATTGGACAAGTGGGGACATAAGGTGCCTAGGAAAACCCTTAGGGACCAACACAACCTCTAGTTAGTTAGATACAATAAAACACATAAAAGTTCCCAACTCCAAAAAATATATTCCTTCATAAGGCTTGTGATACCCTCCTCCATTCCCCTAAATGCAACCTCTTCTAAATTTAGCAATGGGCTTATCAAAATTTGGTACCCTTTCCTTCCCAAAGTCTAAATCCTCCTTATCCTCTACCTTATAATGCTCCATATCAATACATTCAAATTCCTTCATCCATATCAAGGTTATGTAGTATATCCATATTTATTACGATAATAATAGTATGGTCAACCTCCTCCTCCATAGAATAATCCAGTACATTTACTAATTTATTCTTTATGTGATAAAATTACAATGTGGTATAGAGGTTTGTGTGATAATTTTGTTACCATTTGTACATCAATTACATAACTGTTTGTGTAGATTTAGTAGTATGAATAAGGTGTGCTATATTTTATTTCAATTGAATGCAATGCAAAGACATCCTTAGGAGAATATACATGATTACAATACTAGATTTTTGAGGACCTTAAATTTGATTCCAAAAAATATTAGTCCAAATGAAGAATAGGGCTTGTTATACTTCACCAAAGGTCTATAATTTGACTTGGATTTGATGGTTCGTAATACTAACCACAACACTCTAGCTATAACTTTTGAAGAAGCAACCCATATAGGAGATGTTCTTATTAGGGTAGTAAAATTACTACCTATCCGCCTATGGCCTACAATTCGCATGTTACCTAAAACACTCAAATCCTTGGATCTACACCTTCCATATTGCCTATTCTAAACATTCAATCAATTATTAAATTGAAGCACTCTTTGTACATTATTACACACCTTGGTTAAAAATCATTGTCAACTATTGCATTTAGCCACATTACCAACCCTTCCCACTCTACAAAATCCAATGATGATTGTCTTACCAAATTTGAGAAAAGAAAAATATTAAAAATACTAGGAACCATGATAAATTAAAATAACACTAAAAGGAATCAATGCTAGTAGCCTTAGAATTGGCAACCTCAAAAGACCCCCCATATCTCACTAAGGACAAAGTGCCTCAATAAAGTTCTAATTAGGGAACGAATCAAGGCTAGAACAACATGGTAAATACCAATTTAGAAATTAATACACTATTGTTTTTTCCATCCAATATGGGACATGATCCTATATATTGTGTGGTAACCCTTAGATATATCTAGATGAACACATAAGAATAGCCTCAACCACAAGAGTTAGCCCATATCTTTCTAAACCCTAACAATGCAATCTTTTCAACTTTAGCATTTCCAAGATTGATGAGGATTACATATTTAAGGATGATGCTATATGTTCCAATCAACAAGGGGTTGGGAATAGAGTAAATACAAAGGCATCTAGGAACAAAACTCAACCCAAAAATAAGATAAAATAAACGAAGGTATTACTATGTTAAGGAGAGGAAGACTGTCATTGCACTTAAAAGATAAAGACTAGATAACTACATGATAATAAAAATAAAAATAATATACTAGAAATAGCATTGCAAATATTACTCAAATGGATGCACAAGTTAGTAAGGAAAAATAAATAAATAAAGGAAAAGGACAAAAAATAAAAAAGAGAAATACAAAAGTAACTGACAAGTCTATAAAAAAAAGGAGTGATAAGAAGAGTGATCAACTTCAAAATCAAGAAGAGTGCCACCTAAAATATACTTCTCCCATCAGTGATAGATGCACAATAGTTGCTAAATAATATAGAAAGTGCATTGCTCATAGTGAAAGTAGTTCTATCAAGTTCATAATTAACATCATCAAAGAGGTGAAGAATACACCTATCACAATGAGCATGTTGAAGGTACTAGCTCCACCTAATCAACAAGAGTTGATTTAGGAATCTCTAAAAGAGCAATAAAGAAGCTATGCAAAGCCTACTCAAATAAACATAGGTAAATAGTAGAATCTGGTAGCAGAGCACCCATTAGATATTCAAATCAATAAAAAATATCCTAAAATCTCCAAATCCTAGAACACTAAAGTCACCATCATTTTATATGATCCTAAAAATTGAAAATTATCTATTTATAAGTTGCATAGTTGACTAAAGGGTGGTTGTGATAGTGATACTAAAACTCTTTTGCAAAAATATGGGCATACCCTACACTAGGATAGCTAGGCATATGATTTAGATGGATGGTGTCAAATTAAACACTAGAATTTTTAAAGGAATTAATCATTACCATAATGAAACAACTAAAGTTGGTGATAGTACAAGAGGTAATATTTTTCCATCTTCCCCCATACTTTGGTATTCTTTTGTCTAAATAATGGATGTGTAAATTATTTAGGGTAAGGGTACTTGGTGATGGATTACGCTCATATGAAGTTTCCTAGAGATGAGAATATGATCTAAAATTGAGAATGAGCCTCCATGTAATTACCTATTGCACAAGTTTGATGATGACAACACGGTGAATTAGAATGAGCTCCTAAAATTAATAAATGATGAGGGACCTGAAGACTACCAAATATCTAAGATAAATATGATAATTGATATGCTTCAAGATGAAGAGGATTGAGAGGTTAATTTTAAGTAGACCAAGCTCAAAAACTATGTCATATTAGAAGAACTATCTAATATCTAAACTTTGATAAGCCAATAGGCTCAAGGAAATGATAAGACTTGGACAATACATTTTGATGGCATAAGAAATATAAATGGAATAGGTTTTGGCATCTAGTTCATCAATTCATAAGGTACATAAACAAATTTTACATGTTAGCTATTGTTCAATTGCATAAACAATATGGTTAAATATGATGTATTATGTACTAGCTTGAGGGAAGTTGAGAATATGGAGATTAAGAACCTAAGATATTTGGTGACTCTAAATTACTCATAAACTAGATTAATTCCTAATGTGCCACTTAAAATAATCATTTGAAATTGTACAAGCATCGAGTCTAGAATTTTTTAGAATGCTTCAACACATAAAATAAAGGCAATCCTCAAGGAATTGAATACCAAGAAATCTAAAATTGTAGCAATGACAACATTATTTGAATCTACTACCAATATTTAGGATACAAAAAAGGACTTAGAGGTGATTTTCAGGTAAACCATCCCTAATAATTCTAATTAGTGTTAGGACTTCAACAATAACAAGTAAGTTATTGCGATCTTGGTTGGAGAAGCTCAATATGCTAAAGATAAAAATAAATATAAGAATTACATCAAAGACAAGGTAATTCAACTAAAAATAAATTATCTACCAAAGGGGTTGATTACTCTAGATATTTTATTCAATCTAGATGACAATGTGAATAAATCCAACATCAAGGTAAAGGTCTCTTCCTATCACCCTGTCAAAGTTTCTAAAGGGAAGAAATTACTACTGAAAAAGAAAGCACTGAGGATGAAGTTGTCTTATTCAAGGATTACTATGACAAATACAAACATATAATTCCTCAATCTTATGAAGATCTCAAGGTATACGACAAAATTTTCATAAAGCATACCATTTAGTTAGAACTAAGTGCTAAACATTTCTAGTATAAATAAATGGACAATTAACCCTAAAGTACAGGTTGTGATAAATAAATAGTTTCTAAAGATTTTAAAAGCTCAAATCATTTTTCCCATCAAGTATTCCACTTGGGTGGTCAACCTACTTCTATTATTAAATAAAAATAGTGATATAAGACTATATATTGACTTTAAAAATATGAATATATATTTACTAAAGGGCCATTATCCCCTAACTAATATGGATAAAATTCTATAAAAAGAGCAAGGTATTAGATGTTGTCACTCTAGATAGTTTCTCAAAGAACAATAAAATCTAGGTCAAATATGATGACCAATATAAGACAACCTTCATTACTAAATAGGAAACCTATGCTTACCAAAGAATACCACTTGGTCTATCAAACCTAGGAGCTACCTTCCAAGGTACTATGGAAATTGCATTCATAGGACTAGTCAATGAGATAATCTTCATATATCTTGATGATTTGACCATGTCCTAAAAAATAGGAGTAAGCACATTAAAGACTTGAAAAACATCTTCTAGAGTGTAGGAAGTTTGGTATCTCAATCAATCCCAAGAAGTCTATATTCATAATTCAAGAAGGTAAACTATTAGGTCATATGGTGTCAAAATATGGTTTAGCCATAAACCCTAATAGGATAAAGGTCATTCAATACTTCCCCTTGCCCACATAAATCAAAGGAATTTGGTATTTCCTAGATAAAATCCAATTTGTTGGCAAGTTCATAACCAATTTTACTCAAATGGTCAAACCAATTACCAAAATGTAAAAGAAGAGGCCACCCTATCCTAAACCAACATAGGAATAAAGGTATTTCAAGATATCAAAGATGTCATACCCAGTCCCACATCTAGTTAGTTCTAATTTCTCTAAATACTTATCAGTATATATATTCAAAATATATGAAAGTATTATTGTAATACTAACTGGAAGAATGACAAAGATGAGAAACAACCCATCTCATTCATGAGTCAGATCCTTCACAACTACCAAGAAAGTATATATTCATTCAAAAAAAGTATTTGTTATTATGAAGCTCTTACGAATTTTAGGTGCTATATATCACAAAGCATGACCACCATATTCATGGTGCACCTAATTTTTTATCTATTGTACTTCATGGTGAATTAAAAAAAAAAGTTGGATGGATAAAAAACTTTAAGATTTTGATATCAAGATAAAATATACTAAGCTCGTCGAATCATACTAATGGTTTAGCTGGGGGGAGGAGTTTTTATATCTAGCTAAGGTTCAAATGACATTGATTGAGTTGATAGGAAATTCAGAGGTTGATCTGACAATAGGAGGATGATATAACACAATATTCTATATTTTTGCAGTACATGTTGAGTCAAGCATTAGGATTTGTGGTATATTTTATATTTTTCTTATCTCCATTATGGACTCATTGTAAATTGTTGTGTCATTCTAGGAATTAATCATGATCATTATGAAACAACTAGAGTTGGTGATAGTACAAGAGATAATAGTTGTCCATATTTCCCCATACTTTGGTATACTTTTGTATATATAATGGATGTGTAAATTATTTAGGATATGGATACTTGGTGATGTATTACACTCACATGAAGGTTTCTAGAGATGAGAATATGATCTAAATTTAGAATGAGCCTCCATGTAATTACTTATTGCACAAATTGGATGATGACAACATGGTGAATTAGAATAAGCTCCTAAAATTCATAGATGATGAGGGACCTAAAGACAACCAAATATCTAAGATAAATATGATAATTAGTAAGCTTTAATATGAAGAGTATTGAGAGGTAAATTTTAAGGAGACCAAGCTTAAAAACTACCTCATATTATAAGAACTATCTAACATCCAAACTTTGACAAGACAACAAGCTCAAGTAAATGATAAGACTTGGACAAATCATTTTGATGGCATAAGAACTAGAAATAGAGTAGGTTTTGGTATCTTGTTCATAAATCCAAAGGGTACATAAACAAATTCTATATTTTAGCTCTTGTTCGATTGCATAAACAATGTGGTTAAATATGAATCATTATGTATTGGCTTGAGGAAAGTTGAGAATATGGGAATTAGTAACCTAAATATATTTGGTGACACTAAATTACTCATAAACTAGAGTAAATTCCTAATGTGCCACTTAAAATAAGCATTTGAAATTGTACAAGCATCGGGTCTAGGATTTGTTAGAAAGCTTCAACACTTATAAAATGAAGGTAATCCTTGAGGAATTGAATGCCAACGAAGCTAAAATGGTAGCAATGACAACATGATTTAAATCTACTACTAATATTTAGGATAAAATAGAGTTAGAGGTGATGTTCAAGTCAACAATCCCTAATAATTCTAATTATTGGTAGGAATTCAAAAATGACAAGCAAATTATTGAGTTCCTAATTGGAGAAACTCAACATACTAAAGATAAAAATAAATATAAGGATGACATCAAATACAAGGTAATTCAACTAACAATAAATTAGCTACCAAATGGGTTTATTACTCTAGAGAGTTTATTCAATGAATAAATCCAACATGAAGGTAAATGCACTTCCTATCACTTTGTCAAAGTTTCCAAAGGGAATAAATTACTACTAAAAAAAGAAGGCACTGAGGATGAATTTATCTTATTCAAGGAGCTCTATGACAAATACAAACATATAATTCCTTAGTATTATGAATATCTCAAGGTATATGAAAAAAATATCAGACAATTTAGTTAGAACCAAGTGCTAAACCTTTTGTTGGGACTGAAACTGAAGGGGATTTAATTTATTGATATAAATGGTTACAATATATAGGCATAAGCCTATATTCAACACATGACACTTGTCAAGAGAAACTGACAAGTGTCAAGGTGAAGGCATAGTGCACTTTAACTCTAACATTCCCCCTTAAAGTGCACTATCCTAACTAAAGAAAAAAAACAAGTCAACATTAGGTAACATTCCCCCTTAATGTTGACTTCTCGAAAACAACCTATAATCCTCTCTTATTGCTGATTTGGTCTAGGCTCGTGCTTTTTGCGCTTGGCTCTCCAACTGTGAATAATGCTAGATTCACTGTGTATACATCTCGATCTGTTGCCTCAGGGTCGGCCACTTCCACGGGTCTGTTGCCACTGGGTCAGCCGTCTAAGTGCTTCAGGGTCATCATGGGTGCCTCAGGGTCAGCCACTTCTGGGTCTGTTGCCTCTGTAGGTCATCCTCAGAGGATGTTGCCTCTCGTAGGTCACTGACTAGATTCACCATAAATATCAAATTTCTCTTTATGGTGAACTCAATCTAGAAGGTGTCGGTCTCTGCCAAAAATGCACCTTAATACAAATGAAAAATGAGCCATATAAGAGTGTCGGTATTTGCCGAAAATGCACTCAATACAATAAAACGAGCCATAGAAGCAAAATAGGAGGAGAGGAGAAGAAAAGAAGAGAATATTCTAAAGTGTCTTCGTCTGTAGTCTTCAGAAGTAGATCTGGAAAAAACCTCGGATAGAGTCTAGGGTGTCTTTGTCTGTAGTCCCTAGTATAAGTGTCCTTATGGTGACCATGTCATCCCATCGAAATGCATGGGTAACCAGCTGGTGCATTCACCAAGTGTATAGAAAAGATCACTAGGTACAAGGATCACATATGAAATTACCTTGGGAGTGTCGGGTACAATCGAGAGTGCACTCCAAGGTAGAAAAACTTTGAGGCTAAAAAACTAAATTGAAATAGCCTCAAAATTACAATATGACACCACCATTGTGTCCGTCATGAAAAACCGTTTCCAACAACTATAAATACCCCTATATTCCACCATCAAAATGGCCTTCATCATCTGGAAAAACAATACCAGCCTATCTAGGCATCAAAATAAACCTCAAGAATAGAATATTCTTGGCATCGCACTCAGGCGGAATAAGAACAGTCTTCAAATTTTCCTTGCAAGGAAATTACATAAGGTGGTCCACCATTTTCACTTCCACTTTTCATGTGGAAATACATTAAAAATTGTGAATGCTCCTGTGCTTTGAAAGGCATTATAGGCTAAGTGGGCCCACTGTGTTTTCAAATAATGCATGGTGTGGCCATATTAGAATCAAACTTTTAAAAAAATATGGTGTACACCCACTATCCAAGTGGGCTAAAAACAAAACATAAGACGACAGCGCCATGGATGCTATGCATCGATGAGAGCGAGGACGTGTGGCCTGCCCAGCACCGTGGCCGTCGATCTGCTACCATGGAGGATCACCTCAGGTGCCACGTAGGTCGGCGTGTCGCACGAAACTAATGGGATTTAATTTATTGATATAAATGGTTACAATATATAGGCATAAGCCTATATTCAACACATGACACTTGTCAAGGGAAACTGACAAGTGTCAAGGTAAAGGCATAGTGCACTTTAACTCTAACACCTTTCTAGTAGAAATAGCGGATAATGAACCCTAAATTACAGGTTGTGATAAATAAATACTTTCTAAAGATATTACAAGCTCAAATATTTTTTTCCATCAAGTATTCCACTTGGGAGGTCAACCTACTTCTATTCTTAAATAAAAATTGTGATATAAGACTATATCAACTTTAAAAATCTGAATATATCTGTACTAAATGGCCATTATCCCTTGCCTAATATGGATCAAATTCTATAAAAGGAGTAAGTTATTAGATGTTGTCACTCTAGATAATTTCTCAAAGAACAACCAAATCTAGGTCAAATACGATGACCAAAATAAGACAACCTTCATTACTATATAGGAAACCTTTGCTTACCAAAGAATACCACTTGGTCTATCAAACCTAGGAGCTACTTTCCAAGGGATTATGGATATTGCATTCATAGGAATAGTCAGTGAGATAATCTGCATATATCTTTATTATTTGACCATGTCCTAAAAAATAGGAGTAAGCACGTTGAAGACCTAAAATTCATCTTCCAGAGTGTAGGGAGTTTTGTATCTCACTCAATCCCAAGAAGTATATCTTCATAATTCAAGAAGGTAAACTCTTAGGTCATGTGGTGTCAAAATATGGTTTAGCCATAAACTCTAATAGGCTAAAGGCCATTCAATACTTCCCCTTTCCCACATCAATGAAAGGAATATGGTCTTTCCTAGATCAAATCCTCTTTGTTAACCAATTTTACTCAAATAGTCAAACCAATTACCAAAATGCTAAAGTTCTAATTAGTTTTAATTTCTATACCTAGAGCCCCATGTCTAGTTAGTTCTAATTTCTCCAAATACTTCTCGATTTACATGTTCAAAATATATGAAATTATTGTTGTAGTACTAACTAGAATAATGACAAAGATGAGGAACACCCCATATCATTCATGATTCAAATCCTTCACAACTACAAAGAAAACTATAAATTTATTGAAAACCATGAAAGCTCTTAGGAATTTTAGGTACTATCTATCACAAAGCATGACCAACATCTTCATGGTGCACCCAAATGTTTGATCTATTGTACTTTATGGTAAATTGAAAAAAAAAGTTGGATGGATTAAAAAAATTAAGAATTTGATATAAAGATCAAATCTACTAAGCTCATCAAGGGTAGATCCTTGTGTGAAACCTGATAATGTTTGTTCTAAAATAACCAACCACCCTACTAGAGGAGATAGAGTTTGATGATTTACCAAGATGGATAGGAAATATTGATAGGCACATGGCTACTATACAGGTTCTAGAAGTGTTAAATCTAAAATAAAGGGTTTGATTTAGAGAAAATGCAACACATTATACATGGCTAAATGATATTTTATTTAGAATTATATATGATGGCTTTTTATTAAGGTATGTTGATGAAGAAATTATAGAAAACTTGATCAAGTAAGAGTATAATGAGTGTGGGCATTATTTAGTGCCCGTAATGGCCCATAAAATATTTAGGTTTAGATGTCATTGGCCTATCATATTCTTTTATTATTTTCAATTGGTTAAGAACTGTAAATCGTGTTTTATATTCATGGCAAGAGAAGAAAATTTCCAATGCCCCTAAAGCCTATCATACTTACAAAATATTTTCAGTGATTGGATTTATATTTCATCAATGAGATAAGTCCTTTGGCTAGTGTAGGGTATGGATGTATTATCATTACTAAAGACTACTTCACTAAGTGGTTCATAGTAGTGTTGATCAAATCAGCCAATCAAAAGGTAGTTGTCCAACTATTGGAGGATATTATCACCAGGTTTGGGACACCATCCACCATAGTCACCAACAATACCACCTATGTTCAAAATATATGAAAGCATTGTTGTAGTACTAACTAGAATAATGACAAATATGAGGAACACCCCATCTCATTCATGATTCAAATCCTTCACAGCTACAAAGAAAGCTATACCTTTATGGAAAACCATGAAAGCTCTTAGGAAGTTTAGGTACTCTCTATCACAAAGCATGACTGACATATTCATGGTGCACCCCAATGTTTGATCTATTATAGTTCATGGTAAATTGAAAAAAAAAAGAGTTGGATGGATTAAAAAAATTAAGAATTTGATATAAATATCAAAGCTACTAAGCTCATCAAGAGTAGATCCTTGTGTGAAACCTGACAATGTTTGTTCTAAAATAACCAACCACCCTATTAGAGGATATAGAGTTTGATGATTTACCAATATGGATAGGGATATTGATAGGTACATGGCTACTATACAGGTTCTAGAAGTGTTAACTCTAAAATAAAGGGTTTGATTTAGAGAAAATTGAACACATTATACATGGCTAAATGATGTTTTATTTAAAATGAGATATGCTGGCTTTTTATTAACG
Organism: Wollemia nobilis; assembly: GCA_028583015.1. Classification (NCBI taxonomy): domain Eukaryota; kingdom Viridiplantae; phylum Streptophyta; class Pinopsida; order Araucariales; family Araucariaceae; genus Wollemia; species Wollemia nobilis. The sequence goes on from JAQPPZ010017057.1 coordinate 4,321,851, forward strand.
TATGTTGACAAAGAAATGATAGAAACCTTGACCAATTAAGAGTATAATGAGGGTGGGCATTATTTAGTGCCCATCATGGCTTATAAAATATTGAGGTTTAGATATCATTGGCCTATAATCTTCTTTTATTGTTTTCAATGGGTTAAGAACTGTAAATCATATTTTATGTTCTTGGCAAAGAGAAGAAAAGTTCCAATGCCCCTAAAGCCTATCATACTTACAAAATATTTTCAGTGATTGAATTTAGATTTCATAAATGAGATAAGTCCTTTGGATAGTGTAGGGTATGGATGGATTATCATTGCTAAAGACTACTTCACTAAGTGGTTCATAGTAGTGTTGATCAAATAATCCAATAAAAAGGTAGTTATCCAACTTTTGGAGGATATTATCACCAGGTTTGGGACACCATCCACCATAGTCACCAACAATACCATCTATTTAATGGATTCAAAGTGATAAAATTCACCTTGGAATATGGGTTCTTACTCAAGATATCCTCTAATTATTACCCATAGGGTAAAAAACTAACAACCAATAATAACATAACTAGGATTCTCAAGAATACCATCGTCTAATCACAAAGGGATTGGCACAACAAGCTCTGAAAAAAACTTTTGGTAGATTAAGTTATTCCTAAAGCATCTATAGGGTCATCTCCTTACAAGCTAGTCTATGGAAAGGATGACTAAATGTCCTAGTGGCCTTAAAAGAAGAAAGAGATAGAATTCAAGAGGATGGTCCAACATCAAGAAGTAGTCAAAATATGGATCAAAAAATGGGCCATTGAGATGGACTATAAGAAAGGTGATTAGGTGTTCAAATGGGATGAAGAACAAGCTAAACCAAGTATTCATTATAAATTCAACTCTCTTTGTAGCAAAAATTATCAAATCCTTTAAATCATGGGTCCAAATGCTTACAAGCTTACGACCATGGATGAACATTGCCAACGTTAGTGAATGAGGAGCACCTTTGACCCATCTAGCATGAACTCTATCCAAAAGAAAATTGTAATTATATCAATATTTTATTTTTTACTATTATTTTCTTAGTTGGTATTCATTTTTTCCTCTCCTTTTCTTCAATAATTCTTACCTTCAATCATCCTTTTCTTCCCTTCCTAAAATTCCTCCTTCCACAATAATAATTTTACCATATTTATGGGACAATGCCATTGTTTTTTTTTAAAACACAAAGGCAATGCTCAATGAGTGAACCATTTATGAAGGTGAGCAAACCCCTTGTAAAGGTAAGTGAACCACTTTTTGGGGCCGCCTATCCCATGCCAGTAAACTAGGTGGGAAAATCAACTCTTGATGATCCAACCTACAATGTATAACTATATAATAGTAGGAGTAAGAAATACAAGGGGTATATAAACACCTAGGCCCTTCAACACTCCTCATATTTCACACTTGTAAATAATAAAATACTGATCCTTTCAGTTGATTTGTTGTCCATTGTAAACCATACCTTATTCCTTGTTGCCCTCCACCATTAATCATGCTCATTCCTTAAGCTGAAGCATTTTGAGTGAGTCATGCACCTAATGCAAGTAACCCTCATTAGGATAGAACATAATAAGGGCTCCCCACTCAAGGAATTTTGCTTTAAAATACCATATATATCATCATGTTAAAACTAAAAGTGTGGACCATAAATGAAACATAGTTACCAAGTTTAAGACCAAGTAGTTCACTAAGGCATCATCAATTAATCATTTTATTTTATCAAACTTACTCATATCTAACAAAGGGTCACTTAAACAGGAGATTCACTCTTCATATTTGGCAAATTTTACTTTCTACTAATAAAAATGCTTAAGGATTTTAAAAAAATAGGCTTTTATTCTAGAAAATCACTCATCTAAAAATGCATCATCAAAAGAGTACAAAAAATTCTAAGCCACTTTAGGTGAGTGAATTTCCCTAAAATTCTAGTGAATTTCTTCATCAAACTAGCGAATGGATCACCCTAAACAATCAATTTATCCAAAGTGAAAACCTACCAAATATTTTCTAAGCTAGTGAATCGCTCCCTTCTTTGAGTGAATTTTTCAACAAGGTGAGTGAATCACTCTATATCTTGTCATTTGGCAATTTTTTGTTAAAGCCCCAAATTCCATCATTTTTTCATTCTTGCCATCATAGATACCTCTTCTACTTTTCAAATCTCTTCCATGTTCATTACAAACCATACCTTGCTCCTTGCTACCCTCCACCATTAATCGTGCATTTAAGCATATTGAGTGAGTCACACACCCAAGGCAAGTAACCCTCATCAAGTATAACCCTATAAGGGCTCCCAACTCAAGGTAGTTTTCTTGAAAAAACTATAGGTGTCACCCTATTAAAATTATGAGTGAAGATCATAAATAAAACACAATTTTTTTTTTTTGGTAATTAAGGATCAAATTCATAGCAAACGGGTTTTATAGGTTGACCCAAAACCTTTTACAATAATCAGCACAAAGTTGTTATAGATCAAAAAATCAATAAGGACAGACTGTCATACACAAATAGTACCTATCTGGAGCCCCCTTCTGATACAGTCATGAAAATGCAACATCTTCCAGCCTTCAGCTTTCGTCAATCCACACCTCCGCGAATTCGTGACAAGTCGCAAAAATGGGACATGTCGCGAAATCGCGACAACTAACAGCCTCTTGCTTCATATTCCAGCAACACCGCGATTTCGTGACAAGTCACGAAAATGTGACATGTCGCAAAAATGCGACATGTCACGATTTCGTGACATCATACAGCCAACTGCTTCCTTTGCCAGCAACTCCGCGATTTCATGATAGGTCGGGAAAATGCGACATGTCGTAAAATCGCGACAACAAACTGCCTTCTGCTTCGACTTCGTGCATCACCGCGATTTCACGACAAGTCGTGAAAATGCGACAAGTCACGAAAATGCGACATGTTGCGATTTTGCGACATCTTTTTGCCTTCTGCTTTGCCTGCATGCCCCTCCACGAATTCGCGACAGGTCACGATTTCGCGACATTTTTTTGCCTTTTGCTTTGCCTGCATGCCCCTTAGCGATTTCGTGACAGGTCGCAAAAATGCGACATGTCGCGATTTCGTGACATATTTCTGCCTTCAGCAATAATTCCCAGCATCTTCGCGATTTCGCGACAAGCCATGAAAATGCAACATGCCGCGAAAACGTGACAACTTTCAGTCTTCTGCTTTATTTTCATCAACTTCGCGATTTCACGATAGGTCACGAAAATGCGACAAGTTGCAAAAATACGACATGTAATGATTTCATGCCATCTTTCAGTATTTTGCTTCGTTGCCGCCTCCACGTCGTGAAATCACGACATTCTTGCTGGGCGCTCCCCTCTGTCGTTGTCAGTCGCGAAATCGTGACAACTTTCCATGCTTAACTTTTTCCAGCATTGAGCACCACAAAACCACAATAGGTCGCGAAAATGCGACAAGCCGTGATATCGCGACAATTTTCCTCTAAGCTCTTCACTGCTTCTTTTGGGCGCAATAACGCGACATGTCACGATATTGCGATAATTTTCGGTCAACACCTCTCCTGCTCTACTTTGACCGCGATACGGCAACATGTCACGAAATTGCGACATTCTAGCTGGGATCTCCCCTATGCCGCTGTCGGTCATGAAACAGCGACAACTTTCCATACTTGGCTTTTTCCAGCATTGAGCATCGCAAAACCGCAACAGGTCACGAAAATGCGACAAGCCACGAAATTGCGACAATTTTCCTCTAAGCTCTTCACTGCTTCTTTTTGGTGCGATAACGTGACATGTCATGATATCGCGACATATTTCGGTCAACACCTCTCCTGCACTACTTTGACCATGATACGGCGACACGTCGTGATATCGCGACAGTTTCCTTTTGTGCTCTTCACTACTTCTTTTGAGCACGATAACGCGACAAGTTGCGATATCGCAACAATTTTCGGTAAAAACCTCTCCTGCTCTACTTTGACCACGATATGGCGACGCGTTGCGATATCGTGATGGTTTTGGTCTGTGGTCGAACTTGCCTTTTTTTGTCACGAAAACGCGACAGGATTGCTTCGGGAAACATAAAACTCCTCTTCCTTTTTCCAAACCCCACAGATGCATCAACATTGGCGATCATTTTGAATAATCTTGTCCACATCACTTGGAACCCCGAGTTCCCAAGTGACCAACCCATCAGCTTCCACCCCTAGATTGGCTAAGATATCAATAGTTTTATTGGCTTCCCTAAACACGTTCTGGGCCCTTCGCTCATTCCTGGCTTGGTAGAGGATCCTAGCCTCTTTGATGACAGTATTAAACTGCCACGGAGGAGTTTTCCCATTGCTGATAAGGTTTATGACGTGCAAGGAATATCCTTCGATGATAAGTTTATCTTCAATCTCCTAAGCCATCTGAAGACCCCTCCATAACGCTCTTGATTTCGCCTCGTTTTTAGTCCTTGTTCCCAACTGCTCAGAAAAGGCCATCACTAGAAAGCCTTGATGGTCTCTCACTACTCCTCCAGCCCCTGCTCTTCCAGGGTTACCTTTAGAAGCCCCATCAAAGTTAAGCTTAAGCCATCCAACTGGGGGCGGTTTCCACCTAACATCTACTCTAGGATTGATCTTGGGGGACCAGGGTTTCTCAACTAGGGTAAGATTTAAAGAGTGAGCTATCAGTCTCTCCTAGAGGGGAGGATTGCGAGCTTCATGAGGAATAAGGCTAACGTTTTCACGGGAAAAGGTAAGGATCTTATTGGTGATGGAGGTAACATCATGGCTCGACTCATGGAAAGCTCTATGGTTTCGTTCAAGCCAAATATACCACAGAAAATGGTGGAGACATATCTTCCAAAAAAACCTCAACCTAAGGCTTACGAAGGGATTTGGCCATTGGTGGAAGAGGTCAATGATGGTGGCTGGTCTGACCTAGCAAATGCTAAAGGCTTGAAATAACCCATTGAGGATGCTCAAAGAGATCGGGAATTCAAGGAAAATATGGAGGGTGGACTCCCAATTTGCCCTGCACAAACAACAGCGGTTAGCAACTATCATACCTTTCCTTATCAAGTTGTCAATCGTAAGAATCCTGCCTTGGATTGCCAACCACGAGAACATTGCAAATTTTGAAATAAGATTTTTGACCCACACCAACTGGGTCTGGAGAATGGGATCCTCAGAATCTACCATTAGCATATGCAGATTTGACTAAGAATTGCCCATTTTTGAAAGCTGCCCAAATTACATGATCCTGCCCAGGACTCATGGAGATGAATTGTTGATGCAATATGCTTTGGATTTCTTCTGAAATGGCTTCAAATCCAAGGATCCTTATCTGTTTCCAAATAAGCCTTCCTCTGTCCTACCTCATGAAGTTAGCAAATTTCCTTCCATAGAGATCCTCTGTAATTCTTTTGACCCTCGCTAGGTGAGGAACCTGAGATAATGCTTCATCCTTGGCCCACCTGTCATCCCAGAACCTGATATTCTGTCCATTACCTAGGACCCATATTAGGCATTTCTTAATGACCTCTCTGCTTGATAGGATTGCTTTCCAGAACGCAGAACCTCTCCTATGCACCATATCATCTAGGAAATTAGAACCTTGAAGATATTTCCTTCTAATTATGGCAGTCCACTCATTCTCCTCATTGTTGATAAGACGCCAAGCTTGTTTAGCTACTAGAGCTGTGTTTAGATGAGCAAATCTTCTTAGTCCTAGCCCCCCGTATACTTTTGGCCTACAAACCTTGCCCCAGCCCACAAGGTGGATCCTCTATTTTTCCTCTGATCCAGACCAGAGAAAGTTCTTTTGAATCTGTTCAATTTTTTGGTGAATTCTAGTCGGAGCCCTAAAAATAGAAAGAAAATAAACCGGAATGCTCTGTAAGGAAGCCTTAGTGAGGGTGAGTTTCTTGGCCTGAGATAAAAAATGTCCTTTCCAGCTAGCCATTTTTTTTTGGATTCTTTCTACCACTCTATCCCACATAGATTCACACGGAGAACCATAGAAAAGGGGAAGGCCTAGATACATGGTAGGGAAAGTCGCTATCGAACATCCCAAAATATGAGCTATTCTGGCTTGTCTCTAATTTGGGGTGTTAAGGAAGTAAAGCTTACTCTTGTTGAAATTCACCTTCTGACCCGCCACATCCTCGTAGAGTTGGAGAATGTGCTTAATCCTTCTAGCTTCAACCATAGACGACTGAGTCAACAACAAGGTGTCGTCCACAAATTGTTGGTGACTAATAGGGTTGATGAGAGAGGTGGCTTTGATCCTTGAGATTAATCTAGCATTGCAAGCTGCTTTAATAGTTCTACCCAGGGCCTCTACCACAATGACGAACAACATTGGGCTTATTGGATCTCCTTGTCTGAGCCCTCTGTGACTCTGGAAGTACCCAATTGTCGTGCCATTGACCAGAACTGAGAACTAGGGTTTGGATATGCACTCTTTTATCAGCCTGACCCACTGAGTATGAAAGCCAAAATTCATAAGAACAACCGTAAAAAAATTCCAGTTAATGCGATCAAAAGCTTTGTTCATATTGAGCTTTAGGGCTAAGACCACCTTGTTGGTTTGACTTGCAGAGTGCAAAGCTTCATGGACTGTGATCACACCATCCAAAATTGATCTCCCCTGAATAGAGCTACCTTGGCTAGGTTCGATAATGAGGGGCATAATTTCTTTCATCCTGTTAGCAATGGCTTTTGATAATATCTTGTACGACATGTTGCTTAACTAATTGGTCTAAAATCTGCCATTGTCTTTGGAGTTGGGCCCTTAGGAATCAGGGCAATAAAGGTGGACTTGAAGCCTCTCGAGATATGTTTCGAAGCCTTAAATTATTTGATAGCAGGGATGACATCCGCTCCAACAGTGTCCCAAAAAACTTGGTAGAATCGAGGAGGGAACCCATCAGGGCCAGGGGATTTCTCAGGATCCATGCTAAACAGAGCTTTTTTTATTTCTTCATCAGTGAAGGGAGCAAGAAGCTTACCATTTATGCCCTCATCAATCAAAATCGGAATGGACTGGAGGAGGGATTCCTTGGCTTCCTCTCTACACTCGGGATTCATCCCCGAGAAGGGAGTCGAAGTAAGTCGTCGCTTCCTCCCTGATCTCAAATAAGTCTTGGGTTTTGGATCCATCAGCTTTGGTCAACTCTCTGATATTATTATTACTTCTTTTCCTCAAGGTTGAAACATGAAAGAAATTTGAGTTCGAATCACCATCCTTTAGCCATAAAGCCCTGGATTTTTGTCTCCAGTAAGTCTCCTCACAAGCTAAAATATTGTGATAATCTGACAGATTGGCTTGTTCCTCCTTCCTAGTAGCTTCATCACTTGTACCATTCTGAATCGTGTTGTCAATGACTTGTAGCCTTTCCCCCACTTGTTTCTTGTTCTCAAACAAGTCCCCAAAAACCTCCTTATTCCAAGTTTTAAGGTTATTCTTTACTAATTTCAGCTTTTGGGCAAGAATGAAACCTAAACTTCCGTGAAAGGGTTGCTGCCACCATTTGGAAATACTTATAAATAAAACACAATTACCAAGGTTGGGAGTAAGCTATTCACTAAGGCATCATCAATGAATAGTTTTATTTTATCACACTTCCTCACCTATTCCAAAGGATCATTTGAATAGGTGATTTACTCTTTGTCCTAAGTAAATTATCCTTCTAACTAAGAAAATTGCACAAGGAGTTAAGAAAAACCTTTTAAAGACTTTTATGCTAGCAATTCACTCATATCAAAAAGTACATCACCAAAAATTACAAAAATATTCTAATCCCTTTTGGTGACTAAATTGCCTCAAAATGCTAGTGAATCGCTCCATGAAACTAGAAAATGGATCACCCTAAACAATCTATCACTCCAAAGTGAAAATCTACAAATTTATTTTTGAGCTAGTGAATCACTCCTTTATTTGAGTGAACTGCTCAACAAGGTGAGTGAATCACTTTATATCTTGGTACATAGAAATGTTTTACCAAATCCTAAAATTCTATCATTCTCTCACCCCAACCACCATGGATACCTCTTTTAATTTTGAAAGCCCTTTCATACCTTAGGCTAATCCCATGTCTCGACCTTCCACTACTGTTGTCCCATCCACATTTGTTCCACCTTCACCAATACTAGTGCCACCATAGGAAGTTTAGTAATCCAAAGGAAAAGGAAATAAGAAAAGAGTAAAGATAAATAGATAACACTTCCCTCCTCAAAGACCTAAGTATCTCTTTTATGACTTGTATAGGAGGATTAAAGAGGGGAAGTTTAAACACTCCATTGGCAAGTAAGAAAGGAAGTATTAAGAAGGTATAACTAGGGTCCTCCAATGGATTATTGGATAATTTGTAGAATGTAGGCCTCATACCTCAATTTTGAAGTAAATGACCCAAAAACAAAGAGCACCAAAGTGTAGAAAAAAATATAGCAACAAAAAAATTGCAGCAGCAAAAAACACAATAAAAATTGCAACAGTTCACGACAATCTAAATTTGAGGGACTAAAAATATTCAAAATTTGAAGAAATTTTAGGAGTTAATTCTACACAAAATAAAATTTTCAATGTTTTATGACATGCAAAAAATAGAGCTATAAACCAATATTTATGAGCTCTTAAAGTTGATTGCAGGTTTCAGAAAACAGGGGTAACAAGCATGTTTTTCATAAAACGAATAAAATAGAATGTTGTTTTTTATACCAAATGAACTCAAAAGTATTAAAAATCATATTCCACAATATTATACAACTATAAGACTCTATTTTACATTTAATAGAGAGAAAATGTTGTTACAACACTTCATTTCATAATCTAGGAAGTCCAATAGTCATGGTGGCACTACAAGGCCTATAAAAACTTTTGGGCTTCTTCAAATTTGTTGGTGAACTTTTATTTTTATATTTTTTAGTTAGAATCAATCTACAACATACTCCCCCTTAATTTTTAGTGGTGAGACAAGTTTGTCTCTCAATCTCAAAAATTATTTTTTAATAACACCTTTGGTAAACAGGTTTGCAAGCTATTGTTTGGTGCTGCAATATTTTAAACCTACAACCTTATTTTCCACCATGTCTTTTATGAAAAAAACCTTTAAATCAATATGTTTATTTTTATAATGATGGATTGTATTTTTTGTAATCTTTATTGCACTTGTGTTGTCACAAAAAAATATTGTTGGACTATTTTGTACTTCACCAATCTCTTCAAGCACCTTTCTCAACCAAAGTGCTTGTGTACTTGTTGTAGTAGCTACAACATGTTCTGCCTCTATAGAATATAAAGCAACAATATTTTTCTTCTTTGAGATCCATGTTATCACTCCTAAACCAAGTGGAAAACAAATTCCAAAATTTGATTTTCTATCATCCAAGAAACTTCTCCAATCTAAGTCATTATATCCAATAAGCTTTATTTTATTGTTAACATCATAATGTATGTCAAAATCAAGGTTCCTTTGACATGCCTCAAGATTATCTTGGCTACTCTCATGTGGTTTTATGAAGGTTCATTCATGTATCTTGATACAAATAAAACTGCAAATGCAATATCAAGTCTTGTTGTAGTAAGGAACATTAAGCTCCCATAAATGCTTCTAAACAAATTTTCATCTATTTTACCTTCTCTATCATCTCTAAAAAAAACTTATCCATATGCCACAGGTGTCCAAAATGGTTTACAATTTTCCATTTCATATTTCTTCAACATATATTTTGCATATTTTTATTGATAAATAAAAAATTTTCCATCACCTTGATGTACTTCCACAGAAAGTATTGCATCAATCCTAAATATTTCATGTCAAACTCCATCATAGCATGCTTAAAATAATTTATCATGTTTGAACTAATTCCCATGTAGATAAAATCATCAACATATAGGCACAAAAGAATAATATCATCACCTTCATTCTTGAAATAGAGTGTGGGGTTATTCTTACTTTTATTGAAACCACAATATTGGAAGTACCCATCTTGAGTACCATTCTCTAGGTGCTTGCTTCAGTCCATACAATGCTTTCTTCAATTTGTAAACAGGGTTTTATTTTCTTCCACTTCAAAGCCTTGAGGTTGTTGAACATAAACCTCCTCATCTAGATAACCATTCAAGAATACACTTTTTATATCCATGTGATAAAATTTCCATTTTTTATTAGCTACCAATGAAAGAGCCATCCGAATTGTCTCTTTTCTTCCAATAGGGGAAAATATTTCTTCATAATCCACACCATATCTTTGAGTGAATCCTTTTGCAACTAGCCTTGCTTTGTATCTTTCTATGCTTCCATCACTGTTAAACTTTATTTTTTAGACCCACTTGGATCCAACAATCTTCTTGTCCTTGGGCAATTCCATAAGTTCCCAAATTTCATTTTTACAAGGGACTTAATTTCTTTTTTTATATAAGTAGATTGTATTAAAAAATAGATTTTGAAAGGAGCCCCAAAACCTTTTACAAAAATTCAAAGTCTAGCTTGACCGAGTCCAACAACATAGAGCTTACAAACAAGGGCTTACATCCACTACAGACCAGAATAGAAAGAGAAATCCCAGTGGGATGATCCCGACAAGACAATCCCCATCCAAAATTGGTAAAATAGAGTGATCCCCCAACAAAACAGAACGAGCATGCACCACCATTACTCCTCATCAGTGGTTTTTGCAATCGTGTTAGCATTCAAAGCATCTCCTACATTCTTTAGGTGACTGTGAATTTCATCTAGCACTTTCGTAGCTTGTAGATAAAGAATCTAGGCCACTTTGGATGCATCGACAACAACAGTCAGGTTAATCATAGTGTTGGCAAGCTGATTGAGTACATAATTCTAACTTGAATTTTTAGGGGGGTTCAAATTGGGATCAGTCATCGAATCCATGGGAGGGATTTTATCAATGGAGGCCTTAGGAAGGGGGTCTCCAACATTTTAATTCTTGGAGCAGGGGGAGGCCTTGGGGGTGGCAGAAGTGAAAAATCATTTGGAAGACATGCCTTTTGGAATGCATGGCATTTTTGAGGGATCGACGCCTAAACTTGTACTCTATATAAGTGGAATTTCCTTTTTCTTGGAGCATGGAGTGCTCTTTTTTGCAGAGGGAGAAACAAATTTGAGGTCTTCGTCATCACTTGGGACATCTTGAATAGGGGTTTCCTGGATGGGACTCTCAATGGGATTGGATGGGGAGAGACTACTCGAAACCACTGCCTTTCTTCTTTCATTACTTGGGATATCTTGAACAGGAGTTTTCTAGCTGGGACTCTCAATGGTATTGACTGGGACTCTCAATGGGATTGGCTGAGACTCTAAACTCAATTTCTTCTTTTATTGCTTGCATCCAAACATCATTAGTACAAGCATATTCATAACATGAAGGTTCCAAATCAGCTTCAAAAAATAGAGCATAATTCATCAACTCACCTTTTGGTTCTTCTTCATCATCACCATACATTTGGAGCTTCTTCAATCTTGAAATAACTTGGTCCAAGTCTTACAATTGGCTTCTTGTTAACCTCCTTTGAAATTTATTTTCCATCATTTGGCTATTTGGAAGTGCTTTGAGTATTCTCTTTCCTTTATTTGTATTCCTTATGGGACTTGTAGATGAGTTGCGTGTGCTTGAACTTGGTGTAGTCTCCTTTTGTAACAACCCAAAACACTATCAACTTCAGAGATTTTTTTCTTTAAAAATATATCACAAGCAAGGTTCTCAAGAGCTCCCAATGTTTTCTTTTTAGCATTCTCAAGGCTTCACCATATTTGAGTTCTATGTCGCTACATACGACACTCAATGGATAGGAGCGGCCAACCTCTCATGGTTTTATGGGGTTCACCTTACTAAACCTCATTATTTAAAAGGATGCCAATGTAGTCCTCCCAATTTTCCCATACCCTACATGATACAAGATAATGCAACCCACAATGTGAGGATTATCCTTTAATGCCCATAACACATGAAGGGGAATTCATATTTCCTAACCAAAACCTAAGTCCATATGAATAGATTAATCTGGCATAAAACCTTGGTGCTTAGTTACCACACCTCCATGGGCTAAGGTCAATACCACTCACTTGGTATTGGACATGATTACTCAAACCTACACATTCAAGGAATCACCACTACTATCTTATGAAGGGTTTCCACAACACCTAGTTGGGATACACCCAATCCTACTCATTCAAGGTGTAATAATTCAAAATAAACTTGGCTATTGTATTCACACAACTCCTAGGTTCATGAATTTTTAGCTATTGCATTCTTGCAACTCCTTCTAATACTCATATCTACCTGGTTATTGCATTCTCAAAACTCCTCCTAGGATTGGGCTTTTATCTGACTTGGGTCCTACAAAAGATTCTATCCAACCCAAGATAACCTTCTCTCTAATAAATTTTGTTGCAGAATAAATCATACTTCCAAATTAAAGTAATTACATAATATTAAAAGCATTTTAAAAATAATTCATCATCTATTTGATCTGAAATGCTATATTAGATAAAAAAATATGCATCTTAAATAAAATCCACATTTTGCTTAACTCAAATGTTAGACATAAAGCTTCAAAATATGCTTTTATTTAATTTATATGTATTAACATAAGTGATCCAATTATTTAACATAAATGTATATAAATATGCATTCCAAAAAATCGATAGAGCTCAATACTATCTATCCTACTAAAAGATTGCAAAATCATCTTAATGTACAAAATCCAAGATAACATTAAAGCAACATAACCTTTTAGTTTGTACAATAATCAAGTTTACAAAACTCATTTAACAAAGCATTATTTTACATAGCCTTTGTTTTCCATAACATCTATACATTCAAAGTACCATGAAGTCATCCACCAAGAATATTCAAGCCATCTATAATCCGCAATCCTCTTCATGAAAGGGAAATCTATCCACATCTCTTGAGGAATATTTAGGGATCAATACAACTCCAAATTCAATGTAATTTTATAATGTCATTAGGACTATGCAAGCAACTATGCATAAGAAAAAAAAACCAACAAGAAGATAATTCCCACACTTCTCTTTCTATAATGGTTCCTTAACCTACATAAGTCTCAGGAATCATTATAATAGTTTCTCTTTCAAAATCAAGATTAAACAAACCAATTTATGAAAACAAATCTCATACTTCTCTTTATAATGATCCTTTCACATACATAAGTCTCAGGAATCATTATAATAGTTTCTCTTTCAAAACCAAAATCCAACTATTTTTCCTTAAAAGTAAATTCCTTATAACACACTAAAGCACAAAACCAAAAGAGTTCTCTTCTAGAATTTATCAACTTTAGATTTCAAAGTTAATATCCATCAATATTTTCTCTATAGCTTTAACTTTTATAATCCAAATGATTTCAAAGTTAACATCCATCAATATTTTCTCTATAGCTTTAACTTTTATAATCCAAATTATTTTATTTAAATAAAAATTTACTATTATAAAGTTAAAGAATTATTCACTATAAATAAATCTAATAAGACTTTCCTTTTAATGAACATGGATCAAAGGTGGCTCCGACTAGGGTACACTTACAACCTAAACAAGAGGATCGACCTCCACTCACAAGGAGAAGATGAAAACCAAGCCGAAGACAATATGTTTTCTCCAAATGAAGACAACAAAAATATTGGCATTCAAATAAAAAAACAATTACCAATCAAACACCGAGGAAATGATTGCAAACAAATTGGTTTTATAGACCCCTAGATGGAATGATCATATCCAATTAGAAGGGCGCTCAATCATAGCCGGACCAACACAACACAATTGTAGCTTAAAACAACCAATCATGCATAGAACAACAAAACATAAAGATGTCATATCCTACATGAAAGGAAAGGTAACACAATAGTCTACGAGGGCATCCAACCAAATGTCAAGGTGATGTCCAAGGAAGGGATTAATTAAGACAACAAAACCTTAGGAAATCTTGAGAGCATCACATGATTTACATCACAAAGGAACAACCAAACAAAAGCCAAATCAATGTAATAAGAGGAACACAACTATGCCAAAGCAAAAAGGAAAACAACCAAATTATTATTATTGCACCCAAATGGGCTACCTTTGCCAAGCCTATCGTCGTTCTCCTATCCAAATTTGTGTTGTCCCCTTTAATATTCTAGAAACTTATTTTCCAAAATAAAACCCTTGCCCCAAAGCAATCTCTTCCTTCAACTAGATTTCAGACACTCTTCTTCTATGGTGGAGGTAACACTTTCCAAGCTCAAGAAGATGCTACCTTAACAACGCCACCCTTGAGCCCATTAAAGTTCCACTCAAGAACGATGCTTATGAAAGGATTGAATCTTAATTTTACAAGCCATTTAAATTTGTTCCAAACATTAGGAAATTAAAGCAATAATAAAAGTATCTTAAGAATTAATTTAATAATTCATTTTATTAGCATTGACGCTAATATTTCTATTTATTAATATCATTGACTAATTAATGACTCTTATCCAATAAAATATATGCATACCATGAATGGACATAGATTCATACCAACAATATTAAATGCCATAATTTTATCCCTAAGAATGTGGTCTCCTTTAAGATAGTCTAATGCTATCGGTAACCTATTAAGGAGACTCATTGCACAAGCAACTTCCTAACCCAATGGTGTGAACATGAAATAAGAAAAATGTAAACACATCTACATGAAGGGTATTTTGTTACCCTGAGATTTCATTGAGCAAGTCATCACCATAATATTTAAAAATATCTCTCAATTTAGGTGGTTCACCCTTATGAACCCACCAATGAGAGTCCCTAGTACTATAGCCACACATACATCACTAGTACCATATTCCAAGAACAATATACAATTACTCAATTATATTGATATCATAAAATGAAGCTATATGATTAAACATTCACACTAATACATAGTTCATTATCAATAAAGAGTTATTCCAATGAGGGTTGTTACACATTACCCCCTTGGACTAAACACGGTCATCTGTATTTCTTGTAAGAGAGTAACAATTATTTCACTCAAGTAAGTATGGAAATTTTTGCCTCATTTCTTCAATTTTTTTCCATGTGGCACAATTCTCATAATATTGGTCCCACTAGACCTTACATTGATCTAGGGTTCATTTCCTCAACATCTTGGAATGAAACCCTAGAATCTTAACTAGTCTCACCTCAATGGCTGATGGATCTACCACCTGCAATTTAGAAATATTCCACATGTAAGTAGGATCATCAACATATTTTCTAAGTAGGGATATGTGGAAAATATCATGGAACTTTGATAGGTTGGGTAGCAAAGTGAACCTATAGGTTACTAGACTAATATTATCAATGATCTCAAAGGGACCAATATAGCAAGGATCCAATTTGGTTGACTTGATGGAACTTTTCATGGGTCTTACCCTCAAGAAAATACTTTCCCCTATAGAGAATTATCTTGGTGATATTTTCAAATCAGCATAGCTCTTTTGGTGATCAATCACTTCCTTGAACCTAAGATGGATTGCTTTGATATGTTCCTCCATCTCTCGAATAGTGTCTAGTTCGATCATCATCGAATACTTTGGATTATCCCATGATAGATGTGTTCTGCATCTTCTACCATATAAGGCTTCAAACGAGCCATCCCCAATGATGCATGGTATCCATTATTATATGCAAACTCAACAAGATGCAAAAAGTCCTTCCATTTTGACTTTTGGTCCATGCAATATATGTGTAGCATATCTTCTAAAATTGGGTTTATCCTCTCAGTATGACCATCTATTTTAGGATGATATCTACCAAAATTCTTATGTGAACCTAGAATCCTTGTCTGATATGATCACCTCAATAAAAACATGTAGCCTAAAAATTTCTTAAACTTGTTTGCAACCACTAGTGCATCATTCTTAATGTTCCCTAGTATGAAGTATGCAACCTTGATCAACTTATCAACCACTACCAAGATTGCATCATGTTGGTACCTAGTCTTAGGTAAACCCACAATAAATTCCATTGAAATTAATTGCCATTTCTACATAGGTATATCATGTGGGTACAATTTACCTGTTGGGTGTCCATATTTTGCCTTCACCTTCTAGAATTCTAAAAATCTTGCAATGAAACTAGTGATATCTTGCTTCATTATAGTCTAATAGAAGTTCTCTTTCATGTTTCCCCTCATTTTAGACCCTCCTAGATGAGTAAAATAGGGATAATTATGTGTCTCTTGCATAATCAATCTCCTTAGGTTACCAATTATGGGTAAAACCATCCTATATTTAAAGCATAAAAGTCCATACTTTATATTGAAACCCTTATTCTCTTTAGGATTTATCTCAGTTTTATCTTAGTTTTCTATGCAATACGGTCCTATAGTTGTATTTCTGTAACATTATTCATCAAGTCTATATGGATCTGGATCAAATTGGATATGTACCTTCTCCTACTCAAGGTATATGCAACCTTATTCTCTTTTCCTTTGATATACTTGATACCAAAGTTATAATTAGCTAAGAACTCTACCCATCTTCTTTGTCTTACATTCAACATAGGTTGGGTAAAAATATACCTTAAAATTTGATGGTTTGTTCTTAGCTCAAATAGTCTACCCAAATAATAATATCTCCAAATGTTTAGGGCATGCACAACCGCTACCAATTCTAGATCATGCATAGCATAGTTTACCTTATGCTTCTTGAGTTTTCTAGACTCATACGCTAATGTAGCCTCTTCCTGAGACAATACCCTACCCAAACCTTCTAGGGAAGCATTTGTACATACGGTTAAATTTCCAAGGAGATCTAGTATTTTGAGAATAGGTGTCATAGTTAATTTATTCTTTAGATGCCCAAAGGTGGCTTCACACTTATTCGTCTATTTGAGCTCCTTCCCTTTCCTCTAGAGGTTAGTGATACAATAGGGACTCTTAGAGTAATATCTCACAAAATTCTTATAAAAGCAAATGAATGCCATTAAACTCCTTACTTATATCACATTTTTTGGTTAAGGTCAACTTAATATAGCCTCAACTTTCTTTGGATCCACAATAATTCCCTCTAGTGAGATGATGTGTCCCAAATACTACACATGTGGGGTATAAAAATTACATTTGGACAATTTCCCATATAGTTGATTCTTTCTTAGTACATAATACCACTTGAAATGATGGTTGTGTTCTTCCTTAGTACAAGAATATATTAGAATATCATCTAGGAATACCAAGACAAACCGATCTAGATATTTTTTGAACATACTATTCATCAAATTCATAAAAATTGTCGGTGCAATTGTTAGCCCAAATGGCAATACTGTAAACTCATAATGCCCATATCAGGTTTTAAAGGTTGTCTTATGAGTATCCTCTTCTTGAATCCTTAACTAATGATATCCTGATCTCATATCTATTTTTGAAAATATGGTAGCATCCTTTAGCTGATCGAAGAGGTCATCAATTTTGGGCAAAGGATACTTATTCTTAATGGTTACCTTATTTAACATTCTATAATATATGCATAACCTCAAGGAACCATATTTATTTTTCACAAATAATACCGAAGCACCCCAAGGTGACACACTAGGTTTAATCAAAACCTTTTTATAGCAAGTCTTAAAGTTGCACCTTCAACTCTTGCAACTCAATTGGGTTCATTCTATAAGGTGTCCTTAAAATGGGTTCAACCCATAGCATTAACTCAATAATGAATTCAAATTCCTATCAAGGGGGTAGACCTAGAAGATATTTAAGGAATACATCTCAAAATCCATGAAGAATTGAATGTTTCTTAAATACTTCTTCATCCCCATTTTATTTAGTCTTTACATTGATCTTTACTATATATAGCATACCACATATTTAAATGGATTTATTTAGTTGCATGACTGATAATAAATGGGGTTGAAAATAACCTTACCCACTTTGTACTCTCACTCTCCTTTTGTCCTTGTTGGTAAAATTTATCCACCTATCTTGGAAATTTATTAAGACTTCGTGAACCTTCAACAAATACATCCCTAGGATAATATCAAAAGCATGGAGGGGTGCCACATACAAATGCCATATTTTAGATCCATTGGTAGAGTTATCTTAGTTGTAGGAAAACATTGATCCACTAAGTAGGTCTATCTAGAACCATACTCAACTTTCCACCCTTGTGCCAAAAATTTAGGTCTTTTTGACATATCCCCAATAATACTAGTGGAAATAAAACTATTTGTAGCTCCACTATCTATTAAAAATTTTACATATTTATCAAGGAGCTTACCATTTAGTAACATTAGTGTAGTCTTTCCATCCTAAGGCTAACTCCTAGTAGCCATAAAAAATTGGTATGTCAGTTCCTCTATGTTGTTGCGTGACTACACTCATCAGGGAAATATTTTGGCATAATGAGGACCTCCACATGTGTAGAAACCTGACCTAGGTGATTGGGGTCTTTTATTTTTCCCATATATGGATTCCTTACTTGATTTCCTCTATTTTTTCTAATATCTTGTTTGACTAACTTTTCTATAATTATCTGATCCTAGAGGTAAGATACCTTAATTCCTCCTGAATCCTTTCAAATAGTGTTAGCTTTTGATGTAGCAAGCATTGAGAGATAGCAATCACAAGATGCAGAATAATATGAAAGAAAGTAAATCTGCTAGATGACTGAAATATGCAATATATATAAATGATATAAAGCATTACAATGTAGCTATGGAGAAAATGAACACTCCAATATAAAGCTTCTGAACTACATTGCACTCATCACCAATGGATGGTGTCACACATAACTAAGCTACACTATGTCCCCCGAATATCTATTTCTATGAATCTATATCTATCTATCTATGAGGCCATCCTTATATAGGTAAAATATGATACTTGGCCAACACTCTATCTAGCTATGCAAGGGACAAATTACACATGTACAACTTGCACATTGACACTTATGCACTTATTACATTGCATGAAGTAACTAGATAACTTGCCCCTAAATTAATCTAAGTATGTACCTTGGAAGATACATTTACATAATCCAAATTATGGAACAAAATCTATTTCTAACACCTCTTATATTACATTATTTTGGTATTGAAGACTTTAGTCTTCAATATGGATCTTCTTCTTCTTCCTGAACTTTATCTTCTACCTCTGGATTCCTTGTGTTCAGGTTCAGTAGGTAATTTATGTCTTTATATGATGTAAAGTAAGCTAGAGCTAAGGATTCTTCTTTCAATTGGCTTTGCATTGTATTCCTCCTTTATTTGCTAGTTAAAAGCAGTCTTGATTTGGTTCCTCCTCTGCTGCTTCAGTATTCATGTCAATGCCTCTTGTCCTTTTCCATTCTAAATTCCTTGATGTCAAATGTCTTTGATGGACCATTGTTCTCATGATGTTGCATGTCTTGAGTGGATCTAAATTTGTTCTTATTTCCTTTGTATCTATGTAATACCTATTTCTCTGTCGTTCATAAATATAAACCTTGAGCTCATTGTTAGTAGATCCATATGAAGTAAGTTTCTTAAGATAACATTTTATTCCTTGAAGTAGCCTTATTTCATAATTTTGATAGTACTTGTATTTGAAGTGACAGGATAAATATGAGTTATTTGTTCCATCACAATACTGGCATGGATGAAAAATCCAACAATTGGTCTTTTCATGACCATATTGATTGCAATAAGTGCACAGTAGTGATGATATGATAATTTTACAATCTATTTAAGGAATATCATATTTATCTATTTCCTTGATAAGACTTTCTAACCATATGTGCACAATTGAAGCTATTCCTTTTTGAATAAAAGCTTGTTGATCAACCTTTCTCTATTTTTGGTCATTAGATTCATTAGATGAATATTCCTTAACATAGTTGTTGATTTCAGAACTTATTTTGCATTGTATTGGTTCTTCTTTGTCCTTTCCATCATTGTAATTCATTAGTTTTTAATCCATATTGGTATTTTTCTCATTCCACTTCTAAGAGTGTTGTTTAGCATGCTAGTGGTCATTTGTATAACCTGAATTATTTGAGGTAGAGTAGTTTAGTTTATAACTACCTTTGAAGTATATAAGCTTTATTTGATAAACCTTTACTAGTATTGTAGGCTTCCTTATGTCTCCCTCGGTATGAATACCTAATTTTAGTTTTTTTTTTTTGAACAAAGCTTATATCTTCACAACTTGACAACCTTTGATGGATATTATTATCAAGTTTTATTGAATCCCTTATGAATCCTTAGATATGTTTTGGAGTATGCTATAGTTCTTTTGTAATATATAGTTCAATTTTTTGTTGAATTTGTACAAGTTTTGTAAGGATCAAAAATCAACTTCCTAACTACTTAATATTCCTATTGAACTAAGCACTTTTTAATTTTTGAAGAGGTTTTAATGTTGGATTTTTTTGTCCCTAAAGAGAATTTTTTTTGAGAGAAGAATATAAATTTCTAACTATGATAAAATATTTTAATAACCCCTTTTGAAATCCTTAGGAAATTTGTTCAAGTGTTTCTAATTTAAAAAAAAACTAGTTTGAAGTTGTAACCCTTATCACTCCCAAATTTGGAAAACTAGAACACATTAATATTTGTAAATAGTAAATGGATTAATTCCAAGTAGAATCCCTTATTGCTCCTAAGTTATATTTTGTAAATATTATATTAATTTACCTAAGTTTTTTCTTTCAAACAAATATTGATTTCAATTAATATATCAACCTTATCTTATAACCTTGTAAATCCCTTTTTAAAATGAAAGTAAATTGAATGAGAAAATTAAGGCTTTGTACCTTTATGACATCGGGTGAATATGGCAATAAAATCTCCTTCTTGAGCATGAATTCCCCAAGGCTATAATGCTCTACGTAAATGTTGGTTGATCAAGAGTCTTTTCAACTATACCCAACTTGCTTCGGATACCTATCGAATTACGCCTAAAATATTGTTGAGCATCTACTGTCGATCTACTGAGTCACACCCGAACTACTATTGAGCTTATGTCGTTGATCTATCGAGTCATACCTGAACTGTTGTCGAGCATCTATCATTGATCTATTGAGTAGCTTCAAAATTGATACTCTTATTATTCTTAATTATTGTGCTTCCTTTCCATGGTCCAAGGCATATTTAAAATATGATAGGATGAGTGACAAGTGCCACGACATAAGTTTTTGAAAACTCATGGAAGCTTCAAATTGGTTGGTGGAGGTGCCAAACTCACTCCACTATTAGTGAAAAATATAAATTTTGGATGAAAACATTTTGGTTCTTCCTTGAGCATTGTATAAGAAACGCTCCTTCATCAACGTCTACAAGCTATCTTTACTATAATGTATGTCAAGTTGTACGTAGCTCCACTATTTGGAGTATGGGCACCAAGAAATGTAACATATTATTTGTGAGAATTATACAAGATCTTTCATAGGATGACAAGTGGTAGTTGCATGCCCTTCTCTTTATCAATACTTATTTGAAGACTCTCCAATGCATTTTCCACCTTTATCTTTGTTATTTTACATAGATGTTGAAGTGTTTCTAACAAAGCAAAGTTAATGGTTGAGTTGTGGTGGAGATGTGGTGGATCTTTGGTGGAGATATAGAGTATCTTTGGTGGCCTTTGAATGGAGTTTGAATTGCAGTAATTGGATGAAGACTCCTTGATGCTTTACTCCACTATTAGCTTTCACTTATGGTAGAAATGCTTTGGTAAGAATGCTCCTTTGCTTTGACATCCATTTGCTTTATCTTCTAATTTTTACACTGCTTGATCTTTCCTTATGCCTTGTCTTCTACAGGTTCGACCATCCAAGATGAGCCCTTTGTGTGGCTCCTATTGCTTAGGAAGAGTGCTTACGTTCGACTCTTTCTTGGATGTTTTTTTCTATGTTTATTGTGCCTTTTTTGGGCACATTAAAATCTGGTTTTACACTGTAAAAAAACATATTAAAATGGTGCTATAAATGTACTATAGTATACACATAAACCTCCTTTGATGCACCTTCTTTTGCATTCTTATTTTAGATTCAAAATTCATGTTTTATGGTAGATGTTTCTCCTGCAATACAAGGGTTTTGAGGTTGTCTTTTATGAGTAGACATGTTCCTCTTTTTGCTTGGACACTTATATTACAACTCCAAGCTTAGATAATAGTAGATAGAAGCTTTTTAATTTATGCAATTTTCTACACTTTCTTTACTTGCATTCAATCTTGTAATAATTTTGGATTTGAGACTCACCAAGTCTCAATATTTAGAGCTTATATTTATGTTTTTGGTTAGTTTTTTTCTTCTCCAGGTTTTGGAGGATTCTAACCTTTTTTGGTGGCTTCTTTAGGCCACTACGAGTTGAAAATTTATGTGCTTCAATAGTGTCTTTAGAAAATTGATATAAATCAGAATTTGTGCCCTTCAAGAACACAAAACTAATTTCTTTTGAAAGTAGTTGAACAGTATAATTCTTTCACTTTTAATGCACTAAGATTATGTTAGAATTAATGTAATGTGCACTATGCCTTCCTTGACACTTGTCAGTTTCACTTGAAAAGTGTCATGCATTTCATATAGTCTTATGCCTATATATTGTAACCATTTGTATCAATAAAATAATCCCTATCAGTTTTTAGTCCTAACATTTGGTATCAAAGCTCCAGGCGGTCTCCTGAGCTTGTGAGTTTGAGGGGGGATTTCCCTCATGGAAATCCTCCCTCCCCTGATTTTTTTTCCTTATTTTTTTTAATTTTTTACCGAGGGAGTATGCTCTCCATCATTTGATGGATCAGAAACTAGATGGTAAACATTTTTAAGTTCGCAAAATTTTTTGTGCTTGAGCAAGGTGTTGGCTATATTTTGGTACTTTAGGTGGTCGGATTCGGTGAAATATGGAGGAGAGGTGTTGGCTAGATTTTGGTATTTTAGGTGGTCGGATTCGACAAAATATGGAGGCGAGGGGTTGGCTGGATTTTGGTATTTTAGGCGATCGGATTTGGTGAAATATGGAGGCGAGGTGTTGGCTGGATTTTGGTATTTTAGGCGGTCGAATTTGGCGAAATATGGAGGCGAGGGCTGTGTTTTTCAGAGAATGATCGTCTGTCAAGTTTTTTGGATGGCGACTGCGAAGGCTTTCTCAGGCTGTTAAAGGGGGTGATTTAGAAGCTGCACCTAGCAAAACAACCTTTCTTTAAAATCTTTGTGATGAGCTACATTTCGATGCGCAAAAAGCAAATGAAGTGCATGAAGAAATATATAGGGAAAAGCTTTAGCAATGCATTGCGGATGGTACATTGAGCAAGGAAGATGCTGCTTCATTACTACGAATGAGAGCGCTACTCTGTAACCCCCAACAAATAGTTGATGCTGCACATACAAATATCTGTGGTCGCATATTTGAGAAGATTGTCGATGAGGCCATTTCACGTGGTGTAGAAGGATATGATACTTTTCAGAGAGCTACAGTACAAAAGGCTACTCGAGGATTACGTCTGACCAAGGACATAGCTATGTTCATTGCAAGCAAGGCGATAAGGAAGTTCTGTATGATTTATTTGAAGAGGGCAAAGGCAGCTGGAGATCCGACTGAATCCACAAAGGAGCTAAAGAAGCTAATTATTTTCAATAAAATTACAATCACAAAGTTTTCGCCAAAAATTATCATAGTGTGTGGGCCCAGACGCGATTCACAGGCACGGTACACTGCTCACTCCTTGGTGCTCGAGAGGACCTTCGACGAGTGAATCTGACAGCGTGAATCTGGATGACAACGTGAATCTGGGCATAATTGGGGTCACCTCTGCTGCCTCTACCTGCGATGGGGCCACCATGCGACCCTGCCTGTGGCCCCTGGCGTGCCAAAATTTCCCCTGTGAATACATTTCAAAGTTTTTTATCTAATTCTAGGAGGACGAATAGATGGCTTTTATTTTTGAGTCTGTAGCCGTAGTCGTTGCCAGGCGTTGTTGCTGTAGCTGTGCTCTGCTGCTGCCAGATGAAGAAGACGTGTTCGGCTATAGCACGGTGATGAGTGAGATCCGAGAACCCCCCTTGATTCTGGACTCCGTTCTCATGATTTTTGGTCCTTTTTAGCCAATTGGAGATGCTCCAGATGTTTATGCTCGAGGGAGATTTGTTGTCTTTTTAATCGATCAACATGGTGTTGAAGTACTATGGTTCAGTCTAACAAAATGCAGATGTACACCTATCAGACCATCAAAAATTCAAATCATTTTTTCTACAGTCGTGTCACTATCACCATGGACTGAGCGCAGGTGGCGTTCTCGAAGCAACAGCGTCCGCGTAAGCAGAGGCAGAAATGTTTGACATTAAGAAAGGTATAATTTAAATTTTCAATATTATAAGCTTACTTTTTGGAGAGATAAGCTACTGGCATGAGTGGGGACCTATATATTTTTAATTGAGGGGCATATTTTTCAAAATGTATGGAGATAATTCATTTTAAAGTGGGGGAATATTTTCTTACAATGACGGCCAAGAGATTTGGCCCATTATGATGGGAAAATAATATTACAAGGTTGAAATATTAAAGGAAGTTATGTATTTTTATTAAAGTGGAGTGGCCACTTTATTTTTCATTGTATGGAGGCTTGGCATTTGTATTGGCCGACACTATGGCCTCAAATCATTTATTTAATATTTGTTTTCCACATGGGAGTGGAGAGTGGAAGGTTCTCATGACCATTTATTGTAAATTTCAAAGGTGGCGTGCATGGCCCATGCAAAACCTTGCAAGGGAAATTTTAAGACTATTTTTATTTTGCCTGAGAGCGATGCCGCCATTGAGCGATGTTTATTTTGCTGCCTAGAGAGGCATGCTATTGTTTTTTCAGCAAGTTGAAGGCCCCATTCAAACCCAAGTATAGGGGTATTTATAGTCGTCGGAAATTTTTTTCCGTGACAGACACATTGGTGGTGTCCATTTGTAATTCTAAGGCTGTTTCATTTGATTTTTTAAGCCTCAAATTTTTCTACCTTGGAGTGCACTCTCGGTTGAACCCGACACTCCCAAGGCACTTGTAAGTGAACCTAGTATCTAGTATTTTCCTATTTCTACTTGGCGGATGCAACGGCTGGTTACCCATGCATTCCGGTAAGATGAGGTGACTACCATAAGGACACTTATTCTAGGGACTACAGATAGACACCCTAGACTCTATCCGAGGTTTTTTTGGATCTACTTTTGAAGACTACAAACGAAGACACTTCAGAAGATTCTCTTCTATTCTTCTTTCTTATTCTCCTCCATATTTGGCTTCTATGGCTCATTTTATTGTATTTAATGGCTCATTTTTCTTATGTATTAAGATGCATTTTCGACAAAGACCGACACCTTCTAGATTGAGTTCACCATGAGGAGGGATTTGATATTCATGGTGGATCTAGTCAGTGACCTACAAGAGGCAACATCCTCTGAGGATGTCCTATAGAGGCAACAAACCTAGAAGTGGCTGACCCTGAGGCACTTAGATGACTGATCCAGTGGCAACAGACCCATGGAAGTGGCTAACCCTGAGGCAACAGACCGAGATGTATACACAGTTAATCTAGCATTATTCACAGTTGGAGATCCAAGTGCAGAGAGCACGAGCCTAGACCAAATCAGCAATAAAGGAGGATGTAGAATTTTTTTTAGAAGTCAACATTAAGGGGGAATGTTAGAATTAATGTAATGTGCACTATGCCTTCCTTGACACTTGTCAGTTTCACTTGACAAGTGTCATGCATTTCATATAGGCTTATGCCTATATATTGTAACGATTTGTATCAATAAAATAATCCCCATCAATTTTTAGTCCTAAAAGATTACACCTTAATCACTCTAATAAACTCTCAAATTAATGCACTAAGATTACACCTTATCACTCCAATAAAATCTCAAATTAATGCACTAAGAATTTATTGCAACTAATCAAGAATAACCTAAAATGAATCTTTAAGAGTTATTCTACAATTTCACTACAACTAATATTGTAGGACTTAGTCTTCTTTTTATTTTTCCAAAATAGATAATAGGTAGTTGATAGAAGGAATTTTGAAATATAATCAACTCCTAATAAAAGTGCAAATGGACCTTAAAAATGACTTTTTCCTTTTTTCACTTTCGAATACTGTAATCCAATTTTCTATTTGCAAATTTAATCCAAATTCAGGTGCTTCTAACAAATATGTTAGGTAAATAAATTAATAAACCTATTTACATTAGAAAGTTGCATACCTTTTTTTTAGGAGCTCTTTTATCACTTCTGTAGAGGAAGTAGATCTTGGTGTCTAGAATCACCAAGTTGTTTCTACAAGAATGTCCTTGTAGCTCTTTGTAGACCATATTGAATAGCTCATTCTTCACCAAATTATGGTCTCGACCTTTCTTTTATGAGCCTAGGATTTGATGGTTTGTTCTCCTCTTATGTTATCCTACTTCTACTGTATATTTGGAGAAGTCTTTGTCTCTGAAGCGATGCTTTCTTACTATGAGAGGTAATCTTAAAATCTTCAAGATTTGGTGAGCTTCTTCTATATTCAAGTCGTCTTGTCAATTTATAACTTCAAGTAGGATCTTATTTTGATATTTGGCACTCCTTGCCAAATTCTTCTTCTGGGATTTGGCACTCTGTGCCAAATTCTTCTTCTAAGATTTGGCACTCCTTGCCAAATTTTTCTTCATGGATTTGGAACTCCTTGCCAAATTCTTCTTCTCTTGGGCTTCTTGTTGAATGGCAACAATTATCCCAAGTCCTTCACTACCAAAGGTTTTTACTTGGTAGTGGATTTCTCCAATGATTTCTTCTTTGAGAATATATTTAGTAAGGCTATCCTAGCATTTTTCTAGATGCTCGATAAGACCTTACCAAGGTCTCTAATATGCTTTTTATGGTATTCCTTGAGATATTTTCTTCAACCTTCTGCTCCTGGAAGTGTTGGTGATGAGGTCTACTTCTGGATCTCTATTTTTATTGCTTCTAGATTCAAGGACTTGCCTAGTCTTTATTCTCCTTCTCCTTCCTTGACTAGAAGTTCTACAATGAGATATTCTCTTGATCTCTTTGATTTTGCTTTAGGTGTTGAATTGATTCTATATAAAATACCCTTCCTAAATTTCTTGTGGGAAGTTTCCCAACTCATTGAATCTTCTTTCCTTGCAACAAAGTATTAGTATTGAAATATTTAGTCTTCTTCTGAATCAGATATTCTCTTCGAATTCAGGATCAAGGCTTCTATGGCCTTTTTCAGTACCAAAGCTACTATGGTCTTTTTTAGTACCAAGGCTTCTATGGTATTTTCAATACCAAGGATTCTATGGCCTTTTTTAGTGCCAAGGCTTCTATGGCCTTTTTTAGTATCAAGACTTCTATGGCCTTTTTCAATATCAAGACTTCCATGATATTTTTTAGTATCAAATATTTTATGGCCTTTTTTAGTACCAATGCTCCTATGACATTTTGGTATCAAGACTTCTATGGCTTCTCCTTAAAGACTCTTATGGTCCTTTCTCAAAGGATTCTATGGCATTTTTATTTCAAGGCTTCTATGGCCTGTTATTCAACTTGTAAAGTTATTTGATTCAAAAATTCAGTCTCCTGAATTCACCATAATTCTTCACAAGAAGTCTTCTTTCATAGTATTCTTCTCTTTCACAAGGAACCAATCTCTGCACTATGATGGAACATCAAATTTCGGGCAACAAAGTTAGAGTCTACTAGCTTTCTGTAGGAGTCTCAATCCTATGAGAAATAGTTTTCTCCAAACAAAAAAAAACTTTAGGCACTAGTTAGAAAATTCTAAATATACTAGATAATCCTCACTAAATGTTTTGTCAATCTAGTGGCTTGAATGTTGAGTCCTAGTCTTCACGATTTTTCTTGAAACTCTTATGGAAAGACTCTAGTCAATTGCAATCTCAGTATTTCCTGGAACTAAGATTTTTTTTAGTGCTTACTTGTGATTCTCCCTAATTCTACCACCTAGATTCTTCTAAGAGCTTTTGACAGTGGTTGGTCCAACAATGTATCAATTTGTGAAAATGCTCATGCTCAATGATAATGGTGGCTTTCCTATAGACCTACACAGACTAGATCTATCGTAGCTCTGATACCATTGTTAGATTTTGATGTAGCAAGCATTGAGAGATAGCAATCATAATATGCAAAATAATATAAAAGAAAGTAAATCTTCTAGATGACTAAAATATGCAATAAATAGAAATAATATAAAATATTACAATGTAGCTATGGAGGAAATGAACACTCCAATATAAAGCTAGTAAACTATATTACACCCATCACCAATGGATGGTGTCACACACAGAACTAAGCTACATTATGTCCCATGACTCTCTATTTATATGATTCTATATCTATTTATCTATGAGGCCATCCTTATATAGGAAAAATAGGATACTTGGACAACACTATATCTAGTTGTGCAAGGGACAACTTGCACATGTACAACTTACACATTGGCACTTGTGCACTTATTGCATTGCATGAAGTAACTAGATAACTTGTCCCTAAAGTAATCTAAGTATGTGCCTTGGAAGATACATTTACATAACCCAAATGATGTAATAGACTTTATTTATAAAAAATAGGTAGGTAGCATCTATCATGCTTCTTTTGAAAATCCACCCTAGCTAGAGCTCTCTACTTTTCTAAGATTCTTAGATCTTCCTAATTTTCTTGGTAACTATATTGCGACATCCTCTTGTAACTGTAGTCCCAACTTCTTATAAGACCTTAATACAAGTATCATCTCCTATCCACAAAAAGAAGTTGGGTAAGTTACAATTCTCCCTCAATTTTAGTCGGTTAGATTTATTATCCTTATGAACTAACATAAATTATTATCACTTAGCTGATAATAATTAGGGTCACACTTACCTTCCTACAAGATGTCAAACCCAAAGTCACACTTCAAGTCAAGGCCCAACCTAGGTACACTCCACAGAAACTTCTAGTCCTATGACCTAAAGCTCTAATACCAACTGTAACAACCCAAAACACTACCAACCCAAGAGAGATTTTTTTAAAAACCTATCACAAGCAAGGTTCTCAAGAGTTCCAAGTGTTTTCTTTTTAAAATTCTCAAGGCTTCACCACATTTGATTTCTATGTCACTGTAGATGACACTTAGTGGACAACAATTGCCAACCTACCATAGTTTTTTGGGGTTCACCTTGCTAAAGCTCATTGTTTAGAAGGATGCCAATGTAGTTCCCCTAATTTTTCCATACCATACATGATACAATATAATGCGACCATAACATGAGGATTCTACTTTAAGGCCCATAACACTTAAATGGGAACACATATTCCCTAACCAAAATCTAAATCCATATAAATAGGTTATTCTGGCATAAAACCTTGGTGCTTAGTTATCACACCTCAAAGGGATAACTAAGGTCAATACCATTCACCTAATGTTGGACATGATTACTCAAATTTACACATAATAAATCACCACTATTGTCTTGTGAAGGGTTTCCACAACATCATGTTGGGATACACTTGATCCTACTCATTCAAAGTACAATGATTCACAATAAACCTGACTATTATATTCACACAACTCCTTCTAGGTTCATGAGTTCTTAGCTATTGCATTATTGCAACTCCTTCTAAGACTCATATCTACCTGGTTATTACATTCTTACAACTCCTCCCAAGATTAGGTTTTTATCTAACTTGGGTCCCACAAGAGATTCTATCCAACCCAAGATAACCTTCTCTCTAATAAATTTTGTTGCACATTAAAGCATACTTCCAAAGTAAAGCAACATACTTAATATCAAAATCATTTTAAAAATAATTCATCATCTATTTGATCTGAAAAGCTATATTAGATAAACAATGATGCATCTTAAATAAAATCCGCATTTTGCTTATCTTGAATGTTAGACATAAAGCTTTAAAAGATGTTTTCATTTAATTTAGATGCTATAACATAAATGATCCAAGTATTTAACATAAATTAATATAGATATGCATTTCAAAAAATCGATAGAGCTCAATACTATCTATCTTACTAAAATATTGCAAAATCATCTTAATGTAAAAAATCCAAGATAACATTAAAGTAATATAATCGAGTTTACAAAACTCATTTAACAAACCATTATTTTAGACAACTTTTGTTTTCCATAACATCTATACATTCAAAGTACCATGAAACCATATGCCAAGAATTTTCAAGCCATCTATAATCCACAATCCTCTTGGTGGATGGTTTCATGGTACTTTGAATATACTCAATCTCTTGAGGAATACTTAGGGATCAAGATAACTCCAAATGCAATGCAATTTAATCATGTCATTAATACTATGCAAGCAACCATGCATAAGAAAAACAAACCAACAAGAAGATAATTCCCACACTTCTCTTTCTATAATGGTTCCTTAACCTACATAAGTCTCAAGAATCATTAAAATAGTTTCTATTTCAAAACCAAGATTAAAAAAACCAATTTATAGAAGATAATCCCATACTTCTCTTTATAATGATTCCTTAACCTACATAAGTCTCAGGAATCATTATAATAGTTTCTCTTTCAAAACCAAGATTAAACAAACCAATTTATAAAAGATAATCCCATACTTCTCTTTATAATGATCCCTTAACCTACATAAGTCTTAGGAATCATTATAATAGTTTCTCTTTCAAAACCAAGATCCAACTATTTTTTCTTAAAAGCAAAAACCATCACTTACAAGAATATTTCCTTATAATACACTAAAGCACAAAACCAAAAGAGTTTTCTTCTATAATTTATCAACTTTAGATTTCAAAGTTAATATCCATAAATATTTTCTCTATAGCTTTAACTTTTATAATCCAAATGATTTCAAAGTTAACATCCATCAATATTTTCTCTATAGCTTTAACTTTTATAATCCAAATGATTTCATTTAAATAAAACTTAACTTTTATAAAGCTAAAGAGTTATTCACTATAAATAAATCTAACAAGATTTTCCTTTTAATGAACACGGTCGAAGGTGACTCCTACTAGGGCGCACTTATAACCTAAACTAGAGGATCAGCCTCCACTCATAGGGAGAATAAAATAACCAAGCCAAAAATAATATGTTTTCTCCAAACGAAGATAACAACAAGATTGTTGTTCAAATAAAAAATAATCACCAATAAACTACCAAGGAAAATATTACAACAAACAGGTTTCACATACCCCTAGATAGAATTATTAGACCCAATTAGAAGGTCGCTCGATCATAGATGGATAAAAACAACACAACCACAACTTAAAACACCCAAGCATGTGTATAATAACAAGACACAAAGGAGTCATTAACAACATGAAATAAAAGGTAACATAAGAGTCTAGGAGGGCATCCGACCAACTACCAATGTGATTTCTAAGGAAGAGATTAATTAAGACAACAAATCCTCAGGAAAGCTTAAGAGCAACATAGGTTGTACATCACAAAGGAAAAACCAAACAAAATCCAAAGCAACATAATAAGAGGAACATAACTACGCCAAATCAAAAGGGAAAATATCCAAACATTTTTTATTGCACCTATATGGACTACCTTTTCCAAGCCTAGACATTTTCCTCTCTAGATTCGTGTTGTCCCCTTCCAAGCTTCCAATGCCTTATTTTCCTAAAAACAAAAAACCCTCTTACCCCAAAGCAACCTCTTCAAATATATTTTAGGTACTCTTCTTGTACGGTGGAGGTAATACTTTCCAAGATCAAGAATATGTTACCTTAACAATGCCACCTTTGAGCCCATTAAAGTGCCACTCAAGCACAATGCTCATAAAAGGCTTAAATATTAATTTTACAAGACATTTAAATTTTTTCCAAACATTAGGAAATTAAAGCAATAATAAAATTATCTGAAGAATTAATTTAAAAATTCATTTTATTAGCATTGACACTAATATTTCCATGTATTAATGTTACCAACTAATTAATACTTTAATAACTCTTATCCAATAAAATATATGCATACCATGAATAAACATAGATTCATACCAACAATATTACACACCATTGTTTTATCCCTAAGTAGGTGGTCTCCTTTAAGATAGTCTAATGCTATCGCCAACCTATTAAGGAGACTCATTACACAAGCAACTTCCTAGCCTAATGGTGTGAACATGAAACAAGTAAAATATAAATGCATCTACATGAAGGGTATTTTGTTACCTTGAGCTATTGATGAGCAAGTCATCACAATCACTTTCTAAAATATCTCTTAATTTAGGTGGTTCACCCTTTGATCCCATCAATAAGAGCTACTAGTCCTTCAACCACAAATACATCAGTAGTACCATATTCCAAGCACAAAATGTAATTACTCAATCATATTGACATCATAAAATGAAGCTATGCAATTAAAAATTCACACCAATACATAATTCATTGTCAATAAAGAGTTCTACCAAGGAGGGTTGTTACACCTTTAAACTTGTTGTTACTAGGTGGGCTTGGGGAAGTAGAGGGAATATTTGATGGTTGTCCCCCAACTATATTATCTTCTTCAAAATCAAATATTTTTGCTATATATTTTTTATTATTGTACATTCCCTTTTCATCAAAAATTACATCTCTAGAGACTACAAATTTTTGGTTTTTTGAATTATACAGTCTATTTGCCTTAGTTGTTATAGAAAATCCCACAAGAATGCATGGCTCACTCTTGGGATCTAACTTCTTTCTCACTTCATCATTCACATTTGCATATGCAAGACAACCAAAAACTCTCAAATGATCTACAACGGGTTTTATGCCATACCATGCTTCATGTGGAGTCTTCTTGTGTGTTGCTCGTATGGATCATCTATTGAGAATGTACACTATTATAGAAACTGTATAAGACCAGTAAGAATTGATCAAACCTTTTGTCTTCAACATGCTTATTTCTATTTCTACAATGGTTTTATTTTTTCTCTCAGCTATCCCATTTTTTTGTGGTGTATAGGTGGTAGTGAGCTGCCTCTTGATGCCATATTGTTTGTAAAAATCATTGAACTCATTTGAACAAAATTATCCTCCCCGATCAATTCTAAAATATTTTATTTTATATTCACTTTTATTCTCAACTAATGCTTTGAAATATTGAACATGCCAAAATATTCATCCTCATGTTTCAAAAATTACACCGAACACTCCCTTGAAAAATCATCAATGAATGTGAGAAAATATTAATACTTACCCAAACTTTGTGTTTGCATGGGTCCAAAA
Source organism: Wollemia nobilis (assembly GCA_028583015.1). Classification (NCBI taxonomy): domain Eukaryota; kingdom Viridiplantae; phylum Streptophyta; class Pinopsida; order Araucariales; family Araucariaceae; genus Wollemia; species Wollemia nobilis. The sequence continues at coordinate 4,355,027 of JAQPPZ010017057.1, forward strand.
TTATCAAAATGTACAAGTTGGAGTGAGTATGAGGTCCGCCATGATTTTCCTTTTGGAAACTCCTTACTTTCATGGTTTCCAATCACACATGCTTCACACACACCCTTGTGCTATCCAACCTTAGGTAGTCCATTTACCATGTCTTGTGAAGATAAAAATTCTAGTTTTTTTAAATTCAAGTGTCCAAATATGAGATGCCAAATCCAATTCTTATCTTCAAATACCATGTGTTTCATGTCCATACTCCTTTTTCCTCCATATTTCAAAGGAAATATTTGGTTTTTTTTCATAAGAACAATGGTGACCATATGGTTCCTATTATTCTTATCATTAATGATACATTCATTGAAATCAAACACAACTTATAGTTTTTCTACAAGTTGTCCAACACTTAATAAATTATTTTTCAAATTGAGAGCATAGTAGATATCATGAATTTTCTTTGTACCTTCTTTAGTGCCAACCTTCATGGTGCCTTTTATAACCACATCCAAAGCATTATTGTTCCCAATAATTATCTTGATCTTAAAATTCTCATTCACATCAACAAGCAACTCTTTCTTTCCAATCATGTGGTTAGAACAACCAGAATCTAGATACCAAACTTCTTGACTAGTTATTCCAGTCGTGTCAGTAGTCAAAAATAAATTACCTTGTGCAACTTTATCCTCACGTACATAATGGAATCTTATATATCCATTTGTGGTATTCACTCTACAACCTCATGGAATATGGCTCATTTTATGAAATTGTAGCATTGAACTCTTTTTTTATCAGCCCTTCCATGTCCTCTTCCAATAGAAACAAATCCTCTTCCTCTTCCTCTACCTCTTGAGTAATTATGATTTCTTCCTCTTCCATGTGCTTGTTTACTTATGCTTGGACCAACTTCATAATTATAAAAAAAAAAAAATTTAGAATTAAAAGCCTTCTCCTCAGTTTCTTCACTAGTTTCTATTAGTCTTTCCTCATATGACAAAAGAACCAACTAGACAATAAAATTCAAGTGTAGATAAGTATTTATTCTCCTATAAAAATATTGAAACATGATTCCATTTAGGGGTAAGAGATATCAATACCTTCTTGACAACTACCTATTTCTTCAAGGTCTCTCCAAGTATGTCCATCTTGTTCACCATATCCTTCACTCTAACACAATAATCACCCACACTTTTAGCCTCTTTCATCTACAGGTTCCAAAACTCTTTCTTCATGGTCTGCAACTTAACCATTATCACTTGTTCACTTCATTGATAAGCCTCTTAAAGAGACTTCCAAGCCTCCTTGGCTGATGTAGCAACAACAATATATGGAAATAAACTCTTGTCAAGAGTAAACTAAATATGGTAGAAGGTTAATGAATTCTTCTTGTTTGTTTTCCTTTTTTTTGTCCTATCATTTCCTTATAATGTGTTCCAATAAAGTTCATATTTATGCTCAAAAAACCATAATATTTCCCATTAAATTTTGGAATGGGTAATGATTTGTTGAAGTTGGCCATTAGACTCAAGCAACAACAAATGAATTTTTTCTTCAATGAACTTGTCCAAGAACTTAATCAATTGTTAGACTGGAAATGAACCCAAGTTTACTCAAATACAAAAACCAACCAAGCTCTGATACCAAATGAATTAAATGACCTAAAAATGAATAGCACAAACTGTAGAAAAAAATGCAGTAACAAAAAAATTGCAACAAAAAAACATATAAAAAATTGTAGCAATGCATGAGAGTCTAATTTTGAGGGACCAAATATATTTATAATTTTATGAAATTTTGGGAATGAAATCTATACAAAAATAACTTTCTAATGGTGCATCTCACAAAAAAAAAAGGTATAAAACAAAGGTTATGAGCTCTTAAAGTTGACTGCAGGTTTCAAAAAATAGGGATAGCAAGCATGTTTTTCATTAAATGAATGGAATAGAATGTTGTTTTTTACAAGATGAATGGAATAGAATATTGTTTTCATTTCAAATAAACTAAAAAATATTACAAATATTTTTTCAAAATATTCCATAGCTATAATACTCTATTTTATATTTACAAAAGAGACAATGATGTTACAACAATTCATTTCATATTCTAAAAAGTCCAACAGTCATGGTGACTCTTCAAGGCCTGTAGAATTTTTTGGGGTTCTTAAGATTCATGGCAGAGCTTTTGTTTTTCTATTTCTTTGTCAACATCAATCTCTAACAAATTTGAACCTAGTTTCCTAGGTTTAGAGGTGATTGAAATTGGAGGAAGCGTTTTTTAAAAAATATGACCCCTTAAGAAGGAGCATCAAACCTCTTTAAGGAAGCAAGGAATTATTTTACATAAGAAAGGGGTGTTTCAAAAAATATGGAATTCACTCGATGAATTGACCATGAGGATGTCTTGCAATCATAAGACCCAAAAAGACTTCTACTACAATTGAAATATTAAATTTTGGAGGGACTTCCTAATCCCATATATGTAGAATTACAATAAGGTAGTTGACTTCAACATTCTACTAGAGTTAGAGATATTTAAAGAAGATGTTCAAATGGTGTTTTCTAGGATAGCCATTGTGCTTAAGAAAAGGTTAGATATAAAAATCTATGAAGAACACATCATCCTCTTGCATGTATTTGAGATATATCTAGGGCTCATGCCAAGTGTATTACTAAATAGATGGATAGTTGGATCAAGAATTTTTAGGAGAGGAAGTTCACCTACACTTCCTACATGGAGTGGGGAATCATCTACAAAAATAATTATTGGTTCCCAACTCTATAGCTAGACCAAGTGGGGATATATGGAAAACCCCTCTCTATAGTGAAGTGCATTGACATGCCCTACTGATAAGTGGAAAAAAACTCTTATCACTTCTATGATGATGGTATTAAGTGATCATGAATAATTTTAGAAGAAAATTACTAAGATTATTATATGAAACCAAGTGGCTCATGAATTCCCAAGAATGGATAAATAGATACTTCTGTCCAGAGAAAACCCACTCATTTGTCAATATTTATGGCTTTTCAACCATTCACTTTGAGTTGCCAACTTTAATTCCTGACAACATGGTCAACATTGAATATGTTAGGCAACTCAACTATGTGGACCTAATATATTTTAAGTTCTATAAGTAAACCACTCTCTACCCACTAAAGTAAGCAATCATGAAGATCGATCCTAAGCTATGAGACCACCATGTCATAGAAGAGAAACTACGAGATATGGGATTGGAACAGTTGAGGGACAAGTGGTTCTATGAGGCAAAAGGATATTTAAAAGATAACCTAAAGTTCAAGGATTTGGATATTTTATTTTCTCATGAAAAAGGTACAACATATAGAAGGAAGCTAACCCTAGTGAAGAGCAAGCCCTTGCCATCCTAGGAAGGTTACATGGGGATGAGGATGCAATGCAGTGATAGTAAAATATTCTACTAGAATGACACTCATTTTATACCAATGCCAAGGATGACTTTGTCCTAGACATAAATATGAATCATCATAAGTTGGGTACCTTGATAAAATTAACGTATTTAGACTAAAAAATCTTAGCTTGGAAAAATATGCAATACAAAATAGGGATTTCAATGAGGCCAACACATGATGACCCATTTGATGATCAATTCTCTGCCATTTGGTATTGAATATATCCAATGAGTACTAAGAGGATGAAGAAAACAAGAAAATATTTAGCAAGCCATATAGTCTACCAAGGCCATCATGTGTCCCTATGCCAAAAAGTTATTATATTTGTAGCACCAAAAATAATGGTAGTTGTCATATTCGTAATGTGGTATATATTATAAAAGGGAAAAATAGGTTTGAGAGATATGGGTTAATGTTTGAAAAGGTAGTGGTGCCCAAGAATAATAACAATAGACACCGTATCTTGAGGAGGGGGAAATACCTCAATGAGGAACCCCTCCTAGGTTGGGAATGACCAAATTCATGGTCACAACTACATCCACTTACACTTCCATTTCACCCTTCATGGATCTTATTTATTTATTTATTTTTTATTTTTTATTCCTACCTCTTACTCTTATCCCACCCCTTCTTTTGCTATACTTTTTTTTTATCTGCTAGTGTAGTTCATGGTTCTCTTAGAGATAATCTACCTTTAAAATCTCACCATCACCTTTGGTACTAATCTAATCACCTCATTTCCATCTTAATCCATCCAAGAATCCACCACATAGCCATTGGTAACATATGTACTATCCCCTTCACCATCATCTACCTATTCATCAATGGTATCTTTGCTAGCAAAAATATTAGTACAACTAGATTTGGAAGCAATCCATTCTATGTCCACCATATTTACAACCATAACCACTCAATTTTCTCCATCAACCATATCCTCCTAACCATGTTATACAACCTCAAAGGATAGGATACTCCTATTGTAGGTAATGACATAACCCACTCCATCCATAATAATTGAGTCTGTAGAAGCTTCCTTTAACTACAATTTAGTTGTAATGGAAAGACAATACATCATGTGTAATACCATCTATAAGCTTGAGAAAATAGATTCCCAAAATGTTTTTCATGTCCTCACAATGAAGGAAAAGAAGTTAAAAAAGGAATATAAATGGTTAAGGGACAAAACCTCCATGGCTATAGTGTTATTGCAGTCATATCTAGAATCTAAGGCTACAAAAATTGACCATCCAAAATAATGAGATCCCTTGCCAATTTTCTTACCAAATTATATGAGCTATATTTGAGCCAAATAGATCACTAATAAATAATCAAGTGCAAGGTATGTGTCAATTTCTCAATAGGTATTAATTGGTTCAAGAATAATTTACTTGTCAAATATATTGATTAGCTCACAAGAGTGAAGTGCTCATGGTTAACTAGTGAAAAGCTACCAAATTTAAGTGATTCGCTCACTTCTTAGAGCAAATTGATTGTTGACTTGAGAATAGGTAAATATAAAAGCATGAATCTGAGAAGAATATTTTGAAAGTGACCTTTTGGTATGCAATGGTGCCACAACTCATTTTAGAAGCCTTTTAAACCTATTAGAGGCATATTTAGATGCATGTAACATTTGGAGGTGTATCATTTTGTTAGAGATGTCCCTAATTTTTTACTTCTACTAGAAATGGTAATTTCTCACCCTAGGTAGCTTAGGGGTAAATTTTTACTATAAATATGAGCCATGGGATCCATTGTAAACATCTTTTAGCCATGAGAATTCAAAACTAGACTCTATAAAACTTGTATTATTCTTTGTATCTTATGATATTTGTGAGAAATTGGAAAGTCATTTGCTTTTCAGCAATGTCACTACCCTCCTAGATTGAAAAATGTATGATGATTGAGGTATAGCCACTTTTACCATCTTGTCATTTGCTCAAAAAAATTGTATTTTTTGAATGGGAGCATTGTTGTTATTTTTATTCTCATGCATTAATTTATTGCACACATAATTTCTATGGTTACAACCATTTATTTTCAATCCCTTACACCCTTAAACTTTAAAATTTACTTTTCATGCAAATAGAGTAGATTAGATTAGGAATTTGCAAGGATAGTGGGGATTCAACTTGCATTTAGAAGTTGGAAGTAGCCACAAGCCTTTCAATTTAATAAACTATTAGATGGATGAAATTAGGGTGCATTGGAAGTTAGACTATTTCATGATTCAATTGTTTTTTTTTTGAAAAAATGAAAACTTGTATTAATACAAAGACCAATTACAAACGGGAGAGAACACATCCCGACCCAGAGCAAAGAGCAACACAGCAAGGGCAAAGCACAAAGGCAACACAAGCAACCACAGGGCAAAGAAAACAACAGGGCACGAAAAGGCGACATGTTGCGAAATCGTGACATGTCACAAAATCACGACAGTCACCCCCGTCTCGACCGCGTCGGCGCCAACAGTCGCGATAACGCGACATGTCGCGAGATCGTGACATGTCGCGATATCGCGACAGGAAGGGCCCTCGGCAGCCGCCCGCAAAAGGAGTCGTGAAATCGCGACGAAGTTTCTAAACGACACTCATGCCACAAAAGGGTCGCGATATCGCGACAATTATCCTCCCAACCGCTTAAGTGCCAAACGTGTCGCGATATCGTGACAAAAATACCTTGCAGCTTCCAGTTTACCAAACTGTCGCGATATCGCGACGAATTATCAACTTTGCTCTTCATCTTCAAAAGAGGCACGAAATCGTGACATAATCTCAACAAGAGCCGCGATAGCGCGACATGTCGCGATATCGCGCCAGAAACCCGCAAAAGGCCGCAAAGGCTCAACCTGTCGTGAAATCGCGACAACTTCCAGCTCGAGGCCGTGACGGTGCTACAAGTCGCGATATCGCAACAATTTTCCTCCCAGCCACTTAAGTGCCAAACGTGTCGCGATATCGCGACAAGATTACCTTGTAGCTTCCCACTCTCCAACTTGTCACGAAAACGCGACGGAATTTCAACTTTGCTTTTCAACTTCAAAAGGGGTGCAAAATCACGACAAGATCTCAAAAAGGACTGCGACATGTCGCGATATCGCGACAGAAACCCACCAAAGGCCGCAGAGGCTCAACCTGTCGCGATATCGCGACAGCTTCCAGCTAGAGGCCGCGACAGCACTACATGTCGCAATATCGCGACAAAAAATTTCCTTAGCATAAAAAACACTACACATTATTTCAAAATTTGTTCAAGGCCTTGTCTAATCTCTCGCATCCTCCACAGGCATATTACTATGCAGATGCATCCCAACCTCTCTCTCAAGCACCCATCTTAGCAAGGAAATCGACCTCTTTATTAAGAGATCTACTAGCATAAACAGGTATCACATCCTCTAATTCCTTCCAAAGCTCTTTAATTTGGGAGACCAGAATCCGTAGCCTCCAAGATTTTAAGGCAAAGTTCCTCATGCAATCAAGAGCGCCAACCAGGATTTGGGAATCAGACTCAATGATTATCTTTCTATGACCCTGCTTGACGGCCCAGATGGAAGCAAATTTAATAGCAAAGGCCTCGGCTTCATTGTTTGTGGCATATCCCAGACCTTGCAATTCCCAATAGAGCACAGCCCCAGCATGATCACGGCAAATTACTCCACTTCCAGAATTTCCTGGATTGCCTTTTGTAGCTCCATCAGTGTTGATTTTGATCCAACCTTCTGGGGGAGGTTTCCAACAACTTCTTACCTGTCTCTCAAGATCAGCAGCTCTCTCTTCCAGAGGCTTAGAAGTAGGCTGATTTTCCTCCTCAGCATAGATGGCAATGATTTCCACAACTTTGCTCCAGATGACCTGCCATATCCCATCCACCGAAGAGAAGGTTTCACGGAAAATACGAGCATTTATTTCCAACCACACCTACCACCAAATAAAAAGGAAACCAAGATCCCAGCCAGTACGAAGAGCTTTAGATGTAAATCTACCTCTCTTCCAGCTTTCCCATAAATTGGTCCGAGACAAGTCTCCAATAGCCTGAAGTTTAAAATGGGAGAACCAACGATGCCAAATCTGTTGTGTGAAAGGACAATCAAACAAAAGATGATCCACAGTTTCCTCATTCCTATAGCATAAAACACACTGGGAAGGACCAATGATGCCTTTGATTCTGAGATTGTCAAAGGTCAGGATTCCATTGTGCATCAGCTGCCAGGCAAAGAAGTTCACTTTCGGCCAGCCCTTGGGATGCCAAATCTTCCTCCATTCTTGTACTGGAAAAGAGTGTGGGGGGGCTCTAGAAGGATCGAATCATAGCCCTCCTTCACAGTATAAACCCCAAGGTTCCCAAAGCCCCATGCAAGCTCATCCTCCTCATATCTCCCAGTAAGAAACCGTTCTGACAAGAGTTTTTCCAGAGTTGGAGCCTGCTCCGGAGGGATTGGAATAGGCCATTCACCCAGTCGCTTGAACTTTTGAACCTTATACTCCCCAAATTGGTTGGTATTGAAGTAGCTCTCAATATGGATCCATCCCTTATCTTCTAGAGCTGATTTTAACGGATGCAATTCAGGAAACACAGTAAGAATGGGAGGATTCTGATCCCAAGAATCAGTCCAAAACCGGGCCTTCTCCCCTCTCCCAACTTTCCAAAACAATTGATCTTTGATAATGCGAGATCCAAGCTTGAGCGCCTGCCACACTAATGATCCATTACCCTCCAAAGGAAAGCGGCCCAAGTCATTGGGGTGAACAAGACCCAAGTATTTACTAGAGAGGATTCTACTGAAGAGGGACGTTGGCTGGGAAATCCACCTCTAATACAGTTTACCAGCCAGAGCCTGATTGTTAAACTTGGAGCTTCTTAATCCCAGACCACATTTTTCCTTGGGCTGGGTGACCTTATCCCAACCAACCAAAGCCCATTTCCTCTCTCCTTTGGCACATTCCCAAAGAAAACTTCTAGCCACTTTGTCCAGCTCTTTCCAAATTGATGGAGGGGCAGCCAGAATAGAGAATTTATAAATTGGCATGGTCTAAATAACATAATGTAGGAAAGTCAGTCGGCCCCCATAGCTTAACAATCTATGAGACCAGTGATTCATTCTCTCTTTGATGCCATCCAAAAGGTCCTTCCAGAAATCAGCTTTCAGTTTTTTGAAATGCAGAGGAACCCCCAGGTAAACAACAGGAAGAGAGGACCTAGTGAATCCCAAGATCTCAATAACTCTATCTTGTGACCTTTGATCAAGATTAAAGAAGACCACTTTGGATTTTGTTTCATTGATGACTTGATTAGAAGCCCGGAGGTAGACGTTAAGAGAATATCTGATTCCTCTTACTTCCCTGAGGCTGGCCACTCCCACCAATCCAGTATCATCCACAAACTGTGAATGAGTCAAAACTTCAGCCTCGATTTTAATTCCTGTTATCTGTCCTTGAAGTCTTCTTCTCAGGAGGAGTCTGCCTAATCCTTCAGCCAAGATGAGAAAGAGATAAGGAGAGCAAGGGTCTCCTTGGCGGAGACCTCGAGAGGCTCCAAAATATGGCGAGGGAAGCCCCTTAATTAAAACAGAGTAGGAAGGCGTAGAGATATAGCTCATGACCCAGGCAATCCAGTCCTGAGAAAAACCAAAGGCTGCCAACATCTTGACCAAGAAGCCCCACTCTACTTTGTCATAAGCCTTAGACATATCCAGTTTGATGAACATTCCTTTGTTACCTGAATTGTGCATAGTATGGATAGCCTCCTGAGCCAAGATCACTCCATCCAAGATCTGTCTCCCTTCAACAAAACCCCCTTGCTCAGGGGAGATTATATTCTGAAGAAGAGGTTTTAGTCTTTCAGCCATAATTTTAGTGATTATTTTGTAAATCACATTGCATAAGGCAATAGGTCTAAAATCAGAAATGTGAGCCCCCCCCTCTCCTTTTGGAATTAAGGTAATAAAGGTGTGATTTAGAGCCTTGAGCATTCTTTTGTTAGTTCGGGACTCCTCAATGACAACCAACACATCCTCCTCCAGGATATCCCAGAAGGCCTGAAAAAAACTCAATAGGGAAGCCATCAGGACCAGGCGATTTTCCAGTGCACATCCCAAAGACCACCTTCTTGAGTTCATCATGATCAATGGGCTTAAGAAGGGCTTGATTCTCTTCATGAGAGATAATAGAGGGAATGCCATCAATGACTTCATTTTGGGCTTCCACATCATGCTCCATACTTTCCTTAAAGAGGTTTGAGAAATACTCCATTGAGTGGGAGTGCATATCAGGGAGAGTGTCAAAAGAGTTTCCATTCTCGTCTTGAAGGAGTTCCATGTTATTCAATTGTCTTCTAGCACAGGCAGAGCGATGGAAAAATTTTGTATTTCTATCTCCTTCTAATAACCATGTGTTTCTTGCTCTCTGTTTCCAGTAGATCTCTTCTTGATTATCAATGTCCTCAACCGCTTTGCGTAAAGCATCATCCTCGGATTTAAGATGCTCATAAATGATTCCTTCTCTGAATTGTTTTTGCACCTCATTCCATCTGGCCAACAAGGGAGCCCGTTGGAGCTGGAAATCAGATTTGTTAGTTTGCCTCCACTGTTTTAGTTTACTCTTAACAAAAAGAAGCTGTTTATGAAATTTGAACATAGCTGTCCCAAAAGGGAGACGAATTTCTTCCCATCACTGTGGAATTTTCCTTCGGATGTCCTCTTTTTGCAACCAAAATTTTTCAAATTTAAATGGTTTGTAATACTGCCCTGACATAGTCCCTCCCTCCAACAAAATGGGAGAGTGATCTGAGACTGGGCCCTCCAAAATCTGGAATTTGATATTCCATCTAACATAAGCTTCCTCCGAGACCGGAAACCGGTCAAGCTTAACCCTCCTGTTGTATGGCTCTCTTCTCTTATTAGTCCAGGTAAAGTTTGTACCAGGGCCTTTGATATCAACAAGGTTAAAGTCCTGGACTTGGGCAATAAAAAGCCGGTCCCCTGTATCCAAAACTAGGATGCCACCTTCCTGATCCCTGGCAGATAATTTTGCATTGAAGTCCCCAACAATAATCCAATCAAAATCTTCCCGGGAGGACCTCATGTTTTGAACAAATTTCCATTGAAACCGCTGACCATCGATGTTCTGATCCCCATAGAAATTTGTAATTAAGACTTGTTCAGCTGTAACAATATTCCTAAAAAGATATGTGAGGACACCCCTCCAGGCTATATGTTCTATTGCTATCCACGCCAAAGGGTTCCAAAGAGTAGCAATCCCTCTCGAGGCACCTAGAGCAGCCACGGCCATATGGCTAGCACCCCTCCAGATTCAACTGACAGTTTTACTCATAAGGTCTAAAGACATTTTTGTCTCCTGAATGAGCAGAAAGTCCTGTTTTACTTCTCTCTAAAAGTCTTTGAACAACAGATTGATGGGTTCTACTATTTAAACCCCTCACATTCCAAGATTGAATAATCATTGGAAACCTTGGGAGCAATACGAATCAATTGTTCTCGCCAATCCTCCATTGATTAGCTTATCTCCTTGCACTGCAATTAGATCCTTATTGGATTTCCTGCCCACCCATTGGGAATTACTATTTTTCGACCTCTTCTCCACCTAGGTAATCCCTAGATCTGGTCTTTCTCTGAACTTTTCTGCATTTCCCATGGTAACATCTTTAATAGCTGGCTGTGCTGGGGAGTGGATTACCAATGCCCCTGGGTTTTCTAGCTGCAAAGTCTCAGAGGAGTCAATCACCTGTTCTAGGACAGGGGTTGGTGAGGGAGGAGCATGAGAAAGGATGATATTATCCTCAAGGTTCCCATCTGCTCCTTCCATAATTTGGTCTTCTTGATCCACAAGAGATTTGAAGATTTCATACTGGTTGGTTGGCTTGGGATGAGCTTGCTCCTTGCCATTTCTCTTTTTGTTTCTTCTTCTCTTCTGCTGTTCAAAGCCATATTTCTGGGCATCAGAACCAGGGGGAATGATGGGTGGTTCCTTGATCGAAGTGGACTTACCCTCTCGGGGGCGATTTGGCATTCCCTGTGGAGCATCCGCTTTGGTGCTCAAGATATTTGGGCAGAACCTTGCCAAATGGCCATGCTTATGGCAAAATCTACATCGGAAAGGTAGGGCTTCATAGTCTAATTATTGTATCCAGGAGTGTCCTTCTAACTCCAGTTCCATCTCAGCTGGTAGCGGCTGGCTAATATCCAGTTCTACACAAATTCTCGCATAAACAGCAGTGTTTCCGTCTATGGTATCTTTGTAAACTCCCAAATATCTACCTAGAGAGTTACCTATCAGTTCAAGAATCTGCTCACCCCAAAACTCCATCGGGAGAGCATATAGTCGGATCCAAACCGGGACAGTCGTGGGCTCAATGTGAGGGTCGAAGCCCGCTCTCCACGGTTGGACAAATAACCCTGCCGGGCCATGGCTCCTCTTTTCTGATTCAAATGCTCTGTTTATATCCGCTAAGGAGGAAAAACTAATAATAAAATACCCATTGCTTATGGGCCATAAGGAGTACTCATCGATAGGCTCCCAGTTTTGTCTCACCCAGGAGTGCAGAAAGTGCAGGGTGGGTCGGATGCCCATGAATTTGCAAATCAGATCATGAATAGCACGGTAGTTGATCGTATCCTCGACCAGCTCTGGTTCTATGACAATCTTCGGTCTGGAAGCGAATTGTGGGAGACATCCATTGACTCTATGCACAGGAGAACCCTTGCCCGCATTCCTGGATAGCAAATGGTAAGCACTCCACTGAGCTTCATCGGAGGAAGACGCAGGGTTTTCTCTTAATATCTCGGCATAAGAGGTCTTCTTCCCATCGAGAAATCCTGGAGGAGACCCCATTGGGCCCTCCCGGGGCAACGAAAGAGCCGTCAGCAAAAAATAGCAGCAAACCACCTGAGTCCCTGGTAGAATCTTCCCACCAGAAACCCTAGAGCCTCGGCCGACGACAGTTCAGAAAGTTTCCCTCCAAATCGCCAGAGCTCCAAAATCCGTATCAACCACTCTATTTCATGATTCAATTGTTACTTAATGTAAAATAGTTAATTATTTTTTAAGTTTATACATATATCAAGTTAATTCAAATTTTAGTTTATAATATCTTGATTTTTTAGTTTATATTATACATTGAAGTTAAGATTAATTCTAATTGAAAATAATTAATTTTTATCACCCATGCAATTTAGGTCTCTATAACTATCAAAACTTGAACTTCACACTTTCTTAACAAATGCATCATTTTTCAACTAAACCATTTTTTTTTCAAAAGCTATGCATGGCTTCCATTAGGACCAATCCTATGAAAATAACACAACATTACATTGCTCTGATTACATTGTTTTCAATTTTTTTTAATAAGCTATATATGGCTTCTAGTCAAGACCATTCCTATTAAAATACCAAAAGGTTACATTTTTTGTTAGGTCAATAAAACTATATCCAAAATTCCTTTTAATCACACATATTTTTAATTTATTTTTCTATCAAGTAAGTTCATCTTCCTCAAAATGTTATGTTTCCACAATCAACTCCTTGACATAGTTTTCATTAGGATATAAAATCTCACTCATCCAATTGCCTTCTAAAATTTGAATTTTTCCAAGATGAAGATCAACTCCCCAACTGGATAACTTATTTTCTACTTGATTTTCTTCTCTACTTGATTTTATTCTCTATAGATATGCTCACATTTCCAAAATATTACCTCTAATAATAGATGATGAACATCAATAATAATATTATTTTTTATCCAATCCACACATCCATTTTTGTTGATAGTATTAATGATAATTTATGAATCTCCCTAAATTGAAATATATTTCTATTATTTTTCAATTGATATTTTAATCCCTGTAAGAAATGCACTAGCCTCTACATAGCTATTAGTTCAAATTCCATATGATTTTGAATAAGTGAGGAGAAATTTTTCTATATTATTTTGAAAAGTACCACCTCCACCATCTTTCCCTAGGTTTGCTTTAGAAGCACCATTATAATTAATTTTGTTAAACCCAATTTATAGACATATACATTTTATCCTAGATCCAAATAAATTCTTGGTTTTAATGTCATTATTGTAGATGACTATTCCATGTATGTTGAAAGCATGTACCCAAGTTGTTACCATATATTTTCTACACTTTAGACTTCCCATCATGAGCACCACATATGTAAACACTCTACAAGAGAGGAAATAATATGGTTCCAAACTTGGGCATGATTTTGAGATTTATTTTTTAAAATTCTATTAGTCCTTCTAAGCCATAAATTTGAGAAAACAAAGGCAAGACTAGTCCTCCATATAATACTTAATGTTTTAGCTTTGAAATAATTAATCCATGTTTCATAAACTCTTTCAATGTTGATGGAGCTACCCAATATACTTTCATATTTTAAAAGTAACCCATACTGGTGTGAGCAGAGGGCCAATGAAGAAGTAAAAGGTCTGATGTTTTAAAAAATTTCACACTTAAGGCACATCTAAAAGGTCCATGATATCCTCTTCTATATAGACTCTCATATAATAATATTACTTTGAACCACTAAGTAAAGGAATGTTGAGGCCTTATGAAAATCCTTTAGTGACCAAACTTTCTTCCAGGAAAATATTTGAGAGTAGTAAATTTTGATTGCTATAAATATTCATATCCTAAATTGACCAAGTATCCACCATATTTTTATATATTCTAAACCTAATCATTCTATAATAAAAAAATAAAACACTTAAAATATTTTTTGAATTTAATTTATAATTTGTTTAAGTTCCTCTCCTTCAACTAAGATACTAATAGAAATCCATGATCAAGAGTTGTTGCTAATATTAATATGATATTTGACCTTTGGACCTTTACAAGCTAGGAATGCTTGAGATAATGGCTCCTATTTTGAATTAGAGATAAGACAATAATGCTCCAACCAAGCATTAGACCAAAAGAATTTATTCCCTCATTTATTAACCATCTAATATTTTTATTGATAAATTACAAACTATATGATATGAAGTTCCATGTTGGCAAGGGTGGGGTTATTTTCCTAAATAATTTCATTACATTAAGAGAACCTATATATTCTTGGAGTAACATTTGTGCCCAATTCTATCCTTGATTTTTGAATAATATCCACCTAATTTTTGCCCCTAAGGCTAACTCATAAGTCTACAATTCCATAAGCCTACTCCTCCAATATTCTTTACTTTACAACCCTATATATTTTACAAAGATAAAACCTAAATTTTTTTCCATGTCCCTTCTAGAGAAAGTCTTTGAATTTTATCAATTTCTAATGCTATACCTACTAGCAGTCTTGAAAGTGACATCATTTAAATAGGGATGGATTTCAATGTAGTATTTATGAGTTCTAGCCTTCCCAATATGGTTAAAAACATACCTTTCCAACCTACCAAATAAAATTTTACTCTATCCAAACAAGGCAGCTAAAGCTCCTTTTTATTTCCTTTATGAGATAAAAGAATACCCAACTAGGTTGATGGATTTTTTTTCATTTTTTAACCCTAAAACATTCATAATAATTTGTAGTAAATCTAGAGTATTGTTAAGGAATAGTTTGGATTTTATAGGATTAACCAACTACCTAGTAGACTTCTCATAGCTTGACAATATTAATTTAAACTCGATGGAATCACTAACCGAAGGATGGCCCAAAATAAAACTATCATCAATAAATTGGAGACAAGATTCGAAGGGAGTATTTTTTGCAACTTGAATACCTCTTATTTTTCCTTTCAATTTGACCTTTGTGAAATCTCCACTAATACCTCTACAATAATAATGAAGCAGAGTCCACAAGATGACTTCAAGTAACCAACAAGAGAACCATTGATCAAAATAAATTATTTTGTAGTGTTATAATAACATTTAATCCATTCACACCAACTGTAATAAAAACCAAAATTTTTGAGAATATCATAAGGAACTCCAAGAAACCCTATCATATGCTTTGTTCATATCTAATTTCATAAGTATACCTAGATTTTTAATGGAATGAAGAGAATGTGTGGCCTCTTGTGCAAGGATTACACCATCAATAATTTGCATACCATGAACAAAACCAATAATCTTATAAATCATATTACAAAGGCTTATTGGACAAAAAATATAAAAATATTTTATCTCACCCTTCTTGGGAACCAATCCAATAAAAGTGGCATATAGTCTTCATTTTCTAGATCTTGTCAACTAAAATATATCATTCTTTAATAAATCCTAAAAAATTTAAAACAAAATTTCTTGAAACCATTGTGCCTTGTTAGGATGGAAACCCTAAACTGCTTTATATAGTTCTTTGTCAAGATTTCATTTTTTCCCTATGTAATAATTGATGAAAAACTATGTAAAAGTTTATTTTGTGCCTCCTTATATTTTTTCAATTATTTTACATAGGGTTTTTATGGGGGATCTTGGTCCCCTCATACTGAGTGGGGTTTGAACCTTGGGCCTCTCAAAAATAGGATAACACCCTTACCACTACAATAAACTTACAACTTGGTACCTTTTTATATTACCTAGTATCTAACAAAATATTTTTGAAAAAATTAGTTGCTTCCTTCATTATATCTTCCTCTTCCTCAATATTTATGCCATCTAGAGTTAAAGTAATTTTTATAGGATGAAAATAAAAAACTATTTTTGATGTAGCATGCATTTTTTTGTACTTCTATCTCCTTCCTTGAGCCACTTCTTCCTAGATTTTTGGAACCAATATGACTACTTTTTTAATGCATTATGATAATTAGAGAGTAATTGTTTTTCTTTCACATAAGAATCCTGGTCCATTCCATTGATTTCTACTCTCTTGTAAAATTTGAGGTTAGATTCAATTTCTTTCTTTTCTTTAAAATATTACCCAAATATTTGGCATTCCAAATCTTTATTTGCTCATTTAAATAATACACATTTTGGACATCCATTACTAGGTAAGTCATAAGTCAAAAGAACAAGTTTGTAATCTAATCCTATTCACAATAAAATATTTAAAGAAATTGTATACTATGTTTGCAACCATATGTTGGAAATATGAATCTATCTAATATTTCTGGTATGTGATTTTACCCAATGCATATATTATCCCATGTATATTGAAAATTTTAAGGACTAACATTCCAAAGGCCATTTGAATTGAAAATATTGCATTGATTTAGACCATCCTAGAGCACCGACATTATTTTCCAAAGGAGATAGAATTATGTTGAAGTCATCCCCAAGAATCCATAATCACAATTATGAATCATCATTGTGTTTGACAAAAATATGTTAAGGTCCTTCCAACATATTTCATAATGAGTAACTATAGTTGGAGCATATACATTTATAATCCCAACTTTGATGTTTTTCTCTTTCCTGCAAAATAGTCCAACAACCCAATTACTTTTTGCTTCTAAAAATTGTTCATCTCATTTATGTTATCCCATATTGTTGCAATATCATGTGAATCTCCTATAGAATAAATTTCTAGACAATCGCCCATCTTCCAAATCTTTATAAAAGCATCCTTACATTCTTCACTACTTAATTTTGTTTCTTGTATTAAAATAAACTCAAGACTATAACAACCTATTAATTCCTTAATAAATAATTTTTAGAGGTCTTATTCATACCCTTAATATTCCATGATATCATTTTCATCATCACTTTTATTTTTATAAGTGGGCTTAGCCCCACTTCTTCTTAATACCTGTGATACTTTTATTTGGATTCCCAAATCAATATCCCTTCGAGTTTATTTTTTCTTTGTTCATGCTTTCACAACCTCCCTCTCATTTTTTGTTCCCACCAAATGTTAGGAATATACTATTAAAAATAAACACACTCACACAAATACGAAAAATAAACATATATGCTCACAACATACTATGGAAATAAAATGCACACTATGAAAATAAAATGCAGAAAATGAACAATCTCACAATACTTTATTAAATTATGCAAAAAAGATACATACAATACTACCCCTCATAGTTTTAAGGAATTCCTCTAGCACCTAACTCCCAAGGTTGGCTTACATGCAAAATGTCACCCAAGCTAGAATCTCCTACCTACAATCAGTTACATTCTTAAAAAATAGTTACATATAAGGGAGCCATTTCGCATGTACATTTCTTAATCCAAAACTATAATAAAAAATTACAAAATATTATCATGGATACTACCAATGTTTCATAAGGACTATTACATCAAGTGTTAGGATGGGGTCCTAACATGCCCTTCCCCTTCAAAAATATTTTTCCTCAAAGCTACAGGTGAGGGAGCTACTGCTGGATTTGGTGAAGAGTTTCCCATGTTGCATCTTTTGGTTGCAAGCCATGCCGCTGGACCAAGATATTTGTGATAAAACACTGACAAATGTTGTGTGATCTACGATCAAGAATACATTCGGGTTCAAGAATAATGGACCCTTCCTCATCCAACTCTGGAAGTGTAGATTGCACCTACACCTTGTTGCCAATAACCTTCTTGAGATATGACACATGAAAAACTAGATGATATTTAGAACTATCCAGAAGGGCTAGTTTGTACACCACTGCTCCAAGCCTTTGCAATACTTGATAAGGACCATAGTATTTGGTGGCAATTTTTTGAAAACCACGCAACTAGAGAGATGATTGTTTGTAGGGTTGTAAGCAAATAAATACCATGTCACCATTGGAAAAGCTACATTCAATACGGTATTGATCTACTTGTTTTTCATATGGTTTTTAGCCATGTCCAAGTTGAGCTTGACTTGGCACAAAATGGAGTCATGCTAGCAAAGAGTGGAATCCATCACCTGAACCTTGGAGCTGCCTAGAATGTAAGAAATTGGAGTTGGTGGGAGCTGACCATAGACTGTTTCAAATGGAATCACCTTGGTGACCAGGGTTATGCACAGCGGTGAATATTCGCCATTTGGGCTAATATTTGCATTTTTGAAAACTCAAATTGGCGAGTTTGAGGGGCCCAAGGGTCGGCCCTTTCACTCAAAAATTTTGGATTTTTTTAGGTGTCGGTTCACCATCCATTGATAATAGTATTACATATTTTTATAAAACATCGCCATCATTTTTCGCCATAATGAGGACACTTTTCACCCAAAAATTTTAAAATTTTAAAATTATCCCGCCAAGTTCGCCAAGTATACCACTATATAAAGCTAACACAACAATGATACTTTTGCAACAAATCAGACCTAGTTCTAAAACAGATCAATATCCAAACCTAATTTTGCAACAAACTGATATTCAGACCCATTTCTGCAACAGACTGACATCCAGATCCATATCTGCAATAAAATTGATATCCTGACCCAATTCTGCAATAAACTGACATCTAGATCAAATTTTACAATATACTGACATCCAGACCAAATGCTGTAATAGATCGATATCCAGACCAAATGTTGTAATAGACCGACATCTAGACCAAGTTTTACAATAGGCCGAACACATTAGTGCAACATTCCAGACCTAGTTCCACAACAACCGAAATCCGAACCCAGTTTTGCAACTACCCAGACCTAGTTCTGCAACATAATAGATCTGTTTGCTTAAGGTCAATTTTTGGACCTTGTTCTGCACCAGGATTGACTATCGGATCACGTTCTGCACCAGGTTCTCTATTTCTCTTAAGACATTCTGAATATAGTAATAAGATTTTTTTTCTATCAACTAATTGCAAGTTTTTCTTCTACTATTTTTCTATCATTTATTGAAAATATTTCAATGCTCTGATTCCCATGTTTTTCTCTATTTTTCCCTCTTATGCATGTCTTCAACACCAATATCCGAACCCTATTCTGCACTAGAATAGATTGTCGGACCGTGTTCTACACCAAGTTCTCTATTTTACCCTGTTCTATTCAGATCTGTTTTTCTGTGATAAGATTATAAATAGGTAAATACTTTAGTAAATGCTTATTTTCTGAATATATGTATCTCTAGTTATTTTTCGCATAGAGAACTTATTTTCTGAATTTAATTTGAATTTGTATATTGCATATTTTTTTGCTCTTATCAGTTACAAGTGTTATCACCAAAAAATGTAGTAGTGGCATACACTAACAAAATCACAATAAAACATGGCAGGAAACAGGTATTTATTTTCTAGTGATGACCCTCTGTTTATTCTAATTACAATATTATCTTGAAGCCTATGAGAAGTAACATCTCTTTAACATTTTATTACTTTTCTAAAATGAAAAACACTTTCTTTACAAGTAAAATGTCACCCACCGACAATGGAAACAAAGGGGCCAAATCTTCTACTGAAAAGAGTATCCTTAAATATTTTAGTCATACGCCGAAATCAAACAAGCCATCGACATCGGTACAAATTCTAGGTACAAATTTTCAATACTGCTTTCTTCTTCAAACAATTAGTTGTCACTATGTGTTCATCGATATGAATTTTTTTCTGTCTATAAGTTAGTTTTTTAAATCCAAAAATAGTAAAGAATATTATTGTATGCTACTATGCAGAATACCCTATTGACCAAGAGATGCCTTCTAAAGAAAATTCTCTTACTAATGACATTGAAAAATCACCTGAAGATATTCCTGGCCAAGATATGCAAGTTGAAAATGAAAGCGATAAATCAAATACACTACAAACTTCTTATGAATCTTCAAGAAAAAATTCTAAAAAGAGGAAGATAGATTCTAATTGGATTATTGGAAGATCATTTAAGAATGAATGGGCAGAAAAGTTTCCCTAGATTGAGGCGGTCTTGAATGAAGACAATCAAGTCAATAAAAAAGAATGCAGATGCAAAATTTGTAGTTGGAAACTAGGTAAGGATCACAGGCTGCAAACAAAGAAAGATACAATAGAAAAACATGTTGGCAAAGTATATGTAAAAGTTATAGGAAGTGATGGTAAAATTACAAAATCTGTTAGGTGGAAGGATGCATCATAATGTATGCATGTCAGATATGCAATAGATTATGAGAATCACTTAAAGCAACAACAATCGCTTGTTGAGAAAGGTGGAATGATTGAAACCCAATTTCATAAAATGTAGAAGACTATTTTAACTTCAAAAAGTTTGTAGTTTGCTGTTGTATTTAGTATTCTCAAAAAGGGTAGACCCATGTCCGATTTTATTGATTATAAGCATCTTTATCAACTAGCTGATGTGCAAAACCTTCCTAGTTCCCATTGGTCAGATCGAAGTGGTTGGGAAATGGTAAAATGTCTATCATTAGTTGAGAAGGAAGACTTGAGGGAGCAGGTAAAAAATGCCAGATTCATTTCACTTTCTATTGATGAGGTGACGGTTGTGGATAACACATCCTGGATTTGCATGCATGTGTACACATTTCAAAATCATGTAAGAAGGCCTAGTTTACTAGGATTACATAAGATGGTTGAAATTTCAAATGCAGAAAATATCTATAATGTTGTTTTGAATAGTTTAAAGGAAATTGTGAGAATGAATGATATTGACATAGCCACAAAGTTAATTTGCATTGGAGCTGATGGTGCTGCTATAATGCAAGGGCACAGAAATGGCCTATGTGTTCGACTCCAAACTTCAGTTGCCCCTTATATGATACCCATTCATTGCATGGCTCATAGAGTGAATCTTGCTTATAAAATCATGAGCACTTTTGACAATGTTGCTAAAGTGGAAGATCTCATTCGTGAAATACATTCTTATTTTTTTTGCAGTCCTAAAAGGTTTGCAGAGTTTCAATAGTTTGCACTAGGAGTTACAGAAGGGAAAAAATTGTTGAAAGATGTGGATACAAGGTGGATTTCATTGTATCAACCTGCACTTAGAGTTTTTACAGAATATAAATCTTTAACAGGGTTTATGTATGCAAATAGTAAAGCAATTGATAAGGCAAACGATATGTTGTTTCGTTTGACTAACTTGGAAACTCTTTTAACATTATGTGGTATTCTTCCAATGTTACAAGAAATGAACAGATTGACTAAACTTGCACAAGAGAGATCCATCTATATCGTTGATTTCATGAGGATGAGAAAGCAAATATGTGTGATTATTGATAGGTTATATGTGTCTGAACCAGATTTTACAGATCCCTTATTTGAAAGTTGGAAAACATTGATAAACGTGAAAGATGCAAATAGTTTTTTGAAGTTTGACATTAATGATAATATTTGTATTAATGTTCATGAAAATATGATACCTTTATATTGTTATGAAAGGCATTCAAGTGTGGTTACTGACAATGTTGAAAGAGTTTGTGTAACACACAATAGGTACGAAGTTGTTTTACACAATACCAAAAAAAATTGTTCAACATAGCAAAATCATTGACAAAAGAGATAAGAGATCGGTTTCAAAGACATGAGTTGCTTGAGGCCATGGGTGTTGTTAATCCTTTGTTTTGGGGTTCTTGCAATGATCAAAAATCTACACAAGAGTTGTTTATTAAATATATGGGCAACCTTATTGAGCATTTCAGTAAAAGTGTGGAAGTCAATGGTGTTGAAATAAAAGGTATACTCAACAAAGATCTTTTAAGACAACAGTCACAACATTTTGGAAGGACAATGGTTCATCAAGCATCACTTTTGAGTAATATCCATGAGACTGGTTCCATTGCACGTTTGTGGCAAAAGTTGTATCCAAGTAGTATCTTACAAGATACGATTAGTGAATACTTTTGTTTATATGAATTATGTCAAACAATGATTTTGGGATCTGTGGAAGATGAGAGGGTTTTTAGTGCACTATCTTTTGTTAAATCTAAGCTCCGCAATAGGCTCGACAAAAATCTAGAAAATTGTTTAAGAATTTATGTGTCATCATATCAGTTGGACAAATTTCCATATGATAGAGCATTAGCATACTGGAATTCAATTGTAGACAGAAGGAGTATTATGAATACGATTGATAATGATGATAATGATGCTTTTAGTGATCAAATGGTGTCTTCATAGATTGATTCTGGACAAGTTGAAATGTGTTCGTTTCAGCTACCTGAATTCTGATTTTTCTAGTGTTTCACAACAGTGTAATTTTTGACTTTCTTTGTTATCAGATTTCACAACATTTGTTCATTACAGATTTCACAATGTTGTTTCACAGGTTGAGAACTGTTCATTTCAGATTTCACAACTATTCATTCCAGATTTCACAATGTTGTTTCAGATGTACAAGATTTCAAAAATTTACTTTTTCACATTATGCTTATAAAAATTGTACATTTTATATCACATAATGCTTTTAAAAATTGAATGTTTATTATCATACTGTTTGAACTGCCTTAATTTATATCACAATATTAGTATTGTATTGTTAATGTTTCAATTATAATCAACAAAAATATTCTTTTGATGTTTGAGATGAAGATAGTACATAAATGCATATGATCAACTAAAAAGCAACACAAAATCATAAATGCAAACAACCTTTGAATAATTGAAGATTCAAATTTAGAAAATATAGTTTTCATTAATATGATTGAAAATATATTACATTGTACAAAATCGTTGACTACAGTCAACTTCAAAACTTTTTTACATTGTAAAATATCTTATTTTGGCATAGCTACATCAGTTTCACTTTCAACAACGACTTCTTTTCCAGTGTCTCCTTGCTTAGCTCCTTGTTCTAGCAGTGCACCAAGTTTGACTAGATTTTCTTGACCTTTCACAATACTTCCCAACAATGCACTTTCTTGTTGGTTTGGATCTTCGAGTATTGTTGGAAGTTTTTCTTTTTATTTTTGGTGTTGTAGTACGATGTTCGGATCTTCATGGAGCTTCTCCCTGATATATCTTCTTAAACGATTATTATCTGCCACTTTTAATTGCATTTTTTTCTTCATTTCCATTGCATTATGCAAAAAAATTTTGTCGCATTGATATTTACTTGCATGCTGTTAACTTGCATTTTTAAGTTTTCAAAATTTGACTGCAAAAAAGAAAATGGTAAATCATTTAAAATAACAATATAATAAATTGTTACTTGTTTTAAAGAAAATTGAAATATGAAAAATAAAGTGCAAAAGCAAAATGAAAAATAAATAAATATTTTCTTACCTCAGCCACATCCCTGGCAGACTCAACAAGTGCAAATTTTTCTTTATCGAAAGCCCATTGGTTATAAAAATCTTGGGCTTCAACATTAATATTCTCTAATCTACTGACAACAACATTTAAAACATCATCATCATAAACAATTTTAGAATTTACGGTTCCTGTTGTGGCCTGACTCAATAGGCCACTAAGCTTTTCTGGTTCATATTGAACCAAAGAATATATTGATTCTCTTTTTGCATAATTCTTATATCGAGCATTTATCTGCTTTATTAGAACCTTGGCCCGATATTCCCAATCCTTCATTTCCTGCAAATCTTGAAGGACAATCTCTTTAATTGTTGCTTCTATCTTTTCAACCATTAAAATATTTTCATCAAAATTAACAATGTCATCCTCAGTTTGAGGATGAGGGTCATTTCCTTCTAGAGCTGCGAATGAACAATGCTCAGCTGCAGGGGCTTCCTATTGTTGTGCTTCACCCAGTGGATCTTGAAGCACATCTGTTGCTTTAAAACCTAAAATGTTGCCCTGCAACATAAAATCGTCATCAAGTTGGATATTATCCAACCCAATAGATGAAACTTCTGGTGCCTGTGAAGAAGTGTGAAATGTAAAATATGAGAACCCAGGCCCGAAACTTCGAGCCGGCTACGATCTCTGTGAAAAATTATTTTCCAACCCGTGTTTGGCCTCTCATCTATGTAGGCCCAGGGTGTGCCTGTGCTTGTCATTGTTGTGAACATGGATGTCTGTTGTTGCCTCTATTGTTGATGTTGCTACTATTGTTGTTGTTGTTGGTGCTATTGTTGTGGTGGAAGAGGTACTTGTGGTGGAAGCGGTGGCACCATATGGCCTCTCATTCTCGTAGTTTGCCATTGAGAGGTGGTTAAAAACATAAACAAATTTTGTTAACATTATTCTAAAAATTAAATAGAAAACAACCATAATAATTAATTCAAAGTAAATACACATTGTTTTACCTGAAGACGATGAAATATGATGAATTTGTGCACCGATGGGGGAGGGTGTGGCCACACTAGATTCAACCTACACATTTTGTGCATACCTAGGCGTACGAGATCCACCAGGTGAAGGAGCTTGCCTTAGACATTTTGGTGCCCTTTGTAATGGTGAAATTTTTGATCCAGTGTCCTCAGAATCACCAGTTTGCTCTGGCCTATGACTCCTATTGGCAACATCTTGTTTACTCCTTATTGTGGCTGCCCTACCCTGCATTTAGATGAAAAGAAAAATTTAAAAATAAAAATGTACTAAAATATAAAATACTTTTTTATTGTCAAAGATGGACTGATTACCTTCAATTCATCTGGTGTCAAGGCAATGGCTTGTAGTGTTGCATGCACTATAGTAGGAGGAGGAGTATCTTGTAAATTATGAAAAATTTCAAAATAAAGAGCTAAAATAAAATTAATAGTGCCCACAATGGGTTGTGTGTTGCTGGTTTGCAATTGCACCGCATGCAGCTCGACCCTGATGCGATCTGCAATATAGGTGCACCAATCGAACCTCTCATGATGCTCACAACGAATAACATATGAAAGTCCCCAGAACGGAATTTTTGATCTTCCAAGCAGAATCAGTCTTGCCTGGAAGAACTCAATAATGGCCTTCAAAGTCGGATTCTTAACATCGGTGATTGTTAACCCCCATTTTGACTTGGCGATGGAAGCTGCAAAAAGAAAAAATTAGATAACAATTTACAAATTTGAAATATTTAGCATTAACAAATTCTAAGACACAAGAATTATACCTGCCAAATCTGTTGTGGTGAGTTGGTACATTTTCTCGAGGTAGTCTTTCTCCTCTATAGAGAGTTGTAATTGTGATGTTGAACGATAGATTTCTATTCTATATTTTCATTTTGACAATCCCCTTGTCATGGTCATAACCACTAATGATATGTTGCAAGAGGACTTTATCAGTTTTGAAATGTGGTATTGACACAAGGGTTGTCAAACCTGCATCATCTAACCACGATAAGTTCGTACCTGGGGTAATTAACAAATCTGAAATTAACGTGCAAGAAAGGTTCTTGAACTTTGGAATTGGGGTGGAAATGGTGGCCATTGCTAGAATTTGGAAACTTGGAAATAGGAAAAACAAGAAAATTTGGTTGCTCGGTAATGGTTTGCTCTGGTTGGGTGTAGTCATAGAAATGAACTCAAAAAATGACATTGATGCCCTTTTATAGACAGAATGGATGGAGTCGACACGTGGCAGAATTCTATTGGACATGCATTATGGGTGATCGATTGTTTGACACATGGTAGAATTCTATTGGACATGCATTATGGGTGATCGATTGTGTGACACATGGGAGGTGGTCAATGGTGGACCGTTTTGTGCATCAGGTTGAATCTTGGACCATAGTTTGCATCAAGCACCATACCGAACCTTATTGTGCATTAGACCCTGATCCCAAACCTTATTATGCATTAGACCTGACCCTAGATATTATTATGCATCAGACCTGGCACCCAAACTCTATTCTACATCAGATCCAATCTTGAACTCTATTATGCATCAACCTCGGCACCTAGACTCTATTTTGCATCAGACCTGACACCCAATCTCTATTCTACATCAAACACAACCCCAGACCTTATTCTATATCATATCAAACACTAAATATGGTTCTACATCATACCAAACACCAGACATGGTTTTACATCAGTATCAACACCTGGACCTTATTATGCATCAAATTTGAAAACCAGACCTTATTGTGCATTAGGGCCGATCCGATCCTTATTATGCATCAGACCCAAAACCTGAACCTCTTTATGCAATAGGCCAATATCTGGGCCTGGTTATGCATTAGATTGGATCCCAAACCTGGTTATGCATCAGGTCAGATATGTTTCTAGTTATGCACCAGACCGGATCCTAACCAAATTATGCATCAAATTAGATCCGGACCTTTTTATACATCAGACCGGATCCAACCTTTTCTATCTATGCTAGAATTTCAAAATCACTAACTAGATTTTGAAGGATAAAAAAGAAAATTATTTTGAGACAGATTTTGAAGGCACGTCATCATCAAGGCAGTTTTAGAGGTATAGTGATTTAATTCCTTCTTAAGGTGGTTGAGTTATCATATGTTTGGAGAAATAAGGATTGATTGAGTGTGCATTGCTTTGATAGAGATTGCAAATATATGTGCTAAGGTTTGAGAACAAGTAGTACATTATTGTTGAATGAATTTGAAAATATACTTGCGAAGGTTTGAGAGCAAAATGGTGTGTTAGTTTTGAGTGATATTAGGATTAAATTTTCAAGGGATATAGACCAATTTTGTGAAGTAAGTATGTACATTGGTTTTGATTGATTTTGGAAGTTCATAAGGTCAACTATCAAGTGCTAGACTAGAGTATCCTTTTGAATGCAATGAATATGAGACATGTAAAAGCTAAAAAATTAATGAATGTGAGAAGAATATATTAAGTTTTTGTAATGCATATCATTCTCTATATGTTCATAAATAAAAATAATCCTAAGTAGAATATTTCTGAACTACTTTAGTCAAAATAAAACACTTTAACATTGTTTACATGCAAGATTTAGGAATAATTTAGAAAGTTCTATGAGTAGCATTGAGGTAGATTTGAGCAGGTGATATGAGCAGATATTTGAACAAATATTTGAGCAGATATTTGAGTAGATATTTGAGAAAATATTTGAGAAGAGTTTTGAGTAGATATTTGAGCAAAGTTTAGAGTAGAGTTGAGTATATTTGAGCAAGCCTTATGTAAAGGTTTGGAGTAGACTAGAGCAAAGGGGATTGGTGTCTCTTGTGGATAGAGGTCCACAAACTGGAGTAGAGGGGATTGGTGTCTCTTGTGGATAGAGTTCCATGAACCAGAGCAAAGGGGATTTGTGTCTCCTATGGGCAGAGGTCCATGAACCAAAGCAAATGGGATTGGTGTCTCTTATGGATAGAGGTCCATGAACCAGAGCAAAGGGGATTGGTGTATCCTCTGGATAGAGGTCCATGAACTTGAGCATAGGGGATTTGTGTCTCCTTTGGGCTGGTGCCCATAAACATTGTAATAGGGAATTGGTTCCCAAGATATTTTATGAGTTATAAGAAATATTTTCTTTGTGGACATAGCCCACATTAGGTGAACCATGCTAAATATATGCCTCTTATGTGTGTGATGATCTTTGCATTGTTTCATTATTACAATTGTTAATATTGGATAATATTGCTTTGGAAAGAAAAGTAAAAGTTTTATCTTATACTGTTCACCCCCCCTATCAGTATAAGATTATGTTATTCAGGTCTATAATTCCATTGTAAAGGTATTGTGAGTTTTCTACTTATGCCTCATATCTAGTCTTGTGAGCTCTTTCTTTCACCTTCTTCTTGAATATATGAGTGGGACTCAAATATTGAGTTGTTGTCTAAGGAGCATCAAGCCACTTCAAGATACATAACTTGTAATTATTTTGGCACACAAATGAAAGTTGTGACTAAATTTACTTTGTCCTACTTCTTTAGTGTGTTTTCAATTATGGGTTATATGTGATGAAGTGTGTTCAAATCTTAGCTATTATACTATGGTGAATGTGTTCATTTCTATCTTGTTCATTCAATTAGGAGGGGAACCTTGATCTTGGCACATCACAATTATAGTTAAAGTTTTACCTTTTCTATAAATTTACTTTCCTACAAGTTTACTTTTTAGTTTTATTCTTTTTGTCATTTTATTTCCTTGTATTTCCTTTCCTTACCCACAAGAAAACACATACCTGATCCCATGAGGTTTGAAAGTGAGCAAAGATCAAATTTGATGAGTATTTGGTATTGGATAATATTCCCAGAGGTTTTCCTCTAGGTGTTACCTTCATCTGTAGAGCTTCCTATTGTGTTGCTCTTCCTAAGGCACAAGTGTCCTAGGCACATCGAGATACTACCATGATAGGACAACAACACAAATATTTTATTACCATTAGTAAAACTTCATTATTTCCCATAGATAACACCATGTAAAAAATCATTCAATCTATTTTTTATGATCTTTAAAATCATGTTATAAATCATGTTACAAGGGCCTATCAAACAACCAATTAAAACAAAATGGGCTATCAAACAAACACCATTAAAATATTTTTTCTTACCTTTCCTAGAACTAATGCAATGAAGGTGGTATTGATCTTATTTTAGCATTATTTTTATTTACCTATTCAATTGCAACCAACATATCACTCTTCTTTGTATACCATTTTTTTTAAAGAAGATTACAAAAAATCCACTAAAACCAAATTCATTATCATGGTGGAAAGATAAATCTACCTCTTATAGCTCCTATGTCAAGATATTTCTAATCAGGTTTTTATTCTCTCTATATAAATATTGATGGAATGTTTTACAAAATATTATCCTAAGCCTCTTGTCATATACAATTTACAATAAAATATCTTTGAAATAATAGGTTTCTTCCTTCTTGATTTCTTCTTCTTCCTCAGTAAATCTCCCATCTTGAGTATATATATATATATATATATATATATATAGAGAGAGAGAGAGAGAGAGAGTAATACTTCTTATACACATCCACCATGGGGATTGAACTTGGGTCACATCATCGATAATGCAAGTGGCATCCTTGTCGGTAGACCACACTCACGGGGATTAAAATATTTTTATTTAATGAAAGCACCAAAATATTTTTATGGCAACATATAAAAATTGTTATTTCTCTCACCTTTATTAATCCATCTCTCCTTGGATTTTTGGTCTCAATACTAATCTTACTAAATTTTAATATGCTATAATAATTAAAAAATAATTATTTTTTCTTGCACATTAGTATACTAGTCCAATCCCTTTATTTCCACTATCTCTTATAAATTCTTAATTTTAGATTATATTTCCTTGTTTTTTTAATGTGTTTCCAAAGGATTTGAACATGTACCATTCCATGAAAAAATAACCATTATAAATTTTTGAAATTATATATATTCTCTTGAAACTCTCTTGAGATAAGATTCCTAAAATTTGCTTCATTCCATGATAACCATTTGAAATAAATTAGGGTCTTGTAGTCACATATGATGAAAAAAAATGGATTTAGATGACCATCATTGAGTAGGTCACATCTAAAGAGAATTTATTTATGATATGATCCTCCCCATAACAAAATATATAAAAAAAAAAACATAGGGTCTTGAAGTCACATATGATGAAAATAAAATGGATTTAGATGACCATCATTGAGTAGGTCACATCTAAAGAGAATTTATTTATGATATGATCCTCCCCATAACAAAATATAAAAAAATATTGTATGTTATATTATAACCAACTATTACATAACAAAAAATAAGTCATGCTTTGTGCCACATGAGATTTCCCAATATGCTTACTAGCCTATGTATATCAATAGATTTAATAAATAGCATCCCAAAGGCCATATGAATTAAAAAAGATAGAAATATTTCATTGATAAAGAGTATCCAAGAGTACCACATTTATTTTTTAAAGGAGATATAACCATATTGAAGTCTTCGTAAAAACATAGAGATCAAAATCATGAATCATTATTGAATTTGATAGAAATATAAATGAGGTCCTAACATCTATATCAAAGAGTAATTATATTTGAAGCATATTTTCTAATGAGCCAAAATTTCATGTTTTTCTCATTCCGAAGAAAATACTAGCAACCCACTCAATTGTTGGATCTAGGAATCATCCATATCTTATACAATTTTTTCATACTTTTATAGTAACTCTTGAATATCCGAAACTAGGAACTACTAGATAATCCCATATTTTCTATATTAAAATAAATCCAAGTCTAAATGAACTATTAATTCCTTGATAATTATTATTGTTCATATTCATACCTTGAATATTCCAATATATCATCTTCAAAATCATTTTTAATTTGTTGTTTATGGGCTCAAGACCACTTCTTATTAATGCTCATAGTATTTGTTAATATTTTCCAAATCAATTTCCCTCAATGTTTCATTTTCTCTTTGTTTCATTTTAAAATGGAAAGAATATCATTAAATAATGTGAATTCAACTCCACTTCTATAATTCACATTCAAATCTATGGATACCTCTACTTTTAAGAAACATTATGTCATGCTTGATCAACTCATCTTTAATAATCATGGTAGATGAAATATTTGTCAAATAAATAAATACAAATTTATTTGTCATTTTCCCTCAACTAAAATGTATTTACTTCTAACCAAAACATCATTATCTCTAAGTAAAAATTCCATGAATAATGTTTTTTATTTTACCTAACTTTTATTTATAAAATTTTTCCATTCTCTAATCTTTTCCAAATATCAAGGAAAAAAAACTCTAAACGGAGCTAAGTCCTCACTCATACTTCACTAACATGTTTAAACCCATAAGATTCAAAATATGGTTTTGGTGTGAAAGTCCAATTATATAATCTTTTTATCAAATAATATTTCCTAATATAATAAATAATATAAGTTATATATTTTTAAATTATAATAAAAAATAAATATATCTAATAAATTATTTATAACAAAAATTAAAACATTCATCTATATGTTTTTTCTGACACCAAAACCCAAAGTTTGACCCGTCATATTAAATAATGAATTAATAACTGTTTATGTCCTGTTAGAACACTACTGTTTCTATTCTGTTAGAATACCAATTTGGATTTTTGTTAAGGAGACGTGTATGTAAGAGACGTGAATGTTTTTAATTAGAACTCTCAAATTTAGACCTACACCACGACAAAGATGGCCTAAAAAAGACTTGTATTCAACGCAGCTCTGTCGGCGGTCAGCTACGAAAAAACGAATGGCCATGATGATGAACGGCGATGAAGATTAGCCATGGCGCTATAAGAGACTTTAGGAAGCTGGAAGGTGAAGAATGTCAACCATGGCTATTATTGAACTTCAACATTCTACATAGAGTCTAACATGAAAACAATTTCAATGAAAACTTTATTGAACTTTAATTAAACAATTTCAATGAAAACATTCATCTTCATGATTATAATTTCCTTTCACAATAATATCTATCTATCCTTATGCTTTCTTCTAACATGAAAAAATAATTAAATTAAAACGTTTATATTCTGTTAGAATACTAATTTGTATTTTTATCAAAAAGGTAAGAGACGTGAATGTTTTTACTTAATAATTGTTTATGTCTGGTTAGAACTCTCAAATTTAGACCTACACCACCGACAAAAAAAGACTTGTATACAACGCAGATCTGTCGGCGGCGGTCAGCTCTGAAGTACTGCTTTGGAGCGGTGGATATCCATTCCAACCCCACAGGAAGAGATCCCCACTGCTCCAAATAAGTGCAACCGGCGTTATACTTAGGAAGCTTTTAGGTGAAGAATGACGACCATTTCTATTATTGAACTTCAACATTCTACATAGAGAGTCGAGGTACGACACCCTCCGGTTCGACATCCCACTTCAACTATATAATTGTTAGCTACTACCACTGAATTCAATCAGCTCATGCGCAGGGCAAAATTGCATAGCAAAGACGAATGGCCATGATGATGAACCGAAACGAAGATAGCCATGTTCTGCACGCGGTGGTCGTGCCATTTCCTGCACAAGGTCACGTCAAAGCTCTCTTGAATTTCGCTGAATTACTGTCTACGCGAGGATTTTTCATCACCTTCGTTAATACAGAATGGAGCGAGAAACGCATTTTTGGCGATTCTCATGTGTTCCAACGGCCGAATTTTCGATTTTTGTCGGTTCCGGACGGTTTGCCGGCCGAGCACGGTCGCACGGCAGAGATGGGCGAGTATATGGGCGTATTGCAAAAGCTGGGCTCCGAGCTGGAGCAGCTGCTGCGCTCTGCCCGTGACAAATCGGAGATTCCTCCCGTGACGTGCATCGTCTCCGACGCTTTCATGTCTTGCACACACTCCGTTGCCGCCAACATGGAAGTTCCCAGGGTTATCTTCTGGCCTGTGTGCGCCGTCTTCTCTATTTCTCAAAAATATGCTCCTTTACTTCTTTCTCAGGGACTCATTCCCGTCAAAGGTATTCATTTTCATCTTCATACTTTATCTTCGCTATCTTTTTCTTCCTTCGACCCACATTAACATTAACACCTCGATTATGGTTCAGTGAGCGAAGCAAAATGTCCAGAGAGACTGATAACCACTCTTCCGGGGAACATACCTCCCTTATGGCCAGCGGATTTATTGTCCTTTTACCGTGAGCAGGATGCATCCGACCTCATCTTCCAAGCCTTCCTTTACGAAGCTCGATTTGCCAACATAGGAGACTACGTCCTTGTCAACACATTTGAAGAATTAGAAGGGAAAGATGCGGTAGCTGCACTCTCTGCTAATGGATGTCCTGCTATGGCTATAGGTCCTGTATTTCTCGACAACGTTTTACAAGGAAAGAAAGTGAAGAGCAGTATGTGGGAAGAAGACGAAAGCTGCCTCAACTGGCTTGACATGCATCCGCCAAACTCTGTGCTATATGTATCATTTGGCAGTATTGCCGTCAAATCCCAACAACAACTGGAGGAGTTGGCGCTGGGGCTGGAAAGAAGCGAACAACCTTTCTTGTGGGTTCTGCGCTCGGACCTTGCTCAAGGAGAGTCTGGTGTTTTACCCGAGGGCTTCAAAGAGAGGACCAAGGCTCGAGCATTCTTTGTGAGTTGGGCGCCTCAGTTGAGAGTGCTTTCCCACCCTTCGGTGGGAGGATTTCTTACGCATAGCGGATGGAATTCTACGCTGGAGAGCATTAGCACGGGTGTGCCCATGATTGGTTGGCCTTATTTCGGCGACCAGTTTCTTAATTGCAGATTCGCCAAAGATATTTGGAAGGTTGGCCTGGATTTCGATGATGTTGATGTAGATGACCTCAGGTTGGTGAGAAGGGAGGAGGTGGAGAGAGCGGTGAGGAGATTGATGCAGAGTTCGGAGGGGATGGTGCTGAGAATGAGGGCCCTACAGCTGAAGGAGGTCGCAACCAAGGCAGTCATGCCCGGAGGTTCTTCTTTCTCAAACCTGGACGTCTTCATCCACCATATGCGGGAAAAAGCCAAACCCCGAGTCTCTTAACATTGAAGTGCACGAAATGGGTAAGAATATATATACGGAGTAGAGAGTTGAATCAATAAAGTCCCTGGGATCTGATCTTAATACCTACTTAGGAAATTGGCGTAGGAATCATTTGCCGTGTTGAAGCAGAAGTGGTACCCTAAGGCCCAAGGGTAGTACCCGACGCTCAAATATCGTTGGCTTTCTAGCGGATTGTTAACATCGTTTTATTAGTACCAAGGATATTCTCCTCATATATCGTACTATAATATATTTAATTTAATTTAATGTGAATGAAGCCTTGGTTTAATGATTAGGATATGTGATAATATGGTTCACACCAAAATTTAAATAGATGTTGTGACCCACACTAAAGTTTAGTTTAGACCATATATATATATATATATATATATATATATATATATATATTAATTAATTAAATATATATGTGAGATTTTTAATTTATAAATTATATATGTATTTTTTTACATAGTCCACATTTTGACTTTGGTTTTTCATCTTAATGACGAGACCAAGGTTAAAATTTTGCCATTGTATACATGTATAATTGTCAAGTTATTATAATACCATTATATAATACCTATTGACGACCTATTTCAATCCCATATAACCCATTAAATTTTTTTAAAATACATCTCAATATTAAAATGATTTTTCCTATATTGATCTTGATTAATTAACAAAAACAAATTATATAACATCTATAATAAGTTATATTCATCTAAGAGAGTTAAAGAAATTATATTCATATTTACTAAATATTTTTCCCTATTTTAAAAATATATTGAATAAAGCATTATAATTTGAAAGAGAACAAATGATATAACATGTATATCCACCTATCAAAATTTCTTGTTTGCATTTATGACTTTAAAATTTACTTTGATCTCTAATAAAGATATTAGAATTCTTAATATTTAGGGTTATAATTTAATGCAAATTAACATATTTTACATTGAAACAAAACCTATCTCTTCTACAACCTTTGAAGACACCATCAAGACATGATTTTCCTAATATTTTTTCAAAGATTTCATTAAATTTTAAATTAGTATATCCTTATTTAATTGGTTTTTATTTAATGAAATCTCTTTTTTTTTAACCATGAAACCTTCATTTGAGATATGAAATTCTACTTCATTCTAATGTTAAATAACCCACTTTACCATTTTATATTAAAAAAAATGTTGACTTTAAGTTTTTTTTTACATAGAGGAATTGGTAACTACCTTTCCTTTTTAACAACTGATCACAAGGTCAAGTTGCATTACCTCCTATCCTAGCATCAAATCATGATGCCACCACTATAACCCCTATTTGACCTCGATAAACATAACTTGAATTGAGGGAGACCCCAATGGCTTGGGGTTGGTACCTCCATCATCAAGTTGGCACACACTCAACAAACTCAGGTCAAACTACTACCTTTGCTCAAATTGGGCATGTCCCCAAGGTTTGAACTTGTTTCTCCTCTTGGTAAGTACCCAAGATCTTACCAATCCACTAACCCTTTCTTTTAAAAATATAAAAACAATATATTTAATGAATCTAAATTTTTGTGAAGTTAATTTCATGTTCCAATCTAAGTCATGATGTACTTAAACCTAATCAAATGAAATCATATTTTGAGGTTCTACTCTTCTAATATGTTTTACATCCACCCATAACCATCAAGTTAGGATTAAAATATTTTAAAATGTTTATTTTTACTTGAAAAAATATTTAACTCCTTCCCTTCATTTAAATCATGTTTTCTTCCCTTCATTTAAATCATGTTTTTTTTTTTTTTTGAAGAGATGATTTAAATCTTTCTATTCATTCAATAATAAATTTTAAGCACTTACATTCATTTACAAAGATATTTTAAGTTTGATTAATAATATTTATCTTGTCCAAATATAATGTTTTATTATGCTAATTGAGTTATATAAAAAAGGAGCTCTATTCATATTTACTAAAAATTTTACAATAATTTATTTTAAATATATATTGAATAGAGTATCATGTGATGTGGAAGAAAACAAATGAAATACCGTGCATAACTAGCTATAAATATTTTTCTTCTATATTTATTATGATTTTAAAAATTATTGTGATCTTTAATAATTCTTTTATGTATAAAATATTAGAATTATTCTTAGTAATAGTATACATTATGATTTAATGTAAATTGACATATTTTTCATTGAAACAAAACTTGTTTCTCTTTGAGTCTTTGAAAGGATCACTCGTACTTGATTTTCCTAATATTTTTTTGAAAAGTTCCATCAAAATTTAATTAAATAAATCCCTATTTAATTAGCTTTTATTTAATGTGAAGCCCTTCTTGTTTTTGTTAGCATGAAAACTTATTTGAGATGTGAAATTTTAATGTTCAATACCCCACTTTACTATTTTATATTTATAAAAGAATGTTGAATGCAGCTTTTAATAGTATAATGATAAATTTACTGGCATTTAACCATATTTATCACCAACTATTAATTTTAAATAAATATAAATTTTTGTGAAGATATTTTCTTTGATTTGTAACCTCTCGACTGTACATAGCATATCTTAAACATAAATAAATAAAAAATTCTTAATGATCCATCCTTCAATGTTTTACATCTATCCATAGTCATCCAACATAATATTATTATGCACATGAGAGAGTTTAATATTTTTAAATATTTTGAAAAGAGCCTCTTCTGCTAGTGTGAGTATTTAATCTAGAAAATATTAGTTCTAAGTTGTACTGAGATAAAAAAAATTGTACTAAGAACAATCCTAACTATAAATACAAGAAATAATGATAAAAGTAGGATTAATATTATATTTTCAATAACAAAAACATTAAATAAGTGAAATATGAAAACTAAGAACAAGAGCAACTATATTAAAACCACTTTCCTCTTCAAGGGGATGATCTAATGCAGTCTAGAAGAAGGGATATATTGAAATACTACCTCTTCTAGCATCCCCAAACAACTTACATGTAAACATATACAAATACAAAAAAATAAACAATAATTTCTTGCATTTTTTGTCAAAAAAACCATAGCAATTTTTTTGATGATCCTCTTGGTCTTCCCTTGTCAATCCCTTGTTGGCCCTTGCTAGTTACTTATTGGTCATCTTGGATCCTTTTAAAATTCCTTATCAGCCTCTTATTGGTCCCTTGCTGATCCCTTATCGATCCTTGTTGGTCTCTTATCGAATCCTTGCTGGCCTTGTTTGGTCTTTTTTTGTTCCTTGTCAATTCCTTATCAACCCCTTGTTGATCCTTGTTGACTTCTTTTCAATAATATGCCTCAAGCCAAAATGTGACTCTCATCACATGGGTGAGCCACCACCAATTACTCCACTAGCTTCTCCATAAATTTAAGCTCAATTCATGCTAAAAAAGCTGAGTGATTTTTTTCTTTTCTTTTTTCTTTTTTTACCTCTTCTCTATTTAAAAAAAAAAAACTCTTTTTTTTAGGGGGTGGGGGGTGATGCAAGATTTCCTATACAATTGGATGCTCCTACATAAGACACATCGAGTAAGAGAAAAATATTCACGAGCTTTGGTTTATGAATTGCTTTTTATTGAACTACTGCAACCAAGCTGCCACAAAAATAAATACTACTCCATTTTTTTTTACTTTTTTAACACGTGCAACAATATATGAGGCTCAAAATACACATATTTATCACCTCTACAATCTCTACAACTCTCAAATCCTCTAATTAGCCTTAAATCCTTTGAAACTCCTTAAGATTCTTCACATACACCTTCATCTTCGATGTTCTAGAACAACTCATACTAAAAATTCTAGATATTCTCCACATACACCTTGCTTTGATACCACTTTGATGCATTATAGTGGAAGGGATATATTAAAATACTACCTCTTCTAGCAGCCCCAAATAATTGACAAGCAAACACGTGCAAATAACAAAAAATAAAAAAACAATTATTTGCATTTCTTTGTTAAAAACAATTGCAACAATAATTTAAGCTTTATTTATGACCCTCTTGGTCTTCCCTTTCCAATACCTTGTTGGCCCTTGATAACTCCTTGTTTTTCATCCCAAATTGTTATCGACTCCCTTATCGTTCTCTTTCTGGTCCCTTGCAAACCCCTTACCAATCCTTGTTAGTCCCTTACTAATCTCTTACCTATCCTATCTAGTCATTTTCTAGTTCCTTTTTTATCCTTGCTAACTCCTTTTTGGCAAGATACCTCAAGAGAAAATGCAACCCTCATTACATGGGTGTGCCACTACCAATTTCTCCATCAATTTAAACTCACTTCATGCTAAAAAAATGTTGAGTGATTTTTTCTTTTCTTTCTTCCTTTTTTTTCCCTTTTTTCCTCCTTTTTTTCTTTTTTCTCTTGTTTTTTTTTTAACCTTTTTTTTTTTTTGTGATGCAATATTTCCATACACCTAGATGCTCTTGCATCAAAAATCTTTAACAATATATTCTAGTCTTCTTCCTATGTAGGTTACATCCTTGTTTTTTTTATAAGGCTTATAAGCATATTTCTTGACTATTCTATGACAATATTCCTTGACTATATATTCTAAGAAAATTATATATATGAATCTAAGGTAGTTACATATTTGATTTTGTGATAATATTCTCCTACCTATTCCTAACTTGACATGTGGCTCTCTTCATATACCCCATATGGTAAAATAATATAGGCTAACATTGATCACATTCATGGGGTACATAACATGCCACCCCCTTAAAAAAACTTTGTCCTCAAAGCTAAAAAGTGGAAAATTATTATTGGAGTTCATGTAAAGTCTCCCACATGACATCTTTTGGTTGGATCTCATACCATTATACAAGGACTTCAATGACGTTGTGGAAGTGAAGGTGTTAATTCTATTAATGAAGGATGTCTACTGGTTTGAGAATAATAGATCCTTCTTCATATAGTTCTAGAAGGACCATATGTACTAGGGTATGTTTTCTCACCATCTTATTTAGGTAAGACACATGGAAAACTGGGTGGATATTGAATGATATTGATAGCTCTAGTTTATGATCAACTTTTCTCGTTCATTGGAGTATCTTATAAGGTTTGTTGAACCTGGGCACTAGCTTATGTCAACCCTTTTTTAGGGATATATGCTTGCAGGGTTGAAGACAAAGAAAAACAAAGTCACCTTCCATAAAATCTCTCTCAATGTTATGTTGATATAACTATTATTTCATGAGGTTTTGGACGATTGCTAAGTTTTGTTTTAGGTAACTAAGATATCCTATTGACAAGTGAGGATTGTATTAATTATTTTGAACTACTTAGAATATGAGAGGCAAGTGTTAGACGTGATTAACCATATAATGCCTCATATAGAGTCATTTAGTTGTTGTATGAAAAGTGGCATTATACGACCATTTTTCTAGGGAAAGACATTGGCTCTACTTGGATTGTTAACTTGAGATAAAGCATCTAAGGTATACCTCCAAAAATTTGTTGATCAACTTAGTCTAACCATCACTCTGTGGATGGTGAGATATGCTTCTTTTTAGCTTTATCCCTTGAATGTGGTGGAGTTCCTCCCAAAAATTATTGTGAAAACCTTATCCTGGTAATTGACTATTGAATGGGGGATTGCATGGAGTTGAAAGATCTTGTCTATAAAAATTTATGCCACTATCCTTATAGTGTAAGGATGACCCAAGGGGTAAAAGTGAGCATACTTAATCAACTTGTCTACTATCACCATGATAACCTTTATCTACCTAATAGAGGGAACCCTTCAATAAAGTCCATAAAAATATCTATCCATAGTGAATCAAGAAAGGGTAAGGGTTGAAGCAGACCTAATGTTTTAATTATTTCCACTTTTTGATATTGGCACATACCACATGTATCCACAAACTACTTCACATCAATCTTTAAACTAGGCTAGTAAAAACTACATTTGACCTATTCATAGGTACAAAATAAGCCAATGTTTCCTCCTATTGGTAAAGAACAAAGCTTCATTAAAATTTTGGATCTAAGTTCTAAAGTGGATGGAATAACAACCCTCTACTTGTAGTATCCCTTTCTTCAATGTGTAGTTAGGATTATTTCCCATTTTTATCTAGAGGTCCTCTTAGAGTATATTACATCATTTGGGTTATGTAAATGTACCACCTTTGGTACATAACTAGGATAGGAGTTTACTTTAGAGTAAAGTTAGTTAGTTACTTCAAGTAATGTAATAAATGCACAAGTATCAATGTGCAAGTTGTAAATGTACATGTAGTCCACATGTACATAAGTCCTAGGTAGAGTAAGGGCCAAGGAATCTATCTTCCTATATAAAGGGCTCATAGTGAGTGATATAGGGAGTAGTAGAAAATATAAAATGCAGTAGTAAATATAGAGAGTGTGTTATAGTTTAGTAGTATGGTACAATGTAGTTCTTTCATACCTGTTCATGGAGTGTTCATGTCCTCCATTATATAGCATTGTACTATTTTTGTCACTTTCATTAATGACATATTTCTGAGTTATTTGTAGATGTTTATTTCATTATTTTCTTGCATATTATTGTGCCATTAGTTTATATATATCTCAGATCAGTTATCTTGCATCTTGTGGTTGTATTCCCTATACTATAGTCTCATCAAAAGCTAACAGTGGTATCAGAGCACATGGTAGATCAAATAGAAAATAGAGAGAGCCACAAGTGAGATAGAGAAATCCAAAAATCTCATTTATAGAATTTTGAGATTACATTTGGCTAGAGTCTTTCCACAAGGTTACAGAAAAACTCGTGAAGACTAGGACTTAGCATAAATTCCACTAGATTGACAAATCAAATAGTGAAGGTTATTATCTCCAAAATTATAAAATTTTCTATTCCATTTTCTAACATCTTGTTGCAAGAAAAAGAGATTCAAAGAAAGTTGGGAAGCTTCATGTTGTGGTTGTTCCACAATGTACCCCAAAATTGGAGACCCACTTTTCATTTTTTGTTTTTGGGTATTTTTGTTTCATTTTGAGTGATTAGTAGGCCACTTGCTTTCCGGTTGTAGTTTTTATTAAGCTGTTATCATCAATTTTTTGTCGATGATTTTTATCATCAATTTTCTATCGACGATTTTTATCATCAATTTTTTGTCAACGATTTTTATCGTCAATTTTATGTCGATGATTTTTATCATCAATTTTCTATCGATGATTTTTATCGTCAAATTTTTTTGTCAATGATTTTTATCATCAATTTTTTTTTGTCGATGATTTTTATCATCATCTTTTTATAGACGATTTTTATCGTTAGTTTTGTGTCAACGATTTTTATCGTTAAGTTTTTTGTTAGTGTTTTCAGGGTTAATGTTGGTGTTTGTTTTCTTTCGTATGCTTCAAGTTATATTTAAATTAAAATATTAAAAAAATAATAATAATAATGGAAAAGGTATAATATATATATATATATCATATATATATTATATATAAAAAATAAAAGCTATAAAGTAAAATAAAAAGTTCATTTTTATTTTTATATTCTAATGTTCTTTTATTAAAGATAAAATGAAAATGAATTTAATAAAAAAAAATAAAAAAATAAAAAAATAATAAATGAATAAAAAAAATGGCATTGGAGTGCCATGTTATTATGCCCATTGTAATTTTATTTTTATATAATGTGGCTTATATTGTTTTTCTTGTTGCAGGTTACTAAGGAGGCGATGGCGAACGATGATGACATGGTTGGCATGTTCGAATGGCGAGGTGAATGGTGATTTCATCATACCAACATCTTCGTAGAGAGGACCAAAGACAGGTAGTTGTGAATATGTGGAACCCGAGCATCAGATCCCACAAGGTGACAATAAATTTGGTAGAATAACGTGGCACAACATAGATGTGTACAACTTATAAAATGGACGAGGTGGCAACATCAACTTCAATCTCATAGTAAACTGTGGTTGTGAGCTTGATGGCAACACCAGGCACAAACTGCCGAAAGAAACTACACGAATCTGATGTGGCAGTGAGATGGGTCTAAGCGAGATGACTAGGATGATATTTGTGGCTCCAAAGAGGGGTAAGCTTGGAAATATCGATGTGGAGCATCACACGTCAATGTTGTCATCAAAGCGCATGTCTATTTGCATAAGAAAATAGAGACGAGACAAGTAATATTTTAATATTATCTTCAAAAGGGTTAAATAAATGCTCAAAATCCAAATAGAGAAATGGACCAATCGAAAGGTGTTAGTGGGAAATTATCTACATTGTCAGCATATCCACAGGGGTTAGGTACATACATGGAAATGTCGAATAAATAGGAACATCATCCAAAGAAGGAAAAGTTTGATGAATCGTGGGCACTAACAGGTGAATAGACACCTAGAAAATATGAAAATGGAGATGTTTGGATCGCTTAAGCATCGAATTAAATGGAGAGCATCAATAGGAGGCTGGTAACATGTGTGAAGTGTAGCATGGGTGAGATACATGGTGTGGGGAATGTGTGTTGGATGAACCTTGCCAGTTTGATGACACACTGGCAAGGAGTGTAGTATTCCCATCGGGGAGTGCATAGATGCAGCCAAACCATAATGACATGGATGTTTTTGATCGATATCATGATCCATAGATGATGGTGAGGATAAATACACCAGGGGTCCATGCAGTGGCTACTGCCATGTAGTATGGTGGACACCTAGACACATTGACGATGATGATGAATGAGATCCGGTTGATATCAAAGAATGATTGAATATCCTGTGTGGCATGAAGCTAGAGGATAGACCCGATGAGCTAGATGGAGAAATTTTAGGTTGATGCATGTGGGTTTGCGGTAGTGTGCATAGCCACGAAGACTAAGGGTGTACACCTAGACACGCGAAGGCATAAACAACCATATTGGCTCGGATAGTGTATAATGCGGTAATGGCCCCACGTGTTAGAGGAGGTTCAATACAATGATGCAATGCGATGGTGGTTACAAGATGCAGTTGAAAATTTTTACCAATACAGTTGGAAACATCAAGTAGCCACAATGGTAAAGTGACAATCAAGGTACCAATGCGGTGTTGATAGTGGAAATAATGAATAGTTGGTAAGAAATACAACATACACAGGGTCACATCATTGAATTCATGATGTCAATAGAGCTCGGGTTGGTTCTAGGTTTTAAAATGGGAGCCAACAGTGTGAAATGCAGGTATTGCAGAGAATATGAAATGGATGTGTAGTAGCTACCTAGCCATTGTAGGTGATGCAGAAGGGATTGATCAAAATATTGTCAATAAACCCTAAAATCCCCATGTACCTTGCTTTATATTGCTGAGCATATAGCAAGAGGAAGGTTAATAAAAAAATTTGTTGGGTAAAAATAAAAATTTTAAAAGTCTCCCCCACACAGAGCAGATGGAGCCAAGGAAGATTGAGGTACGGATATCACAAGTGGAGCGATCATGGATGCGCTACTATGTTTCGAATGATGACATGGAAATGCGTAGGGACAGAACCTTCGTTCGATGGAAGCCTTGTATTAAGGCTAAGTTCAAAAGTTTTTTTGTTGTTGTTTCTTTTTAATATATATTATGTATGCTCTTAATGGAGTTATGGGTTTCCCTTGTATTATACTATGGTGTATCTAATGTATGGGAAAGTTAAAGTATTTTGTTATGATTGAGGGGGATTCATACAGAGCTTCGGGTGTTATAAGGAAGAAATGGATATGTATATATATATATATATATATATATATATATATTATATATATATATATGTAATAAAAAATATGAAAATAAAGTAAAATATTATCATTCCCTTGGTTGTTTCCTTTTATTATTATGGTATAAACTATGGGAGTTATAAGGAAAAGGGGGAATGTTTTAAGATTAAGGGAATGAAGAGGCAAATGGGAAAGTGAAGACCAAGGGTCAAGTTTTAGTTTTTTCATTTAGGCCCATGAAATTTTCAAAAAAGGGCTGGAAATTTTTGTAAAAAAAAGACAATTTTTTGAAATCGAATGCATACATTTTGGTAGGCATACACTTTGTGAGAAAAAGTACAGGAGATTTTTGGTTGAGGGTTATTGTGTTTATTGTTTATTATTTTAATGCATCTTGTTTTAATTTGTATCTACGTATTTAATGCCTTTAGGGGGTTATACTAGGTGAAGATTAAAATTGATGCAAACATTATTGAGTCCTTTGAGTCTTGCACTTGATCTAATCCGATTGTGTTTTATGCAAGTTTTCTTAGATTTGGTTACCTTTAGACTTGTCTCATAATCTGTGGTTTTGCAGGGTAGGGGAGTGTGATACCATAATTTATATGCATGTTTTTTCCAGCTTTGGTGTAAATAGATTAAATTTATTTTCTGTAACTTGTTTATTCTATTTTGTGGAAAGTCATTTTTGTTTATTGCTTTCCATTCTGGTCCATTTTCCAGAATTTTAGTTCTTTCATTCTGGTCCATTCCAGAATTTTAGTTCTTTCATTTTGGTCATTTTCCAAGATTTTTGCACTTTGTTTTCAGTTCTTTCCATTTTGGTCTTTTTCCAGAATTTTTGCATATTATTTTAGTTATTTCCATTCTGGTCCTTGTCCAAAATTTTTGTAAATTTTTTGTTTAGTTTATTTGCATTCTGGTCCTAATCCAAAATTTTTGCACCTCCAAATTGCACCAAACTTTTCAGTTTTTCAAATTTAAATTTTAAGATAAAATCAATCTAGGAGGGAGGGTACTAACACCTACTCTACATTAATGGTAGATAATGCAAATGAATGTTGACTTACTAACTAACTAACATATCCATAGTCTAACTTAACATTTAGTAGAATGCTCATAATGAAGATAAAATGAATCTACTAACTATAAAATGAACCTCACATTAAAGGCATGGAGTTTAAAATGAAGTGGACTATTCCACGCATCTTTTCATTTTTTACACCTTTAATTTGAATATAAAATGGGCTTACTAATTGGGATTCAGGGTAAGACAAATTAATGCCAAGAAAATTAAAAGGAATCACTTTTCACATGAGCAAAATTCACATTCAGGAAAGAAATCACTAAGTATGTATGAATTAAACCATCAAGGCCCCTTTTTAATTGTCACTTGCAG
Source organism: Wollemia nobilis (assembly GCA_028583015.1). NCBI lineage: Eukaryota > Viridiplantae > Streptophyta > Pinopsida > Araucariales > Araucariaceae > Wollemia > Wollemia nobilis. The sequence goes on from JAQPPZ010017057.1 coordinate 4,399,597, forward strand.
GTTATTGAGATAGTTATAGCATATTTTATCTCATTTTATCTTTGCTTTCACATATATATGTAGAATGCTTGTGTAACAAAACCTTGGAGAAATTTGAGTTTTCACTTAATTTCTTTGTAAGAGAGAGTTTTCAATTTAATACTCTGATTGTGGTGATCATTTTGCAATAGGGAAAAATATCCCACTCAATATTTTGGTGCAAGAAGGAGGGCCTTATTTCATAGCTTTGTGATTTAGATCTTTGGTTTTATAATAGTTAATATGGGTAGTTTTATTTCCACCTTATTGTGCTTGTAGGTACAATGTTTATTCAGGTCTTATTGTGAGTGATTTGTGAGAAGCCTTGTAGAACATTAGTTTCCCCAAGCTGGCCCAACCTGAGTACATCGCTACTAGGTCCAAAACCACTAGGGAAACCATATTTTAAAGTCTTTCTCCCAATTCTAGGAAGCCAAGAAACAAAACTCAAGAGATCGAAATCCCATCCAGTATACTTGATCTAGGTTCATCTTTAGACTCAAGTACATCTAGTGGGTCTGTACCCACTGTTTCCATTATGATATCTACATCAAGTGTATATGTCCCCATTACTTCAATGGTTTCTATTAATCCTATTGGGCCACCACCACTATTGAATAACATGGCCCAACCACCATCTCCTTGGTACAGGGTGCTTAATATTCCATTGAACATACCCGAGGATGTCCATGAAATACCTAGGCATATTGAGAGGTCGATACCCAAGTTTAAGCATGATGGTTCTGTCACAGTTGAAGAGCATATCTAGAATTACAAAGACCACCTGATTAGACAAGGAGTAAATCATGAAGACGTTGCTTGTCGACTTTTCCCCCTGAGTCTGGATCAGATGGCTCATGATTGGTCTATGAATCTCACCGTAGGGTCCATCACCACTTGGGCCTAATTAGAGGTAGCCTTCATTAATTAGTTTAGATCACTTTTAGATCCTACCATCATATATAATCAACTTGTGTCTTGTAAAAGGTTACCCAATGAGCCGATTAGGATATTCAATGCTAGGTTCTAGAAGCTTTACATGAGTGTAACTCACCATTTTGTGGTGGATGCTGTTGTGGCCCTTTAATTATATTTTGTAGCTCTAGATCCCATGACAACCATATTTTCTAGAAGGAATCCCTAGGTTACAACCCTTTCCCTAGCTTATGTGGAGGCCATGGCCATTGAGCAATAAATGATATCATAAGGTATGGGGATACCCCAATTGCCCATGGTAGGAAAATTTTGTTCGTATAGTTAATTTACCATGATGAACTAGATTATGGTACCACAAATGCCTACGATGAACACCCTACCATACCACCAAAAATACCCATTCATGCCCATGTATCCATCCTTCACCACCTATCCTAATGCAGCCATTCTACCTACCACACCAACGTTGGCAAACAATCAAATAACCATACTAGGATTCGATGCAATCAACACTCAAACCTCAACAACTTATCCTATGGTCCCACCTCTTCAAAGCATGAATCCTTTGTGGAACCAAAAAGCTTAGAATCAAACCATCACGTCTAGTCAAGAGGTTTCCAATGTAGGAAATACATTTGGATGTGGCACTACACTGCCCCAACCACAAGGATCTAATTCTAGGGTTGAATAATTGGATAAGATAGTTAGCAAACTAAGCAATGACGCATTCCACATATAGAAGCATGCTTATAAAACCTCCAAGTCTAATAAAAATCATAACCATAGAGGAGGGGGACCGTATAATACCCACCCCAATAATGGGTGCATACCTAACCTAGTAGCCAATCAGGCAGATGCTTTGGAGGATTATGGTGAGTTTGAACCCCAAGGTGAGGGAACATCCCATTGTTGCCAAGGGAAACAAGATTCTTTGGTAACAAAAGTTGTCCACTATCAAGAAAATGAGGAAGGAGAAGAGGATGTTGAAATCTTTGGAGAAGAGGATGATGAAACTATGGAAGAGGAAGACCAAGCTATTAGATAGTTTGGGAAAGGAAGTCATGGTTATTACATGAGAAGTTCCAAAAATCCTAAAACTTTCTCCACTTTGTCAAATAATATCCTTTTTCCTCTGGATATCAAAGGTGATAATAATCCACCTCCTCCATCGACTATTGAATTATCCAAACTTATGCAAAATATCAAAAAATCTACTTATGATATAGTAGAGGGATTGAAAAGGACTAAGGCTAATATCTTGATTTTTGAGGTTGTTAAATTGTTGGGTCAAGGGGAATCTTTGGTGAAATGTTTGTATCCATCAAGTCAAATACATGAGGACAAAGGTGATGAGTCTCAATTAGTGTTATGTAAGGAAAAGTGAGAAGTGCCTCCTTTTCTCATAACCATCATAATTATAGGTAAAAACTTGCATAATTGTCTGATAGACTCGGGCACCTCGGGTAACATCATGTCCCTCAAGATTTTCTAGAAGTTAGGATTCAAGCCAATCCCTTCAAAGAGTAAAGTGATACAATTGGATAGATCGGTTGTGGACATAGTGGGAGTCATGAATGATGTCTTGATTCAAATAAATTATGAGCCTAGAATTCAACATCATGTGGATATACTTGTGCTCAATATCACGATCAAATACGATATGGTGTTAGGAAGATATTGGAGTAAGAACCTGAATGGTTACATTGTTACATATTCTTTCCACATTGGTTACTTTGGAGGGGAGTAGTAAACTAAATTTTGGTGGATAGTGAGCCGAGGCTTAAAGAGATGATTACAGAGTATAATAGGTCCAATGAAATCCAATTTGCTTAAACTGATTTAGGGGTCTATAACTTTGACATAGAAGAAGCTATCGAAGAACCTCAAAAGGAGAGTTTCTTGTGACACTTCTAAAGAGTATAGTTTGGTTTAGATTCTCATATTTGATGGATCCAAATCAAAGCAAGGTGCTAGAGCTGGTATTAAGCTTACATGTCCTGGTAGCAAGCCTATGCTAGTTTCCTATAGATTATAGTTCCCAACCACCAATAATGTGGTGGAGTATGAAGCACTAATTTTTGGACTTCAGTTGGCTCTGAATAAGAAGGTTAAGTGTCTCAAGGTCTTGGGAGACTCAGAGTTAGTGGTTAAATAGGTAAAAGGGCAATATGCATATCGAGATAAAATATTAAGCCTTTACACGACTAGAGTAAGGGATCTGATAGATGAGTTTAATGCTTTCAATATTTACCTTATCTCTAGGAAACACAATCGAATGGTAGATTATTTAGCCATTGCATCAAGTATGCTCAAGTCAGTCGACCATAAAAAATGCAAAAAAATTTCTATTGAGCTAGTGCCCTGTCCTTCAATACCAGACAACGTTACAAATTTGCAAGTATTTAATAGTGACAGACACATTTTTTAATTTCATCACTAACTCTGGTATTTTAAAAAATTAGGTGATAGATGAGGATAAGAGAGGACAGGAAGAAACATACCTGGATAGTGAAATAACCCAAATGATGAATACAATGCCAAAAGACACTATTTCACTAGAAAATATATTTGATATCGGATATCAAACCAAAAGAGGCAAAAAGGTACCACCTCCTAAAGAAGCATGTGATCTAATCAACTTAGGGAGTGTAGAAAATCCACAAGAGGTGTTCATTGCTAAGGCATGTACAAGTCAGGAAAAGGAGTCTATCGCTCATGCACTAAGAGAGTATGTGGATTGCATAGCATGGAGTTACAAGGATTTGAAAATGTATGATAAAAATGTGATAATGCACATGATTCCATTAAAATTAGAATCCAAGCCTTTTAGACATAGATAAATACCTATCAACCCATTATTAGAGCCCCTAATAGAGAAAGAGGTGAAGAAATTACTAGAAGCAAAAATCATCTTTTCTATTAGGCATTCCACATGGGTTGCCAATCTAGTCACAATAAGAAATAAGAACAAAGAGATAATAGTGTATTGACTTAAAAAATTTGAATAAAAGCTTCCCAAAAGGACAATTACCCATTGCCCTCCATCGATGAGATTCTTCAAATGGTTAATGGTTTAGAAATGATGTCATTCCTAGATGGTTATTTGGGATACAATCAGATCCTTATCCACCCAAATGATAGAATGAAGACCACTTTCACAACTAAATGGGGAACATTCATATACAGAAGAATACCATTTAGATTATTGAATGCTGGTGCCACTTTCCAATGAGCTATGAATTTTGCATTCAAAGGGATCATTGGTAAGTGTATCATTGTTTACATGGATGAAATTCTTGTTTTTCTAAGAAGAGGGAAAATCATGTCAAGGATTTGAGGAAATTTCTCCAGAGATGTAGGGAACATGGGATCTCCCTTAATATAAAAATATGCATCTTTGGGGTAACAAAAGGTAAGCTATTGGAAAAAATTATTTCAAAGGAAGGAATTTCCATTGATTTGGAAAGGATAGCTGCTATACAAGACATCCCACCACCCAATAGCAGAAAAGAGTTAAGTTCTTTCTTTGGCAAGATCAATTTCATAAGGAAGTTCATTTCAGGATTCACAGAGATTGCCAAACCTTTTAATGACATGTTAAAAAAGGATGCTCAGATTAAGTGGAAAAACAAAAATAGTGATGCTTTCAAAAGCATCAAGGATGCTATCTCTAGGGTCCCTATTTTAGTTAGTCTAGATTATTCAAAGCATTTTTATGTCTACATGTTTTCTTCAGATCATTCCTTTTCTAGTATCCTAACTCAAAAGAGTGAAGGTAACATTGAAAATCCTATCACCTTTTTGAGTGCTCCATTGAAGGATGCACAATTGAGATATTTTGTTCTTGATAAACAAATGTATGTGCTATTCAAAACCATAAAGAAATTCAGACATTACATACTACATAGTAGGGTTTTTGCTATAGTTCCTGACCCTATTGTCAAGTCTTTGTTTTTGCAAAATGAACTAGGTGAAAGACGGGGAAAATGGATTTTGACCCTCTAAGAATTTGATCTAGAAATACAACCTATGAAAATAGTTCATGGACAAGGATTGGTCAAGTAAATCGTAGAAATTGACCTATTAATATCATGCCAAAATTACAATGTGGAAGACATAACTAAAGATGATTGGTATGTTGATATCATATATTTCTTGCTGAATGGTAAGTGCCCATTATATCTCACTTCTACTCAACGTAGAGCTTTGCATTTGAAATCTACAAATTTTTTGATTAAGTCTGGTGTTTTGTATAGGAGGAACCACAAATGGATTTACCTTCATTGTTTTAATCAAGAAGAGGCAACCCAAGTACTTAAGGATTTCCATGATAAGTATGGAACTAGACATGGGTCCGCCAACACAATGACTCACCATATTCTTAGGGTGGGATACTATTGGCCCCATCTCTTCAAGGATGCACATGCTCATGTGCGATCTTGCCATACATGTCAAGTTGCGGTCAATAGAGAAAGAAATCCAACAATGCCATTACAATCTATGGTGGAGGCAAGACCTTTTGCACAATGGAGACTGAATTTTGTTGGGGTTATCAATCCCAACTCATATAAGTCTCATAAATATATCCTTATTGCCATAGATTACTACACAAGGTGGACTGAAGCAGTCCCTATAAAGCATGATACCACTAATGTTGTTATTAAATTTTTAAAAAATTGCATTGTGACTTATTTTGGGATACCCAACATAATAGTAAGTGATAATGGTTCTACCTTTTCTTCCATGCAATTTGCAAATTGGGCATATGATAACAAGGTAAGCTTGAAATTCTCTTCAAATTATTACCCACAAGGTAAAATTTTGGCAGAATCCTCTAATAAAAATTTTCTATGTGTGATCAAAAAGTTGCTTGAAAAGAACCCTAGGGATTGGCATAGTAAACTAAAGTTTACCCTTTGGGCTGATAGAACTAGAATAAAAGAGTCAATTGGAACATCTCCATATCACTTAGTCTATGGGCAGGATCCTATATTTCCCACTAATTTAAGATTGCAAACCCTTCATTTTATGAAGGAATATCTTGGAACAAATAATCATCTTGAAACTATATTAACACATTTAATGCATCTTGATGAGAAGAGAGAGGAAGCCATGCTTCACTTTCGTAAACATCAAGATGTAGTAAAGAGATAGTTTGATAAGAGGTCTACGGTTAAAACATTCAAAATTTCATATCTAGTTTTGATGTGGGATAAAGGACATGAAAAGAAAGGGGATCATGAAAAATTTGATTGTTTGTGGTTGGATCCATATCAAGTTTATGAAATCCTAGGTAAAAATATTTTTAGATTAAAAACCTTGGATGGAAAATATTTGTCTTTTTTTGTTAATGAGCTGCATCTAAAGCACTATTTCAAACCTTGAAAGGTGTATAGGCCTGTATTATATGTATATATGCTTGGTGTTTTGGTTTTGGTTTTTGTTTTGTTATTTGTGTTGTTCTAATTTATTTTGTGTGTTGTGTTATTGTTGGTGGGGTCTAAGCCAGATTTTGGTTCTCTGGTTTCTTGGGTGTGTTAAGGTTGTTCCTTGGTTTTGAGGTAATGTTGCGTTGTTGCTAACTGATGGATTCTAGCTAGTGTTTGCATTATATGGTTTAGTAGGATGGAATATCTAATCTAAAAATAGGTGAACTGGATAAATGGGGATGAATTATTTTGTGATTATTCCCAGTTATGGGGGACCAAGAGGGTGGAGAGTGAAACAATGAAATTTTTTGTTGAAGCTCCACATATAACTCACATATATTAAAGGGTATTTTTGAAAATATGAAAGGGTGAAATCATCCTGATTTGCAAAACAAAGCTATTTTTTGTAATATGCTCAAGTTCAGTTATCTCATATAGATTTGCAAATCTCTCTACAAAAAAAAGAAAAAAAATGGAGAATATAAGCAATGCAAAGATTGATCAAATTTGTCACCAAGTTTAATATAATCTCCACTAGGGCTATAAACGCTTGACTGGTAGTGGGGCTCTATCTGAAACAATGCTTGATAAACATAAAAAGAAAGAGTGATGAGCATCAAAAAGTTTGATAAAATTAGTCACCTAGTTTAAGATAATATCCATCGGGGCTATAGAAACCTGACTGGAAGTGGGGCTCTATTTGAACAAATTATGCTCAAGAGACTTTACAAAATGTTATTCAAAGCAGAACATCATGGACAATATTTTATAGCTTAATTGCAAATCAGGTGAAGGAATCCAGATGGTTTTTGAGAGTATAGAATGAATCACTTCTACACACATTGAGCAAAATCAGATGGATTAGTTGTTCTCATTTCAAAGCTACTTACCCCTATCTTCTTGGGACATTGCTAAATAATGTTTATTTCGATGACATTTTATGTTCTCATTTCAGGTTGGGTTCTTCACCCAAAATGCTCAAGAGCATTTCCCAGCAGAGTCGCCATTTGTTGTGGTTGTTCGACAATGTACCCCAAAATTGGAGACCCACTTTTCATTTTTCGTGTTTGGGTGTTTTTGTTTCATTTTGAGTGACTAGTAGGTCGCTTGCTTTTTAGTTGTAGTTTTTATTAAGCTTTTATCGTCAATTTTATGTCAATGATTTTTATTGTCAATTTTCTATTGACAATTTTTATCGTCAATTTTCTATGGACGATTTTTATCGTCAATTTTTTTGTCGATGATTTTTATCGTCAAAGTTTTTTTTGTCAATGCTTTTTATTGTCATCTTTTCTATAAACAATTTTTATCATTAGTTTTGTGTCGATGATTTTTATCGTCAAGTTTTTTGTTAGTGTTTTTGGGGTTAATTTTGGTATTTGTTTTCTTTCGTATGCTTCAAGTTATATTTAAATTAAAATTTAAAAAAAAAAAAATAAATAAAGATATAATGTATATATATCATATATATATTATATATAAAAAAGAAAAGCTATAAAGTAAAATAAAGAGTTCATTTTTATTTTTATATTTTAATGTTCTTTTATTAAAGATAAAATGAAAATGAATTTAATAATAAATAAATAAATAAAAATAAATAAATGAATAAAACAAAATGATGCTAGAGTGCCATGTTCTTATGCCCATTGTAATGTTATTTTTATATAATGTGGCTTATATTGTTTTTCTCATTGCAGGTTACTAAGGAGGCAATGGCGAATGGTGATGAGGTGGTTGGCATGTTCAAATGGTGAGGTGAATGGTGATTTCATCATACTAGTGAAATATTCACAAAGGGGACCAAAGAAAGGCAGTGGTGAATACCTGGAACCTGGGCAACGGATCCCACAAGACAGTGAGACATTTGGTAGAATAACATGGCACAACATAGACATGTACAACTCAAAAAATGGATGAGGTGGCAACATCAACTTTGATCTCGTAGTAAACCATGGTTGTGAGCTTGATGGTGATGTCGAGCACAGACTATCGAAAGAAACTGTATGAACCCAATGTGGTAGCGATATGGGTCCAAGCAAGATGAATAGGATGCCATTTATGGCTTTGAAGAAGGGTAAGCTTGGAAAGGCCTATGTGGAGCATAACACGTCGATGTTGTCACCAAAGCACAGGTCTATTAGCGTAAGAAAATAGATATGAGGCAAGTAAAATTTTAATGTTATCTTCAAAAGGGTTAAAAAAATGCTCGAAACCCAAATGGAGAAATGGACCAGTCGACAGGTGTAAGTGGGGATTTATCTACACTATCAACATATCCATAGGGGTTAGGCACATACATGGAAATGCTAAATGAATAGGAATATCATCCAAATAAGGAAACATTCGATGAATCATGGGTGCTAACGAGCGAATAGACACTAGGAAAACACAAAAATGGGGATGTTTAGATCGCTTAAGTATAGAATTAAATGGAGAGCATCAATAGGAGGCTGGTAACATGTGTGAAGCATAGCGTAGGTGAGATATACAATGTGGAGAATGTGTTTTGGATGAACCTTACTAGTTTGATGAAACACTGGCAAGGAGTGTAGTATTTCCATCAAGGAGCACGTAGATGCGGCCACACTATAATGACATGGATGTTGTTGACCGACCTCATGATCTGTAGATGACGGTGAGGATAAATATATAGGGATTACATGCAATGGCTACTACTATGTAGTATGGTGGACACTTAGACATATTGATAATGGTGATGAGTGAGACCTGATTGATGTCAAAGAATGATTGAATATCTTGTGTGGCATGAAGCTAGAGGATAGAACCAATAAGCAGGATAGAGAACTTTCAGGTCGATGCACGTGGGTTTGTGGTAGTGTGCATAGCTACAAAGACTAAGGGTGTACACCTAGGCACGCGAAGGTGTAAACAACCATATTGGATTGGACAGTGTATAATGCAATAATGGCCCCACGTGTTAGAGGAGGTTCAATCTGATGATGCAATATGGTGGTGGTTACAAGGTGCAGTTGAAAAAATCTAGCAATGCAAATAGAAATATCAGGTAGCCACAGTGGTAAAGTGATAGTCAGGGTACCAACGTGATGTTGACAATGGCAATTATGAATAGTTGGTAAGAAATGCAATGGGAATAGGGTCACAACATTGAATTCACGATGTCAGTAGAGCTCAGGCTGGTTGTAAGTTTTAAAATGGGAGCTAACAGTGCAAAATGCAGGTATGGTAGAGAAATTGAAATGGATGAGTAGTAGCTACCTAGCCCTTGTAGATGATGCATAAGGGATTGATTAGAATCTTGTCAATAAACCCTAAAATCCCCATGTACCTTGATTTATATTATTGAGTGTTTGAAAAGAGGAAGGTTAATAAAAAAAAATTGTTGGGTAAATTTTTTTTTTTCGAAATTCTCCCCCACAAAGAGCAGATAAAGTTAAGGAATATTGAGGCACAGATATCGCAAGTGGAGCGATCATGGATGCGCTACTATGTTTTGAATGATAGCATGGAAACATGTAGGGACGGAACCTTCATTCAATGGAAGCCCTGTTTTAAGGCTAAGTTCAAAAGTTTTTTTTGTTGTTGTTTCTTTTTAATCTATATTATGTATACCATTAATGGAGTTATGGGTTTCCCTTTGATTATACTATGGTGTATCTAATGTATGGGAAAGTTAAAGGATTTTGTTATGATTGAGGGGGATTCATACAGAGCTTCGGGTGTTATAAGGAAGAAATGGATATGTAAAATATATATTATTATATATGTTATATATATAATAATATGTAATAAAAAAATATGAAAATAAAGTAAAATATTATCATTCCCTTGGTTGTTTCCTTTTATTATTATGGTATAAACTATGGGAGTTATAAGGAAAAGGGGGAATGTTCTAAGATTAAGGAAAATGAAGAGGCAAATGGGAAAGTGAAGACCAAGGGTCAAGTTTTAGTTTTTTCATTTAGGCCCATGAAATTTTCAAAAAAGGGCTAGAAATTTTTGTAAAAAAAAGACAAATTTTGGAGATCGAATGCATACATTTTGGTAGGCATACACTTTGTGAGCAAAAGTACAAGAGATTTTTGGTTGAGGGTTATTTTGTTTATTTTTTATTCTTTTAATGCATATTTTTTTAATTTGTATCCACGTATTTAATGCCTTTAGAGGGTTATACTAGGTGAAGATTAAAATTGATGCAAACATTATTGAGTCCTTTGAGTCTTGCACTAGATCTAATATGATTGTGTTTTATGCAGGTTTGCTTCAATTTGGTTACCTTTAGAATTATCGTGATACCATAATTTATATGCATGTTTTTTCCAGCTTTGGTGTAAATAGATTAAATTTATTTTCTGTAACTTGTTTATTATGTTTTGCGAAAAGTCATTTTTTTTATTGCTTTCCATTCTCGTCCATTTTCCAAAATTTTAGTTATTTCATTCTAGTCCATTCCAGAATTTCAATTCTTTCATTCTGGTCATTTTCTAGGATTTTTGCACTTTGTTTTCAGTTCTTTCCATTCTGGTCATTTTCCAGAATTTCTGCATCTTATTTCAGTTATTTCCATTTTGGTCCTTGTCCAGAATTTCTATAAATTTTCTATTTAGTTTATTTGCATTCTAGTCCTAATCCAAAATTTTTGCACCTCCAAATTGCACCAAACTTTTTGGTTTTTCAAATATAATTTTAAGATAAAATAAATCTAGGAGGGAGGGTACTAACACCTACTCTACATTAATGGCATATAATGCAAATGAATTCTGACTTACTAATGACTAACATGTCCACAATCTAACTTAGCATTTAGTAGAACGCTCATAATGAAGATTAAATGAATCTACTAACTGAAAAATGAATCTCACATTAAAGGCATGAAGTTTAAAATGAAGTGGACTATTCCATGCATCTTTTCAATTTTTACACCTTTAATTTGAAGATAAAATGGGCTTGCTAACTGGGATTCAAGGTAAGACAAATTAATGCAAAAAACATTAAAAGGAATCACTTTCACATGAGCAAAATTCACATTCAGGAAAGAAATCACTAAGCATGTATGAATTAAACCATAAAGGCTCCTTTTTAACTGTCACTTATAGGTTATTGAGCTAGTTCTAGCATATATTGTCTCATTTGATCTTTGCTTTCACATATATATGCAAAATGCTTGTGTAATAGAACCTTGGAGAAATTTGAGTTTTCACTTAATTTCTTTGCAAGAGAGAGTTTTCAATTTAATGCTCTGATTTTGGTGATCATTTTGCAATAGGGAAAAATATCCCACTCAACACTTCCTACATAGAGCTAGGAAGAATATCTTCATAAAAATTATTCCAACACTGGAAACAACAAGTAGAATATTGAAGATTTTAAAGACCTAAAATAATATCCCATTATAAGAGTTGCAAACCTACAAATTACAGAAGTGAAGAAAAGGCTATAGTAGCCTCATTGTAGACTTAAGGAAGAAGATACTGTAGAGATGAGTCAAGGAGGAGATAGAATATTGGTGATATCTATTCAAGATCAAAACTTGTAGAGTGCAAAAGTAGAAAATGCCACAAGAGCCTTGTTATAAACTCAAGAAATAAAATAAGACTTTAATAAAGAGTCTCTATGAAGATAGGAGATTGGTGATCTTTAGTGTAGATTGAATACTTCACCCTAAAGAAGCTGAAGAGAATATTAGAAGGTCCAGTTACAACTTCCATTTTTGAAATATTAGAGATTGGTGATCTCCATTAAAGTCTACAATTTGTAGAAGAGAAGAAGGACTAGCAAGGTCCTATTCTAGAATCCAGAAGCAGTAGATTTTAGATATCCAAGAAGAAGATCTCATTACCAACACTTCCTTAGTAGAAGGTTGAAGGAAATGTCTCATTTGGAAGACCATAAGAGCTATGAGATTGAAGGCCTTGGTGAGGTCTCAAGGAGAAATAAGGAGGAGGCTTGGTGAGCCTCATTAAAGGAGATCAAGAGAAGGCCATTAAAGGAGTTCTTAGAAGAACTCATTGGAGAAATTTACTACCAAGGAGAAGTTCCTGATAGTAAAGAACTTGGGACAATTGTTGCCATCCGACAACAAGACCAAGAGAGAAATATTTGGCAAGGAATTAGCCAAAATTAAGAATACCTCAAGACTTCCATATTCTTGAGAAGAAGGCCTAGATTGAAGTTAGTATATGACAAGGAGGTTGAAGGAGAAAAGGAGCCAAAATTTACTACTAAACCTGAAAGGTTTGAAGATTTACTTTGAAAGCTAAAAGGCTCATTCAGATATAGGGGTTTTCTAAATCTATAGCAATATTCTGAAGGGTTCTTGAAGGAAAACTCAACTGTGATTTGGGAGATTTCCCTACCAAATGTTTTAGTTTCAATAACAAACATTTTAGTGCAGATATTGACTACGAAAGAGGCAACAATCAGGATAACATTACTTAATATAGAAATCCAGAGTTCCAGGATACATCCTAAAGGTTAATCAAAATCACTTACTATAGTTAAAGGGCACCAAGTAAGAGGTTTTTTGGAGCTTCAAAAAGGTAGTTAAAGAGTTATTTTAGACAACCAAGAATAGCTACAAAATCCATCTAGTTAAAGGCAACAATAAGGTGAATTTAATCACATAACAATCCTTCATCTTTAGAGATATTAAAGGTAAGAAACTTAGGTGCAAAGGGTTCATTTTATGAACACTTATATTCAGTTCATTATTTAGTTTCATTGAGCACCTTATTAAGAGTTTTAAAGTTGCAAAGAGAAGGTTGCATTATAGTCTTCAAGAGAAATGTAAAGGAATTTTTTTGTTAAGGTTTATACTTGCATATTAATAGGAGTTAGATACATTTTATCATATTCCAATTATCTAGTTACAAAAAATAAGACTACATTTACTTGCAGAGATTATTAGTGCAATTGAAAGATCTTTAAGAGTTACTATTAGTGCATCTTACAAGGAGAAATAAGGTGAGATTATTGTTGCACTATTTTAGTTACTTGTAACTATATTAAACTTATTACTCTTAAAGGATTATTATGTGCATTGGTTTTTAAGTGTGAGTGAATAACCAAAATGCACAAATCAGCTCATATTAAAGTGTCTAGATACACTATTCAGTGCACTAAACTTGCAGTATTTTGTGGCCTAGAGAAGCCACCATAACAAGGTAATATTCCTCAAAGGTGTGGAGAAGAAAGCCACCATTAAATCGATGAAAAGAGATACAAAATATGACTAGGAGAGTCTCAAGTTTTAGGTGTAAATCAAAAAGTATTATAAATATATACAAGCACCAACTTTGTGTCTACTATTATATTCAAAAGAGACAAAGAAAAGTGTCTTAAGGACACTCTAAGTAGAATATCCTCTATGTCTACAAGAAACTATCATTAGTAGAGGGAAAGCACCAGTAAAGGTGCTTGAAGATGATCCATCCTAAAGGGATCAAAATCAATTATCAGCACTAGCAGAGGTGCTTGAAGAGAAGCCATCCTAGAAGGCTCAAAATCCACTGCCAACAAGGTGCAAGAATAGTCAAGGTGCTTTAGAGTAGATCCAACCCTAGAGGCTCAATACTTGCATCACCAAGGTGTACCAAGACACCAAATCAACTCTCACATAGCAAGAAAATTGTAGCATCAACATTCCTACATAAGAAGCTAGAACTCACTAAAAGGAGGTTAATACCAAGGGAAACAAAACACTAGATACATAAAACAAAAGTGCTTACCAAGCTCCAACATGGAATACGCACCATCCAAGAACCTCCATTGTAGCACTTGATAGCTGGATCCATCCTTGTGGGAATACATCATCCATATTTGCTGGAGAAAAGGAGAATCCATCTAACTCTTTACTATCCTGAAGGAGGTAAAGAAAGCTTGTAAATAGTTGGCAAGAATAAGCATTAAAGAGTTTTTAAGGAGCTAGAACGATGAAGACAAGTGTGCATGCAAAGAAGACAAGAACACATGTCTTAACAATACAAATATATTGTGCCACTCGGCATAATGGTGTAAGAGAATCATCCTATCCCAATGCCTACGGTCAAGAAGGAAGAAGTGATCATCAAAGAAATTCTCATCATCATCATGTTAGAGTTATATTCCATTATTCGGGATATTACCCATATTCCTACATTAGGGTAGATATCTTTGGTAATTTAATTATTACCATAGTTAGTTTATCTTTACCTAGGTTAGTTTCTTTCTATCCTAGGTTAGTTAGTAGTTTATCGACATTTCTATTGTTGATAGATATTAGCATAGATATTATTTGTTAGGATATTATTAGATTTCTTGTTAGAGTTATTCTTAGCCTATCATGTTGTATATATATCATATTGATTATTATAATGTAATCGTCTATTCTATAGTATTACATGGTATTAGAGCCTATGTTGGAGGCTCAATTTTTGAGGTCCTAATTTCTTGGACTTGGACATAGTTCCCAAGGTAGGGCTAGACCTGCAACTCAAGCATGCATCGTGAGGCAAGTGACAAGTTGCTGATGTTGGATAGTGATGGCACGTTGGCCAAGATGTGGACATAGACACACAATTCACTGAATGACATGAAGACCGAGGGCTGACTGGAAATGGGTTACCAGACATGGATGCAGGTTACCAGATATTTCATTGGACTTGATGCAGCTGGAGTGCCAACTAAATATGGCTGCAAAGAAGACTATCTACAATAGCACACACATGGATCTGGAAGGCGTGGGAGACTACAAAGCCTTTGCAACCCCCATACATGACCTATGATGTTGTATCACAACCTACCTACTACTACATGGATGGGATGGCAAGATGTTTATATGCTATGATAGATGACAAAATAAATCTAAAGGTGGATTGACCACCATAAGGTGGTCACATAGGTTTGTGCATGTTTTTGTTTTTAAATCATAGCAAAATATCCTATCCACTAGATGTGGGATAATATCCCATTGGGGATTTATGTCTTATCCTACAAACACCTCTACATGGTGGGATCTACGTTTCCCACTATTGCAGAATGGTGAGAGTTGCAAGAAAATTGTGTATTGCAACCAATCGATCTCCATCCATAAAGAAGTCATATAGCTTAGTCATGATTATTTTATTGTTGAAGAGATCAAATTTCTTCAAAATGATCTATGCTACCATCGATACACGCTAACAACCGATGTTTTATTGGTGCCTACATGAAAATGCACCTGCTGTATCACTTAGTTGTTGCTATAGATATTGTAGAGCATAGAATCATAGTTTAATCCTATGTAGATGATAGGATGCAATCCATATCCACCTACTAGAGATAGCTCATGATTTAAATTTAGTGGTGTAGCAGATGTGATCTAACATCCAGACGTGAGATAGCAAAAGCAAACCACAGTTCACGGAGGATTGCTTGCGGAGACTAAAGGATGGGAAGTCATATCGAACGAGGGGAGATATACAAGAGTTTTTTCCTTGTAGGCATGATGAAACAATGAAATTCGTAGCAGTGCAGTGGCATCATTCTACAGAGGTCCCAACAAATAAAGGGTAACTGTGTAGCCAACAGGTGAATTATAGTCAATTTTGTAGAAGATAGACGATGAGGCTTTTGATGTTGAGGAAAGTTTGACCTGTTGAAGATAATACTTCATGGAGCACAGTGAAAGGCAATTAAATACCTAGGGGCGATCTTGATAAAGCATTTTTTATGCATTTTGAAGTGTTTATAGATGATCAATTTTTCAAAGGAGCTTAGCGCACCCAACTAACAATGAATTAGCAAAAGCCCTATGCCGCTTGATTTTGATTCATTTCAAACCTAAGCACAATAATCATGTTGACGTTGATTTGTGATCAAGTTGTTTTTATTGGCTATCGATAGTTTGAGAAGCAAACACCCAATTTGCAGAAGATCCCCTGATGAGTTGTAGTGTCACAGACGCAGAATTGCCGACATCCTCGTTGATAGGGAGGATTTGTTGTAGAATATTTGTAGTGCCACCATCAATAGGAGGTAGAAGTGCCACCAGGAGCTCACTGTGTTACCATAGATGGAAGTTGAAGCACCACTCACTGGGAAGGAGTAGTGCTATTGAGGAGGGAGCAGTTCTTACACTGAAAGTAGGAGCCCAGTTCTATAAATGTGCAACTGCAGACACCGTGGATTAGGACATCATTTGTTGTATATTACTGATCCCAAATTGTGGATAAGAAAGGCATGGTGCCCTGCACTTCACGTCCAAGCAGTAGCTGGGATGGTCACTCAGACACTGATAAGGTGTTGAGCGACGATAGGATACAAGGTCAATCCCCAACGCAGCCAAGCAGAGGTAAAATATTTTTTTTTTTGTAAATATATTAATTTTTTCTCAATTTTTTTTAATAATTTAATTTTCATTTAATTAAAGATCATTTATTTTTTAAAAATTCATGATTTATTAATTAAATAAATTTTATAATTAATTATTATTTTTGATAATAACTTTATTTGTTGCAATTTCAAATTAAAGCAAAGGCATAACATCATCACACCTCCAACCCATTTTTTTTAGGCTTCATAAATAGCTCAATTGTGTGTTTGAAGTCCTTATAAAAGGGGGGCTTACCTCTTTTTAGGTTTCATAAATAGCAAACTTATTTTGTTTGAAGTACTTCACGAGGGGGATTTTTGGTGACATTTTGTGCACATTTGCCTACAAGGCAAGCTTTGTAAGAGCCTTTTGCGGATTTATAATTGCATTTTTTGCACTAAAGAGGGGATAACACTTTTCTCCATCCCATAATTATATTCCTTAAGGGGGGATAAAATTTTTTCTCCACCATCATTTTGCAATCACAAAGAGGGGGATACCCATTTTCCTACCTCATAGAATATTGTTGCTAAAAAGGGAGGACGACTTAAAAAGGGTGCATTTTCGGTAGAGACCGACACCTTAGTCACACTTATTGCAACATTCGATCACCACAATTTTTTTAAAAAGGGGGTAACAAGTTGTAAAGGTGCATTTTCGACAGTGACCGACACCTTAGCCAAAATTTTGAAAATTTTCCTTGTAAAAAGGTGCATTTTTGGCAGTGACCAACACCTTCCAAAATGGGCAGATCAAAGAAAAAGCAAGCCCCAAAATCAACTGATGTTGCTAAATCAGTTAAAGGTCCTTATTTTCCACCTAATATGGATGGACCTGATTTCTATGAGAAGGGCACATTTCTCACACTAAACAATGGTTTAGTAGCCCTACTCGAAGATTCTGAGTCTTCTATAGACCTTCAGACAAATGGTGCTAGATTTCCTATTGGCATTATAAGGGGCATATACATGTCATTGGTTGCACTTGACCTTGCCCAACATAAAGTAAAAATGGAAATAAATGAGGAAAAAAGGTCCTAATGGTCGACGTTTGTTGTGACACAAGTGATATTCAACCCATTGTGGTGAATGCTTGTTGTGACATGAGTGACCTTCAGCCAGTTGTAGCACATGCTTGTTGTGATACATACGACCTCCTAACTTCAATGGTAGATATCAGTTGTAGCACATGTGATCTCATTTCAAGAGCAAATTTTTCTTGTGACACTAGTGACTTAAAAACTAAAACTCCTCAATAAGAGCTCCATAATCTCATCATTAATGACAAATGCCATATTGTTAAAAGCATTGATGAAGATGAAATAATTGGGTATTTTTAAAAATACACCAAAGGATTTGGTTCCAAACTGATGAAGAAAATGAGATTCAATGGTGAGAGATTAGGTAAACAAGAACAAGGTATTAAAACTCCAATAATGCTAAATGTTAGGGCAAAGAATGAAGGCCTTGGCTATACTGGACATGCAAGTACCAGTAAAACCATGTTTGTAAAACCTAAATCTCCTCCAAATCCTAAAAAGCATTGTTGTAGTCATTGTGGAAAGATAGGACATGTTGCAGCTAGATGTTGGAAATTACATCCTTGTGATTCATGTGGATGTACAAATCACTCTTCTTCCAGTTGTTGGTACAAAATGAAAATGGCCAACAAGGTTCATATAGATTGTGGATGGACATATCACACACAATGGACCATGATGAAAGAAATGTTGTATGGCTTCTACCGAAAAGGTAAAACCTATGGTAGACCCCGAGGCAAATCCAGTGATAGACCGAGTGGTAGTCCCAAAGACAATGACCCAAAGATAGACCTAAAGATAGACCCAGAGACAAAGTTCCAGAGGTAGATCTACAGGAAGATCCAGAGGCAATGATCTAGAGGCAGATTCATAGGAAGATCCTGAGATAGACCTAGAGGTACAAATCTAGAGGTACGCTTAGAGCTAGAGCCAGAGCCAAAGACAAAGCACGAGCCAACATTATTTCATTTTTCTTCTTCTTCACTGTATTGGGGTAGTTATATACTTTACCCAAATATTGTTGTATGGGGGGATATATATGTATTACCCAAATAATGTAATAAGGGGGGATGTTAGAGTATATTCCATTATTTGGGATATTACCCATATTCCTACATTAGGGTAGATATCTTTGGTAATTTAATTATTACCAAAGATATCTACCCTAATATAGGAATATGGGTAATATCTCGAATAATGGAATATAACTCTAACACCTCCCCTTATTACATTATTTGGGTAGTACATATATACCCCCCCATACAAAAATATTTGGGTAAAGTATATAACTACCCCAATACAATGAAGAAGAAGAAAAATGAAAGAATGTTGGCTCATGCTTTTCAGTAGCCGCATGAAGAATTGATCATCGTTGTTTAGGTCCCTAGGTTGGTAGTAGTGCCTGTCAGCCCACCATACTCCTTGAATCCCGTAGGGTCCATGCTACTACCTTCTTACATGGCAATATCGGTCAAGCTCATGTCAGGACTCTGATATATAGTCTCCTTGAGTCTGTCCAGATCCATTTTAGAGCTGGTAGGAGTCTATCGTTATTTATGGGAATATGCCCAACATCTGTCAGTGGTCAAAATGATCATTAGAGTTTGTAGGAATGACAAGCCAGTGCTCACTATCTCAGTATGGCATCTGGATTAGACCCAAATTCACCTCACTTCGAGAAACGTTCTTGAGTGTTGAGTTCTCCTCGACCAACAGGCTAGAGATGCCTAGGTGGCTCTCAGGCTACAATTAATGAATCGAGAGCATGACGCTCTAATTTAATTATTACCGAAGATACCTACCCTAATGTAGGAATATGGGTAATATCCCTAATAATGGAATATAACTCTAACACATCACTCTTAACATTCAAGAAAAGCATCGCTCTCAAGAGTTATATCCAGGCTTACACCACATTACATAATATCTTCAAATGATTCATATTCAATAGCGTGCAACCAAAGGAGGAGACCAAGCATTTTGGGTAATGCTTAGTACCACTTGGTACTCATTTGAGGATAAGTGAAGCATATTTATAGCCACTACTTTAAGAGCATTTGTAGAGAGAAACTAAAAGTGATAGATGCACATTCAAAGCAAGCATTAATGTAGAGAAGTCAAGGATGTCTAAACCATATTAGCAACAAGGTCAAGGTGTGTTTAAGAGTTTAAATCTAGCGCACATCCAATGAGTCAAAGGATCATTGAACCTTGAATTCATAGGTACTGTAACTGTTGTGATACGTCTACCACCGAAGACTTACAGTGCTCACTCAGTAAGGAGAATATAGTGTTATAAGGTAAAGGTTTATATTAATTAAGTTTGCTTTAATTAAAGGAGTAATAAGGAGTATGCTTTAAGGTTGAAACTATATTCATTTCAAGTTGAAAATCAACCTTAGAAAATTGAAAGCATATAAAGGAGTTTATAGTATTTCAAATAATTTAGTTGAAATACAATTACTTTAATATTTACAATTAAACAACATAGGAGGTATAAGGGTTACTACTTGGGAAACATTATTATTGCAAATATTATTATCAGTTTCTAATATTCCAAAATTAGTGAGGTATAAGGCATAATACATCAAAATAGTTTATTAGAATTTAGAAATATTAAATTATTGGATATTAAGAGATCTAAATGGAAGTTCATCATCTATTTAAAGGAGTTGGAATTATATACTTACACTTGTCTCATATCATACTAAAGGGACAAAATAAATCCAACCATAGAGAACTTCAAATTAAGTGCATAGTTCATTAGGAGAGATAAGGTAAAATAGAATTTGATTTACAAAACATTACAAAATCAACTCAAAAGGTGAACTATTATTATTTACTAAGCACTATATTAAGCTTATAGTTCATTCCAATCACAAGGGAGACATAAGGAATTCTACAAAACTAAATTAGGTAGATTCAAGGATCATCATTATAACAAATAAATTCATCCTTACATAATCTCAACTACTTAAAGGTACAAATTATTTATCATGGAAAAACAAAGTGAGTCCAATTTTAATAGTTGAGAAGCTTTGGGAAATTGTCAAAGGAATAACTACTAAACCTAATTCAGGTGATACAAAGATTCAAAAATTTAAAGAGAGTGATGTAAAAGCATTAATGATAATAAATTTTGCCATCACAAATGAAATATAGCCTTACATCAATTCAATAGGAACATCTACAGAAGCTTGGAAAACCCTAGAAAAAATATTTGAAGGGAAAAATAAAGCTACTATTCTAAATATTCAAACTCAATTACATTCTCTGAAAATGAATAGTGAAGAAAATATAGAAATATTCCTAAGGAAGGTAGCAAAAATTAAAGAAAAATTATTAACCTTAGAAGAAAATGTTGAAGATAAATTCCTTGTTCAAGTAACCATGAGAGCACTTCCAGATAGCTACAAGCATCTAGTTACATATTTACAAGTTCTAAGTAAAGATACATCATTTGATGAGCTAATCAACATTCTTCAAGAATATGAGGTAGAAAGCATAGTGAAAGATGAAATGACTAACACTACATTGGTTTCAAAAGATACTCCACAAGGAAACATAGCCTCATATTCAAAAGGACAAAGACCATGGAATAAAATATATTATCATGTATGCAGGAGAAAAGGTCATAGAACTAATTACTATAGATTCAATCCAAGAAATTAGAATTAAGGAAATCCAACAAACTATGGAAGCCAACCAAACAGGGCATTCTAACCAAGGAAATATCAAACTCAAAGTAATCCTTGTCAACAACAAATTCAACAACCATTCAATTATCCTGAATTATAATATCAAGGATGAAATCAGAAGGGACACTTAGCTCAAAGGATTCAAGAAATTGAAGAACTAGATGATCCTACAGATGATCATGAAGTCAAATATTTCTCAACCAAGATAACATTTTATGACACTAACTACTTGCTTGAATAGGACACAAACAATAGAGAAGGAGAACTCAAACTCTAGTTCAAATCAAAGATCCATATTGAAGACTAAAGTCTTCAATACCTAAATAACGTAATACATGGGGTGTTAGAGTATATTACATCATTTGGGTTATGTAAATTTACCACCTTTGGTACATAACTAGGATAGGAGTTTACTTTAGAGTAAAGTTAGTTACTTCAAGTAATGTAATAAATGCACAAGTGGTAATGTATAGTTGTAAATGTGCATGTAGTCCTCATGTACATAAGTCCTAGGTAGAGTAAGGGCCAAGGAATCTATCTTTCTATATAAAGGGCTCATAGTGAGTGATATAGAGATAAGTAGAAAATATAGAGTGCAATAATAAATATAGAGAGTGTGTTATAGTTTATTAGTATGTTACAATGTAGTTATTTCATATTTGTTCATGGAGTGTTCATGTCTTCCATTATATAGCATTGTACTATTTTTATCACTTTTATTAATGGCATATTTTTTAGTTATTTGTAGATGTTTATTTCATTATTTTCCTACATATTATTGTGCCATTAGTTTATAGATATCTCATATTAGTTATCTTGCATCTTGTTGTTGTATTACCTATACTACAGTCTCATCAAAAGCTAACATGTCCTAAATGATTATGGTGAGTGTGGAGTAACCTTGTCATTCTAACTTGAGCTCCTCTAGCCAATGAACTTGGAGAATAGATACTTCATAGAGAATATCCCATGTTTTTGGAAGTCTTGAGAGGGAATCTATTACCACATTCTCCTTACTCTTATGGTAGATTATCTCATAGTCAAACCCTAAGAGCTTAGTGACCTATTTTTGTTGCTTAAGAGAAGAAACCTATTGTTCCAAAAGATATTTTAGGATGTGATAATCTATCTTGGAAATGAAATGCCTCCCTATTATATATGGATGCAAATTAAGAACCACACATATAATGGCTAGTTATCTCTTTTTCATAGGTTGATTTGGTCATATTTCATCTCGAAATTACCTTGATGATGAATAAAATTCCAATCCAAC